>CM067096.1:1776000-2976000 GCA_034008185.1 Gorsachius magnificus | reverse complement strand
CAGCCTTCCTTAATGCATTCCTTTCGCTGTTCAAGTGGGTAAATCAGGAGGCAATCACAGCAAATAATGTATTAAATCTGGTGATTGAAATTATATCTGAAATAAAACGAGGCTGGGCTGAATACATTAAAGCTATTAGTAGACATTTGGCAGGACCCTCTCTGGGAGTCTTTTGGTTGCTGACAGCAGCATCAGGAGGTGTTTGGGCCAAATTCCTCCATCATGTATGTCTGTTGATTTTGACAGATTCATTAAGACCCGTCTATTCAAACAGATGACGGATGCTCCCTCCGCTCTGGGATCCTCATTCTTATCTAACTCCACAAGAGCAGGACATCACAGAGACACCGAGCGCTTATTATATCATCCATGGGCCAAATGAGGAGAGGGCCCAGAAATTAAGAAAAAACCAAAAAGGGGGCTCTCCGGGCAGCAAAAGTGATGTTACACCGCTCCACAGCAACTCTCTGCAAACACGCGTGTGTGCCCCCACAACTGCACAGCAGCCAGAGAAGGGGGGGGACGACACACACGGGGGTGGGACACAACACCAAACCAACGGGTGAACAAACCCCACATGCGAGGGGACGGGTACCAAGTGCTTCCGCGAGTCAGCGTGGGGATGGGGGGGGGGGGGGGGGATGAGCATCCACACCCACACAGCACCCATATGCCCATCTCCCCCCCACTCCATCTTCATCACCGGACCCCACTGCACCCCACGGGGGACACCCGCTCCGACTGTGGGCAAGCTGGGGGGGCTGGGGGAGCCCCCTCTTTGGCCAACAGGTCAGTTCCCCATGGGACTACTGGTTGCCCCCCACCCGGGGAAAAAAAGGGGGGGGGGGGTGTTTGCGGGGAGCCGGCTGCACAACGCGCAAACCCCTCCCCCATTTTTCCCCGGGTGGGGGGCAACCGGCGCCCCTCCTCCTTCCTCAGGGGTTCACCCCCTCCTCGACTCACCTCTCCACCAGCCGGCTCCTCCGCCACAGGTTTGCTCGGTTCCTCTTCCACCCCCCCCAACCCCCCCAAAAAACCTTCCACCCCCCCACCCACCCCACCCCACCCCTCCCGCCCTCCCTCCTCCAGATCGCTCCTGGCCGAGTTATTCAAAGGAGGATGGGAGGGAGGAGGCAGGGAGAGGAGAGCTGGGCGGTGAGGATGGCGGAGTTAAAAAAATAAAAAAATAAAAAAATGTGAATAATGCTGAATAATAACGCTCGGTGCATGCCCCCCCCCCCCCCCGCCCCCCGTCCCCCCCCAAACGCCGCCGCGCTCACCCCGGCCAGGGCGACGGCGCAGCGCCCGCCCGGGGAACAGCCCCCCCCCCCGCTAACCCCTTCCTCGCCGGCGCCTCAACCCCCACTTTCCCCCCCAGACCCCCCAAGGATGCTGCCGCCGCCAGCTCCATCCTCCTCCAGCCGCCCCCATCCCCCGGGAGGCCCCCCCCCACAAAATAATCCCCGACCCCAAGGCGATCGCTAATATGGGGCTGAGCCCTCCGAAAGTTCACTCCCCCAAAACTCTCCAGGGCTCTTTTTAGCATTAGAGGGAGGAGGGGGGGGGGGAGGAGGGGGGGACAAGCCGCCAATTCGTTTTATAGAAACAGCAATGAGGAGAACCCACGCCTGTGTGTGGCTCCTTGAACCCAGGGTCCCAGCCCAGCCCGCCTGCCCCCCTGCCCGATGCCCAGGAGCGGAGCAGGTAGCAACAAATCACTGGCGCTGGCAGCTCCGGGGGGGGTCCTGACTTCTACAGAGGGAAAGAGCAAGCACTTGAAGGAGCGCACCCCTCTCGGCTCGCTGAGCATCTCCTCAGCTGGGCTAAAACCACCTCCCCAGCTCAGCCAGGGGACACCTTTCCTCACGGCAGTCATCTTCGGTGGGTTCCCAGAGCTCGGTGGAGCTCACTTGGCTTTCTAAATATGCCAGAGGCACACGTGCTTTGGACCGCTGCCAAGCATCAAACCCACTGGAAAAGCCCGACCTGGGGAAAGCTAGACCAGGGCACTCCCAGTAGGGTGAAACTGAGCTAAAGACAATTTGGGCTAAATACAAGGGGGGATGTCCTGATGGTGAACGCAGTTGCCTGCAGAAGAGTCTCTAATGGGAACCCAGCACTCACCTAAAACTACCTCAGCTGGATCCAGAAGAAAACCTGGAGAGCCACCCGGCACCCACGGCAACACTCCCACGGTCGCATAAGCATTGAACGAAGCCTTCCCAGTAAGCGGTGGGTTTACGGCCTAAAGGTGTTTGATCCATGTGCTGCCCGTGTTGCACTTTTCCGATGTAAAATCCTTCCCCTCTCCATCCTTTCAGCCTCACGGGTCATGCCATTCCCTATGCTGGGATTTTACCATCTGAAGGAACACGGTCACCAGCTCAGGAACCACGGGCAGAGGGATTTGTGCTTCCTCTGCTCCCTATGCAAACTACAAATCCCATCTCCATTGATATTAAACTATCTTTGCTTCACCAGCTCAGCTGTCCTGCCCAAGGAAGGGGTTTCTGCCCCCTGCTCAGTGCCTGCACTCATGGATGGAGATGCAGGAATTTAGCCACATTCCAAGTCCCTTATAAACCATCAGGGCTGTGCAGGCCTGGCTACACCTTGCAATTTTTATTAAGTTAATAGCATCCCTATGTCCAGCAAGATCATTCCTGCTCCAGCAACACAGCCCTCAGCACCATCAACAGAAGGTGAATGATGGGGCCAAACACAGTTTCGCCAGGGTGAGACTCGAACAGATCTCTTCACATCCTTTTACTTTTCATTTCGTTTTTTCTTGATGCATAAGGAAACTTTCACCTGCGACTGCCTCAGCTCCATCTGGGCTGCTTATGTGAGTAAAGTGCGGGGCAAAGCCCCTCATTTGCAAAACATTATTCCCTGCCTTTAGCTAATTTCCTTTCCTTAGCTCTGGAAGACATTAGCCAAAAAGGTTCCAACCTTCATGGCTGAAAACAGTAGCTGGAAAATCCATTAGGCTTCTATATTTATTATGAAAAATTGTTAAAGGACCAAGTTCTCATTAATCCCTAAATATATCCAGAGTATCTCCAAACTTGTGTCTGCATAAACAAAACCAGCCAGCAGCCCTTCTCTCGTTTTCTGTGTTAAAATACAGAGCTGATCCCGTCAACCCCCCTGTTTTTAAGAAGATGTCCTTGATAGGAAGGCAGCTCCTGGGGCCGGCAACTCCCTGCGGCCGGGGGGCGGCAATGGGAGGACGTGCCCTCCGGAAGGAGAGGGCTACCCCCGAAATCAGTGCTGCGACATCCGCAAGATGCTGCTGAAAATGATACGGTGAGAGACAATATAATACTAACGTGACAAAGGAACGCGCTAAAAAAATGACGCCAGGCAGGGAAGGTTGTTGTCAGAGACCTGCCTGGCTGCCTGTTGGGGACCGGCGGTAGCTGTCACTGTCAGCGTTGAGCTGTCACTCTAATAACAAGTGGATGATCGCTGGATGTAAGTTGCTATCAAGCTGTTGTACACCAGTCAGCCTGATTGCACTTGGGTCCCACCCAGCTCACGGGAGACATGCAGCAAACCCACGGGCGCCTAGGCAGGGAGAGGTCTCCATTTCATTTCGGGCGCCTTTTGTTGAGACCCAGGCAAGCGGTAGCTGAAAGCATCGGGTGAGCACGCGATAAATATGGCAGCAATAAATGTGGCATCCAAGGGGAGGCAGGATGAGCTGGTATATGACTTCAGAAGAGGCCAGTGTCTTAAAAATATCCCTTATAACATCTAGACGTAAGGCTTGTAGGGTCAAACCTAGAGGTCCCTCAGATAAGAAAGTCCTCTACTGAAATCAAATTGTTTTGCTGGGTTAGGGATGACCCACTGAAATTAAAACTCAGAAAGATCTGTAAGGCCCATTGAAGTGAGGAGGTCTGCAATTATTCCCCACAGAATTAGGGACAGGGGTTCTGTCCAGTCCAATTTTAAGTGTCCTCAGAGTTACACGTTCGACCTCTCCCCGGGGAGGGCTCAGTAACATGGGTCTCACAAGTGGGATAAGTTTTTCGACTTTCAGCCTACATATTTGTATCGCTTAATTCCATCCCATTATTTCTGATAAAACACTTTGTGGAAGGCGTACAATTGCTCCCTAGCCTGGGTTTTCATGCTTTAATAATGGTTAAATATTCCAGGAGAAACTTTTATTTTTACTTTTTATTCATCTCGCTTTTGCACTGGATGCTTTATTCTGAAGTTTAATTAGCACATTTCAGAACTAAATATCTAGATTAAATCATTGCTGAGCAAGCTCCGCTCCAGGATTTATGATCGTTGTGTACAGCCTTGATTGTACCTGCCAACTCAGGCAACCTATTTATTGATCGATGGGTTATTTGGGCCGGGAGCAAGCCAGCCAAGTACCGCAACGGGCTTGGGGAAGGGCTCTTGCGCAGCCTGGCCCAGTGCTGCTGCCCTTCCTTGCCCCACCACAGCGTGGAAGAGGATGGATGAAGATGATGATGGGTAGGAAGGGCCAGACTCCAGCTGCTTCAAAGCCCGTTGAGGGTATTGCACAGCCTAACAGCAGGGCTGGGATGCGGCAGCACTGGCAGATTCACATCCCCAGCCCTACCATCTGCTTGGATCCAAGGTTTCATTTCAGCCTGTTAGGGAGATTGGGGCTGGCTGCGAACATCAGATGTAGGCATAGGTTTGGCACAAGTCCATCCCCTTTCCCGCTGCCTCAAACGCCAAGATTTTGATTCAAGCTCATCTGCAAATGCTAAAAAAGCTTCAGTTTTGCAACAGAGTCCACCCTAGCGGAGCTCATCATGAAATGAGACCTTCAGTGAGGAAAAAACCCCAAACAACCAAACCAAGCCCCACCAACCGAGATCTCCTTTTAATTACATGATCTCAACAAACTAAAGCTATAGACAAATGCAATTACACCCACAAAAATCTGCTTGCTGCCACCCAAGAGTCCAAACACTTGTGGCTTAGCTGGGGCCAGAACAAGCTGTTGAGATGACTGCACACTTACACTCTTCCCTGCAAGCAAGCTTGACATCCAGCAAGCTCAGGCAAGGGGGGTTATCTCAAAAAAAAAATCAACACAAATGCCCATGTGCGAGAAAAGCATCTCCTGCTCATGCGGCGGAGCAGACTGGTTTTACTCTTATTATTTATACAGAGCGGCTCTGGCACACTATGTAATAAAAATGGGTAAGGTTTCAGCCCTTCGCTAGCCCACAAAAATAAGATGACTGTCTGCGCCGGCATGGCGGGGCAAACAGCCCCAAACCAAACCCAGAAAACTCACAATGAATTTCAGCAGGGAGGGCTGGGTTTGGGTTGGTTGGGGTTTTTTTGTTTTGTTTTGCTCTTAGAAAGATAGCCCTGTAATTTAGTGACTCATACGTTCTACATCCTTTGTTGCTTTTCATTTTCAACATCTTTAAGCTGTTTGTGGAGAACGCGCTTATTTTTAGACTTCCCATCAGTGAGAGACATTTTAGCTGGTTCGGAGGGGGAAAGCTCCATTGAGACTTTTGTGTCTGGGGTGTTAATAGGCAAATTTCCTGACTGGGAGATATTTTCTTCTTTTTCCTTACTTTTACATCTCACTTGGGATCTGGCCAGTGATTTTCAGGCACGCTGAGGAGGGCTGTGCCCTGCGCCGCAAGCAGGGTCTCTGGGGGATGCACCGAGGTCTGGTCTGATGGAGGAAGTGGATGGCTGCAAGCAAAAGCAGACACATCTTGGGGTGTGAAGAACAACCAAGGGCCCCAGGATCACTGATCATCTTTCTTCCTTTTCATCAAATCTGCAAATCTCGAGCCGTGCCCTGGAAAGCCTCTGCACTGTGGAGTAGGCTTTCAGCAGGTAGGGCAAGGGGGAGAGCATTCCTCAGCCAAGCGCCAACCCATATTTCTCCATGCTGGGGCAAAAAATATGAGGGGTGGTTTAGGTACCTTGGTGAATTCAGTTAATTTAAAAAAAAAAAAAAACAAACAATGTTTTTGTTTGGAAGATAAATGAAATATTGACTTTTTTTTCCAGAAAACTGACTTTGGAAACCAGAAGATGCTTTTTAAGTCAGTTAATAGATGTGGAGCTGGGTTGGCTTTGGTTTAAAGTCTAGAAACTCCTTCCAGTTTGCAGCTCAAAAATTTTTTGGGAAACTTTAATTTTATTTTTAAAGGAAATTTCCCCTCAAAGCCAGGCATCTCATTTGAAAAAAAAAAAGCCCAATCCTCCCTGCTTTTTTTTTTTTTTTACATTTTAATTAAGACAATCAACAACAGAAAGGCCTCCAAATGAAAACCACACAGGCACCAAACGTCTCCGAGCCTCCAGATGCGCATTCCTCCACCTTCTACCCGCGAGCTTGCAGCAGGCGCCACGGGGTGCTGGCTGCCCTGGATTATTTGGGGCACCCACCTTGCTCAGAAATGAGAGCAAGAGACACAGGGAGGGGACGCGTCCTGCTCCTCCCCACACAAAGGACAAAAGGTGGACCCAGGCCATACCTAAAAGCGCACATGGGAGCACATAGACCTGACACTGAGCTCTCGGGGCACGTCCCATGGACTCTTTGCTTTGCAGCATGGAGATATTTGGGTTCCACCAGCATGTGCCACTCTGAAGCAGGTAGCAGGACAGGACCCCCCAGCTCGCTCTGCAGTGGCATACGCTGGGTTCACCCACAGCATGGTCCTGCGCTGGCTGCCAAGTGCAGAAACAGCTGCTGCGCCCAGAAATGATAACAGCTCTTTGGCCAGCTCGAAGGAGCATTTCCCAGGACACATTTGTAATTTTTCTGAAAGCCGCAGTCCTAATGGATGGTTGGAAATACTCCATGGCTCTCTGGCTGCCACGTCACCCAGGTGTCACAGGCAAGTCCAAGATACTCAGTTTCTGTTCTGCAGTCTCCCACCATCATAAGACTCAAGAGTAGGTTTGTGGCTCATGTTTTACACCCTGTTCACAGCTCTTCCTCTCAGGGATGCACAACCCAAACCAGCAAAACCACAAGCCCAGTGCAGAGCTCTCTGCTCTGCCCATTACCAAACCACAGTCTCATGTTTGCACGAAGCCAGGACTCCTGGAGGATCCTCTGGCCAGCATCCTCTGGAGGATCTCCCCATCACAGGTTTCCATGCAAGATACTGCACCCTCCCTCGTGCTACCGGCCTTTGCCATTTCCCAGTATCCCTTAAACTCAAGGAAGTTTTTTTGCTGCCTCTAAATCCATACACAAGCAACAGGGAAACCACCAGCAAGGCTCTTGGGCAAACCCCAGCATGGTATGCCACCCCAAGCACCGGCTGAACACAATAAAGAAGCGGACGGAGCAAACCCATGGTGGACACCCGCCCATCACACTGAGCTGAGGTCCTTGCAAAACCAGTGCTACGACACTTTGTCCCAACACCAAAGAGCCAACCTCACTGGTTGGTGGCTCAGGGGAAGCACCTCAGAGAGGAGCTGGCTCGGGGAAGGGGCTGTCGCACAGCAAGAGCAAGACACAAGGATAAATGTGCGCAGGCTGGAGGGTGGACAGTGTCAATAGGATTAGTTTGTTCTATTATTTATCATGCCATATGCCCCGGCACTCGATCCACAAATCTGAGCCATCAGCTGTGAACACCTGTCAAGGAGTTGAGCAATTTTCCAGTTTCTGGGTAGAATAAATGGAGACAATAAGGCTGATTTAATCAGTTAGTACTTAGCTCCAGAAGCATAGTGGCTTAAAAGAAAATCTCACTATATTATTTTTTTTTTTAAATGAAAGCCTTTCTGCATTAGAGCTAACCCAGAAAAACCTCCTTAGTAGATGTATCGCAGTACAGTAGCAAGGCAAGTATTAGCCAAAAGCACGCTGGTAAGGAGATAAACAATACCCTGTGTCCTCCTGCGTGTTCACAGGAGACAAATTCCCCATTTAGAAAGCCCAATAAAAATGTAGTTCTTTTACAACAACTGCATCCACTGTATATTGTTTCTCGGAGGAAAAAAAAAGTAAGCGACTTTGAAGTCCTCCAACGCCATCAAGAACATATTTTTTTTCCCAAAGTATCTCAAAAGTAGAAAAAAAATATGAAAAAAATTAATGACTGCTAACAGCTGAAACAGATGGTCCGCTGTGAATCCCCACAGCCTCCTGCAACTGTGAGTCAAGTCATTTTTCAAAATGGTGAAGAAAAAAAAAAAAAAATAATGAAAATCAATTTCCAAGACTAGCAGGCTTCCAAAAAATCCATTCAGACTTCCCAAGGGAGAGCCAACAAATAACGGAGGGCTTGGCTGGTTAAGACCCCCAGTGGGCTCAAACCCAGGGTGTCCCTTGCCCTCACATCACGTGCACACGGATGGTCTGGATACATCTGTGTTCAGCACATTCCCAAAAGATGTTTCCCTGGGATGAGGTTTTACTCTAGGATTTTAACTAAGGATCCTTCACGCTATAATATTCCCAACGCAGGCACCCACTGCCGCCCACCCTCAGGAGCTGGCAGCATCCCCTCCACCCCATCCTCCTGGCACACCAATTGCCATCAGCAAGCAACCCATCCCATGCCAGCTTGCCCCTTGCAAGGAACAGTTTGAGATGAGAAAGACACTTGCCAGGAGGGAAACTCTGGTTGCCTGCTTCTCTGCTGCAGCTCCTCCTCCTCCTCCCCAGGAGACTCGTCCCCTTGGCCACCTTCATGCTTGGGCTGCCCCTCTCCATGCTCTTCGATCAGCCCCATCAGGCAGATGAGACGGCAGGTTCTGGGAGACATGCGAGCTCATCATGGGGACATCAAAGCCGGCAGCGTGACTCTGTAAGGAGCGGACAGAAACTTCACTACACGCAGTACCAGTTTATCATTTATTTAAACTCAATCTTTCAATAATTCATGCCAGCCTTTCACTGTGTAGCAGGACTACAATGGCAGGAGCGCAGCAATGCAGGCAGTGAATAACCACATGTGGAACAGATGTTCAGTTCTAAATAAAAGCTGGTTTTGCAGAGAATGTTAAATGCCATGGGAATAGTGTGCTCTGGGACACAGCCCTGCTCCTTCCAGGGGGCAACAGTGATTTGCTCATCTGTTTTGCAACGCAGGGCTGGCACAGATCAAACAAAACATCCAGGGCTGGCTTCAGCTGCAGCCCAGTAGTCACGAGAGCACAGACCTGCAGCATCTGTAGGCATCTCCTCGGAAGCGCTGGGTGGATGCCAGCACGGTGCCTCCGAGTGTGAACACGCGATGCCACAAGTCCTCCCAACAACAAGCCATGCTCCATGTCTTCTCCCACCAGTGCCAGCCTGGAGCACGTTAGCACAGGATCCCTGCGTGTAGTTGAGAGTGTGCCCACCTCTCTCCCGTGGAGATAGTGCTGCTGTTCCTAGGAGCGAGCTGAGTACACCCTGGCACTCCTATGTTACCAGGATGAGGGTGCAAGCACCCTTGCACAAGAGCAGGAGCCACAGCCACCCTTGTGCTTGCCAAGAGCCATGCAGGTATATCTGCAGAGCACCCCTCTGCAACCTCCGAGACCCCAGGCAGGGTATCCCTTTCAGCGAGCACCTCTTCCCCAGTTGGGACACACAAGACCTCTACACCTGACAACACCTTCTGCATCATGTCACTAAGCTCCTGTCCATCACCACATGCCATCTGCTGCAGCATGGCCATTCAAAAGACTTCTGCAAATCTCATTCCCCACTGCCGTGGAAAAAAGTCTCAACACTCCCCCTTCTCTTCCGCATCCATGACAAGCTAGCGTCTCCACTGCCGGGACCCTTCGTGGGAGTTGACCCACCATCTCCAATTCCCGTTGGGACATCAGTCAATGCCTTCAGCCACCCCGCAGCGTCAGCCACTCTCAGGCTCTCATCACACTTTTGAGCAAGCACTTTATTCCTTCCCCTGGGCTGTCCCTTGCTCCTGGGCAGTTGTGCCCAAATGATCCACATATGCACTTTGTTATCCTTCCTGAAACCACCTCCATAACAGCCATGAGCCTGCTGGTGCCCCAAGACAGACCCTCCCTGTGCCAGCCACCCTTCCGTCTCTCTCCCCCCTGCCCATCGGTCATGAGCTGCCTGGCATCGCTCTCCTCCTATGCGGTTTTTAAGCACCTTGAAGCAAGAACTTATTTGCCATTTTATCTGCAATTGCCCAGCACCTAGCATACTTTTGAGGCCTGACCCAGGACCAGACCCCCAAAACATCATTACTATCATTAGTAGTAGTAGAACTACCACTGTTATTACTGACTGTCTGAGGCTCCGCTCGGGCTCTTAATACAGTCCTTAGATCTTTTGGACTACCTCTCTTATCTCTGTGCTACCTCACTTATCTCTGTGTTTTGCAACACCTCTTCTGGTGGCCAGACTCCACTCTTTGTCTGGATAATGTAAATTTACAGATGGCTTTCTCTGCAAATTTTCTTGCTAATAGCATCTTGCTCTTATTCTTAAACGTGAACCTTGCACTTTGCCCTGCTAGCTAACCACTTAATGCCAGTAAGAAATTGCCTTCCTCCCCCCCCCAGATAATGGCTGATCTTCCAGATTGGTCAGATAATGAAATAAGTAATGACATTGGAATCAGTAGTGAGCAGTGAATAACACAGATTGCAAGACTGTCGACTGTTCCTGAAGGACAAGCTAAGGAACTGTGGGAAAATGGTGAAACCACTCAAAATCTGGTCCCCTGGTCTTCACATCTTCTTTTTCACTTCTTTAAAGCGGCTGATAATCAATTGTGGCAGGATTCTTGGCTTGGGGGACCCAGACTTGTGCCAGGTAGTCTGCTGTCCAGATTAGACCCTGGTACTCAGGAGGTTCCAGTTACATTCAGAGTCCTGCTGAATTTCACACATAGCCGGAACTCACTTTGCACAATTTCTTCCACTCCCTGGTACAAGGCATAAAAAAAGGGGAGGAATCCAGGAGGGCCACTCTCTACGATCACATTAACAGTGGTGGTAGGAAAACACAGCTCACACCTCCAGCAGGACTTTCCCCCGTCAGCCTGTTCCGACTCAAGCTATGTTTCCCCAGAAGCATCCCCCGGAGGAGAGGGCACATTGTGTTGGAACAAGCGCTGGCAGTTGTCAAGCCAGCGGGTGTATAACAGGAGATGCTAAAGCTGATCTCAGAAATAAATGTCTGAGCAAAGTCAGCCCTCGGAGACAGCAGCCAGCGGGTTCACAGTCAAGAGCTCAGGCATCTCCATTAGCACAGAGGCTGATTTATTAGTCTCGCTGGCTATCTACACCCACAGAAAATGTGGTAACCTTGGGGCCCAGTGTCTTTGATCCACATTTACAAATGTCTTTCCCAAAGGACTGCTCAGCTGTGTTACACGCAGCTGATGACAGCTTCCCTCCATCTTTACACAAGGTACCACCAAGAGGCGTAAGACACGGATCCTAGGAAGAGGAACATCCTGGCTAAATGCCATCCTGAGCTGCTCAGGGCCTTTGCCCACGTGGAGCTGCAATTGCTCACTCTGGGATGGAGGAGGATCAGGAAAAAAAAAAAAAAAGAAAAGGAGAGAACATAAAAAAAATAGTTCTCAAAAGAAGACGGAGGTGAAACCCTTTTTAATGTGCCTATAGCACCTCCTCTGAATTCGCCTTCAGCCCATCTCCCACAGCCCCGATGGGGCTACAAAAGCATTTTCACCTTGGTGCCAGCCACATCACTGAAATGGTTAAGCGGGAAAGCGTTTGCAGCCCAGCCCCCTTGGCTGGCCAAGCTCTGTGGCTCCTGGCCCCAAGTTTACTTTCCTCTTTTGCTTCTCGCTCTCTCGTGCCAAGCGTAAGGATCTGGCCCGTTCCACAGCCCGCAGTGCCAGCACGAGCACAGTGACTCATTCAACAGCTCTTCATCACAACATATTCTTTCAATGGGACTTCATTTTCGATGGTACTTGCCTTCAAAATCTGATGCCAGAGCAAGGTAAGAAATGCATAAACATGGATGCAAAGCAAAGGGGGGAGGAGACAGCGGGGTTGGGCCAAAATTCGTGGGGTGATATTAATTTGCTTTTTACCTCCACCAGCAGAAAACTGATTTCGCTAACAAGAGGAGAAACCCAGCTCAAAGGAAAAAGAAAGGTCCTCGCATCACTTCTTCCATCAGGCTGACACCTCCTCATCTTGGGGAATTTAACATCTGTTACATAATTCAGAGAACATGTGGTTATTTTCCAGACTTATTAATAGCTCTAACCCAAAGACTTAAAATGAAAATCAGCAGCTGCTCCAGACTTCACCTCTCAGAAGTAGGTGAGAGCAGGTACAATGGCTGGCTGGGGGTCAGGGCTTTCAGTCCTTCCAATGCTCCTTGTTACAAGCCGTAAAGGACATAGCTTTGCATCTCTGATGTTGAGACATCTGGATTTCCAGATTTTCCTTAATACTTCTTTTCCTCTTGCATCTCTTTTTTTCTTTCCAGTGAAGGCACATTTCATGGGTGGAGGCAGAGAGGGGAGAGGATCACAGATATGAGAGTGGGTTGAAAGAGTGCAGTGGGGTGTTGGACTAGATGACCTCTAAGGGTCCTTCCAACCCAAAGCATTCTATGATTCTATGACAGGAGAGGAAGATGGCACATCATCCCTTTCATACAAAGAGCACTTCCATTCGTAGGACACTCGGTCACATCCAGGGCTTACAGGGCTTTTGACGTAAGGAATTTTTTCTTAATGCGTCTGTTGCCCTCTGAGTTGGAGAACAGGCTGAAGAAATGCATTTGGCTCCTGGAGTAGTGAGGAGGTTGCGTGTAGCTCGGGCTGCTCTGTTCCTGGTGGGGATGGAAGTACACCACCATGGGCATACCTCTCCACTCAGTAATAAATGCCTTAAATGCTCCCTGACAATATTTTCAGTTAGGATTCAGGCTGGGCAATAGCCTTGGTAATGGTGAGGCTGTGGCAAACATGCATGTACATGGCTGTTCCAAAAGCACACACCCTGCAGCTCATATGTCCTATCAGGCAATGGTAAAGGCAAAGCCTCCCAAGCCCTTGCCATCTCCTGCCCATCTAAGCATCAATGACAATATAGGATCATGCAAATGATCTCCTCATTCTCTTGACCTTCTTGAGCAGAACCTGAAGTTCAAGCTTGATCCAATCCCAAATTCATTTGTGGCTTTAAGCCAGTGAAGAAAAAGCAAGCCTAACAAAAGATGGTGAGTAATGGAAAACACCTCATTTTCTGGCATTTAATAGAGGCCAAGAACATTTGACAAGAAAGGCTAAGTTCACCAGACACCACTAGTCGCTGCAGGGAGGAGGTGGCTGTGATACTCTGTTCAGCTGAGCACCACTGGTTTCAGACATTCAAGTGAGAGGCAGGTGACCCATGCCAGAGCACTCAGTCGGCCACATTCAGAATGGCAAAGCACATGGCTTAAACATCAGGCTATCAGAAATCTGGAACTGGTCTAGCTCCAATTTTAAGAAATGCTTAAAACCTCACCAGGACAGAGTAGAGCCCATACATCTTGTCCTACCAGGAAAAAACCCAGGCAGTATATTGTTATTTCTTCATGTTCAGCGGGTACCCAATTATTTACACAGTGCAAAGCAGCAGTGGGAGAACTTAAGGGAAATCCACCCAAAGACATGATACAAGCTTGGAGGCAACTCCACTAGGCCAAAGCCCTTGGCTCAAGACCTTCTTTCAAACTGAGAGATGCCTTCAGCCAACACATCCCACCTCCTGACTCACTGCTGGATCAAGGACTGGCGTGCTTCCCCGACCCTAGAGACTGCAAATCACAATCTTTATGTGGTCAAGAACCACAAGACATCTACTGTGCCCCAGGAGACCCGGGGGAAGGGGGTCATAGACAGGACCCACACTGCAGCCTGAAGCTGGGGTGAGTTTGTGGCCAGTTCAGGCATTTCCAGCAGACCTTGCTGGCTTGTTTGCTCCCAGCCCAGAGATGTGGGTTGCTCAACTCTCCACTCCACCCCCTGGAGAACTTCCCATGCAAACTAAAATGATCTGCTGCAAAAAAAATTGATTAAACAAACCATTCCTCTAATTCCAAGTTCACCAAACTAAAAAAACTGCTTCAGCTGATCCAAAAGTCTGCTTTCAGACCAAAACCAGAAGCTACCATTTGGGCAGAGGAAAAGAGCTGACAGCTTCATCATAACATGACTAAGATTTTCTTTTTTCCTACCTGTCGCTGCCTTTTTCATCCCCACCCAACTGAAAGTTCACTCATTTTTACTTTCATAGGCAGCACTTCATATTTTTCTTGTCCACCAGAACATGCTTATCTGACCACATGGATCTGCAACCACCATTTCTTATTCCTTTCTCTGTAGCTGGGCTGATCCTGTAAAGCTTTTCTGGAAGAACTTTGACAAAAATATTATATCTCTGTAAATCCAGACTTTGTGGGATTCTTGCATGGGATCTTCCATTCCAGCTGTTCCTTTTTTGCCTTCATAAATTAATCTCCAAACCTGCAGGGCAGCAGATCTGGGGGCAATTGGGCACAATTCAGCGTATTAGCTAAATACGGAGCCACAGGATATTAGGGAAGGAGTACGCTGGGTACTCAAAAGCACTTGGAAATTTAGAAAGCATCTAATTAGGACTGTTACCCAACAAGGACTTTGCATGTTGTTCACAGTCTTTAGAAAAAGCAACTGGCAACATCAGAAAAATTATAAATCAAGGATTTGGAGTAAATGACCTCGTGTTCTTATTGTGTATTTGCCATGTAATGAAAGAAAAACAAGAAAGAGTCTTGCCAAGGTATAGGGAGGGAAAAAACAACAACAAAAATGAAAGGGATTTTGTTGGCAGAACTTGCAAATTATTAACTACTTCCTTTCACCCAACTTCTGTAACATAACTGCTGCGTGCCGTGGTGAATTTGCCAGGGATGCTTCTGCTGTGAAGGTGGAATCACCTTGTGCAGAGAAAACAGCTCCTGTCCTCAAAGACCCAACCAGGAGTGAAGGCAACAGCGAGGGAACCAAATAGAAACAGAGTTTAGGTCAAAATCTGCCAGAGCTGCATCTAAGCTCAGCTTCATTCCAGGCCAGGTTTGATGGGGCTCTGAGCAACCTGATCTGGTTAAAGGTGTCCCTGCTCCCTGCAGGGGGGTTGGACTGGGTGACCCTAAAGGTCCCTTCCAACCCAAAGCATTCTATGATTCAGTGGGTGTTTATAAGGATGGCTAGGCTGGAAGGCAAGTGAAATAACTGTAGAACAGCAAATAGTTATTTTGAACTCAGAGGTACAGACTCTGTCAACCAAGGATTTCACAAATCAAGACCTTGACATATAAGAAATGTCCAGGCTTAATTGGATGGTGCTCAGTAGTTATTTGAGCACACAGATACGCTCATCCATCCAGCTGAGGAGGCTTCTCCAAACACATTTTCACATCCTATTCATGACCTCTGTAACCTGCATAACTGGGAGCCAATGCTACAAAGCCAAACTCAACCCCAGCCCCACACCACCACTACTTATGCTGGTACCTACTCAGCAGGAGCAATTCAGGGATGAAAAGTCTGGCCAAGAACAGATTTGTCAGGCAGGGGCAGAGACAGGTCTGCTCCATGGTGGGAAAAACAGAATCAGAAGCCAAGGGTGGCCCTGGGGCAGGCAGTGCCCTTGCCAGGACAGTTCCTAGGGAATTTGAGCTCGATCAGCAGAGCTGAGTGCTGGCAACGGGGTACAGCAGCAGTCCCAGAGAAGGTGAGAAATGAGGTCCAAGGTCCACTCAGGGAGTAAAGTCAGGAGCAGACAGGGCTGGAAACAAAGCTACAGTGTAGGTCCAGGGGCCATCCAGGAAACAGGGTGGGATGAAAGCTACCTGCAATATGGGTCTGAGCACAAAGATAGTTGAGAGGCCCAGGGCTCAGCTTAAATGGGCTTCTGGGCAATGGGCAAGGCTGTGGAGGGGACCCAGGTGAGGTTGCTCAGGGCAATTAGTGCCCTCAGGGCTCTGATGGCATTAAGGCTTGATCCCAGCATTGAGAAATGTGGTGGGACTGGAGTTCAGGTGTTGAATACCAAAAACCTTGTCACCTGTCCTGGCACCTTCAATAGTGCTCCTCTGAAAGTTGCTGTATGCCACAGTGGGAGCGAGCTGGTGCATGTTGCAGCACGAAGCAATTGGTGTCCTGTGGAAATCAGTTGCAAAGCAGAGAGAACTGTCCTGGTCTGCTAGAGCCACACATGCAGCTTTGCCCTGGCTCAAGAAAGCAAGCATGAGGATTTATAAAAATGCCAATGCACATGCTTAACCTCCACATGTGCTCAGGTGCCATTGACTGAAGTGCATGTTTTTCTAAGCCAGGACTTTGCTAGCAGCTATGGAGTTCTGTAAAACAGCTTTTTCTATGCTGATGTTGTTTTTCAGCAGCACTTTGAGACATTATTTATCAAAAGGTGCTTCATTTCCCCAACCTACAGAAGTTAAATACATACTTGATAAAGCATGGGACGTATATTCTAGTCAAATGTGCTTTCAAAAATTTGGGGCTTTTGGTTAATAAAAAAAAAAAAGTTCTGTTTTTAAACTCTGAAGTTTTACCTCATACAATATCACTGTGCAAAAGTTTTCATTTGATTATACATCGTTAACTGTGGGTCTGTGTGTTCTCCCCCTCTCTCCTGTTCTACTTACTTTGAAATAAAACCCAGTCATCTCTCACACGGCACTGCAATTTTTATCAGAATTTTTCTGCAAGATGTTAGCAAAATATATTTAAGGCTGACCCCGGCAACCATACTTATTTTCCTTCAAACATTTCAATTATTACTTAATTTAGGCCTGCTTGAATAGTCCTGCTGTGTCTAATACGACCATTGATGCAGCATTGCAGCAGCGTCTTCAAAATGAAAGGGGTTTTTAGCTGTCCGTCAAAGAGTTGACGTTAACACTGTGACTTCATTCAATATCACAAAATCCCAGAATCCCAGCATGACAGGGGTTGGAAGGGACCTCAGGAGATCACCCAGTCCAACACCCCTGCTCAAGCAGGCTCATCCAGAGCAGGGTGCACGGGACAGCGTCCAGGCGGGGATTGAATATCTCCAGAGAAGGAGACTCCACAGGCCCCTGGGCAGCCTGTGCCAGGGCTCGGTCACCCTCAAAGTCAGGAAGTTCTTCCTCATGTTCAACTGGAACCTCTTCTGCTTCAGTTTCTGCCCATTGCCCCTTGTCCTGTCATTGGACACCACTGGGAAGAGTCTGGCTCCATCCTTGTGACACCCACCCCTGAGATATTTGTATGTGTTGATGAGATCCCCTCTCAGCCTTCTCTTCTCCAGGCTGAACAAGCCCAGTTCCCTCAGCCTTTCCTCACAGGGGAGATGCTCCAGTCCCCTCATCATCTTTGCAGCCCTCCTCTGGACTCTCTCCAGGAGTTCCTCATCTTTCTTGAACGGGGAGCCCAGAACTGGACAAAGTGCTCCAGGTGGGAGTCTCACCAGGTCAGAGTAGAGGGGGAGGAGAACCTCCCTCACCCTGCTGGCCACACTCCTCTGAATGCGCTCCAGGATGCCATTGGCCTTCTTGGCAACAAGGGCACGCTGCTGGCTGTGTTCTATGGTGGGTTCTACCTCTAAATAGGCTTATTGCTTTCTGGACATGTGGCTTAGACAGGCAGGAAAATAACAGGGCTTGCTTTGGGTCAAAATGGTATATGGGGTGGTGCAAAGGGCTGGAATCCAGGTCTCTTCCCAGGCCCTGTCACCTGCTGGCTGGTGGCTGAAGAGGCACTATAAGCAATCTCTAACTGGAATTGCTCCATTTTTGAGAAGCGGAAACCAGCTACGCTTGTTGCTGATTGATCAGGACCATCCAAAGCAGGCAGGAGTGAGGAGCCCAGCTCAGAGCAGTTGCCTTTCGTATTTTTGCCACTGCTGGAGGTCACAGCATGGGGTACCCATTTGGGTGGGGATATGAACACAGCTGTCACCTGGATTTTGTTGGCTGACTGGTGGGGGTCTGTGGTGCCAGGACACACACTGGATAGACGATATCTACCGTATCTCACTTGAGGCATGACCTCTAAGACAACTTTTGGACATAATAAATAACTATTTAATTAGCTAAAATCATTGACCCTAGAAGCAGAAAAGCAGCTCTCAATTTGGCTCCGAGATGCCTAGGACCTATGCAAGACAAAAGCATTGCTCATATGACCTTAAAAATGGAAAGTAAATTAAAAATTTAAAAGCTGCTTGAAAATGAATTAAAATGAGCAGTTAAAAGAGTAAAATAACTGGTTTAAAACTCTGTATTACAAGCCTGGAATAAACATACAGTGCCAAACCAACCAGAGTTAAAAGGAACAAAAAATTGTGCAGCTTCACAACAGAGTAGAAGAGTGCAAAGGCATTTCTCAAAAAGCACAAGTCGTGCTCAAGAGAGGAAACAGATCCCCAAAGGTGACAAATTGCGTGGAGAGGAACAACATGGCAGGTCAAAATGGGGCTTGAGCAGCGACTTGCTAGAGACATAAGGGGGAACAATAAAACATTTTCAACAACGTCAGGGGAAGGAAGTTTGCCAGGGAGGTGGTGTGGCTGATAGACGATCGCCGAATAAAAAGCGCACTCAGGAGAGACAGGTCATAGCAGAAAGGTTAAGTGAGTTGTTTGCATTGGTTTTCATTATGAAGGGGATGGGAAAAGAAGGCAGGAAACAAAGATAAACAATCTGCTTTCCTAATGAAAGCAACTTCCTCCTGCCGTCCCAGGGAGACCTGTAAAATAGATCTGCTAATTTACTAAGAAATTGTCTGGGGACTGGAGGTGTGTGAGGAGCGAGACGACAACATTTATTAATGATGCAAAATCAATCAGGATAATCAAAACCAGAATTGGTTGCACCAGTTGCAAAAAAAAAAAATCGCACAAACCCCAGTGTCTGAAGCTGCATTTGAGTGCCCAAATCAGTGCAAAATAATGCACGGGAGAAAAAGAGGCTGTGGTCTGCCTGCTGGATGGTGAGCTCTGCGCAAGCCATTACCATCAGGAACAAGTTACTGGGAGGGATATGGATAGTTCTTTGAAAACGTCCACCCCACATTCAGCATGGCCATGGGTAAATGTAACATGAGAGATTTCTGGCAAAGAAAGAGAGAAGAAAATTGAAACTATGCTGTTGTCTGAATCCATTGTGCACCTCCGTGATGAATAAATTTCTGCTCAGTGCATTCGAGAAAGGAGGCGACAGCACGAGGATGGCTGAGGGGAAGGGAGCGCGCTTGGACAGAGATAGAGAGCAGCTTCTGCGTGAAAATCAATTAAAACATTAGGGCCCTTCAGTCTGGTGAAGAGGTGGCTGAAAGGGATGTAGGAGACCCCTATTAAAGCAGAGTTCTATCACACCATCAACATCACCGAGAAAGTGAATAGAGGACAAATACTTGCTGTTTCCCATAGCACCAGACCTAAGAGGTACCCAATGAAATTATTGAGAGAAGATTTTTTTAAAAAAGCCAAAGGAAGTATTTTTGCAAACAGTGTGCAATTATGTTGTAGATTTTTTCCTGATTGAGCACCATGGTGCTCAAAAGCAGAAACAGGTTCAAGGAGGAATAAAATAATGCATTGAAGCAGAGACACACACAGCCTTTGGCTCAGGAAGTTTCCATGAGTGATTGAGAGAAGCTGGGAAGTTGCAAGAGAAGGCGCCTGCTGCACCTCCAGGCTGTTAGGTGAGCAGGGAATTTGTCCTTGCTATTTATAGAGCCTATGTCAAGGCATGGAGCTCCCAGAGCATTGCCCTGAGCCTATGTGGCTTTTTTAATGCTGACCCAGAAGGAAATGTTTCTTCCTGTGGCTGCTGGACACTGAGAGCTGGGAGACATTCTCCATCAGACTGCAGCAATTTTATGTGGATCACATTTTTGACATAAAATGTTCAACTAATGGTCAAGAAAAAGCCCAGTGAATCATCAAATGTGACCTTACGCTTTGCACAGAGCAGGTTCTTTTCATAATTCACACTATTAAACTCAGCTAATCTGTTCTTTAAAATCCTCTACGCTGAATCTGACTTAGGCACATTATCACAAAAAATAAATATCTTTTTTTTCAGTGACTTTCATGGGCTTGTCTTCGAGAAACTGCACAGCAAGGATGGACATTCTGCCTTGTCACATTATTTGATAACATTGCCCTTATTGATTCTCATTCCCAATACAACCAGGTGCCTGGCAGGTCCCAGAAATAGTAGAGGGCCTCAAGGACCTGGAGAATCGTTGTCCCACCAGTTGTCCTCACCAAGCCCTGGTTGCTCCCAAGTCCCTCCCGTCTCCTCTGAGCTGCTGCAGCCACAGCTATTGCAGACGCGTGGTAATGGCTGGAGGAGGCGGTAGGGAGGGGAAGAGGGAAGCCACTGTGGCAGACTCTGGTTTCTCCAGGTCCCAGAAGAAGTCCTGGTGTCCTGCTGTTACACCAAGAGCCTGCTGTGCTACACAAACACCAATGCAAGAGGTGCTCGCTGGGGTTTACAGCACAGCACTCTTCTCCACCCCGCTTGAGGACGTATCTCAGGCTCAGGGGAATACCAGGATGTGCCTCCAGCTTTACGCTTCCTTCCCAGCTTCCTCTCACAGGCCCTGCCATTATTTTTATAAACAAACTCTATTTTCTTCAAGTTTTTCCTCTAGCAGCACATGAGACCACACGAGTGGGATACCTGCTGGGGACAGTCCATATGACAAAGATAGGGCCATAGGCAATGTTGTGCTTCTTTACAAGAAGCCCACTGCAAAGCTCTGATCTCTGAAACGTGATTTGATTTCAACTCAAACCCAAGTATTTGTGGAAAAGCCTAAAGCAGCCTCCCCAGCCTCCCCTGCCATTCCTGTACCTTCTGACAGCAGTGCCCACAAGTCACTACACTATCTGCTTCCCTCTCCTAAAAAGTCAAACCGTCAATCAAAAGAAATTAAATGTGGCTTTTGGAGATCCAAGTGTTCCTCATGTTAGCCAGGACAAGCCAGAGGGGTACCAGCGCTCAGGAAGATGACCATGGGTCCTATGCCAATGCGATGGCAGCCTGAAGCATGTGGAGACCAAGGTCTGCAGCCCCGTGTTTGCTCCCAGAGTCCCAGGCACTCCTACGCCATCTTCTTCACAGATATGCATGGACGCATAGCGGCTCCTCTCATGCCATCCTACCTGGGACACTCTTATCTGGACACTCATCATATGATTGCCAAGGCTTGTCCACACCAGTGGTTTTGATAATTTGCAGCTGACCCTGGCCCACCCTCAAGCAGTTTGTGAGGTCCATCGCTGACCCAGAACAACATCTGCTGGGTCTTTAATAGCTGACACGGGGCAAAGTGGGGTCAGTGTTCAGGGATCAGCAGGGCTGTTCAAGGTTTCTTGATGCCTCTGGCTGCTCTCAGCCTGTCTAGAGCTGTAATTGTTTTCTCAAGCATTAAATGAGACCCAAGGTGGAGCCCCTGTTCTCTTTTGTGCCACAAATTATATAAGCCCATATCACTTCATCATAAAAAGTCGCACAGATCAGCTAGGTTGCACAGAGCAGTGACAGTATTTTCCACAGATCCATCTTCTTCTTGTACCCCAGAGAAAGACTGTATCTTCATAAATGACATTTCAGGAGGGAATAAAATATTTATCAAACTTCCTGATGACAGCCCTGTACGATTTCGTTTCTTCAATCAGCAGGCCACAGGACAAAACTGCACCTTCAGTCCATGGCACAATCTGGTGGAGAAAAGAATCCATCTACTCTCTTGGCTTGCTTTTCATGGGTGAGGATTCTCTGAAATGCCTGAGTCTTCTTTCCCATTCCATGCAGTCATCAGAAACTCATAAAGCAAATGGCCATGGGGCTGGGCTCCATTGGGTGGGAACAGTGGGTCTCCTGGCTGTGTCCTGCACCCCAGCTGCCCCACCAAGGCCAGAGGTGCTGCACCGAGGGTGGAGCGTGTGTCCCCCAAGCTGTGCTGAGTTCTGCCTCGCCAGGTTTTTCTCTGGGTTTTTCTTTGAGGTCAGTATCAATTAGGATTAATCCTAACAGTGTTATTGGCATTACAACAGATCTTGGACTGGCAGCTTTTGTTCCAGAATATGGGGTTTTGCATGCAAGCTTGTTGAAAGGAACTTATAAAAATAACGCAGCTTTGCATGAACCACACGTGTAGTGCCAAGGGGCAATGCCACCCTAACAGAAGCTTCTTGGCACCGTCAACAACTCACACATTACAGCACATTAACATGTGTAACACAGGTTATAACAACAGAATCATAGAATCGTCTAGGTTGGAAAAGACCTTTAAGATCATCAAGTCCAACCGTTAACCTAACCCTGCCATCCCACCACTAAACCCTGTCCCTAGGCACCTCATCTATCCTTCTTTTAAATACCTCCAGGGATATCTGACAGCCCTTTCTGTGAAGAAATTTTTCCTAATGTCTAGCCTAAACCTGCCCTGGCGCAACTTCAGACCATTTCCCCTCATCCTATTGTCCATTACCAGGGAGAAGAGGCCGACCCCCACCTCGCTACAGCCTCTTGTCAGGCAGTTGCAGGGGGCAATAAGGGCTCCCCTCAGCCTCCTCCAGACTAAACAACCCCAGTTCCCTCAGCCACTCCTCATAAGCCTTGTGCTCCAGACCCCTCACCAGCTTTGTGGCTCTCCTCTGGACATGTTCCAGCAACACAACGTCTTTCTTGTAGTGAGGGGCCCAACATCACCTCCATCCATTGGCCACAGCAGAATTTCTGCCCTTCCCAGAGGCTACCAGCCAGCAACTGGTCCCTCCCTGTGCTGACAGCTCCTGCTTTCTCCTCCCAGGCACAGCTGCAGGTCCGGAGCCATTCTGTGGTGCCAGCAGTGTTGTACATTGTAATGAATAGCAAACATCCATGGGGCAGCCAGACTCAGCATCTCCTCCACAAGGATGCCTGCCCTGTAGCCCAGCAGCTTTCTCATTCCTAAACCCTTACTCTTCTCAAGTTAATCCTTTCCCAGCTTCATAGGCTGTTTTACCACAGTGTATTTATCAGAGAGCAAAAAGAAAAATGCATTTTAAATAGATTCCCGTTTCATTTATAGGTCTGTGTATGCCAGACCTGTCTTTACTCTTGGGACAGAGCCTCCAAGAGAAACCTTTGCAAAATCAGCCGTGGGCATCCCGCCAGATTCCAGTAATGCATCTGCAGCTCCTGAGGGCTTATTAATCCACTTTGAAACAGTGCCCTGGGCTCCCAAAGCACTTGGGCACTTCGCAAACTGGAGTCAATGCTTTGGTTAGAGCCAGAAGTTCCTTCAGAGTAACTCAGTTCCTGAGCAGACCAGATCTCAGCACAAAGGGATTTAAAGGGTGAAACCGATATCACAGTGGGCAACATCTGTACATGACTTTCCTGAAAACCCGCTCTCAAGGATCCCCAGGGCTTCTGACACTATTTGGCTTAGTTTTATTTAAAGATTAGCCTCTGGCGGACAATTGATTTTTGGCAGTCTCTGGGTGGTCATGGAAAACAAGGTTTACATTGTCTGTGCAGCCTCTTACATCCTTCCATTAAAATGTAGTTTTTAAATAATGCACTGAAAGTAGCTTGTGTCCAAAGGGGAAAAAACGTATCCTGAAGGAAGAAAAAAGAAGACAAAAAATCAAAGAAGAAAGTACCACAGCAGATGGTGGATTAGCCTGCTCCGAAGGGCTACCTGAATCCAGCTGGACCAGCCAGATGATCAGCGAAGACGATCGGATGATCAGCACGATCCGTGTTGGGATCATGCTGAGTCCTCTGGATGTGACAGTGCTCATCCTTCTCGACCGAGGTGGCACGCTAATGTTTGCATCGCAGCCATTTTGTTTAATAACTGTGCAATTTCGTTCATATGATCCATTTTTACGATTAAAGACCTCTGTAGAATTTTATGACTGTTTTCAATTTATCATACTAATTCAAACTGTAATACCCTGCCAGAGACATAGAATGGGGTTGACATCTGCCCCTTGCTCTGAATGGAAGACTATATTAGACTCCAGCAGCTAGAAAGAGTAAATTTAGGTTTTATCTCAGTCAGATCCATTTTGGTCCCTTCCCAATCCAGATCTCCCGCTATTTTTCTTTTGTTTAAATGTGGCTGGTGAAAAAAAACAAAAACCAGAGCTGTGCCTTTTGTGTTTGTGCTCTTTCCAACATACGGAGTAAAGAAGTGGGGAAGGTTATTACCTACAAGAGAAAAAAGAATTATTTTTTCTGCTTGTCCTTCAGAAATGCAGGTCTTGTTTGTACTAGGAAAATCTGGGATGGTTAGGGGCTGACAAGCAGGGCAAGACAGAGCCAAATTGCCTTGTGGGACTTTTATGAAGCCCTGATCTTTGTGCCCGCTCAGGGACTGGTCCCTCCTGGTGTTATCAAGTAGCCTGGGAAAGGGCTCTGGGATCACAGAAAGCTTGTTGCACGGATAGTCTTTGCAGGATGTTGGCGACTGCCCACCAAACTTGCTGAGGACTGGCTGCTCCGTCGGGGTTCGAATTCCCTCTTTCCACCCAGGACAGCCTCAGTGGCCACATCTCAGCCCTCCAGCACATCTGCCCAGAGGAGGAGAGACAAGCTTGATGCCACTCGTCATTCAGAAGGGAAGAAAAGGATAAGAAAAGGAGAAAAAAAAAGGGCTTTTCATCACCACAAAGCCCTAAAGAGGAGGCCAAACTCAATTTTCTCAGTTTAGGAAAGAAAACTTATGCAGGTCACCTTTGATTTGAGTGATGCCAGGTGAGCGATCCTCTGCCTGCCAATTGCTCTAATTCCTTTTGTCATGACGGTTCAAGAGCGTTATTGAAACGCAGAACGCGGAGCTTAATTAAGGAGGACAAAGCACTGAATTACACTAACTGCTGATCTCAAAAATGCCTTCCCGCCCCCCCCCCCCCTTTCCCTTTTTAATCTCCTTGTTCATAGAATTAGAATGGAAAAGCCAAGCCTGGCCACCCAGCCCTCCCCTGCCGCAGAGCGCGGCTCCCCTCAAAGTTCAGATTGCCACCAGCAGGAAGAAAACAGGCCTGGCCACCAGAGGTGGCCCAGGGTGGAAGTCATAGCTGACACTGAAACTCCATCCTCCATCCTCAACACTGCCCGTCTGTTTTTGGTGGGGTCCCACCCCGACAAGGCTTTGCTGGCTCCCCAGGCTGCACACTTGGTAGCGCTGGAGATGCAAAGGGCTGGGCCTGGGAAATATCAATCGGTGCCAGGACATGTTCCCTGATAGTCAGCAAAACTTTTCAGCCCTTCATTTCATCCTATTATTTCTGCTGATGGCACTATAAATAATTACTCCCCACCCTCCCTATGTTTGCAAGGCTTGAGTCACTTTGCTGAGCAGAGATGTACATTTTGTTCATCTTTCCTCTCCCCACTTGTATTTCTTGGTGGTTTTCAAATCCTACTCTAGGTTTTCCAGCTCCACAGGGTGGAGGAAGCAGGTTTGGGGGACTTGACCCCAGAAGAGTTTATCGGCAGCCCTGCTTGGACCACAGGAAAGGGGTTTTTTTACTTTCAGGCACTTTCAGTTTCCTTGCCAGGTCATTTGCTCTCCTGCTGCAAGCTGGAAACAAGGGAGGTTTTATCCCGCATCTCAGTCACAAGGGCCAAGCTCCTTCCTAATGTCACTGAAAGTCACAAACAGTTAAATCGCTACCAAAGAGAGAGGAACCCTGAGGAAAGCAATCCTGACCGGGAAAACCAATAAATGCAAAAACCCAGGGCACACAACATTTCTTTTCCTCTGCGGTCCCACACCCCTAGGATTTAACCATGGAGCCTGCGCTGCAGATTTCACTCTGCCCTGGCATCTTTGCTTGTGCTTACAGGTGCCATGCCTCCTCCTCTCCAAGTTTAAATCCCTTTGACTGATCAAGTCGAAACGCCTTGGCTGCCCACAAACCACCTGATACCTCCAGGTGCTCGCACGCCGATCGACGGCTCCGCTTCCCTTGCTCACTTGCAAGTTTCCCATCACATTGCTCCCTCGTTTATGGCAAAAGCTGTCAGTGAGAAAAAAAAAAACAAACAAACATTCCCCCATCCCTGCTGAGCAGCCCCACAGGCTGGTGTGCTTTGGGCCACACTGTGTTCACCGTCCTCCCTATGTGAGCCTTGCGAAAGGACGGCGAGGCAGAGGTTTTGCTGGTGGATTAACAGAAGGGGTTGGGGTTTTTTTTGCTGTGCTAACGTCTCAACATGCCATATGTAAACAGCTTGCCTCCTGATTTACTGAGAGCTGTGGCCACCACCTAGCACTTCTCAAGGAGATTAGTGGCTGCTTTTAAGACCTTATTTTAAGCCTCGAGGAGGTCTGCTATTTGTCAAAAGTGTTATTAACCTCAGATCGGCAGCAGGATAAATGTTTTCCTGGCAGAGCCTCTGTTCGCCTCAGGGGATCCATGCAGGAGGGAGGTTCCTCAGGACCCACGCTCACCTGGGACCTGGCTGCAAAGAAGAAAACGGGCTCTCGTGAAGGCCAGGGCATCCGAACCATGCACCAACCCAAGGCGGCAGAACACCAGTACATAATTTAAAGAAATAGCTGTGTTGCGCAGAAATACAAATGAAGAGATCGCTCAGTTCAGAGCCGAGGGGGAGAGAAAAATCAATCGGCGAATGGGATAGTTAGCAGTTAAATGTTCTCCGTGCACAATGTTCCCACTGAAAGACAATTTATAAGCCCAGCTAACGCTGCTATGGGTTATGCTGCTGAAGAGATGAGACTCCGGTGTGAATACAATGCTGTCTTTCCTAATAACCCCGGGATTCAGTCCATGAGGCTTTTAAGAAATGCTCTGCATCGAGAGTGCAATGCGCATGAAAGGATATAGCAAAACTCTCTTAACCTGGTGCACTTACAAGGGGAGGCAGAGGGAAGAGGAGCCGTGAGTGGAGCTGGTGGGGGCAATCAGCGACGAGAGTGCGGCAGGGACCAACTTCTCCGGTCATTTATGAAACAGGCATCCCAACTTATCTTCTGCTGAATGGCAGCTCTTTCATTTAAGGAGCAAGGGGAAAAAAAAAACCACAAACAAAAAAAAACACCAAACAACTGTAGGTCATGCACTTTGTTATTTAAAAGGGAGAGAGAGGAGTGGGAAGAGAGCAGCGATGGCAGGACGGGGAGCCCCTCATCCCCAGGTGCACTGCAGGAGGATGCCTCCTGCCACTGTCCCCGTGCAAGGCGGCGAGCCAGAAGCAATGCGTTAGACTTTCTCTCCGGCAAACGAAAAGACATTAAAAAAAAATAATAACAGGGGGATGCTTCCAGTTGACAGTGAGGAGTGGGAAAGAAGCCATGCAAGCAGCCCTGTCCCTCCGTGCGTACCTACTGCCGCTGGTCCCAGGTGAGCAGCTCCTCCCATCCATGCCGCGGTGCCGGCGAGCCCCGAGATGTCCTGAAGAAGTGAGAGTGACTGCCGCGACTTGGGAAGACAGAATATGGTACAAGCTTTAATTAAAAGAGTCTGAAGGCTCTCTCCTTCTCGCTCGCCCTTTTTTTTGCAGTACCGGAGTGGATTTAAAGGGCTAGAACCCCAATTTGGTGTTGCTGCTCCCCCAGGAGCAATTGTCTCCTGCCCTGGCCTGCCAGATCCAGCAGCGTCTCGCTGCCCGTCGGGGGCATCCTGGCAGCCGAGCAAGTCTGTAGTAAGCAGCAAGAGTACTTACTCAGTGGCAGGAGCAACAAATTGTAAATCAACACCCAGGAGAGCAGGCACGGCGGGTGGCGAGCAGGGATGCTGTTGGCAGCGGGGTGGGCAAGGGGAGCCCGAGCGTTCCTGCAGATGCAGGGAGGAAAGTTTGTGCTCCACCAATGCTCCGGTGAGTCAGGAGGAGGGTCATGTCCCCTCAGTCCTGGTGCTGTCACTGCTCTGCGATGGTACCCAAAGGCATTGCCCTCCCATCAGCAGCCCAGGCTCTGGGTGGAGGGGGGCCATGGGGAAGGGTTGCATCACTCCAGCTCAGCTCTGCAAGGCAGGGTCCTTCGGCCTTCTCCCGCCCGTGGCCAGCAAGCAGGGCAGCATTTCCATTTGGATTTGGTGGCCGCTTGCTTGTGCCAAGGCAGCAGGGAGACGACCTGGCACTGGTGGGTGTGCAGGTGGCACAGCTCCCTCCTTCGGTTTCAGGTTCCTCCAGCCATTTTCCAGCTGTCCATTAGAATGCCCGTCTGCAACAGCCCAGGCTCTCAGAGCATCCCAGTCTGCTCAGCATGGCAGGGACAGCCAAAACTCGCCATCAAGCCCTGCTGGACTGCTTTCCCATTCCTTCCCCAGCAAAGAGAAGCTGAAGATTGAGTGCAGGGTTTTCACTGAGCACTACTTGGTCCAGATTTTGAGTGAAAATGAGGAAAAAATAAGGTGAACAACCAGGAAAGACCAAACCTCATCTCCTCCTCCTTTTACCCGGTTTGGCCCCAAAATGCAACCAAGGCTGGCCAAGGCCGGCTTCAGAGCATCCTGGCCACAAGCTGCAGCACTGGCCACGTCCAATCCATCCCTTCCTTGCACTCAGGGCTGACCTGCATGTTCTGGCTTTCTCTTGTCTTATTAATTACACGAGGTGGTGGGTGCCAAAAGGAAAAGCTGGTTTTAATTTCATGCTGCAACCCAGTTCCAAGCTGCTGAGATAATTAGCAGGTTTTTAATGAATGAGAAGACTACCAACATGGAGGAAGGAAGGGTGGGGAGGGAGGGGTTGTGCAGTTTGGGCCTGGTGAGGGAAACCGCATTCAAGTCAGAGACTCCCTTCTCCAAGCCAATGCTTTGAACCACCCTGAGCGCCCAGTGAGATGCTCCCAGCCGCGAGGTTGTCGGATGGCTCCGCAGAGCAGCACGCTGAGGCATCTACTTGGCCGGGGGCCACGCTGGGGAGCCAAACAGCTCCGTCTCGTCGCCGTAGCCTGTTGACATCCATCTGGATCCGGGGAGCAGAGAGGAAGCAGTTCTGGAGCCTGCTTTTTCACAAGTCTTGGGCAACCGCAGCTGCGAGTCACATCGACCTGGGGCTACAGGGTTTGCTGGAGCTTCACCTCCCAACTGCAAGTGTTTCTGCTGGCGGCCTTCACCCCAAAACACAACCATCCTAATCGCTTATTATCTCTGTGTACACCTCTACATCTCCCTCCAAAATCAATCTGATCATCAAAATCAATCTGATAACAAGCATAGATGCAATTTCCCTGGCTAACGCTAAGGTTAGCCATCAGCTCAAATTGCTAGGTGAGACATTCCATGGCAGAGGCTGGTGTGAAAGTGTTTTTCTAAATAATGAGGTGTTCCAGGCGGAGGTGAAATGCCAGCAAAAACAGCACGTCCCCAGGGGCTCCAGCCTCTGGCCTGAGATGTTGCTTTCTCCTGTGCATCTTGGAGACATGCGGTTGTTGTTCCTTTAATTATTAATCCTCGCATTGAGGTATTCAAATGTGCACGGGCTTCTAAAGGATGCTCTGATGTAAAAAAATGAAGAATAAATTTCCTTCTCTCCCTTAAAACTTGTCTCAATCCCATGACCAATTTTATTGCCATTCCACTCTAATTTTAAATATAACGAGCAATATTAAGGCTTTCAATTAAAAGATCCCTTCCTTGAGATACTGGAAAGTAGCCTGAAGTAGAGACCATGTGTGATATTTTTCATCGGGATGGTGTGTGCTGTATCTGATTTCCAGATCAGATGCCTTGGCTGTCAGGCATGGGCTTGCATGCCGGCTGGCTTGGCCAGGCTCAGGCGGCAGCGCTGAGCCATTCAGCTTTTGGAAGATCCTCAGCCTAGCTGGTGTTTTCAGCCACAGACCTGTGTTTCTGAAGCAAACCTTGCATTTACTTTATCTGCTTTGGTCAACCTGGAAGTCTATGGTGAGGGGCAAATAAACCTCAGCATGGTGACACCCTTGATTCTGGGATTTTTTGGCATTTGGCTGTGAAATATTCATCTCTCTTCTTTTCTTTACAATGGGCTGAGCCATGGCCATGGCACAGGAGGTCTTCCTGATGCAATGAGCTCAAACCCCCTCATTTGCCACGATTTCAGTGTTGGGTTCACTGGATGCTGTGAAGTGTGAAGTTTGGTTCACTGAAGGCCTTGTCATGTCTTCTTTCCTCCAACAACCTAAATCTTGCACTTGACCTCATCTGGTCCTGTCTCTGCAGGACAAGTCTCCTGGAAAGCCTGCAGCTAGGGAGATATTTAAGCTCAAGCAGAAATCAGTGTTTGCAGGTATTTGCATCACCAAGGTGCTGGCAGCGCAAGACCCAGCTGAGCTCCTGAGGTTGCCGTGTTGCTGGGTCGGCATCGTAGCAGCTGGCAGCTTGTTTTCCTCCTGGTGGGCTGCTGCTTTCTTGATGGAAGCAGCAACACTTTGATTTTTATTACCTACAAGGATGTTAGAGGACAGCTTCTCATGACATGGGGGAAAACAGCAGATTTCTCAGGATGAGAGGAGAAGATAGAGCTGGGTATTACAGCAACATGTCAAAAGCACCGATGCAAAGGTATTTCAGGTGAGAGGAGCTGCTAGACTGGATCAGACCCTGGGTCCATTTACCTTACCCAGAGCACCCAGGCTCTGCAGCAAGCAGGGATGCTGCTTGCCCTTGCTGGAGGCATCTCCCTGATTTACACCAGTTCAGCCATCCTTCCCAAATCCTTGGGCCTCACTGCAGTTAGGCAGGGTGGGAAGGGCGCAGAGGTGGGGAGATCCCATGCAATCCAAGCAGCGGGGTGGCAGAAAACCCATCAGCCAGGTGCGGAGCTGTGCAGGATCTTGTCCAAAAACCCACATCATGTTGCTGCTGAATTCCTTCTCTAACCCAGATGGTGAGGCTGCCTGGAAAGACAGGGATGGCCAAGCACACAGGCGAGCTGACTCTTCCACTCTCAAGCCAAATAGCGTTAACTTTTTTCACTACTGCATGTTTTTGATGCATTGGGATTCACTTGTCTCGCTACATCACGTTTTCTGGAGGGCAAACCCTCTTCTCGCTTGCATAGGTTTTGAGGCTGAAGACCCCATTTCTCATTTCGAGTTTCCCACCACACAGACTAGAGAGTTTCATTGATATAACATACTGCTACAGGACAGCCATGCTGGCTGGAGACCCTAAATCTGATTTAATTAATTCAAAATCCAAGGAGGAGTCTATAACCCTTTTTCTGCTGACGTGGAAGCAGTGTATCTGCTCTGGGCAGACAACGGACTCTCAAAGTGCAATATCGTGTCAGGCCACGAAAATAGCCATATGCATTTGCAAATTAATCACACAAATTACAGCCCTTTAATAAAGATAAAAAGCAAAGAGAATAAAACATGCCGGAAACCTGCAGGCAGAGTTTTGGTCTCCTGAAGTCAAACGCAAAGCTTTGAAAACCTTGTTTGCTTTCACCAAGTATCACAAGGGATTATTTAGAACTTCAAAAGGAATTTGGGAACAAACAAAAACCCTCATTAAACATGGAGGAGCTGACGCTTACTCCACTTCTGCATATCTGCCCCCAGTCTCTCCTTTTGCTGGCTTTCCAAATCCCTCTTGGACATTGATGTCCAAGCTCAGGCCATAGAGAAAACTCTCATCCATCTCTCAGAATAAACTAACTGATTTAATTGCAAATTATTCCTTTTACCCAGATTTGCAAATGAAACAAGATTCTTGCCACCTGGATGTGCACATGTCCATCTGTCTCAACGGCTTCTGCATCCCTGGAAGCAATTTAGCTATATCAGCAGGGTGATGCCCAGCTTCAGTCTGACCCTGATAGATGCCAGGCTGTCCTCCAAGGAGAGTGCCCTTCAAAAGGTGCAAATCTGGCAAAAAAAAATACACCTGGGCTCTCAAGTCAGAAATCAGTGGAGCACTAAGCTTTACTAGGTCTCATGCAAGGTGGATAGGATGAAGACACATGAAATAATGGCATCTGTGCTCCAGCTAATGGCTGTTCAAAATTGGAAACAAAAAAAAAGGGATTTTTTTTTTGTTTCCACAGTGGGTGATATTTTGAGCAAGACACTGACAGCAAGGGCTGCTCGCAGGCAAATGGCGAGATTCCCTACTTCCACTGGCAAACAGTTTGAAAGAAAAACGCAAAGGAGACCTAAATCATCTTACTTCAGGACATAACTCAGTCTCTAACTAACAGCAGAAACAGCAGAGACCTTATTGATGGGCTGGTTTAAGTTTTCAAAATGTAAAAGAAAAATTAGGATGCTGTTTGCTGACAGTTTTAATAACTGCTGCTCATTTTATGGCTGTTCCTAGCTTTAGCCTAAGGAAAAGTCCTTTTCCACTAAAAAGAATTTTGCATACTTTGGCCAACTCAAACTCAATTTCACACTGGAGCAGAGATCTCAACGATCTGCTCTTCCAGTAGGTTTCATGACAACTAGCTGGATAAGGGAGGAAGCCCAAAATAATGTCTGTAAGAGGAAGAAACAAATTCAATATTCAGCCATGTACTTATACAGGTCCAGTGTCCAGCCCATCAGCAAACACCTGGCTCCAAACCAGTACGTGGTGCCACCCGCCCTGCCAAACTGGTGGGGGATAAGGGAAGGAGCTGGGAGTACTGGGTAAAGAGCTTAAGGTCTTAAGTCCATAGGAAAACAAGTCCTGTTGATTCTGCTGTTCACGGAACTATTTGCTTTTTTCCTCTTCGACTGAGTTAGAGGGACAGTTGGAGAATTTCAAGTTGCCTTGAATTAGGAAAACGTTCAAGTAAAACCCACCAAGGCTTGGTCCATGCAATCTGTTCTGCACCTGAGCATGACCTCTCTGTGCAACACCTGCAGGGCTGGATGGATTTGCAGGGCTCATCCATCACAGCAACTCCCACCCGCCAACCCGTGCCGTGGCTGTAATGTGGTCACCATCCCTTTATCGCTCAAAGCCAGGCTTTGCCTACAGGAGGGGAAAGCCAAAGGGAACCTCTGCAAAGAGCCCACAGTGTCTTATCCCCAATGCATATTTCATACCGTTGTGGTCATTTTGTTTTCTTTTGCTTTTCCAGGAGGACACAGAGCAGCCGGTACCCGTATGCACGATGGAGCAAACCAGGACACTGGTTTTGTCACAAGACCCCAACAGTCCAACTCCAACCCCCCCAGTTTGTGTGGTTTTACCATGTGCTGTTTCACCAGCTCTCTATCCAGCGTGGCCAAACCCAGCTCTCAAGCAGTTCATGCCCAGCTCCAGGAAACCTGTCCTGGGGCCACCAGCCCCACTGGGTGGCCCTGGGAGTGCCAGATGGACCCAACCCTGGCACGAACAATGTGAATCTTCAGCTTCAGATGCAGACATCAAGCTCAGCCCTCAGGAACCCAGCCGCTGCCATCTCCACCTGAGCTAAATCACCCATGGAAAGGACATGGGAAATAGCAGTTTCCATATTTTCATGGCAGCTTCCTGCTTTGCAGCCCACCAGGAGCCAAGAAAAGGAGCTGGTAACACACTGGGAGAGGAGATGAGCAGTAAACGGGTGCTCAGCGATTTGCACATGGCAGCAGCACCCACTCAAGCATAGAGGTCCCCTGCCAGCATGGGGACCTGGTCTCAGCATCTTACCCTGGTTATGTGAAAGCGTTCCTTGCAAGGATAAGAAAGTTTGGCTCCCCTCTTCCTAAGAGAAGAGAAACATGCCCTGACCACCAGGGGGTCTTTCAACCACTTTTCAGCCCCTCCGTGCTTGCTCTCCACTGTGATTTTGGGTGGATATTGGCATGCCGGGTGCCGTGGCAGAGGATGCTGTGCCCACAGGCTGCCGCCTGTCTTGTAAAACCTCACTCTGTGGTTCACGAGCCGCAGCACGCTTGCAGCCGCTAATTGGGGTTTTACAAGCTCCTGCGCTGCTCTTGTGTGAGAGACGCGGAAGGCTCAGCAGAAGAGCCATTAAGCAATTCTGTGAAGTGTAGCTATTATTACCTAAAACGCTACGCGCGATTTAATGCTTCCAAATTGTGTAACCTGCATCCGGCCACAGGCTCCGCAACCTGTGCTTGCTGGGCTATGTGCAGCTGGCACATGAGTGCCTGCAGGAAAAGGAGGAAGAAGGTTTCAGCCCGTGCTTGGATATTTACATCCCAGAGGGAGCTGAGGCATTTGCTTAAAACAAAAGCACCAGCAAACAATCCTGATGGTGATGGCAAACTGCATGTTTGCAGCTGGGCAAATGCATCTTTCCCCGCTCTCCCCTAGCAGATGCTGCAGAACTTGGGGTGAGGTCCCCGTTCCCAGGATGCTGCCAGGAGCAGCGTGGCTCCTTACCTTGGCTTTCTGTCTCCATGGCAATGGCTCTGCGTCATCCTTTTAGCACAGCAACCTCAACCTATGCAAAATCTGGCCTCATTTTGGGATCCCAGGGTGGAAACAAGTGCAGCGAGTTCTCCTCGCCGCCCCATGCTGGGTGGAAGGTGCTGTCCCACATGGTGGCCGTCACATCGGGTGCACAGTGCTGAGCTGCCCATCCACGTCCAGCACTCATGCACAGGAAGGATAGACAAACCCCGCTGCTCAAGGTGGTCTGCGGTGCCCAGCGGAGGGGCTGCAAAGCCACCCCCAGCATCACCTACCTTCGCCCCGTGGCACAGGGGGGTGAGCCAAGCAGAAGGGTTTTGTCACCCTGTCACCCCATCCCCTGCAAGAGCAGCGTCTGGCGTCCCTTCCCTGGGCTGGTGTTTCAAACCGCTTTTTGGTTGTTTGAGCCCTATGGATCTGAACCCTGGAAAGGAGATGGCTCACCAAAAATACCAGTTGCAACTGGTGTTTACCACCATGCAAAGAAACCCTAAAATGCAAAGGCAAACCACCAAGGCCCTGCCTGACTTGCGTGCCAGGAGAAAGCCCAGGGGCTGTTCGATGGGCTCTGCCATGCGCCAGCCTCTGGGCATTCATGTTGTCCCCTCCCCAGGGCTCTGCCTGGGGCTGCTCCAGGCAGGGCTGGGTCCCTCATGCCCCAGCCACTACCGGGCAGTGCAAGGGGCTTCTCAGCATGGCTGAGAGAATGCAGGGCAGTGACAGGCATGGGATGGTGCTCCCTCATCTCATACCCAGCCTGCAGGCAGATGTGGTGTCCATGTTCTTGCCTGCCTCAATTCATATATTAAGGCAATCCCCAGAGGAGAGGAGATGACCTGGGTGTCTGCTTGGGGAAAAAACAAACAAACAAAAAAGCTAAAACCACAAGGCTGGGAGGAAGAGCTTATTGAGGGTTCTTGGAGGGGAGAGGAGAAAGAGAAATGTGTTGGGTTTATTTGAAGCAGACATCGGTGACTGCTGTGGCTGCCCCAGGCCTCATCCTCTCCCGGGCTGCTGCTGCCCCGTGCCTGTATCCTTTCCTAAATCACCTCGCCTCAATCACCAGAGTGATTTTGTTGAACACATTTTAGATTAAAATTAAAGAATAAGAGATTCTCCCTCCTAAACCCTCATTTTGGGTTAATCTTGTATTTATACTAAATGTGAATGAATCAAATAATTGAAGGACTAGGACATGACAACAACGAGTATCGTCATACCGAGCTTCCCATTAGCAATGTGGGATTACAGCAATTCAATTTGGTCCTGGAGAGAAAAGATTAACTCTGCCTGTGGCCCTTACCTCCTCATCAGGCTCCTGGGGAACCTCTCTGCTGGCTGCCCCTCGCTGGCCATCGCCCAGGGCTGGAGGAGAGGCACGAGGAGAGCAGCCCATGCACCCCCAGCCCTCCCTTTTGGGGTGAAAAAGAAATCTAATGGTGCTGGCGGTTCTTGAACAGATGGGGTAATAGCATGGGAATAAATTTAAATAACCTAGGGAGAACAGGCAGGTGACACAGTGCCCCATTGCCACCTTTTGCTTGGCCGCTGACCTTCTGGCCGTGCTGCAGCCACCCAGGAGATCCTCAGGGATAGAGGATGCAAGAGAAAAGCCCTCAAACACACGTTGACTCCTGGTTTTGGTAGAGGAGCTGGTCAGAAGAGACCACCCAAGCAGGGACAGCCCTTGCTGCAGAGCCAGGTGGGTTGGCTGGGCAGAGGAGCTGAGAGAAGGGACCTTCACCACGAAGCCTCTCCAGCCTGGTGCCAGAAGATCTGAAGGGATGCTAAAGACAAAAGGGATGCTGGATGAGATGGGGAGGCACAGGGACAGCACAGTGGCAATAAGGCAGGAGGTGGGAAACCCACACAATGGGCTCGTTCCTGGGTCAGCTGTAGCTGTTCCATCCCCGCCCATTCCCTCAGCACAGGCTGAGCCAAAATGCTTGTTCCAAGCTCACCTGAACTGCATCCACAGGGCCATCGCGCAGGAGCTGGAGGCTCCTGGGGGCTTTTTTCCCGATGGATTTACAGGCGCATGCACAAGCATCCCTGATGCATGAGCACATCTTTCCATGCAGGAAATCCCCCAGCTAGGAGGGCTCTTAGGAATAATCCCCTGGCCTTTTCCACGAGCAGAGGGGGGGAATCCCACTACGGTCCCCTCCCCAAAGGATTATCCAAGGAGACGTCTGCAAGACAACCCTCGCAAACACCTCCTCCTCCAGAAGCATTTTTCTTCCTGTGGTTGTTCAGCGAGTGACTAAAGGCCTCAGGATTTTGCCCACAAATAATACAAAACAGGTGCAGGAGTAGGAGCCGGTTGCCAGCTCCATTATTTCTTTATAGCTCCTGGCAGTTCCAGAAGCCGCCTGGCTTTACACGATGCAGGACTGTGGCATGCTAAAAATGCAAACCCAGTCCCCTACAGGGTTTATATTTGGATTGCAGGAATCCTTGAATTCAAAGGGAAAGAGGCAAGCATGCACCTCTGTCAGGTTACCTGCCGTCAGGCCGTTACACCAGTGCAGTCCTGCTCACTTGCACAGGAACCCCTTGGTCTATGGGAAACGCGTTCCCCAAATTGAATTCCCAGTGGAAGTTTCTGGGCAGTAGTCCTGCTCCAGTTCCCCATATGTACTCACGCTTCATCATGATCACATTATTATTTTTACAGTCACACTTGGTATTAATCCATTACTGATATCATGGTGACCGCTACTTGCAGCGCATGCTGGCAGAACTGCGGGACTCTGTTACTTGCACAACTTCCATGGTGTAATTAAGGATCAGGAAAGGCTGCTGTGACTCTCCAGCCTTGTCCTTTTGCTGGCACCAGCCAGGGAAGTCCTCCGAGCTGCATCCTCAGCATTACCAACCACAGAAACACCCTTGCTCTACACCCACCTCCACCTGGGATCCACACCAGGGCAACACCAAGTAAAGATGGAGCGCACCAGTTTCTCCGGTTCAAGAGGAAAGGATTGAAGTGGTGGCATATCACAAATGAGCTCAGCGGTTTAAAAAAAAAAAAAACTTTGGAAGAAATGAAGGGGAAACAAATCCCCAACCCAGGACCATTGCAGTGATGGGCACCCTGAGCAATTCATAGACATCTGATGAAGCCGGACTGAGGGCAGCAGGCCCAGAGGATGGACCAAACGTGAGCCCAAGTGGGACAGTGCTCGGGGAAGGCTGTTGAGGACACCCCACTTCACCTCAACCCATCAGTGCTTCCTACTTTTCCAGCTAATTTGGGGATGTTTCCTTCCCCCCACCCCATGCTCCCCTTTCATGCTCCGATAAAGCTGAGCACCCAGAGGTGCCCCCAGGATGGGATGCCTCCCATGGAATGTCCCTCCACGACACCCTTCCTACCAGGCCTCCTGCTGACATGGTGCCACAGCTTGGTTTCGGAACAGAAGTGCCCCTCTTGAAAAGCTTCTGCTGGAGCAGGCAGTGACTGCAGGCAGCTGGCTCAGCAGAGAGGAGATGGGACACAAAGGCACAGGGTGGGAAAGGACCTCCCAAGCCCCATGGGATTTGTCTAACCCATCCCAGGGCAGCAGGCTGCGAGGGAGCCTGGATGGCAAGATGCCTCCCACTGTCAAGGAGCCACTGACTCCACACCATCATCCCCATCATGAGTTGGGTCAGGGCAGGAGCTACCACAGGTTGGGGGCTGCAGTTCATGCCCTCGCCGTGGGACAGAGCCTGCGGTCACACCGGGGCTGGTGACTGTGCTAAACCTGCTGAGGTGGTAGCATCAGCCCCAGGGGGACAGAGCCCTGTACCGACTCTCTGCAAAATGAGATGCATATCTCCAGGTGTGAACACAGACACAAACATGCAAAAAAAAGCTCCAAATCCTGACTGAGCGGCGGTTGGGTTTGTCCGTGTTTCCCAGCGCATTGTGCAGTGCCCTCTGGTGCATGCTCAAGCGAGGGAGGTTTTGGGTTTGCAACAGTCTCCCACATCAAATGTCATTCCAAAGTCAATTCAACCCCCACTTCACTTAAATAAAAAAACCCTAATCCAAAGGGTGGGGGGTTTTGTGAGAGCTCAATTTATTTAACATGGGATCTTTTCCAAAATGAGAGAAGCTATTCAGCATTAAAAAACCAGCTATGTCATAATATTTCTCATATGACTGATTGCATTACAGGTGCTGATAGAGCATTAGACATGACATCACACATTTCTATTATTTAAAGGGACAAAGCCAAGTTAAAATTGAGAGTCCTGCATGCTCATTCAGCAATACAAGACAGGGTAACAAATCCAGCTTCAATAAAATTGCTCTTGACTTCTGTCAAAGTGATGTGATTTTTTCAAACACCTATAATTTCCTTTCCCACTGTGTTAGGACTGCAGAGAGACACAGTGTCAAAATCCAGATTGAAATGATCAAGCTGTAACAGAGACAGCAAGGGCTTATCAGCTGGGGTTGTTGTTCAGCCGATAACAGCCCTCCGGGAGCAAAGGTCAGCAGGGAGCTATGCCCTGTTGCTCCTGGGCTCTGCCCCAGCACCCCCAAACCTCCTCAACACCCACATCTGATTGAAAGTCCTCTCCTGGAAAAGCCTCAAGGGGAGATGTCCAGTTCTGGGCTCCACAGTTCAAGAAAGATGAGGAACTCCTGGAGAGAGTCCAGAGGAGGGCAACAAAGATGAGGGGACTGGAGCATCTCCCCTGTGAGGAAAGGCTGAGGGAGCTGGGCTTGTTCAGCCTGGAGAAGAGAAGGCTGAGAGGGGACCTCATCAACACATACAAATATCTCAAGGGTGGGTGTCACAAGGATGGAGCCAGACTCTTCCCAGTGGTGCCCAATGACAGGACAAGGGGCAATGGGCAGAAACTGAAGCAGAAGAGGTTCCAGTTGAACATGAGGAAGAACTTCCTGACTTTGAGGGTGACCGAGCCCTGGCACAGGCTGCCCAGGGTGGCTGTGGAGTCTCCTTCTCTGGAGATATTCAATCCCCGCCTGGACGCTGTCCCGTGCACCCTGCTCTGGATGAGCCTGCTTGAGCAGGGGGGTTGGACTGGGTGATCTCCCGAGGTCCCTTCCAACCTCTGCCAGTCTGGGATTCTGAGCAGGGAAAAAAAACCACCACAGCATTTCTTGCCTCGCTCTAGAAGTCTTCTCCGATTTCTGGAGTTAGCAGCAAGAAGCTCCAGGGATGCTCAGGCTTGGCAGCACAGTGTCAGTTATAGTCCAGGAGATAAAGCATAATGAGCCAAAGTGAGCGTGACAATTTGATGGGCTGGAGGTAGAGGAGTGAGTGACCAGGCTGCTCAGCCTGCTGAAGCACTTAACACCACGAGGAAAATACTTAGCACCTAAAATGAAAAGGGACCAGAATCTGAAGATGCCAGGAGAGTTAGAGAAGAGAACTTGTCACAGAGGGTTCAAGTAAAGAGAAATAAAGATGCAAGTAGAAACATTAAATGACATTTTCAAAAGCAGTTTAGGAAGCCGAAATTCCATTTTATGCAGGACTTTAATTGCCATGGGCTGCCAATGAGGTCTGAGCTACAGGGGTCTTAAATATCTTAAGGATATTTAAACATGTAAAACAGACTCCTGAGCTTGGGGTCTGCAAGTTATTCACTATGGAGAAGCCCCTTGGTGCAAGCAGCTTCTTTAAAAGCCTCTGGCCAGACTTGTGCAGATTGATTCCACCACTGTCCCAGAAGCTTCAGTCATTTCAGAAATGGGATCTGGGACAGCCTGAAAACCTTGCCCAAAATCGCATTTCTACAAGCAAATGTCACTGAGATTTTGGCTCAACTGTCATTCTGAGAACCGCTCCAATTGGCTTGGAGCCACAAACAAAAGCCCAGCACAGCCTGGGCAGTGGCTGCATTTACAGCTTGTAAATAGAGTCCAGGAACAATGAACAGCAATCCAGAAGTGACTTAAAGATAGGAGGCTGCAGACATGGACTTGTATAACATTAAATGATAATAAAACAATGGCAGGGAGGAGCCAGGTCCTGCCCAGAGGACACGTGGGTACCACATTCATCAGGGACAGGGATGTGCTCTACAGGGCAATGCAAGATGAGACCTGACCAGCCCAGTAATAACAGCAGAGATGATGTTTAGTGAGCCCAAGAGGGAGGGGTGGCTGGAGACGGCCACTTCATTACCATGATCCACAAAATGAGCGCCTGGGGTGTGATCCAAGCATGGCTCCTTGCTCCAGAGACCCATCTGTTATTTCTCCATTGGCAAATCAGCCTCACAGGAGAAGCTGTATGATAGTGCTGCCTAATTCCCAGCAAGGAGGTACAAATAAACCCCTGCAGTGGCTTTTTTTTAGTATTCCTGCTGTCAGAGAAGCTTACTCTGATCCATTTGATCTCCTCTTAGACATCCAGCCCAGCACATGGGCAGCTCTGGAAGCTCAGGCTCTGCATTTCACTCAAGTTTGCATTTCCATTTGTCCAGACGTTTTCTCCTCCAAACAATCCACTGGCCCAGCAGCTAGCAAACGCACAGGGCATCCACAGGGTGTTTTGTCCAGCAACATCCATCAGTGCCAGTCCCACATCGCTCATCTCTTCCAAAGTCACTTTGCAGCCAGCTCAGCATAGAATCATAGAATGTTTGGGGTTGGAAGGGACCCCTAGAGGTCATCTAGTCCAACCCCCCTGCAGTGAGCAGGGACACCGCTAACTAGATCAGATTGCTCAGAGCCCCATCCAACCTGTCCTTGAATGTTCCCAGGGATGGGGCCTCCACCACCTCTCTGGGCAACCTGTTCCAGTGTTTTACCACCCTCATTGTAAAGAATTTCCTCCTTATATCCAGTCTAAATCTACCCTGTTTTAGTTTAAAACCATTACCCCTTGTCCTGTCACAGCTGGCCCTACTAAAAAGATTATCCCCATCTTTCCTATAGGCCCCCTTTAGGTACTGAAAGGCCATAATCAGGTCTCCCCGCAGCCTTCTTTTCTCCAGGCTGAACAGCCCCAACTCCCTCAGCCTGTCCTCATAGGAGAGGTGCTCCAGCCCTCGGATCATTTTTGTAGCCCTCCTCTGGACCCGCTCCAACAGTTCCATGTCCTTCTTGTGCTGAGGGCTCCAGAGCTGGACGCAGTACTCCAGGTAAGGTCTCACCAGAGCAGAGTAGAGGGGAAGAATCACCTCCCTCAACCTGCTGGCCGTGCTTCTCCTGATGCAGCCCAGGGTACGGTTGGCCTTCTAGGCTGCCAGCGCACATTGCCGGCTCATGTCCAGCTTTTCATCCACCAGCACCCCCAAGTCCCTCTTGGCAGGGCTGCTCTCAATCCTTTCTTCCCCCAGCCTGTACTGATACTGGGGGTTGCTCTTACCTGGAGCTGGCTCAGCATGTTTCTCCACCTTGTCCTGGTCCCTGCCAAAGCTCTATTTTCTCATACCAGAAATATAAAGTGAACAGAGGAGCTCAGTAACATGCTGCTTTGTACACCCTTGTGTGGCTGAGATGTTTGAAGCTGAAGGCTGAGGGACAGTTAATTCCATCCTTATTCAGCTGGTCTCAAACCAAATTTCTCTGCAGCCATGAGGTGTCATTGCCTCCTTTCTGTCTTTAGAATCACAGAATCGTTTAGGTTGGAAAAGCCCTTTAAGCTCACCAAGCCCAACCATCTTTGGGATGCTGATGAGCCAGATCTAGGGGGCAAAGTGAGAACTATGCCTTCTCCTGACATTTCCTCATTGAGACACCAACCAAACCAACTCGACACTTCAGGGTTTTATCTTCACACTTTTGCAGGTGTTGTTCTGGTGGAAAATTCACATTGTACCTGCAGAACCCGAGATGAGGTCTCAATGTGCCAGGTTTTCTGCACACACACGAGAAATAACTTTCATCTGAGCAACTCCCAGCCTGTGGCTTTGGAGCCAAGGCTTCCAAGGAGATGATGGGTAAAGCTCAGTCCCACATGCGCTGAGCTCAGACCCACCTCACTTCCCTCTCCTCTACAAAACTTAATATTTTCTTGCCTTCAGGTGAGAATATAACAACTCGAGTACATAATTGCTATCAGAGCCAGGGACAATGGGGCTGCAGCCCTAAGCTGTTATTCTGGGAATGGCATTCATGACTCAGCTGCAGCTTCTGGTGTGAAGCCAGACAAGTCTAACCAACATCCAGTCTGCCACCTGCAGAAGCAGGACAGTTAGGGACTGGTTTTCTCCAAGCCCTTGCTATTTTTGTATATTAAAAATTGTAAACCACCATGGCCAGAGATGGTTCAGACAATCCAGTTGCCTCTAGGCTTTTTTCTTTAATACAAATAAATACTCCTGTTACAGCTATGGTAATCAAAAGCTCAGTAATGCTGACACAACATCAACAACAGGGCCTTAAGTGAATGAATGCTAAACTTTGGGATCTCCGAACAGTCACTTCTTATGCCAAAGCTTGGGGATGGAACATACAGCTACAAAAAAGCCTCAGTGAGGACCCTTGGCAAGCTGCAAACAGGCTGATAGCACCCAGTAGCCATCAGTGACTGAATTACCCAGCTTGCCACGTGTTTGGCAACAACAAATATACCTGGCAATTCTCCTTTGACAGGTAAAAGAAAAATGTCAAAACACCCGATTTGATCCCACCTTGCTCTGTTATTAGAAATGCAAAGAAAGTAACCAGGTAGCACCAGGATGATTTATATTATTACTCCTACAATTATTATTAGAGCTGAAAGGATCCTTAGGCACAGCAAGACTATTCTAGAATAAAATATGGAAGTAAATTGCAGAGGAAGGCAAAATAATTGAAGTAATAAGTGAAAACACATAATGCACAAGAAAATACTGTAATCCAACAATGACTTGCAGTGCTGTAAAACCAGAAAGCTTCCGGAGGAAGAAAAGCAAGGAGCACCCATTCAGGAAAACCTCCGTGATGCTGAAGTGTTGCTGTGAGCTTTAAAGCAGGCAGCAGCAATTCTGCCTGCACAGCTGATTTTGGGGGACAGATGAGGGGGGAAATGCTGAGACTGGGATATCACAGGCAAGGAGGCATCATCACTGGGTCTCTGCTGGAGACAGGAGCTGGATGGAGTCAGCTCCGGGCTGACTCGCTCAGTGATACAAACCTGCCCCTCCAACCTCTCTCAAATTCAGGGTGCCTACTGGGGCCCCAGTTACAGCCAGGGGACCTGCCTGGGGAGTCCTTACATCAAAAGCTGCAGTGAAGACATTGACACATGTCTTACCTCTGTTTTCTGCACTTTGATGCTTTCCAAGCTTGCTGGGCTCCTGCTCAGTCCAGGGACCACAGCAATTTTCTCCACCTCATGTCCAAATGTTGCTTATTAACCAGCATGGTTGGGGCTTGAAAAAAGCTCTTCCCAGGAGCTTCCTGAAGCAGCAGCTCTGCCTGGGTCATTAAGGTACATCCCCATAGCCTGAGAAGAGGCTGCAAACCATCTGCAGGCTTCGTAATGCCAACATGCACAGAGGAAAAGTCACCACCACATCTTACCTTGGTCCAGTACTTCATTCCACATGAAGCACAGAGCCAAGGCTGCAGGGATGCTCAAGGCAAGGTCCTGATGGCTCAGGAAAGGAGAAACAGAGCAGAGATGAAAGACAAAAGGGCTGGGAGGTGTCACACCTGCAGCACAAAGTTTGCAGCAGTTATAGGTACAATGAGTCTACAGAGATGCTAAAAGGAGCGTAAATGAAGTCTTGGCCAAGAGCTGTGGGATTCCCAGATGGAGAAAGGCCCAATTTTCTCTTCACAGCAAAGGTATCTCTAAAGAATTACTGCCATTCTCACTAATCTCTTCACTAGTAATGGTGTGGCACTTCAAACATTGAGCACCTCATGGCATTTTAAGGATCATGCAGAGCAATTTCTTGTACTCCTGCAGGATTTGTTCTCCTCCTGTTTCCAAGCAGCAGCAATCACAGCAGTCTGTGTGGCAGGGTTACACTAGCAGGTTCTACAACTGCTACAAGGAATCAGAAACAGACACAGATGTTGGACGCCACTTCCCAAGGGCACTAGTGACTTAGCTGCCATTCCCTCTACAACCATCAGCAGTGTTGGTGGAGGATAATGAGCTACCATGCAAAGAGCACCTGCGAGGAGGCAGGAGCTTATTTATGGTTGGGTTTTGTTCTTCCCAGCTTCTTTACACCCTTCTACATGATGCTGGAAGGGTTTGGTCCTGGTTTAAGCTGTATTTCTTACAGCAGCCCTCCAACTCTCACCTACCCATGAGGATCAGCAAGACACTGTGGGGTGGGGGAAGGTGGTCTTTCTCCTTCCTGGGGTTCAGGTGGCTCCCCTGAACATCATGAAGAGGCAGTGTAGCCATCCCGCTTGGTTATACCTGGAAAGGTCAAGCTGCATTTTAACAACAGCTTTTGCAATGCAGGCTTAAGACTGCTGAGGTCACAGGAAAACAAGTTGTCCTCCTAGTTGAGTTCAAGCATGACAAATCTCTTTCAAAGCAGGAAAGACTCACATTTTCTCCTGCTTTTGCATAACTTATTTAGGAGGACTACATTTGGTAGCAGATGAAGATAACATCAAGCAGTCCCTAAACCCTTGTCTGAGTTCAGAAATACAACCTCACATAGTGGCATGGAGGCCCAGCTGTCCAGATTAAGATGTTTACAGCAGCTTCTTTTCTGGGAAGATAGGTCCTCTCTTTACTGCCACATACCAACAAGACTTTTTTTTCCAAGTCTTAGACTATATCAGAGTTTTTTCTCTCTTCCTTTGTTTTCTTGGTTGGGTTTCAGGGAACTTGGCAGTGCAAGGTTATCAGCAAAGCTTTTCTAAGCTTTTTGGTACGATGCTGAGGGACAGGTCACCATGAGGTTCATAGAATCACAGAATCATTTGGGTTGGAAGAGCCCTTTAAGGTCACCAAGCCCAACTGTTCCCCTAACCCTGCCATCCCACCACTAAACCCTGGCCCTAAGTACCTCATCTGCCCAGCTTCAAATACCCCCAGGGGTAGGGACTCAACCCCTTCCCTGGGCAGGCCCTTCCAGGGAAGGAAGTTTTCCCAATGTCCAACCTAAACCTGCCCTGGCACAACTTGAGGTCATTTCCCCTCGTCCATCTACTCCCTGGGAGCAGAGCCCAACCTCCCCCAGCCCCCCCCCCCCGTCAGGCAGTTGTAGGGAACAAGAAGGGCTCCTCTCAGCCTCCTCTTTTCCAGGCTGAACACCCCCAGTTCCCATAGCCGCTCCCCATCAGCCTTGGGCTCCAGACCCACTCACTCTTCCACATCAGCTGGTCTAATGGGGCAAGCAGAGGATGCCACAGTCAGTTTCTGGGCCTTGAGACCTCTAGGCAGATCTTTGGTTGTTGTCTCAGCTGCTACTGCTGTCTTCACATCAAAACACAGACTTGGGTGGGTTATGGACTCAGCTGCATTGGTTTCTCAGGAGGGCAGGTCATTCCTGAAACTGCTGGATTCCTTAGGAGCTGCAGGAAGTCTCTGCATACAAGGATATCAGGCTACGCTGTGAAGGGCTATAAGCATTTTCCCTCCTGGTACAGCAAAGATGGCAGCAGGCATGTATGGGCAGGATTCCTCATCCCCTATGGGTAGGCACTCATCTCCCAGCCAGGCACCAATGTAAGCCTCGATATTTCAAACAACATCTACCAGCCTTTGATGGGAATCTCACAAGCAGATGCTTAATGCGCAGTATGTGCACTATGTGCTTTTGAAAATCTGACCTTTCTGGGTTTAATGGGTTTTTCACAAAGAAATGAAGCAGAGGACAAAGGGAATGGTTTTGTTTCAAGCAAAGATACAGAAAAATGTGAACTTTCCAAAGCTGTTGGCATTTGCCAAATTGCAGTGGGAAGAACGAAGTGCAAGGGATTAAGCCTGATTCCTTCTTCCAGCAGTACAATTATAAACAAATCACTCCTCTTTTATCACCATTCTATAGCTGTAATTTTTTTGTTGCTGATATTTTCCTGTGAGTTTAACTTGGTGCTACTCCACACAGCTTCCAAAACCCTCTGCGATGTTGGGCTCCAAGACCACTGCAAAATCCCTATCAGAGGAGCGATGAGCGTTATCACTAGGGGCTTTGCATTCTGAATCATGGGGCAGAGCTCATCCTGAAAGGAAAGCTCTGACCAAGCCATGAGTGCAGCCTGGCTGCCTTTGGGACCTGGATTTTGAAGGTGAGCTTAATTTTATCATCATTAATTTCTGCAGAACATGCTGTACCTGCTGCTTGGGAATGGTAGAGCTGGTAGCTAAATATCACACTCAGAAAAAGCACAAGAACTGTTTTGCAAAGACTACTAGTGCAAACCATGCCCACCCCATGCTCCTGGGCCATTTAATGCACTCAGCCAGCATTTACAAAATAAAGGTAAAGACATGCTAAGTTGCCACCCTTTCCTAGCAAAAAAGGCTGCTGAGGAACTACTGAGTCATCAATGCAGTCTCTTAACTCCACTTAACTTGTATTGTTGATATTTACAGCCAAGAGAAGACAGGTCATGGAGCAGAGCCAGGTAGAGACCAGACAACCCAGGTCAGGGATGCTTTCCTGGCACCATGCCAGGATGCACATGCCAAGAGGAACACTAGGCAAGCACAGCCTGGGGTCAGCCCACCACCAAAAGGCAGACTTGGGTGTAAAGGCCCTGGAGAGAGCAAGATCCATGGATCCAAGAGGCCATGCCCCAAAGCACATCTCCCAGATCAGGGGGCCCATTGCGCACCCATCCACTGGAAAAGGGACTTCAGTGTCAGACGAGTTTGGAAAAACTTAGCAGAGTGGTCAGGAAGGGGGAAGACAACAGATGCAGTTATTGCAGCTGTTTTCTCACTACCCAGCTTGCACATTGTCATTGCAAACAAAGACCTTTCTCCCAAAGCCTGGTTTTAGTGTTAAAGGTTTAACATCAGCAGAACAAATCAATGGCTATTAGACTACCGGAGAGTGCCAAGGTCATCTGAATTAATCCAGTTCAAGGGTTTTATAATTTCATAGCAATGCTTTTTTGGATGCGTTCCCTCAGCTGTAGCACAGCAGGGACACAACTCCCCATGCAGACCTGGGTGGTGTGATCCAGTCACATGCTCCCCAGTATTTTGCAGGCAGCAGGGGTCAGTGGCAGGGAAAAAACCCACCCTCCAACCCCAGCATGGCTGCAGACAACACTGCAGGAGCAGCTGTAACCCTTTGGGACAGGCAGTATCAGCAGCTAAAGCATGTGAAACATGCGATAACCTGGAGCCACAGTAACAGAGGTTTATGGTGACAGGCTGGTGGGTGACCTGCTGGAAAGCAGCTCTGCTGAGAGGGATCTGGGAGTCCTGGTGGACAACAAGCTGACCATGAGCCAGCAGTGTGCCCTTGTTGCCAAGAAGGCCAATGGTATCCTGGGGTGCATAAAGAAGAGTGTGCCCAGCAGGGCGAGGGAGGTTCTCCTCCCCCTCTGCTCTGACCTGGTGAGACCCCACCTGGAGCATTGCATCCAGTTCTGGGCTCCCCAGCTCAAGAAAGATGAGGAACTCCTGGAGAGAGTCCAGAGGAGGGCAACAGAGATGAGGGGACTGGAGCATCTCCCTTGTGAGGAAAGGCTGAGGGAGCTGGGCTTGTTCAGCCTGGAGAAGAGAAGGCTGAGAGGGGATCTCATCAACACATACAAATATCTCAAGGGTGGGTGTCACAAGGATGGAGCCAGACTCTTCCCAGTGGTGTCCAATGACAGGACAAGGGGAAATGGGCACAAAGTGAAGCAGAAGAGGTTCCAGCTGAATGTGAGGAAGAACTTCTTGACTTTGAGGGTGACCAAGCCCTGGCACAGGGTCAACAGGGGGCCTGTGGAGTCTCCTTCTCTGGAGATATTCAAAGCCTGCCTGGATGCTGTCCTGTGCACCCTGCTCTGGGTGAGCCTGCTTGAGCAAGGGGGTTGGGCTGGGTGATCTCCAGAGGTCCCTTCCAACCCCTGCCAGTCTGGGATTCTGTGACAGAGTGGCTCCTGCACTGTGCTAAGGGATACAATGAATATACTGTAGCTACTTGCACTTGCAGTGCACACCAGATTTACAGCCTCATCTCCAGGCACCCCTCCAAGGAGACCAGCTCTGTGCCCCGTTGAAGGACAGCCACTGCCTCTCCATCCTCTCCTTGGCCATCAGCCCCCTCCCCAGCACCAAGACCCCATTAACACAGCTCAAGCCATTATCCCACCTTCCCTCCAGCTCAGTTTTTTTATTAGCCCAGATCCCCCTGCAGCCCATCAATCCAGAGCAAATCCAGCAGCATGCCAGACCAGCTGCACTGTTTGCTCCTGCAGGGGGCCAGCACCCCATCACCCCCAGCTCCCCTCTTCCATCTTATTTTCAGATGTGCACCTCCTGCTCCCTGAGGCGCAGGCTCACTGCTCTGCCTTGAAATCCTCTTGTGCTGGTGTCTGCACCCAGAGGTGCCCACCCACATCCTCCCTGTGCATGGTCTTTAAGGAGAGGAGGCTTTGGGAGCCCTTCCCTGAACCCCTCCTTCTGCACTATACACACACATGCACATACATGCACACACATAGATATATTGAGATCACTAACTGCTGGTGAGATTTTCAATTTAGCAAATTTCAAGAGCCTGAGGGCTCTCTCCCCTTCATTTTCCCCCTCCCTCCCCACCCTCACAGCCCAAACACCATTTAAAGGGGGTCTGCACACTGCTGGCCAGCCTGGAAGCCCCAGGCAGGGCTTGTCAGAGCTGTTGCTCGCTCCAGTATGTGTAAGACCACTGCAAGTAACATCATTGCACCCAGCTTACTGAACCCTCACACCACCCACCCTCCAAGATGTTCCCTGAGGCTTGCTTGAATTTTTGCTACAAGGTTTTTAGTTTAGTGGAATTATTTATTTTCTTGCAAAGATGAAACCTGTCCTGATAAATGACACCCCTGCTTTTACAGCTCTTCCCCTTGCCTCTCTCATTTTCCCCATTTACATGACTTACTTTCCCCTCCCCTCTGTCCCCAGGCTTTTTATCTTATGCATCACTCATCCCAGCTTACTGTCTTCTTTTAACACAGGCTTCTGGGAGATGCATATCTCCTTGAATTTCTTTTTCTCCTTCTGCCTTGCCCTGATTTGCACTTTCCCATCTCTATGGCTGCCTGCAGCCTTGCTGGGAGCACTGCATCCACCCAAGAGCAGAGGGAATGAGGGCAGCCTCAACACACCTTTCACCAAACCTTGGAAAAATATCCAAGTGGTTTTAATGACTAGAGCCTGGCCCCAGGATATCCAGAGGGAGAAGCTGCTGCTTAGCAGCATCCACCAGCTTTAACGCATGGGCAGTGGAAGGGGATGGGGCAACATAATGGTATTAAGCATAGTAAAACCAAGGCTAAATTAGCAGGATGGCTGCCAGGCACATTTTATCAGACTCTGGGTATGCTCCAGCACTAAGGGAGGTGGCTTCACAGCAGCACTGGTGAGGACAACATGTCACCCCCACTGGGGTGCTGCTCACACCTAACTCCATAGACAGTCTTTCCCTGAGACATATCTTTGGGAACAGCCACTACAGATGCCATCCCTGAGCCTGCCTAACTGTGGTTCAAACACCTGCAGGCCACTGCAGTGCCCTTGGTGTCCCCACCACAGCAGCCCCCAACACACAAGGCGCTCATATTTCCACCCTGGATGATTCCATTGCATTTCTGTTTGCCACCTCTCAGCAGGGGACCAGCCAGCTCATGGGCACAGCTCTGGGAAAGCTATGTCCTCCCTCACCCTTTCCCTATGCTCCCATTCAAAACCACAGTGCAGATTTGCCAGAAAACCCAAGTCCTCCTTTGGTGGCATCTGCCATACTTGCTGCATTACAGCTGACAGCTCAACACACCAGAAAGCTCCCTCAAATTCCCCAAATGCGCCTTCTTCTGCACAAAAAAAATGACAGCCTTGGGTAGTGTGAACTGAAAGACAAAAGCAAGCATGAAAGTAAAAGCTCAGGAAAGGCTTTCCAGTCCTTTTGTGAAGGCTCTCCGCTTTCTATAAGCTACAGAAACCTGTAAGCATTCCCTCTCTTGTTCCTGACACTAGTTAAAAGGGTAAAAAGCTTTGGAGAAATTACCACCTACACCCCGGGCTGCTAGGAGAGCTCACAGCTGGGGATTTGGCCTCTTGCTGGCAAGAAAGAACAAGACAGAGCCATCTCCATCTCCCTTCATCAGGTACCAGCCCTGGTGGCAGCACAGGTTGCTATTCTCCCAAGTGCTCATGCCTGCCAAGCCCATGGGGCTAGCACAAGGCCTGCAGAGCTCTATTGGGCCATCAACATACAAAATTTTAGAGGCAAAGCATGACAAACTACTGCGGAGGAGATACAACAGCTTTTCAGATAATTCATTCAGTACAGGCAAAAAGTAATGCAGCAGGTCTCTGCTTTCAGCAGCTTCTCTGCTTACCAATAGCTCAGAGACCTTGTCCAAGGAAGTCCATAGCACTTGTGCCTTTGTAGAGCTGGTAAGTACACATATAGGCAGGTATATGCATGACATGGCTTTCGACCTTTCTTCAGGGTAAGACATTTAGAGCCAGTGTTGACCTGGCAAGGTAGAGTCAGCAGGAACCCCCCATGCCACCCATGGGTGCTGGGGAGCAGAAGTGGGGCTGAACCAGGGAAAACCATTGGCGAAGTCAGAGCTGGACATGGGCCAGCCTAATGCCAAACCACCACTGGAGACCTTCTGGGAATGACAGACCTTCCCCAGGATGAGGAGAGCCACAGGCAAGATGCCTCTGGGGGCAGATTTGGCCATATCCAATTGCAGTTCTCATGGTCTTAGCAGATCAGAAACACTTGGGCACATCCCAAGGCAATGCTGTCAGGCTCCACCCAAGGCTTGACATCCCACTGAAGGAGCAGGGAGCCATCCAGCAGTTTCAAAGCAGGGGAGACCAGCCCTAACAAAGGACACCAGGATTGCTCTGAGACTCTGGCCAAGGGCTGATCCCACATGGAGCTCACTTCTGCATCCAGGCATGGGGTACACAACCAAGCAGGACCCCAGGCAGGTGATCAGCTAACAGTTCCCTTACTCAGCATTTCCAAAGTGCAGCTCACTTCTGAGAGGATTTCAGATTAAGCTCTTTAAGTAACAAAGCAAGATTTCTTTTAAACCTCTATTTAATCACATAATCCTGAGGGAAGACCTCTCCTCCCCTTGGGGAAGAAAGAGAAGTAGGTCTGCTGAGGGAGACATAATTACTTTATCCCCATATAATTGGATGATATTTTCTGATTAAATATAGAAATCCTTGGGGAAAGTTTGATTTTTGACAACAATTTAAAGATCTTTAAGAAAAAAGCAGAAACCCCTTCAAAAAGAAAAAAACACAGGAAGAGTCAACTAAGAGGCTGGGAAAAAAAATAGGTCTTCTTCTGGTGGCTTCTTGGTGCAAGAAGCAGAGCATGTTTTGCCTTTGCTGCAGGAAGGATTCACGATGACTCCCGTTATGGTCCAACATGGCAAGGAACCAAGCCACCCCCAAAACCTGGCTGGCTGTGAGGGGAACTGGAAGAGCTCAGTAGCAAGGGGGCTGTCATTTTGGATGACCCATGGCAAAGCTCAGCTCTTAGATGAAAGAGATCACCAGATATTTTGGGTTGGCAGGTACCTCTAGAGGTCTCCAGCCCAACCTTCTCCTGAAACATGGTCAGCTATAGGGTCACACCAGGTTGCTCAGGGCTTTATCCAGGTGAGTCTTAAAACCCTCCAAGGCTGGAGGCAGCACAGGTGCCCAGAGCCAGAACTGCACCCCCACCCAAGCATGGGAGGCTGCAATGCTCCTGTCTCCCATGTTTGCCAACACCAGGGGATGGAGTAGCTGCAACTGCTCTGCATGTGCGTGCAGAGTCTGATGCCTGAGGAAGCTTTGATCAGCAGGGCCTCCAAGGAACAGAGAAACTCAGAGAATGAGGGCGCGAAGCCCACCCAGCACAGCCATGGGGGGAAAGCATGCCTCACTGATGGCAGCAAAGGGCTTTGAAGACTTTACATGGAAGACGTGAAACATGAAAACCCCCTCATATTATGTTATCAAAGCAACAGTGAAGCAAATCTGGAAACAGTCTAGGAAGTATAAATACTATTAGTATAAATTATTGAATACCTACAGAATATTAAGTCTCATCTTCTGTCTCACTCTCCTGATTTTTCTATGAATCAGAGTTTACTCAGCATTAATTATATTTAACATGATTTCAGCACATATACACAAAGGAAGTGGCTTATGCAAGTCCGAAATCTGTTTTTTATGTGGAACAGTTCCCTACTGCCAGCATTCCTGCAGAACCCATCCACCAGATAAAATTTAGGATCTCAGCCTACAAAGTTGTGAGGATAGCGAGAAAAAAAACACTTGCACCACTGGTAGCTGCTTTTTATAGGACCCCGAGACCATGAACAGTGATACAAATCACAATAATTGCACATGTTACTGCTGGGGATTTAATGATGACAAACACACTGGGCCGTTATGCATCGCACCCAGGAAAGGAGCACGCCGATGCCTTTCCGTCACAAGCCCATGCTGCAGCACCACATCAGTGCCTCACCTGCAGCAAGGACAGCCGAGCATTGGGACCACTTCACAAGTGCACTATGGAGGAAGCCAGCAAGGACATCCCCAAAACCACTGAGCCCTAGAGCCGCCACCTCTGCTGCCGTGACACCAGCACCCCTTGCGATCCCTGCAAAGCCCCTTCCTTCCTCTTGCTGCAAACCCAGTGTCAACGATGGCCAGTAAAGAGGCATTAGGGACAGCCACGATGGCCAGCAGGACACCAGGATGGGGTTTGAGGCATGACCAGTGCTCAGCACCTTTCCCTGGTGGTGGTCCCCACAACATCACCTCCCCAGCACTCCCAGTCCACTCTGCAGACATCCAGGTCTCTTGCAGAGACAAGACTTCTAAGACTCAAGTGACTGAGGATGATTTGGTGCCAGGTTTGGGTTAGCAGCCTTGCCACAAAGCAATGGCTCAGCTCCTGGGTAACCCAGGACCCCCTGCTCCCCTTCCAGTGGCAGGGATGGCCACAGCGCTGCACCAGCACCATTCCACCCACAGCCCCAAGGAGCCCCACAAGGAAAACCTGCACAGCACCTTCTACAGCAGAGATCAAACAGGGCCTTTGAAGAGATCAGAGCATTACAAGGATGGCTCAAAAGGGCCTGGATGAACAGTGTTCTCCATTTAATCTGGGAGGAGAGATAAAACAGGGAGGAGGAGAAACAAACCCAAGAAATATCTGCTGCATGGGCAGCTGGGGTAAGGCACCAGCCTCAGTCCATCAGCAGTCTGGTAAGCCAACGCTCCCCATCCCCTTGCAACAAAACTGACAGCCAAATTAATCCCCCGCCTCAGCTGCAATCAGGAAAACCCCTACCCCATCACTCTCCACCACAGCCACTTTGGGACATGCTAACAGAGCCCCTTCTGCAGGCAGCATGGCACGGAGTCAGATGGGTGCTAACACAGGCAGAAAAATCTACTGACCCTTCTTCACTCTGGAGAGACTGACTATAGAAACAACATCAAAACTTGGGTTAAAAAAATACCCAAGACCACTGCAGAAAGACCCAGCTGGCTGTAGAGAGCTCATCTGGGTTTTTACAGAAGCTTCACAGGATTACAGTTGGGAACAATCATCAGTTTGATGCTCTTGGTTACCAGAATATTAGCAGGGAACACATACGTGAGACAGGCTGGCGAGAACAAAGTTAGGAAAGAAGCCCTTGCCTACAAGTTAGTGTCTGAAACTCAAGCTTTTGATATACTCATTGGTGGGTTTGCCCGATTTCTGCCCTCCACACACTGAAAGTATTGCCAGTGCTGATGTGTTGCCAAGTCCCAGAATTTGGGCCAGGTTTTGGGAAAACAGGAAGTTTGGCATGCCTGAGCTTTCCTGTGGCTGGTCCAAGAGGTCCTTAAGCCCACACATGCTGGAGGGGTCAGGTTGGACATGGGGGAAGCCCCAACCCAAGAGCCCAGCTGCTGCTCAGGGTAAGGGGGATGAAGGCAGCAAGAAGCTTCAGCTGCCATGGGGAAGACTGAAGCATGGCCGGGGGCTCTCAGCCCCCACCTTGCAATTGCTGTTCTGCAACAGAGGAGAGGAGCACGAGCTGCAGAGGGCAAGCACCCAGGTGGGGCAGAGGGAGGAGACAAAGCCATGCCAGAGGTGGGAGGGATCAACCAGAGCTTAAGTACAGTAAGATACAGACATATTTTGAAATACAGTAATATATTGTCCTGGGTTCAACTGAGACAGAGTTCATTTTCTTCCCAGCAGCTGGCACAGCACTGTGGTTTGGATTTAGTACCAGAAGAATGTTGTTAACCCCTGATGGTTCAGTTGTTGCTGAGCAGGGCTTGCACTAAGTCAAGGCCTTTCCAGCTTCCCCTGCTCTGCCAAGGGCACAAGGAGATGGGAGGGGGCACAGCCAGGACAGCTGCCCCCACTGACCCCAGGGCTATTCCAGACCATACAGCATCAGGCTTGGGGGAGTTGGCCGGGGAATGAGAGCAATCACTGCTCAGGAACAGGCAGTGAGCAACTGCCTTGTGCATCGCTTGCTTTGATATTCTCACTATTATTATTGTTCTTTTCCTCAGCTGTCTTATTAAACTGTCTTTATCTCAGCCTACAGGTTGTACTTTTTTTTCCAATTCTTCCCCCCCATCCCACAGTGCATGGGGCAGAGTGAGCAAGCAGCTGCATGGTGTTCCACTGCCCACCAGGTTAAAGCATACATATATATACACACACATATATTGCCTTTTCTGGGAAGTCAGAGCACACATGGCCACTCCTGCCCAGCCACCCCAGAGTGCTGAGGTCTCCCAGTCCCCCGCAACACATCCCCAGTCATGCCAGGTTTTAACAGAGGGAAATAAAGGATTCATGGAAAAGGAGACATGGGATCAGTAACACACCATTCCTTACAGCCTAGGGGGTTCTGGGCAGCACTACAGCCCCCAGGGACCTGGCCCACACCAGGGCTCCCAGTGGGCACAATCTGTCAGCCCCCAAGAGGCCAGAGCAGATCTCAAAAGGATCCCAGCAACCCCTTTTTTTCCCCCTTTGCTCTTGCAATTATAAGATTAATTTTGCTAACAGTGTCAAGCACCTGAGCAATTGCTGCTCTCTTTCACAGCCATTTCCCAGCAGGTTTCCCACTCACCACCACCACCTGCCAGGGTTCATTTGCCACCTCCAAGCCCACTGCTGGGGTACCTGGCCTGGCAGGGCAGAGCTTCCAGCAGCCCTCACCTCACACATCCCCAGGAGAGGCAGCCAAGGGGCCACAAAGCCATGGCCACCACCCACCCCACCAGCATAGCCAGTCCGATGCAGCACATCCCCATCCCCGGTCCCACCAGGCTGCAAAACTCACCTCAAGCAGCACCCACAAGCAAAGTCATCCTTCAGCATCAACTCCTCCATGCTCAAAGATCCACCTTTAAAGCTTAAAACCAACCTCTTTCCCTTGGGGCAGCCTCAGTAGCTTTTATACCCTCCACAGGCACCCTGCTGGAGTTCCTCCCTCCTGCTGTCGTTACAGCAAATGGGGTCCACCTGCAGAGAAATCAGCTGCAGCTGGGTTTCCTCCTTCAGAGCCCTTTCCAGCCACGGTGTTGCTGGGTGTCCTGGTGGCCAACAAACTCCATAGGAGTGAGCAGGGTGCTGCTGTGGCCCAGGCAGCCAACAGGACACTGGGGGGCATCACCAAGGGCATCACCAGCAGGGATAAAGGAGTCATCATCCCACTCTGCTCAGCACTGGTCAGGCCCCACCTGGAATCCTGTGTGCAGTTCTGGTCCCCCTGTGCAAAAAAACTGTGGGCAGGCTGGAGGGGTCCAGAGCAGGGCCACCAAGGTGATCCAAGGGCTGGGAAGCCTCTCTCAACCATAACAGGATGGGCTGAGAGAGCTGGGTTTGTTCAGCCCTGAGCAAAGGAGGCCCAGAGGGGATCTCATCACCATGTACCAGTACCCAAGGGGTGGCTACAGGGAAGATGGAGACTCCCTTTTCACAAAGGAGTCCCATGGAGAGGACAAGGGGGAATGGACACAAGTTGCTCTTGGGGAGATTGATATTGGACATGAGAGGGAAATATTTCCCCATGAGAACAGTCACCCATTGGAATAATCTCCCCAGAGGAGAGGCTGACTCCACCACATTGGACACTTCCAAGCCTCAGCTGGACAGGGTGCTGGGCCATCTTGTCTGGACTGGGCTCTGGCCCAGAAAGGTTGGACCAGGTGATGCGTGAGGTTCCCTCCAACCTGGGATTCTGGGATTCTGCGATTCCACGCAGCAGCATGGCCCTCATGGCAATGGGAAATACCCCATAATACTGACCTGGGAGAGCACAAATTGCAGAAAGGGGAGGTTTTATGAAAATAACTACAGGGACTGAATGGGTTTTGCTGTTGGCCATGCCCGTCTTTACTGCAGTGCCCGAGGGTGCAGGTGGAGATGGGTGCTCACTGTAGCTCTCCAGGAGCACCCTCAAGGAGCTGTGGGGGCTGCTGGGGAAGCAGCAAACACCTCAAAGCCGTGGATAAACACATCTGCCTCCCACAGATATGGCATTACCAGCTGCCAAAGGAATGTGCACACCTGGAGTCTGGGCTAAGCAGGGATCTCCCATACTCAGCAAGCACCGTGGGAGCACGAAACATGACGCTCCCAGCCATGCACACCACCCCTGCTGTGAGTCTTCCCAAGACCTTTAGGAGAATATAACGAAGGAAAACTACGTAAAGAAGGGAAAACGTGGGAATAACCTGTTCTTAAGCCCCAGTGCAGGACGCAGCAGAGCGTTGGTGAGCCCTGCTTGCCCGAGGAGGTCCTGCCTGCAGCGGTGTGATCAGAGCCAGCCATCCCAGCAGGGAGGGCTACAGGACTCAACTCCCATTTACTGGCAGCACATTTTCCCTTTTAAAATAACAGGCAGCAGATCTTGCTCCCTTTAGATATGCTCAGGATGAGCGCAGCGTCACAGGCTGGTGGCTGGCACAGCCAGCCCACAGCAAAGCCAGGGCAGGGAGGGGTGCTCCATCCCCACCATGACCCCAGCCAGATGCTATCCTTCTTTTTGCTACCTGAAACTTGCTGCTTTCCTACAGGACTGTTGAAAAATCACATTGTGTCATAAAAGCATAGAATCGTTCAGGTTGGAAAAGCCCTTTAAGCTCACCAAGCCCAACGATTCCCCTAACCCTGCCATCCCACCACTAAATCCTGGCCTTCAGCACCTCGTCTGCCTGGCTTTTAAATCCCCCCAGGGATGGGGACTCGACCCCTTCCCTGAGCAGCACCTTCCAGTGCCTGACAGACCTTCTGGGGAAGGAATTTTTCCCAATGTCCAACCTAAACCTGCCCTGGTGCTACTTGAGGCCATTTCTATGTCCACCCTTGTCTTTAAGCTCACATTAACCACCCTGCTGGGGCTGGTTAGGACCTGTCCCAGCCTCTTCCCAAGGGCAGGGGCAGACCCAAAGGGAGTGAAGGGGAAAAACATAGTGTTCCCATCCACTCTCCAGCCATAACCCCCTTTGCAGGAATATCCAGGACCAGAGGAAACCAAGGAACAAGGTGATCCCCCCTCCCTGAGGAGGGCTTTGCCCCAAGCATGGTCCCTCTTTGCAAGGTGAGCCGCAAAACCGCTGGAAACTTAATCATGGAAGGGCCACCTCCATGAGATGAACAAGTTGGTTTAGTTACAGGGAATACGAGCAACCAGCTTTGTCCCTGACATTTTAAAAGTAGCTGCAAACACATTCAAGGAAAGGCAGCTATCACCTTAGCACGCTCCTCCGCGTGATGCATGGTGCCCACAGCAAGGGAAGAAACAGCACTGATTTCAGCTCCATGTCTTCACATCGTGCATTACACAACAGCATGCCGAGGCTGCGCTGCTCTTCAGGTGCTCTCTGCTCCATCAGTATTTGTGGTGGCCAGCAGACATTCGTCATCGCTTCCTCAAACCAAGAGGCATGGTTTGAGCAGCTTTGATGCCCAACCTACGAGCATTTTCATCTTACTTTGTCCCCGTCTTGCTGAGGAGGGAGGGCAAGCAAGGGGCTGGGTGGGCACCTTGCAGCCAGCCAAGGTCAACCCACCACATACATCCACGTGCGTTTGCTCCTTTTCCAACTGGGCATTTGCAAACCTTCTAGGAACCGTGTGCTCCCCAGGGTACAAGGACAGCAGGCAGCTTGGTATCAGAGATGGCTCCTGCAGGACGGGGGCGTTTGTGCCCTATGTCCCCACAGGCTCCACTTGGCCACTGCTTGGGGCCATGCACGTAGCTGCTTGCCACCACCCCGAGATGTCACAAGCGTGCCCGAGCTCAGAGACCTCACCAGGAATGGAAATCGCTGGCTCCATCCCCCATCCCGCCAAGGGAGGCTCGAGTCGAAAAAGCCGGATAATAACTTCAGTTTCTGTGGCCTTGCTTTCTCACTGCTGTTTCTCCGCAGTGTTTAGCAGCTTTTGTAGCTTATTTGTTTAAAGAAACCAAAAAGCTTTTCCCTGAGCAGAGCTGGGGAGAGTAGCAGCACAGGTATTTTGGCACTACCCGTGTAAGTTGAGCAGAGCTCAGAGCAGCTTTTCATGTAATGCCGTAAGCCTGCCGCCAAAGAACAATATTTTATTATTAGTGTGCTAATGCCGCGATCCGGCGTTTTGCAGCCTCGGCTCCTGCCTGCAGAGCTCACCACTGGTTTTTCCTTCCAAATTAATCTGGAGAGTCGATTTCCATAATACGTGGATGATATAGTGTTATCATTCACGGGGAGATCTGCTGGAGGAGACCAAAGCACGCTAGAAATCCCTCTGGGAACCCCACATTGGGCTGAAATACACCACACAGCATCAATCCCATGCCAAAGTTCTGAGGTGGATTTTTATTTATTAGCTCCCTCGCAAGGACCGTGTTGCCTCAGTGCAACAAAACCTGTTGTCACCACGTGCTGGAGAGGACAACTCTGTTCTAACCCCTATCACCCCGCTGCTGCAAGTACAGCCCATGGCAGCCGATGTTGGGCTTTGACCATGGCCAGGGGGAAAAGCAGCCTTGGCACACAGCGGCTCACAGGCAGAGAGCTGGACATTAACCAGAAATAGAAAAGCTGGGTTAAGGTTTTACACACCCAGCCTGCACCTGGGCAAGAAGCAAAAAACCAAGGAGAGAAATCCAAGTTAAACCCACAGGCTCAGAAAAATGTGTCTTCCCTTCCCTGGCTTGCAACCCCAGAAAGATTGGAGCCAGTGATGGATGCCTGGGAAGAGCCATCCCAAGTCTGGAGGGGCTGGGGTGAGGATGGCTCTTCCCAGGATTCCCCAAAACCCAAAGGGTACCTCGAGGCGCCAGCAGTGACCATCCCTGAAGGGGAAGGGGAAAGCAGAATCTGAAGCCAAAGACCTGTCCCAAAGTGGCAAATAGAAACTGTAAGCCACAACGAATTCTCTTTGTTAGTATTGTTTTAGTATTTATTGGTTTGTTGTATTACTGAAGTTAATTACCCTGTTTTCACATAAAAAAGGACTTGCAGGATCTCCTTAAATGATATGTAACCTGTAGGGTGTTTTTAGAAAAAGTCAAGAAGAGTCACTTCACTTTCATTTGTGGCAGCCTTAATGCCACAAACAAATTGTACCCTTACCCCTGGAAGGCTGATGGGACTCTGCCCAGGCAGCAGGGACTGCAGCCGCCTCGCAGGGGAGCAGAGGTGTCCATGCTGCAGCAAGGGAGACAGTGTGATGGGGGACATGGCCTGCTGACGGAGCTGGCCCCCCAGCTCAGGATCATAGAATCACAGAATCATGGAATTGTTTGGGTTGGAAAAGCCCTTTAAGCTCACCAAGCCCAACCATTCCCCTAACCCTGCCATCCCACCACTAAACCCTGGCCCTAAGCACCTCGTCCGCCTGGCTTTTAAATCCCCCCAGGGATGGGGACTCGACTCCTTCCCTGGGCAGCCCCTTCCACTGCTTGACAGCCCTTGGGGGGAAGGAATTTTTCCCAATGTCCACCCCCAGGTCCTTTTCTGCCAGGAAGCTTTCCAGCCACTCTTCCGCATGCCTGGAGCGTTGCATGGGGTGGTTGTGACCCCAGTGCAGGACCTGGCCCTTGGCCTTGATGAACCTCACACCATTGGCCTGTGCCCATGGATCCAGCCTGGCCAGGTCCCTCTGCAGAGCCCCCCTCCCCCCCAGCAGATCCACACTCCCGCCCAGCTTGGTGTCACCTGCAAACTGGCTGAGGGTGCCCTCAATCCCCACATCCAGGTCATGGATAAAGATGTTAAACAGAACTGGCCCCAGCACTGAGCCCTGGGGTCACCACTTGTGCCCAGCTGCCAGCTGGATTTAACTCCATTCACCACAACTCTCCAGGCTCGGCCACCCAGCCAGTGTTTTACCCAGTGAAGAGTGTGCCTGTCTAAGGATGAAATGCTTCTCCTGATGTAGCTTGCTTCAAACCACACAGTTGATTAGCAAATATTGCCCTTAAATCACTTTTTTTATTTGAATCACGTTGTTCACAAGCATGACTTGAGGGATGGAATAAACACGGGATTACTGGGGGCACCTTCTCCTGTGCTAAGCGTATGTGTCCCCCAACGAAATAAAGCGCCGGTGGGTCTGGTTTTGTATTTCTGGGCTGGATTCCTACGGATCTTGCCTTTTATTGAAAATAAACCCCAGATGAACATATTTCTGAAAACCCTAAAGCTGCTCCCCCCAGGAAAGGATGGGACACAGCAGCAGTGGCAGGGTAGGGAGATGGGGAAAAGGGGAATATTTTCCTATCATCTTCTTGCTGGGCAGCTGCCCCAGGAGGGTTTCGAGCAGAACCACAGGGCCTGACCCCAAAAAAGGCTGAAATTTCTGCACTGACGGGTCCTGTGGCCTCCTGGGTGTCCGGGACGCCCTGTCCCTCCTGTGCCGCCAAACATCAGGGCGAGGTACAGCCAGAGAGGGCAATAACAGCTATGGGGAGGGAACGGGTAAAACTCAGATTAAGCAAGTGGATGTGCTTTATATCACATATTTAAGCAGGGTTATATCACATATTTAAGCAGGGAAGGCAGGAGCTGGGGACCGAGCACAGGGTGCAGGCGGCGTGGCTGCCTGCGATGCCAGTGGCTCCCTGTGGGCTCTCCATCCCCTCAGCACCAGTGGCTTTTTGGTTTTTGGAGAAAGAAGTGGAAATAGCGATGCAAAGGCCTGGGGAGCAAGGCAGCACCACCTCTCTGCTGGCTCCGCCAAGGGTGCGGGATGCTATAGGTGACACGGCAGCCACCTAAAGGCATCGTCCCCCCGCCGATCCCCATCATGGCCGGGATGTAGCAACACCGCAAGGCGCAACAAGCCCATTTCCCCATAAAACTTCACAGCCAAGTCCCGTCTTCGTGATTATGGGGGAAAACCAACCTGCCAGCGGGGTTTCATGTGCTGGATCCCCCAGCCCCAGCCGGAGGAGAAATCACTGGTTGCTGCTGGGGGCTCAGCAGCTGGGCGGGCTGCGGATAATTTGACGAGCGGCTTCACATTTCCTGGGGCAAGGCAGCACGTGCAGTGGTGCCATTTAACAGCTCATTATTTGTGTCTCTGATGCTTTCTCTCTGTTTTCCAAATAACATGTATTTAGTGCTAAGATGATTTAAACAGCTGATCTAATCGGAGCCCCTGGCAAAGGGGATGAAATTCAGGGAGGCAGCGGTGGTTTAAGCTCCCAGATGGCTGCCCCAGAGGTGAGGATTCTGTTATTATCAGCATCCCTAAAAAATCCCAGCGACAGGAGAGGCGTACAGCAATGCAGTGGCAGGAGGGAGGTGATGGAGCTGGCCCCAGCGCAGGTGCAGGGGTTTGGAAGAGGGGAATGGAGATGTCCCTTGTCCCCAGACACCTGGCTGGGATGGCCGAGGGCGTCCGACCCACCCTGCAAACGAGGGACTTGTCCTTGGCTGGTTTAGGGAGCTGAACCGGCTCACGCTTAGGCAAGCTGGGCTCCACCCGAGCAAAAAACTAGCACCACATTTGGGGAGATTCCTCCCATCTGCATTTAACCACAGTTTTTTTCCAAGCCATTGCTGCTGTTCTGAACTTTTTCCAGTTGCATTTTATTTTTTTTTGGCTGGAATGCTTTCTTGCAAGCCTTCTCATCGATTTCCATCTACCCTGAAAAAGTTTTTTTTTCAGTTTAGAAAGTTTAATTCCAAAGATGCCACCAGTCACCGTGCAATGGGGCAGCCGGGGCCCCTGGGGGGCAGCAAGCACCCACCCGCCCTGGCAGCTCCAGACAGGCTTGAGCCCACCCTGAAATGAGGTGGGGAAGGAGGTGCAAATACCAAATCGCTGAAACAGAAACTGCCCGTGGGGAAAGACCCTCATCTTCTAGTGCAAACGTGCATGTTTAGCAGGGGGGTTGGACTGGACGCTCTCTGGAGGTCCCTTCCAACCCCTGCCATTCTGAGACTCTGGGATTTTTAGGTTGTGAAGCCCTTGAGAAGTTTCTTTCTCCATTCAAAAGAACAGCTTATTTAAAAAAAACCCCAAACCTTTAGTGACTTTGTTCCTTAAAAAGAAGTTCAAAATATGTGAAGGTAAAGTGTGGGAGAAAATAAAGGAGAAAAAAAATATCTAATTAAATCTCCCAAGAGATTGAATCTAAATTTCATGGAAAACCAGAACTGAGCATTTTACCGTTTATGGAGAAGCTTGGACCCCGAGGCCAGGGCGATCAGGCCAGAGGGATCAGCTGCTGGAGCTGTTCCTGCCCTAACAAACTCTCTTGTACTGCAAATTTTTGGCATCTTCTGTGCTTCACCCCCCCAAAATTTCCCAGTGGAGGGCCCTGTGCAGGAATGCTGTCCCTGGGATGGGGTGCCCCTGGGCATGGGGTGTTCCTGTGGATGGGGTGTCCCCAGGGTTGGGCGCTGCAGCCAGGCAAACATCTGCCAGGGAACTGGTTTCGAGTGGCATTTCCCAGCTGCCACATCATGGTTTTTAGAGGTATAAAAGGAAAAGGCCAGGTCAGACACAGCGATATCTTGTAGCTTTTTTTTTTTTTTAATTGGTTGGAAACAGAAGTGCTGAGGTACCAACAGGCTGACTCCTGTTCTTACCTCTGCCGTCAGAGTGGTTCCAAAGAATGTTTATCAATATGGTGATAGGCGCTTTATATATATAAATATAAATATATATATATAAAAATAAAAAAATATATATATACCTGGCTGTGGGGTGCACACGCCAGGTCCCCCTTGGCTGCGAAGGGCAGCACTGGGAGCTCTGGCTACAGTGATCCCTTGGGGAGGGGGCAGAAGGTCGGCCGGGAGCCAGGGAAAGTCCCAGTTGGGGTACGAGAGCGGGGGGATAGTGCTGAGAACACAGGGCAGGCTTTTGTTAAAAAAAGAAGAAGAAATAGTAAAACTAATAGAAAACCTGCTGTGACAGTAAATTATTTCCAGTCTGACATGAACAGCAGCTTCTGGGGAGATGCTTTAAATCACCAGACTAAATATAACTGTCTGGCATCCGCCTCTTTGCATCCCCGGGGCTCTGCCATGTCCCCGGCCACCTGCAGCGCCAGCAGCTGCAGGACTTTGGGAGCCCTTCCCTGCCTGGGCACTCCCTGCCATCGCACTCCCATGGCCTCTCTCCACCTGGGGCTTCCCCACTTGGCAGAAGATGCTGATAATTCATTAAAACCAGTGATTTGCTCTTGGAGGTGGTTATCCTGCCTCTGCCATCTTTCTGCAAACATTTCCCAGCGTCTCCTGGGGTGGGAGATCATCTCAGCATCACCTTTTTGAGGATTGCTTGTGACACCAGGGCTGTGCAAACGGCAGAAAGACCTTTTCTTCCTCAGCCTTTCCAGGTAATAACAGGGATGAAGTGAGAGGCCGGGATTTGCCTAAGCACCCGAGCACGCTGGCCCTGCTCTGGGAAGCTGGAGGACGTGGCCACGTGGGCTTGTGCCCCACACTAGCAGGGGGATGTGGGCACCAGGGACACTGTGGTGGATGGCAACAGCCACAGAATCACCTCTGCTTCGTGCTCCCATGGTCTTCAATCATGCCGCTGCTTCCCAGATTTTGGGAGCAAAGATTTGGTCTGGCTGAAGGAGCCAGGTGACACCTGGTGTGGGTTCCTTGCCTCCTCCTGAACATCCCATCACTGCTGGAAGTGGGACCCAGGTGCTCCTGCCACCTCCATGCCCGCTGCAGCCAGCACTGGCTGGTTGGTCTGGCTTGGCTGGGGAGAGGAGGAAGCAGAGATGGAGCTGAGGAGGAGGAGGAGGGGAACAGGTGAGCTCCCAACTCCGGGAAAGCTCAGCTCCAGAAAAGCAAGGGCTTCTTTTGAAATATTTCCCCAGGATTAATTGCCTCCCCTTCGCTGCAGCGAACTGCTAGAGCAGCGCATGTTCTCGCTGCCGGGTCGGGTCCCCTCCCACGGGGCCCGCAGCCTTTGCCAACTCCTGGCTCAGTTTGTAGTTGACAAAATGAAAAAGATGCCCTGCCTTCAATTAATTCTGATATCTTCTTCTTTTCCCCTCGAGGCACAATAGCAGCTCCAACATTATAAATGATTTAGGAGCGGAGCCAGATGCAGACAAAGCTGACGGATGACAATTCTCTGTTTGAGGGGTGTTTTCCTGCTGGAGATTTTTGGAAACAAATAATATTTATCCTCATTCAGAAACTAAACGCAACCCATGCCCCGAATGACTCACCCTGTGAGTCAGGGCACGGCGGCAGCGGGGCCGGACAGAGCCCGGAGGGTGGCGAGGAGCGATGCCAGCCTCTGCCATGGAAGGATGAGCTGGACCAGGCGGAGCAGCCGAGGCACAGGGCTCCTCGAATGCTCCCTGCTTTAAGTGGTTAAAATAATTTTTGCCTGTTTTGCTTTTAGGGTGGAAGCTCCCGAGCCTTCAGGTTGGCTGGTGAAGCAACAGGTCCCTCTTTGCTGGAAATGGTGCCCAGGAAGCCCATCGGGCCCTGGCTTTGGGCAAACTCCCCCAAACCAGAGGGAGGGCAGCTCCTTGGGGGGGTCCTGGGCAGCCCTGGGGGCAGTGAGGCAGATGGGGACCCCCTGCCCCCCAGCAGCACCATAGGCTCTGTTGCAGAATGAAACATTTGGAAAAGGGGTTGGCATTACCCAGTTAGTGAGTCAAATACATTTAGAAGGACAGAGCATCACCATCACAAGAGCATGGGCTGATCCTGGGACTTTGGAGAGGTTTTCCTGGACTGGGGTCTCGGGCAGAACAGAAAAGACCTCACTGAACTAAAGATCACTTTTTTTCAGAGCGCATCCCGTACCATTAAAGCTTCCCTGTGAAAAAACCACAACCTCCAGCCCATCCAAGCGCCCTGGTAAGTGCCAATCTATTTTAAATCTAAAAGCAGCAATTTCAGGTGAGGCATGAAATGCTGTTGTTGGAGGGCAGGTAAAAAAACCCCAACCTTCCCAGCAGAAGCAAAGCTCCCCAGCCCCAGCAGAGCTGGAGCACGATCCCTGCTGCAGCTACAACAGAACCCACACCGGCTGGCTGGGTCTCCAATTTAGCGTGGCCCTGAAATAGCTAGAGCCGGCCATTTGTGTTAGGTTGTACAGCTGAAAGCTACGTGGGTAAGAGGATTGCTTTGGGATACGTGTGTTGAAAGATTTGCTTTAAGCACAAGGCAATTCAAGTATAATTGCGGGAGCGAATCTTGCCCAAATTGCTCTGAGAGCAGCTTCCAGATGTCAGATGGACCCCAGAAGGGATAAGCAGGCGGGACGCAGCCACGGTTACCATCCTGCCTGGTATTCAGGGGCTGTGCTTTCCCCCTAGCTGATGAGCAGGGGACATCATTATTTTCCTACAACATCTCAGCTGCCAGTGCCTGTGGGGATGCCACAGCGTTGGCCTCAGTGCAGGTCACCCACCTTGTCCCTCTCCGCTGCCCTCTCCTCCAAGCCCCAGTGGTGGTGGCCCCATCAGTCCCATCTCCAGAGCTGCAAACTGGGCACCAGCACAAAGTCAGGACAGAAATGCCTGGAGCACAGGGAGGGGAGGACCAGGAGGATGGAGGGAACACGAGGACACAGGGAGGACCAGGAGAAGGATGGAGGGAACACGGGGACACAAGGAGGACCAGGAGAAGGATGGAGGGAACACGGGGACACAAGGAGGACCAGGAGAAGGATGGAGGGAACACGGGGACACAAGGAGGACCAGGAGAAGGATGGAGGGAACGCAAGGACAAAGGGAGGATCAGGATGGAGTGAACATGAGGACACAGGGAGGACTGGAGAGAGGCCTTTTACAGCACCAGCAAGTCATTTCAACTGAGCCAAATGGCCGGTGAAGCCCTGCGTGACGGGGACAGCAGCAATTTGTGTGCCCCAAGGGGGCCTGGGAGAAGAAACTGCAAATGCCACAGCCGACAGAAAACACGCAGAGTTTTCTTTAGGGCTCCCCTAGGATTTCCAAGAGAGGGCACTGTCAGGGTTTTATGGAGTGTTTTACAGGAAGTGCTCATCACCAGTGCAGCAGCCCCAGGGCTCCTCCGGCACAGAGGCCACCTCTCCTGGGGCAGCACCAGCTCAACTGCAGAGAAGCAGGGGATTGGGGCTGCTTCATCTGTCAGAGAGGTGGGCGCAGGATAGAGGTGTCTGGCCCAGGAGGCAGGAATAGGTGCAGAAGAGCTGGAATCCATCAAGGGGAATGCGGTGGGTTGTGGTGGACACCAAACACACCGGCCCAAAACTCCAGCTGCACCCACAGGCAACTGATGCTCCAGGATTAACAACAGCCCCCCCAAAAGCTCACATCTTGCCTAAGCTGCGAAGGACCTCGGTTAACCAGACCCACAGGAGGTTGGTAATGAGGAGGCAGTGAAACACTCATGGACCTTCACTTCTTGTGGCACAAACAACTTCCCTTTCCTAAGACTTGGCAACAGGCAAGTCCCGCAGGGGCACAGTAAACCCACAGCTGATCAGAAAACAGAAGACCACTAACCAAAAACACCTCTGGCGGCATGGGAGATGCCCGGGCTGGCAGATGTGAGCCAGGTCTTCCGAGCGCCTTGCAGAGCCAAGCCGGTGGCTGGAGAGTTCTCTGCACTTACTAAACATCTGTGTTCAGGTAGCTGCATCTCACCCCTGATGTTTTTACTCAAACTGTGTTAGTTCTTCAAAAATAAGCCCAGAACACAACAGTTTTTAACTCAAGTGTGGCCCAACACTGGGAATTTCAGAGAAGTCACCTTCTCCACACAGCATCCCCCCCATCAGAAGAGGAGTCAGAGTACAGGTCTTACTAGTAAATGTGGTTTTTCTTTCAGCACAGAGCATCTGGGCTTTCCAGTGCCGCTAACCTTCACCCCAAAGCCCAATTAAATGGTGTCAAACATGACCAAGAGACAAGAGGAGTGACTGAGCAGAGGATGGGGCTGCCCCTGGTGAGGCTGTGGTGGGAACAGGGCAAATCCTTCTCCCTGAGGGGAAAGGAGAGCATCCTTTTGCTACCCCATTTGTTAAGGAGATCAAATCCCTATGACTAACCTCCCACAAGGATTTAGGAAGTTTTTTGTGAATATATGGTCAGGAAAGGAAGCAGTGTGTCATTTTGGAGACCTTGTTTGAAGGCAGGTGCCCCCCACTGACCCAAATACACAAAGACCCTCACCCAGAGTTTTACAGCCTTAATGAATCCCTGTCTTTTCTCCACCATTCACCGAGCAGCAAAATATATCACCAAGCACATAAAAAACCCCCCATTTTCTGGTGGAAGGCAGCAATAAGCAGGTGCCCTCCCAGCTCAGCTTCGTACCTGCCCGCTCCCACAAATGGGGCTGTAAAGGATGAAACAGGCAGACACGTCTTAGCTGGGAAGCAGCATCAACAGCCCAGACGACCGAATCTCACCGTGACCATGGCCTGGCTCACCCTGATGGCAGCTTTTAAGAATGGCCATGATACACAGTGGCCTGGGCACAGGGTCTCACCAGCGTGGCCTCCAGCCAGATGCAGTCACACACGTGGACACCTTGGGGCACAGGGCTGGCCTTCGGTGATGCAATGCATGCAACATGGCAGCGTTATCATGTCAGGTTTCTGTCATTGGAAGGAGAGATGACTTGGAAATGTCCTGTCCCTCCCCAGGGCTTGCTGGTGCCACCTGTGTCCTGCCTGGCATTGGCCTGAGGAAGCTTGGTGACTTATCACCACCTCCAACCTCCATGCCATGTGCTGGGGAGCGGGGCCAGGTGACCGACCTGTTACAGCAGCCTCCATTGGCCAGGCCTTATCCATCATCCATGGATACACAGATGCTCCCCCTTCCACTCCAGGTGCTACCAAGAAAAAAAAGGGGATATTCTGCCATGTTTGTGCTTTTGATCTCCGTAAAATCCCTTCAGCACCCCATCCTACAAAGTCTCATACAGCAATGACAACACAGGTGCTCTAGGGAAAATTACTTTATTTTCTTTCTTCTTTAGAAACACTTTTTAGAGTTGAAGAAATAAGGTTCTTTTTAAAAAAATAACCACAGCCTCAGGAACAGTCCTATCCTCAGTGCGGTGGGCGCCAGGCATCGCAGGCTTATGGAGCTCACCATTACGGTGAGAGTGTGTGAACGCCTCTGATCTCTGCTCCTGGAGATCCAGTGGGAGAGCAACAACACTCGAGCATGACCATGTTTGCACTCCCACCAGCAGCTGACACCCCTGGGTCTAAATGGGTGTTTGCCACTGAACCTTTGCCACTTGCTGGTGCTACAGCCCACGCAGATCTTGCATAAACAGAAAGGGAAAGGTCGTCAGCCCGTGGCAGCAGGGATTTTCCCAACAGAAACCCAGCTCCCCCTCATTCAAATGCAATTTTCCAGCAAGGCTGCGGTACCTCTGGAGTGCTAGGCACAGCCCTGGGCCTCTGAGAGAAACACTCAGGGATGTGCCACTGGACCTCCTGCCTAGGCATCACCTCTCCAAACTAAGAGCTGGCTGACACAAGAGATCTCAACTGCATTCAGTTTTCATGTGCATCACATTACCACCTCCAGCCAAACCAGCAGCGACGCTGTTGACTTGCCCATGTAGAGTGAGGGAGAAGCCGCTGACAGCCAGGCCTGGTGGCTCCCCACAGCACGTCCTCACCCGCAGCAGGACAAGGGATGCACACGGTGGGAGCCTAGCGGGGCTCTGAAGAATTCTGTGTGTCATTTAGGGATGCTGGGGGAGTGCGATAAAACCACTCAGAAAATATTCATTGCCAAACCCATAAAGTTGGATAGTATTTGGAGAGATATCAGAGGTTGCAGATGATACTAAGAGCAGTGCTGTTACTTAGACCATTCCCAAGCTTCAGCTTCTTGGGGCTGAGGTCTTTATAGGAATTGGCACCAGTGTTTCAAATACATAAATCTTTGTTACTGTCTGTATGATGATAATTCCAGCAGGGCTCAGGCTTTAGCTCCCGATCCTTCTGCGGTTCCACCTGCACAGATCCAACCAGCCTGTGGCATTGAAATCCCCTTGGCATTTATCCTTATGGATGCGGAATGTTTTGCTGCCAAATTGGATACCAGCACGTGCTGGGCTCTCCTCACAGCAGGGCACAAAAGTCAAACGAACGCTCCCCCTCCAGACCCAACTCTAAACACTCTCCACTGCAGAGACCACAGCCACTGCCTCCCCCTCATCACGCTGCCACTTAGGATGCATTGCTGACATGCAGCACTTGTGACTTATCTTGAGATAAGAGAGCATTAAAAATATTTTCATCCAAGAAGCCCTAAAACCAGGAGGGAAGGGTTAAATAAAGGCTTTTACCCTCCTTATCAATACCAAACATCAGGAAAATCTAGGTGAATAGATTCAAAATCAGTGTCAGCCTAGAAGTGGGGACCAAACCTCAGCAGGCAGCCAGCCCAGCCTTCAGTGAGCCCCAGCCTAACCTCAGCACCCAGAGATATCTCTCACTTTGTTCTTCCGCTGGTATCTTACGTCCACGGGATCGAATCCCCTTTCTCTGGACCCAAACAGGGCCCAGCGAGGCGTTCTGGCTGTGTAATCGGCTGCTGTGAACGTCTTGGACCCGCCACTCCTCTCCTGCTCTTGCACCAGCTCCTGGAAGCGGTCATAGTTGATCCAGGTGCACCACTCGCCATCAATCCGGAACTGGAAGGAAAGGAAACATGTTACCAAGCCAGGGAGCAATGAGTACCACATCTATGCTAAGACAAGCTGGGTGCATGTTAAATTGGTTACCCAGCTGTGGTCTTTTTTTAATTTTGTAGCAACATTAAGGTCCAGGGTACAGCCATGCAGCAGCTAACGTAAGGTAACTGCTTTAACAGAAAAAAAAAAGTTGTTCAGATGGACAAATACCCAGGACTTACTGTTTCTGAGCCACCTTTCATCCAGGGGTTTGACAACACACACAGATACAGGATGGCCGTATTCCTTACAACTTCAGTCATCTAGTGCTGCCTACCAGCAGATAATCTCCACCAGGGTTTGACCGCTGGGTGCTTTGCCAGTCCCTACCAGCACTTCAGCCCCACTTTGCCAGGAGGAACGCTTCCACGGCGCATCCCAAAGCCATCCCAGGAGAGTCTGCACTTCCCAGGTGTCACCTGTACCCAAAAGACCTTGGTTTGGGGAAATGGAAGAGCCCTGGAGGAAACATGTACATGTGCGAGCGATGCCCAGGTACCCCTGGATGAAGGGACCTTTCCACAGGCAACCAAAGCCCCTGTTGGGAGCCTGTGACGCTGACTCCCAGGCAGCCACAGCTTGGCAAAATACTATGGGAGCAACACCAGAGCCGTGTGCTGTGGTACTTGGGATGGATTTGGGTGATCCTTGAAAGGCACAAGAGAGCTGTGTTTGGGAATGGGGGAGGATAAAAAGGTTTAATGACATGAATCCTCTTTCCATGTGGAAATTGTAAAAACTACTTATTTTGACAAGCTGAAGCTGCATTTGTCTAGCAGACCTGCTCTGCTCATTTAGCAACAGCCCTGACTGAATCCTCAACTAGGATTTATCTGGGCTAAGAGCTTATTACGCATTTCATCCACAAAAAAAGGGAAAAAAAAAAGGAAAACAGACTGAGTCCCTGGTTTGGTTTGGATTTTTTTTTTTTAAAAAAAAACCCTGACGGCTACACATTGAAAATGGCACTTGACTTTCTGCCCAAGAGCTAAAAGCTTTTTTGGTTGGAAAAATGCTGATACCTGCAAAATTTTGCAATCAAACCTTGCTAATGCTAATCTATCGCTGCCTGCGTAATTACAGAGAATTCTTGCAGGAGTCATCTTCCGCACGGAGCGGAGACGTGAGGCTGCACTGCCAGAGCAGCGGGGAACAAGTCGCGCTGTAAATAAACTCGCCAGTGCTCGTTCTTCATACGCTAAGGGGGAGGCCACGTTTCACCACAGCAACACGGCCTTTCCAGCATGCATGGCCGCAAGTAAAGCAAGAGCAGAGGAGACGATGTCTCGCCTAGAAAGCAGCAGGTCCCAAAGAGGATCCAGGCTCAGGAGACCTGAACTTCCCTCCTGGTGAGCGTGGAGGTGCTACGTGACGAGTTCACACCATGTGGAAAACTCCCCGGTCCCCCCGGATTTGATTCACCAACGCTCAAATTCTCACACAAATTAAGGGCAAACCCCACCCCCCTAGCCCCCAGGATCCAGCAAAGCCTTTCACACGCATGGCATGTGGGAGAGTTGTTTAGCACATGAGCTGTTGAGCTTATTCCCACAATGGGTACAGAGCGCTCCTACCACGTCAGGCAGGTCCCTAGAGAGCCTTGAGGGCATCTAAGAGAAACCTAGCAGAGAAAGAACAAAACCATTGCCAAGGCTTGAACTCAGCCGAATAGGTGATCGGTAAAGCCCGTTTCCCTGAAAACCAGCTCATCTCCGGAGGGAAGGGGGAGCTTGCAACAAGCCATTAATCCTGTAGCCAAGAGCAGCTCAGCAAGAGCCCCAAAGCCACAGGAGATACCAGTGCCACCCTGACCAGTAGAAACAATGGTGTGGACTGCAGCCACCCCCCACAACCCAAACACTGGTCTGATTCTGCCTCTCCAGTATCTTAAAGCTAGAAACCACCCAAAACAGTGTACTGTCACCCGCTGGAGATACTGAGAACTGTTTCTGGACTATTTCCAGAAAAAGCCCTGCTCAGACCGTCACTGTCTCAAGCCAGTCAGTGGTGATGCAGCTGCACTCACAACCAGTTTAATTGGCAACAATGGGCAAAAAACCACCATCCCGTGGCATCACTACCAGTGCTTTCATCATCCACAGCAGCTTCAGTGTCGGCATAACACTGTCGCTGCCCAGCTGAGGGCAGAAGCTGTCTTGTACAGGGATGAGAGCCTGACACGAATTTCTGGGACACAATCAGATGGTTTCTCTCTTTTTAGAAGCAAACTCGTGTTTTTTTCCCCCCCATATCATGCTGTGGCTGCATCTCACCCCATCAGCTCTCCTTCCGCAGAGCCAGTGACCTTTGATGAAGGGTAGCGGCAGAAGGAAACATGATCAAAGATCTCCCAGCGCCAGCCCCCAAAAGTCCCGGTCACCTGGAGCTGGGCAGCAAAGCTTTCAGTGGCCACCAGAGGCAGCGTGCAGGGGAGCGAGCGAGGCAGCAACTGGCCCGAAGGCTCGCACAAGCCACATGCATTGCTCTGCACCCTGAACTTTGGCCAGGTCACCAAAGTGAGATTTTCCAGCTATTTAATTTTGACTCCATTGGAACGTGCAGCTCCTGACACAATGGAGCTGGGAGCCACATGCTGCGGACTGAGGTGACGATACCGTTCCCACCAGAACAACCGAACAAAGGCTGCCTGCACTACAAAAGCAGATTAAATAATATTAATTTTTAGTGCTGCAATAGCACAGCTATAAACCATGAAGAAATGAGAGCAATCCTTTAAGTGTGTCATGGGAAGCAATTACTTCTGCTGAGGAATAAAAAACATGGACAAAAATGGGGTGGGGGAGAACAGCCTCAATTGCCCGCAAGATTTACAGATTGGATTTTAACCATTTTGTGATTATTCTACAGGTAACAGAAGATTTAAGACTCAGAATAGTTTCACAGCACCCATATAACAGGCGAGCCAATACTAAGCATCAGTGGTATTTCAGACTAATGCAGTCTGGTTTTTAATGAAATTTTTCACTACCTGGTTAAGTCTTTTAAGGTGATAAATACATCAAAAAAAGACAAATGGCTGAAACTCTTCCCTTGTTTGTTTTTTTTTTTTTAAAGCTAGCATCATAAAAAAAGTAACAAAACTCTTTCAGCTGGCTCTGAAGCCAGGCTGTTTGTCTGGAAATGCAAATTCACCCTCCTAAAGCTAGCACACACCTTCCCCTCAGAGGCCGTGCTCCCAGGGACCCCGAGCTCCCATCCCCAGGCTCCCACCACCGACCACTCCCTATGGCCACAGCACTGGTGCACAGCAATGCAAAACCTGTGCGACTTCTGCAGATCCTACAGCCCGGGCGAGGAGCACGGCCCTCAGCAGGCATCAAGGCGGGGAAAAGGAGAGGCAAAGGCGATGAGGGGAAACCAGTGAAGGCCTTTGAGCCCAGAAAGGTGGTGTGACGCTGGGCCGCCACTGGGGACATTTGCCAAGGGGTTACGCAGCTCTCCCAGGAATGGCGTGGCTGGCCCAGGTGAGCCACAGGGCAAAAGGACAGAGCTGCCTGCCCGAGGCTCTGGCGGCCGTGGACACAGCCCATCCCTCAACCAGCCTATACAACACTAACATATGTACCACAAAGAGAAGCAGGAGCCAGGGCTGAAATGCAGAGCCAAGTTACCTGGGAGAATCCACAGAGCATGGCCAACACCTCCTTTTTCTCTTATGAGAGTGGATATGAATGGGAAATCTCTCCAAATTATCTTTTGCAGTAGGTTTACAGCTGCTCTGACTGCAGAGAGAGAAGCTTCTTGCTACAGCAACCCATCAGCAGTCATGAAGAGGAAGAGCCACATGACAGATTTCTTTTCTTATCAACATATTTGCATAAGCAATTTCTTGGGGGTAAAAAACTGCATGCGTATACTGAGGACAATATAGTAGTACAATTTACTACCTTCCTCCAGACAGGCATAATTTCCAGAAATAAATACAGGGTTTCTGTGAAGGGATAAAATATAGGAGAGAGGCAGAGATGGTGACACATGAAACGCTAACACTGAAAAATGGAAGTCAGCCAAAAATCAATTAGTTTGTCCTAACAAGGATAATCTTATATTTTCTTCAGAGAAAAAACACACTGAAACGAGGAGGCTCCTCTTTGTCCACTCATTCAGGTCTTTCTCTAAAAAAAATTTAAAAATTAATGTATTTTCGGGAAAGGGCTATGGGCTACGTAAGAGAATACAGCAGAGCAGTGGAGCAAAGCCTGCTGCGGCTCCTTGCAGACCTCGTCCTCGCAGAGCAAACCCTGGGTTGGAAGGACAGAGCCCATCCCCAACAGGGAGAGGACCCACGGGGAACCTTTCTCTGATGAGCTGTGTTGCAATGCAGCATCCCCGAGGAGCAGAGGGAAAACTGAGCAGAGAAAGCAGAGCTTTGGGTCTTGCAACAACTGCTCTTCAATTACTTGAGGACACAGAGTCCAACAAATGGATTCTTCCCTGGGCAGATGCACAGGGTTTAATGGTTGAATGCAGCAGTTTCAGGTGTAGTTTTAAAGACCATGCAAAAAAAAATAAAATCAGTGGTAAGCAGGGAAAGGGGTGCATGCTTCCATTGCAGGGAGGCACAGAAATTGGTGTAGCATCATGCAGGATGGCAGGAGGGCCCGCTGCTCCTCTGAAGGCTTTTCTATTTATCTATTTCCAGCATTTTAAAACCTGGCTTTGCCAAATGCTTCAGTCGATGCTTATTTTGGTTTGCAGAAAGCACGAGACATTAAAGGAGCATTTTGCAAAAGCAAGTGTCAGCAGCTCAGCTTCTGCAAGGCCAGCAGGTCCAATGCTTCCCAGCCCACACTTTTATGTCCCATCTCAAAACCCAAGTTAAACCCAGCTGCCAGCTCGGCTCTTAGACATTCAGAAATGATTAAGTCTTCTCCCTGCCCGAGCGCTAAAATCCCAGCCAAGCAGCACACGCTGACAGCTCACACAGGGGCTGTGCTGCCGGGTGCCCCACTCCCTGTCTGCCTTCCCCACGGAGAAGATGGATCCAGCCCTGTCCCCACAGCTCCTCCTGGCTGCCACCCACAAACCAGCCCCCAAGTGCCAGCAGCGACGCTGCTGCCCATGGCTTTGGCGACCCAGGGCTGCAAAGATGCATTGGGTGTTGCAGGCATGGGGTTGCTTTAAAAAAAACACCCAACAAAAAAAAAACAAAAAAACCAACACAAAACCAAACAAACCCCCCCCCCAAAAACCAAAATAATTTTTTGCACACTTTTTTTTTGTACGGGAAGTTATGCATTCAGAGCCTGAAATATTCCAGACCCTGTGCTGCCTGAGTGTTCAAACACACCAAGGGATTTAAAAAAAAAAACAAACAACCCAACCCCACCACCTCACTATTTATTCCCAAGAAGAAAACTCATCTTTGAGTTTTCTTTGGAGCAGCAGCCAGGATATCCTCAGTCTGTTTTGCAGTGGCTTTCCTTCAAACACTTTCTTTGCTGAGCTTAAATATATCCTTTTGCTGCTAAGGAAAAGCATCGTTCTGGGGAGATCAAGCATGGCTTTGTGCACAGGTCTTAAGCAGATTTATTTATTTTTAATTCCATGCTTACATATCTATGGTCCTGTAGCTCAAAAAGGGGTTTGCAAGCATCCGTGCAGCCTCCTGCCCTTGTGTCTCCGGGCAGAGGAGCCCACAGGGTCACCAAAGACCACTTGTCCCACATGGGCAGACTGCAGGGCCTATATTAAGAGTAGTTTGAGGAAAAAAAAAAAAGTATCTGTAGTAGAAATGCTCCTCGCCTTAGAACCCCTGGCAGCAGCTGGAACAACTCAGCAGCCTCAAAGTACTGCAAACTTCATCATGTGAATGTTCATATATGTGTACATGAATTCACACATGAATATGTGTATGAGAATATGCGAACACAAAAATAAATCCATCCCGGCTACTTTTTATGCTGGCCACAACCGGCCACGTGGCAGGGCAGGAGTTAATACCCATCATCATCCCTTTTATTTCCCCTTACTGTTTCACTGTAACCAAAGAGCCCAGGGGGCCCTTACAGAGCCCAGGGGACACTTTCAGAGCTCAGGTCTGCTGCAGCAGATCAGCCCTAAAGAAACAGCACAAAGCTTGCAGAGAATCACACTGTGAACCACGTCCACACATTTGCTGGGTTACTGCACACATCTGGATTTTCTATCGTGGACAGACAGAAGTCTCACGAACTGTCTAGACAGTGCAGCTGGGCTCTTGAAGGCTGCAGGAATTTTAACACCGCAGCAGCCGAGGGCAAAGCCGGGATGCATAGGTTCATTCTGCTCTTGCCACGGCTGCCTTGCCAGTCTTTACCTTTATGATTCCCCTTCTGAAAAATAAAATCATATCTTCCCACTCCACTCTGCTTCCCACAGTCGGTTGGCTTAAAAGCATTTAAGACCGCTGGTACCTGAAAGAGGAGATGTCCAAGTAGAGGGTGACGCCACATCAGGGGTGTTGCTTGGGAATCAGCTACCACACCAGACTTGCAGTGCGGCAGCTTTCAGCTACCGGTTCTCTACCACCGGTCTCCACCATCAGCCACTTCTCTGGGCACAACATCAAACAGACAGCTGGAAAAAATGATCTTGATGGCTCCAGTCCTGAGCTCCATCATTTAAATTTGAAGACAGCCCATCGTCCCAGTAAACAAAACAGCTTCTACGCTTTCACACGGGGTATTATTAAACCCATCACATACAATGGGAGTGCAAAGCACTTGCATTACACAACTGCCATGTCTATTCTCACCACCTGCCAGTATGAAGCTCTCCAAGACAAACAAATAATTAATTGAATTATTACACACAGTTTCTCACCTAATTAAGGCTCACAATTATTTAAGGCTCCCTTTGTTCGACAGTGGAAGTGGCTGAACTGGAGTCACTGAGGAAAAGGAGGAGGAATATTGTAGATAAATTACTCTTAACAGGGGCATATTGCTGTTAAAAAGCAAAAAAACCTTTTCTTTTTAATTACCAGTTGTAACCTCCGCCATTAGGGGGAAGAAATTAAGATAAAGCTGGTTATTGAGTTACAAATGGGTGCAATAGAAGGTTGGAATCCAACAGGACACCGGGCATGCAGAGGCGAGAGCCTCGCTACATCCCACATCCATGGGGCTAAACAAAAATCTGCCCCATGACCCCAAGCCCTGGGTTTGAACCAAGCCTTAAACCCGCCCAAAACTTTGCAGACAGCATCTATGGATAGTAGCAGAAGTTTCCATCAATTTTAGATGGAAACAAAGAAGTAGCCTTGCAGTTACACAGTCAGTGACTTAAATGAGTGTTCATGAGCAATCTGACATGTCATGGCAGATAAAACCCCTTCCAACACTGGCACCCAGGACGCCTGGGAAGGGGACTCACTATTGTGTTCTCCAAGAGAGTGGAATAAAAAGGTGAAAACAAACCACCACCAACCCTCACCAGCGCTGCACAGCCCTGCACCCTGGGACTGCTCCTCTGCAACTGCTTGTTTGTTACATCTAATCCTGCGTGAGTTATTCTAAAGAAAAGATTCATTATTGCAGATTTATTTTTTTTCTAATCCCTGCCCGCTGCAGAACAGAACATCTCATCTGCCAATTAAAGCCAGGACTGCATCCAGTTTTAATTCCGATGGATGAGAAACGGATTACTTTAGCACAACTGTGATCGTCTTTTAATAACTAACAGATCAAGCACAGCAGAGCTACCTTCTTATTTGGAAGGAGACAATGCAAAGAAAAGAAAAAACCAAACCCTTCAGGAAACACCATTTTGTACTTAGGCCTGCACTAAGGCTGTGCTCTGGCTACTGAGACACCTTGTCCTCAGCTGGGGGGTAACCCCATCCCTGGCGCCTGCTGCGGGCACAGGGGGGTTGCACCTATTTGGTGACCTTCTGACACGAAGCACAACCCAATTTTGTTTTTCCCCTTGTGCTGTAACAAGTACTGGGCAACTGATGGGGGAGCAGGCAGAGAACATGATCCAAATTCTGGATCTGGGATGCAGGATCGCAAGGACAGCTTGCACTCTCCACATGATTTGCAAGGCAGGAAGGAAATAAACTGACGGACTATTTTTCTCAAATATAACCCTTGTTAGTGGATCTGCAGCTGGTAGTTAAGTGCTTCCTTTTCCTCCCTAAATATAGATGAAATGCTCAGCATGGAACAACTTCAACGCCTTTCACCCAACCTCTCAAACCTTCTGCAAGCGCAGCCAGGACACACGTGAAGCCTTCATGTCCCAGCCGAGCCCCCACGGTACAGACACAGGCAGTGCTGGAAAAAAACCCAGTGGGAAGGAAAAGGCCAATTCCCTCTTCGCTGGGAAGATTTCTTTGTTGATGGAGAGCGATGAGCACCTTTGGCCAGGCTATTATCTCCCCCATCTCATTTCAGTTCAAACCACCCATAACACGCGCCTTGGAGGTACCCTGCGTACCCTTGGCACTGCAGGTTATGGGAAATGAAACAATTACAGAGACCTTCCTAAAAGCATCTGCCTTGGGTCATTCTGTGGATGCCAGGCTCACCCTGTGGTGCTGGAGAACGCGACGCTAACCCAGACTGCATCCACCGGGGAAATAATCTAACGGGTGAGACCAGGCAGGTCCAGGGCACAGGACTGCATCCACACCAGCAGGGAACATCTGGGTCCAGGGTATGGAGTCAGATCTGCTCATGGAAGTCAGGCAGATCCATTTGTAAGGCAAAAAAAGGACAACACCAGCCACTTTTCTGAGCCCACCAGCCATTCATTTCACCCTGTTAACAGAGACTTCCAAAGGCAGCAAATTCAACGGGATTTTGGGACTATTCCCTGTGCTGCGAGTGGCTACTGGACACGGAAATCAACCCTGGTGTCACAGGGAAGAGACAGGGACACTCACCCGCTCCAGCAGACTCGCTAAGGACCAGACCGAGCAGCAGCACACGGCACAGACTGCCTTGCTGAGAAACTCGCGGCTGTAAAGCAAAGGGGAGAACGCGGCCAGGAAACAACTCGCTCGCAGAAGCCAGGGAGGTATGTAAGCGAACATAACAGGAGAGAGCTGGCAGGCAAGTGTCTCGACACAACAGAGCAGGTTGCAAACATGTGTGTAAAGCAAACTCAACAACATGGGGCAGGGGATTTTATTCTAGAAATTACCAGGATGCTAACTTTCACTCAAAAAAACCAACCCTCTTTGCTGCAGGGCGGCTACAGCACATTCCCCCTTCCTAAGCACTTGTTAGAGTTGCCTCAAGGATTCGTTTATTGTTACAACCCAGGAAAAGCAGCCGCCTAAGGTCTCTCTCTGGAAAAGGTTATTTGAATTAGCTGTTAAATTATAAAGTTGCCACTGTCTTAATATCTCAGCCAATTAGCTCGAAAGCACTGTAATAAATTAGATTTTTTTTTTGTACCATGGTGTTTATAGGATTTGCTGCAAAGCAAATATAATTAATCAAGAATTTAGCACTATGGCTGAAGAAAAGAATCAGAGAGGATGGAGCCAAAGCACACCAGGCGCCTCTCCAGGAGAGGTGGAAACCAGCACGCCAGGGGGAGCAGAAAGCTGGCGGGAGGATGCAGAAAAGCTGGGGAAGGGAAGCACCCCCACCCATGGGAGCCCAGATGGAGCCAAGGGAGGGCTGCGCTCAACCCGACCAACCTCGCTTGTCATAGAATCATAGAATCGTTTGGGTTGGAAAGCCCTTTAAGGTCATCGAGTCTAACTGTTGACCTAACACTGCCATCCCACCACTAAACCCTGTCCCTAAGCAATAGAATCATAGTCCTTCAGGCTTAAGCAGCTGACATAGTGCTGGCCCCCCAAAAAGTGGAAATACCAGTAACTAATGGGGTTTCAGGTCACACCAAGAGGGGCACAGGCCTTCCCTGGGTTATTTTTTAGTGTTCTGTGAAGGGTAACTGGAAAACAAACATTTTACTACAAGGCTTAAGTTTGAGAGCTTTTAAGCTGTCCCTGAATAGCGCAGGAGTGCCAGGTCCAAAGCTCTCCGAGGTTAAGCAGGGGACATCTCACCATGGGACTTGCCGTGTCCCGAAGGCTTTCACAGGCGCCTCCCCCGTGACTGCAGGAAGACAATCAGGCACCAGGAGCCCACCTCTGCTCAACAGGGAGGGGGAAAAAAAAACCAAAATGGGGATGGGGGACAGGGGGAAGACACTTGGAAGCCTAACAGTACATTTTTCAAGGCACTGAAGTACCACAAAAATGCAACAGCTCTTATTTCTGTATCGCTTCTTGATTTCCTGAGAAAGGAAAATCACAGCAGACAAACAAAGTGCAGTTTCCTCTGCCTAAAATCCCTTTTTCTCCCTAAATCCCCGGCCTTAAGAGATTTCAGAGCCCGAGTCCTAACCTCTTATGCATCAAGGAAGCGGGTGCCAATCAGTGATTCTCCACAATTCCCGGAGCAGAGGCTTCAGGATGCATTATTTCTCTGACATTTCCAGACTCTTTTGTACAGGCTGGCATTTACTGTATTTATAGTATTTATTATATGCACTGTATATGTATTTATTTATTATTGTATTATTTATACATTTTTTCATATATGAATTTAGTGTATGTACTATATATTATTTATTATTATATTTATAGTATTGACTGGCATTTAAATTTATTAATGAGTACTGCTTGAACACCTCAGAAGAGCACGTTGAAATAAAGCACATTTCCTAGTGATTTTTATTAACATCTTCCTGCAATCCCTTAACTTTTTAAAGATGCTTTTGATTTTGCAGTTACTCACTACAGTTTGATCGTTCCCAGAGTACAGGTTTTCGACAAATAACGTTCACTGACAAATTTTATTCTCCACTGGAGCCTGAAATTCAGAATTAAATGTAATAGAAATAAATTTATTTTTTATTAGTTATTTTAGTACTGAGTATAGATTGTTTCCAAAAGATGCCCTATCCTAACGGCTTTGGAAAGCAAAGCAGCTGTTGAATTCCTCCTAGGCCAGTATCAATCTGTTCTTGTTACCAACAGCGTTACTTAAATTATGCATCAATAAGTTAGGTGGCAATCTGTTCTCTGTCTTTCCCTGGGCCACTCGCCTTCAAATGGAAAAGAATATTTTGCATTCAAGGATTTGCTCAGGCACAGTTGCCAGTGGCAACAACCAAGACAGAGACTGTAAATAAAGCAACTTTACAGTGAGTTAAAACAGAACAAGCGCCAGGTATCCCATTTTTCTCTGCTCCTTTACAGCTGTTCCCATAAAACTGCAAATTACAAAAGCAAGCAACAGTTTTGTAAGTGCAGGAGTTTTCAACAATGAGATCCTAACAGTTATCAAAGACGGATTTAAAATATTGTGGATCTCTTGCGAGTGGCAATTTTAAGAAGTTATTCCCCATGCATCTTGTGACTGCCCTCACACGGAAAGCCTGACACCACCGCTCACTACAACCAGCTCCCATTCAAGCACAGGACCCGAGCATGCCTGTGACTTCAGCAATCACAAGCAAAGAACAGGCAAAGGGCAGGATCATCACAATTAGCAGAATAAGCAGCTGCACCATCAGTTGCCAGGCTAGCACATTATTATACATTATATAGCCTGGAGAAGAGAAGGCTGAGAGGGGATCTCAAACATGTACAAATATCTTAAGGGTGGGTGTCATGAGGATGGAGCCAGACTCTTCTCCGTGGTGTCCAACGACAGGACAAGGGGCAAAGGGCACAAAGTGAAGCAGAAGAGGTTCCAGCTGAACGTGAGGAAGAACTTCTTTACTGTGAGGGTGACAGAGCCCTAGCCCAGGCTGCCCAGGGGGGGTGTGGAGTCTCCTTCTCTGGAGATACTCAACCCCCACCTGGACGATGCCCTGTGCAGCCTGGTCTGGGTGAGCCTGCTTGAGCAGGGGGGTTAGGCTGGGTGATCTCCCGAGGTCCCTTCCAACCCTTGCCATTCTGGGATTCTGTGTGATTCTGTGATTCTATATGGTTTTATTATCTATTAAGCTTTTCTAGAGCTCAGAAAGCCAAACTGTACTTGATATTTTCCATAGCCTGCAGCCTTTATTTTGTTTTTTGGCATTTCACTTGTATTTCAAGTTGTCTCAATGGTATTTACGAAGGAACTGAAGTTTCAAACAAAACATTTTACACACACAGGCTGCTGAGACATGCTTGGCCTGCAAAGCATTCCAGTAGCACAAGGGATGCTGGACTGGCGTCAGAAGGCAGCACCAGTACCTCCTCTGCAGCATTAGGATGGAGAACAGCATATAATTGTTCCAGCTGCTTCACTGGTCTTGCAAAACAGTTTTGCAGAAAGGCAGCTCCAGTTCAAAGGGAAAGCATCCTCTGTTACCATCCACATATCCATGTCTTTTGCCAAAATTATCTCTCCAAAGGAAGAAAAATATGTTATTTTAACTCCGGTTGAAAGGAAGGAGTTCTACAGTTCTGGTAGGTAGCACAAAGATCCAGAAGAGGCAAAACACAACCCTAGCCTATTCTGGTGTAAATTCTTCAGCAAGCTGTGTACAGCACTGGAAACCATCATGAAAATAGAGAAACAAGCCAAAGTCCGCTGACCCACCTGAACAAAATTTGTTCTTGCCTTTTGCAAAACACAAAGCAAATCATAGAATCACAGAATTGTTTGGGTTGGAAAAGATCTGTAAGATCATCCAGCCCAACCGTTCCCCTAACGCTGCCATCCCACCACTAAACCTTGGCCCTAAGCACCTCATCTGCCCAGCTTTTAAATACCCCCAGGGATGGGGACCCGACCCCTTCCCTGGCCAGCACCTTCCAGTGCCTGACAGCCCTTGCGGGGAAGGAATTTTTCCCAATGTCCAACCCAAACCTGCCCTAGCACAACTTGAAGCCGTTTCCGCTCATCCTATCGCCCGTTCCCTGGGAGCAGAACCCGACGCCCCTGGCTCCCCCCTCCTCTCAGGCAGTTGTAGGGAGCAATAAGGGCTCCCCTCAGCCTCCTCTGCTCCAGGATGAACACCCCCAGCTCCCCCAGCCACTCCCCAGCAGCCTTGGGCTCCAGACCCCTCCCCAGCTTCCTTGCCCGTCTCTGGACACGTTCCAGCCCCTCCAGGTCCTTCTGGGAATGAGGGGCCCAACCCTGAACCCAGCGTTCAAGGGGCAGCCTCATCAGTGCAGAGTATAAATGTGAGAAAGCACAGGAGATCTTGCACTAAACTCCTTCTGGAGCTGTTAAATGCTTCTTGCCTGGATTGCTGTGGCAGCGTCATGAGTTATCACGACTGACTGCAACCTGCAGCAGCTTCAGTACCGATGCCACAGCACTCTCTGCAATACACACTATGCTTCTTTATTTTCTCCCCCAAAAGTATCCAGCTAACTCTAGAGAGAAAATGTATTGGAACAAGGCAATTGGGCAACACATCCAAGGAGAAGATACAGTGCCTGGTCTCACACCCTGGCACAGCCTCACCTTCTTGTGAGCTACCAGGAGACAGTTTGAGTGCTCATGCTCGCAGGCGATTTCGTAGTCGGGGATGTGGTCAGCCAGCTCCTGGACGAAGCGCACCACTTCCTCGTGCCAGGGAACATTGGCCATGGTGAGGTTGCTGGCCGAGCTTTCACCACAGTACGTCACGCCCTGAGAAGAAACATGGAAACCATCACCATCAGCTTAACCCTTCACAAGCTCAGGGAAGTGCCAGCACATCAACCGCAGCAAACCCTGAACACAGTCTGGTAGTCTGGTTGTCCCCGCTTCATACTGTATCTTATGGAAAGGGAAAAAATTTGGAGATGGTGTCAAAAAAATCGGTCTCTCCCTCAGTGGCACAACCACCATGTGCCCCAGCTTCCCCAGCAGCAAAACACAGGTCAGTCTTTATCCTGGCAAGTAGCTTTAAAAGCCTCCAGACAGAGGACGCTCATGCTCCTGAGCTACCAAGGGACCTTTGAGAAAGTTACTTTGTTTTGAAATGCAACACGCCTGGAAAAAGTCTCACAACCACCCAATGCAACAAGTTAGCACGAGGCTTCTGGAGATAACTGTCCCATGTGCCGCAGAGGAGAGGACCTCTCCCTTCCAAGCCAAGGCTGCGATTTCTGCCACTGTCCTCTAGTATCCATACAAACATCATTCCAGGCCCTTGTAAAACCATCCTACGTGCCCTCCTCCCTAACTGTGCCCAGGGAAGCTCCCCCAACTACTGGTCATTTTATAGAGAAAAAAAAATAGGGATCCTCCCCATGTTGGTGTAAGAAAGGGGCATTTGCAAAGCATTTGCACCCATGGGCAGATGGGCTGGGCAGGGTTGCACCAGGCCGCGGTGCCCAGACCAAGCACTGGCAGGGCTGTGGCTTGTTAGGGGAAAGGTGTAGATGCCAATGCTAGCTAGCAGGGTAGCAACAGCTCAAGCCCAGAGAAGCAGCAGATTTCTGTTAAACACCTTTCCCTCCAAAGAAAAGGGAGGGGGGGAAATATCTGCAAGTGCACAAATCATCTCTTCTGTGCATGCACAAAGTGTATGATTCTTGAGAGCACAAAGAGCAAAATCACTAAAAAAAAGTTAAATTGTGCAGAATTGGAACAAAGCAGAGGATGCCTCTGAACCTTGAGGTCTTCTGAAGACAACTGCTAGTTTTAGGTTCAAGCCAGAGGGATGGAATTGGGCTTTACAAGTGCAGAAATGGTGAATTTGCACAGTCTGGTGCCACATCACTCATTCCCTTCTCTAAGACCTTTGCTAAACCAGAAGCAACTCCATGGGGATGAAAACATCTTTGCTGGGGGCAAAACCAAGAATTCCCCCCACAATAACAGGGCTTTGCTTCTGCCCCTCTGCTCGAAGCTGTTTTTCTGCAGTAGCCAAGCACCTAACGAACCTTAACGAAGCCAGCAAGTCAACAGCTCTGGGAGGGATGTGCTCTTACCCTCTGTTTATAGCCTGGAAAAAAGGGAGAGAAAGATTTGCACAGGGCCATGGAGGAAGCCACGGGGGAGGAAGGACGCCCAGCCAGGGCAGCATCGCGGCACTGCTGAAACCTCATCGCCCCAATCCAGCCTGCTTCCCCACTGGTCTGCTCCTCTCCACGGCAGCACTGCTCCTCTGACTTCCAGTTGGGACAAGACTTACAAAAGTGTAAGAAAATTCCAAGGCTAGAGGAGGCCGAAGCAGCCTGGTTGCTCAGCAGGGAGTTCGCTGTTTAGAGGCGACCACAGCACAGCCCATGAGAGCTGGTTTGCTGCTGCCTCCAGCAATTCAAAGTTCCACCAAGACCCTCGATGCCGGTGGGAAGGGATGAACACGAAGCCTCATGTGGCCAAGGGCTTCTAGAAACCAGGTGGAAAACTCTGCTCGACCTCCTCCAATCTAGGTACAGAAACACGAGTTACCCATTTCCAAGATTATTCTTTAATTCTCTGGCTTGATATCAGCTTGATATTGTTCGCATGGGGGTCTGCAGGCTGCTCACCAGGTGCCTTCTGGGGGACGGTAGCTTGTTCCCCCAGACCTCTACTGCAGGAGAAGACAGCTACAGCGACTGCCGGGCATTCAGTGCTCCAGACCCAATAAAAAAAAAGAAAAAAAACCAGACCAAACCAAAAAAACCCCACCAGATTGGGAGCACTTGTCCAAACTGCTCAACATCCCCCCTGGACATTGAGGACCATGAGCTAGATACAAAAATAACATTGGCACAGTAAAGCAGATTATTTTTCAGGGCTGAGTACACGAGCAAACACCTAAAAATATACAGGCATTTGTAAAAATTCCCTCCAGCTTGTCTCACCCTTACTATCTCTTGCTTAAATGAATTCAGTAAATACTGAGAACCATTTGGAAAAAAAGACCATCTCTGCCTGCGCCTCCTGCACACGCAGAGGGAGGGTGAAAATCCAGGCTTAAGCTGGTGCCATAGAGAAATTCTTATTGTTTACTGATGAGTAGAGTTGACTTCATGACATTAAAAAGCAGCTTGTGTTGTTTTGGTCAAAAGCCACCAGAACAACTGAGGAATTTCTATAATCCTGCCACTTCACAAAGAGCCTGCACTACTCTGCGAAACGCTGAGAGCTGAAATAATTGCCCCAGAGTGAGCTCCGCAGGAAACATTGAGGGATTTTTTTTTTCTAAGATTGATTTGCACCAATTGTGGATCTCCCGCCCAACACCATCTGCCAGCCAAAAGGCCAGCACCATTGCCCATGCGCCCCCCAAAGCCCCTGTTGCTCCTGATCTCCCCTGACTTGGCAGAAGTAAAGATACCACAGTGCTGGCACATTGTATCTGCACCCAAAAAAGAAGCTGGTCCATGGAGTAGGAAGCACCCCAGCACGTGGAGGCTGGCAGGACGAGCACTGGGACCATCCCTTGGGCAGAGCACAGGGAGAAGTCTCCCACCGCACATCGGTCTGCAGAGCTCTGTGGCTCACTACTGCCAACAGGCAGGAGCACGAGACTTCAGGGAAACAGCTTTTCTGCTCACTTTCTGGAAACACACTCAAAATCAGTTGCTAATTTAGAAGTGGCATTTTTCAAAAGAAACCTTCATCTCGGATTTAACTGTATTAAGTCAGCAGAGATACTGGGTTCTTGCTCCAGCTCCTTTCCCAACCATCCAACCCAGCACAGGAACCGAAGGAGAGTACGTCGGAGCAGGACACATGTTCCTGCTGTGCCCTGCACAAAGCCAAGACATGAGCACTGCTGGTTCAGATGATTTAATTGCAACAGAAGCCGAGGTCCTCCGGCTGACTGCAACAGCCACCCCTGCAGCAGCCAGCTCCATGCCAGGCAGCCACCGCTGGTCAGAGAATGCAACCCCTCAAGTTATCCTACACCCCACTCCATACAACCTTGGCCTCACATTTTGAGATCAGCTGCTCTTAATTTTGAGATTTGATCACACAGACCTCCTGAATTACTGCTTTAGTCCTGCCATGACCTCAGATTCACCACTGCCTTGCTCCATCTTTACTTAATAAAATTCTCATCAATTAGCTCAGCAGTATGGGGCTGGCTGAGCTGTATTTTTGCTTATTTCTTTTTTTCCCCAATAAAATTCATTAAACGCTCATCCAACTGGTTTAACCCGTGGTATTGCAGCACAGGATGCAACCCACCAGCACCCAAAACAGCAAACTCATACCAGAAATGGCTCTTCTTCGAGACAAAAGCCAAACTCCTCCCTACCTCTCCAGGTGGTTTCACCACCTTCGCTCTGGGGCCAAGTTATTTTATTCCAGTCACAAAATCCCATCAAGCACTGGTCTTTAAAACAGAGCAGATGCAATATTATAGATGGTTATGTTTTGCGTTCTCGTGTTTTTCTTCTGTGAAGAGCACTTCTACTTCTTTTAAATGGCATTTGCATCCACACTATGTTTATGGCACCTGGTCCCAGCTGATGCTGCACTCCAAAGACCTAATTTGCCTGGAACTATAGAATTGTTTGGGTTGCAAAAGCCATTTATTATCACCAAGCCCAACTGTTCCCCTAACACTGCCATCCCACCACTAAACCCTGGCCTTCAGCACCTCATCTGCCCAGCTTTTAAATCCCCCCAGGGATGGGGACTCAACCCCTTCCCTGGGCAGCCCCTTCCAGGGCCTGACAGCCCTTGCAGAAGGAATTTTTCCCAATGTCCAACCCAAACCTGCCCTGGCACAACTTGAGGCCATTTCCCCTCGTCCCATCACCCATTCCCTGGGAGCAGAGCCCGACCCCCATGGCTCCCTGCTCCTCTCAGGCAGTTGTAAGGAGCAATAAGGGCTCCCCTCAGCCTCCTCTGCTCCAGGATGAACACCCCCAGCTCCCACAGCCGCTCCCCAGCAGCCTGGGGCTCCAGACCCCTCCCCAGCTTCCTTGCCCTTCTCTGGACACACTCCAGCCCCTCCAGGTCCTTCTGGGAGTGAGGGGCTCAACCCTGACCCCAGCATTCGTGGGGCGGCCTCCCCAGTGCCCAGCACAGGGGCACGGTCACTGCCCTGCTCCTGCTGGCCACACCACTCCTGATACAACCGGATGCCCTTGGCCCTCTTGGCCACCTGGCCACACTGCTGGCTCACATTCAGCCACCTGTCAACCAACACCCCCAGGTCCTTTTCCACCGGGCAGCTTTCCAGCCACTCTTCCCCATGCCTGGAGCATTGCCTGAGGTTGTTGTGACCCCAGTGCAGGACCCAGCCCTTGGCCTTGATGAACCTCACACCATTGGCCTGTGCCCATGGATCCAGCCTGGCCAGGTCCCTCTGCAGAGCCCCCCTCCCCCCCAGCAGATCCACACTCCTGCCCAGCTCGGTGTCACCTGCAAACTGGCTGAGGGTGCCCTCGATGCCCTCGTCCAGGTCATGGATAAAGATGATGATTGCAAACACTTAAAATTAGAGCAAGGTGAACCACGAAGTGCTCAAACAGGGCTAGAAAAGAAACAGACTCATGCTAATTGGAAACTACACAAGTTTTGGAAGCAACTACTTCCTCACTGGTAAATTTATGAGGGACTTCCCCCATCAATCTGCCCAGGCAAAGGATAGTCGAGCTGTGCACCGTAACTCAGAGCCAGCCTGGGAACAGGTTGGCTGGGTACAACCCCAGGCAGGTCGGGGGAGGGCTGAGCAGGGAAGTGCATTAATTTTTTTTAGCCCAGCTCTGAAAGTCTGAAAAAAAGATTTTAAACGTTCTTATATTAGATCAGCCAGCCATGCAAATAATAGGATATGTATCTCCAACTTTCAGCCGTATAGACACAGCTCCATATAGCAACATTTTCCCTATGTTCATTATCCAGATTATGATTTGAGGAGCATGAAAAATGTATGACTACAGAGGGGGAAAATGCTTAGGAAGCTACGATGTGACTCATTCTTTTAATAAACTTCAAAGATATCATTTACAAGCAAAGAAAGCACAGAGGCAAATGGAATAACTAAGTGCTCAGATGGCTGATTAATTCCCAAGCACAAATCAATGAAAATCAGCTTAGCAGCACACCGAATGAAGCACATCAGCTCTCAACTTCCCCAACTTCTTAAAACTGGAGTTAATTAACAGTGCTGATACCACTTAAAAAATGTGATTAGGGCAGTCATGTTGTGTTTTTCAGTAATACACGGAGACAGTTATTAAGACATCAAGTATTAAAAAAGGAAACCATTCTATTGTACACCCTAAGCTTTTACAGAGACTTCCCTGCAGCAGCAACATCAACGATGCTGCCGCTTAATTAGCATTTAATAAGGGTGCTTTTAGCACCCTAATCATGCCACACAGCTCTGGCTGAACACCTTGAAACACAGAAGCCTTTTGCAAAGCATCTCCACTATTCCTGGTAACACCGGTACGAATGCAGAGCAACCGCACTGGGCGTGCTCTGGGTTTCCGTGCCGCTGTAACAGAGCTGAGCGCACACAACTGTATTTAAGCAACGCCTTGGTGCCAAGATGATTATCGCTGCAGCGAGAAACACAAGAAGCACATTTCCTCCACTGCGATCTGGCTCCTTGCCGGAGTTCTCAACAGCCAGCAATCATTTTAATCCATGGGGCTATGAAGTAAAGATTACTGGGGGAGTAAGTATGACAGCGCTTTGTTTCTCTACTCCGAAACTCCAGGCTGCCCAACTTAATTACCGAACAAGCGAATTTTCTTAGCTCCTAGCCCACAAATTATAAATTTGTTTAATTGAGGCTCATATGAATTAACACAAGAACAACGTGTCAGCCAAGCTGCTGAGTGACAGAGCCACTGTTTAAAAACTGGGGCAGTCCTGTCCCAAGACGAATATAAAAAGCCTCAAATGACATGTTGATAGATTGCACCCTCTGCAATAAAAATGCTCATGATCCAAGCATCAGCACTGTCCAAATTATATACACAAACTCTTATGCATGTCTGCTCCTCGCTGGAATGGATTTGGGCTCATTGGTTGTTTTCAATCATCGCTTTCAAGTTGATTTAACAAAGGACATCAGTTTATTTGTGCCAGTTAAAGCTGAAAAGCAGGAATGGAAATGGTTAGTTACACAGAATAACCCCAATATTTAACACCAGCGCTCCAGATGCACCACACGTAGGGCTACGTGCAGATTGGTGCTAGAGATGTCCATAAATCTTCAGCAGCTCCCTAGAATTCAAAGGAACTCCTTCTGCAAAAGCTAAACTCTGAAACGCTGGTCACAGCCTTTCATTCCAGCTCTTCAGAATGAGCCGTACAGGTATCGAGAGAGAAATGGCCACTGTTGAATCAATCCCCAAGCCCTGCTCCTCATGCCCTGGTAAAGAGACACTTAAAGAGGGAGGTGGGAGACTGGAAGGCAGAAGCTGAATTTTCAGCCAGTGACCCGCTTTGCTGCAACCCACTCCGACCTTGCCTCAGTTTCCCCAGCTGCAAAACACAGTACATGGTGCCAGCCCTTCCCCTGCAAGCGGAGCCACAGGCAGAATGTTATTATTTACAGGGCGTTAACTGAGTGCAGTGACCCTGGGCCATCACACACAACCACTCTCCATACACTATTTTCCACAGCTTCTAGAGTCATAGCTAACAAAGCCTCACAAGCCTAATGCAATTTCTATGCCCTGCACTTCCCAATTATTTTGGACACTAACCTTTATTGAAACACAAAACCCAGATGAGAACAATCCATTTTAGCTTGGGTTTTCATCAGGCTTACATTTGCACCCCAGCCCAGTGGCTGGACTGCAAAAATTCCTTCTGTTTCAGAGGTATTTGTATCAGCACAGGCTTGGATGAAAAACTGACTTTCCAATGGGTGGCAGGGCCACCTGAAAATCCAAAACATAATAATTCACCTATGTTTGCAATGAAACTCGTTACCATGCCATACTATGCACTCACAGCCTGAAAAAACCCACCAATGCCAAGCTGAACTCCCAGACACATCGATGAGCAACCTGAAACCTGGATCAACAGGAACAGCAAGATGGGTCTCGTTTTGGGGGTTTTTTGGCATGGAAATTCTATATGGTTTGGATTTATTTTATAGCAGGCACGAGGACAAGAGTTTTTTTTAAACAACACCTTCTCTTCATCTAAATGCAGGCTGGAACAGCAGCAAGACTCTGAGTAGTTTTTTGACAGGTGGGGGCAATCGCCTCTTGCTGCATGCAATTAAAAACTCATTAAAGCAGAGCTCATTCTCCTCATTATTTTAAGCACTTAAATAATCTTTACTGTTTAATATAACAAGACTGAGCAGACTGGGACAGATACTTCCTGCTGGTCCTCCCTTCCAGACCTTTACTTGCTCATTTTAATTTCGTAGCAAAGCTTCAGCCACCAGGAGCAGGAGCTGCCATCCCACAACATCATCAGCTCTGACAGACACGGAGCCCCCCCCACCAACAGAAGCTCAGCGCAAGGGTGCTGCGCTGGAGCCGGAGCTGCAGAACAATCATCAGGGAAAAGTACTTTTAAGTGGCTGAAAACTGATGTCAAACATTCCTTTCTTAAATTGAAACGGAGGGAGAGAAGCAGCAAGGCTCTGCTCAGGCAGGAAGGCACACTGCTGTTGAGAGCTGCAAGGTGAAGCTTCACTTTAGCCAACAGAGACCACTTCCCTGGGGACAGCGTTCCACCTGCAGCTCTGACCAGAGCAACCAGGTCTCCCCCACCACTGCAGAAGCGGCTCTGAAATTAAAAGCCACGTTTGCCAGGCTGAGGGACTGACCCGCACACTTGAATACGCACAACCTTAAAGCTACTGACAGTGAAGAGATGATCAGAGAATGGTTTGGGTTGAAAAAGCCATTTAAGATCATCAAGCCCAACCATTCTGCAAACACTGCCATCCCACCACTAAACCCTGGCCCTCAGCACCTCATCTGCCTGGCTTTTAAATACCCCCAGGGATGGGGACTTGACCCCTGCCCTGGGCAGCCCCTTCCAGGGCCTGACAGCCCTTGCAGGGAAGGAATTTTTCCCAATGTCCAACCCAAACCTGCCCTGGCACAACTTGAGGCCATTTCCCCTCGTCCCATCACCCATTCCCTGGGAGCAGAGCCCGACCCCCCCCCGCTCCCCCCCTCCTGTCAGGCAGTTGTAGGGAGCAATGAGGGCTCCCCTCAGCCTCCTCTGCTCCAGGATGAACACCCCCAGCTCCCACAGCCGCTCCCCAGAAGCCTGGGGCTCCCAGACCCCTCCCCAGCTTCCTTGCCCTTCCCTGGACACGCTCCAACCCCTCCGGTCATTCTGGGAGGGAGGGGCCCAACCCTGACCCCAGCAGTCGAGGGGCGGCCTCACCAGTGCCCAGCACAGGGGCACAGTCACTGCCCTGCTCCTGCTGGCCACACCACTCCTGATACAAGCCAGGATGCCCTTGGCCCTCTTGGCCACCTGGCCACACTGCTGGCTCACATTCAGCCACCTGTCAACCAACACCCCCAGGTCCTTTTCCACCGGGCAGCTTTCCAGCCACTCTTCCCCACGCCTGGAGCATTGCCTGGGGTGGTTGTGACCCCAGTGCAGGACCTGGCCCTTGGCCTTGATGAACCTCACACCATTGGCCTGTGCCCATGGATCCAGCCTGGCCAGGTCCCTCTGCAGAGCCCCCCTCCCCCCCAGCAGTCCACACTCCGCCCAGCTTGGTGTCACCTGCAAACTGGCTGAGGGTGCCCTCGATCCCCTCGTCCAGGTCATGGATAAAGATGTTAAACAGAACTGGCCCCAGCACTGAGCCCTGGGGTCACCACTTGTGCCCAGCCGCCAGCTGGATTTAACTCCATTCACCACAACTCTCCAGGCTCAGCCACTCAGGCAGTGTTTCACCCTGATTCGCAGACACAGCCACAACTACACATGCAAGCGTGCCCAGCTGCTCCTGATCTGCCTGCAGCCACCAAAGGTCCATGTGTTTCCATGCACCCATCTGGCCTTGCTCTAACACCAGCCTGCAGCACTGCACTCAGAGACATCCCAGCAAGTTCTTTAGGACGCACTTATGTTTCGCTTCAAAATCTTTTTGCCCCCTTGGTTTCAGAAGGCAAATGGCAAAATACTGCACGTCAACACAAGCCTCTGGCTTTTAAAACGAGGGGAACACTGCAAAACGATGAGTTGCACATTCTGGATCTTAAATATAACCATCAACTTTGTACAACTGTGACATTGTGGCATTAAAACAGACTTAAGGTAATAAATAAAATTGATGTGTATTTAATAACCACACGCCTGATTCTTCCTTCACTTGGGTTTTACACAAGGGTAATCAAGGCTAATTTCTATTGGCTTAAATAAGAGAACAGGGTCCCACAGAGTTGCACTGCTGTTAGATACTCATGGAAATGAGAACAAGTATTAAGCCCTGCAAGAATCTAAATCTCTATCCACTCCACCCTGTGAGCCTCTCTGGAGCAGGGGATTAGCTACATTCATTGTAAATTAACGTCATTTATCTCAAGTATTTAACCAGGAAATCCCGCTGAGATGAGCCTCATTTTCTGGCAGATGCTTTGCAGTATATCTTGTAATATTTTTTTGTTTATTTGCTTTGAGCAGGACCTGGTCTTTGCCTTTTTAACCTATCACACTGGGGTTCTGGAGGAAAAAAAAGCTAAGCCCTAGCCACATACCAAATAGATTCTTCAACATGCTTCATTCTCAAAGGAACACAAGAAGTTACATTTAATCAAAAAGATTAAGTCTTTTGCGGCAAACTCCCAGGTCGCAAAGGCTGTGTGAACACTGCAGCTGCTGGGGTGCACTGAAGGCTGGTTCCACCCTGGGAGGAGCGCTCATCCCAGTGCAGATCAATACATGGAGCGGATGACAGGGAACGCCAACAGCAATAACGAGCGCTAGATGTGAGTGAGCACACCTCAGCCCTACCCGTCTCTTCCTTTGGGTCAGAATTTAACTCTCGACTTTATGTACTATTGTATCAAGCATCACTTTGAATGCTGTGGGATTGTATCTATGCAATTGCTCTGCTTACATACACTCTGCCTGCAGAATTGCCATCTCCCAGGCTTTGGGGGAGAAATGGTGCAGCCCCTCTTCTGGTGTTTTCCTTTGCTGAGAAAGATCTGCTCACCTTTTATTCCAGAGCAGTCAAACATCGCAGGGACAGGGACCCCAGCTCTTTGCTTCACCCCACAGGTGCACAGGCAGAGGCAAGGAAGTACCTCAAAGCATTCTTGACTCCAATTTGCTCCACAGCCCAGCTCAGACACCATCTGCACCAGTGATTGTGCCCTAAGAGGAGGCTGATCTCATGGGTAGGGCACAGGATGAGAGCTTTGCAAGCCAGGATTAAATATGAGATGAAAACAAGCTGTCTGCAGAGCATGCAGCTGAATGCAATGGGGGTAACCTCCTAATTTAGTTAGGTCAGACCATGGGGTAAGGATCCAAGTGCAGGCAGAGCAGCAACACGAACATCTCCAGCAGCACAGGGGGCACAGCACCCCACCAGCGACCAACTGGCACTTGGGAGAAGGACAGCCAAGTGCAGGAGCCGTCCTTAAGATCCACTCTGTCAGCCTCTCCTGTTGGTACTTGGCTGGACTCATCGCCCCACAGCAACACGACTTGTTCATCAGCCACTCCAGAACGTGCAGCTTACTGCTTTGGGCCAAGAGAAGGGAAAAAAGTGGTTCCACACTTGAGGTGAGAAGCCATGTAATCCGGTCACATTTCTAAGTCAGGGAGACAGAACAGCATGAGGAGAAAGCCACCGCACCTCCCTGCCGAGCTGAATCTTCCACAGTTTATAAACACTGCTCTTTTAGCAGGAACTGGCAGATGAAACTATGCGAGACAGAAAAGGCCACTGACTGGGCTAATGCTGTATTTAATGTGAGTGCCCACCTTTCAGAACACTACGCTTGCTCCAAAGAGGCAAGGATGAAAGGCAGCTTTGTTAAAAAAAACCCCTTGCTCTCATGTAAAAACCATCTCATACAAAAATCTGCGAGCAAGACCTTTCATCCGACTTAGGGTTCATTTAAACACAACCTAGTGTCAAGCAAACCCCCCTGCTCCAGGGAAGCCCTCGCAAAATTTTGTGACTTTTAAAAGGGATGGAAATGCCATTTAAACACCGAACGCCACGCCAGCACAGCGTTGCACCATTTGTTTCAGACAGCGACTGCCATCAGTTCAGCTCCTGCTGCAAATGCTGCTCACAGCCACATGCTGCAAGTATATGAACCCTACTTTCCTGTCTTCAAAATTCAGATAACGGGACAGCACGGGTCTATTTAAAAGCTTTTAATTAAAGGAAAAAAAATTGAGACTATTTCAGAGCCTGCTGGTGAACAAGATGGGGCAGTGCCCCAACAATTCATTTCTACTGCTGAAGCTGAAAAGGAATTAGTGTGTTTTCTTGTACTCAGCTGCGCACTTGTGCCTTACAGGGCTGAGCTGCTCTCAGACTTGGCACATTGTTTGGAGAGCTTTGGAAAATCATCCTCCCTCACTAGGCTGGAAAAGAAGAACAAACCATAGAAGATGTTTGTTGGACTTTGCGTATACAGATCACAATGACATTGTGAAACACTGAACCGTGGTTTGTAATGAGAGCTGTAGCCAGGGAAGGGAAGACTTTCCTCATCGCTCCCCAGCAACCAGAGACAAGGGGGAGATGCTGCAGCCTTTGAAAAGGCTTAAACCTGAGTTTCCCTGTGTCCCTGACTACTGCTCTTGGGATTGGAAAGACAAGAGACTTGCCACATGCCAACTGCAGACCGCTTTTGTGGCACAATGCTCAAGCTTTCATGGAAGACGAAACAGAGGCATGAGATGTTCTGTCCCTTATATCTTGAAGACACCATGATCTGACACTTCTGTCCTCCAGCACTTGCAGAACTTCACTTACCTGCTGGAATATTTCTGAAAAAATGACATTTAGATCAAAGCATCCCACTTGCAAATTTAATTAAACAACATTAAAACACCTTTTTTTAAAAAAAGACCTACCAAAACAAAACTGCAAGCTTATCATACTTTTTGCCAACAGGGCAAAATGTTCAATATTTATCCCTTCCTCAGAGAAATTCCTCACTGGTTGAGACCAGAAAACCACTTTGAACACTTGGAGCGCAATAACAACATTGTCAATTGAAACAGTCCAGGCAGGAGTCTGTCCCAGCAGGAAGAGTGTCAGGGGTACACCTATGACCGCCTTAGGAACACCTCCATGCCCACCTCTTTTCTCACCTATTTCCCTGGCACTCCGAGGTGTGATTTTGCCAGGAAAGAGCCAGCAGGAGAGCTGACCTCCATGCTGCTGGGAAACCACAACTGCAGGGTGGAATCCTTCCCCAGGCAAAGGGAAGAGCAGCCTTGGAGGAGACAGATGTTCGCCCTGGAGAGCACTTGGGGGAATCTGCGCTTGGAAACACTGATTAACTTATACCTGACTCATTTTACTAATTAAAGTCACTACACATGACAGAGCGGTCAAAATAGCACACACACTGACAGCCTCATGCTGCACGCTGGCACGCACACTCATCTCTGCCCTCCTTGCACACAGGAAGGAAGGAGCTGGTACCACCAGGCTGCCGTAAGAGTATCTGGAGATGCGAGGTGGGAAGGGCCCCATAGGGGCGCTCCTCCTGCTAGGTTTTACCTGAGAAATATAAACCAGCCTGATACACATTGTCAAACTAAGGCTTTTCCCCCAAACCATACTCAATCTTATTTTGCATTAAGCTACCAACTTCAGCAGCACATTCAGAGAGAAAGAGATCTCTCAATACTGATAACTTCAAAACCTTTGGGTTTTGGTTCATAAAGAAAGTGTCACAAAGTCCAGGTTTCTTCTTCAAAGCAGCAGTAAATAAAGGTTAAAAAAAAAAAGAAAGAACAAAAAGAGAAAAGAAAGGCCAGAAGTAACAGAGCTGCAGAAATACAGACCTGAGGTAAATGTGCTGACCTGCAGGGGAGTCACTGGATGAAAATGCTGATAGTGATTCTTTATAGAACATTTCATAATGTGCCTTTTTTACATCCTCTATACATTAAATTGATTAATCCCAAGCTTCTGCCCTGCTGTAGCTCACGTGCTCCTGTTCATAGCTCTTCAAGTTTCCCCGTCTTGCACAGCCTTACAAATACCACATCAGTAAGGAAGACGTTATCACCTCTTCTGCCAGCAGAGTTCAAGGCCAGGATGGGCAGCGTAACACCACAAACTACCAGCTTGCCCCAGAATATTTTGCTTAAAGTGTTGCTTGACATAAAAGAAGGAATAGCTATTTATCAGTCTGTTTTCCCAAGAAAGACAAGACAGACCAGAGGGTTATGATTCTGTTGGGCAGAAATTGATACTGGCTGGTACAAAGCTTGTCTTGCGTAACACCGAAGGCTACTCCAAATGCAGACGTAAAATATTAGAAACCTGGCTGCCTAGCTTTAAAAGCAAGAGATAAGGAACTTGTGTGCCACTGAAATCTTTGGAAGAATTGCATTTACTCGTGTAAGTTTAAGGCTGGGGGGGGGGCCGCTAGGAAATGGGGAGAAAAAAGGTAAAATACTGATGGAAAAAAATCAAAATAGCTCCATGCAGCTCACCTTGACCTCGATGAAGTCTGGTTTACCGAGGGATATCAGGTCAGCATAGGCTTTGAGCTCATCCACGTTCCAAGCTTTCACCAGTGTCAGCCTATAAACAGTGCGCTGTTGCTGAAATAAAGGAAAAATGACATTAGCAACACATCCTGACACTGGGAAGATGTTCCAGCCTTCCACACAGCTTCAAACAGGAAAAAAAATTAATTTATTCCAAGGTCCCAGGGGCTGAAACAAACCAGATCCAAACAGGAGCCACCATTTGCTCTACAAAGATTTATCCTCCCTCTATAGGGCCCAGGCACTTTGGATTTACAGGAGCCTTAACTTAATGGGAAAATAACCAGGAAGTTTCTCTTTGATTTGCTTCCCCATGCAGAAAATCTCACCATTAGTTGCTGTACAGATATTTTATTTCCTCCAGCTGGATCATCTGGCTTCGGCAACTTTGGGGCAGGAGGAACACGAAGAGACAGACCATTGCCTGCTCCTGCCCGTGAGCTCTTGGGTACAGTATCACAGAGAAAAGGCTCTCCCATGAGCAGTGACACAACGTTTTATTGGAAGCACAAACCGACAATTAAAATCACAGCCAGGGGACACTGAGAACACCCTGCTCATGGCATAGCCTTACAAAAAGCATGGTGCAGTCAGGAACAAAGATAATAGCTGCTAACGACAACCAGCGCCTCTCCCAGATGCCCGGACCTGACTTATTTCTGTGCATGGTGGCAGGCAGCACTTCGAGAACTTCTTTTCTTGGGGTTATTCCGATTTTCCCTCTAAGGGCTGCTCACCAAAGAAGTTACTGGTGACAAAAGGACTTCTCAATAAGCACTTTGCCATAGAACAAATCCCATCTTACTGCTTACATCTGCTTGATTCCATCTTTCCCCTCTCCTTCCCTTTATCTTCTACTAATGTTTTATTTCACTTAACTCTGGAATTTATTTATAGAGCAATCTTCCAGCAAAATTGTTTTTTGAATTAACTCATTTTCCTTCCTTGGCACACGGTAGACTGTAAAACGTGATATAAGTACAGTGCAACCAGAGTAAAAGAGCACAAAATCAACGGCAATCAGGACTCCACAGCCAGGGAATCAGGGGGCCGGGCTGGATTCCAGGGCTGGAATCAAACCCTCCTGCTCCAAAAAGCCCAGGCTTAGACTCAGGTTGAGATAAGAGATTCTTCCTTACCTGTTACCCATCACATGCCCATGCACAAGGTTACCTGTACTTCAGTGCCATGTTCTGTTCAGTTTATTACATTTTTCAACTCAGAAGGACAAGCTAATAAGGAGATCTGCTATCAAACTGAACTTCAGAATCATGGAATCGTTTAGGTTGGAAAAGCCCTTTAAGATCACCAAGCCCAACCGTTCCCCTAACCCTGCCATCCCACCACTAAACCCTGGCCCGAAGCACCCCATCTGCCCGGCTTTTAAATACCCCCAGGGATGGGGACTTGACCCCTTCCCTGGGCAGCCCCTTCCAGGGCCTGACAGCCCTTGCAGGGAAGGAATTTTTTCCCAATGTCCAACCCAAACCTGCCCTGGCACAACTTGAGGCCGTTTCCCCTCGTCCCATCACCCATTCCCTGGGAGCAGAGCCCAACACCCCCCCTCCTGTCAGGCAGTTGTAGGGAGCGATGAGGGCTCCCCTCAGCCTCCTCTGCTCCAGGATGAACACCCCCAGCTCCCACAGCCGCTCCCCAGCAGCCTGGGGCTCCAGACCCCTCCCCAGCTTCCTTACCCTTCTTTGAACACGCTCCAGCCCCTCCAGGTCCTTCTGAGAGTGAGGGGCCCAACCCTGACCCCAGCATTCAAGGGATGGCCTCACCAGTGCCCAGCACAGGGGCACGGTGACTGCCCCACTCCTGCTGGCCACACCATTCCACACAAAACCTCAGACCATCTCCCACTGTGATATCTCTGACAGCATCCACTGGCCAGGGGCAAAGCAGGGACGGATCCCAGGACCCTGAGTCCAAGGGCTATTAAAATGTTTGTGCTATTACCCCTCCCAGACAGAGATTATACTTCCCAGTACCAATCCCCAATCTAGCCATGTTTTAGTTCTCCAGAGCCTTCACCTACATGCCACATGAGTGAGTTTCACCCTCTGTATAAAACCCAAACCACCACTTACCAAACCACATTTCTATGTTTTCCACAGAGAAAAAAAGTTTGCTATGGAAGCATTCCAGATTACTTACTAACAAATAACTAGGGGACAAACAAATAAAAACCAGGAACATCATCTTCCACCTCCTAACATCTGAACACAGCCAGGGATTGGTCTTTCAGGTATGTACATACAGAGAACTAATTTGGAGAATGCAGAAGCATCCCAAAACCCGCACTTCCCATTGCCTGTCAGAGGGAACCTAAAGCACCAGGTAAACCTGCAAAATTCTCTGGGGGATAAACACAAGCGAGGATTCAACACCTGCAAGGAGTCAGTGTCTTGAGAAAATAATTAAGGGTAGAGCTTCTTTTAAAAAAGTCTGTGAAGAGTAGCTCTAAAGAATTATTGAGAGAACGATTACTGATGGCTGAACATTAAAAGAATCAAAATAGCTGCCTCTACTTTACCCATAGTGTATAAGCACTTATTTAAGAACAAGACATTCAGGATTTGAATGGATTGGCAAAAGGGCCAAGAGACAACAGGCAAGTATGAAATCAACAGTTAATAACTGAGAGAAAAACAATGGAGGAACTAATACAAAAAAAATGCATCATTTGCCATATAACAAGGAAAGAAGAAACCAGGGGGAAAATAGCTAACAAGAGGAAAAACTCCAATACACACACGCCTGTCAGTCGACTGAAGTGATGAGGCACCCAATTAATCGAGAAATGCCTCCCCAAAGGTCAGCTTACAGTGGTAAACAAACACAGGCAGCTTCAAGGCAACAGCAAATAAAAATCATATTTTAATACCAGCCTCTACCAAAGGCTGCAGACCCAGACCCAGTCCCCAGACCAGGAGATCAGGTCCCCAGTGCAATCATCAGAGCAGGGAGTCCACCACGAAGTGAAGCCTTTAGGGGCATCTCTTTTTTGTGGTTTTGTGCTAAAATTAAGAGCAGATTTCTGGATGTGTCTGTCATGCACAGAAAACAGCTTGGCAACAAGCACACAGCGAGTGGGACAGTAGATCCTGTTAAATCCAGCACAAGCAGCATCGCTGCTGCTGGCCGAATACTCTGCAGGAGCAGAGGGTATAGAAAAAGAAAAAAATTGGAAAGAAAAATCTCAACCTTAACACAGGGAAATTAACCACAGGAAATCCATTTGTGGGATGAAAGTCTTAGAAAATGCAACTTGATCTTCAGGCAGATACTTGTTATTTGGGGAACCTGAAGACAACATAGAGATAACAGGAGACTGGACCAGGCAGAAACAGGTCTCAAGTGCTGGAATTAGGGGTAGTGAATGGCATCAATAGATGGACAGAAGGCTCCAAAATATTTATACTTAGCCCAAGTGTGAAGTGCTCAACTCGAGCTTTGCGTGTTACCTCTGCTGAGCAGCAAGGGCAAGATCCATCAATAACTGAAGTGCCGGTGGGTCAGGAGGGCATCCGCTGCCGTGGAGGGCACATGGGTGACACGTGCCACTCACAGTACTACCATGTTGCTGGGGGCAAGCTTAGAAAATGCCACCAAGTGCTCTCCTGAGGTTCAATTCCTTTATGAGATCTCCAAACAGAGAAAAAAAACTTTCTAAAGGCTGGAAAGGACCACTCGGGGCAGTCAAAAATGAATAGCATTTTTGCAGCAAAAATGGAAGTCAACTGATTGGAGGGAGATGACTCGGAGCGCAGCACTGCAACTTCAGAGGCCTGCTCTGTATTTTTGGGGGTCACAGTGGTTCACCCTCCACCCCTGCGAGCAGACGAACGTGCCAAACACATCTACCCCCCACAGGAGACCACACCAGAGGGGACTGCCGGCAGCTCATGGTTCTTGTCAAAATGTAGCAGAAGCAACATATTTGTAAAAAATCCACGTCTATTCTATTAAAAATGGATGAAATCAAATAGCAATGATTAACATACTTGATTATTAAAGGAAACACAAATACACCCTTGGTTCTTATTCACCAATCCTCAGCCCTGTGCTTAGGGCCATGGCTGGGACTCTGCTCCCTGGGTGGGCTCTCCCAGAGGCAGCACAAAGGAAGGTTTCTCGCTTGCTCTTACACACATGGCTCAATCCTCCACCAGCACAGAAAACAGGGGTCCCCTGGGGTCCATACACACGGAACTGACCCTGCCCTGCCTCCTCCTGGCATCACAGGCACAGCCTCCAGCCCTCATCGACCTCTTTTATACCCTCCAGGGTGTTTCCCAAATCATTTCTACAACTGCCAGAGCAGATGGGGAAGGTTCAGGGAAGGCCACAAATTACTGACAGCAACTGGAAGAGCTGCCCTGCTTCCCAGGGGCTGTCGCCCACCCAAAGGGAAGTTGTGACACAGAAGCGGGTGGTGGTTGTGGCGTGGGAATCACAAAATCGTTTAGGTTGGAAAAGACCTTTAAGATCATTAAGTCCAACCGTTACCCTAACCCTGCCATTCCACCACTAAATCATGTCCCTAAGCAAGGGACAACAGTGGCTTCTGACTCTGAGCAGGGGAACACGAACAGACATGACCAAAACCCAACTGGATCAGCAAAAAATTTTGCAAAAATACAAACTTTTGCAAAAAAAAAAAGAAAAATCTCATGTTGGCAGAGAACATGCATGTGCAATGAGGGACACCAAGCAGCCTGCCAGCCCTCCCTTCCCCTGTCCTCCGGTGTTACTTGTCACCTCGCAAGCCAGGGGGAGCAGGGACACCCTCTGCCCAGAAACTCCATGGTGCTGGGACCATCCCACTTCTTCCCTCTCTCATCTAAAAAACAGTTTTTAGGGGCTAATCCCTAATCACTCTCCATGCTTTGTTCTTATAACTAAGAGTTTGTTCTTTCTCCCACTTCAGAAATGGACTGAGGCATGCAAACACTTTTCCTGCAGAAAAAACCCACCACATTTATTTTACATTCATTCTGCAGAGGGAGTACCATAAAATGCCACCAAAAAATGGTTCAAAGCCCAGGCTGACAGGCTGAGCACGTGAGGAATGCTGGCAGAGCTGAGTAAATGCAATACTGCAAGGACAGTTTTGCAGAGAGGATGAAACCTTCTCCGTTTACTTTTATCACAACGTTTTCTAATGTACATTAAGTACAAAGCTTCAGCAAGCATCTCTTCCTGCAGCAATGAACACCTGCGCAAAGGGAAGGGGCTTCTCCTGTTTAAATATCATTTTTAATACACTCCAATATACAGCCCGGATCATTTTAGAGGTCTAACTTCAAAGTTCATGTACTTCACAAAACTAAAACTGCTACAAGCGCATTAAAAGAGCTTTTTTCCCCTGTAGGGCAGCACTAACTGACAAGTAATAACCGCAGTCCATGTGTATTATCCATCACTTCGGTAACGGAACTATCCCAAAAAAAGCATTAGTTAATCACAACCAGTGGCAGAAGAAACAGGTAAAGAAACAAAAACACTGCCAAAGGGGTACAGAAAAGAGATAGAAAAATCAGAAATTAATATTGCAGCCAAAGAAAGCTCTTTCCAGAGGGCAACATCTCACAAGTGTTGTCTGAGCAGAGAGGAAACCCACTTGAAAAAAGCGGTACAAGGGATAGATCAAAATGACTAAGGGCCTAATACCGCAAAACATTATACACAAGTAATCCTTACAGACTGCCGGCAGTACAAACACACAAGCCTGTTTTATTAATGTATTATTTGTATTTGGTTGTACAAGAGGGCCCCAGGAGATCCTCTTAGAAGCACTGAAAAACAAGAAATAAGAGCTTAAGCCCTGAGAATTTAATGATCTAAACCATCAGGATATAAAACTAGACTGCAATGCTTTATGCCCCATGTTTCCAGAAAAAGCAACCATTATTTCACTTCAGACAGCCATTAGAATAACATTAGTGGAAAAGAAAAAGTTAATGTGATAATGAGCCTTTCCAACAGGTGAAAGTTGAAGGTGTGGAACCACATCTGTTTTATGCCAAAAAGCTCTTTGTGCAGCCCATCAGCCTCCCAGGGAGGGCCAGTGCTGGGGCCCAGCAGGACTGGGCTGTAGCGAGGTGGGGGTCGGCCTCTTCTCCCTGGTAACAGATGATAGGACAAGGGGGAATGGCTTGAAGCTGCGCCAGGGCAGGTTTAGGCTAAACATTAGGAAAAACTTCTTCACCGAGAGGGTTGTCAGGCTCTGGAATAGGCTGTCCAGGGAGGTGGTGGAGTCCTCATCCCTGGAGGTATTTAAAAGAAGGATAGATGAGGTGCTTAGGGACATGGTTTAGTGGTGGGATGGCAGTGCTGGGTTAACAGTTGGACTCTATGATCTTAAAGGTCTTTTCCAACTGAGGTGATTCTATGATTCTATTCTATTCTATGACTGTGCATGCCCATCAGCTGGCAAAGGAAAGAAAACAAGAGAATATGCCCTTGTGAATCAGTATCTGGGGGCAGTAGTGCCAACAGAGCCAGACTCTTCTCAGCAATGCCCAGGGAAAGGACAAGAAGCAACAGGCACAGGGTGAGGCACAGAAAATTCCCTTTTAAAATGAAATGTCTACAGGGGGGGTGACTGAACACCAGAAGGGAGAGGAAGCTGAGGAGCCTCCATTTTGGGAGATACCGAACACTCAACCCACCAAGCTGATCCTGCTTTGAGCAGGAAGGTCGGACAAGACCATCTCCAGAGGTTCCTTCCCACCTCAACGGCTCCCATCTTGCCCATCTGGGAGCTGCGCGTTCTCCTCTAGAACCACAGGCAGCACACAGACCACCTCCAGGAAGGGTAACAAGCAGCAGCTTTTAGAGCAGGTTCCCTTAGATTGGGCAAGCATCAGCACAAAACAACAATTTGGGAGGGCAATGGACAACAGCCAAGCAGCCTAATTACAGCCAGTGGGAGGTCTGCTGACCATCAGGTTATAATGAAGGGAGATTAAATAACCAGCAATACAGACCTCAGTGAAGAGCTGGGAGCACAGGGAGAAGAGCAGCTGAATGCACTGACGCAAATCTATTCAAGGCTGAGGAAGTCAGAATAACTTCTAAAGTAATACTATGAAAACAATGGAGCTCACCAGAGGGGTTATGTGGCACAATGCCTGCTGGTCTGCATGGAAAGCAGGATGCACCCTCACTCCAACACAACCCTTTGCTGTGAGCATCGGGCAAAAGGAGAGCATCCAAGCAGCAACCTTCAGCCTTTTCTTGAGAGCATGCTCTGCAAAGAGCTGACTGCAGGAACAGAATGGCTGACTTTTAAAGGGTTATTATTTTATTCAGTTGTGAACACTCTAAAGCCAAATGAAGCCTCTTTGGCTGCACTCCTGGCCCAACCAGTCTCCTCGCAGGGCCACAGCAGACCATCACACTGCACTTCTCAATGCTTCTGCTCCAATCTGCAGCTAAGTGGCAGAAGAGAGGTCACCTCAGTCCCTGCAAGGGACACAAAACTGTTGGCATGGTTGCAGGTCACTGTCCTGGTTTGGGCTGGGATAGAGTTAGTTTTCTTCCTAGCAGCTGGCACAGCACTGTGGTTTGGGTTTAGGATGAGCAGAATGCTGATAACGCCTGGATGGTTCAGTTGTTGCTGAGCAGGGCTTATACCAGTCAAGGACTTTCCAGCTTCTCCTGCTCTGCCAGGGGCACAAGGAACTGGGGGGACAGGGCCAGGACAGCTGACCCCAACTGGCCCCAGGGGTATTCCAGACCATATGGCATCATGCCCAGTATAGAAACTGGGGGAAGAAGGAGGAAGGGGGACACTGGGAGCAATGGCATTTGTCTGCCCAAGTCACCATTACATGTGATGGAGCCCAGCTGTCCTGGGGACAGCTGAGCACCCACCTGTGATGCAAAGAAGGGAATGAATCCCTTGTGTTGTTTTGCTTGCATGCACATGGCTTTTGCTTTCCCTATTAAACTGTCTTTATCTCAACCCATGAGTTTTCTCACTTTTCTGATTCTCTTCTGCATCCACCAGGGGGGAGTGAGCAAGAGGCTGGGGGGGCTTAGTTGCCAGCAGGGGTTAAACCACAACAGAAACCTTGCAGGACAGAGGAGTCAGGCCCTGCCAGAAATCTCAGCAGCCTCCCCAAGGGGTTAAGTAGCATCACTGCTGCGTTCCTCCAGGAGCCCACATGTGCTCTGTGCACCAGGGAGCAGCATCCTTGGAGGATCCCCTCTCTGTCCCAAAGCTCAGGGGCCAGCAATGCTTTTATTCTTGCCCTTGGTGCATCGGTTGACTCAGGAGGTCAAGTGCTACTCTGACAGAGCACACCATCGTAACAGCAATGAGCAGAGGCCACAACGCATGCTGGAAGCATGAAGCCCATCCTGAAGAGCTGCCCAAATAGCACCAGGAAGGGCCTGTGCTGCTGCTTAAGGACAACTAGCATCAGGCTCTGCAAGCCCTTCACACAGGGAAATATTCCTTCAGGTTAGTGCACAGTGCTTGGGAGCAAGGGGACAGGGTGTTCTGTGACCCTGTCCAGTTCTGATAAACTTCTCCAACAATTTCAGGTATAAAAGGCAGTTAATGGGAGGCTTTTCTGTCCCATGACAGGACACTGAACATGTGTAGGAACTGAACAATTTTATACAAATACCCCTTGATTTCCCCAACCTTTGCTCAGGTCACCACAGCAGACTTCTCTAAAACACAGCACATGCAGTTTCTCAGGGACTGTACACAGTAGTTACTCCATTAAAGGCACTTTAATACAGAATATTGTCCAAGAAATATCTTAGAAGGAAAAACACCTCAGACAGAACCAAGCCCACGAGGTGACACCACTCTCCCAGCATCTGCTGGCCCAGATGTTAAAATAAAGGACTCGCATGTCAGTTTGACAAAGTGCTCCCTTCTTGCTTCAATAACCAAGAGAAATTTGGGCTGCTTTTTTTTTTATCATTTCTTTTTAATTCCCTCCTCAACATTCATCTTTTTGTAGATCAAATATAATTATTCTTCATAAAACATCCCAGGTCTAATCTCAGGAGGAAGAGGGGGGGTGAACACATCAACTGTGCTGTAAAGAGCAGTTTGCTGGATTGATACAAGTTTGGCTGGGGCAGGGAGGCATCGGGAACAGGACTGGACCTCATGGGACTGCAGAAGGCTGGGAGAGAGGGCAAAGAGTGGACAAACCTCTGCCGCCGAACCAGGCACTGAGGTCCTACAAGACCCTTACCTTGGCTCATGTCACTTGAACTTGCTCTTTTGATAAAGCAGAGTAACAGCATCCTACTGTTTGGAAATAAACACAACAAACCCCAGATTTCTACTCACTAGCTTAAAGCCAGATATTCTGAACATGCATATACCTTCCTTAGATATAGATAAAATAATTTTATTGCTAGAAAATGACATTCCATTCACAGACGACTCAACATAAATCCCTATTTTGCGTCTAATGAAACTCAAATAACAAAACCAATATTGTCAATAGAAACACTGCTTTGCTTAAATGGAAAAAGCTCTCTTGGGGGAGAATAAATTATGGTGCAGACTCCAAACATAAATTGCTCATTCTTTCACACAACTTCACGGATCCTTTGAAGGTATTAGATGAAGAACAGGAAGCCACTTCAAAAGCCAGCTTCTTAGTTTCATAAAGATTTCTTATTCCCTTCAACAAAAGGCTCGACTTGCAAACTGACTTCGCGACACATTTTGTGAGCTTCCCAGCTGGCAAGGACCCGCTCTGATCATGATACAAAACAGCCTAAAAACTGAAATGCTTGTGCAGTCCCGCAGCCCAGCGCAGCACTGGTGCTCTTGGCAGGCTCCTTGCTCTCCAGCAACAGCAGTAGGCGAGCTGCCCTTTCCGAGCAACAGCCCTGGCGAAGGGAGAAGCCATCTTCACCAAAGATTCTGTTCCCTTGCTCAGGTTATGCAACGCCTTACTCAGTGATAGAGTCCTGAATAAAGATATCAAAGCAATTTTCACACTTGGAAATTACTTGTCACAGAGATGCAATCAGAAGAAAAATCCCTGCAGCCAAGTATCTATTCACCATATTCAGTAACACACATCTTTATGCATAAAACCCCACAAAGGATAGAAGATCCAAAACACAGCAAAAGGAGATCTCAAATGCCAATGCATCCCAAATCAGCTTTCCAAACCCATCCAGTTCAGCCTCGAGACAGTCTCCACAAGAGGACTGGAGATTGCCTCTGCCTCTCCCGAACCCGGCACTGCCAAGCCTCCAGGCTCCCAGCAGCTCTGCGGACAAGCTGTGACACCCATCACGCTCTGGGAGAACATCATTGGAGAAAGACTCTGCCCTTGAAAGGACAAGAGATTAATCTATTCTTTGGCAACCAGGACCCTCCCCTTAAATAAAGGGCTAATCACTTCATTCAGGCTCATCTATCACTACACAACTGGCCTTGAACACAGGCACTGGAGAGATGACATCCTCATCCTCCTAAAAGTCACATTGCAAACACCTGAAAGCACACTGCTGGGCAGATTTGCACAGCAGGGAAGTTTTTTTTTCCCCCCCTTCAAAGATTAACTCAGCACAGAGCACAAAAGTTTTCAGCTTCCTTTCTTCAGGCTAATACAGTCATTAAAGCAAAAAACCTGAATAGGTTATGCTGCGTAGGTATCTACTAAAAACATACATTGTTCAAGTGCTTGCTATTAATACACCAGTTTAAAGCAAGTTGAGGCTTTGTCTTCATTGCTAAAAAAGGTGCGCATTACCATACGATAATTAACACATTAGCTACTCTGCTGTAAAACCAGAGCAAAGCTCAGAACTTCGGTTTTACTGCTAGGAAAGTGAGATTGCTCAGCCCCATTTACCTGCGGATCAGTACTGAAGCCCTGTCTTCGCTCAGGATCGTACAGCACAGCAGTTGTCCCCGTGCCATCCCCAGGACCGAGGAGAAAACCAGCCTCATCACCACCACTCTCTTTTTAAAGCAGGAAACAAAGACCCTGCACTGGCTCCAGCTCAGTATTCCAGGTCTAACACTAAAGAAACTAGGATATAAGGTTTGGGGTTTTTTAAAAAAAAATAGTAACTTTTTAAAATACCCCCAAACCTAGTATTATCTTCTCATGCAAACGCCATTCCTGCTCTTTGCAAAAGAATCAGGAAACAAAAGCAATTACAAGGTGTGCACATCTGAATGACAAGGGACTGGTCCTACACCTCATCCTGACACCTGGATCCCCAGTCAGTCCCTCTAGACAAAGGCCAGGGAGCAAAGCAGACTCATTCCTTCAGGTTTAATATACTTGGGTAAGAAACACAATTGTCTCTATAAGGAATTATTATTCTGAGGTGCCAAGTCTGAAAGCCATAGGAAATTTCTTACTCTTCTAGAGTCTTGAAAATATGATGGAAAAAAATCATGAATAATAATTACAACAAACCCCATGAAAGTTGGACTTTTGGTGTGCACCAGGGTTTTTAAGACAGAAATCAGCCAACATAACAGTCCTGTGTCATACAGAATCAGTTTGTATTGGCCAGCTTTGAAATTCTGCCTCAAAATGAAAAGACAATCCTGGAGCAAGACAAGCACATCAGCACTAACTCCCAGGCCAGAATTTTAAACCAGAGAAGCCCCTCAGCCTGGAGCAGTCCCACTGGTGTACTGAGCACGAGAATAAGTGATCCAGGCTGGAAACCAAAGAGAAAATAAATCAAGTTTCATTATCTTGCCTTCCTCAAGCAGCATCCTAGGTCACATTCCCCCCCGTAATCATTCTTCCTGTACTCACCACCTATTACTTGTAATCTACTTTAGAGCTTCACACTTCAGTAGGAAGTAATCAGTTTGCTTAGTTAAAAATCTCTAGAAATAAAACAAAGTACAGCAACAGCCCTAAAACTATTGGGTTTTTTTTAAAATAAATCCAGAACCATAACTGCTCCTTATCTATTTTCCATGGACTTGTTTTTAATACACTTGCTCCTGTAAATCAGCACCAACAATATTCCAGTGATTATTTATTTCTTTTCAATATATCTAGGGCAGTTTCAAGGAACGATCACATAAAATTTATACAGAGGGAAAAAAGTCTAATGCAACATAACTTAAAATAGAAGAATAGCATTAAAATAGATCATATCAAACCATCAGAAAAAAAAACCCACTTCAAGCTTGCTGTTAACCAGACCACAGAGCCCAACGATGTTCCATTTCCTGGGGAAATAGAGCATGTTTAACATAAAACAGCCACAACAAGCATTAGCACGAGCCTGGGTAGCTCCCACCGAGCCCTGGTCATGGAGGTGTTACAAGCAACAACAGGCTCAAACCTGAGCAGAAAGTGAACTCGTGGGCAGTAACTAAAAAGCTCGTTCTCCAGGATAAAAGCCTTCAGCAACGCTCCCAGTTTGTGCCCAAGTCCCATTGACTTTGAAAGGACTTAAACCAGAAGCTTGACAGGGGATGCTCTGGTGAAGGCTCCCAATAGGCAAGATCAGGACCTTTTCCGCACAGGCATCTTCCAATTCCGCGCGGCAGCAGCTGCTGCAACAGCAGGGACCTGCCAGGCAGGCACCGAGTGACAAGTGCCTTGTCCAGGTGCTGCTCTTTGACACACAGCGAGGACGAGCACAGGAGCTCAGTCAGCAGTCAACCTGCTCGGCCCCTCAGCTCCATCCCATCTGCAAAAAAGCCCCTTCGCCAAAGAGGTGCAAAACCCAGGAGGTTCACTGACTTGCTTTGATCTGACCACAAAAGTGATTCATATTTAAGCTGAGCAGGCATCTCCAGTTTCATTCAGGCCAGCACTTTGTGTGCAAGGTAACAGGATGGGATAGAGATACTGGTGTCTGGTCATGTGTGGGGAAGAGGCATTGAGATCCAGTCCTGCAATGGGGAAAAGCTAAAAATCACTCTCTGGGACTTCCCACAGCCCCCTTTCATTTCACATTCCCCAAAAGAGGCACACATCCCAGCTACAGCTCTGTGCTGTCACATCCCTCTGGGTCTGTGACCTGTGGTCTCAGGCTGAACACTGACCCCAGCATTCGAGGGGCGGCCTCACCAGTGCCCAGCACAGGGGCACAGTCACTGCCCTGCTCCTGCTGGCCACACCACTCCTGATACAAGCCAGGATGCCCTTGGCCCTCTTGGCCACCTGGCCACACCGCTGGCTCACATTCAGCCACCTGTCGACCAACACCCCCAGGTCCTTTTCCACCGGGCAGCTTTCCAGCCACTCTTCCCCACGCCTGGAGCATTGCCTGGGGTGGTTGTGACCCCAGTGCAGGACCTGGCCCTTGGCCTTGTTGAACCTCACACCATTGGCCTGTGCCCATGGATCCAGCCTGGCCAGGTCCCTCTGCAGAGCCCTCCTCCCCCCCAGCAGATCCACACTCCCGCCCAGCTTGGTGTCACCTGCAAACTGGCTGAGGGTGCCCTCGATCCCCACATCCAGGTCATGGATAAAGATGTTAAACAGAACTGGCCCCAGCACTGAGCCCTGGGGGACACCACTTGTGACTGGCTGCCAACTGGATTTAACTCCATTCACAACTCTCTCTCCAGCCAGTGTTTTACCCCAAGGAGTGCCCTCACTTAATAGTGCACAGCTGTAACCCTGGCAGTGCAAGGAAGTCAAGGACAGGACTAAAACCAAACTACAGACAAGGAGGGGAGCCCCAAAATGGGGGAGAAGGAAGAAAGTTTGCTTTGAACAGCAAAATATCTTAACATACAGATCAGAGAAATTAAAGGAACAACTTGAATGGCATTCATTTGTGAAAAACAACAAAAACAAACAAAAAAACACCAAAAAAAGGGATAAAAAGGAGTTTAAAAAACAGAGCCCAACTTTAGCCAAACGTTTCTAGCTAAAGAATGAACTGAACATTCGACCATGTCTCTTCAGATCCAGAGGAACCCAATCTCCCCCCCAACAGCTGCCAGGTGTTTGGTATCTTTAAGCCATCCCAGCAGTTATTTATATACACAGCCAGAGACTCGGATGCTTCCTTACGGACCTCTGCAGTTGGGAAATCTCAGTCAGGAAAACAACATCCCACTGAAATTTTGCAGGGCTCAAAGAATAGTCCTCAAAAATCAGTGCTTTTTGCTTAGCAACAGGGGACACAGAAAGGAAGAATAAACTATATTTTAATTGTGTAGTAACAACAGTTTAAGTGAGCAACTGCAGGATCATGAAAATGAAGAGGTATCGCATCTGTAAGGTAAAAAGAGAATCTGTAATTTGACAAAATGTGAGCACTTTCACATCTATAACTCACAGACAGCAGCAGCAAGTGGCACAGACGTGACGGATGCGCAACTCGTGGCAGGGCACACAGGCTTGGCTGAAGCCTGGGAAGGAGCTATTTTATTTAAGAGAATAAACTGACGCTTGTTATCTCAGGAAACAGCAAACCAGCAATGCGACTTCAAGAATCAAAGGATGAAAGCAGAGATTAATCTGCCATAAAAACAGAATTACCCTGTTAAAAATCACTCTCGCAGTCTGCGAAGCAAAGGATTTGTAGTATTTTTCTGGGTTTTGTCCAAATCATCTAAGAACAGGACTGAAAGCTCCACCATGATTTGCTGAAAAATCTGCCTGTTTCATTTAACAAAGAACAACATAAACAAGGAGCCTGAAATACATTTCTTTCTTATTGATTGAACAATCCTTGCAAGACTACTGCTCCTGTAAAGCCTTAACTCAGGAGTCAGGCTGTAAATTAGCAAACATTATGGAAAGGTAAATAGGCTTTAAACATTTTAACTGCCCATCCTATTAAACAGTTGAGCTCCAGCTTGAGCTGGGGACTGAGCACAGTCCTGCACAGCGCTGAGGCAGTGAGGCATGCTGGGAGGTGCTGCCTGGAGAGGGGACATTCCCCATCTGAGCACGCACGGGAGCAATGCTCCGCACAGGCAGCCTTGTGAAAGCAGCCCCGAGCAGCACCTGGGCTATGCTCTGCAGCACTCTCGGGGTCTGGAGATCAATCCTGCTGCCAAACAGCAGCAGTGGCTGCTGTTAACCCCCTCCAAACCCTTCTCACTAGCACCTACCTGAGCGTTCAGGTGCAGCACTGGGAACCTTTGCAGGCTTTGTAGCTGGCTCTTCGTTTTGAGCAGCTGGCCTCTGAGCTTTAGCCTCAAGGAGCTGGACTCCTTTCAGTTCCCCACTGGTTTACAGGATTGCTCCCTACAGATACACTCTAGGAAAATTTGTAGAGTATCACCACTTCAGAGCAGGCAGCAGTACTTCTCATAGAACCATAGAATCCCAGGTTGGAAGGGACCTCAAAGATCATCTGGTACAACCTTTCTGGACAAGAGCCCAGTCCAGACAAGATGGCCCAGCACCCTGTCCAGCTGAGTATTAAGAGTGCCCAATGTGGCAGAGTCAGCCCCTTCCCTGGGGAGATTATTCCAATGGGTGACTGTTCTCATGGGGAAACATTTCCCTCTCATGTCCAATCAGAATCTCCCCAAGAGCAACTTGTGTCCATTCCCCCTTGTCCTCTCCATGGGACTCCTTTGTGAAAAGGGAGTCTCCCATCTTCCCTGTAGCCACCCCTTAGGTACTGGTACACGGTGATGAGATCCCCTCTGAGCCTCCTTTGCTCAAGGCCGAACAAACCCAGCTCTCTCAGCCTATGGCAGGCTTCCCAGCCCTTGGATCATCCTAGTGGCCCTTCTCGGGACCCCCTCCAGAGAACCCTTCTTGAACCCCTAGCCCCTGCCCCATCATTTCCATCTGCTGAGAAAGTTTACCCCCCTGACTACTCCAGTGTCACAGACCAGTGTCTGGAAGGACTGCAGACTGGCAGCTCACAAGGCAAGCATTGCTTCTGATTGCACTGGAGCTGCCACTACCTTTCTGCACAGCACTCTGCTCCCCTTGAAGCCACACAAAGATGCATCCAGCAATCCATGTCAGGCAGCCATCTCTCCCGTCTAGACATGATGAAAATCACCAAGCTCTTTTGCATGTCCCATGACCACTGGGTGACCACCACAGATCACACCCCTGACCTGGACTGCTTATACCTACTAGGGGGGACATCCCCATGTACAGCTCTAAGGATGCCAGTTGCTGGCATTAGCAAAGTTCATCTCAGCCCCACTCCTGTACTTCATGTGCTCTCAAGTGCAGACACATGAGCATTCGGAGACCTTACTGCTCCCTACAACTGCCTGACAGGAGGGGGGAGCTGGGGGGGCAGGTGTCAGGCTCTACTCCCAGGGAATGGGCAATAGGACAAGGGGAAATGGCCTCAAGTTGTGCCAGGGCAGGTTTAGGTTGGACATTGGGAAAAATTCCTTCCCCGCAAGGGTTGTCAAGCACTGGAAGGGGCTGCCCAGGGCAGGGGTCGAGTCCCCACCCCTGGGGGTGTTTAAAAGTTGGGCAGACGAGGTGCTTAGGAACAGGGTTTAGTGGTGGGATGGCAGGGTTAGGGGAACAGTTGGGCTTGATGAGCTTAAAGGGCTTTTCCAACCTAAACAACTTTACGAAGTAACTAAGCATCTCTGAGAGCAACCAGGTAAGATTCTCTTGAAGCATCACACAAAACACAAGAGCTCTCATTTGCCACCATGCAGCATCCTGCCATCCCTACCTTGCTCAAAGTGCAGCATTGCTCCATCAGACTTGGAAGTCAGTCCCCCACAGACAACTGCAAGAGAAGCAATGCATGGAAATGGAGGATTTAGAGCAGAATCAGAGGGATTGGCTCAACAGAGGCTGGATAAAGAAGGAGAAAGAGTGAATATCTTAAACAGATTGTAGAGGTAATCCAAAGTCGTGGCAAAAACCAGGGCTAGCATCATGGTCGAACTGCCAGGTCCCATCCCTGCAGAGCAGCCAGCTTCACAGACCTGCCTGGGTACAAACCTCAGGCATGAGGCACCATGCCTGGCTACCAATGAGCTCCACCTCCTCACCTAGTTTCACCAAGGCACAGGTTTAACTGTTAAATTACCCACCTTCCACAACTGCAACTTATCTGCCTCTCTGGCAGCCTGAACAAAAATGGCAACTTTCTACTCAGGCAACTGCCAGAGCCTTTGACAGGAGCGCTGCCTAGCAAACGCCAGACGAAGAAGATAACCATGTTATGCAGTCTTTACCTTCTGTAAAGGAGTGAGTCCAATCTGTAACAATAATAAAATCTTGCACATTTCAAAGGCATTCATGAGCCTGACATACGGATTTTAAAATTATGTTGATTCTTAAACAAAAAAGATCATGACAAAGGGTTTAACAAAGTCCTAAGTGTCTCTGGATGCACAATGCAACTTCTACTCCCACTTGAGGAGCCTGCTGTGGCAGGTACACGCTTGACATTACTGGAAACTCCAACATCTCGAATCAAAGCTTTTAGAGACACAGTCTCTAGGAAAAGCCTTCAGATCTTTCTGCTTTCACAGAAAGCTGGGCTCTTCAGAAGAACCCTATGTGGAGATAAGGCTCCTCAAGACCAGTAAGCAAATTTCAACAAAGCCAGAATGAGATAAATGCAATGAAGCAGACAAATATTTTTGCAGGTCTGTAAAGTCGCGTTAGTGCTATGGATCATCAAGTCTCCAGTTCCAGGGCTCATCACCACCTATACTCGCGATGCTCCTCCAGTTTTAGAACTAAGCAGTTAGAAGAGATCATTTACAGTGCATCCAGTATCAGTTCCTCCACCAAACAGATTTATGAACAGGCAAGCGTTCTTCTGGGATAACAAGAGGGAGATCCCTGAATTAGTCAGCACAGTAATTGCACCTGACTATTGCACTTAGAAATGGTTGAACCGATTTGAAAGAAGCTGAGCTTGCCCATCAGAAAGGCCTTAATTGTGTAAAAAAAAATCACCTCTGATTTGCCAGTTTGACTTTTTGTCACTGTTACTAATTACCGGCTTTCTGTGCTCAAGTACGTACAAGACAATAAACTCCACAAATTTATATAAAAGATGTTCCAGCAATTTAGCAGCTTCAGGGGAGACTGAATCTGTGTTGTAGTTCCTGCATTTCTTACATTGGCAAATCCATCAGCAGTTTCATCCAAGGAGAAAATGCAGGACTTGGGTCTCCAAGCGCACAACTTGCAAGTCAACAAGGCTCCAGATAGGTAACTTCAGCAGCTATGGAAACGATGGAGGGGGCACCTGGTTTGGGAGGCCACAGGCTGCCCCACTGATCACAACCATCACTTACACCCACCTCCAAGCATCCAAAGTTACAATTACCCAACATACACCACCAGCTCCCCTTGAATGCAACAAGGAAAACCAGCACTTCTTTACATGAGCTGGCTTACTGCCAAAAGTCAATCTGACAAAGGAAGTTTTGGTCAGATTTTGCTTTTGTTGGTACTCAGGTAACCCCAAGAACCTAAAACGGGAGCTGAGGAAAAAGATCACTGACAAGCAGAGCACTGAGGACATCACCATTCCTTGAACTCAGTACCACCTACCTGCTGCAGCACCCTGCCCTAAAGGAGAACCGGAGGAAGAGACCAAGCCCTCCTCAGCTGCTTCAGCCCCAAACCAACTAACTTGCTCAAATCACCTTCAGCAGCAGTTTGATCCAAGTATGCCGATCTCACCCCAAAACAGAGGGGAGCTTTCCCAGTACCGACCCCACCAGATGACAAAGCAGCGCTGAGCAGCCCTGGGGCACCAAGTCCATGCATTGCTTCAGCTGCTTCTGCAAGCCTGGACCCAGCAGCCCAACCACTGTCATCCAAACACACCTGCACTACTCAGCCTGTTGTAGCTAATCCCTTACAAGAGGATTTCTCACCCCTCCAAAGCAATAAGTCTTCCTGATTGTTTTCCTTGCACAATTCAATGTGTACTTTTCCTCTGCTTCAGGGGGTGCCAGCAGACCTGTTACCACATTCCCATAAAATCCATTTTCTTGTTTGCAGCATTTTCACCTCAATTATACACTGACCATCCAAGATGAGAAAACAGATCACTCTTGCAGATGCTCTGTCAACTCATCTTCCCCGAAATGTCAAATGAATAGATTCAATGAGCCCAATAAACACTCCTTATCTGAATCATCATGCTAGAGCGACTGATAATTGGGCAGTGAGTGGAGAAGTCCAACAGCTAATGCATTTAGCAGAATGGAATATTATGCAACGCCCTGTGCAATCCCAATCTATGGCATCTGGCCCAGTTACTTCAACTTTATAGGCTTAAATAAAAACGTGTTTCAAAAATAAAGTGCAGATACAAGTTTCCTTTGCCTAGTTGCCACAAGCAGAATTTTAGGCTCGCTCTTTCCTTTTTAAGAGCTGACAAAAACACACATATGCTCTGTCTTCTCAGGGTGCTTTTATGTGAGGACAACTGCTCTATTTCACAACTAATGAATAAAAAAGTGAGGAGACATCCCCAAGACCATGGAGCCTGCTGGGATAAACTGGGAATTCCAGCTCCCAAAGCCAAGCCCCAGGGAACAGAGCAGCCCTTTGTTAGCAACTGGGTTAATAAAGAACAGAAGGCCTGGAAGGGGGAACAGAGACTGGTTTGAACCAAGTTCTCTAAAAGCCAAGTCCAGCATCTCTCATGGAGTCTCTAAGGAAGAGCTCAAGGCAAAAGAAAGATCAAGTTTAAGAAAGGGTAAGAACAGCAAATACTTCTTAGACATTAAGTAGCAGAAAAGCTAGGCGAGTTAAATAGTGTGTGCTAGTTAAGGAGTGAAAGAGAAGGGTGAAGGTGGAAGAAGATGAGGAGGGCCCTCTGTTTCTCCCATTCACACTTCACAGGTCAGAGCCCATTTCCAAGGGACATGGGAAGGGGAAGCAGGGTCTCCTACCAACAAGGGTGGCAGCTGGGCAGTCTCTCCACAACTGTAACTGGCACGAACAAACAGCAAGCAAATTGCCCATGGGCCTGGCTACCCCAAAGACCAGGCAGTAACGAGGAGGGGATTGATGTGGGATAATGGACAAAGCATTGGGCAAGGGCTAAGAGAGCATGGATTTTACCCCCACCTCCACCCTGGGCTCACTGGGTGGCCAGAGAAGCCTTGCCTTCACCCCTAGCCCCACTATCCTGTCTTCATAAGACACACAGCAACAACCAGCAGCTTGGAATAACACATCATTTTGACTGAAGTGTGTTTATGAATGCTTTTCCCCTTTTCTTGCCTGCAAGCAAACCAAGAGGTACTAGAACAGGCAGAAGAAACAAGATTTCACTCCCTCTGCAGCCAAGAATGCCGCTGAAGCCTCACGCAGATTGCTGCTCGCTGTAAGCTAAGCTGAAAGGAGATGATGTATTTCAGAGACAATAACTAATATTAAACATCATACCTTTGTAACACTCAATCACATTGCATTTCAAAAGGCTTACACCACAAGTCTCATTAGCAAAACCATTAAAACAAGCACACAGCTGGTGGAAAGCAGTTACTGTGCAGAAGAGTCAAATTCTTCTAAATTTATAGTGGCAAAATTGATTACTGATTCTAACATCTGTTGCAAATTTTAAATTCTCCTTAAAAAGTCACTTCACGCAGAAGCATCAGACCAGGCTCAAGCCAGCTCCCCTCTCCCAGTAACCACAGAAATAATCTCCATACAAATCAAATGTGCTCTTTTCATAAAAGCAATTCTTACTGCCATATATTATATAATAAGCACTAAAACGTGCTTAAGGTGTAATTCAGTGTATTTACACTAAGTTTGTAATCATGTAGAAGCCAAGGGTAACTTTGAAGAAAGTATCACATTGGAAGAAAAAAAAGACTAAAGTAAACAGCACCAGATGCAAGCCTGAAAATGTTTAAATATGCAAGCTGGCATCTTCATCATCCCAAAATGTAAGAGTAACTACCTGTAAGCAGCATGCAAATGCAGAACTGGAAGATGGTAATAGGAGACTGCCCTGGCAAGACCCCCACCTGGAGCACTGTGTCCAGTTCTGGGCTCCTCGGTTCAAGAAAGATGAGGAACTCCTGGAGAGAGTACAGAGGAGGGCAACAAAGATGAGGGGACTGGAGCATCTCCCCTGTGAGGAAAGGCTGAGGGAGTTGGGCTTGTTCAGCCTGGAGAAGAGAAGACAGAGGGGATCTCATCAACACATACAAATACCTTAAGGGTGGAAGTCACGAAGACAGAGCCAGACTCTTCCCAGTGGTGCCCAGAGACAGGACAAGGGGCAATGGGCACAAACTGAAGCACAAGAGGTTCCAGTTGAACATGAGGAAAAACTTCTTTACTTGAAGGGTGACCGAGCCCTGGAACAGGCTGCCCAGGGGGGCTGTGGAGTCTCTTTCTCTGGAGATATTCAACCCCCGCCTGGACTATGTCCTGTGCACCCTGCTTGAGCAGGGGGGTTGGACTGGGTAATCTCTGGAGGTCCCTTCCAACCCCTGCCATGCTGGGATTCTGCGATTCTGTGAGACAGTTTTATATTTCATGCCTTCCTCTGGACAAGCCATCTCCAGCACCTACCAGCAAGCAGTACACAGCCACAGATGCCAAATCCATGTACCATCAAATATGTGATATCCTAGGACAAGCAGAGGTAAGAGTTTTCCTTTTAGGTCCTTTTTTTTTAAATAGGAAAAGAAAGGAGAAAAAAGACATTTGCTATACCTCGCCCACAGAACCATGACCCTGTTTCTCTATGAAATCTTAATTCCCTTGAAGTATGGAAAAAAAAGTGAGGGCAAGGTTTTACCCAGTATCTAAAGCAAGAGTTGCATATGATGTCTAAAGACCAAGTCTAACCGACTTCCAAAAAGTGCCAGTAAGCTCTTTCTTTTGCTCTTTGTGACCCTCCTGGAAGGGCAGGAATGATAAGGTTCTGCTTCATCATCAGTTCCTGCAGTGCCATAACATCTATTAACCTAAAGGGTTTTGTCCCGTTTGCTTTGTGTGTGGCTCCAATCTGTTTAAGAGAATGTTGGCACCCATCCCCTGAAAGTTAAAGCAGTTCGGCAATGCCTACTTGGCATCTGGCAGCACAGCAAGTACTATACGGTACAGCGTATCAAGCGGCTTGGATGGGATTTATCATGATTAAGTCAAGAAGATACAGACAGAAGAGGTCACACCACATCAGGGTCAGAAGAGTGCTCCTCGGAGCACATGAGTGACACCAAGGACCTTATCCTCACCCAAGCCCATGAATATCCATGGAGCAGCTGCCACTTGCTTCAAGACTTGTCTTGCTCTCTCAACAGATGGAAAAAAGCATGCTCAGAGATGTTGTAGTGTAGTGTTGAACCACAAACAGGGCATGTTCTGCTGGTTTGCTGTATTGGGTTGGGCTGAGATGGAGTTAATTTTCCTCACAGCAGCCCTCATGGTGCTGTGCTTTCCATTGGTATGTAGAAGTGTGCTGATAACACCCCAGTGTTCTGGCTACTGCCAAGCAGTGCTGGCACAACATCAAGGCTGTGTCTCCAACATCATCCACCACTACCACCAGTGGGCTGGGAGGGGATGTAGCCAAGACACCTGACCCAAACCAACCACAGGGATATTCCATACCATGCGATGTTGGCTCAGATATAAAAAGCTAAGGGAAAGGAGGAGGAAGGGGGAGGCATGTTGTCTTTTGGAGCAACCACTATGCACACCAAAGCCCTGCTTCCCAGGAAGTGGCTGGACATCACCTGCTAATGCAAAGTAGAGAATAAAATCTTGTTTTCCTTTTGCTACCACACACAGCTTTTGCTTTTGATTAAACTGTCTTTATCTTGACCCATGAGTTTTTTTTCCTTTTCCATCTCATTTTCTCCCCTCCTGTCCTCTGAAGAGGGGAGTGACAGAGCAGCTTAGTGGCACCTGGCATCCAGCTAAGGTCAACCCATCACATAAGCCCATCACCATCCTTTCTCCAGTTACTTCCAAAGTGCTTGGGTAGAAATCTGTAAGGACTTTTGCTGTACTAAGTCACTGCATCCCCACTTCATTTATCAGCAACTCAGTGGGGGATTCCCATTTGTCTCAGTCAACATCCCTATCACTTGGGAAAACACTCAGTGATTTATGGACAACAACAAGAACAGTTTTTAGGATTTCTCAAGCTACAGAATCCAGTCTAGTAATAGAGGAAAACAGAGCACAAAGTCCAAACACAAACGGATCACAAGTCTGACTGCTGGTGGATGAGAGCTCAAAGAACATCGGTTCCTTATTTTCTTGCTCAGACAGCACATGTTTGGTTAATGGTGTTTTTGGAAAAAAGCATCAACTTGATCATAAAACTTCAAGGATGGAAAATCTACCTCTTCATTCCTGAGCTTCTGGACCCTCATTATTAATTTGTACCTCATTTCCTGCTTTGATATAGCACTGTGAATCAGCAATGGCTGGAAGAAATGCCTTTCAACCACTGGAACAGAGATGCCTCATCCTTACGATGAGAATGAGGATTCACATCCTTAGTGCTTCCTCCAAGTGCTTGTCTATCAAGTCAAGTCACCTCTCAATCGTCCTGATGAACTCAAGGCTGTCAGAGGATGAGACAAGACTTCTCAAACACAACATTTGGAAAGGGCACACCCTAAATTGCACATGTTAAAGTCTTTTTCCTCTCAATTTAATTTGGAGGGCAGAAGGCGCATTACAAGAAACAAATGGAGCCTATCTGGTATTTAACAAACTCCTCTCTCAAGAAACATTTCTCAGCATAGATAATTTAACATGAAGATCATCTCAATGAGAATCATTCTAGAAAGGACAAAACTTGCTCCAAATAGCAGCAGACAAAGAGAGGGTTTCTTGCTGTTGTTGCAGAAAAGAAAAAACAAACAAACAGTCTTTTGGGATATTTATTCCTGAACTTCCTTTGAAAACAAGTGTAGCAACTAGTCACCAACATGCTGTATGATGCTGCCAAATCATCCTGGGAACAAGCCATTATTAAATTCACTCCTTTAAATAAAGGACTCAAGAACTTTGTGTGGAACTTCAGTCAAATCATTATCAGGATAACTATCTCACACTAGGGCAACTAATTCGAAACTCACCCCTTTGCTCAGGCCTTCTCATTTCTATTTTTAACAAGAATCAGCCTGCTTTTCGGCAGCAGGAAAGAGAACAGCCAAGAACAACATCCTCCCTCCTTTCTCATCTAGGACCATGTCCTCTCCTCTTCCTTTCTCCCACTCATCTGTTTCGATTTTGCATTTTGCAGCAGGACCCGCCTGTAGCTGCACATCCTGCAGCACCAAGCCCAGAGCCCCGGGGACAGCCAGCAGGGTAACAGTGCAGGAACAGCACTTGCAAGCACAGCAAGGTACAGCTTGTGTTTTTAAAAACTCCCTTTGCCCATTTTTGTTTATTTTTCAATGTGCAGAGATCAAACCTATCCATGATTCTTATTAGCAGTGACTCACATCAGCTGCAATGCCAGCTTGTCTCAGTCTCAGGAGAAATGAATAAGCCTGGACAGTTTGTCAGGCAGTGTGAAAATACAGGACTTGTATTTTGTTTCCAGATATATTAGCATCACTTTCCCAACACAATGCATCAGCACTTCCCACCTATTCCAGAACAGGAGCTGTATTTCTTAAGAATCAGTAGATGCATTAGCTTCCACCACCTTTCACTCATCACAGCCCTACAGAAAGGTGCTTAACATCGCACATGAACACCATCAATGTGCTCAGAAGGAAAAGAGAAGACACTTCTGCCCAGAAGCAGTTTGAGATAATTTTTGGGTACCACAACCATGTATAACATTAAGAGAAAAACCTAACAGCCAGCAGCTTCCCCAAGACTGCTTGCTGTCCACAGCATGTGATGATGCAGCTGCGCAGGGGCTGGCAGAGCAGTGCATTACCAACTGGAGCAGCTATTAATTGGCTCTTGTGTTATCAGTGTTTCAAGGACCCTTCAAAGTGCAGTTGCTTTGAGGATAACACACACCTGCTAGTTGAGCTGCTTTTTCCTCTTCCCTTCACCTTGACCAGAGTATTTTTAGCTGTATGGACAGACTTGCCAATACTTTCACCTTCAGTTCTTCACAAGGAAATTTCTGACAACACACAGCAATGAATGAACCATATCTATCCAGGGTCAAAAAAGGCAGAAGAAAAGAAATAATGGGCAGAAGCAAGTTCCCCAAAGGCTTTTTCAATATTTTTGCCTTCAATATTTTAGTTCCCCTTCTTTCCACTGCCTCCTCTACTCACACAGACAACTTGGTAAGTTTGTACCTGGTTTCAGTAAACTCAGAGTTTGGCCTGAGATTTTGCTCATCAAGATCAGCCGGCACACTTGCATGCAAACAGCTCAATCAAGCTACTCACATGCCTTCGCAGGAGAAAGTGTGGCCCAGTTACACTGAGCCTCCCAGATCTACTAATGTAAGTACATTTGGCAGAAAGTGGTCCAACATTGTCATCTTGGAAGGCAGAAAAACTCATTATTCAAATGAAACAGCCTCTCTTGTCTGTTCATCTCAGCAGGTAACATGTCAACATCTGCCAAATCAGTAAACAGACATGCTTGCTTCCATCAGAGCACAGTATCAGTAAATAAAAGAGGGAAGACTAGCTCATGAAGCACTATTCTTATTAATTCATGTGATGCTGGGACCACAAGTGCTTCATTAATTACTACAAAAACTGTTACACAGTAGACTAAGTTCTGAGCTGGCAGCAGCAGACAAGATCCCATGGGCCCCCAGGTCACTCCTCAGCTGTCTCAGATGGACACAAACTACTGCAAACCACCGACGGCGTAAAGGATCACCCTTGCTATTACGCTCAGATCTACTGTTTTGGGCAAGTCTTCCAGAAATAAGCAGATTTCTACAAAGGATGAGGCTAACTAGCACTAGTAAACTACAGCACACCTATTTTAACGTCCTTCATGTGCTGCCATTTCAAGGGAACCTTTGGGAACCAGTGCTAAGGGCCACAAGGGGTTTTATGACTCTTCCTAGGCTTCCCTGAATGCCCAGTTTTCCTTAAGCAGCCTGCTTTCAGTGTAAACACTTCATTAGGAAATCTTCTATTATTTTATAATCTCTTCATCTCTCATAGCATCTTGTATTCACAGCAGAGTTTACTGTCCCATTTGACACACATTCTGTTCTCCTTTTGTCGTTAAAATTCTCCCCACATGGAAAACTGATCAAACTCACTGGGCTTTATACACCTTAACGTACAAAACAAGTATGTTCCCAGCACAGCCAAAACCCACTCCACGGTCCATCTAACGCCTCTGAAGTCTTCTACTTTTGTCCTAAGTAGGTGAGGTGCAGAAGGAAGAAAAAGATATTTTAAAATTCATTCTTAACTGGGTACCTTTTCAGACAAGGCTTTTAAACTGTCTAGAAACCTCTGCCAGAAATCCTTGAAGAGGGGTCGATCAATTCTCTTCAGGCTCTCTTTGGTGCTGGCATCCACACTGACATACAGCTGCGTTACGGGCTCAAGGTTCCTTGGAGATAAAAAGGAGAAGGGAATTGTTGTTTTCAGACATTACCACTAGCTGGATTTGTGCCTTCCTACCAAAGCACACATAAAATACAGTTATCTCCAAACAAGCTGCTCTGCTGGTCCAGTAGCGAGAGGAGCTATACAGTATTTACAGGGAAAACTATCCAAGTCCAGTGGTTCATCTCTGCCAAGTGACCATCATCTTAATAGCAAGACATTACAACCTACTTTCAACAAATAATACACCTCAAAGCTAAGAACATCACATACAGAGGCCTTAGCTGACATTTTAATTATCTTCTCCTCACTGAACTGGAACATATTTCACCCCAGTGTTGCTGTAATGTGTTCAGAAGGGCTTCCCAAAGCAGGCTGCCAGGGCTTCAGGCGAGGCACTGAAAGGTTCTGCTGCTCACTACAGCCCCAGTGGTTACAAACCATAAAGCTCAGCCCCTTCCCCAAGATCTCTTCATTCTGGCCCATGGAAAAATAATCCTATTCAATAGAAATACAGCCATAATTCAGCCAGTTTCTATTGCTGGACACATTGAACTTACCTGACCTGCAGCTAGCATCATCAGTCAAATAATTTTTTGAAGGGAAATCAAAGCTGTTTTGAAAATAAAAGCAAGCACAATCCCCCAACGCATTCTCCTTCCACTTCCAAGGCTCTTATTTCACATAAATCCCGCAGTACAGTCTTTCTGGTCACATAATGCCGGTAGGCACAGCATCTGTGAGCCCAACACCAGTAACTTCTAAAAAGATTAAACCTCCTCTGCTGCGTGAAGAGCCCAGGTCAAGTCTAATCCCTTCCATAAACCCCCAGGGTATAAAGGAGAAGCAACAGCGCTGCAGTCCATTAGCAAAGGGATAATGAAGGGCATTAAGAGGAACAACCTGAAACAACCTCCCTTGTCACAGACAGAACTGATAAAGCCGGGGAGCATAACACATATCCACCCCGATGGCATCTTCCAGCCCGGCGTCTGCAAGATGAAATGACAGCATCCTAATTACACCCTGTAACTCCAGCACTTCACAGTTTTAGGACCACATTTTGCAAGCAGTTTTTGTGAGGTCTGTTAACAAGCAGGCTATAGTCCCAGCTTGATCTGGTTCTTTATAGAAGATGAGAAGAAATTAGAAACTATTGTTCAGCTGCCAAACAGCGCCACCTAAAAATACACTAACCCCCCTGCCCTCCCCAAAGGTGACGAAGGGACAAGAACGAGACTGAGCAGAGCTCTTATTGGAAAAATCCACTTAACATGGACACTCAAACCTATCCAAACATCTTCTCTCTGTACGTATTTAGACAGAAGAATGAAAAAGCCCAGAACAAATTTAACATTTTTGGTTAAAAACCCCTGGTTTGTAGAACAAGCTTGTCTGGACTGGCAGCCCAAAGCCACAGTCTCCAAAAAATGACCAAATATTCTAGGCATAAGTGAATTGAAGCATTTTGTTTCAAAGAACATAGCCAAAATACTCTTTTCTTTACTTAATGCTGCATTTACCTAATTAAAAGGGGACTTGGTGAAGATGGAGCGAGCATTTTTCAAACCATGAGCTAAGAAAAGAAATCATCTCCTCTGCAAGCATCTCAATCCTAAGGACAGGCAAGAGCCAGACATGCTGTTATACTGGAGAAAGTGAAGGAATTAGAAGATATCCCGGGGAGGGATTTCTGTCCCACGTTGGCCAAAACAGCAGTCCACAGGGCTCTGTCATGGCTGGGACTGGAGCCAGGACAGCCCTGTGCACACTCTGCCAAAGGGGAACAAGGAGAAGGGGCAGTCCTGGGTCCAGCCAGCACCAGGGAGGAGCAGAGCACAAACCGATGTCCAGGAACACAGCGACATTTCCTAATTAACAGGAAACTTAGTTGCATGGTACTAGGATGGATTTGCCAATGTTCCTCTTAAGCTTTTGGTTGTAATTTCTGAGCTAGCTTAGACAGCTGAAATCAACTTCAGGGCATTTTCCATGTATGAACTTGGGCAGGAAGCATGGCCAAACAGCACAGCACAACTCAAGAGCAATAAGTCGACTTCAGGCCACCAGCCATGAGGTGGTTTCACAAGCCAGGCAGGACAGAGTGTAGTCAAGGATACAAAGAACAGAAACAACAATATAATAAAAATGAGCATTTGCTTATGAGCAATAATAAGCATCTGCTCATTATTATTGATGCTCATAAATGCAAACACATACGCAAGGGTTCTTGTTCACTAATCAGAAACAAGAGGAGGAAGTGGACAAGAGCCAGGTAACTGTTCAGTACAAGCTCACGTGCAATAAAACTGTCCTCGCTTTATGAAAACACATGTGTGTCTGGAGGCAGATGAGGCTGCAGTCCAATTACAAAAGGAGGAAGAGAAGAGGAGGGAGGAAGGCATAGGCAGCACCCGCTGGAGACCTCATCTAAACTCCTAGACTAAACTCTAGGTTCCTCACCTAAACTCAGCGATCACACCAGGCCATGCTCCCCATTCAGATGCTGGATGCCAGAGGTTGTGCTGCCTGGTTTAGGACTAACTTTCAGACTATAGCTCCTCTCTGCTGACAACGGAAAAAGCAAGCTCGGTGCATATTTCAAGTCCCATATTAAGCAAATCATTTGGTTTGATGAGCCAAAGATTAGTTGCAATTTTTAAGACAGCAAGACTAGCATTTTATCACTTTCTTGTTTCTTTTAAAAAGTGTTCAGCAGATCCTAAGGAATGCAACTTCAAAATATAGTGCATGCTCTCTTTTTAAAATGCTATTTTTAGGAAAGAACAATTTCTGTCTATCAGGCATATAATACATGACTTAAAGTAACTTGATTACACAATTATTCAATCATTTGGAATGCCTTTGTAGTGTATAATTACTCACTCAAAAATTGCATGCCCACCCCCCTCACTGCCATATTCAGACCACGGGAAGGAAGCAAAAAGGAAGCTCTACCAGAAAGAGCTAACACAGAGGGGCATCGAGCTGAAACAGCAGGCTGAGCGACATCCCAAACCCACCGTGCATACGGCTCCACCAAAGCGTTCACAGAACTCCAGGGTCGGACTTTGACAGCGTTATCAGCTGACTGTGTTCTGATGAGCTCCCAGCTACCTTGCCACTCACATTGCATGCTGTGCTTCCTTCCTACGTTGCTTCCGATTTCATTAAAAGCAGTCTGGATGCTCAGGAACATCAGAAAGAGGGATTCTTTGCATTTGTAAAGACTCTTTCAGAGTTCATTAGAACATTGTGAATGCTGAGCTCAAGTCCCTCTCAGAGGGAGGTTAAAAGCTACTGATCCCACTTCTGCAGACAAGTGTGCGCTTTTCACCCATTCTTATCCTGCACTCTGGGTCCCACTGGAGATGCTGGGCTGTACAGATCTTTGGTTTGAGCAGTTATGGCTGGTCTTATAGAGTTAAAGCAAAGATCAGACTGCAGGAGACGCGCACAAACCCAAAAGGCAATTTATGTGTTCAGTCTCCTGCTCTAGCTGTTGGAAACACTCACACCAGTTATCCAGTGCCCAAGCACAAAATGCAGCTTGCTCGCTGTTCTCCTTCCCTCGCACCTCCAGGAGGTACTATATTACATTCTCTTTACTTTCAGAAGAAACCACGCTAAGAGACACAGAGAAGAAAAATCAAACTGGGGGAGAGAAAGAGATGAGAAAAAGCACGGGGAGATTAAGGTTAAAATCAAAGAGATGCCAAATGGGTTTTTTTTCCATTGTCAGTGCTCATGCAGAGCTGGCACTGATGAGCGATAAAATGGAATTAAAACACAGGTCAGCACTCAAATATTTTAGCAGGGAGATATTTTGTCCAGCTCTTACCTAATCTCATCTGGGAACTGTGCATTTGTAACCAGGAAACTGGAGATGCCGTGCTGGTGCAGGAGCCTCACGAAGCGGTTGATCTCTGGGTACATGATGGGCTCTCCCACCAGCGAGAGCGCGCAGTGCTTTGCCGTCATCGCTTCCTCAAAGCGATCAGCTTTTACTCCCGACACACCTGCAGAAAGAGGGAAAACAGGCTTAAATCAACTAGAACCCCCTCCCCAAACCATGCATCCATATCTAAAATAGACCCTGGCACATGGAAGACTGAACAAAACCAGCTGGAACCCTCCTGAGCCAGAGGGGACACTAGGCCACAGGCAGCGCCCTCTGAGCCAGCTCTGCAGGAATCTACAACACAACATACATGGAGCTCAGGGCTTTGCATGCCCTGTTAACTACTGCAAGCCATTTTCTAGTAACATTTGAGTCAAGCTTCCCATTGCTAAGACCTCAATGATGCTGCCCGAACACTGAGACAGAAACACAAGAGACAGTTTAATGCCACTTCAACCAGGCAAAGAAAATCCAGTTATGCCTGTCTCTGCTGCTGACCTCCCATACCAGCAACCACGTGAAATGCAACTGGGGGGATGTGTTCAAAAAGAAAACCCAACACACGACCCAGTCCTCAACAGCCCAGCCAGACACATTTCAGAGTGAAGAGGAAAACACAAGGAGCTCAGCTGTAGCTTAAAACATAAACGACCCCATAAAAATGCTATCTGCAGGTTTAACCAATCTGAGCCACATTTATTATACCCATGGGAGGGCAGGGGAGAGGCGAATACTCCTCCAGCCCTTCCATATGCAACCAAGTGCTCAGGACCCTGCACGAAATCATCTGACTAAAACCAAGCTTTTGCTCCAAATACATCACTTCACATTTCCTTGACATGCCTTGATGTACTTGAATCATATCTGAGGTTTTGGATTGGGGGTTGGTCTGTTTAAAAAAAACAAAACAAACACTTGAGTCTGAAACCAGGTCCTCAGCTCACCTCTTGTTGCCTAGACGCTGGAGCTCAAGCAGTACAGAAAATTACATGCTATGCTGCAAAGCCAGGATAAAAAGAGGTGTTTGTGGATATTGCCTCAGCCTCATGTAGAAAAGCTGGTTTGTGATCAGAGCAAAGCTCAGTGGATTTTAAACCAGCCAGGCTCAGTCCTGAGTAAGTGACAGGACTAATGGTTATTCTGCAGAAACTTGCCAGTACTAAATGAGAACTTTATTTGAAAAGAAAGAAGCATCTCCACCACACACGGAGATTAAAGGACTAACTTTTGTATTCCTACAGTTTCTGTAAGTCATTTTTGGAATTGATTTCTCTCTCAGCATCTTGCAATTGGACTATGCTAATTACCATGCCAGCTTTATAAGGAGACAGAAAAAAATTCCAACAACACGTGAAGTTTGAGAGTTACCTTCTCAAAGCAGTTTAAAGCAAATCTGGCATATAGTAAATACACTCCAGAGGAGGGTAGAGGTTTCGTATGCAATCGCTGCATATGGCGTGCAGCAGGTCCAACACAAGTGCAGGAGCTTGGAGCCGCAGGAGCTCGAGAAGCCTTTGCAAGAGGCAGTGGCGTACAGCTTTCGGCTCCTGCTGAGCTCAGATCTCAGAGCACGCAGCCAAGCCTCCTTTGATCAGCACATCTCCTTTGAAAAGCTGATTCCAGCTGCTCTCCTGCTGGTGCGCTTTAAATTGGGAAAGAAAAGCATCATCTGGCACATCACCCTAGAGAGGCTGGTGGTTTACTTCAGGTACCCCTCTGCAAGTACTTGGACACCAGTGCCCAGGTGACCGGGGATACAGAGACCCTGTTTTATCCGTTCTTACAGCAAGACACATGGGTGGTCTTAGGATTTCCCAGTTCAGGTCATGCATTTTGGGGGGTTTTTTGTTGTTGTTTTTTGAAGGGTTTGTATTGGGTTTTGTTTTGGGTTTTTTTTCCCCCCATTTTTCCCCAAGCTGAACCAGGGCTGCATTATCAGAGACCTCCACTCCCCTATTTTTGAATTAAGTTTCCATTCTGTGTGTGCCCTTCACAAAGGCACAGAGATTTACTAGTCACTACCTAGAAAATGCATCCATCAAACTACTTCACGCCTTCCCACCTCAGCTCCCTACCAGGAAGATGTCTTTCCAACAGTTACTCTAAAATAGAATTATGTGACATTAACTAACATCTATGGTCTTCAAAACCAGTACAAACTATGGCAACAATAAAACAGAAGATGACACATCATCTCTAAAAGCATGCATAGGGACTCTTACAGGACAGAGGACAATCTTCTAGGATATCCTATAGGATAGAGGGTCCCAAGAATTCTTCTGTTCCCTCAAAGATGATCTCATTTTTACTGTCATGCATGGAATTGATAAAGATCAGATTAGCTCACCATTTCCCGTGGCACACGGGTGTCTGTACATGCATACCCAAATGCAAAGCTGTGGTATGTTACTAGAAAGAGCACCAATTTATTCAGACAGCTCTAGGTATTATCTCAGCAGCATCACCAGACCCTCAAGAGCCTCGAGGGCTCAGCCAAGACATTTTCCCCCATGCTTTTCCACTCCAGTAGCCCAAATAGTCCAGTCTGCTCTACCTTGGTGGTCAGCATTCAAACATCTCGGCAGACGCATGCAGCACCCTGCTGGGAACTCCCCCAGAGTCCCCATGGCTGCCCAGCCTGTGCCACAAATCCCAGCTGCAACTGCCCTCCCTCTTCAACAAAGCAATCTGGTCCATCTTGCTGCTCCAACCTTGGGGGGGGTTGTGGGGTTTTGGTGGGGTTTTTTCTTTTAAAATCAATCCTAGTAAAATCCAACTTGCTATTTGTGGAGCACTGCCAAGTTTGCTGGAAGCAGACAGTCACATTTTCTGCCTGACGCACTTCCAACCTGGACAGAACACAGCCCCAGCATGGCAGCATGCATGGGACTTGTGTCCTGTAAGACACCGCACATCTTTTAACTCTCCCTGGCTTCAGCTTACTGCGGTGTTTCAACTCGATTTTGCTTCCACTGATTCCACCCTAACGGTATTTTCATATGCACCTCAGGGAAGCAACAATGTAAAATCCACAAAAATGTAACAGCGAGCAACTGGGCTTTTCTTCCTGATTTTTCTTTTCCTTAATAAACCCTTTGCTTTTAGGCTTCCAAGACAGGAAGCATGTTGCCATCTATCACTCTGAATAAGTAACATCTTTTCTTTTTCCATTTTGCAGAACAGCTCTAGTCCAGAGCCTTTTTTTTTGGTCTTTCTCCTTCCCAGGTCAAGTGTAACCACGCTGAGGATGCACATGCAAGTTTCAGGGAATATTTAAGAATTTATTAAATGGAAAATAAGGTCCAAAGAGAGAACTGGGATGTCCTTACAGACCTCTCGACAGTTTGGGAATATTTTCAGATGCTGCCAAGTCCATCTATAATCTTTCCCTCTCCCCAGCCCTTTTTGGAAAGACCCCAGGGGGTGGTAAGGGCAGGAGAGGGGTGGTTATTCCTTAGTCTGAAGTTGGGCTTAAACAGATTGCTGCATTCAGCTTTCAGAAGGTAGGGCTTTCAAGCATCAACAAAATAACTTTTGCTTTTCACCTTTCCTTAGTGCAAACAGCACACATTTCTGCCCTACAGGGGCAACACTTCCATCACACTGCACAGCTTGAGGGCCCCTCCTGCCTTCCCAAGCATACCCTCCATGAGCCATCCGCAACTACCTGCAAACCTAGTCACCCCTTTAAACATCACAGGGCTTCTTCCTAAGCAAATATAAATTACTATTTTGAGTCAAGTCCTGACTCATAAAAAGGAAAGGGGGTGTTATTGATGTCATTGGCCCAGGTCACAGCAACCCCATGCAACACTCCAGGCATGGGGAAGAGTGGCTGGAAAGCTGCCCCCGGCAGAAAAGGACCTGGGAGTGTTGGTCGACAGGCAGCTGAATGTGAGCCAGCAGTGTGGCCAGGTGGCCAAGAGGGCCAAGGGCATCCTGGCTTGTATCAGGAGTGGTGTGGCCAGCAGGAGCAGGGCAGTGACCATGCCCCTGTGCTGGGCACTGGGGAGGCCGCCCCTTGAATGCTGGGGTCAGGGTTGAGCCCCTCCCTCCCAGAAGGACCTGGAGGGGCTGGAGTGTGTCCAGAGAAGGGCAAGGAAGCTGGGGAGGGGTCTGGAGCCCGGGCTGCTCGGGCGGGGGGGGGGGCGGCTCTGCCCCAGGGAACAGGCAATGGGACAAGGGGAAACGGCCTCAAGTTGTGCCAGGGCAGGTTTAGGTTGGACATTGGGAAAAATTCCTTCCCTGCAAGGGCTGTCAGGCCCTGGAAGGGGCTGCCCAGGGCAGGGGTCAAGTCCCCATTCCTGGGGGGATTTAAAACTTGGGCAGACACAGTGATTAGGGCCAGGGTTTAGTGGTGGATGGCAGGGTTAGGGGAATGGTTGGGCTTGGTCATCTTAAAGGGCTTTTCCAACCCAAACAATTCTGTGGTTCTATGATTATTTAGGACTTTCAATTTTAAGTCATAACAAAAGTCACAGAACTACTGTTTAGGAGGGGCTCCTGCAGGTCTCTAGTCCAGCCTCCTGCTCAGAGAGGACATTTGCCAACATTGGCCCAGGGTGATAATGTCTTTACTCAAAAGACTTAAAGCCTCCGAGGTTGGAGGGTTCCCCACCTCTCTGGGCACAACCTTGGCTGAACAAGCTTATTCTGATGTCTGACTTGAACCTCCCGAACAGAAACCCAAGTCTGTTGTCCCTTTTTCTACCATAGCAGGTGGGTCTCCCAGCATGGACCAACATGGGGTTGTAACACTCTCGTACAGCAACTTCCACTTCTTGCTGAAGTCCACATGCATTTATTGGCCCAATAATATTTAAGGTCCCACCAAAGTAAGGCTGTGCCACTGAGTGTGCCTGCCACCTTCCCTAAATCAGTATCGCTGCAAAGCTGCCAGTGGTGCATTCAGTATCATCATCCCCATCATCTGTTGGTGGAGATGTACAACATAGGGTCCTGAATCAACCCCTGAAGTACTCTGCTTGCTATCAGCCACCAAACTGACCTCTATCACAACCCTTCCAGCATGCTCAACCACATTTCAACTCATCTAAGAGCCTAGCTATCCAGAACAGACTGAAAAAGAGTAGAGTTTGAGAAGTCCTCAGCGCCTTAAGAGTTAAACATGAATATTCTTGTTTATAGCTGTAAGAGTCTTCTATGGCTGTTCTAGCCTTCCAAGCAAAATGGGACATCCTGCATGCTCACATAAACCACCTATACCCAAACTCCTGCTGTGCTGGCACTGTGTCCCACCAGCTGAGTTAACAGGCAGCCACGAAACCCTGCAGCAGCTCTGGCCCAGCCCATCAGGCAGCACTGTTGCAGGCATCCTGCCTTAACTCCGCACACTGCTCACACAGCTGCAGCACCAAAGAAACACCGAGGCTAGGGAATGAAACCTGCACGTCCTTACAGACTGCCCTGCCTTGAGCACCAACTGCCGTGCTTTGCTTAGTCTGAAGGAAAATGAGCTACTGACACCAACTGCCTCCTCATCTCACTACCTCTTACCTAAGGAAAGCTTCCCCCACCAAATTAACATCATTTTTCCTTTTTCCACTACAGCACCTTCACTGCTTTTCCCCTGGACAAGCCCTAGAGCTGTGACCCACTCCACCAGACTGCATGTGTGCGGAGCGCAGCCAGGCCTGGTTATTCTGGTTGCTCCCTGTCCAGTTCAGCACAGGAGCTCCTAGGGAACTGGCTTCCCTGGAGCTGCTGGTCTGAGAGTGTGAGATGATTCAAACCAGCCACCTGATGAAGAGGAAGCTCATGAGGCCCTAACTTGACTTATTTTTCTGCCTATTATATAACTCAACCGAATGAGACAGAGCAGCACTGCTCTGCTGACAGAAAGGGTTTTTTGCCTGTCATATTTTTAATCCATTGGGTTCTCTCTGTGCAGAGCCAACATAAACAAATGGGTTCCCAAAATGACAGCCAAGACTAAGGCTCATCTTGCACATTTTATGGATGCTTCATTCCGCTCCTGCTGCTCGCACAGCCTCTGCTGTCAGTTAGGAAGAGCAGAGTCCTAGACCTGCTCTGCCAAGCTGGCCAGCCCTCCCAGCACACAAAGCTGACCTTGGCAGAGTAACCAAGTTTATCACATTTGGGAAAAAAGAAAAAAACCCAACCACATCTCAAGAGAGAGATGCATAATGAATAAGTAACAAACTCACAAGGAGTTCCTATGGGAAGGAAAATACAGTACTTTCAGAGGTGCTGTGTAACTGCAGCTTCAGTCACACAGATGTATTGAATAATTCCTGAAAATAATAATACCCTGAATGCTACTGCTCACTCATTAATGAGAAAAATGCAGTCTAGAACTTTCAGAGCTAACCCCAAAGCTCCCAGGGGATTAAGGATGAGCAGTATATTTCCTATCAGGTTAGAGGCTGATTTCTTTTGCCTCCTACCTGCCCTCACTTTCACCTAAGAATCAGGATTCCTCATCATCCAGGCCAGCTTTAACCACTGCGGAAGCCTCCGTGCACACGGAGGGAAAGGATATGACAGCTACCAAGAGCCCAAGAGGCAGCTCCCACTCTACTCCCTCAAGGCAGCAGCAGATACCCAATGGTTGACTCACATTCTCATGTCAAAACCAAGGCAGAACATCTCAGAAAACAGTAAGTGTGCCACAAAAGTTTCTTCTCATTTACCCATCTTTCTGATGTTGTAAGTCTCACGCCTCCTTCCCAGCGTTTCACAGATGATCAGAATGTTTTCATCTATGCTTTGAAGGTGCTACTGCCGGTTACCTTCCAAAAGCATCATTAACAGGGAAGAAGTGGGAGAAGTTACCTTTGAACTGCTTGATCATATTCTGATGGTTCTCAATAGCCTCCTGCAAGATCATTTCAGGTTGGTCCATCTTCCATCGCCACTCTGTGCCCACTGGATTTGTATGATGTCTGATAGAAAAAAGACAAAGTTCTTCACTGTCATTTGTAACATGTATGGAAGAATCCATCTGTCACCCTGGGGACTTTGGCATTGTTTAATAGTATTAAAAGCAACAAGAAATTCTCAGCGATATCCTGCTTCGGACACAACTTGCAGATGTCATCTTTGAACACCATTCTCATAGCCCTCTCCTTCCAGAGCTCTGGTCTCCCCAGAAGGAAAAATGGACCTTGCAGTTTATATTAAACTTAACATACCTATTTTGAATCACAAGTAAAAGATTTTTAAGCTAAAACGATGCTCTGCAGCCAGAAAGACCTCTGTAAAGAAAGGAAAACTGGTTCTACCTCCTCTTCTGACCACAGCTGCACAAAGCACTAGAAAAGGACAGTCCTAAGCCATTTTTAGTTCCATTGCGAAGGTACCAACTGCCACCCTGAGAAGGGCAGGATTTATTTCTAACGCAATCTTCGTGCAATGCTCTAGTAACAAGACAGACAAGGGCAGACTACTTCAAACTATATGGAGAGACTGGGAAGTGTGCCCTATGCCAGAGATATGTTGCCAGTGGATCTGGTTAACCTCCCAGATTTACTCAATAGGGGCTCCTCATGGCTTCCGAGGTCTGCAAGCTGTCGCATTACTGAAATCCAAATGCAAAAAATTAAAAATAAAGTGTTAATTTCTCAGAGCCAAGCAAAATGCAAGATACAACACACTGATATTCCATCTGAGGGACAGCTCGTGTCACATTGGGTTAGGAAGCCAACCTTGCCTACCCAGCAAGGACCACTGTACCCATATTTTGTTTTCTTCAAAACCAGAAAAAGCCTACCCAGGCAAATCCACCCAAGTACCTGGAAGATACATAGAGTTTCTCCCCATTCCCTATTACATTAGCATATGAGGATGTTACAAAGCCATTGCAAGTCATCTGGAAAAAATGCATCCTGACTAGCAAATGAAATATTACAAGCAACTAGTGTTGTACCCACCATGCTCACTCCTGGACAAGTGCAACCCGGAGCACACCTGCACAAGGGTGCGGACCTCTCCCTGCCAAGAGGAATTTCCCACTAACCTTGCTGTGCTTAGATTGGTATCAAAGAGAGATAATTCACCCTTTAAATATCATCCTAAGAAAATCAAGATTTCTGCACTTTCACCTCCTTGTTCTCTCTCCATCTTCTACTTTTTTTCCAAAATGTGCTAAAAAAGTTCCTCCACTTTTCTCCTACCAACTCTACTGCAGCTCATACAATGATTTATTAATAGAAGAGCAGTGTATTTTGCAGTGTCTTTCAAAACAGCACTATTGGATTAACATAGCTCTGGACAAGAAAACCAGACCAAGCAATATACACTCCTGAAACTGTTTTCTGACCAGCCGACCCCTGTTTCCTCTACCACTCTCCATCATCCCTGGAAGTCATCCACGGAGATGACCATGAGGTTACCTACCATATTCAGCCTTCCAGCTGCACGGGCATTAGGGCATGACGCCCAGCATTTAACCAAATTTAACAAGATGGAGAGAAGTGCTTTCTCCAAATGGAGTGGCTGGTACAGTGCCTACTGAAGACAATCAAAGGACTCCTGCTGACTTCTCCAAGTGAGAAAGACCTGCAGCTCCACACTTTGACAGTGCTAAAGGACACAAATTCCAGACCTGGTGTCAATAAAACCAGCCCTTTGGCCCAAACATTTCTTCATCTGCTTCAAAAGCAAAGATTCAAACGCTGCTCTCAAACTACCCAAAGCTCCTTTAAGCTAAAACAGCTTTGCTTTTTGAGCTTCCCTTTTTTTTCCTGTCTGCCAACATGGAAAGTTTCCCGAATGCCAACCATAAAAGGCATTTATAAAACTCTTACATGTTTAACTACATAACTTCTACCTTGTGTATTTAATAGGGCGAGTTGGCAGAAAATCAATAGGCTCATGATGCATGCTGGACAGTTATTAATTATTAGTGTCTAACAGTCCTTGAATTTGTAACACATTCTAACTGTTTAATAAACATACCAGGTCATGTCTACAAAGCATTTATTTGGCAAAAAGCAGTTTCTCTTCTAATGGGGGGGGAAGTAATGTCTTGTGGCTGATGAGTGTTTCACAGTCACTGGAATGGAGGGAATTTCACTGCCACCTTCCCATTCCCTCCACATCATCTGCCTCACTGGCTACTCAAGCCCTGAGCAGGTAATTGTACATGGTATTCCTTCCCTTCCAAAAATAACATAAGCAAAAAAAATCTCCCCCAAATCCACGCACACCAGAAAACCCTTCTTTTATTACAGATTCCAGGTGTGAAACAGGTTTGATTTGAAACTTCAGAGACAAGCCATCACCACCACAGCCCCCCGCCACCACGGAGCAATGCAAGACTGCACTAAACATGACAGAGAGCTCCCAGCTCACTCCCACTCTCCCCTGCCTCCAGTCCAGCCCTGTTTGCATTCTCTATCACACCAGCGAGCTACCAGTATTATTTGCCAGCATTGCCAAAGTGTCCCTGGCAGTCACGCCTCCATGAAGGTGCACTCTTCAGTGGGGCAGTGCATCCCCCTCCCTGTCACTTGTGTATTATTTTAATAAATCAGCTTTTGCTTGATACCCTCTTTTAAAATGATTGCTCTCTTCCATGAGCAATGCTTTTTATTATGAAGCCTTTCAAGAAACTTTGAGGGAAAATGCAGCATGGGTATGAAGTATTATTTACTCCATTAAGCAACTGACTGATGTGGATACCTGGTGGGGAACACAAAAGTGAAGAAGCACTGGTGGCAGTGATCATGAAAGGACAGAGCACATGGCTCCCAGGAAGGGACAGGATAGAAAGGGCAGAACAAAAACAGGAGAGTTCAGGAAAGCAGACTCCAGTGAACCCTGAGAACCGACAGGTGAGATCCCAGAGGAGAATAGCTTAAGGGCAAAGGACTTCAGGAGAACTGGCAGGTTTTTTAAACCCTATTAAGGCAGAAGTGCAAACTGTGGCAACAAAAAGCACCGATCTGAAGAGCAGCAAGAAACCAGTCCGGCAGAATCACAGGCTCCTCTGCAATCTTGCGATCCTGCTGCTGAAAATAAAAGGAAGAGCACAAGAACACAGGGTCAAGACCAGAAAGGTCAAGGCAGAAAAATCAGCTAGGAAAGGACATACATAAGGGCTAACAAGAAAGATTTTCCTATAATGATGTGAGGAGTAAGATGACGACCAGGGAAAGCTTGTCCAATGCATGAAGAAACAACATTTTGTTTCTCTGATGACAAGAAACCCATTTGCACCTTTTCTTCTACATCCTCCTGACAGCAATGGGAAGAACCCAGATTGGACTAGGAAGAAGAGAGATTAGAGAGATTTAATTTACATGAAATGTTTTCACTAGGATGGTTAAACTCATCCTAGAGCATGTTGGATGAACTGGCTGATGGTATCTGAGATGCTAGCAGTGACCTGAAGGTTTGTGAGGAGCACATAAAAGCGATTTAAAACACAGCAGAGAAGTACAAACACAATGCCCACTTCAGCAGGAGCCAAAGATTTCTATACCAGCCCCTCTTACCTTCAAGTTCCTCAAGACAAACTGGATTAAATAAGCATTTGTGAGCCCCAGCACCAAGACAGGTAACAGCCAGACTGAACCTGCTGAGACCATGTCATGCCAAGACTATCATTGGTCCTTGTAGGCGAAGGGGAAACCGAAGATGTTGAGGCTTTGACACTAGATTACCCAATCTTCTCATAATCTGCCCAAAGAAACACTGTAAGTAGCACCGCTTTGTAAGAGAGCACAAATCAGGGTCAAAAGCTTGGATCAAAGATTAGTTACCACTGGTTCAGTAGCACAGTCTCTCAGATTTACCTTCTACAAATTGGATGATGCTCACTTGCAAAGTGAATAAAAAAGGTAAGTTTTGATAGGAACAACAATTAAAAAAATCCCTCCCTAGACTGCCGTCTGAGGAAGAGGAACACAATGTTTCTAAAGAGATTTCCTGTTAAATAACAGGCAATTACTTCTTATGTTCTCTGAGCGATCTTTTGTTATCTGTAGGAGTGAGAAAAATAATGATTTATTGTGAATTCAGGAAGAGAAAGCAGCTTTTCAAAAGGCATGGAATTATACCTAAATACTGATAAATTTAAACAGTATTAGTGAAGAAAAAAATGCAGAAATAAGGCTGAAATCAAGTGTTTAGGTATCTGAACATCCAAAGAAAGCTCCCGTTTTAAAAATGACAAAGCATTCAGTATTTTCAAAAGAGAATTTGGACTTTTTAAAATCAAGTTAAATAAAAGAATTTTAAAAAAAAACCCAAAACGAACTATAATTTTAAAAAAAACAACCCAAATTAATTTTCCCTAGGAGTACACTGCAGCTGAATCCTCACTAACTCCCAGGAATTTTCAAATCAGCTGCTCAATCAAAATAAATTTAGTCTGCTCCTTGTAAGATTACTTGGTCATGTTACAACACCCAGCAGTAGCTCATGGTAGCACCTATAGTGAGGACCAGGTCAGTTTTGCTAGTTCCTCTGAACTGAGATAGGACTGAACTTCAGATGATTTTTAGAAGCACCCACTTCTGGTACTGGTACTCGGCCCTGGTGAGGCCGCCCCTCAAATGCTGGGGTCAGGGTTGGGCCCCTCACTCTCAGAAGGACCTGGAGGGGCTGGAGCGTGTCCAAAGAAGGGCACTGGAGCTGGGGAGGGGTCTGGAGCCCCAGGCTGCTGGGGAGCGGCTGTGGGAGCTGGGGGTGTTCATCCTGGAGAAGAGGAGGCTGAGGGGAGCCCTTATCACTCCCTACAACTGCCTGAGAGGAGGGGGGAGCTGGGTGAAAGGGGCTGTGTCAGGCTCTGCTCCCAGGGAACAGGTGATGGGAAAAGGGGAAACAGCCTCAAGTACTGGGACCAGTGCTGTTCAATATATTCATCAATGACTTAGACAGTGAGATCGAATGCACCCTCAGCAAGTTTGCGGACAACACCAAACTGAGTGGTCTGGTTGACACACCAGAAGGACGGGATGTCATCCAGAGAGACCTGGACAGGCTGGAGAGGTGGGCCTGTGTGAACCTCATGAGGTTCAACAAGGCCAAGTGCAAGGTCCTGCACCTGGGTAGGGGTAACCCCCGGTATCAGTACAGGCTGGGGGAAGAAAGGATCGAGAGCAGCCCTGCCAAGAGGGACTTGGGGGTCCTGGTGGATGAAAAGCTGGACATGAGCTGGCAATGTGCGCTGGCAGCCCAGAAGGCAAACCGTACCCTGGGCTGCATCAGGAGAAGCATGGCCAGCAGGTCGAGGGAGGGGATTCTGCCCCTCTACTCTGCTCTGGTGAGACCTCACCTGGAGTACTGCGTCCAGCTCTGGAGCCCTCAGCACAAGAAGGACATGGAACTGTTGGAGCGGGTCCAGAGGAGGGCTACAAAAATGATCCGAGGGCTGGAGCACCTCTCCTATGAGGACAGGCTGAGGGAGTTGGGCTTGTTCAGTCTGGAGAAGAGAAGGCTGCGGGGAGACCTGATTACGGCCTTTCAGTACCTAAAGGGGGCCTATAGGAAAGATGGGGAAAATCGTTTCAGTAGGGCCAGCTGTGACAGGACAAGGGGTAATGGTTTTAAACTAAAACAGGGTAGATTTAGACTGGATATAAGGAGGAAATTCTTTACAATGAGGGTGGTGAAACACTGGAACAGGTTGCCCAGAGAGGTGGTGGAGGCCCCATCCCTGGGAACATTCAAGGACAGGTTGGATGGGGCTCTGAGCAACCTGATCTAGTTAGTGCAGGGGGGTTGGACTAGATGACCTCTAGGGGTCCCTTCCAACCTAAAACATTCTATGATTCTATGATTCTAAGTTGTGCCACGGCAGGTTGAGGTTGGACATTGGGAAAAATTCCTTCCCTGCAAGGGCTGTCAGGCCCTGGAAGGGGCTGCCCAGGGCAGGGGTCGAGTCCCCATCCCTGGGGGGATTTAAAAGCCAGGCAGACAAGGTGCTTCGGGCCAGGGTTTAATGGTGGGATGGCAGCGTTAGGAGAATGGTTGGGCTTGGTAAGCTTAAAGGGCTTTTCCAACTTGAATGATTCTACGATTCTTTTCTAACTCGCCCTTCTGAAATCTTAAGGATGGAAGATGTCCCATACTGAAAAACTACATCCCAACTCAAAGTAATGCTCACTTTTTTTTTTTTAAGAGGAGCAGTTTCTAGAAAGGCAGGCAATACTGAGCACTTCCCAGAAGTCTGCCCTCTGCTTCTGTCAAAGTATTTCATTCCTCCTCGGTGAGCCATGCTCACCACAGTCTCAAAGATTATTTCAAAACTAGCTTGCATGTCAGGATGTACAGGGTTGCTTTCAAAGCCCATGATCACTCCATCACGTTACTGATTACTGTAACTGGGTACCACGTCACCAACTGCCTGCAGCAACTCTTAAAACACACATGAGCATTTCATAGCCATCAATCTGCTTATACTGATGCCATATATACATAAACTAATAATGACAACTACAAAAGCCTTCGACACGTCCAAGACCAGGAAGACATGCACTGCTCTAAGATGGAAAGCAGATTTCAATCCCAGTAAGTTGCTGGCAGGGTACTTTTTCTTCCTCTCATTAACCCTTTTGCATAACAGGACTGAAAATACTGCCCACTGTAAGCTGGGAATCCTCATGCGCCAGATACTACTTTGGGGATTAAGTGCATTTACAGTGACTTCACCCCCATGCTTCTGCGCCTCATTTGGCAAAACCACATCTAATTAATGCCAAGAGCCCCCTGAGCAGCGCACCCTTGTGCACGGTTCTGAGCAACCGATGCAACCCAACAACAGGCACCAACAGCATCGCCAGCACCCAAGCACAGTGCCAAGGCACCTGCGGGCTGACATGTAAGCACCCTGCCAAGAGAGTCCCCAGGGCCTGCTCCCATTGCACCCGAGGGGACCACACGAACATCTCCTAGAAATGCCTGATTATTACAGTGCTGGCAGAGCAGCACATAAAGGCTCCGAGACTTCCTCCTTCCCCCCCCCCAGCAATTAACAGGGACACAAAGTAGCTGTATTCTATGATGTCCTGTCCCCACCCCATTTATATGGTTCCTTCAAGAGCTCCTGGAAGCCAGTGGAGAATCCAATCTGAAGAAAACAATGAACCTTGGGTCACAGTATATTTATCCTGTAAGCAAAAAATAACCAAACTGGCACAGTAGAAGAGAGCATCACCTTCGCAGAACAAGGATGGGAGGCTGGAGACGCAGGAGACTGAGCTTTCCGGTTCAGGTTTTAAAGTTTTACAAACCTACAGCGTCAGCTCTGCTGATATCATAACATTTTGCATTTCCCTGAAGAATTTAGCCTCTGGAGTCAACTTAATGAAAAGATTCTGGTTTAATCTGTGTTTTCAGTTTCTTCCTAATTTTTTGAAGACCTTACTAAGCACCTCTCCTACTGGAGATTATTAATCTCTTCATTTTGCAGGGTTTACTGTGATCACTGGCTTTTGGCCACACACTTATTTAGGTTGTCTGAACAGAACTTCACCCACTGCATGCTGTACAAGTTAAAGCTGAAACCTTCAAGTACAGGTATAAACATCAAAGTTAAAGAATAAATATGAACCAATTTCTTTACGGGATATTTCACTCTGTCTGGCTTGCCTCCTCCTCAGATGCAAAAATAATAAACCCTATTAATTTAAATCTTATTTAGCTGTTCCATCTCTCCACAATAATTGATTGGGCTTTAGACACTGCCAGAAAACATAATCAAATCAGGTTTGCCTGGCGATTGTGCCGCAATACATAGCATCAGAGAGCCTTGATCCCCACACTTTCTCTAATTGATTAAAAGATTTGGTCACTTGCACATTTCCATTTAGACAATTAAGCTAAAGAGACACTACAAACCCAGCGAGACCAGCTGAGAGCAGTAATGGATAGCAGCAGACCATTTTGGTAGGGAGAATTATGACTTAGGGATGTTGCAGTAATTAAGGTGTTTCTTTTTTCTCCCCCCTCCTTGCTCTTGATGCAACAGCCTCAGGAGTTCAACACAGCACGGCTGCTGCCACACGGGGGGAACGCCATACAAGTGGACAATCTGCTTTTCCTACCTGCCAAGGAAGCTGCCACCCTATAAACCCCCACAGCCAAACCCTGAGCCAGCTCAGAAGGGGCAAGGCAGGGGAGCAGGAGGCAGCAGTCACACCGGCACGGGGGCACAACATCACTCGGGCACAGCAGGCTCGAGGGATGTACTGCTTCTAGGGACAAGGAGGAGAGGGAAGGTCTCCAGGGCAGAGTCAAGCTAAGTCTTTCACACAAAACCTAACTTTCTGAGTGTGTTTGGATGCTGGCTCCACCCGCAATTCCTGGTTGAGGGCCAAACTACGTCAGTCACAACCAGCCAACTACAATGGCATCCAGGGAAAGCAGCTGAACTGCAGCCTTTCTTGCCAAAGCAAGGAGAGAAAACAAACAGGCTCCTTGGCCTTTTCCTCAGCAATCCTGGGAGAGCTGCGGTGGTTATGCAGCTGGAAACATTGGCAGACTCTACAAATGTCAAAATCCTGAAAGAAGAGATCAAGAAGTAAAAAGAATCGCAGCAGTCTTATCTGCAACTTAGTGTGCAGAGCTGCATGACTAGACCAGAAAGGCTTAAAACCTGTATTAAAAACATTTTGCCAACAGTAGATCGAAACTATCACTTCATATGTCTCCAAGAGCACAGATGGTAACTGCTAATAAGAAGGTAACATGCTTATCTCCTACCCAGCCACTGGTGCCTGTGATTCTACATATTTAGTCTCACGTGGTTAAGGATCTGCAAGGCACGGTGGGTTTAAAATTAATAAAAAAAGATAGTCCTGGCTGCAGGGTTTGTGAAGTGTGCTGGCATGCAGCTGGCAGGGAGGAGAGCGGGTATGGAAGCCTCTTCTTCCTGAACCAAATTACCCTGCCCTGGCACAGCTCGCAGCCACACGAAGGCTGTAGCAGTCCAAGCACAGGGTCTGAAAAAAGCAACCAAAGCAGAGAAAGCTTTTTTCAGTTCTGCTTTATGTCTTAAGGTGTACATAAAGCCAGCCTTGGGACGAGTCTCAATCCGAGACGCCAACTCAGAGGTCTGAGCAGACAGACAGCTGCAGTCCACATGGGAAAGTCTAACAACTAAATGCATTTCACCCACAAAAGGTAAATAAATGAGAATATTTTTCAGCAGTGTCCCTGGAAAGCTGTTCCCTTGCAGTCAGGTTGTTACCATTAGCAAAATAAGCATTCTAGCATTCGTTTTCATTAGGGCTACTGTTTCCAGGATTCCTCTTAGAAGTGACAAATGACAGCTACATGATGATGATTTAGAGGCACACAGAAGGCATCACACACAGTGATTTATCCCAATTACTGCACTTTTCAATTTACACTTGTTTGACTTCCCCAGTTCAGTCCCATACCCCAGACATGGGCTGCTGCTGCTAAGAAATACCAGAGTTGGGCCATTTTGAAAGGGAACAGTGTTAAATGGGCTGCAGTGCAATGCTAGTAACAAAATGTCTCATTCTGGTGATGTTATTGCTTTCTATTTGGTGTTTATGTACCTTCTGTGTAGGGACAGAGGGATAATATGCATGGCAATCTTCTTCCTACTAGTACAGTCACCGCTGCAAAATTAAATGTGCCACTGCTAGCCAATATATTGGGGAAAAAGGAACGAGCAGTACATTTTTCTTCCCAGTCATTAGATTGCTCTGCAGAGAAGCAGCAAAACTTGGACACGAAACATGCCGTTTGCACGATGAAAGCCCATCGAGGGCAACAATTAACATTTTGTTATAGACTCCCAAATGCAAACTTAACAGGATGACCAGTGTCTAATGCTTATACTTAACCCTAACATGGGAGACAGCTTCAAAGTGCCTTCAAAAGTATAGATGATAGCATCACTGCAAAAGGGCTGTAAATATTCTCATAAAATATTTGCATTATTAAAACTTGAAGACTATGAAAGAGAAGAAGTGGTACTCAGAGGAATTTGGCTGGTTTTGCATGGAAATAATGGGATGTTGGACATCCAGGCTTAGGGATGGAATAGGTGCTATTGGCAGCCAGCCCCTTGGGATAGGCATAAATACCAAAGGAAGTGCAGCCCCCATGGTTTGAATTAGCTAGCAAGGCAGAAGACAAAAGAGCTCAAAGAATAACCTCCACGTCTTCCCACACAGTACGCTTTCACGTCACTGCTTTTATTTCTGCTGAGCTTCTCGGTCTCACTCTTATCAATCCCACCCTGCAACTCCCCCATCCTAGCAAAAGCCTTCCTCAAACCCAGGCATTTTGGTGAGCAAGCAGTGCTAGAGCAGCTCACAGTTCAGATCCAGGCAAAGCTCATTTTGTTTAGAGAATTAACAACAAAGTAATTCCTCTGAGAAAAGGGGGTCACTTTACTGACTAAAATGGAAAGTCATTTATCAGCTAACATTTTAGGAAGGCAACAGTTACTAAGTCATACTTTTCACTCACCAAGAATGCAATTGAATTGGTGGGGGTGAAGGTACTTAAATAAGAAAAATGGTCCAATTTCAAAACAGATACATTGCTTAGCACCTTGATGGCGTTGCTCAACATGAGCCAGCCCATACTCTCCAGAGCACCAGGAGCCATGGGGAGCCTCAGGCAGTGACATCCAGAGGGAACCAAACCTCTGTGAAGTGCTTGGAGCAGGAATTACAGAGCAGTAGATGGACGGGTGCCCATCTCCTGCCTCCCTGATTCCTCTTTCCACAGGTACCCAGCTCATCTGAACTTGCCGGGGCCCAGGACCCAGCTGCACAGGAGGTTCCAGGGGAGGTAGCACTGGTGAGCCCTCAGACCCTCTTCAGCCTTTGAGCTGTGGAGCCCACCCACCCAGCTCACCCCTACCATCCCTAACCCACAGGGTCCACTGCTCTCAGAAGGGGAGGAGTACAGGTAGGAAGGGGGAACAACGCCACTCTCTTCCAAACCCTTCCTCCCTCAATTGCCAAGTGAAAAGGGCACACAAGTAACACTGCTCTAGGTCTGAGGAACAGAGTGGAAAAGAGCCCCCATCCCAAAATAAAACCACATCGGTATTTTACCTCCAGCAAAAGACGCATTTGTTTGCACAAGCCAGGCTCGGTGTGGCCTCCATGCAGCGGTGGCTCTCAATTCCATAAAACGTGTGTTTGTAGCAGCCGCCTCTGCCTCGAAGCATCGACTAGCAGCAGAGAAAGACATATACAAATACCAAGAAAGTTAAAACACACCACCTGTAACCAAACTGAGCACAAAGGCTTGAAACCTGCTCCCTGGGCATATCTGCAGTTTCCAGTCAGTAGTAACTTCGGTACCTGTAACTGTGACAGCCATTGCAAGCAAGGTCACAGCCGCGGAGCAGGTCTGAATAATGACAGAGGCGGAAAGAAATTCATAGCAAGCAGATCAGTATACAGTCTGATTGTTTATATATGGCCTTACAGAAACAAGGCATTTACAGTGTAAAATTTACAACTGTTTTAGAGGAGAGAAACTTCAACATAATCAATAACTTCTCACTTGCAACACCACAGCATAACAATGCACTTTCTTAAAGCTTTTAAGCAAATCAGCCAACAAAAGAAAGCAGGTGAGGCCACTTAAGCTGCAAGAAATATTATTGTAAAAGCCCACTAAAGAGTAACAAGGATCAATTTCAAGGCTGTACTACTGAACACTCAGTTCTTTTCATTTGTCTAGCACAGTATTTCTTCAAGCACTAAAATAAACACCCTGACCTTATAAACCCTCGTTCACACCAGTCAGTGGCTCCAGAGGGACACTGCGCCTTCCTTCCCACCAGGATCTATCTCCTATTTAGCATGCAAGTTGCTTGGAGCAAAGACTGTCTTTCATTATCTCGGTTAAATAATAATAAATGAGAAAGAATCTTTACTACTCCCAGGAGAAAAACTGAAATATGACATAGTAACTTTTAATCTACCTTGCTCTACCCTGAAAAGTCCTGGTGATCCAAGAGAAAGCCTCCACTGAGCAGCAGGGCAAGAACATCCAGGTAACCCCTAACATATGCACAGCCTTGTTATGTAGTTGGGAGATTAAACGAGATGGAAAATGCTGGGTTTTCTACCCATCCCTCAAGATTTCAGGAGATTCACAAATTCTAGGACATCAAGTTATATTTTGGACTCCGTAAGACAAGCAAATCAGACTCTTCCGAAAACGTGCAGGGTTTATGTTCTTTTCCAGAATATGACAGAACACTATCATTTTAATCTGAGATAGTGCTATGAAACTACTTAATACAAAGCCTTCTAGCCCTGCTCCTGCTTTCTGCCAATAGAAATCTCAAACAAGCCTCCTGAAGATATGCACATATTGGTGTGGATCTGAGTCAAAGCCACTGTCTGTAACCAATTTCCACTCAATTTATTAGAACACTTTACATTCAATTCCTGCTTAAGCTAAAAATAGTATGGTCCTATCTAAGCACACAGAGATGCTATTTATTTTGTGAAATGGCTTTACAGTGCTGCATCAAATTCTGGTTCTTTAATAAAAATAAGTTCTCTGGTTTTCTCTCTCAGTCACAGCATTGATGAAGTTTGCCAAGAGTTTTTTTAAACGTTTCATGGCCTTCCCTGACACTAAAAGTGATAGAAAAGAAAAGTATTTGTAAGGGTAAACAGCAGATGCATCAGTGGGATCAGTACGTCTGACAAATATTCATGGCAATACAACAGCGGGGTCTTTAAACTGTTGAGGAGAACAAGTCTTCTGATGAGACAGTTCATTGATACCAGGCATTTCAATAAGGAAACCTCACTGCAGCCACCCACTTTGGTGATTACCATTCAAAGGGCTCTTTTCAAAAATAAACAAAGTTAATCATGCAGCAAGAGAACTGAAAGTCCAAGGAACTGATGATCACTGCCACAGCACAAGAATTAGGGATGTGCTGGCATTTTAAATGAGGTGATGATTCCCATCATTTATCATCCTGCAAGTGCTGAAGGCCTTAGTACCTTATATTAATGTTACTCCCCAAACGTGTAACATTATAGACCAGCTTTCAACTTCTGAGCATCTTGGGGCCCTGCTAAGGATAGATGAAACAACGACCGTACAGAAGGGGCTGATGTTTGTTCTATAGGACTCTGCACCTCTGCTGGGAATGTTTAAGTCTGCAAACTACTTAAAAAGCTACTGGCTTACGAAGCCTACACCTGCAGGGCTCAGAGGATGACTTTTTTTTCATCTCTACATGCACATACACACATGTAGACCCACACAGACATTACACACAACTATATACATACACACACACTCCCAGCGTAATTTTTTAAAAGTCCTAGCATTAACAAGTGACAATTACCTCGCTATCCGACTCTACTTGACAAATGCTGAAAGCCAGTGGAGGAGCACCAACTGTCGCAAAGCAAACACATCAGTCAGAACAACAGGTTCAAATGCCCTCGTGTGCCCATTCGAGTGTAATGACAGGCTGTGTTATCTTTGTTGCAGAAGACCTCACACTGGTGATGTAACCTTCCCACTTTTCTCTGTGGTGTTCTGCTCCTGGCATATATTTCAGTAGGCAGGAGATATTTTAGCAGACAGCAAAATAACAGGAAAAACAGAAAATTACGTTCCCAGCTCTTTACCATGGTCAAATTGTCACTCTTTGCAGCAGGATTTTAATAGCTTGAAATGCAAAACTAGAGCTTGGAAGATGAAATTCGTTTTCATGCAAGTAATATCACATTTTTAAAGGATACTTCATCTGGAAATTGTAATACCTGAGTAAGTTTCTAGCTTTTCTTTTAAATTTATAAAATGAGAAAAGAAAAGAGAACATACCTTTGTCCATCGGCAGAGCTTCACCCCAGAGTGGCTTCCAATCAGCCTGTAACCTGAAAACAAGAAATAAATCAAGCCATCAATTTTAACTTACAATAATTGATACACGAAGCCTATTAATCTGTACCCAAAACTAAGCATCGTCATCTCAATGCTGCTCTTCACTGTTGGCCCAAAGGTGAAGCTACCAACAAGATGTCAGTGCCCACCCACAGCATTCTCCATTTGATTCTGAGGGCCTGCACATCAGAGCAAAGGCCAAGGCCACCCAAGGGACTTCAGCCAACTTGAAATGATTGCTCTTAATGGGAGATTTATTTCCATTCCTCAGTCTTGTTTAAATCAACAGGAGGTGGCCCCAAGACTCTTCCATGTGACAGGACAGCAGACTAACAGGTCTAGCCCAGCGACACAATATGCCTGCACTGACCCCAAGGGACAGCACATGGAAGGGAGCAGGACAGGGAACCAGAAGCATCTTCCTGGCCCTAAGTAGCCACTCCAGGACCAAGGAGACACATTCCCACCACTCCTCAGAAGGTCTAACCAAGCCTGAAGAACATCATCTGACTCACAGTGGAATTGAAAGCGGAGGAAGAGAGCTGAAACGCAGGGGTCAGCTTGAACCCGAACTTCACAGGTTCACCAATTTCACCAATTCCATCTCCACCAGCCATGGTGGAGCCACAGTGAGGGAGCCACTCCTCCGTGCCCAGGGGAAAGCTGATTGCACACCACTTCCCTGTTCCCCAGCTAAGATCAACACAATTTAATTTAAATATATGGGTCCAGGAGGATTAATTCCACAACGTTCGTTAAGCACTAAGTACTATTATTACCCAAACTGCTTGAGTTGGGTTTTTTCTTCTTTGAAAGAAGTGCTTAGAGACCAATATGTCTGAAGATTAAAAGTCACTTCAAAATCAGCATAAAAATAAGAGGGATTTAAGAAGCCTCACTGTGTCATTCAGACAGTAGTATTTATACGTCAATGGCCTGATTGTCCCAAAAACCAGCACCCATCAGCTTTAGGCTGATGTTTATATTAAAACTTTCAAGGGAAATCAAATTTTAGGTATCAAGTCTCCTTCCTGCCAACCAGCATGAACTTAACAGGGGGAAAAAAGCCTTCTGTTCAGCAGAACTGGCCTTCACCTCCTACAACAAAAGGTGGCACAATTACTCTGCCCTGCTTGTTTCATAGAATGCTTTGGGGTGGAAAGGACCTTTAGGGTCACCCAGTCCAATCCCCCTGCAGGGAGCAGGGACACTGCTAACTAGATCAGGTTGCTCACAGCCCTGTCTAACCTGGCCTTGAATGTTGCCAGGGATGGGGCCTCCACCACTTTTCTGGGCAACCCATGCCAGTGTTTTACCACCCTCATTGTAAAGAATTTCTTCCTGATATCCAGTCTAAATCCAACCCAAAGCATTCCATGATTCTATGATAGCAAGGAAGAACAAACTGTTGTAAGCCAAAAAGCCTTGGTACTTCACATAGCAGATCATCCAATCCTTTCCTGGAGAAACACATCACTGTAACCCCTATCTAACATAGCACTGAATGTACAAAGCCACATGCAACACCAGGGACACCTTTATCTAGGACTGGATGAGACCCAGAAGACCTTGTGGCAACTTCTGACTGACTGGTGTCAGAGGCACAGCCAGGTAGGTGCAACTGCATTTGGCTGCATCACATCGTCCCCTCCCACCCTGGGTCTGTCCTGCCCATTTCTTCCGCATTTCTTTGCAAACAGGCTTGTCCAGCAAGATCTAATCTCAACCAAGACCTCCCTGCACTGCTAGAAGTTGTGTCTGTACACAATTTCTTGACAAGCATGGAAAAGGATGATACATTCCTCTATCTAATACAGCTGTCCAAGCCAGACTCTTTACTGATGTCAACCAGCACAGCCCTAGCCTTAATTTTTTTCCATTTTTCAGAATCCAGCAACAGTATTCATGGAAGATTATTCTCTCACAGATCACTTGACAGTAAAAGTAATATGGCTGCTTTAAAATAGGTTTAGATAAAAATTAAATTGGAAGTAGGACATGCTTGCCCGGATCTCCTACTGAGTTGTTTGAGAGAAGAGAGGAAGCAGCTAAACTGAGCAAGGTGCCAAGCTCCGGAGCCCAAAGCTGCGGCATTTTCTCTTAAGTTACTTAAATCAACTTCCACCATGTGGAGCGCCCACAGCTTCCTTTAAAGGCCAAGAAAACTGTACACGTTCAACATCAAAAACAGTCTTACAAACTTCAGCCAGCTTTAGTGATGAGAAGGGGTTTACTCATCTTGTTTGCTGCTGCCAGGAGTCACAGCTATGGTTACAGGAAGAAACAGCATATACTTGCAGAACTTCTTAAAAGCACCTTACGAAGCAGCTGAACCACAGGCCTTTACTGCATCAGTAACTGGTAGAAAGTGTGGTTACCCTGCTAAGCCATCCCGGTGAACACTGCCATGCTTTTTCAGTCTTGGAAATCAGATAAAAATATCAGTGACCAAGACCAAACACTCTTTACACATCTACTCGAGGTGAGCAGAGTCCCTTCAGCTCTGTAAAGCCTGTTTCTTCAAGAACTCACTTTACTACGGGCCAAAACATAGGCAGCAAACCAACTCGGGCTGAAAGAAAGCACAAGGTGTTAAGCGAGAACCAAGCAGCACTGAGTTTCAAACCAAAAGTGGGAGAAAATATGTTTAAGAACCAGTATGAGGGTCTCCTCAGTGCTGTTTCCACATCACAGCTTCTGCTCAACAACCCTTTTGAAAGCTCAGCCTTGCTCACCTCTTCCATCAGCTTTGCCACAGCCTGACTGGGTCTGTCAAAGCAAATGGTGGTTGAACCAAATCTTACTGCTGGCCCAGAAATCTGCACCTATGTATGCCAGGACTCCCTGTGACCACATTTGCTTCTTTGCTCTTAAGACATTAGTTCTGAGCAATAACTGAGTATTTGGATACAACACCTTCCAAACGATGCCGTGTGTTGTCTTCATGGGACCCTGCTCACAGTCCCTAATCTTCAGATACTAAGGCTGAACAAACCCAATCTATTTGTTATTTCTACAGCCTAATATTCAAAGGATGCCTTGAACAATAAGCAGGCTCAAAGTAATCAGCTCAACTCCTGATTAAAGGCACAGGAACATCTAATTAGAAGTCTGTGTGTTAGTTGATACTGCTGTAGATAAATTTTTAATGACCCAGAAGCCTGCCAAACTTCACTGAAATTGTCATTTTTAACTATAATAAGACATGAATTAAGCTTTTAAACAAGGTTTTGGGTGAAATGAGTCTTATCAGACAATGACAACACTAGGCTGATAAACATTTGACAATTGCTTGCCCTGACAATGCAACTGGAGTTTAACAGACCACAGACAGACTTTTAACCAAAGAGATGCCCAGCGTCACAGATGGCAACTTCCCCGTTGTCTGGGGCAAAACTGTTCTCCAACCATTTAAAACTACATTTCAGGATTTCAACTCCATCATATAAATAATAGTTTTAAAAGTCCATGCTCTGAAAATCAAAGAATTCATTGAGGGACCCTACTGAGCTCTCAGCCACTGAGACAGGAAGCTACAGTCTATATACCCATGTCACGTCCCGGGATATCAGGGTATTCTGGTCATGGTTTTGCTAGTTTTCCAGTGCTCTACACATAACGAGTCTTTCTAAGCTCCTGAACATGGATGAATTATGTGCATGTGAGATTATGTTATTTTAATTTTGAAAGCAGAACGGATATAGCCAAGATAAACCAAATTTCTACAAATACATCCATCCGTGTCAGAAGCAATATCATGATATCTGCACAGTCTAAAAAAACATGCATCTGTAGGAGAGCCATACTGAACAGCTTTCAAAGATTGCTGACTATCCCGATGTGGCAAAGCATCCAGAAGAAAACCCAAAGGCACCTTCCACTACAGATCTCTACACCACCAAAAGCTTGCTTCAACAGAAGACTTTGAAAGCACAGAGCAAAAGATTTAATTATGAAAGAATGAGTGGAAGAAGATGAGTGGTTGAAAAAAAATCCCTGAAACATACATCATCTTTCTCCAAGAGCACAGCCACCATAAGCTTGGTAAAAGCCAAGCTGATGTCACATGTGCTTCACAAAGTCAAGTGACTTTCAGAAGGCTCTTCTGGGAATACAGAGCTGGCAAATCAGTGTGGTTCTATCAAGCAACCTCCATAAATAAAAGCCCTCCAGTTTGAAGCAATGATTATCTGTTAAAGCTGAAACTCACTGCAGAAAGGGGAACTTCACACTAGGAGAATGTTTACAGGGGAAAAGTTTCCAGTTTCCTGCCGTTTTGCAAGAATGCAGTTTAAAAGTGCCAGAGCTGAAGGTCAGCAACACAGCAGTAATCCATCACCAGCACTTTAAGGACCATTTCAAAGTTGTAACACAATTGCTGTACTTGAGCTGCTGCCCAAAAGACAATGTTCTGACTAATGCCAGAAATTAATAAGAAAAAAACCAAGAAGTGCTATTGGTGAGAGGAACCTATTCAAATTATATCATCATTTTATACCAAAATAGAAAGAAGTGGAACCTGGGCAAGGGAATTTTTCAGATTGACTAAGCACGATAAGAGAAACCTCCAGTTTCATTCCCAACATTGCTCAATCTTCAAGAAACCCTTGCCAAGCCCATGGAAACCTACTCTTTAGGTTTCCTCTTTTTTGGAAAAAGAAGAAAGTATTCTTAAAAAGGCTTGTGATTTGTGGAAGGACTCACTTCCATGAACTCAAAGCAAGGAGTGAGGACACAAGAAAAGATCACAGGACTGTACGTTGTATGCAAAAATACTGTCATTCCAAAATGGATGGGAAGTTTGGTCTTTTAGCAGAGCTGCTGAAATGCTGCTTCAGATCCTTCTCATTGTACACAAAACGAAGAACATCTTGAACATTTTTAACACATAGTAAAACCCTACTAAGTTTAACAAAAGAAATACAGCTGCTTCAGCAGGCAAACCAAACCTAACCTACTATCAAGAAAGTGAGACTGTAGAGTTCAAGGGTGGGAATGCCAGGAGCTCTAATAAATTCCAGCCTCACAGCTGATAGTAAAAGACCTAACAAAAATTCTTAAAATCCGGCTTTTCACTTAAACACAGATGTCCATTTTAATCCAAGAGCACCTTTTCCTTTGCAGCACAGAGCTGCCTGGGCAGTAGGAACATAAAACCTCCAAAATTCAAATGCACAATTTCTTGTCAAACTATGCCTGTGAAAAAAACAGCCACAGAGACCACCAGTATGTTCACCTACATCAACTAGTACTGAAGAAAAATCAAAATAAAACCCTTCTGTATTAGGGACCTTTGACAAAAAGCAATGTGGTAAGCCAGACCATTTGCTGAGCTGTTGTAAAATGTTTGCCATGAACACATCACGCTGGTGACCTCCATTAGTAGCAACCACAGCAAAACATGTCTTGCAGAAGTGAGGCCATGGGCATCAACAACATGACAGCCCATCCTATTTTAATCCATCCCCCAAATCAATTGCAAGTTCTGGAGACCTCCTCTCGCTCAAGACAAGACAGAGAAGAGATGTCCATTCCTCAGCCCAAGTAGTTTCACTAACTTCCACATTGGCTTTGCCATCCCAGGAGGAGAATAGCTGCTCCCCTACTCCCAGAAAGGGATCTTTGGGGCTTGGCAAGCAAACATCCATCACCATCACCATCCACCAGAACAATCCTAAGAAAACAGAACTAACCAGCATCTCCACAAGTCGCCTTCCAACTGCTGTCAGGCACTGCATCCAAGATAAAGACCTGCAAGACAAAAGTCCCTGAAGTGTTCAGAATAGCAAAAGGATCCCTACGCCTCTGTCTGGGAGGTTGGGAAGACAAGGCTCCACTGAGGAGAGCACATGCAATTCACGTTTGGGCTGTAAAGCAAGCAGAGAAAAAGAAGAGATGGCATGCTGGGACTCTTGAACAGGCTGTCTCACAGAAGAACCAGTTTCCCACAAACACATGCCCTGCACTGCCTCAGCTCCCCTGCTAGGGCCAAAGCAACAACTCCACTGTCCAGACCCCAGGCTTTCCCCTCACGCTCACCTACTCTCCCCTGGAGGACCTTTGGGTCCCTCCGGTGCCTTCTGTAGCCCTGCCTCCTATCTCCAGCTCCCCTTGCATCTTCTACCTGCTTTGGCTGGGCAGGAGACAGCAAATGCGTGCCTAGCCCTTAATCTCATCCTTGCCAACTGACAGTAACCAGCCAGCCAAACAGGATGGGTCATAACCTGGAGGTCACACCATTCAGTGAGGAGGAAAAGAGCCTTGGTCTCTCTTCTTGATTCATAGGAATATTCAAGAAATCTGCAGGAACTCAACAGTATATCAGTGTCAACTTTGGCTGAAAAGTTTTCAGTGGAAGGTGGCAGCCAGCCTGCACAACTCTTCCTCAAGTACCCAGAACAAATACATAAAGAGTAAGAGACAGAACTACAAGTTGCTACAGACAAGATCTTTTTTTTTGGTTGTGTTTTATTGCATCTTTTTCAGTCATTCTAAGCATATTTCTTTCTCTGCATTTCCATTTGTATGAACTGTCCCATGCTTGTGGAGAGTGCTGTGTTATAAAAAAGGACAGCAAATTTTATCCTTCCCTGAATGTATCTTGTATTTTGTTCCAGCTTAATAGGCTTAATTTCAAAGACCAATACTCTCTAAAGCCCTTCCAAAACCAAAAAAAGAACCCCACAGATACACTTCTAATATAAATGCATTTACACTTATTTTCCTGTTATACATGGGGTAAATCCACCAGCTGCAGTAACTACACAAGGGAAGAATCTGGCCCACAAAACCAAGCTTTCACCATCTACTCTGCTCCTGATAAGCTGCTACATCTGCGCCAGCAAATTAGTATTGCAGTCAGCTCACCACCAGCTCTTGGCAGCTTCCACACTGTGGGGCTTCAGCATCTTCTGCTTCCTGGATTCTTCCCCTTTAACTGTGTATTTGCTGCTTATTTACACCGACATTTTCTAAGGAACTGCAAGAAAGTTTAGTAGGCTTAGCTTTGTCTGCATTCCATCATTCTATTTATTCTGCTTACTAAGAATAATTTTCTATTATGCAAATTTTTAATCTTCCCATGGCCAATATTTAAATTCCATGGTACATTTCAGGGACTGCACCAGTGTAACTAATTCCTGACCCAGCTGTGAGCCGCTAGTGCCACCTGGAGTTTAATAGCTATACATAAAGCACGCCGAATCCCAAAGATGCACGCACACGTTTTAGCGCACAGCCTGTGAGAGTTGTACATCCAGCAGCACCAGCCTCCATGCAGCACCTTTGCACAGTGGATCTCATTTCCAGAGTCCAGACACTCAAAACACTCAGAGTGAGCCAAGCTGAGGTGGTGAGAAGCCGTAAGCACTGGAAACGTCAGTCCAAGAATGGACAGCAAAAGCCACCAAGTACTTTTAAAAACCTAACCTCAAACAGGTTTGGTAAGCACTTGAAAAAGCCCGATCTTCAATGTTTTTTCTGAAGTCAGCCTCCTGACTGCCCATACACACTGAAAAACATAGATCAGAGCACATCTTTATATCAACCATGAAGTCAAAGCATGGAAACAAGCTATTACTGAAGCAGCCCATACTATTTCAGATACCAACTGCCTCCTAATTCCACTTCCCTTTGGATACAAGTAAAACAGAGGTACCCTGGGCACCCTGGAGCTACACTGTAGACTCACATAACCAGTAAAGACAGAACAATCCAACTGGACTGCAGCAAAACTGTACCTGGGGTAGCAGAGACACAGCAGAACAACTCACACAATGTCAGTGGGGTCATTAATCCATTCCCGTTGTGTTGCCTACCACAAAAGGCACAGCCATATTTAGCAGTGCTACAGGAGAAGAGAACAAAGCAAAGAGCACGTCGGAAATACATGGTATGAGCAGCTTAAGAAAATCCAGGTCCTTGGAATCTCCAAGCAAACAATCAGCTCTTCAGGGTCTTCAGTTTGTTTTTATTCTGTTTTATTCCTGCAATATTTAAGAGAAGCTTATCAAGGACAACCTGAAGCACTACTAGATATGACTGTAACTTGATAGGGTTGGTGAAACTGGCTGTCACCGTGCGACATCACATCTGACCTCCAAATATTATGAGAGGTTAGCTGCAGTAGAGCCACGATTCCCTCACTGCCAGCCTCTGCTTTCGTATCCAGCATGACAATTTGTTTGGCTTTCAGTCTGACCATCACTATCAATAAAACATTTGGCAAATCAAAGAGCAGTGAAGAGTAACGATGGTTAACAGCCTAAACAGAGCACAGGTCTTTGCACTATTGCTGTACTGACTTTATAGCAGCAGGGAAACGTAAGAGACAGTCAGTATTATTGTACCCATCAAATAAGCACAGCTGATACAGGCGACACTGAAGGATTCACTGCGGGTTCACACTGGGTTTTTTTACAGTCATCTTTCCTATTAAAACAGCAGCTTGAGACTCCCTCTAAAGCTAAAGGAGGATTTAAATGAGCTTCCCAAAAAATCAGCGAAGCGCCCAATGATTGGGAGCTCCAGAAAGGCAAACTTCACCATGTACAAAATCCTTCTGGCACCCAGTCCAAGCAAAAAAACCTTTCAGCCCAGGAGGGATGGCTTCAAGAATCTACAAGCAACTACAGAAAGCAAACGCAAACACGTTAGACTATATGTACTAGCCACCACAGGAAGCATGAGCATGAAAAGTTTGCTTCTATTTTCAGTTTATTTCATTACATCTACCTAAACAGATGAAATTACTGAAGCATTAACGCAGCAAAATGGTACCACTGCAAATATAACAGAGCCAAACGCTTCAACTGTCAGCCTCTCTCTCCCCAGCTGTATTTGTTACTTGGAGGCACTAAATAGTTTGTGCTATATTTGGGGTTTTTTATGCAAGCCTGAACAGCAATGGAAAGGAATCAGCATTTTCCCACAACACAAGATGGGCTATGACTTTAAAAAGCAACTATTACAGAGCATCCTTTATAAAGGTGTTTGCAACCAGGCAACTACAAGAGCTAACACCTATACAACCCAGTAGGTGAAGCTATATTTAGCTGAAATTCAACACCAGTGCTACACCAAAACCATCATTTAAGCAATATTCAGTTTACCAACAGGAAGGTAAATTTGTCTGAAGGCGAATCAAAATAAAAAGAGTGAGCATTGCAATAGTCTGAAGAGCTGCTGTTCAAAGGCAAACTTCCTTTATGCAATTACAGTTAAAAGAACTGCTTTCTCCTGAATCACTGGTACTGTTTTTTCCTTCTCTTGGGCCAATTATGCCCTCAGGGATAATCTTGAAAAGACACTGAACCTACACCCAAAGCAACCAGTCATCGCGAAATAACTTAGATTATCTTTTTACTACATTGCAATTGTTATTTTTGGGGAGAATGGTGCTGAGGGAAGGAGGGAGCCATTTTATTTTTATAGCCACATAAGCCTGTCTTGGTGTGTTATTTGCAGAAAAAAAATGTTATGTGACATGTGAAAAGGAAAGGCAGCTTCTCTTCTTCACTGTTGAGTGACCATTAAAGAATGGTGGGAGTAGCAGAGGAGAGGAGGGGAGGGTTGGGCCAGCAAGAGGCAGGATACAGGCACAAAACTGCAGACTTAAGTGGATCCTATTAGTTGACCCAACACTGGCACTACCCCACGTGTTAAAGGAAGGGAGAACTACAGACTTGGTTATCTGGCTACTGAATTCCTGTCCCTGGTACATCACAAGGAAATCCAAGTTCTCTGGAGAGTTTACCTTTATGTCAAAAAAAGTTATGGTAGGAAGGTGACCTTCCCTCCAGCACTGTTTTCATTTTTCAAATGATCACTTTTTATACCATTGGAAAGGCACCATTTCCTTCAATCCCCAAACCCTTACAGACCAGGTGCAAAAGCGAGCCAGTGCAAAACACTCCTGCAGCTACCACAGCACAACACAGCCCCGCACCCAAGAAAAGAGCCATGACAGCGTGCCAAGAACCACTCACTACTGCCCTCTCAGAAGTCAGTGCCACAGGCTCTCACAGCTCTTCTAGGGTTCCTGGGTCCCAAAGCAAAACCTGAGATGTCAGGGGGACTCAGTCCACCCTTCCACAAAGTCAGTGGCCCCTTCAACCTCTCAACCACGGGACTTGCAGCAGACAAGCATGCTCACCTCCCTGCTGCCTGTTTCTAGACAGCCAGGCCTACAACAGCCCAGTTCCCTAGTCCTGCTAGCCAAATCCACCTGCCCTCCAAACACCCTCGCAGGCAGGCAGAACAATCAGACTTCTGGATCAAGTACAGACTATAGTAACTAAATTAACAAATAAATAAAAATAAAAGGCTGTAACAGTGCTCCAGCTGCTCTGCAGCACACTGCAGTGTAACTGCCACCACATTACAGCCTTCAGAGTCGAAGCTGAAAAGATGTATTGAACCAACCTCCTGCCATCCCCCCACTGGTCCCAGCCAGCAGCAGCACCACTAGGGACATGAAGAGGAGGCAAAGTCACTGCCACTCCTTGCTAAGCCTTTGCTTTATTCCTTCAGACTATAGATTTAAAGAATGGCTCTTTATCTTATAGCTGTGCTAAGGTTAATGAGAAAACCCAATGACCAAACACAGTTGAAGGCAACACCAGTCATCTACAAAAGCTCAGGCCAAGGAACAGCTGAGATACTGGGGAGCAAAGGTGTTGGGATCCCACAGCTGCTGGACTCACACAGAACATGGTCAGAACTTCAGAGCCCAGCTCCTTAGTGAGGAGCCTCCGCTGCAATAACCAGAAGTGCCTTCACAGAATCATCAGGAGAGACACTATTGATTTAGCAGGCAAGAAAACCAAGCATGCTCTCATCTTAAGAGATAAAAGAAATGAGACTGAACTCCCTTTAGTCTCTAACTGAGCAAGATGGGAGAGCTCACATCACCCTTCTCCTGGCTCTACCACTCAGAACTGAGGCTTCTGAACTGCAGGGTTGTCAGCCCAGCTTTCCTCATGCTTACCCTTTGTTTTAAAAAAAGACATTAAGTTCATTAAAACTGTTCTCTGCAGCTCATAGGACAACTACTGATCTAATCACCTAGTGGATTGTTACAGTTAGTTTGAACTACTTCCTTTTCTGGAAATAAAGTTTCAGTAACAAAGTCAGGGTTTGAAACTCAAATAAAAGCAGGGGACTAACACACAAAACAGATGCAAAGCTTATATTTATATATTCTTGGAAAAACCTACACTCTGGGAGCTAGACACACCTGGGACTATCATTCTCTCTCTCAAGCTGCCTTAGGGGATACATTAAACCCTGCAGACTCCGATACACTCGCCACGCTTTATAGCGTGCGTCACGCTGAGACGCATTTACCCAGCTTTAGCTTCTTCCCCTGTAACAGGGAGGTACAAAGAGCTCCTGCCTGACCTCTGTTCCACCTCTAGTTAGAGCCTCATGACTGAGGGTCCAGAGCAGTATCTTTAGCATAAAGAACACCACCTTTCACTTGCTCTATTAAAAGTCTACCACTAACTTCAAAGCCTGGTCTACCACCTCATCTTTGCAGAACCTCACCTTGTTTTGTGAGCGCTTCTCTCAGAGCCGGGGTAATCATCTCTCTCTTTGCACCCTCCTCCTTCCACCCAGTGGTCTCTCCGGTCAAGCTTGTTCCCACATCGCCTTCCTCGTGCTCCCGTTCTCTCTGTTTAAAAGACAGTGAATTACAACCATTTGGATTCAAGCATCACATTTCAAATGTTGTGACACAGTTCAGCCGCAGACCTGCTCAACTTAAGCTCACAAGCGCCCATACACAAGTTCTTGCATTCGTGGAATCCTGCACTCTATCCTTTTCATGAGACACTGGCCCTTCCTCAATTTAGGACAGTAAATTAAAACAAAAACAAAACCACACACACAACACACAAGATTTGTGCCACTAAGCAATAAGATTCTCCAGGACATTTTAAGAAACAAGGTACATGCATCTCATTTGAGAGCGAGAGGGACTCCAGGATTTAAACCCAAGTGTTTCACAATTGCACAATACCTCATCTCTCCGCAGAACGCAAACCAGAGGGAACAAACCATTTTGTGCCTGACACACCATTGGAGTGACAAGCAGCTATCATCCCCAGCTATCAGGGGCAGGTCAGGGAAGAAAGCCACGTCACTACAAGTCAGATGGCCCAAGAGTTTACAGAGTAGAAGCTACGGTCTCCACAAGTCACCTATGGCAGCAGCCCTGTGCACCACCAAAATTCAGCGATCACCAAGGTGCCTGCAAGAAAAGGCTGCTCCCCCTGCCCGCAGTCAGCTCGGCACAAGCCGCAGCACCCCATCAAAGTCTGGCTTCCAGCAGACGCTGCTTTGTAGACACAGTTAAGCCCTCAGAGCTTACTTAAAACCAACTGCAGGACTATCACATATTAGCATAAAGTTACAAGCAGGAGAAGCAAACCCTAGCACATCAAAAATTCTGAGTCCCCCGCTGTGTAAGTGCCACTTCTGAGACTTTATGGGTATTTTATTGTTCATGTCTACACAAAGAGGCATGAAAGTGTAAATAATTACTTTGATATCTCATGCAACTTGTAATCTGTCAGTCCTTTATGGCCTTTCTGAAATATTAAAGGAGTTCTGGATAAACAACAAAACAAAATCCAACAGAGGACATCTTGTTTTCACAAAGTTGAGGCTATTTCACTTCCAACCCTCTTTTGTGCCAAAGACATTAAGGAGTTCATACAAATGCTTCCAGGCTGAGTCTGCCCACCAACTGTTAGCATCGCTAAGGAAACCAGTGCTCTTGACTTGCCAAACCGTGTTCTTCGCTAGCAGGGAAAGTAATCCAGCCGTGCCTAGACACACAGACACATTTCTTTTGTACCCGAGCAAAATTTCAGAAGATAAAGGTACCTCAGAAGCAAAAACAAAAGTAAAAAACCACACAGACTTCAAGGTGCAAGGACAAACCAGAGTCCCTATTAAGCACTTGAGAAGGGAAGAAGAAAATAAAACATTTAGGGACAGAGGTTATTACCTTTCCTACCCATTTTGAACAAAACTTTGCTCACAGTTTCACGGAGGTTGTGCGGGAAGGTATTTGCTAATGACCAGTAACACAACATGGTCCTTACTGCAGGAGAAAGTTGTTTCCATCTTCGTCCTTTCACTCAGTTTGAGTCTTTAGGCAGGATTTCATTGGTTTCCATAACACTTCAAGACTTCCCCGAAAGGCTAGTACTGTTAAGTACTTGTCATGTGTTGGGTTTAAAACCTCTTTCTTGAGACTTGATCTTCATTTATCAGCAAGATGCTTCACCAGTAAAATATTAATATTACTGGAAAAGCCTCATCCATAAGGAAGAAAGGAGATAAATGAGATAATAGTTAAAAGATGAAGATTTTAAGTCTTAAATAAAGACAGTCTCCTCCCACAAGCTACTGTTTAACCCAGAAGTAGGCCCCACCATCCAGCTACAGAGGAAAGGAGGAAGGGCAGTGCCTTAGCACAGATCCATTGGCTACTTCAAGCAAAACGCTGTGCAGGATTTACAAGCAGGTAGGCCAGGATGTGTCCACTCTACAATCTCATGCTAGGTTAATTCTCCCAGAAAAACCTAAATATGCATTATGGAGCACATCATAATATTAAAAATGCAGCCATTAACTTAAGTACAAATGAGACATCCCATCTAAGACAGCCTTCAGATACAGAAAAAGTCCTTCTGAATTTAAAGGCTTTGCACTTCTACCTGCCTGTTGTGCCCATTACTGCAATAACTGAGAAAAGCGCCTAAACACGAGAAGAACAAATGAAATTGCCTTACAGGCAGGGCAGAAACACATTTATTTCAATAATCATTTTTCCCCTCACAGAGATGATATTTTTTTCCCCCTCATCCTAATATGAAAGCCTGTAAACAAAATAATCATTTGTTTTTCTCTGAACTGCAATACCTGACTTGTTCAGTTTGGCAAGTGATTGGCTTCTGATATTTCTTGTGGGAAATGGAATTCACAGCCCTGGGAGTTTTACTTATTTGCTTAATAAACCTTTCATATCCATTATTTAGAGTTGGAGTGGAGAGAACAAAGTTAACTTTGCACAGAGCAAATTTCTCAAGTTCTGGTGATTTAGCAGAAAGCCCTGCAGTAAATCTGAGGCAAATTACTGTCTTTCCATAAGAAATCAAGCAGGTAGTGACAAGAGCCAGCTTTCATGCCCTTGAAATACTTCACTGCTGAAAATCTGAAGAGTCATCCTCTGGTCTGTGTTCACAAACAAGAGAACTCACAGATGAGAAAGCCTAGGAACACACTCCAATTTCTTGGTACCGCAAGGCTCAGCACAGGAGGTTTGGGTTTGGTTTTTTTTGCTACTGCTATTGCTTCAATTGCACCTCATGTGTAAGGGCTTAAGATCACCTCCTCTACATGTGAAGGCAAAAAAATTTCTTCCCTCTTATTGCCATACAGGCAGCACAACAGACACAAGCAGCACATAGTTGTTCTGGGCTCCCTGGTTCAAGAGTCCAGAGGAGGGCAACAAAGCTGATGAGGGGACTGGAGCATCTCCCCCTGTGAGGAAAGGCTGAGGGAGTTGGGCTTGTTCAGCCTGGAGCATCTCCCCCTGTGAGGAAAGGCTGAGGGAGTTGGGCTTGTTCAGCCTGGAGAAGAGAAGGCTGAGAGGGGATCTCATCAACACATACAAATATCTTAAGGGTGGGTGTCGCAAGGACGGAGCCAGACTCTTCCCAGTGGTGCCCAGAGACAGGACAAGGGGCAATGGGCACAAAGTGAAGCAGAAGAGGTTCCAGTTGAACATGGGGAAGAACTTCTTTACTGTGAGGGTAACAGAGCCCTGGCACAGGCTGCCCAGGGTGGCTGTGGAGTCTCCTTCTCTGGAGATATTCAAACACTGCCTGGACGATGTCCTGTGCACCCTGCTCTGGGTGAGCCTGCTTGAGCAGGGGGGGTTGGACTGGGTGATCTCCAGAGGTCCCTTCCAACCCCTGCCATGCTGGGATTCTGTGATACTTCACAGGCAGAGGAAGCCCATTTTTGATGGGTCAAGAGCAGAGGGCATCCAACAGACACATGCAAGAACCTCAGTATTCCCTGCCCCTCGGACAAGTCACAGCTCAAATGTTTCAAATTATTTCCTCCAAATATGCCACAGCCACATTCAGATACAGTCACACTGTTGAACAAGACATGCTGCTGCCAATTCTCCTCCTCCATGAAGCATGCTCTCCAGGATGGCAAGCTCCTCAATGTCTCCCTGGTTTTTTTGGTTTATTACATCAAATGCTTTTCAAGCTAAGATTGCGGGGGCAAGAAAAAAAAGGCAAGTTCAGCATAACTTCCATGCAAAAAAGTATTCCCTAAACTACCTTCATTTGGCATTTTTAGCCTCATGGCTCTATTTATTGATGTGCCACAGCTAAAAAAACATGCTCCCCAAGAAGTTTTTACTCCTGGAAGGAAAATGATAGCCAGAATACCCCAGTTTTGACTGAACTTCTTTCCTACTTAACCTCCCAGTTGTCAAACAAAAGGGAACCCCTGGCCCTGTCATGATTTACAGCCTCATCCATCAAAAGGCTCCAGGTTCTTTTAACAAATGAAAGGCAGAAGCATTAAGAAAACAGTAATACATCAGGAGCTGGAGCCAGGACTAACAGAACCAGCACTAAAGGAAAATATTGGGAAGGCCATCAGGAAAAGGCTGCCTGGCAGCAAGAAGTATTAGTAAAACTTTCCCAGGGGAGTCATTAAATGAAGTATTAAAGTTGATGAATTGCATGAATGAAGAGTTAAGGTTCACACAAGCAGAGCTCTGGAAGCAATGCTCCAGTGGCAAGAGGACAGCTAGAAAAGCTGACTTCTCCCTTGGATCAGGCTCAGCTGTCAGTGGCACAACAGGCAAGAGCCATGCAGGGATTTTTTCAAAAGGTGCCCACAGGAACGGCACTCATTTCCTTACAAAGCAACCTTCCTGCAAGGCTGAAACACACAGAAAAAGAACAGGACAGGGAGTGGACTTGCACAAAGATACTCTTGAACACAACAGAAGAGGAGCAGATGACTGCTAGTGCACTGTGGGAACCTTTCTGCTCCAGGTACAAAGCTCTGGCTGCCACAACCCAGCCATAACAAACCAAGACAGAACTGTAATTTACTCCATCCATGACTAAACACTCTGCCAATCCTACAGCAACATGGGATACTCTAACTGCTGTCAGCCATCAATAAAAACGGCTTTGAGCATTTGCAAGTGAGCACAAAGATGAACACTGGAAACTTGGACTGAGTAAGCAGCGAACCAGCAAACACCCCAACAGCAAGAAAATCTGATTGAAAATAGCTGCTAGAGTCTACATAATCATGGGCTACATACCCGCTCCATACAGCGCTGCCCAGTTAAGCACAAAAGCCTGAACTGAAGCAAAAAGCAGACAGGTTGAAAGCACGACAGCCAAGAGACAGGGAACTTGGCAAGGTAATGAATTGCCATGACTGAAACAGGAGGGTGCTTGATCAAAAGCAAAAATTATGGCATGTGTTTTCAAGAAGTTTCCCTAAAATGGGGAAAGCCCAAGAGATACCAATAAAAAAACCCAAAAAACCCTCTGAAGTGAGATTTTTTTTTACTCCTGGAATAAAAACCTTTGTGGACTTTCAATAAGGAGCTGGAAGGAAGTCTCCATCCACATCTACCTTACTATGCTGTAGAACAACAGAAGGTCCCTTGCATTATTTTGCGTCAGCAGGTACGAGCTGCCATCAAGAGAAAGGATGCTATTCGAACAGATCCACAGCTCTGCCCCCACAGAGGGAATCCTGCCTTTGCTTTGGTTTGAAGAGCCAATGCTGAGATTTTTGGACATACACAATGGCATTTTTAAAGCCTAAACTCACACAGACAACTAATGACAGCAGACTTATGCTGCTATCCAACTGAATCAGTCTGAAAGAGCGCTGCGCATCTTCTGTGAAATGAAGGATAAATGATCCTACCAACATCCATTTTCCTGTAGGTTCAATGTAACTTAGGATTCTGAAGGACAAAAAAAATTCCCAGATCACAACTCTAAAATATATCTGCCAGGCTACAGTGGGGTTTAAGATTGCTTCACTGGGCTACAACATCACTGCTCTGCTGTAGGGAAAGTTTTTACAAGGTGTTGTTAAACCACAATTCTATTTGTTTGCTTTGGGAAACTTCCTTGGACATACCATCAAGACAACTGATTTTCAAACAGAAGAATCAAAACTAAAAATCTGTCTGTCTCCACCCAAGAGTGACTAGCTTATATTTGAAAATCAGGCTATAGATTCACATTTTCATTCCTTTCTTCTGTGCTACAATAATCACAATTAAAATCCAGGTAACATGATTTAACAAGTGTCCCAAAATACCCAGCCTAAAACTAGTAAGATTTTCCACTTCAGTCTATTCTGCTTTCTCTCACACAGAACATGCAGCACACGTCCTTTCACTACGTGTTGCCACATATTGCACATTCTTTTTTAAATGGCTCTGTAAAAGACTTCTCCACTCCATCATTTCTTATTTTTCCTTACAGTTTAGGACTAAAAGGCATTTTGTTTCAATACGAAAGGGCAGTGACCATGCCCCTGTAGTTGGCACTGGTGAGGCCACACCTCGAATACTGTATTCAGTGTTGGGCCCCTCACTCCAAGACAGATATTGCGTTGCTGGAGCGTGTCCAGAAGAGAGCAACAAAACTGGGGAGGGGTCTGGAGCCCAAGGCTGATGGGGAGCAGCTGAGGGAGCTGGGGGTGTTCATCCTGGAGCAGAGGAGGCTGAGGGGAGCCTTTATCGCTCCCTACAACTGCCTGACAGGAAGGGGGAGCCGGGGGGGAATCGGGCTCTGCTCCCAGGGAACGGGCAATGGGACGAGGGGAAATGGTCTCAAGTTGTGCCAGGGCAGGTTTAGGTTGGACATTGGGAAAAATTCCTTCCCTGCAAGGGCTGTCAAGCACCAGAAGGTGCTGCCCAGGGAAGGGGTCAAGTCCCCATCCCTGGGGGGATTTAAAAGCCAGGCAGCCGAGGTGCTTAGGGACAGGGTTTAGTGGTGGGATGGCAGGGCTAGGGTAACAGTTGGGCTAAGGTGATCTTAAAGGTCTTTTCCAACCTAAACAATTCTATGATTACCAAACTTTCAAGTGGTCAAAATGCCATGCACGCATTTAAAAAAAAAGAAAGCGTGATGAATTTTGATTCTGCAATCATTTGCTGTGTTTGAAGACGACTCCAATCAATCTGAGCTAATACCAGCTAGAGGTTTATTTCCTAGTAGCAGTATCTGTTGTGGAAAAGCCAGACCTGGTAGCAAAGCTGGCCAGGCTGCAGACTGCTATTTTGTATTAGAAATTCTATAGAATCATAGGATGCTTTGGGTTGGAAGGGACCTTTAGGGTCACCCAGTCCAACCCCCCTGCAGGGAGCAGGGACACCTTTAACCAGATCAGGTTGCTCACAGCCCCATCCAAGCTGGCCTTTAATGTTTCCAGGGATGGGGCCTCCACCAGGCCATGCCAGTGTTTCACCACCCTCATTGTAAAGAATCTCTTCCTTATGTCCAGTCTAAACCTACCCTGGTTTAGTTTAAAACCACCATCCCTTGTCCTGTCACAGCAGGCCCTGCTAAAGATTGTCCCCTTCTTTCCTATGGGCCCCCTTTAAGCACTGAACAGCCACAATCAGGTCCCCCCACAGCCTCCTCTTCTCCAGGCTGAATAACCCCAACTCTCCCAGCCTAGCCCCATAGGAGAGGGGTAGAGCCCCTCGGATCAGTTTTGCAGCCCTACAAAAAAGCCCACAGAAAGCAGACACCCAGTGCACGCCAGCACACTGCCAGACATCAGCGAGCAGCAGGCGGTTCTCATACCCACCTTCACTGGTCTTCAGAATTCTTACAATGCAGGAAAGCATCTAACCGTAAAAATGTTAATACAGGTTATGAAACACTAGGAAAAGCATCGAGCAGAAGCAGTCCACAATTTTCCTAGGACCATAAGAGTCCCAGGCACAACTCCCCAGTTCGGTTAGTCTTTCCAGGAAGACCATTTTGCCAAAACCTGCATGCAAGCTCCCAATCAGCAGAAGTCAGCGCTAACGAGAGCACAGCATGGCAAAGCCCCTGTTTGCACTTTCTCTACCTGCCTCCTCCCTGAATGGAAGCTGCATACCATCCTTCCAAGCACTCAAGTTAACAGTTTTGGTCTGTAGCCCATTCAATGATGTGCACCAACCAGCTTTTCAGAAATATTAGATGAGAGGCCACAAGATCATCAGAATACATTAACATTAAAAGGAAATTGGCTGGTTTCTACCATAATCAATCTTCATTGACTGTAAGATAATGTGAACCAGTCAATTAGGAAAACAGACCAAGACAGATATCCAGAAGCCCTGCAGAGCATCCCTCAAGACCCAAAGCCCCACTTTCCAAAACCACAGTCCAAAGAAGAGTCAGAAACAACTTGGTGCTTCATCCTCCCAAGGGCGACACAGCGCAGTTCCATGTGCACAACTGCACAAGCTGCTTTTCCAGCAAAGCCTTGTGCTTCACACCTGGGTCTCTTCTGCCCAGGTGTAGGTGATGTATAACAGCACTCCTCTTTCTAAAATACCTATGCATTCTTGTTTCGGTAGCGCTGATCATCACAGGGACCCAGCCCAAGTAAGCTGGGTCAGACTGAGCCCCTATGTAGGAATTACTTGCTAGCACAGATACAGACCCAGACTGCCTTGCCATGAACAATGGGCACAGGGGCTCCAGCCACGCCAGCGTCAAAAAGGAACACCCTTTCCTCTTGCAAAAGCTTAACTGTGCTATTAGCAGAGAAATCCACAGCATGGTTTGGCACATGTGTAAGTGCTCTATACAATAGAAAAAAAAGGTTAATGTCATATTACAGTGCCCAGTTCCTTCTGTAGAGCTGAGATAAGGCTACTTCAACTCTCTTATGCCACGCTCTTCCATTCAGAAGGCATTTAGTAGGAGAGGTTCCATCTCCTCTGCATATCCACACCACCTAGCAAAATGCAATCCCTATCTCAAGCCAGCTCTCTGCAACCAACAGCAAGGAGGACATCAAATTATCAGCTCTGACATGAACAAGGACAGGTAGATGCTTTGCCTGCTTTGGCAGCCCATGTATCAACAAAGGAAGCAAAGCTGTGGCTCACCTTCTACCAGGAAAAAAAAAGCAGCTCCCACTGCCCATAACCGGGGCTGCCCTTCACACAGAGGGGCAGGACACTGAACAAGACAAAGATGCATAATTTTGCAGTCAAGAGCCACTTACAACCTATACTGACCGCTGGGCACTCACAGCAAATAAGAAGGTTTGACAGGAAACTGCGTGTGGACAGGCTTGCTGCCAGCCTCACGGCTGAACGACCGATCTGCAGGGTCTGCCTAGCAGAAAGTGGATGCATTTACTGGGCCTCATAACACCTTACACAAAACACATTTATTTGGCAACAGATGCTGTGCTCCCACAGAACACTCTTGCACTGCTCTCTCCTTAGATACAGCAACAACATTAACGGGCCACTTCCTCCATGCTTCTCCCAGTAATTATCATCAGCAGATAATTACTCTGTGCATTGATTTGTGGACTTCTGCTCAACTGTGTTATTTGGCTGGCAAGAACCTTAAAAAATGCACAGGAAAAATAAACACCTGAGAAATGCAGCACAAAGTTTGGGAGAAATGGTAAGCAGATGGGCTGGATTGCTGCAGGCTAAACCCTGATCATTTCCAGCAACAGCTGCGGCCAAGAAAAGGCTACGAAAAAGAGAGGAAGCCCAATACATGGGGGACTTCAGACTTCCAGAATTTTTTATATCTCTCAGCTCTGCTTCACTACCCATTTTCTGACTAATTTACGACAGACTGAAGAACAGCAAGGGATATGGGATTTATGACCCAGGGCAAAAATAAGAGTCTTCATTCATAGATCTCAAAGCCTTTTAGAAAGACTCATCAAGGAAGCCAGTATCACACCACACGTCAGACAGAATGTCCAGCCAGAGGTTACCTTTAAAGTATTTTGTTCTTTTTTTCCTTCTTTTCATTGGGCACTCCCACAGCAAGAAAAGGCAAGCCTCGAGATCTCTTGTAATGTAGTTTATGAATTGTAATTCTTTTCAATAGCCAAGGTTTAGAAAAGAAAGATTTGAGCACAGGAAGGGTGAAATGTCCCTGTGACAAATCCAGATTTTAATCCTAGAAGTAGTCTCCAAGCACTTAAATGATATTTCTTAAAGCTTATTTTAGAATGTAGGATCACACTGAATTCTGAGCCAGAGTAGCAGAGGTCAAAATCTAGCCCAGAGACTGAGCTGTTGCAGATGAGAGCACATCTTCCCTACAGGAATCTTTCACCCATTAAAAGTTAGAGAAAGTTTTTGGAGAGCTCTAAATGTACACATCATTTATAGCTGTTTCTAAATTGTGACAGTTCAGTACCCCAGCCTTGTTCAGTTTGGTTAAAACATGGCTAACAATCCTTGCATACTCTAAAAAGTTTCTGCCTGTAACACAAAGTTGCATGCAACACTGTCTGTAAATCTTGTGCCTTAAATACTTTGTATCTTAACCCTCGCTGCCCCATTTCAAAATAAAACTCCAGCCAACTTCATCAGAAGTTTCTTCACTCAGCGTGAGCAAGGTTTGGCCTTCCACAGCAGTCACGCACTCACAGGGCTCTTGGGAAACGCTGTGGTTGCTGCAATTTACAATCCCAGTGGTGGTCAACAGCCGAGAGGATGACTTTTTAGGGAAGAGTGCCAAAGGGGATCAGGAAGCCTCCCCTGTGCCAAACAAACATAGAAGTAACCAGAAACTTCTTGAACATGCTCTCCAGGATGTATTTTGTATTCCTGTAAACTCTGTCTTGGTCTTGCTCTTCTACACACACCCCTCCTCTGTATTTACATTGCAAATGTGATTATCAGCATCATTAAACTTTTTGTTTTAGAGAACAAGAACATTAATCTCAAAATTGTGTCAACAAAATATGCCCATTTGATTACTTCCCAACCCATCCAAAAAAATTAGAATATTATTATTACTATTACTCATGCCTGCAGTTTATAAATATGAAGGTTAATAAAGCCATTTCATTCCCTGGGAACAAGTCTAGATTGATCTTCCTAGTTTATCACAATCTCCCAGCTGTGGGAGATAATCTACGTTAAGGAACAGTGTCCCTATGATTAATAGCAGTCTTGCAGGCCACAAACATACCCATTAGATTTCACATTTTATCTGATAAATACATTTCAGGGGAGTAACTTTGGAGGACAGGGAAAGTGTGCCACAACTGTAGAACTTAAAGATCCACTTAGTTATTAAACCCACTAAGAACCACTGCCACCTTCTGCTGCTACATAAAAGGAATTGGAAAACAGATCCAGGTTCTCAGCCTAAAAACCAAGCAGCTGGAAGGGCAGTAAATGCTCAGAACAGGCTGGATTTTAGCAGCTACAAAGTAGTCATCACCACATAGTATGAGATCTGGTAAACAAAGTGTGGAATTTACCTTGGTATCAGCCATCATTTTGTATATTTGAATGATTTCCTGTTGCCACCCGACCTTGTGCCAATTTTTGTGCTCAGATTCAGTGTGCAGAAGGCACCATCACCTTGAACCATGTGCCTTTACCCTCAGCAGCCCTTTAAAAATCCACCTCTTCTCCAAGGGAGAGTATGCAATAGCTACAACTCTGCCGGGAGGAGAGGTTTGGGTATTCACCCTGAACTCCTGAATCCATCTGCCTGATCCAAATGACTGCAAGAATGCAGTACCCGTCTCAAGCCCTTTGACAATACCTTGTAAAGTGCAATGAAGCTGCAGCATATGGGGGCCGGAGGGGAACAACACCGTAAAACAAAACTCAGCCTTGATTTCCATTAAGTCAAGCAACAGGAGATGGATGCAAAATTAAATTAATATCACTAGCAGAGATGTGAGCAAACATTTATTAGATACATTCGCCTCCACAGCCTCACTCTGCCATCCCATAAAAGGCAGGACAACGAGGAATTATGACTGTCTGTGACTGCACATCTGTCTTATCTGCTAGCAATTCTCACACAGGCCTGCAGAAGAGATCAAAGCTGGACCCTAAAACATTTCAAATGATATTGCACACAGCAGAACCTGCTGTTCTATCTCCCACATGCAGAGGAGTTAACACACAACACTGACATCCACAAAAGCCATGCTGACAACTGCTAGGCAAGTTTCAAGTCCAAGTAATTCTGCATGTGAAGACGTGTCTGTGATATAACCCTGAAAAACACAAGTCTTCTTCAAACTTGCTAGCTTATATATGGGTATTTCAGATGCAAAAACCCAAAGCACTTGCCTGCATTGGTAGGGATTGCTGCAAGACAGAGTACATCACTGTAAAACAAAAGCGTCAGGCTAATTTTACACAGGTCAGCAATCTGTTAGAGGGAAAAAAATGGCTAAAGGGACAGCACAACTCATCTGGAAAAGAAAACTTCTCATAGCACAAACTCATAGCCACTGAAGTGAGGATGCGACAAACAAGAGATGCACTGCATTTAAAAACTGTATCTTCCCGCCTGGGAGCAAGAGCACCTGATCATGATAAATTACTTTCATAAATGCAGATCATCCCATTCTTTCATATCTAGTCTTCAGCATTTATTTTTGTTATAGCAAATAACTGCACCTACAGGATCATTTTACAATTCAAGTGTTTGCATAAACCTGTTGCAAGTCAATGTGCACACCCCCCCCCCCCCAAGAGATTCACCACCAAGACAAAGTCATCCTTTCTCCCAGCTAACAATACAGATAGCCATCAGTCCAGGCTCCCTCATGAAATATTTACACAGCTATATCCTGCTATCGCTCTGGAGACGACACCCCCATTCGAGAGAACTGAAGATTTACATCCGAGTCACCGCCATGGGCCCTTTCTCCATTACCTGCTCTAGTTACAGAAGCACGAAACTAGAAACCTAGATTGCAGCTAGGCTGATCAACCATGCAGAACGGGAATAAAGGGGCCAGTAATGAGAACTACATCGTCAAAGGCTTCAAAATTAATCCAAAAACCTGGGACGTGACTACAGCAGCACAGTTCAGAGGGCGTCAGTGACAAAGAAAGGCTGATCCCCAGTTTTAGGGCCTCCTGTCTCATCAGCTGACAGTTGCTCATATCTGAAAGGGCCAGGACACTTCCACGCACGGTAAGGCTGTGCTTCCAGTCCCACACCGACACTTCCACTCTCAGGATGGAACCATTTGCAAGAGGGCAGCATTCAGCTGTCACGGACAGAACAACCACTTGCCATCTCTGAGGAAAAGGCAGCAGACCCCCACAGATCAGGGGGCTACTGAGGTCAGAGCCACAAGAACCTGATCTACACGGAGACACTTGCATTGCTGCAGTAACTTCTATGTACAACATACAGGCCTCTTGCCGCTCAGAGAAAGCTGAGGAGAAATAGTTAATTGTTTGAATCATGCATCAGCCAAAGCCATTGACAGCAATAACTTCACTGCCTGTGTAAAAAACGATATCACATTGACTTCAGCCATGCTCACTACCAGAACAACAAGCATGAGAAGCCAAAAGCAGGAAGTATTTTATTGCTGTGCTCACTTTTTACTCATGAGCTGGGCTATGATGTATGGTTTTCCTGGTTTACATCATTCTTTGATCAGTGTTGCCATACTTGGTCAGTCAGTGAAAACTCAGTGCCTAATTTTTCATAAATGCTGGCCGACATCACCTCCCTTCCCTGGTCCAAATAATCTCCCAGGGCACGCTGCTGCAGGAAACACATTTCCCTTCTTGCCAATGACCTCTAGTGGTGAGCCCATGCAGGAGCAGCAGGAGAGGACCACAGCACAGCTACATCTGGAGAAGAAATCGATCCTTTCTCCCTCCAACCAAGGAACGCCTAACAGTTCACCCATCCTTCTCTTGCAAGCTGCAGCGCACAAGTTGATAGAAGCTCAGGGAGAGGGGTACACGCTCAGCAGCATGCCTTGCCCCCAGATCAGTGGGGCCACTCTCCCAGCATCAGTGTTACAAGCAGCAGGAAGCGTTTTGCCTCCTTCTAAGGTAAGGAACACAGCATGCTCCCTGTGCAATCCCCTTCCCTCCTAAGCACGCAGCCTCCTGCCTGGCGTGCTGTAGCCCAGAGGTGTCACCTTGTCTCTGACTGGGGTGGAGATTGTCAAGTTTCAGGAAAGAGCTGTGAGAAGTCCATGCTGTAGAGGCACATGAGGTAAGGAAGGTGTAATTACAGACAGTTAGGCTTGTTGAGAGGGGAGTGGAGAGCAGCTCAAGGGTTCACGAGGAAAGACAGCACCACAGAAAGATCACTAAGGGAGAAAAACAGAGTCAGCAGGTGGCCACAGCACAGGTCTGTCCTGGGGCCAACTCCTCCCCTCCCAACTGCATGGCCAGCAAATAGTGTGGGGAGCACACTAAGGCTTAGCCTGGTAGCTATTATAGCCTCACTCCTTTTTGTGTGCTAACCAAATAAATGAGTTTGGTCTATTGTGTTTGCATACTCTTTGAACACAGAAAAAGAAACATGAACAGAACCACACAGAAACAGAGATGGCAACGCGCTGAAATGAAGCAGGATCACGATAGTCTCTGACAGGCTCAGCAGAGGTCAGCTCAAGCCCTCACTGCTCTTAGCACCTCACCTTAGGGCAGCAGCAAGACACAGAAGCTCTTGCAGCAGTGCGTTACCACTCCACCGGCAGCTCTGCTCCCCAGCACAACACACTAGCACACATGCCTGCATTTCAGCTGATGTACCCATGGGTGGACAGAGTAACAGGATTTGTGTTTAGACACTGGAATGTGAATCACAGCGGCAGAAATGTACATTCTGATCTGGATGTTGGCCATGGAAGTATTTTCTCTCAGACAGGTCACCATTGCAGCATTTGCTCAGTGAACAAGGCACAGTTAGCTGGTAACCATCTCCAACACACCTTCAAATGCACCTTTTTTGGGAGCGGTTCTCCCACAGCTCACATTTTACTCTCCCTCTAACTAGACCCTACAGATTTGAATCCAGCAGGCAATTCAATGGAGCAGTGAAAGACCTGCCAGTTCTACACTCGCTGTAACAGCAGTACCTTTGCTTTTTTCATGTAGCTCATGATATTGCCGAGATCTTCAACATCGATGACAGAATTTGTGCCTCCAGCTTCCTCAGCATCAGCCTCCTCCTCGCTACTGGTTTCAAACAACTCCTCTGCCTGCGTAAGAGATCAGAGAAAAATAGGAATGTATCTGAACATTAAACATAACACCTTTATCTATGCTAACCAGCGAAATCAGCTCTCAATCAGTAAAGACTAATGAAAAACAAAGAATAGTCTACCAATAACATGTAAAATGTATATGGGATGCATTTAAACTCAGAGCTCTTTAGCAGTGTGTATTTTGAAGGGCTCAGTAGCACAGACCATCCAAAACTCAGTCCAGCTATCCTGCCTCCAGATTGCTCCATTCTCCTCATGTGCCTATCTGAGCACAAGGAGCAATACAGAAGAGTCCAACTCCCACCACATACTGTGATGATCTGGAAGCCTAAACCTCTAACTCCTCCAACTGCCCCTGCCTGAATGAACAGGGAGTGAGAGATCTGCCTTCCAAGTCAAATTCTTCACAGAGCAGAAAAGTTGTCTCCCTTTCTGTATGCAGCCAAGGTACAGCACAACAGCACTGGGGTAACAGCAAGATTTATTCCTCTTGTTTCTGCGGCAGTCAACACACTCAAACACACACAGCCAGAAGAGCCCCCATTTTCCTACAAAATTCAACATGGCCATAGCAATCATTTCCAACCCACAATAAATGTTTGCAGGGAGGATTAAAGCGCCATAGCAGCTGAGTTTTGCACTGTAGAGCAAGAGAGAGGATTTCTTTATTCAAAACCTGCAAAATGACACACAAATGATTACAGGCAGAGACATTCAGAGGAAATACAGGACTTGCTCAGGTAATGCTCCCCCAGTTGCCTTTGGAAAAAAACTTGGGATGCAGGGAAAGCACTTAAGCTTCAACAAGTTGAAGTGGAAGCAGATTAACTGCTCACAGGGAACTAAATGCTTCACTTGGCCATGAGAAAGCAAAGACTCTGATGAGAACCCAGACTGCTTCTCTGGAGCATCTGTCTCAACATATACCTCCCCTCATTCCAGGGCAAGACTCCCTCATCATATAAATGCCACCTAGCCAAGGTCCAGCACTATTTGGTCCTTCTTTTTGGATGGCTTATTCTACCTGTTATCTGCAATGGGATCTGATCCCTCTTCCCCCTCTGCTTCACAAAGAAGCATCAAGCTCCCACAGCACCCCTCTGGGCTGTAGGAGGAAGGAAAGTCAAATAGTGCTTCAAGGGCCACTAAGCCAGAAACAAGGCCACACAGATTTGGGCTCTACCTCAGCATTCTCATATTCTGATGCCCCGTGTTCACGATCTGAGCTCTCTTTGCTCTGCTTCCCTGGAGATTTGCATTTCCCCTTCTTGCACTTCCCACTGCAGGGCTTCTTTTCCCCTCTGCAGAGCGCCTGGAGCCGACTGAGGAACTTGGCTTTCCAGGCTTCAAAGTCTGCCTCGATGCTGCCATGTTTACTCTGGGCCACGTTGCAGTCCCCCTCGGCACGAGTCAGGATACGGCTGGCGCTGAGCATCCACAGCCACCTGTCAATGTTTCTTCCAACCTGGGATAGGATGAAAGTTAGAGGGAAATTAAATGAAGCCCAACTTCAACAAAGCAGGCAATTAAGAAAGGAAGGACCAAGCCTGGAAACAGAGCTAACGAGCTGCACAGGACTGCAAGGCAGGGACTTCTGGACTCCCTCTCACCCGCATGGGCACAGGTCAGTCTGAACACCGCCACACACCCCAAGGCCTCTGCTATCACTCTGATGTGATAAGAGATGAGTTCTGGGAACAAGCTTCTTTGTCGGATGGTTGTGGGTCAAAACATCCATGTGTACCATGTTTCATGTGGCCCCTGCTATACAAGCATAGCCTGGTGACAAGCCATGCCATTTTTATGACTGACACGAAACTGATTTCCAGCTATTTCCAAGATATTGTCATATTTTACATCAGGAAATGAAGCCAAAATCCACACAGTACAAAGTACATAAGGTAGAGAAAAGTGCTCTAAACTAAAAGGCAGCACCCTCATGCACCGGTATAAAGCTTTCAAAGCTGGGTAATTAACCCAGTAAGGATTTACCAGATGTATTCCCATACCTCCCAGATTAATGCAGTGCTGATGGGGCTCCTTTCCCATTTAAAAGAGCAGCACAATTGCTTCAAAGCTGCATTGCCTGTGCCCTGAACCCTAATCAAGCCCACACAACAACTACAATTCTCACACAAACCACCAGTGTAATTCAGTTTTGTAGCATTTAAGAAAGCTTAGCCTTTCAGAGGAGCAGAAATCAAAGAAAGGTGCCCAGGAGATACTTACTGTGTTGTAATGATCAACATAAACAGAGTTTCCCAAGCCAAACACAGCATATCTCAGGCCTTTCAGATACGCCTTGCCAAAGCGGAAGTCATTCGCAGCCTCTTCTAACCACTTGCAGAACCACGCCGCACTCTCAGTTGGCTGTCCATCTGTGTACGTAGCTACCAAGAACACACAAATGTTCCTGCTGGTTGTCTAACAATATAAAGAGACCAGAATAGAAAAGATCACACATGTTTTCAGACCACTTTACATCAGGAAGAGAGCTGTAGCGCATGGACAGATGCAAGAATTCAAAAGACAAGATTTTTGCTAAGCAGGTTAAGAATCTTTGGTGTGGGATGCTGCAGGTCATAATCCCAAGGGTGGTGAATGGCCATCCTCCCTGCAAAGCCATCTGACACTAGCCAAGGAGATCAAGCTGCCTTCCCCCTTCCCAAGAGAGACATGGTAGTAAACCAGAACCAGACACCTACCTTCCCTACCCCACCAACAGCTTCTTGAGCAAACCCTTGCAGCGATAAAGTCTCCCATGGATTCAAAAATCAACTATCAATATTTACAGAAGATAAAAAATCATCAAGGATTACTCAATCTAGATATGCCTCCCGAGAAGTTTCTAAGTCTTTGAATGCTGCAGAAGTATCACTTGTTCTTGCTTTGAACCCTTCCCCAGGTGTACACTGTCAGAGACAGAACAGGGGGACCTGGCACAGCCTCTGACACGTAACTCACCCCTGAGTTACAGAACTAGCTCATACAAAACCACTGTCAGTATCAAAATACTCTACATGATCCTTTCCCAGTAATTTTCAGAATTCAGTTATTTCCTGCAGGGGGTTGGTTGATGGGCTATACTTGCTTATATGGAAGGGAAGCAATCTTCAACACACAGCTTCAGGGATTTCCAAGATAACAAGACAGAAATAAAAGAAAGAAAAGAGCCTTCACAATCCCAGGGAAAGTTTGTATTTATTATTCATGCTTATGAGTTACCTACCTCCTCTGCTAAACAATCATCTGGATCATAGTCTCCCATGCTAATGACTTCCACAGGCAAATTAAGGGCAATAACTGCTTCAGCCAGACCTTTGGCAAATCTCTGAAAAAAAGCATAGAAAGTTATCAATTACTTCAACCCAGCTATCGTAAGGGTCAAACGAGCCCTGGCATGGCCAACAGCCACAAGATGCCCCCCAGCACAGGAAGAATAGTGACACATGAGAACTGGACACGGGACCTATAATTCCTCACATTTAAAAACATGAAGTATGCTGGCTGAAAGAAGAGCATTACATGAATTTTAATGACTAACGATTTTACATGCACACACACAAATTAAATTTCTTTGAGAAAGCAAGCACCTAAACCACCAGTTCCCTCTAACGAGACCTGCTGGCAAATTGAGTATATTGTAAGAGTAAACTTTAAGCTTCATAATCAATGTCTCTACTGCATGCCCCAATTAAACCAAGGGAGTAGAGTAATTGTTATTTTTATGTAATTTCCACCTATCTTTTATGACAGACAGTGACTGCTAATGAACATTCTGATGAACTTTCAGTGCAGAGTTTAAGGTGAGCAGTGTACTTGAATCTCAACAATACTTCAAAGCAACTTCAAGAGTGTGGAAAAAAGTAACTAATACCTTTGCTGTACCGGTCTGAGACCCATAGAAAATCTTCACCCCAGCAACACAGACCTCCTTTGCCTTCAGTGTGGCATACCCATTCACTAGTTTGTCTTCTGTTTCTTCAGAAGCTGGATCCCCATTGGATTTTTCACCCTAAGAAACAAGCACTGTGTTTCATTCAAGCCCTTTTCAAAGGGATGTTAACCCCATCTTCCCAAAAGCATTTAAAACACAAATCTTGTGACCAGATTCTCAGCACTACACAAATGCAATAGTCAGAGCATTTTAGCTTCTCACACTTGGAGAAACAGAGGAGTAACTATTGCCCTGAACTAGGCCATGCTACAATAAACTGAGAATCATTCAGGTTGGAAAAGCCCTTTAAGCTCATCAAGCCCAACCGTTCCCCTAACCCTGCCATCCCACCACTAAACCCTGGCCCGAAGCACTTCATCTGCCCGGCTTTTAAATACCCCCAGGGATGGGGACTCGACCCCTGCCCTGGGCAGCCCCTTCCAGGGCCTGACAGCCCTTGCACAGAAGGAATTTTTCCCAATGTCCAACCTAAACCTGCCCTGGCACAAGTTGAGGCTGTTTCCCCTCATCCCATCACCCATTCCCTGGGAGCAGAGCCCGACCCCCATGGCTCCCCGCTCCTCTCAGGCAGTTGTAGGGAGTGATAAGGGCTCCCCTCAGCCTCCTCTTCTCCAGGCTGAAACCCCCAGCTCCCACAGCCACTCCCCAGCAGCCTGGGGCTCCAGACCCCTCCCCAGCTTCCTTGCCCTTCTCTGGACACACTCCAGCCCCTCCAGGTCCTTCTGGGGAACCCCCCCTTGGGGCCCCCCAGCCCCGGCTCCCGCTCCTGCTGGCCACACCACTCCTGATACAAGCCAGGATGCCCTTGGCCCTCTTGGCCACACTGCTGGCTCACATTCAGCCACCTGTCGACCAACACCCCCAGGTCCTTTTCCGCCGGGCAGCTTTCCAGCCACTCTTCCCCATGCCTGGAGCATTGCCTGAGGTTGTTGTGACCCCAGTGCAGGACCCAGCCCTTGGCCTTCTTGAACCTCACACCATTGGCCTGTGCCCATGGATCCAGCCTGGCCAGGTCCCTCTGCAGAGCCCCCCTGCCCCCCAGCAGATCCACACTCCCACCCAACTTGGTGTAACCTCTCACACCAGAGAGATAACAGGATCCAGCTGAACCAGAGAACCTCCCACCTCATGCAGCAGAACTGCACTCACCTGCACAAGAAGGTTTTAAGCTCCTGAATGACCTAATCCCTCCAGCCTGAGGATTACAGCCACCAGACAAACTAAAGTACACTTGGGATTTGCAACAGCAAAGTGAAGTAGCACATTCCACTGCACCAGTGGGCACCTTTAGCCAACAACTACTCATGCCCATACACAGATTTTTGGGGGCTTCTGAGACAAAAGTGCTTACATGTTCAGTTACCTTCTTTTTGGTTTTGGTGGTGGTGAACTGAATGACAATCCAAATGCTGATCCCAAAAGCAATAGCAGAATAGACATAAAATCTGTGCAGCCATAAGGACACCAGGCAAGTGTAGACAAAGTTCCATGTATCCATTGAGACATCTAAATCTAGAATAAATCACAGATTTAGCAGGAGCAGATTCCTACAGTAGGCATTTAGAATGAGCACACAAAAAATAATCATACAGTACCCACAGCCTCATGCCATTAGCCATTCCTCAGGCTCTGCACAAACCAGCTTTTGGCTAAAGACAAGACACCACAAGTGAATCAAGGAGCCTTCACCTCCTCAGAGGTGTGCAGCTGAGTATCCAAGCTGGTATGATACAGAAAGTTTTTCTTAGATAGGGCAGTTTCTGTTACAAGGAAGGGCAGAAAACACTTGTGCTGTGCAAGCATCTGAAAGTAGAAAGTCCTTGTGAAACATCCCCTGTATCATACCAGCCTCAGCTTTGCACAGAGCCAGCATGTGCAGCTCTCTGGATCTAGAAAGCTCCTCAAGGAGGAAATCATCTCCAGAGAGCTCGCTGCTGAACATAGCCCTTGCTTGTACACATTATATGCCACACTGACTACAACAGCCTTGACCCAGAGTTTCAAGGCCTGACTGAAACCTGAGTTCAGCTGAAATTGCTTTTTCAGAATTCTGTCACTTCAGCGAGGTCTGATTCAGAACAACTGAGATTTTTCAAGCTGGTTCCAATCATTTAGGGTACATAATGTTGTAGCCAGGAGCGCACTTGTGCTGTGCCTGTGATCACCAATTTCATATGAAACATTCAGGAGCTTAAGTCAGGCTTGTTTGTGACACTTATTAACTGAGGAACACAGACAACACCCTCCTACTGTTTTCTGCAGTCCTCTTGGATCTTGTCTTCGCAGACACCAAACATGAGCACAAAACCCGAGTATTTCCAAGAGGCTAGAAACTTTTTTGACCTTACTTTTCCCCTGGGCTGCTACTTACAGCACCCAGTCAAAAGCTTGAGGGGACTCCCTTCACCAGCAACACTGAACCTCCCAAAAGACAAAGAGCTGGGAGTGCTCACAGTTGGGTCAGCGGCCCCACACAAGCAGCAAACCCCTCGAGGGGGGCTCCAGAAACCTGCAGCAGCCGAGGCACCCTGCTCCGCCTCTGTACCTCCCCCCTGCAGTGACCCCGCGGCGCCCACCCCCCCTGCAGCGACTGACCCCGCGGCGCCCACCCCCCACGCCTGACTCCCCCGCTGGAGCTGCCCCCACACCTCACACTTGTGCCCGCCCGCCCGCCCCATTTAATTCCTCCTCTGTACTCACCCCCACCCCTCTGTACAAGCCCCTCACACAGGCCTCCCACTCCCCCCACAAGTGACCACCTCACGGCCATTACACCCGCCACCCTTCCCTCGCGCTCATCCCTCGGCCCTCCACTGACCCCCCCGCCGGTCCCGGCCTCACCGGCGGAGCCCCCTGCGCCTCAGCCCGTGTGCCTCCTCCCCCCCCTTCCGGCTGGTCCCGTTTCCCTCCGGACGGCTTTTGCAGGAGCGACGGGGGGGCGGGTAAGGCGTAGCGACGACCAATGGGAAGGCAGCATGGGGCGGCCCCGCCCCCCCAGCGCCGCTCGCGCCCTCCGGTGGCGCAGGAGCGGCCGCCGCCATGTCTATCTTCACCCCCACCAACCAGATCCGCCTCACCAATGTGGCCGTGGTGCGGGCGCGGCGCGGCGGGAAGCGCTTCGAGATCGCCTGCTACCGCAACAAGGTCATGGGATGGCGCAGCGGAGCGTGAGTGGCGGGCTGCTGCCGCCGGGGCCTGGCCGTGGAGGCGGGGAGGGCGAGGCCCGTGTGCGGCCCGGCTGTGGCGGGGGGGTGGGGGGGAGGCCCGTGTGGGCCCCTGGCTGTGGAGCCGGGGAGGGGGAGGCCGAGGCCTGTGTGGGGCCCGGTTGTGGAGGCCACCGGCATCCGGCTATCCCCGGGAGATGGCGGGGCCCGTGTGGAGCCGGGGGAGCACCCCGGGACGACTTGCGGTGCCGCTGCCCCTCCCTGGGGAGTGCCATTAGTGCAGAAGTTCCCGGGCACCCCCGATTCAGACCTTGGCAGCAGGACTTGTTCCTCCTTGCTTAAACCTCCTCAGCTCCTACGGTGCTGACCTCGCGGGTTTCCTAACCCTGCCCTCATCTCTAGGGAGAAAGATCTCGATGAGGTCCTGCAGACGCACACAGTGTTTGTCAATGTTTCCAAAGGCCAGGTGGCGAAGAAGGAAGATCTCGTTCAAGCATTTGGGACAGATGACCAAACAGAAATCTGTAAGATGGTAGGTTTCAACCACTTTGCTTTCTAAAAGCTTGGAGAAGACTTTCCAAATGTTTTACATAAGGGTCACAGAGACACGGTGGGTTGGTTTGTTACCAGGTTTTCATAGAACACAGTGCTGCTGTAGGTGAAAGGGTTGTTTGTTTCTTAAGAAATGGGGAGAAAGGAGTGGTAACCCTCATGTAGTCTTAAATTTTATATACGCATCTGGCTGAAAAGAGTTCTAAGTGTTCTGTGTAACATACAGGTTCTATGCACTGCTGGCTAGGGACACAGAAGAAAGGTTAACCAGCACTGATGAGTTTCTCACCTAAGGTATATTATTAAGGATGCAGGGAAAGGAAGGGGCCAGTTGCTTACTTTGGACAGTTTGATTAAGTGTTAAGAACAGTTCTAATTGCTTAAGTCCTTCTTGGTAGGATATAAACAGTGGACCTGTTGTGGGTGATGAGAATTCAAGGAAATCTGCGCTGCTCTTTTTGTAGTTTAGGGTTTCAGTGGTGCCTTTTTTCTCTGAAATCTTTCCAGTGTTGTCTGGCACAATGATGAACATTATTAATACGGTTATTCTTTTTCTGTGCTTCACGTCTGACCAAACCACTCAAGCAATCGTTTAATTTAACACAGTTGCTAGGGTTTCCACTCTTCGGTCAAATCTGTGACATTTATTAACTGTCTTTTTGTTGTTGTTTACTGTCCAGATTTTATCAAAAGGGGAGCTGCAGGTATCGGACAAAGAACGGCACACGCAGCTGGAGCAGATGTTTAGAGACATTGCAACTATTGTGGCTGACAAATGCGTGAATCCTGAAACAAAGAGGCCATACACAGTAATCCTTATAGAAAGAGCCATGAAGGATATTCACTACTCCGTCAAGCCACACAAGAGCACGAAGCAGCAGGTTAGCGTTCGCACAAAATCGGGTTCTGCTCAGAGGTGCTGTCTCCAAGCGTAATTTCTCTGTTAGCAGTCACAGAGGGATCACCAAAGCCCCATGCTCTAAAGCCTGCAGCCAGCTGGTGGTTGAATGCTGGACACAAGGAGCCTCTGAAACTCTGCACTTTGTTTTCTAACAACTCAGGGAAAGGAGAAAAAAGGAAGCTAATTAAAGCGGCAACAATGATGTGCCTGGAATAGAAATAAGTGTTTTATCGTTTATTTTAATTGAGGTGGTAAATCAGGCTTTGCACCTGAGCCACACGGGTTTCTGTTGTTCTGCGGTATAACTGCTATTTAACATTATTTCAGGCAGGGTTTTTTTAGTATTTGAAGTGATCAGAGACAGCAAGAATTCTGCCTTTTCTTGTTAATCTATCAAAACAGCGTAATAGCAAACTCCCTGCAGCAGATTGGCAGTGATCAGTACTGAGAAATGTGCCTAAGGCCAATGCAGAGGATTTGAGATGTTGATCTGCGCGGTGTTTTTTTAAGCGGGTGTGTAAATGCTCTTTCTTTTTAATGTTTTTACAGGCACTGGAAGTGATCAGGCAGTTAAAGGAGACCATGCAAATTGAACGTGCTCACATGAGGCTGCGATTTATTCTTCCAGCAAAGGAGGGGAAGAAACTGAAAGAGAAGCTTAAGCCACTGATTAAAGTTACTGAGAATGAAGACTTCCATGAACAGTTGGAAATTGTAAGCAAGAAAGTAGTCCTTGAGTTTCGTACTTGATTTGACTACACCATACGTTTTACTAGAAGATGAATTAATATATGGAAGTTTTTCCAAATCCTTACAAAAGCTTGGAAGTAGCCTTGATTCTACAGAGATTGCTGCTTCAAGCTGAGGAGCAGCACAGTGTCATTTCTCATAGCAGTGATTATCCTACAACACTGATAAGTTTCTCTGCACATGTTACTCTTATTTATTTGGTGTGTCAGGCCTGTATTTTGACAGTGGTTAATTAATTTTCTTTAAAAATAGTCTGTGGTAAAGCAAAACCTGGTGTTAGTGAAAGTCTTTCTGAGAACAGATTAAAATCTAGCAATCCCAACTATCACAAGACATGTCGAGCATGGGCAAATGGAATGGCAGAACTTCTGTGGAAAGATTGCTTGATAGAAATTGCTTCTCAACTCTGCCAAGTCCTTCTTAGTAACTAAACATTTTTTTTTTTAATGAAAATTGATGTTAGACCCTGAAAAGGGGCTGATGAAAATCAGATATTATTGCTTGACTGATGAAATGTGAAATATTTCAGGTGTGCCTTATTGACCCAGGCTGCTTCAGAGAGATTGATGAGCTGATCCGGAGTGAGACAAAAGGGAAAGGAACACTGGAAGTGCTCAGCCTGAAGGACGTGGAGGAGGGAGATGAAAAGCTTGAATAACGAAACCGTCTGGGAGCAGCATCCTGCAACATGACTGGTGTTAGCCACTCTCATCTGTTAGGCCTTCATGTTTTTTCCGATCTCTTGCTGCCAAATACTTTCTGACACTAATCCTTTGGGATTTTTCCATGCAGTGTGTGGGGTTTTTTTATCATTTTACACTTGCTTGGTTTACAAATGGGTTTGCCTGTAGGAACATTTTGTGTCCAAGTTGCACTAATGAGGATTGAGTTAAGACTTGGTGTGGAAGTGACTCTGGCTTTGGTTTACTTTGAGAGTTGCTATTGAAGAGTGGTTGACTGATACAGTGCCAATCATTTTTACTTTAAGTTGTTGGTGTTGAGTGGAAGATTGCATAGGTCGCTGAGGGGCAGGGTTTCTATCTGAGGAGAGGAACCTTAAGAAAAGGGAGCTGCATTTTCACTTCTAAACAGGTGCAAAGTGTGGATCGTGTCTAAACCCATCACTTGGCAGCATGAAAACTGACTTAAACTTCCATAATTGGCTGCTTGATAATTAGAGTACTTTAAAGGACCATTCTCAAATATTTCCTTCACTGGATGTAGCAACACTTGCTGACTTAGAAGAAATATTCTCCAAATAACTTACTCGTAAAATATATTTAGCTACATGAATAAAAATGAATTGCTGTCTATTTATATATTATAGATACAGAAAAAATAAATTATTTTTGTTAATAGTATAGGAGGTAGCTCTGGCCATGGTGATGCTTTTTGTAGGCTGAGGATTAGCCTGCGTTTCTGAGCTGTTCTTGTTTGCCTGATAAAGCAAATCTCGAATGGGCAGCAGTGGCCTCTGGCTACGGAGCTAGGCAGGCTTTTGTTGGGCCATAATTCCCTAGCGGGAACTGTCTGCGTGTGCTCCTTTTCTTCCAGTGCGATAGCGAACAATTCTGGCAGCTGTCCTTTATCCTCTGGCTTTTTATGCTGCTTTCTAATACATGCACAGAATTTCCAGCCAGCTCCTGAGGCATAGTATATAGTTCTTGATAATTGTGTTAAATCTTGTTTCAGCTGTGTTAAGCAAATGCTTTTAGGTTGAGCTTGTGTATTGCAAAGAAGAGGGGAAGAGGCGACAGCAACGGCAGAAGGAGATACTAAAAATACAAACAAGCAGGCAAAGTATATGTCCTTGGGTGACTAAAAGCTAAACCAGCAGGAATTCAAGGAGCGTTGAGTGTGACGTGCCTGTTCCCGCACCAATCGAACGCAGCGAGTCGGGAGCTGCAGGCTTGCCGCCGACTGGATCTCTCCCAGACGAGCGTGCGTTGTGTTCCTTGCTTGCTGTTGACTTTTAGAGCGCACGACTCTGCCTGTTACACGACAGTTAAGCAGAGCTCTGGTTTGTGCTCCTGACATGATCATTAGCTCTGTACCATTAGCACGTTGTGGATTTTCTAGGATTCAAGCAGGGAGAGTTGAAGTCGACTGGAGGAGGAGAGGTTTGACATGTCAGGTGCCGAGGGCCTGCAGGACTAGGTCCTTAGGCAAAGGCTTCCTCTTGGAAGCTGATTTCTGCAGCAGTCTGTTGATATGAGCTTGTGCGAGGTTGGGTTAAATCTCTTTACTGATATTTTGGAAGGACTTGCCGCTCTAGAGTCTGAGTTTTGCTGAGGGCCAGTGAAATGGAGACCCTGGAACCATTTTATCCATTTTTAAATGCTTTCTCTTGCCCCCAGAGTAACCTTCCATGGTGTTTAAATGCTGCCTAGGAAAGTTTAGTGGCATAATTACTGCATTTGCCATGCGGACACAGACTAAATCGAGGCCTCTACAGGCATGGACAGGTTGGCAAGATTCCTTGTGTGTACAAACCCTTAACTGCTTGTTTTTCAAACGGCCACCTCTTCGTGCATACTTCATGAAGCACTGAAGATGATGGTGTTGATATTTGGCTTGTCACTGGCAATTAGCGCTAACACGCAACTCATAAAGCTGCAAACGAGACACTGAGTAAGAGCCTCAGATGACTTCGTGCTGGTAATACTTGATTCTGCGATCCTGTAACTTCTTTGTTTTCTGTGTTCGACACCTGAAGCACAAGAGGATGGCTGCAGGTTAACAATCCCGAGTTACAGAAACTTAACCTGAGATTGATTTACAAGCTGAGCGATAGGAAGGCCATTTCCTTACAAAGTTTTTTCTGCAAATCAAATGTTAAGGAATTTTCTCTGGTAGAGGGAGCTTGATTTTATTTATCAACAAATAAATGTACATGCTTGCATTTCTTGTCGTATTTGTAGTTCAGCAAGGAAGTATGGTAAGCATCAAAATAAATATCAGTATTGGTAGCTGGTTTGTTCTTGCCCATTTCAAGGGGAGCGCAACCTTTTCCTGGCTAATTAACTGAAATTTCCAAAGTAATAAACTCCTCTCGCCACTTGAAATAAGCTGGCAGCTTCCCGGCGAGCACTGGTAGGGTGGTTGGGTGTATGCATACGCGTATTTTCCCTGACATTGTCCTTGGCCCGTTTCTGGCAGGGCTTGCAGGGCTCAGTTGGCTGGGCCGGTTACAACTGCTGTAGCCACGGTGATGGGAAACAGAGCCAGGATCCCCGCTGCCCACCCTGCCTTCGACAGCCTTAGAGAGCTCAGTAATTGCTTACTAATTAATCTGTTGCCTGCAGCAGCAGAGAGGAAAGGGCTGTGGGTGGTGATGGCCTAGCGAGTGGCGATGGCCGAGCAGGAGGGGTGCGGCATGCAGCAGTTGGAGGTGCCACGGCGAGGGTTCCGCGGGCACGAGCAGCTCAGCTCCATCTGTGATCGCAGCGCGGCGACAACTCCACCGGGCAGCGGAGCCGCCATGGCCGCCACACGCGCAGCGGGGCTGGAGGGCCATGGCAGGGCCGCCGGCGCCGTGCAGGGACGGAAGGTGAACCTCAGCCAGCGCTCCAGGAGCTGCACGCCATCATCGCCTTGCAAGGTGCTGCCCCTTTGGCCTCACAGGGGCGGGCAGGGGGGACTCTTGGTCCCCCCCTGTCATCCTGCCTGGTACCAACAGTGCCTTGATGTCCTCCAGAGCAAGGGAGGAAGTTTTTCACACAGTCATGTGAGGAAAAGCTGAGTCAGAACAGGGAGCTGCTCCCCCGCCTGCGTGAGGCAGTGCAGGAAGATGTCCAAGCCCTGGGCATTGTCCAGAAGGTATGGCCTGTCCCCTCCGCCGCAGCCTCGCCTGCTGCTGGCCCTGCAGAGCCCAGCTCCTCCGCCGATTCTCCCCAGGAGCCTGCAGCGCCAGGCAACAACAGGTTGTGACCGTCCCCAGGCTGGCAGTGATGTTCTCTCTGTCCCTCTCCTGCCCCCAGTGCAACAAGCTCACCGTCTCCGAGGCTTGTGGAGCACAGAAGCACTTGAGCATCGCTTTGGCCAGGAAGACAGTGGAGGTAACGGCAGGGTCCGGTGGGCACGGGCTGTTCACGGGGGGCTGGGGCTCCAGGGACACTCAGAACAGGGTGCACAGCGGAGGGACCTGGTGCTGGCACAGGGACAGCCCCACAGGGCTGGTGCAGCAGGACACGGGGTGTTCACCAGCAGTCCCATGGGTCCCTTTTCACTGCAGGACCCCTCCATGCAGGCCCTCCTTCAGCTCCCTTTGCCCCAGCAGAGCTGCTGGGCATCCCACCCAGCAAGTCCCTGGCTCTGCCTGCTTTCCTGCGGGGCCCGGCTGCAGCCCTGGGAGGGGGATGCTCTCTCTGCCCTTCGCTGCCTCTCCCAAGGTTATGCCCTGGTTATAAGCCTGCGAGATGGAGGCACTGGCCCAGCAGAGCTGCCTTTGCCTGAGGCCTCTTGCAGGGACAGAGCCGGTGCCGCCGCCCTCCGCATCTGGGGCACAGATCGATTTTATTGACGCCCAGCCCTGGGTCTGCGTTACACAGTCCCTAAGCCCAACTTGCCACTGCCGGCAGCAGATGTCGATCCCACCTCTGCCTTACCCCAGCCAGGCCCCCCAGAGCAACGCTCTCCCAGACCCCATTCTGCCAAGGGAGTGACGATGTCCTGGAGTAATGGCTCAGTGTCCCTAGCTCTGCTCTGGGGGCAGTTTTTCAGGCAGGGGCCCCTTCTCCCACAGGTGCCCAGCAAGCCCTGCCTCCAGCCTGGCGAGCTCTCCCATGCCCATCCAGGTGGCCAAGGAGAAGCTCCGGGCCGACATCTTTGACCGGGTGAACACATGCAACATGCTGCTGTACCAGATGAGGCAGCGGAGCCAAGCCCAGGACGAGCTGCAGAGGCGGCTGCAGCGGCTGCAGGACACCGAGATGGATGAGGAACAACAGCAGCCACAGGTACCCAGGACCCCTTCCCGGGGGGGCTTTCATCCAACCCCCATCCCTACCTTCCCTGGATGGGTGCTGGGCTCAGCGTGCTGGGTCACCCCATGTTTCCCTGCTCCCATCTCTGCCCCAGGTGATTCGCCAGCTGGAGAATAACATTGAGAAGATGCTCACGAAAGTCCACGCCGGACAGAAGGTGACCGCCCTGTACCTGGTGGTGCGGGATGTCCTGAGGAAGGTGAGATGCTCACCATGCCATCATCCTACCCACTCCCCCTGCAAAGGCAATGAGGTGCCCCAGGGGCTGCACTGGTGGGACGCCCTCCCGGCTGGGCAAGGTCCTCCTGCTGCCCCCATCCCCTGTCTCAGCGCGCAGGGGACCCCCAGGGCTGGGTGGGGTGACATACTGCGGGCCCCCTGTGTCCCAGGAGCTGGCCCACCTGCCTCTGCACCTGGACCTCCTGTGTGGGATGGCCGAGCTGTACCACGGGGAGCTGGAAGACATGGAGCTCATGGCCTTGGATGCCATCAAAGCTGCTGACGTTACCAAGGTGAGATGGACCGGGGCACCTTGGGGCCTTCTCCCATGCTCCAGAGCCCACAGACAGCACCATGCCCCCGGGCTGGTGAGTCTTCCTGCAATAAAGAGCAAAAGAGGTGGAGCTGGGCTTGCCCACAGCACCCAGATGCCTCCTACACCTTGCTCTTGGGCCAGGCTGCCCTGGGGCTGGGGACAGCCCACCCGAAGCACCAGCCATGGTGAACACAGCTCCATCCTCCAGCCCTCCTTGCCCAGGTTCCTTCCCAGCCTGTTTACACGGGGGGGGTCATTTTTGATGCTGGCCATCCCAGAAGCTCAGCTGGTTCACAAAGGTTCATTCCAGCTTTGGCAGCCACTTCTCTCTGATATGCTCCAGGAGGACATGGCTGAGATGGAAACCCGGTTTCTCACGGAGAGAGAGCTCAGGTACCGTTCCCTGGCCACCCAGAAGGTGCACATTGACAGACTCTGGCTCAAGGAAGCAAGCGAAAGGCACCTGAGAGTGGTGAGTGGGGGGAGGCAGCGCAGGCAGGGCTGCGGGCAGAGGGCAGGCATTGGTGCTGAGCCTGCCACAGCCCAGGAGGCCTGCAGGGCCAGCTCCCCCTGGGTGCCAGCAGCTCGGGGGGTGACGATGAACATCCTTGCAGCAAGCCAGGTACGACCTTGCCGTGGACTTCCCGACCCTGCACCCACAGGACCCGCTGGGGGGTGAGTGCCTGGGGGAGCACAGGGGGGTGGGACATAGGCACAGCACATGTGCATCCCTCCCTGCCACTTCCCTCCCACCCCAGGTGCCAAACTGGAGCCCACGCAGTCCCAGATGGAGGTGACCCAGAAGATGGAGAAGGCCAAGGCTGCGATGCAGTGCTCCCGCCTCTGGGTAACGTAAAAACCCATCTCTGGTAAAACCCAGGGCTGCTCAAGCTCACCTTGTTTCATTGCGGGGTTATCTGCTGTCCTCTGCCCCTGGAGCCCCTCAAAGTCCCTCTCGTGCAGGCAGGGATGGAGCTGCTTTCCTCCATGACATGAGCTTGCAGCGGTCCATGGTGCAGAAACCTCACTGAGGCCACAGCCCGGATCCTGTACCCTGCAGGAGCGCCATGGGCTGAGTCCTCGTGCTCTCCCCTGGCCAGGACATCCCCGGCAGGCTCCTGGCACAGCAGAAGTCCACAGTGGACCTGGAACAGTACGTCAAGGAGTGCAAGAAGAAGAAGCAGGCGCTGACGGAGATGCTGAAGGAGCTGGAGCTGAAGCAGGCTGAGCTGAAGTTTCGCCAGCCCCCCAACACAACCAGGTGCTGCTGGCCTTGGGACTGTTGTGCCACCCTTGGGGGGGACATGTGCATCATGGGTGTCCCAACAGGGCACCCCTTTTCCGTCCCACTGCAGCTGCCCACCCCCCTGCACCGGGTGGTTTTCTGAGCAGGGTGCTCCCCCAGCTCTGCTCCTGGCAGAGCACCCAAAGCTCCTGCTCTGGCCACAGGAGGACCCTTGCTCCTTGCCTGGCATGGGAAGTGGTACCAGCAGCACGGAGTTGGGTTGCAGGCAGCATCTCTGCTCTGCGGTTGCGGGGAAGGGAGCAACCTGAGCAGCTTCTGTAACAGATTTGGGGTGTTCTGCACCCCTGTGCAGCTGTATGGATGTGAATGTGGTTGGCTGCAGGATGCTGGAGGAGGAGCTGAGGACGAACCTGCAGTGGGAAGAGGCTCGGCTGGAGCAGATGCGAACCCATATGCTGAGGAACCAGGAGCTCCTGCTCAAGTTTGAAAATGGCATCGACAACCTCTTCGTCCATCTGCACGGCATCATCATGCCCGGCCAGGTACCCGCGTGGCGTGGGGGTGAGCACGGCCTTGGACAGTGCTTGGTGGTGCAACGGCACAGCACAGTGACACTTGGTGCAGCCACCGTCACCCCAGGTGGCTCATTTTCCCCACCAAGGTTGTTCTCTCTCTGACTGCAGGATGATTCTGTCAAGGCCAGGGGAGTTGAGGAGAAGCTCCAGAACTGTGAGCAGAAGCTGCAGTACCTGATGCAGCGGGCGGCTGACCTGTCCCCTGACAGGCACAGCCCCGACGAGGACAGTGAGGTGCATGGGGGCTCTGTCCCTGCTGTGGTCTTCAGGGAGCCCCACGGGGCTCTCCCGGATGGCCCATCCCCAGCCGTCCTCCTGGCTGGGAGGATGGAGATGGCCCCAGGGAAGAGCCATGAAGCAGCTCAGCCCCAGGTGACACTGGGCCCTGCAGGGTGTCCCTGCCAGGGAGCCATCAAGGTGGGGCACCCCTTGGGTTGTAACACCCACCTCCCCTTCAGCAGTTAACCCAAGGTGTCTTTCACAGACTTTTGTGAAGGTCAGAAATTTTCTGGAGAAAACAACCACGAATGATCCGCAGAACCTGAAGATTTCCTTGGAAGACATGGGCAGTAGGGTCCAAGGTAGGAGAGCACAGCGGGGACACATCCCATGGCGACTGTCCCAGCCCCTGCCCACTGGGATTTCTGGGCGTCTTTGTCTGTCTCCCACTGTCCCAGCAGACCCCAACCCATGAGTTGCCTTGGGGCTGACCTTGGCTGTCTCCAAGGCTTTGAGCATGGATGATGGTTTTAGGTGGGGATGTGGGAGAATGAAGGCAGCCGGTGGGGAGGTGGGCGTCAAACCACAGCAGGAACAAGGAGAGATGCTGTGGGGCAAGGAGGGAGACCCGGTTGTGAGGAATAACCAGTGCTTGGTTCTGCCTGTGGTCTCCTCCTATTGCATGCATGCTCTCGGAGGAGGCAATGAGCTTTTGGCATCTTACTGCCCTTTTTAACAAAGCAGGAGCTGCACCCACCACCCCATAGCTCCAGACCTTTATGGGAAGCCCCAACAGTGTTGGAGATGAGCCACAGCGGTGGCATCACCAGGTCCTGGAGGTCACCTTGGGATGCTGGGGCAGAAACACCAGTCAGCAGTGCCTGCGCCCGAGGGCTTGGCACAAGGGCTCTCTGGGATGCCACCAGCCCTCCAAACCATGCTGGCTTTCCCCGGGGACATGGCCACAGGGGAGGTGGCCCTGCAGACCCTCCCCAGCCCACTCCTCTCCACTCTCTCCTCCAGACCCCTTTGATTTTGCTGACAAAGACCATGGCAACGTCCTCACCCGGGAAGACATCAAGAAGCAGGGGCTGCACCTGATTGAAAGCAAGAAGAAAAGCGGCAAGAAGAAGTAGAGGCTGTAGGAGTAGAGCTTTGGATGCGCCCGGCCACCCGTTGTGGTTCGGATGCCCCAGGCCACCCATTGTACCCTTTTCCCAGCAGGTTTAATAGAGCAGATCTTTTTCATTCCTCCCAAGCCCGTGGTAAAGCTGGAATGGGGGGGTCCTAGATCACTGCTGTCACCCAGAATGCAGGGGGGTCAAACCCTGAGGGGTGCTGAGCTGGGTTTGGAAGCAGCCCCATCCCCTGCTCTCCCCACAGAGGTGGGGATGGGCTGGGGTGGGGACAGCTTTCCCGGCCAGAGCAAAGCTGGGGGCAAGCTGCATTCCTCCCCCTTGGTCCTGTGGGGCCAACACCTTCCTGGGAGCTCTGTCTCCCCAGACAGCTCTGGGACCCCAATGAGCTGGCATCTGTCTGAGGCAGCTATGGGGAAATGTGGGGCAAGGGCTGACCTCAGGGTGGGTGTCCTCGTGCTCTTGTGTGGGAGGAGAAGGGCAGACCCTACCTTGGAAAGAGAGAGCCAAAGGTGTGACGAAGCCCCTAGCCTGGGCTGCCTGACCTGCCTGTGGACCTTCGTGCCTCCTCCCTTCCCTGGTCCCCACACAGACGTCATGCAACTCCTACTCAGAACCCTAAACTCAGAGCAGCCGTCAGGCACTGCCTTTGGGCTGCAGGGAGGTGCCTGGGGGTATGATCTAACCCACCGAGATCTAGGACAGCAGAGGACACAGCAGAGGACGCCACACCAAGCCTTTGGCTCCAGGATGGGATCCCCAGCCCTGTCAGTGGGTCACAGCCACCCAGCCATGGAGGCCATGTTGTCTTCTCTACAAAGCCACTCGGAAACCAAAGCTGCAAATAGATGGTGCTATTTCTCCAAGTACAGCCAATGCTGAGGGCTTCTGCCAGGGACCTGTGGTCCCAGCCAGGAGACTGGCACCTCATCCACTTCTGCAGGGGGACATCAGCATCAGACCAAGCTTCCACTGTCCTTGGTCCCTCTACTTCATGCCGACATCACTTGTGAGATCACCACTGCAGGGGGGAAGGAATGGCTGTTTCTGCGAGGCCTCTCAGCAGACTGGCAGGTCACATGAAGTATTTTTGGTGGGGTTTGTGTGACTACAGGTATGGGGATTAGATTGCCAAAACCAGTGGCTTTTAAAGGAAGCTCAGAAGTAGTTGTGAACACATCTAACAGAGCTTCCCAGAATTGATTGCTGGGGCAGACTCTTCCACAATTAAAGACCACACCATAATTACACCCATCCATCTGTCCCATTCTCACGTGCCCACCACAGCTCGGGTGCATGTGCTGGGGTCTGGGTCAAGGAGCCCTCTGCTGTGAGGAGTTGCCCTGCCGTGGCAGCAGAAATCTGAAAATACACTGCAAACCCAGGTCCAAGCATGGCTGGATGGTGCTGGGCCACCCTGAAACTGTCCACGCTCAACACGTCCAGGGTTTGAAGAAACTCAGCCAAGCCACATTGGGTAGGCTGTGCTCAAATACGTGTCATTAAGAAGTAGAATCCCTGCACCCCACCACCCTCCTGCTGCCATCTCACTGTTGGTGCCGAGGGCCACCAGGCTGATGCTGAGCTTGGGGCACCCCAGGCTCCTGGTGCTCCCCTGGCACCTGGGGCAAGACAGTTGCAAGGATGGCCGTATTGACCAGAAATCATGGAAGATCTGCCTGTCCACAGACTTTTGTGTGAGCCACCCATCCCTTCTCTCTTTCAAGGCTCTCTACAGCTTCTGCCAAAACAGTTTTAACTACGGCAAGGCTGTGGGAGCCAGCGGGAGCTCTGGTGTTTGCCTGTGCAAGGTCTGGTGCGGCAGAGCTATGGAGCATTGATCTTTGTCTCAATTGGCTTAGAAGCAGCAGCTCCAGCGCACATCTATTAGCACCACTGAACAAATATGAATGATTTATCAAAAACAAAGAGAGACTCCAGCATTGCACACCTAGCTGAAGGCCGAGGAGAAGAGAAGGAGCAAATAACAAGTGGTTTGTGGCTGGTAGAAATGAGGGATGACTTTTTTAGAGCATGGTAGTGGTGCTTTGTCCCTTGTGCCCTGCCCTGCCATACAGAGGAGCAAGAAGAGACCCTGGAAAGCTTTGGGGAAGATCTCCATATGCTGGGGCGTTTCCTCTCCTTCCTCTTCAGCCTCTAAAAGGTACTTGGTGAAAAGCAGAGCCGACATCCCCCAGCTAGAACGGGGGTTCCCATCATTTGGGATAAACCCTGGGAAATATTTCAAGCTCTTGGTCTGGTCTTTGCACTCTGGCTGTGGGGAACAGAAGCCATAAAACATGTTGAAGGCTTCTCCCTGCAAGAGCTGGATGGAGAGCCTGGTCTGGGGCCCATCTGCCAGTTGCAAGGTAATTCTGAGATGGTTTAGCTGCCTTTAAGGGAGGGGAAGAGCAAGAGTGCACAATAACACAGGGGTTTCAGGTCTACTTGAAATCGTTGAGGCATGAGTGGAGGATGCGAAGGCTACCTGCTTCATCACGAGCACCCACCAAATGCATTCAGACAGAGCATCCCAAGCCCTCGTCACATCTGCGGGGCGAGAGGAAGGCACGGCTGGGCAGACAGCACGGGGTGCAATCGGACTGACTGCCGCTGCCTTACCCACACCCAGAGAGTCGGCGGGGGAAATGGATGTGACAAGTGGAAAGGAGGTAGGAGAGAGAGTGGGAAGGAGCCAGAGGCAGTGCCTTGGTTTCTGGATTTAAAAATAAAATTAAAAACACCACCATGGGTGCCCCAGGAAGGCAGCAGCTGGGTTACGAGCAGCACCCAGGCGTCCTCCTGCCAAAGGGACCCCTGAGCCATTCGGGACCCCCCTGCCTGGGGCAACCTGCCCGGGGAAACCTGCCTGCAACGACCAGGAAACTGCACGAGACATGGTGGGGCCGGAGAGCCACGCGGGGGGGCCCAAACTGGGGCTCACCCCACACACATATCCCCAGATGCTGGCAAAAGAGGTGGGGGCTGCACAGTGCTGTCCAATATGGGAAATTATAACAAATACTATAAGGAATAAATGAATAAATACAGGGAAGGGAAGGAAGGGCTGATGCCAGTTGGGGTTGCAGGTGTGGGGTGGCACTGCCCCGGGAAGGAGGAGAGAGATTTCCTCTTCTGCCCTGGCAAACCCTTATTTCCTTCCACCGCAATGACTGCCAAAGGCTCGATGGGAGCTCCAGCGCGGACGTCTGCAGCCAGTGCCGGCACTGGTGAGAAACCTAAAATAGGACATCAGAGAATTTGCGTTGAAGCAATTGCCACACGGAAATATCTCTGCCCTGGGAAGGCTAGGTTTGAGTGGGTTTGGTTTTTTTTTTATTTTTAAAGATGTGATCAAAATCACATGGAATGAAGTGCACAGGCTGGGACTGTCACTGGAGCCTCAGCACTGGGTTTTATCCTCCAGGGAGAAGGGGAACCAAGCTAATCAGCAAGTTTGGGGCCAAAACAGGAGGTTCTGTTGGCTGTTCTGGGCAGGGAAATGCAGGCAGGGCCCCCTAGGTGGAGGCTGCCTTGGGGTGCTGGGAGCTGCAAGGGTAGGATGCGGGAGGAGGCAGGGTCACGCATACCAGGTGTCGGGGCCAGGGCTGCTTCCAGCCAAGGAAGCACAAACATTTTCCATTTCCATGTTGATGTTACAAGGGTTAATGTTTGCAATGATGATTTTTGGCCCAATAAACAGCCTGTATCAGCATCATCAGCCAGAGGTGGGGGTCAGCATCTTTGCAAAACGAAGGAGGGAGCACAGTAGGACTGAGGCAGCGCTGGCAAGGAGGGAAGGACCCCAGGGGGATGGTTTTCTGCTCCAGCTCCAGCCCACAGAAAGGGGAGAAGGTGCAGCCAGCGGCCGATGGGGCTGTCAGCTCCCCACAAGGCAGCTTTTCTCCAAAGCAGAGGTGTCCCAGCCCTCAGACCACTTCAGTGGCCTCCTCTGGCCCTGCTCAACCAGGTCTGTGTGTGCTTCATTGCTGGGGAGCTCGGAGCCGGACACAGGGCTCCAAGGGGGTCTGGGGGGAGCGGAGCCGAGGGGGACCATCCCCTCCCTCCAGCTGCTGGGGATGCAGCCCAGGAGACGTGGCTTTCTGGGCTGCCAGCACCCATTGCTGACTGATGTCACCCACAAGTACCCCCCAGTCCCTCTCCACAGGGTGCTCTCCATCCATCCATCCATCCATCCATCCATCCATCCATCCCCCAGTCTGTGCTGGTACCGGGAGTTGCCCCGACCCAGGTGCAGGACCTTGCACTTGGCCTGGTTGAACGTCACGAGGTTCTCATGGCCCCATTCCCCCTGCCTGCCCAGTCCCTCTGGATGCCCCCCTTCCCTCCAGCACATCGACGGCACCACCCAGCCTGGTGGAAAACCAAAGCTGGTGTGTCCTGGGTGATGCAGAGCCCAAAGGAATGCAGAGCCTGGCCTTAGCTCTGTCAGGAACATCTGGGGGACCCCTTTGAAATGCTTCAACCACTTTAGCAGAGAAAAATAATACAACCATACTCTCAACAGGCTTTTACCACCCACACAGGGATAAATGACGGTGCGGGGACGGTGTGACCCTCACTCAGGAGCTCCCTGGCTCTGCCACTGGTGTCTGTTGGGGAGAAATAGTGGTGGGAAGTATTCTGTGTCCTGTGGAGGTCTTGTGAAGAACACAAGCAAGGAGGAGCGGAGGAAGGGGCAGGGGGGTCTGGATGGCCCCAGAGGGGCTTGGGGCAGACCAGAACGGGGAGCACAGAAACCCAGAGAGGGTCTTGGAGGCAGCAGAGGGGTCTGGAGAGGATCCAGGGGAGGGGAAGGGGATGGGAGGGCGCAGGGGGTGTCACAGGGGCTGTGACTGGCAGGGGGGACTGGAGCGGAGCTGGAGGTGCTCAGTGTGGGGTGGAGGTGCTGGGGCATGGGGAGCGAGGTGGGACCAGATGGGAGCAAAGCCCTGTTGAGGAGAACTGAGCTGGGGTACGGGGTGAAGAGGATTGGGGGGGACCTGGGCAGGGCCAGGCTATGGGGAGGAGGGGGCTGCCAGCAGAGGGGAGCACAGGACCTGATGATATTTAGGGTCATAGGGAGGGTTTCCAGGGAAGAGGGATGGGGAGAAGCTACAGTGCACAGGGGACTGGGGGGGTCCCTAGGGGGAAGGGGAAGGCTGGTTTTCCAGTTATCCCCCCACTCCCACCCACAGGCTTCCTACCCGTGGGGTGAACAGCAGGGAACATGGGGTGCTCTGCTCCGCACACGAGCTGGGGGTGGCCCCAGCACCCGCCATCCACCGGCAGCGAGGGGGGCCAGGGCAGCAGCAGGTCCCACCACACACCCAGCGACCACCGAATGGAAATAAAACAACACCTAAGGGGAAGTGGGAAAACCCCACGAGCAAGGGAGCAGGCACAGGGGACGGGGTTGGGCCAAGCACACCCGCGGCTGCTGAGCTCAAATGGGGGGTCGGGGCATGTGTGGGGGCCAAGTGAAGGTGCTCAGGGCGATGAAGGCATCACGGGCAGGGATGCCCATGGGAGGGGGGTGAGGGGGGGGCTCTGAGGGCTCGGGGTGCCTAGGGATGTGCTTCCCCCCACCCCCCAGCCCAGCCCAGCAGGGAGCAGGGGGACAGGGTACATGATGGCTGCTGCTGGGTGTCATGGCGGGGGACCCAGCGTCACCCCAACACACTGCCCTGGGCTGGGGCAAGGCCATGCGTGTGGGTGCCCTCCCAAAGTCCCCTGTGTATGCTCCCGCTTGCTGCCACCACCCTGGCCAGGTCCAGCAGGGCTGTACTGGGATCTGCTGGTGCACAGCAGGATCTGGGGGTCCCAGGGACCCCCCCCCGGGGGTGGGGGGGGGTAGCAGGGGTGGGGAGGGGTATCGGGGTGCGGGTGAGCCCCCGCTCTGTCCACCCCTCCTACCCCGTCACCCTGTCAGCTCCTGGGGAAGCCAAACTGGGGTAATTGGGCACTGGTACTCGCAGGGGAGGCCCAGCCATGCCGAGTGCCCACGGTGCCTCCCCGCAGGACTCACTCCGCCATGGGGGGGCACAAGGACACCTGGGGGCAACATGGACAGGGCAACTCCATCCCCTGGCTCAGGCCCCCTCCTCTGCCTGCCCAGTTCCCATCACGGCTCCAATGCCAGCAGCGCCTGGGGCCATGGGACCCCGAGGGAGAGGGGGCCGCCCCCCCCCCGGCGGTCCCTGGGGCTCTCCCACCCCACCCCAAGCCAAGTGCCCCTGTGGGTGCAGCACAACCTCCCACCCCCCCCCCCAATATCCACTTTGAGCCTTTGCCAGAGAAACAGGAGCCAGGAGCGAGAAGCCATGGGTCTGGCCACCGTCAGCCCCCGTCCTTACCTGCCCAGGGGCGTGGGGTGCCCAGCGCCCGTGCAGAAGCGACTCAAGGTTGCAGACAAGCCAGGTCAGCCATATTTATTGAGAACGGTTGTGGAGGGATAAAAATATTTCCACTAGCTCTATAAGAATTTATAAACCTATACTCTGCTTATCCTTTAATAAATGCCTCTATGACCGTCATGCAAAGGCAGGTACTTCTGTAAGAAAATAGCAAGATTAAAAAAAGGAAAGCGCTAATACACCCTGCCGGGGCCATGCCCGTGGGGTCCATGCCCGTAGGGGCCAAGGGACTCTCTGGCTGGCACGGGGACACGGGTGGCACATACCGGACACTGCCCCAGCACCCTGCAGCACCCACCCCAAGCCTCAGCTGGATGCAGCCCCCATCAGCCGAGCCGCCCAGACGCAAACCCCTCGCCCAGGGGTAAGCCCCCCCGGGGGACCCCAGCTCGGGTGGCCCTGCTGGGGAGGGGACGCATCCCCATGCCAGCAAGCTCCCAGTGATCCCACTGCTCCCAGTTCTACCTCCACCCTGCAGCCTCCCCATCTCCTTTTGTTTTTCCCTGTACCTGGCAGGGCAGCAGGGAGCTGAGGGGGTTCGGGTCCATGCCCCCAGGGGTGCCCTGTGGCCGCTGGCCAGGAGGTGCGGGCCAGGGCTTGCCCCAGCGACACACAGCAGGGCTTTGCCAGGAAGCAACGCAGATGGGGACATCCTGGGGGGACATGGGGACACGACACAGTGCTCTGCAGGGCAGCAACACAGATGGGGACACCGGGGGGGGGGGGGAAAAATGGCTGGGGTTGATGGGGACAGCCGGGAGGGAGGGGACACACTGCAGTGCTCTGCAGGGCAGTAACAGCGATGGGGACATCACAGGGGAAGATGAGGACACACAGCAGCGCTTTGCTGGGAAGCAACGTGGATGGGGACATCCTTAGGGGACATGCAGGGACAGACAGCGATGTTCTGCCAGGAAGCAGCAGGGACATCCTGGGGACACACAGGGACGCCACAGACAAGCAAGTGGCACCAGGGGCCGAAATGCCAGCGAGGGACGACGCTGTTGCCGTGGGTTGGGAAGCACGGCGGGCACAGAACAGTCGTTATTGCTTTACAGGGCCAACATCAAGGGGGGGCCAGGCTGGGGCACCAGTAGTTTTGGGTTCAAGGGACTTTCTCCAGGGACTGATTCCCCAGTGCTCCCCGTGCCACCACCCTCCCCACCACCCAGGGACACATGGTGCTCCCACAGGGCAACACTGGGTGGGGACAGGGTCTGGACACCACCAAGCTTCAGTCCCTCATACCGGTGCTGGCACGGAGGCAGCCATGGGGCTGAGTGCTGGGTGCCCCCATCCCCCCTCCCCGGAGCTGCTTTTGTGCCACCCAAACTTGTCCCCCACAGCGGGCAGCTGGGGGCTTGGGGGGCTGGGACCAGCCCCCCCCTTTCCTCTTCCCTTAAGTCAGAGCCAAGCTGAGCATAAAGGCTGTAAGCAGGCAGCCTGAGAGGACACGGGGACAAGGGACACAATGCGAGGAGCAGGCTGGCCAGTGGCCCTCCCCAGAGCTGTGGGAGAAAAGGGAAAGCCAAAGCTCAGGGGACAAAGCTGTCCCCAGCCTTGAGAAGGGGTCAGCAATCTGGCCGGGACAGGGGACCCCCAGGCTGGGTGCCCTGTCCCCTCGCTGTCCCCATGGGATGGGCGCTGGCCAGTTGGATAAGGCGATACTGCAGCAGCTTAAGGTGGTGGGGCAGTGTTGGTACTGAGCTCGCAGCGGGGCTGTGGCAGGATGGAGCGTGATGTAAACATTTCTGATCTGGGAGGGGGTGAAGAGGAAGAGGAGGGGGCTAGTGTGAGTCCTTCATCTGCTTCTGGATCTTCTGGAGCATCTCCTGCATCCGCCGCAGCTGGAAGGGAGCAGAGCAGGGATCATGGGGGCGTGCCAGCACCCCCCAGCCACACTAGCTCCCTTGAAAACGTGTTTGGGTCAAGCACCCCAAGCAGGTTGGGATCACCCTGAGCTGTGGGCTGGAGGAGGTGGGGGGAAATGCTCTGGTGGCGCCCCAACACCTCTTGACCCTGGCCTGAGAGCAGCAGCTGCCAATGCCACAGGAAGGGTGGCCCCTTGCTGCTGCTCCATCACTGGGGTGGGGGGGACGAATGGGGGGGCTCAGCACTCACCCACACTCACCTCCTCGTCCTTCTCCCGGATGAGCTTCTCCGTCTCCGCGTCTGGCACCGGGGGAATGACGGGGATGGGGAAGTCCGTTCCACTCTCCCGTGTCAGCTTGCTGCGGGCAGGGAGAGGGGGTAAGGATACAGTCCCAGAGACCGCAAACCTCACAGGTACCCAGCACCCACCAGCATGGACCCTGAGCCCCCAGCCTCACACTGGGCCTTTTTCCAGGTGGGGGGGGATATGAGCAGCTCCAGGCATCCCCCCCAAACATCAGCACCCCCAACCTGCCAGGCAACAGTCTGTGGGGGGGACCCAGAGAGGCACTGCCACAGCAAGGGGTGCAAGGGACCCTCCAGGGCACAGAGCCCTGCCTGGCTTTCTCCACACTCTCCTATTTTGGAAAGCATCCCGCCGGGTGCTTCAAGCTGGGGTCGGGCTCTCCTCGCCCAGTATTTTCTCTGCTGCTTTAAAACATCTTAAACTCGGCCTCTCCCTTCTCTCCCACAGCCGCAGCCCCATTGCAGGACGGGTTCCCCAGTCACCCCTGGCACCCCACTGCCCGGCCAGCCCCAGGGATGCTCCGCACCCCTTTTCCCAAGCATCAGCTCCCGTCCAAGCCCACACCTGCTGGAGAGAGCTGCAGGCGTCCCTCTGGGGCCACCCCACCGCGCAGGACTGCAGCACAGCCAAATCGATGGCTTCTCCCATGCCAACGGCCATGGGGAGGGACCCGCTCTCCCGGCCGGGTCCCTACGGATGCCACGTACTACCCCAGTGGATGACGACATGTCTGGGACATGGCCACCAGGGCTGGCGGGGGTCACGCAGGCTGCCACGTGCCACCGCCACGTGCCACTGCCGGTGCAGCCCCTCCGCACGCAACAGGGCGATGGACCCGGCGGGTGTTGCACAGGCAGCTGTGCCAGCAGGGTCCTGTTGTGCCGGGGGGCTGTGCCAGCGTGGCACAGCAGGGGATGGGTTTTGGCCATGTTTTGAGCTGCTTTGGAAGTCTCTGCCCGTTGTCACAGCTCCTCGCCATGGGGACACCCAGGGGGGAGCGCACTGGGCTCCTTCCATCCCTGGCAGCAAGACAAGGCTTGAGCTGGGCACCGGCAATGGGGCGAGCAGCTTTCTCCAGCCCAGGAAAGACTGCCTACTGCTGCCTCCTGCACCCCAAAATCACAGCCCCAGGAGGGAAGTATGATGGGGGGGTGCCTGCCCTGCAGCCCTTCCCTTGGGCAGCCTTTGGCTGGGAAAAGCCGGGTGCCACCACATGGTGACAAGTCCCCCCAACCCCACCTTGCCTGGGTGAGCCAGGGTGACGCCGCTGGCACACAGCGTCCTCCCAGCACCACCAGCAGTGCCAGCACCCCAAGGGCAACCTGTGTGGGCAATGGGTGGGTAGCCACGGGGCCGGCTCCCCTCCAGAGCAGCTGCCCAGCCCTTGTGCGGGCACAGAAGGACTGAGACAGGGTTGGATACCAGAAAATACTTTATATAGGGGGCAGGCGGATGGGCAGGGGGAAGAGGATGGCAGGGGCCAAGCACGGCCCCGGCCAGATCCTGGCTCAGTCAGTGGAGCAGTCGGCACAGCACAGCCTCAGCGTGGAGGGATGCCGCCTTCTCCGGCCGCACGTATGGAGAGACCAGCTTAGAAGTGCCTATAGCCACCACCAGCCCCCTGGCTGGAGGGTCCTGCCATGGACCCTGCTGTGGGGCACTCCCCCCAGCATCTTGGGGTGTCCAAAGGGGATGCGAGTGCCATGAATCTGGCCAGGACCAGCAGCAGAGCCCCAGCACTGGCTGCTTGCTTGGCTCCCGCTCTGGCCCCGGAGTCGGGGGGCCCCCCCCCCCCCAGCCAGCCCCAGCCCAACAGCACGGGAAGGGCCCCCCACTACATTGGGGCCCCCCACTACACTGTCGTGGCTTCCTTGCCCAGCCCATCATGCTGCCCAGCATGGACCCACACACAGTCCTAACCCTCTTGAGATCACCACTCGCAACGGGCTGGGGTCACCCTAAAGAGAGAAGATGTCCCCCCCACCTTCCCCCAGCCTGGCACCCCACTCCCGGCCCCGTACTTGCGGTTCCTCTCCTTCACCACCATGCGGGTCATGCTCTGGATGCACTGTGTGCGGTAGTTCTCATAGTGGGTTTCCCGCGTCACGTCCTTGAGGTCCTGCATGTGGGTCCTCACCAGCATCGTCCTCAGCTTCACAAAGTCACAGTGGGATGGATTCTCCACTGCGGGGGAGCCCAAGGTCAGGGGGCCACAGCCAGCCCCCCCTCATCCCCCCCAAACTCCCAGGGGCTGAGCAGCATGGAGATGGGGCACACAACATCCCTGTCCCCGAAAGGCCAGTGGGACACCGGGGACACAGCCCAGCGTTACCTTCCACAATGCCCCAGGGGTAGAGGCGCCCGCGGACGCGCCGGCCTTTGGCCTCCACGACTGTGTTGCTGCCAATGACGGCAAAGGGGATGCTCTCCTGCAAGAGGATGGCAGAGGTTAGCAGGGCTCATCCCTGTCCACTGTGGCCCATGTCCCTCCACGTGCATCTCCTCAGCTGTATCCAGCACCCATTTCCCAAGACATCCCAGAGCCCCAGCTGCAGACACCCTCAGGTGGGGCAGCAGCAGTCATGGCACGGGCTTCTCCACCCCAGCCCCATCCCACCAAGCTGCAGGTGGCACCTGTGGGGTCTTGGTGACACATCTGGGTAGTGCAATATGTACCAACCCCACCACGCTGGGGCTGCCAGAGAGCTTGCGGGGCCCCAAAGAGTCCTAAGGGTACCCCAGGATGACATGTCCTCCCAGCTCCAAGGATGGAGCTGGAGGAGCCAGACCCACCTTCAGTGCCTGGTCCTGTAGCTTGAACTCCTCATCCTCATCTGAGTCACACTCAGGGAACTGGTAGATGCGAATGCCGTAGTGGTCGATCTCCTCCCGGATCTGGAGGCAGACAGCCCTGCTGAGGGCAGGGCTCTGGCCCTCGGAAAAGGAGTGGGAAGCACCACACAGCACCGGTGTCCCCCAAGGACCCACAAAAAAGCCTGTCCCCCCGGACACCCTCCCCAGACCCTTCCAGCCTCCAGCTGAGCACCAGGGAGATGTGTCCTGTGGGCAACGTGGTCCTCTGCAGTGCCGCAAGCATGGAGGATGCTACATGGCAAAGTCTGGGCAGGGGATGGAGAGAGCCCCCAGCCGAGTGGGGACCCCAGCCCCCAGGGCACCCCGATCCCCAGGGACTGGGGGGGATGGCCCCAGGCTGGGCCGACTGCCCCTTACCTTGTTCTTCATGCGCTCCACCTCAGCAGGGGTCAAGGTGTCAGCCTTGGCCAGCACAGGCACAATGTTCACCCGCTGGTGCAGGGCTCTCATGAACTCCACGTCCAGGGGCCGGAGCCTGCGGGGGGAGCCCAGTGAGCACCGTCCTGTCAAGCCCCTTCCCCAGCAGCCCCCCCATCCCAGCGGTGCAGGCAGGAGCTGCCGGTACCCGTGGCCAAAGGGTGAGATGAAGTAGATGCAGCAGTGGACGCGGTTGTCCTGGATGTTTTTCCGGTTGAGGCCACTTTCATCACGGAAATACTGCTCAAACTGCTGGTCGATGTAGTCAGCCACTGGCTTCCAGCTGTGGGGACAGGGAGGTGACCGCTAGAGTTCTCTGCAGGAACCCTAGGCTTCCCCTGGACCCCCAGCTCAACACCTCCCACGGCTCAGCATCCCACCCCCAGGAACCATAGGCATCCCACCCTCGGAGCTGCTGGCACCCATGGCAGCACTGCAGGGCCCTGGGGAGACCCCGCTACCACCCCTCCCTGGGACGCACCACTCGGTGTTGTTGACAGCATCGCCAAAGCCTGGCGTGTCCACAATGGTCAGGCGCAGCTTGACCCCCTTCTCCTCGATGTCCACCACGTGCTTGGTGATCTCCACTGTCTGCGTGATGCGTTCTGTGGCAGCCGGAGACAGGGAGGCAGCGGGGGATATCCCAGGCAAGGGACGATGAGGGTGACGCAGGGAGATGCTGCAGCCCCTGGGGTCACCCTCCACCCTGGGGGGGCTGGGGCTGCTTTGCAGGATCAGCCCCCACAAGCGCCAGGGTCCAGCACTGAGAGGGGATGCTCTGTGCCACAGCCTCACACATCCCCACATGGATGTGCACCCCTCCCTTGGTAGCTTTGCCATTGCCACCCCGTGACAGCCCAGCTTCGGCAGCATGGGGGTCTGCTGGGGCCAGGAATCACTGTGGGGGTGTTTGTGGGTCCCTGTACCCCCCTGTGTGACCCCACAGCCCTGGGACCACGCCTGCCACTTTACCCCCAGGATCCCTGCGTGTCCCTGCATCCCCAAGGACACTCCTGTTTGAACCATGTGCATGGGGCCACACGTGTCTTGGCTTTTGCTCCGACCAATGGAAACAAATCAAACAACGGCCTCAAAACAAATCAAACAACCACCTTGAACCCCTGGGGATTTGGGCAAGTTTGGGCGATTTTAATTCAAAAACCAGCTGCAGCTGAACCAGTGCCATGCCCCGGACCCCGACTGTCCGCAGCCTCCGGGATTGGCTGCGGCTCCAGCTGATCCCCAACACACTGGGGCTTGTCTTCCCAGCGGGGACAAAGGCCCCGTGGGGGGTCCCCCCTGCCTTGGAGCAGCCCCTGGCACCGGTGGGCAGCCAGCAACATGCCACATGTGGCTATGGAGACCCAGAGGAGCCCGGCTGGGCACCGAGAGTGGCTGCAGCCTCCCGGGAGTGGCACTGGGCTCTGCCACCCCCCAGGACACCCCATTGCTGGGACTGTCCCCATTGCTGGGACGCTCCCCATCGCTGGGACGCTCCCCCCTCACCTTCGGCATTCAGCAGCTTGCGGTCTCTGTACATGTCCGTCAGGAAGAGGCTGTTGACCAGGGTGGACTTGCCCAGCCCGGATTCCCCTGGGACAGGGGCACAGGAGTGAGGGGAGGCAGCCGATACCCACCCCTGCCATGGCCTTTGGAATCCAAAGAGGCACCAGCGTCCCCACGCCAGGCTCAGGCTGCCCTGTACCTGCCACCATGAGGGTGAAGTCGAAGCCCTTCTTCACGGATTTCCGATGGACCTGGTTGGGCAGCGTGGCAAAGCCCACATACTCCTTGTCATCCTGCGGGCAGAGGGGACATGGGACAGGGGATGTCACCATCCCACCCCACCCCCCATCCCGGGAGGCCACCCCCTTTCCCCTCTTCCCCCCTAGTGGTCCCCCAGGGTTGGAGCATGGCAGGATGCAGCCATGGCTGCCCGAACCCCTTGGGTTTGGAGGGTGGGAGCATGCCACCCCTGCGGCCCCCCCCGTCCCCCCTCTCCCCGCGGACGCATCTTGCACCTCGGAGGAGTCGGGGGCCAGCTGCCCCCAGGGGCTCCGTGGGCGGTTGGGGCTGGGGGGCGGTGGGGCGGCAATGTGCTGCTGGAAATCCAAGGGCCGAGACCGGGAGAAGATCCTGGCATCCCTCTCATCAGTGGGTTCATCAGGGGGGACCCTGCCCCCATCACAGAGGGGGTGGCCAGGCTCCCGACGGCTCTCCGGGGGCTCCACCTTCCTGGGGCTGTCGGCTGGTGGGCAATCCTGCAGGAGCTGGGTCAGCTCAGCCTCCTCCGAGTCCTCCTTTAGGAAACGCTTTATCTGGGGACCAAGGGAGGAGATGACAGCAATGGCGGCAGTGCCAGCCCGAGGTGGCATCACCCAACTCAGCACCATGAGCCCCCAAGCCACAGCAGCCAGATGCATGCACCCCAAGGATGGCAGGGATGGGAGGAGAGGGGGACGCAGCCACCCCAGGGGACCAGCCACCGCCCTGGGGACAGCCCTGGGGACAACCCTGGGGATGGCAGCGGGGACAGCCATAGTCCCATGCTTACAGCTTGCGGCATGGGGACGGCAGTCAGCTCCTGGCACTCTGGGGGACAGGGACTGGGACCTTCCCCCTGGGCACCCCGCTGCTCCTCAGGGTCTTCTGGGGTAGCCAGGACCCCTGCACACCCCATGGCCTGCCAGGAGGATGGGGAGGGGGCGCCGGGGAGGAGGGAGAGACACCAAGAAGAGATGAACAGCGGCAGCGGCGGAGCTGGCAGTGGGGCCAGACCCGGGGGGAGGCAGATGGTGGGCAGGGGTCTGCCTGTGCCCCCCTGCCTGCCCGCTCCCAGGGCCTCACACCACCTGCAAAGGGCTCGGGGCAGCACAACCTGGAGTGCAAAGGGGCTACAAACCCCACAGCCACGCTCAGGCCATGTCCTCACACGCACCAGGACCCCGACACCCCCTCACCCTGGCTCTGCCCAACCTGGAGCTGGTGCAGGCAGCACCGGGGGGGCTGGGCACAGCAGTGCCCAAACTGGCGGCCCCATGGGGTGGCGGGGCTGGAACGAGGGACGGGGATGCCGGGACTGGGATGGCTCCACATCCTGTTTACGAGCGCTGGCGGGAGGAGACGCGTTCCCAAGGGCACGTCCGGCAGCGGCTCCCACTGGACCAAGCCTTCCTGCCAGCAGGCACCGGGGTCCCCCAACACCCCGGCATGGCAACTGCTAGGAGACCCCAGCCCCATGGGCAGGGACACCCCCAAATGGGGGGCACACAGCGCCTGGGAGAGCCCCTGACACTGCATGTTCCCACCTGGGGGTCAGTGCCCCCCCCAGATCGGTGCCTGGAGGCGAGAGACCTCTGTGCTGACACGTGTCCTCCCCCGTCCCATGTCCCTGCTCCATCGGCGGGGATGGCTGCCGTGCCGGCGGCAAGGCAAGAGGCACAGAATTAGTGAGCTGGAAACAAGGTCACGGCGCTGCCGGGGCTGCATGCTCGCACCCCTGCCCCCGCTCCCCGGTACCCCTGTGGCCACCAGCACAGGGTGCCATGGGGCCAGACCTGGGGGGGTGCCCCCACAGTGGGGGCTGCAGGGTCCCTGCACTCCCCTCTCCCCCCGTGGGTTGATAGCACTCAGCAGGTCTGAGTGACCGTGTCATGCTCTTCCTCGCCGACCTTGACCTGGGGGATCTCAGCACCAGCCCCCTGCTGCAGCACAGCCCAGCCAGGGGCTGCACAGGGATGGAAGCCAAGTGCTCCTGGCCCCACTGCTGCTCCATCCCCTGGGGCTGAAGCCCTTTGGGGCTCCCCCTCATCCCCCACCCCAGAGAAGCCAATGACCTCAGTGATGCTGTGGCACAGGAGGGGTTTGCACAGCATCCTAGCACCCTCAGGGGTCCTGCAGCAAGTGCATCCCCCAGCAAGGCTGTCCCAGGGATGGGGCATCGGCTGTGGCACCTCCCCACAGCACCGGGGTGCTCTGGGTCCCCCCATCCCCGTCTGCCCCCTCCTTCACCCCACCGGGGAGGGATGCAGCCCCCATACCTCTTGCCCAGGCTGCAGCTCAGGGCAGGTGGCCATGGCAGAGCTGGCGTCACCCGTGGATGGGAGAGGATGCCAAGCAGCACTGGCTGCGCCGAGGGATGGGGAGCAGCATTAGCATAACTCCACCCTGGGCAGGCACTGTGGCCCAGGCACCCACAGCACCCAGCAGCCAGGCACAGCCTCCACAGGTGCTGGGGGCAGGACCAGTGTTGGGGGCACAGGAGGGGAGAGGGGGCCCCGGGGCAGAGCCAAACCCAGCTGCTGCCCAGTTGTGGGGATGTCATGGGCCAGCAAAGCACCATTGGCCAAGGAGACAGCAAGACAGGACTACCAGCACCACCCCCAGCACCACCCCCTGGGCTGAGCACCCAGCTTGGCTACAGCCCAGGAGGACATTCAGCCCTGGAAAACACCTCCATCCCAGGATAAAAACCTCCTCCATTCCGATGCACACCAGGTCCTCTCCCACTCCCAACCCCAGAGAGCCCCACAGCTGCCCCGGCAGGGCCCCCTAGCCTCTTCAAGGGGAGAAACCTGGTTTCCCATGAAAGCCTGTTTGAAAACCGAACATTTTTGCACCTGACAATTAAAGCTTCCCCACACAGCTCCAAGCCACTGCTCCGGTTGGGCCTGATAGGTCCAGCTGGGAAGGACCCAACCCTGGGATGGGAGAAGCAGGGATGATGCCCACCACAGGGCTGCCAGGCAGGAGCTCCAGTGGTCCTGCCTCGGCTTCCCCAGCTCATCCTCGGGGAGGCAAAGAGTTAATGGTGCCTCAAGAGGAGCTCTGCTGTCACTGGGGGTCACCCGGGATGGTGATTCACCTTGATGCATATCAAGAGGCATCAGAGCAGGCTCGGAGCGGGGGTTGATCAACAGCAACCGGGAAGACATGGAGATGCCTGGATGTGCCAATCCCCAGCATCCCCGGATGCCAGCCACGCTCCTGACCCCAGCGCCAGATCTCCCACCACCCAGCTTTGAGGCCACCCAACACCGGGGACAGAGACCCCACCATCCCCACTCATCCCTGCTCAGGTCAGTCCAGGGGAGCAGTGCCACCAGTGCCACATCCTTGGCTGACACTGCACCTCCCCAATGACTTCACAGCCCCTTTCCCTCCCCTTTGCAGGCTGCAGCACCCTACCAGCACCCTGCCAGCCTGGCCGGGCTCTGCACCCCGTCAGCGGCGCTCCTCAGACCCCAAAGCCCCCTACCCAGCGCAGCACAGCTCTCCTACAATACCCCCGCTTTCCAACCGTCCCACCCCGCACTCCCATCAGGAGCAGGGATTTATCACGGCGAGAGCCTGGGGCTGCACTGGTGCCCCCGTAAGCGGATTACATGCCCGGCTGCGCAAGAGCCGGCACTCGGCGACAGGGCTGTCACCACCCCAGCAGCTCCCCTGAGGTGGCACTTGCCCTGCCTCGTCCCTGCCTGTCACGCTGCATCGCACCTTCCCTGCACAGTGACAGCCTGAGGGTCGTGGCAAAGGGGGACAGCGGGCACAGCCCAAGCTGGGAAAGCCACCGGCTGACCATTAGCACCTTTCTGCCTGGCACCATGTTCCCATGGGATGCATTTTCCCAGCCTGTTTCTGCAGGGAAAGGAAAGGACCATCCCGGCGGGGTGCTGTCACCACAGCCAGGCTGGCTGAGGTGTCCCCAGCCTACCTGAAGGTGACATCCAGGTGTGCCACCCACGGCACAGCACACACCATGCCACTGCAGTGCGAGGGCTGAGAATCCCCAGCATGAACAACTTGTCTCAGTGCCTCACACAAGCCCCACGTGGGACAAGGGCACAGTGGCCCCTGCCAAAGCCCAGCTCTGCAGGACCGGACCAGGGAGCTGGGCTATTCTCCGGGGCAGCCGGCACCTGGGCTGCGCCTGCTCCAACCTGCCTCCAGATGCACGGGATGCTCCCGCTGGCATGCTGCAGTGGGAGTTTCTTACCCCCCAACTCTCCCCTCCCACCCCTTTGGCAGTATCCCAGTTGGGAAGCTGAGTCTACCAAGCTTTAACAGGAGCAGGGTGCTGGGCACCCTGCGGCCGCAGGGGCAGGCAGCGGCATGGGTCGCCCGTTGGGTGAGCAGACGGGACGAGAGCCTTCCTGACACATCCCTCAGTGCAGCAGCTCCAGCCCCTCTCCTGCAGGGAATCCTGCAGCCTGAATGGGCCTGCGAGTGTCCACATGGGGACCCCAGGGTGGCACCATGTGTGGTGGCTCCCCACGAGCTGGGAAGTGACAGCGGGGCCTGGCCAGGCTGGAAACACGGCGGTGTGTCGGCACATGGGGATGGGTGAGAAGATCCAGCCGGGATCAGAGCTGGGAGCAGAGGCTCATCCCACTTCTCTGGGTGAGCCATGGACCACTTTGGGGACAGAGGGATGTGGCACCAGTGTCAGGGGACATCGGCTCCACATCTGTGGGTCCTTTGGGAGGCATCCACACCCACCTCCAGCCCCAGCTCACCCCATGTGCATGGGCAAGGAAGCCCAGCTCTGCCCTGGTACCCAGCTGCCACCGTTGTCTTCCCCTCCAGGTGTTTCCAAGCCTGGATCTGTCCATCCCCAAAGCCACATTTTGGAATTTTGAAGCCTTTCGGAAAGGCGCTCACCAGAGCCGGTTGCAACATGCTCTGCTGGCTGCCCTCCTATCTGGTTTCACTGCCTCCCGTTCCGAAGGAATGTGCCGGTCCTGTTCCCACGGCGGCTGCCGGGGAAGGACGGCCACAACGATCCCCACCAAGGGCGGTTGTCCCAGCGGCCACAACCCCGGTGCCAGGAGAGCCATGGCCCTGGCTGTCCATCTCCATCCCCACCCTGGGCACGGTGAGCGCCCCGAGCTCCCTGTGGGGACGTGGCCCTGTCGGGTGCCTGCTGGGGACCCACCACCACCGACGAGGCGAGAGGCCGAGCGGTGCAGGACAGGCTCCTGCCGGGCCGGGGAGGCTCCGGCCGGGCGCGGCCGGGCAGGAGGGTCCGGGCGGGCCGGGAGCGGGCGGCCGCGCGGGCGGCCCTGGTTCCCCCCGCCGCCCAGGGCCGGTCCCGGGACGCTGCCCGGCTGCCGCCCGCCGGGACCGGGCAGGTGCCGCCCCGCTGCCCGTGCCCCCCCGCCCCGCTCCCGCTCCGCTGCGGCACCGGCAGCCCCGCCGCGCCCCGCCCCCGCCGCGCCGTCACCTTCACGGAGGGCACCGGGATGCGGGAGGGGGCCCGGCCCCTGCTGCGGCCCGGCCCGGCCCGGGCCAACCCCCCCGCCGGCCTTACCATGGCTGCGGCGCCGGGCGCCGTCCGGGAGCGGCGGCTGCCGAGCGGCACGGCCGGGCCCCGCCGCCGGGATTAGCGGGGACGGCAGCCGGCGGGGGCGGGGGCAGCCCGGGGCGGGGCGGGCGGGGCGGGGGCGGCCGCTCGGCACCGGCACCGGCACCGGCACCGGCACCCGGCACTGGCATCGGCACCGGTCACCGGCATCACCCGTCATGCACCGGCACCGGGCACCGGCACCAGCCCGCACACCGGGCCGGGTACAAGGCAGCAGCACTGGGCAGGGCTGGGGGATGAGACACTGGGCGCTGGGAACGGGCACCTGCACCAGGTACAGGGCACCGGCACTGGGTAGCAGGCACACGACCAGTACTGGGCAGGGGCCGGCACAGGCAGCAGCCAGTGGGTACAAGACCCCAGCACCGGGTACTAGTACAGGCGGGGCCCCCGCACCAAGAAGCAACCTCCCAGCACCAGTACCAGGTACTGGGCAGGAGGCACTGGGAACCAGTTAGCAGGTATTGGGTACTGGAAACCACGTACCAAGTACTGAGCACCAGGTGAAGCTGCTGGCACCACGCCTCAGGCACCATGTGCTGGGTACCAGGGACTGGGGACTGCACTGGCCATGCAGCACTGGATCCCAGTCTTTCCCACTGCCCCCTCTGCAAAATCCCAGCCTGTCTCCCCCTCCCGGAGCCTTTCCTGGGGTTGATGCTGGGCAATCCTGCCCATGCTGGTGGTCTGGAAACTGGGCAGGGGAAAACAGCAACCCCATCCTTATCCTACAGCAGGGGTTGCAGCCCCTTCCTGGGATGTTCCCAGCCCCGTGCTTCCAAGGGCAGCGAGTGCCAGTGGCACATGGCCATACCCCGTCCCCACTGAGGGCAGGGGAGGACGCTGGCACAGCCGGCTGGGGCAGCATGGGGCGCTTGTGTTCCCGGCCATGAAAGGGGCCAGGGTGGCTTGGCTGGCGATGGCCGTTCCCTGCGGCAAGCAGCTGGCAGAGGCTCAGCCAACCCCAACTTTCAGCCTCCCAGCCCAGCCACCCACTGGGGCTGTCCTCATCCCCCCAAAATACACCCCATGCCAGGGTGGGGGGTGGAAAGGCCACATGCATCCCCAGAGCATCCCTCTCCTGGGCAGCTCCTCCCTGCCTCAGTTTCCCTACTCATAAGACAAAGCTGGTGGAAATTTCCCAGCAGAAAAAAAACACATCGAGCCCTGCACCGAGACTCCCACTAAGGCTGGGTGACTCCACAGGGACCACCTCAGCCTTGTCTCCAACCTTGCCATCACCCAGGGCCTCGTCCTCCCCCCTGTTACAGATGGCTCCACATTCCCTCTATTCCCATAAATAACCTGCGGTGTGGGGGAACCCCGGCAGCCACCCGGACCCTGTCCATCTGGGGCGGTCAGACAGCGAGCCCACTCGCCTGGCAGCCCTTCCTCGCCCGCTGCCAGCCAGGGGCTGCAGGCAGTGCCACAGGCAGGGGTGCAGGCAGGGCCGGGCAGGTGAGGGTGGCTGTTTGCGTCTCTAATCCCCACAGCGAGCGCTTTCCGCTGAGATTACTGGGGATTACAGGCTCGAGTGCTCCAGGAGCTCAGCCCCATCTCTCCCTGCCCTTCAAGGAGCAGCGCTGAGCCCCACAGGGTGCGGGGGGGGGGCAGGCCAGGCACTGCTGTGATGAGCTGGGTGTTCTCAGCTGTGCCAGTGGGCACAGCCTGAAGCAGCCGCCAGCTTGCCAGGGCCTGGCTGCAGGAGCCCAGTGCCCAGCGAGGCCGGCGAGCTGCAGCCCGGGGCTTTAAACAGAGCTTTAAAAGCTGAAGGGATCAGCTGTGGAGTGGGAGGGTGGATGCAAGGGGCTGCATTTTTCTTGGCTGGGGGATGACGCAAGGGGAGTAATGGTGACGCCAACAGAGGCTAGTGCTGCTCGAGAGGTCCCTGAGGTCCCCGAGGCACCCCAGTCTCCCTTGCCCCAGCTGGCAGTAGCATTATCAAGTCCCAGCCTGGGATGGCAGGGCCAAGAAGCCACCACGAGCCACTACTGGAGACCAGAGCTCTGTAATTACCATGGGAGGCTGAGTTATTTTGGGAGGTGGCTATGCTGCTGCCAAAGCTTTTATTCCTCCAAACCAAAACAAGATGGAAAGAGCCCAGCCCAGGATGCTGCATCCGGCGGGTGCAGGGAGGTTAACCCCTTGCCTCCTCACTGCCCACACCCGGGGGCTGCCTGCACCCAGCATTGCCCCAAGGTCAAGGCAGGTCCTGGTGGCTTTGGTTGTACCGGGGGGGGGGGGGCTTTCAAAGATGGGGCTCAGTGGGGGAAGATTTGGGGTTGCAGAGGCCAGAGGGTGGCTGCGAGATATGGGATGCTGGGGGGTCAACCCCGTCCTCGGCTGTTGGGAGGTTCAGAGGCCACATGTTGGGATGCTTTTCTGCCTCCGCCGTGAGAACCGCTATTTTTAGCCATTTCTATTGCAATGGGTCCAGTCTTGGGGCCTTCCCAGCACAGAGGCTGGGCCGAGGAATGCCAGCCAGAGTGGAACACCTCACAGCTGCTCCAAATAGTGTCCCAGGGGACAAAGCCCCGAAGGGTCCACCCCGAAAGCCGAAGGATGGGCAGAGGTGGCAGCCGGGCAGGGAGGCTGTGCTTTCCAGTCTCTGAAGCAGCCAAACAGCCTCCAAGCTGGGCATAAACTCCTTTTTCCCAGCACAGAGGACGAGCTGCATCGTGCACCCCACAGTGCCCCCCGAGACCTGCTCCAGCCATCCTGAGCATCCCCCATGCTTGCGGCACTGCAGAGGACCACATTGCCCACGTGGCCACCTCTGGGGTCCCCCAAATCCTAAACCACATGCCACGGTCTCCCCGACCCATGCACTGGGGTCTCCCCATCCTTGCTCCAGGCCCCCCAGGCCCAGTCAGGGTAGGGAGGTCTGGGGGCTGTCAGGGGCCACGGTCCCCCCATCCAGCCAGTACCAGCCCCCTGGAGGGGCACAGGGTAAGCTCCATGGGACAGTGGCACAGCAGTGGGGACAGTCACAGCCATCCAAACCCACCAGCCCAGGAGGCGCCACCCCAAGCCCTGGCCACTCAGGCCTCCTGCCTGCCCCTCCCCACTCCAGCTGAGCCCTCCCACAACTCATCACATGTCACCAGCCCCAGCAAACCCTTTGCAAAGGATTCACCAGCCAGTGCTGCCCATCTCTGGTGCCAGGCCTGGGGACCTGGTGGCACTGGGGAATTAGGAGCACCCCGGTGTCACCCTCAGCTCCCATCCCGCAGCCCCAGCCCCTCGCTTACCTCCTCCACTGGAGCCGCAGCTGGGAAGGGGTTTGCACCAGAGCCAGTGGAAGACGGCAGCAGGACCAAGGAGAAACGAGTTTTCCCATCAGAAGCAGCTGAGGTTTTCCAGTTCCCCCCACTAAGCCCTGGCTGTCTCCCCCCATGTCCTGCCGTACCCCCCCAGGACCACCAGCCAGGTCAGGATGGGACCCACATGTTGGCAGAGAGGGTCAGGGATGGGTGGGCGATCAGGGAAGGCAGCAGGGAAGCAGGGGAGAGCCGTATCCCCAGTGCCGTGTTTAAAAATGTCATGTTTACGTAGACCCTACCAAAACCACCAGCAAGCAAGGGGGAAACACACAGCCCACGGGATTCCCCTGCCCGGCTTTGCCCGGGGTGAGCCTCACCTTTCAGGGACCAGAGGACGCCCACATGCCTCTCGTCAGCCCCATCTGTGGAGGGACAGGGCGCAGGAGCAGCAGCCCCTTCTTCCCATCCCCACATCCAGCACCCATGCCCCAGCAAGAGAGGAAACTGAGGCAGGCGGGTACCAACCTGCCAGCATCACCCTCGGGGCCCCGCAGGAGTTTCTGGGGTCTGGATTCACCCCATGGAGCCACCAGGTCCCGGTCACCCACGTCACTGGGTCACCTAAGGAGGTGGCTCCTGTCCCAGCCCCGGCTGCTGGGGAAGGGGACACACACGGGGCTGTGACAGTGACACCCCTCTGCCCAAAGCACAGAAAGAGGGCTCAGGCTGCTCCTGGACCCTACCAAGTCCCCAGTCCTGAGCTGGAAGGACGGAGGCTGTGCCCAGGGGACAAAGGGTTGCTCTGGGGACAGTGCCAAGTGAGGGACCTTGCAGAGCCAGGTACCAGGCACTCAGAGGGTTGTAGGGCAGGAGACATCTGGGGAATCTCGAGTCCAGCCTGTGGCTCAAAGCAGGGATGGGCAGAGCCACAGAAACGTTGGTGGGAAGGGCTCCAAAGGTCCCCACTGCCACCTCCTGCTCGCCGCCGGAAAATCCTCCAGTGTGGGTGAGCCTTAGAATCACAGAATCGTTTGGGTTGGAAAAGACCTCCAAGATCACCAAGCCCAACCATTCCCCTAACGCTGCCATCCCACCACTAAACCCTGGCACTAAACACCACGTCTGCCCGGCTTTTAAATCCCCCCAGGGATGGGGACTCGACCCCTTCCCTGAGCAGCCCCTTCCAGGGCCTGACAGTCCTTGCAGGGAAGGAATTTTTCCCAATGTCCAACCTAAACCTGCCCTGGCACAACTTGAGGCCGTTTCCCCTCATCCCATCGCCCATTCCCTGGGAGCAGAGCCCGACCCCCATGGCTCCCCGCTCCTCTTAGGCAGTTGTAGGGAGTGATAAGGGCTCCCCTCAGCCTCCTCTGCTCCAGGATGAACACCCCCAGCTCTCCCAGCCGCTCTCCACCAGCCTTGGGCTCCAGACCCCTCCCCAGCTTCCTTGCCCTTCTCTGGACACACTCCAGCCCCTCCAGGTCCTTCTGGGAGTGAGGGGCCCAACCCTGACCCCAGCATTCGAGGGGCGGCCTCCCCAGTGCCCAGCACAGGGGCATGGTCACTGCCCTGCTCCTGCTGGCCACACCAGTCCTGATACAAGCCAGGATGCCCTTGGCCCTCTTGGCCACCTGGGCACACTGCTGGCCTTCCTGTGGCCAAGGATGGGGACCTGTCCCCACATCCCTATGGAGCTGGCTGCCCCGACTGGACCCTTGCACATCTCCTCAAGCCTCGTGAGGACCCTGCTGCCCATCACCTCCTGCCCCCAGGCAGCCACTCTCCCCCTGGGGGGTCCCCCCAGCTCCATTGCCCACCCTCCTGAGATGCAGGGGGAAGCCACACTCTCCCTCCCACCCAGTCGCCCAAACTTACCCAAGAAGAAGGTGATGAACCCGGTGGCCGATGGCTCATCCCCATCATTGCGGCCGGAGCTCTTGGTCTGGGCCTCATGTCGGAGGGCAGTGGGGGAGGCTCTGCTGCACAGCACTGGCTTGGCCGTGTCCTTGCCAGAGCCACCAGTGCCTTTGGCCACCACCTCAGTGGCACTTGGCTGCTGGCCCGCCAGTGGGGAGGTGGGACATGGGGACATCTGGCTCCCCACCTGCAGCAAGGGCCACCATGATGAGCTGGGGTCAAGTGTAGGCAGCGCCCTGCTGGGGATGTCCCCGGGAACTGCCTCGGATGGGGACAGAGCTGGACCCTGGGGAGGACAGGGGGCACGGGGGCAGCTCTCGGTGGCCTGCGTCTTGGTCTGGGTGCCCTTGTCCCTCTGGGGAGGTGACAGTTGGGGGGGACAGCTGGGTACCAGGAGCGGGGATGCCGAGCCCCTCACATTGGTGTCAGGCTGGACTGGGGGGGGCTGCATGGGCGAGGAACCCCCCCAGGCTGCCGCCGGCTGGGCAGGGGGCCGGCGGGGGACCGGGTGCCGCACGCGCCGATGGCGAGATTTGGGCACAGGGTGCTGCACACACCCATGGGGGGGCTTTGGGTGGGTGATGGCCATGGCGTTGGGCCACTGGGGCTGTGCCAGGGCCACCCCCCTGCCTGGTGAGGGGGGGCTGGCAGCTGGTGGCTTGGTCTGGGACAAGTCACTGGTCATCGGCGTGACCGAGCTGCTACCACTTTGGCCCTGCCGTGGCCGGCTGCCAGCTCTTCCCCTGCTCTCCCCCTGCCTGGCACCGAGGGTCTTCTGCAGGGTCACCAGCAAGTGGCCCAATGGCACTGGCTGCACCAGGCACATCCCGCTCTGCAGCTCCATCCAGCTGGATGAGGGGCTGCAGGGGGACTGGGGGTCCCCCGGGGATGGGGGGCTCACACTGCTAGGCTGGGGGTCCCCTGGGGTCCTGCTCCCCTGTGGTAGCAGGTGTTTGGGGACCATGGTATTTCCAAGGGGTGATGGCCCCAGCAGGTCCCCTGCCGCCCCGATGTTCCCAGGGAGCAATGGTGTCCTGCTCCTGGAGCAAAGAACCAGCGCAGTGCGATGTCACAAAGGGCGCCATGACGGCACCATGACGCTGGCAGGGTTTGCCCCTGTCCCTTCACCAAGGTGAGGTGAGCCAGGCAGCCAAGCCACCCCAGGGGGGGACTGAGCTGCTGTCACCGCCCCAGCCCTCCCGGTCCCTCCTGCCCTGAGGCTGAGCATCCCTGGGGCAATAAAACATGAGGTTTTCCTGATGGGTGGGTCCAGCCTGGATCCCGGGACCTCTTTGGCCTGGGCTGTATCCTCCTTGCCAAGCTGCAGCATCCCTGGGGACATCCTCAGGGACATCCCCTCATTCCTCCATTGTCACCCCCCCATGAGCTCCTTGGGGTCCAGGTTTTCTTTAGCCAAAGCTTGAACCCCTCTGAGGACAGAGATCCCCCACCTTGGGGACCTTCATTTGGTTTAGGAAGGTGACGAGGACACCATGGGACAGCCATGCGCCACCAGTGCATGGGGTACAGGCCACCTCACTGTCCCCTGGGGCTTGTTTTACATCGAAGGCGAAGCTGCTCCACGGCACCCATGGTCATGCAGCTCCATAACCTGCCCGTAACCACCATGGGCTCTGCCATCGCGTGGGGTGACAGTGGGCACAGCCAGACAGGGAGGGGACACGAGGCTTGGGGCTCCTGGTGGCCCAGCCAGGCATCAGCCCCAGGGCTGGGGGGGGACCCACAATGGGGTAGAAAGAGCATGAAGAGGGACAACAGCACTGCCACCACGTGGGTGACTGAGCCTGGGGATGCCACCAAGCCTGGTACCACCACACCGCCCCGAGCAGAGAGTCCAGCCCCTCCTGCCTCAGTTTCCCCAAGAGCTCCCAGCCCCCCCAGGGGAGGTGAGCGATTCCCAAGCAGGCCGGGCAGCGAGCAGGGAAGGATTTATTGACTCACGGCTCGGGGTACATCACAGTTTGAGCTCCCTTCCCGCCTCCGGAGAGGACGTCGCCTTGGACTTCCCGGGCAAAAGTGCGCGGAGAGGCTTCACAGTTTCATCCCTTCAGGAAAGCAGAACCGAGGCAGTGACAAATGGCAAACGCTACGTCGTATGAAAAAATAATACAAACTCTTCTCTTTAAATATCTTACAGAAAAATGAACCTGAATAAAGAGCATGAAAAGCACCGCATGGCGCAACCCCCCCCAACCACCCCAAGTCAAGGGGACCAAGACGAGCCGCATCCCCGCATCCCTCTGGGCTACCCGGCACTGTCCCCAGGGATGGGCGGTCATGGATTAGCACGGGACGCAGGGAGGTGGGGGTGGTAGGGATCGCTACATGCCTGTCCCCACGCCACAGGGACATCTCCCCCCCCCCGGCCATGGACCCCTTGCTCAGCCGGGGGTGCCGGCAGCCTCCGAAACCCAGGGTGCCAGCAGGAGCAGCGTGAGAGGGGCCGGCTGAGGATGAGGGCATTGCTACGAGACTGCCCTGGGACCCACACTCCCCTGGGGGGGCTGGGGGCTGTGTACCCCCCCAAAGGAACCGAGGGGTCCCTCCTGTGTCGCAGTGCAAGTTCACGGAAAGCCAAGGCACTGCCGCGAGGCTGCGGCTCTGTACGGGGGAGCCCGTGGGCTCGTGGGTGTGCAGCGGCTGCGCAGCCCCCGGGCGTGCAAAGGCGAAGTGAGCCGGGGCGTGGGGAGGACATGGGGACAGTCCCCATGGTGCGGCCGGCTGGGCTTGTCCTGGGAGCGGCTTTGGGGGGGGATGCACCGGGCCGTGCAGCCCGGGAGAGCCAGCTCCCGGGGGGTGCGGGGAGACGGGGGGGGGGCCATCCAGGGAGCCCCAGGGGTCCAGCCCCAGGGGTGGTGGCAGCTGGAGGAGATGCTGGCGGCAGGTGCAGCTCCTTCTCCCACAGCTTCAGAGGGGGGGTGCGGGTGGGGGGGCTCTATCGGGGGGGTGCGGGCAGCCCGCACTCGCCCTGCCGGTGCATCTCCCCGAAGGCTCGGTCCAGCTGCTCCAGCTGGGAGCTGAGCGGCAGGCGGATCTCCAGGTGCATGCGGAGGGTCTCCAGCCACTGCTCCAGCTTGCTGAAGGACGGCCTGAGCGAGAAGGGGGGACACGTGGCAGCTCCACCAGTCCCGTCCCCCCCCACCAGCCCCAGTGGTCCCCCAGGGTGGGGGTCCCAACCACTCACCGCTTCTCGGGGTCCAGGTCGCAGCAGCAGACAGCGATGGGGAAGAAGCTGGGGGGGCAGGCGGGGGGGCAGTAGCGGTCCAGGAAGCCCCTGACATTGAGGCCAAAGTCGGTGGTGCGGGGCAGGTAGTCAGGGTCAGCGCTCACCCGGCCGATGATCTGGAGGAAGAGTGTGAGGGAGGAGCGGGCTCAGCCCCAAGAGGAGACCCTGACCCCATGGGGGGACCCCAAATGCAGTGAGGACCCCAACCCCAAGGGGAAAACTCAGCCCCAAGGGGGGAGAGAGACCCCAAACCCAAGGGGAAACTCAACCCCAAGGGGAAGAGACACCCCAACCCCAATGGTACTCACCTCGCACAGGACAATGCCGAAGGAGAAGATGTCCACCTTCTCATCGTAGCTCCTCCCTGTGGGGAGAGACAGGTCAGGCCATGCCACACGTCCTGTCCCTGCCCCACCAAGTGTCCCCTGCTTGGGGACAGAGCCCTGGCTGACCACGTCCCCCCTCCTGGCACCCTGGTCAGCCTCACCATTGATCATCTCGGGGGCCATCCAGTACGGGTTCCCCACCACCGTGTACCGCTTCTTGCGGTCAGGTTTCTTCAGGTTCTTGAGATGTTCGGGCTGGTTCTTCTCGTCGACCATCAGCCGCGCCAGCCCAAAATCAGCCACCACCACGCTCTTGTTCTGGATGGATGGAGAGGGGTGAGGCATGGGGGGGAGCCATATAGGGGGCTGAGACCCCCGCCCAGACCAGGGGAGGACACCACTGAGGTGGGACTCACCTCCCGCACGAGGCAGTTGTGAGAGTTGAGGTCACGGTGGATGATGTTCATGGAGTGGAGGTAGGCCTAGGGGAAGGATGGGCTAAGAGCAGGGGGCACCCCCACCCCATGGTCCCCCACCCACCAGCACCCATCCCACCCACCCGTCCCCTGGTGGCACCCACCATGCCAGCGGCAATGTCCTTGGCGAAGCTGACCCGCTGGCTCCAGGGGTAGTGGCTGTCCTGGGGGCAGGAGGAGGGATTTGCCAAAGAAAAGGAGAGAGGCAAGGGGTCCCCCAGCCCCACCAGGGCTGTGGGGCGGTGGGGGCCCGCCTGCCCCCACAGTGCTCACCATGCTTTTGATGAGGCCCCTCAAGGTGCCCCCCTTGATGTACTCTGTGATGAAGTTGAGCCTCTTCTCCTTGTACAGCACCCCAATGAACTTCAGCACGTTGGGGTGCTCCAGGCAGCGCATCACTTTCACCTGCAGGACCCCCCCATGCCCGTGACACCCTGCAGCACTCAGCACCCACACAGACAGACCTGCTGCTCGCACCTTCTCCATTAAACAGGCAGGGCTGCTGCCTGCACCCCAGGGTGCCTGGGACCCCCACTCCAGGTGTCCTGCCATTCCATATCAGGGTGGTGGACAGGATGGGACAGCCCCATCCCTCATGTCCTCTCCCCCACAAACCAGGGGGATTGAAGAAAAGGGACGCTCACCTCTTTGAGGAAAGTCCTCTGCGTCTCCTCATCAAAGCGGATCAGCTCCTTCATGACCATCACCTCACCCGTCTCCCGATGCGTCACCTGGCAGGGAGCGGAGGGGCTGAGCCGCCGGCTCCCCGCAACCTCCCCACCTTGGGGGAGACAATACCCCCTGCTCCATCCCAGGGAGCCAAGACCCTCATGCTCATGACACTTGTGGCCGCTCAGCCCCACCTTGATGGCCTGGCCGAAGCAGCCCTTGCCCAACACCTCGCCGTGGATCAGGTCGGAGGGGCGGAAGATGCGATGGGCGCGGGAAACGACACGCAACGACTCGGAGCGACCGATGTCCTTGCGCTGGGATGCGGGCGAGCCCACCGAGCTGGAGCCCGGCGACTTGTCCGTGCTGCAGCTCCTCCTGCAGGATGGACGGACAGACGGTCAACCCCAAGGAGAGTCCCCAAGGGGAGAGGCAGGCGAGGTGGTGGCCTTACGTGACAATCCGCTGGCGCATGGTGCCAGGCTCCCCGCAGGGCGGGAGGGCCGGGGAGCACAGGGGGCTGCATGGGGCGGGCAGGGGGCTGCAGGCAAGGCCCGACTCACGGGCAGGGGGGCTGGAGCAGGGGCTGGTCTCCTGGACAACGGTCGATCTGGGGGCAGAAAAGGGTGGCAGGGATGGTTTGGGGTGCGGTGCCGATTTGAGGGGCACCCTGGGGGGAGCGTACCTCATCCAGGGGGACATGGCCGATGGGGGTGCCGTTGATCTCCAGTATGCGGTCACCCACGTGGATGGAGTTCTTCATGTCAGGGCTGATGCAGTCTGGATCCACCCTGCAGGGCCAGCAGGCAGCTGGGGTCAGCCCCCCGGCCCTGCCACCATCAGGGGTGGGGGTGTGCTGGGACACTGCCCATGAGCCACTCCCTGCCAAGGGAGGCGGGCTGTCACATCCCCCGCGAGTCACTGCTGTGAGATGGGGACCTGCTGTCACAGTACCCACGAGTCACCCCTGCGAGACGGGGACATGCGGGCGGGCTGCCCACGAGTCACCCCTCCGAGATGGGGACACGCAGTCACAGTACCCACAAGTCACCCCTTCTAGGTGGGGACACGCAGGCAAGCTGCCCACGGGTCACCTCTGCTAGATGAGGACATGCAGGCATGGTGCCCATGAGTCACGCTCCTCCCGGATGGGGACATGCTGGCACAGTCCCCACAAGCCACCACAAACTGCAGGGACACACCAGTCTGGTACCCACAGCCCACCGGGACAGACAGTGCAATGCCAGCACGTCACCCTCAAGCCACCTTGATAGCTGGGGACATGCCACCCTCTGGCCACCCCCAGCTGATGGGAACAGCCCTATCCCTCACCCTCCCACCCCAAAAGTTCTCTGTGGGGTGGATCCCACCAGCAGAAGGGGCACAGGATGCCCCCAGCCCTGGGGAGGAGACAGTGACAGAGGGGACACAGACGCACTCTCGGACACGGACGGTGCAGGGGTGCTCGGTGCCACAGCCCTGATCAATGGAGACGGAGAAGCCACGTTTGCCGTCAGAGCAGGCGGGGATGGAGACGAGGGTGACAGTGTGCGGGATGCGGGAAGCTGGCGAATCCGGCAGGATCTGCTCAATGACTGGCGTCACCACCATCTGGTAATAGCAGTGCCCACTGCGGGGCCAAGAAAGGGTGGGGTGGGTGGGGGGGTGCCAGCCAGCGTGTGTCCCCCCCCACGCCTCCAGGCTGGGACGTACCAGTAGAGCTTGGAGCGCTCCACCAGTGCGTAGGTGTCCCCGTCCCCGATGAACGTGCGGCAGTTGAGGCAGCTGAAGCACTCGGGGTGGTACTTCTGCTCCCCGGCCACCTGCGGGCAGATGCCATCAGCTCCCGGGGCACCAAGCGTGGGTGCCAGGGCTCGGATGGTGCTGGGAGCACCCATGGGTGCACCAAAGGAAGGGCAGGCTGAGCCACGGCAGGGGGGGCGGTCATGCCACCAGGCTGAGGTGGCTGCAGGCAGAGCTCCCCAGCACCCTCAGCCTCCCTCCTGCATCCCCCAGCCCCAACACAGGGACACCTCCCCTCCACCAGGATCCTCCTAAAATGCAGAGGACATCCCTGCCACCCCCAGAGCCCAACCCGCGCTGGGGGTCTGCACCCCCTCCCCGCCTCGCCCCCTCTCCAGGGAGCTCAGCCGTGATCAGGGCTCCATGTCCCCCGGGCGCTCACCATGACCAGCCCCTTGGTGATCTGCTCGGAGCAGCCGTGGCAGAGCTCCCCAAAGCGCGCCCAGTAATCCTTCTTGCAGTACAGGCGCCCATCCTTCTCGTAGTACTGGTGGGACAGGGAGGCCCCGCACTCACAGCACCTGGGGCAGGGGACAGGGACCCCCTCGTCACCCTGTCCCTATCGTCACCCCAAGGGGCAGCCAGTGCCCGTCCACCCCACGGCCCTCTGGGCAAGCTGCTTCTCCCGATTCCTACCCTGCTGCGGGACCACCGCATCCGTGTGTCACTGTCCCCATGTGGCTCCAGGGGTGCCAGCACAGGCTGGCGGTGCAGTGGTGATGTGGGGACACGGGGGCGGACAGGGCAGGGGACACAGGGACAGGGACGGGGCCTCCTGGTCACAGACACACGGAAGGACATGCCACCCTGGTCACAGACGTGCCAGCCTAGTCACGGACACACAGACGGGCGGCATCCCCCTGGTCATAGACGTGCCAGCCTGGTCACAGACACACGGAGGGACATGCCAGCCTGGTCACACTCACAGACATGCCAGCCTGGTCACAGACACACGGAAGGACATGCCACCCTGGTCACAGACGTGCCAGCCTGGTCGCGGACACATGGAGGGACATGCCAGCCTGGTCACGGACACACGGAGGGACATGCCAGCCTGGTCACAGACACGCCAGCCTGGTCATGGACACAGAGGGACTGCCACCCAGGGCACATGGAGGGACATTCCAGCTTGGTCACAGATGTGCCAGCCTGGTCACGGACATTGTAGCTGTGGGGGTGCAAGGCCCTGGGTGCAGCAAGCGGGGTGCAGGGGGTGCGGGGGGCTGCAGGATGGTGGGGGGTGGGGGGATGGGGGTGCAGGGGGGTGCTGGGGGCTGTGCAATGTGAGGGTGAGCCCGGGGGTGAAGAGGGGGCTGTGAATTTCAGGGGTGCACAAGCAGGTGCAGGGGGTGCCGTGCAGCAGGGTGCTGCACCAGGATGCACAGTGGGGTGCTATAGGGGGTGCGGGGGGTGCTGCAATGGGGGGTGCTGTAATGGGGGGTTCCCGGGGACTGCTGCAGTCCCTTCCCGCCCCCGCCCCAAGCTGGGGGCGGGCGCCACGCGCAGGTGGAATACCAACCAGGCGTGACATCACGGCACGGAATTTCCCCACCCCATGACGTCACCCCGCGAGGACTCCACCGCCCGACTGCGCAGCACGAAGCCTCCCTTGTACTTGGCGGGGGGGGGGGCGGGGCACGGCCCCGACGGGGGCTGCATCCCACCCCGCGAGTCGGGGCTGGGGCCCGCGCTCCCCTCCCGGGCTGCGAGCGGGGGACGATGGGGAGGAGGAGGAGGAGGAACGGGAGGAGGAGCGGGAGGAAGGCTTTTGCAGCAGCGAGCCCAGGGCTGCCGGAAGCCGCTCTCCCGTGGGGTCGGGGGGCCCGGCCCAGCCGCAGCCCCCCGGGGGAATTGGTGACCCACAGAGGGGTACACCCAGGCTGAACACCCCGGGGGTCCGGGGGGCGCAGAGCCCAGCCCGACCTGCTCCCACTCACTTGGCTCCAGCGCTCAGGACACGGCTCTTCCTCAACACCGTCGCCAGCATCCTCCGAGGACGGGGCGGGGGGCACCCTGGTGCCCCACCACACACAGCACACCCAGCCCCACGGGGACCCCCACCAGGTCCCAGCCAGCCCTTGCACCCCCAGACCCGAGACCTTCCTCCTCCTCGGGGCTCCCACGGCTCGAGCTGCTGGGAGGGCGCGAGTGAAAGAGGAAACAGGGAGGGAGGGGGCTGGGTGACATCAGCCCCGTCACCATCACCGCCACCAGGCAGGAAGGGACAGCAGGGAGCAGAGCCCTCAGCCAGGCCCAGCACCCCCCAGGGACCCCGCCGGCACCCCCCTGCCTGCGCTGCCCCACAGGCGCCGGGACCCGCAGTCACGCTCGCCCGAGCATCTGGGTGCGTGTGATGGCCTGGCACGCATCCCCGCCATGGCCAGAGCAGGGTGGCATCTGCTGTCCCTGCGGAGCATCCCGGTGTCCCTGAGGCCATCCCGGCTGGACCGCGGGCTCCTACCGAAAGCAGTCGGCGTGCCAGTCAGCGTTCAGCGCCTGCAGGTACTGCCCATCATAGATGCCCTGCCCACAGCTCGCACACACCGGCAGGTCGGTCCCTGGATGGAAGAGGTGACACAAGTGGGGGGACAGGGCTGTCGCCCCCCTCTCCCCCGCAGCAGCACCCAGGCACAGCCCCAGGATTAAGCCCTTCTGCCCAGGGTGATGAATTCCAGCTCCCTGGCCCCCACCATCCATCCTGTAACGGGGACAAGGTCATGGCGCTGATGTCCCCAGGGCTGGGGACAGGGCAGGGGCTCAGCGCGGTGGCACCAGCTGCGGCCTGCGTTGACCCAGGCCACCTCCAGAGCATCTGTCCTGGGGGACACTGCCCTGCCTGTGGGTGCCCACATTCCCGGGGGTGTTGGGTGCCAGCAGGACAGATGTTTGGGGGGCACAAAGATGCTGCGGATGGGGGGGGGGCTGGGTACTCGTGGGTGGAATGGTTGGGGGTGGTGCTGGGGTGCAGGATGGGGGCGGGGGGGATGCAAGGGTGCAGGACGGGTACAGGGGGTGCAGAGGGGATGAAGAGGTGTAGAATGGATGCAGGGAGGGATACAGGGGGGATGCAAGGATGTAGGATGGAGCAGAAGGTGCAGGGGGAATGAAGGGGTGTAGGATGGGCACAGGATGGGTGCATGGAGGATACAGAGGGGTGCAGGATAGGTGCGGGGGGGATACAGGGGCACAGGATGGAAGGGGTGCAGGAAAGAAGGGTACAGTGGGACATAAAGTGCATGGGGAGACACAGAGGGGTGCAGGATGGGTGATGGGGGTGCATGGGGAGACACAGAGGGGTGCAGGGAAGGGAGGGATAAAGGGGTGCAGGATGGGTGCAAGAAATTATACAGGGGGGATGTAAGGGTGCAGGATGGGGGCAGAGGGTCCGGAGCGGGGGGGGAAGGGGGGGGGGCATGAAGGGGTGCAGGAGGGTGCGGGACACAGAAGGTGCTGGGGGATGCAGCAAGATGGGGTACAGGAGCAGTACAAGGATACAGAGGGGTGCAGGACGGGTGCTGGATGGGGGACTGGAGGGAAGGGGTGCAGTGGGGGTACAGGGGGGATGCAGAGGGGAGGGGGGGGGGGCAGGGGAGATGCAGGCTGGAAGGGGGTGCAGGGGGAGATGTGGGGGTGCAGGGAGGGTGCAGGCAGGAAGGGGGGGAGGGGGGGGGGGTGGACAGGAGGTAAGGGGGAGATTTAGGGGTGCAGGGGGATGCAGGCTGGATGGCAGTGCAGGGGAGGACGTAGGGGCAATGCAGGATGAACAAGGGGTGCAGGAGGAGATTTGGGGGTACAGAGGCAATGCAGGCTGAGCAGGCGGGGGGGCGGGTGCAGGGGGGATGTAACGGTGCAAAAGGGGGGATGCGGGGATGCAGGGGGGATGCGGGGGGCCTGCAGGTTCGCTGGGAGTGCGGGTGAGCCGGGGGAGCGTAGCGGGGCCCCCGCGGTGGCGGAAGCGCTGAGTCAGGCGGGGGGGCCGGGGGGGTCACGCACCTTCGTCCTCTCCCATAGGCTCGTCCCTCCAGGTGCAGCACAGCAGCATCAACCTCATGCAGCCGCGCTGCCCGGCGCCGCGCCAGGCCCTGCCCCCGCCCCGGCCCCGGCCCCGGCCCCTGCCCCCGCCCCGGCCCCGGCCCCGGCCCAGCCCCGGCCCCGGCCCCGGCCCCGGCCCTGCCGCTGCGGCTCGGCGGGCGGGCGGGGATGGCGGGGCGGGAGCACGGCGCCGGCGCGGCCGCCGGGGGCGGGGAAGGGGGCGTGGTTACAACAAGGGGGCGGGGCCAGTGGGGCGGGGCCGGGGCCGGGAGCGGCGGCGGCGGGGTGGGCAGGGGTGGGCGTGGCCAGGAGGGAAGGGGCGGGGCTATCAAGGAATGGGGCGGGGCCGGGGGATGCGGGGCCTCGGGGGCGGGCACCGGGGGAGCTCGGGTGTCCCCAGCTGCCCCGGCCTGTCAGTGTGGGACAGGGCATGGATGTCCCTCTGGGTCCCTGGGCTGTCGCATGGGGCAGGGCATGGATGTTCCCATCTATCCCAGGATGTCACCATGGGCATCCCCATCATCCCCTGCATGACACATGACATGGCTATCCCCATCATTCCCCAGGCTGTCACCATGAGACAGGGCGTGGATGTCCCCCTCATTCCTGAGGCTGTCACTGTGGGACAGGGTGTGGGCATCCCACTATGTCCCCTGGCTGTCCCCTCACCTGCCCCCATGTCCCCAGGGCTGTGACCATGTTGTGGGGCAAATGGCATCCCCGGACCAAGGATGCAGCACGTCCCCAGGCTTGGGCAGGGGGACGGGGACACAGGCAGTGCCACCCGTCACCACCACCACCACACACAGGGGACAGGGACACGGGCAGTGCCACCCATCACCACCACCACCACCACAACGCAGAGGGGGACAGGGACACAGGATGGAACCAGAGTCCTTTAAAAACTTGTCCTTTATTAGTCTGTCGGAAGCGAGTCCCTCTGTATAGGGCGTCCCACCCAGTTATAGCAAAGTGAGTAACATGAAGGGACCGAGCTGCTCCCACCCGTGGCCCCCCCGGGCTGGGGGGAGCGCAGGGACTGGGGGGGGCCCAGGGCGACAGGGACATCCCCCCCCATGCAGCCCCCTGCCGCCAGGGCACCCTTTCCTCCATCCCTCCAATGTGGGGTGCCCCTCATCCTGCCCCCCTCCCCTCATGGGGTCAGCTCTGGGGCTGGGAGGGGGGTGTGACACCCCAAGACCCCCCCCCCCAAATCCCGCAGGGAGTGATAGCACCAAGGGGGACGGCTGCTCCCCGCAGTTTATTCCGCGCTCCCTGCGGGCCGGAGGAGCTGGTGGGGGGACGGGCGCTGCTGGAGGCGCGGGGTCCCTCCTGGGAATGTGGAACCGGGGATAGCCCCGGCATGGGGGGGATTCGGGGTTTTGGGGTGGGGAGGGGGTGTCTCAGCTTTGCTTGGGATTTACATTCTGGACCATGCAGTAGCACCAAAGTTCATGAGGTCATCAGTGACAGCGGGTGGTTACTTCCGCTTCCTCCCGCAGTACTTCCCTTGTGCGCAGCCCACGCCGCCTGTGTGTGTGGGATGCACAGGGTGAGCCCCCTCTGCACCCCTGCACCCTTGGGGGGTGCCTGGGAGAAGGGCAGGGGGTGCAGGAGCCAGCCCCAGCGGGGCAGGGGGTCACCCAGCGGCAGCGCTCACCTCTAAAGCCCAGGGCACCGAGGGCTCCTCCAAAGGTCTTAGGGGGCTTCCCTGTGGGGGGGAGGCAGAGTGGGGTGAGCCACTGGGTGCACCCCCACCCCAAAAGTGCCCCACTCGGGGGATGGATACTCACCACCAAATCCCAGCTGGCCGGCAACCCCACCTGAAAGCAGAGCGAAGCCCTCAGCACCCAGCAGGCACCCACATTGCTCTGCCCCCCACCCCCATCTGAGCACCCCCCACTCAGCCCGCTCCCCTGGGTCCCTCCCCAGCCTGTGACCGTGTCCCCGTGCTCCATGGGCTGTGTGTGTCCCCACGAGCCAGCTGGGCACCAAGATGTGCCCCGGGTGCGTGCTGAGGTGCCAAGCTGGGGATAGTACCTGGAAATATCGGTGACACACCAAAGCCAGGAACTCCAGCCCCTGGGGAAAAAGCAACAGCCGGTGACAGCCTGTGACAGCAGTGCCACCCCAACCCTGCCTGGCTGGGGACACCCTGGCTGGGGACACCCTGGCTTACTGCAGGGACAGGAGCCGTTGCAAGAGCCCCCATTCCTGCCGGGGCACCCGCCTGGCTTTGGGGTGCTCAGCAGGGGACAGCAGCAGGGTGAAGACAGCAAGCGCGGATGAGCGTGGTGCAGTAGGGGACACGCTCCCAACCCCAGCCCCAAACTGCAGCATTCACCTGGCTTCAGCCCCCTACACCAAGCCTGTGGGGTGGGAGAGCTCGGCAAGGGCGGGAGCATGGGGACAGCATGGGGATGGGGACCGGGGTGGGGACAGGGATGGAGGCCAACTTTGAAGCCCCCCCAGCCAGAGCAGCCCCTGTTCCTCACCTGGCTTGGGAGGTTTCCCAACAGCTCCTGGATACAAGATCCCTGTGTCAGAGAGGGGCATCAGCGCAGACCCCACCAGGGCTCGCTGCCCCCAGAGCTGCAGCCTGACCCTGCTGTGAGCCTAGAGGGTCCCCACACAGGGACCTCATTCCCAAGCCGGCATGACTTCGCGCCCAAGCCTTGTGTCCCCTGCATCAGTACATCCCCTTTCCTTTTCGGCACCCTGCCAGCACGCTGCTGCCACTCCTTTCCCTGCACCCCAGCCCTGGGGAGCCCCGATGCCAGGGGCCAGCACCACTCACCGGCACCAAGCCCACCAACTCCAAGGCCACCGACTCCGAGGCCACCGACTCCGAGGCCACCTATGACAGGGAACCCAGGTGAGTGCCAGCGGGGACAGACAGCGGGGCAGCGTCTGACCCGCTCCTCATCAGCCCCACGAGTGCCCATCCTTCCTCGGGCAGCCCCACTTCCCCCATGCCCCGGGGGAGCATCCGTCTGCCCGCACCCCTCAGGGGGAGCATCCCTCTGCCCTCATCCCTCTGGGGGAGTATCTTTGCACCCGCTGCCTGGCCCCGCTGCCAGCACCTACCTGGGATGCCGCCGACCCCTGGGACTCCAACCCCAGGAACACCTGCCGGAGAGAGACCATTAACTCCTGTCCCCCCACAGCCTGGCACCCACAGCTCAGGGCACCCCCAGCCACTTCTCAACCCACTGGGATGGCCCTGACACCCATTCGGGGTGTCCCCAGCACCCATCTCACAGCACCGAGAGCAAGAAGACCTGGAGGGGGCTCACCCCCTGCATGCCGCATTGCTGCAGGCAATGCAGAGCAGGAGAAAAATGTCCCCAGTGAGTCCAGGGGAGGGGGCACGGGTGGCACTTTGCACCCATGAGTGACAGCACGCCATCTCCCACACCGGGGCCACCCTCCCCTGGGACACCAGGGGCACAAAGCGAAGCCAGCACCCTGATGGCCACACAAGGAGCGTGCCCGGTGGTGGTCCGAGATGGACCTGGGGCAGGGTGGCAGAGATACGTACCGAATTTGGGAGGTTTAGCACCAGGCTGCACCCCTACTTGGGGGATGCCTGCAAAGCAATGAGTACACTGTGATTAGGACAGTCACCCCTGCAACCCCTCCTGCATGCCACTGTCCCCCATCCCGCCTGCATCCCTCTTTGCAACCCCTCCATGTGGCTCAGTGGCTTTTAGCATCCTTGGCCACCGCTGTCCCCAAGCAGGGCCCTGGCTGGGGTGTGACGAAGCGCATACCTGCCCCAGGGAGGATGCCGGTACCGGGTACCCCCACGCCCGGCACCAACCCGGGCACAACGCCGACGCCGGGCGTCACTCCTGGCACTCCGGCAATGCCGGGCACCCCGCCTGGCACCCCTCCGACACCAGCACCTGCAAAGAGAGGGTGAGGCAGCGTGGGGGTGATCCCCATGTGATCCCCCTGCTCCTGTGGGACCATGTGCCTGGCACAGGGCGCCCACCCCCGAAGCTCCCCAGCTCCCCCTGGACCCCTCTGTGCCACGCCAGGGCTCATGGGGAGACCCCAGGTGCCCACTGGGCAGGTAGGGCTGCCTGCTGTGGGCTGGGCTGCGAGTGATGGACTTCTCCAAGCTGACTCACCGAATTTGGCTGCCTTCGCTGCTGCTTTTGCTGCTGCGGCTGGAGCTCCAACCCCTGAGCAGAGACAGCAAGAGGGGGGTCAGTGATCCCAGGGGGGGTCCTCTCCAGGAATGCTGGGCAGAGCCCATCCCTCCTGCCTTGTCTGCATCCCCCAAGGGATGGCCATGAGTTGATGGAGACCAACGAGGTCCTCCTTACCCCCGTCCTGCCCCAGACCTCCCACCGCACCAGGCAGGCTGCCGCCACCCCCTGCCTTCCTCCTCCTCACCTGGGACGCCTGCAACGCCGGGGGCCAGGCCACCCACTCCAGGAGCCAGACCACCTACACCAGGAGCAAGGCCACCCACGCCGGGAGCTAGACCACCTACACCAGGAGCCAGGCCACCTACGCCAGGAGCCAGGCCACCCACGCCAGGAGCCAGGCCACCCGCTCCTGCAAGGAGAGAGTGAAAGACTGGGGCTTCAGCTCAGGAAGAGAGGTGGTGGAAGGAGCCAGCTGAAAAGGCATGGGGGGGGGGGGGGGGGGAGGTGGTGTGGAGTGGATGGTGATGTGGGGTGGTGGGGGGTGGATAGAGGCTGGATGGATACGTGGATGGATGTGGAGTAGTTGGATGGGTGGTGGGATCATGGATGGATGGATATGGTGTAGTTGGATGGATGGATGAATGGATGGAGGTGCGGATGGACAGACAGATGGCTGATGGTGTGGATGGGTGGGTAGAAGGGAGGGTGGATGGACTAATGCATAAGAAGGTATAGGAATGGTGGACCTAGGAACCTCCATGCAGACCAGCTCTCAGGAGAGCACCCCCTGACACAGCCAGGACCTCATCCCACGCTCAGCCCCATGGAGAGCTCATCCCTTGGCCTGACCCACAGGGACCCCACACAGTGCCGGGCCTCAGCCCTGATGAGGGGAGCAACCTGGGTGGGGAGGCGGCAGGAGACAGGACACATGGGATAACCCCAGAGAGATCCCGGCTTACCATACTTGGCTGCTTTGGCGGCTGCTTTGGCAGCAGCGGCGGCCGCTGGACCTCCGACTCCTGGGGGAGAGTGGGAGCATGAAGGGCAGCGATGGGCCATGGTGGACACAGTGGCACCCCTCAGCCAGCACCACTGAGGACATCCTGAGCATCCCTTAGACACCATCTTACCTGGTATGACCCCGCCGGGCACCAGACCGGGCACGCCGACACCGGGCACACCAACTCCAGGCACACCGACACCGGGCACGCCAACACCGGGCACGCCAACACCGGGCACACCGACACCGGGTACACCGACACCGGGCACGCCGACACCGGGCACGCCGACACCGGGCACACGCCCTGCTCCTGCAGAGAGATTCAGGGATGTGGCCAAGCAGGCAAGCTCCGCAGGTGAGGGTCTTGCTGACCTCCCCACCATCTGCAGTGCCCGGGGTGCCCCCCACCCTGCCCGTTTGCCAGCATTCCTCCTCCCTCCCCACGAAAGGGTGACGGTGACTCACCGAATGCCGCAGCTTTCGCTGCAGCCTTTGCCGCGGCCGCCGCAGCTTCTGGGCCACCCACTGTGGGGACAGAAGGGAGTCAGGGGACCAGCAAGGCCAGCACCACCCCATCAGCTTATGCCAGCCCATCCACTCACCTCCGACACCAGGCACCACACCAGGAACCCCAGCCACACCGGGAACGCCGGGCACTCCAGGAACACCAGGGACACCGGGGACACCAGGAACACCAGGAACGCCGGGAACGCCAGCAACACCAGGAACACCGGGAACACCGGGAACACCAGGAACGCCGCCAATGCCGGGAACACCGACGCCAGCTCCTGCAGGCAATGAGAGGGGAGAAGTTAGATCTCGTTGCAGCAATAGTTGAAAGGTGGGACCTCATCATAGGTCTGCTCTCATTGTTGTGCCGCAGTGAGGAGAGCACCCCACCGCCTCGTCCCAGGACCCGTCTCTCCCAAGAGGCCCCGGTGAGGATGGTAAATCTGCTGTTGTGAAAGAGACCTTGGGGCCACTTCTGCCTCCTCCCTGCGCTCGGGCTCCCAGCCACCCTACTGCTTGGCCGTGCCCCTCGGCCCTGCTGGGCTCCTCCTCGCTGGAGCTCCCTTGGGGGTGGTTGTCCCTGCTGGGCACCTGGGTCTTGCTAGACCAAGTCAGATGCACTTGCTGGATCCCATCAGGTTTTTGGGAGGTGGTCACTGAGGCTGCGAGGCTGAGCCTGCTGGTACCAGACCCTGGGTCAGGTCTGCAGCTGGAAAAACAGATTTGGTATGAAACCCAAGACTTCAGACAAGGTCCAAAGACATGAGTTCAGCCTCATCCATTCACCTCCACGAAGCAGCCTGCACAAACCCCAGAGAGGGAGAAGGTCCTGCCCTGGGGATGAAACCAAGCCTGGATGCAGTGGCTGGGAGCCGGGCTGGGTGCATCCCGTCCCCGGATGCTTCCCCGTAGTGGCCATCAGGAGCAGTCCCCCGGGGAGACCCCCCTGCCTGGGGTCACCCGGAGAGCCACAGGTGGCGAGGGTCAGCGGGGCTCCCCGGGGAGCAGCCGGGAGCTCCTCACACCACGCAGCACGTACCGTACTTAGCTGCCTTTGCTGCTGCTGCCGCCGCTGGCCCCCCGACTCCTGGGGACAAGGGAGAGAGGGACCCTCAGCCACCAGCCCCCACACCCCCGCAGAGCTGGGCAGTGGGGACGGGGCTCCTGGGAATTGTCACCTGCAACCCCGGGGACACCTCCAACACCGGGCACCAAGCCGGGGACGCCGCCAATGCCGGGCACGAGGCCTGGGACGCCACCAACCCCAGGCAGCACCCCTGGACCTGGAGGGAAGCAGAGCAGTCAGACCCCTCCCAAAACACCCTGGTGCTGCTGGTGGGGACATGGTCTGCCCCAGTGTCACGGGAGGCTCTGGGGCACCCAGCTTTGAGGTGGGCCCTCCACACCTCCTAAACCAGCTGCTCAGGGGACCTGGGATGCACCCAAGATTGGGATTCTCAGCTCCTGACACCCAAGCCAGGGGTCTGGAGCCCACCCAGCCACCCAGGAGCTTCGGTACCCCCAAGATTCCCCAAGGCCATGGTTGTAAATCCCAGCGGCTCCTGCGGCTCCTGCATTTCATCTGGGTGTTCCAATGAGCTGTTGTTTGCTACTCGCCTTTCTCCCACCAAACAGCCAACGAGGGGAGCAGCAAACATGAGATCTGCATCACCCTCCCCTAATAAGCAATGGCTCCTTACAGACACCAAATCCCTGGACACCCCACTAGAGCCTGGTGCGCAAAACCACAGCTTGTATGGAGAAACCATGCGTGATGGGGACATACTGCTCCGTGCTGGGCTGCCGCGCTGCGAGGTGGCCCTCCAGACAACCGGAAAAAGCTGCTTTTTGCAAACCAAGCTTTGCTACGCCCAAGCCCAACTGTCCCAGCAGGCTGCTGGAAGCTGCCCCCAAGGGGGCAAAAGCCTCTCTGGGGGAGGTTTCGCACCTTGCTGCTTTCACCCACAAAAGCCACTGGCTCAGCAGAGTGGCTGCACCTCCCCCAAGCTCCAGCAAGCTGCTGGAGCTGCTGGAGCCAGGGCAGGGGCCTGGGGCTGGGAGAGCACCCCAGGAGATGGGGCAGGAGGTGGCGGGGCAGGCAGTGAAGCTGCACAGCCCCGGCACCAATGCACGGCTCCCCCGAGAGTGAGCCCAGCCCCACAGGCAGCCACCAGATCTGCCTGAGACAGCAGGGAACTCACCAAAAGCTCCTGCTTTCGCTGCTGCCTTCGCCGCCGCTGCCGCTGCTGCTGGCCCCCCAACTGCCGGCATAGCGGGAGAGAGTCAGGGGTGCGGGATGGGGAGAGGCCACCCTCCCCGAGCCCCAGGGCCAAGCCCAGCCATCGCCTCACCTCCGGCTCCTGGGACAATGCCAACGCCGGGTACCACTCCGCCAACTCCTGCCCGGCAAGGGGAGAAGGGGACCCGGGGCGCGGGGCACAGCCAGCACCCCCCCAGCCTGGGAGGGGGGGGGGGGCTGCCCCACCGGGGACAGGGGCAATGATCTGCCTGCACAGGGCAACTCACCGTATTTTGCTGCTGCTTTCGCTGCTGCCGCCTGTGCTCCGACTCCTGGGGAAAGACAGGGGCGGCTGCTGAGGTCCCCAGACCATTCCCACCTCAGCTCCCCCATCCCACAGGGACCCTGGGGACCAGCCCCCCCTGTCAGCACCCACTCCCCTCTCGTTTGGGAGGTGCTGCACCCCTCCAGGCTGTCCCTGGGGTGACACTGACACCCTGGGGCCACCAGACAGCCGGGTGGTACCCAACACCCCATCCAAGGACCGGCAAAGCGACCGGGGTGCCCGGTCCCCCCACCATGGGGCTGCCTGGGAAGGGAGCGTACCTGTCCCGGTGGGGTACCCTGCCTTTCCTGCCCCGATGCCGGCTCCTATCCCACCGGGCCCGAAGCCTGCAATCACAAACAGAAAGGCAAAGCCAGGTCAGGCACTGGCCCTGGCAAGCGGGGTGAGGCAGATGGAGCCGCTCCCTTGGCCCAAAAGGTCTCTCCCCGCCAGCGTCGAGGGATGTTGGGGGAGGATGCCAGAGCCGGCTCCCCCCCAGGTTGGGATGCCTGTTCAAACATCCCAGCCTGGAGCTGGCTGTGTCCTAGCAGAGAGGCAGCCAGCTGGCCAGCCGGTGCCGGTGCTGGTGCCATGGCATGCCTGAAGACTAACAGCTCCCGACCCCATGGCGCAGGATGCCAGGAGAGACGGGGTGCTCCCAGCCTGGTCCACAGGCATCACGGCAGGGCAAGGCACCACTGAGGGACCACCTCGCCCTGGGAGCCAGATGCCCCTCACACCACCCCAGGGGTCAGTGTCCACAAGGCCACGGTGGCAGCCGGCAGAGCCATGAGGAGCTACGACCGCGGAGCGAGGGCTACGAGCACTCACCATAGGGCAGCTTACCAGTGCTGTAGGGCAATCCATAGCCACCTGGAGAGGAGAGAAGGTGGTGGGTTAGCACCTGGCTGCCAGTGGCCATGCCCCCTCTGCCCCGCGGTGTAGCCCCTCTCTGCCAGCCGGCTGTGCGGCACCAGCCCTTGGGGCTCCTTCCATCGGGATAGTAAATCCTCTGGGATACAAACCCCCATGATGGAGCTGGGCCAGGAGATGCTCTTCTCCATCACCTTGGAAGCAGCAGCTCCAAAAAGAGCCACCCCTCCGATCCGCCCCACGCCGAGGGCCGTGGCACCCGAAGCCAGTTTTGCAGGAACCTCCCGTGACCCCGCTCCAGCAGAGGGTCCCCCGGGAGCCCTGCAGCGAGAGCTGTACCCAGCCGGCCGTGCCACGGCCGGCTCCAAATTAAAGGTCTTAATTGGAATCAGGGCTTGGGAGCCTCTGCTGAAACGTGATCGTGTTAGGAGGTTGGCGCGAAGAAATGGGGAGGGATTACAAGTGGGAACATCGCGGCCAGGGAAATGTCTCCTTGCGAAAGAGCAGGATCCCACTCCCTGGGACGGCGCAGGGATGCCCGTGACTCGGCCGGGACCGCGCGCTTGGGCGGCAGCACCGAGCTCCCACCACAGGGGCGATGGGCTGCCACATGCCCCATGGGGACGCCTCAAGTGGCACGCAGGGATCTCGCGCACCGAGCCCTCCTGCTGCAGGGGGTTGTGGGCAGGGCGGGGATGCGGCTGCCTGCAGCCAGGAGGGGATTGCTCATGGTGAAGTGTCCCCTCCCACCAGCCAGCATGTGCGGACCAGATTTCCCTCCGCCCTGCCAGGCTGTCCCATCGTGTCCCACACCAGCGCCGCGTGGCTGGAAGATGGAGGCTTTCCAGGCTGCGATGGCCGTGAGCCATACTGGGCGTTCCCCACTTTGGGGACCCCCCTTACCCATCCTGGGGCACCTCACCAGCGCCTTGCTCACCCCAAAGCTGCAGAAGGGTGAGTTCAGGCCCTTGGGTCTCTGGAGGGTTTTGCAGGGTCCAAGCCCAGCTCCCCACCACCCCCAGTGGGATGCAAGAGCAGCCCCTACCCCGGGACTATGTGCACCCATCCTGCACCAGCATGGGGAAGCTGCCAGCACTGCAGGGGGGTGTTGGGGCTGATGGGCACACTGGCAGCATGGAACGGGCTTCACACAGACCAATGCCACCCCAGCACAGCCAGGCGCTGGGGACCAGTCCCCATCCCTATGGCATTGGGTGGGACCCTGATTTCAGCCACAGCTCCAGGCTGAGCCCTCAGCGAGTGGGGTGGCCCCTAGCTACCTCCTGAGTGGGGACAGCCCAGAGCAGGAGCTGGCTAGGGCATTTGGAGCAAAGCATCCAAAAAGGAGACTTTCCACTGAAAATGTTATTTTTCCCTGCTGTTCCATCTTGACCCAGACCCACTGCAGCTGGGAGACAGCGCAGGGGACATGGGGATGGGTGGCAGCACCCAGGTACATCTGCAGCATCAAAGTGAGAGCCTCAACAGCCAGCCCAGCATGTCCCTGAGCCCTCAGAGGTGACAAACTGGCACCCCCAGCAGCATCCCAGGAAGGACTGGAGTGCCAGGCAGTGCCCAGCAGCTGAAACCACAGCTGGGGACTGTGGTCCTGCTGGTCCCCACTAGAGCTGAGATGCCCTGACAGGGCTCCCTGGCCAAGGGGAATGGTGTCCTCCCCTGATTTATTTAACGAAGGCTCCCAATAAAGTGGGTCAGCCAGCAGCGGCGTCCCATCTGGGCTGGGGGCCACTGGCGGGGCCACCGCGGGACGGAGCCAGGCATGGCCATGCCATGCACCGGTGGTTTGCTCTGCGCACCGGGCACCCCATGAAAGGCAGCCGGGGCTGGGCTGCGGCCGGGAGGCCAGACGGTATCCGATGGCAGCAGGGCCAAATCACCCTAACAAGCGTAACTCTGCCTCTGCGGGAGGAAGCCTCCGCGGGAGGAAGCCTCCACGGGCCAAATATTTCTGCTTCTGTTTGCGGCGATGGGCCCCAGCGGGGGGAAGCCGGCAGAGCTGCCGGGGCTGCCGCCCGTGCCGGCATGGGACCTGCTCCCTGGGGGTGCGTTCCCTCACCAAGGCTCTCCTGCCTGCAGCAACTTGTTTTGGCGAATGGGAAAATGCCCATAGATTTACTTGCTCCCCAGCACCCCAGGGGCACGGGTCCCCCTCACCCAGATCTGGCTGCCCTCCTCCTCGGGGATGCTGGTGGGACCAGTGTGCTGGCAGCGTGGGCCCGGGGCTGCCGTCCTGCCACTGTCCTTCTGGGCACGGCTGGCTGGGGACGGCGCGGCGGCGGGCTCAGAGATGGAGGTCTCCGGAGCAACCCAGCCTGGGAAAAGGGTGCTGAGCCCCCCCCCAGGTTTCCCTGGGCTGTGGCTGAGCCTCATCTGGGTGGGCAGCGGGGAGGGAGACAGACCTGCCTGGAGCTCCATCCCAGCTGTTGGTGGCCTTGGCTTGAGCTCCTGGAGCTGGGACATTCAGCCCAGGTGAACACCCAGCGATGCATGGCATGACCCTGAGAGCCACAGAAAGGAGATGGTCCCTGCAAGGGCTCTGCCTCCTGCCAGGAGGAGCCAGCAGGGACAACATAGGGTGGCCTGGCCCAAAGCGTGTCCCTAGAACATGCTCCTTCCTACCTTACCACAGCCGGAGAGAGGCACAGCATCATCCTCACAGGCTGGGGGCAAGCCCAGCAGCAGCATCCAGGGGCTGCAACAGGCAGGGCTGCTGCTGGACTCACCCGCCCAGCGTCCCTTGCCCTGTCCTGCTGTCCCAGGGCCGGTGGCACTGCCAGGTCCAGAGGACCCGGGGGCCCGCAGCTCAGCCCCGGGGAATGGCAGGTCCTTCTTCTGGCACTGCTGGGGGTCCTGCACCCCTAGCCCCGCTGGCTGTGGCAGCTTACCTGGGAGCTTAGGAGCTTTGATGGGATACCCCAGAGGGACACCGGGCTGCTGACCGCCAAAACCTCCCAGTCCTGCAAAGCCAACAGCAGACTCTCACCTGGAGCCCGCGCCCAGGCTGCCACCAGTCCTTGCAAGAGCACCCCGGGGCACCCCGGGAGAGGAGAGCGGGTGGCTTGGGAAGCCCTGAGGCATCTTCTGGCCATGGCTGCGATGAACCAGCTTGGGAAGGAAGAAAAGGATGGGCAAGAGAGATGGGACACTCACCAGGGATTCCTGCAAAGGCTCCTGCTCCTAGGCAGAAACACAAAGGCATCCACATCAGCCTCAGGGCTTGTCCTTGGGGTCCAAACAAGGCTGCGTGGGCTCAGCTGGAGGTCAGCTGTGCCCACCCCCATGCCCTGTGGGGCTGCGACCCCCAAATGATGGGCTGGAGCCAGCCCCAGCAGGATGGGGATGAGGGCAGAGCTGGAGCCAGCCTCGTACCCGCCCTCCACCTCGGTGTGCCCAGGGGATGGAGGGGACCTACCTGGACCTTTCGGCTTGACTCCAGCACCAGTGGGTACTCCAGGCAGCACCCCTACGCCAGGAAAGCGGACGCCTGTGGCAGAGACCGGAGGGGCCAGGTGAGCACGGTGGGGCATCCTGGCATTGCTGGTACCTGAGACCCCTGCAACCCAGCTCCCAAATCCTCGTCACCCATCTCTGGCTCAGTACTAACCCTTGTACCCTGGGACAAGGTACCCTCACCCCCTGGGGCTTGCTGGGATACCCCAGTGCCAGCCTCCCCGTACCCCACGGGCAGAAGGGGTCCCACTCGTGGCAGCAGGGCACCAGCCCACCCCATGGCACGGCCAAACCCCGGTGATGTGCAGGGGCTTCATGCAGGCTGGGGGTCTTTGGGGAGCAGGAGGGGGCATCCTGCCCGCTGAGCCCCGACCCTCCAGGGGCAACAGGCAGCGCTTTGGCCTTGCAGTCACATGGCTTGGGTTTTTGGTGGTGGAATTTTTTGTTTGGTTTGGGGTTTTTTCTCCCTTTTACAAATGTCTTTCATTATAACTCACGCGTTTTCAGACATGGAAAAGGCATTCCTGACCAGCAACACACTTCTCATTCTGACAATGTCGAAACATCTTGTTTTCACAAGTTTTCCTCCCCCAAATTACTTTGCAGTGAGGAATTCCTCCCGCCGCCGCTCGCCACCTCCGCCCCCTCCTTCCCACGCCGCCTTTGGCTGGGCAAGCCAGCCCCGGCATGGTCTGTGCCAGCCCCTCTCCTGCCACTGATGCTGCCTGCTCCCATGGAGCTTGGCACGAGACCCCCGGAGATGCCAGGTTCCCCCGCCTTTGGCATGGTGGAAATGTCACCAAGGCCCCAGTGAAAGGGTTTGGAAACTGCAGGCAGCAGTGATGGGGAAGGCAGGCAGGGGAGGTGTTCAAATGCCCCGGGTGCGGCTGGCCACAGTCTATCAGCTCAAACCAGGATGCTGCTGGTGGGGTGGGGACCCCCTTGGATGTCGGGGGCTGCTGGTGGGGTGGCGACCCCCAGCTCACCTGCGCCAGGGAGCACGCCGCCCGGGAAAACTCCAGGAATCCCAGCACCTGCCGGGCAAGAGAAAGGCAGGGATGAGAGCCCAGATGGAGCCGTTCCCCTCCCCGGCCCCCTGCTTCGGGGCCGTGCACCTACCTGGTATTTTGGGGGGTTTCCCTGCTGCACCAACCCCAGGCTGCACCCCGCCTGGTACCACTGCACCTGCAGGCAGCAGAGACCCCCTGAGCCCCGGCGCGCTGGCTCCTGCCCACCCTGGCAGGCACGGGGACGCCCCGGACTCGGCTATGCTCAGGACGAGGGGCAACTCCTACCTGCGGAGACCCTGAGGCCAACAGGACCACCAGTCCCACCCAAACCACCAATGCCAGCAGCTGGGGGCATTGGGAAGAGGCGTGTACCAGCATGAGATGCCACTGCTGGGCCACGGGTGGCCATAGTGGTGCCAAGGGAAGGGACAAGCTCAGGACAGCTCTTGGGGAGCGAAGGGGACATCCTGAGGCAGCACCGGGGATGGGTCCCCCAGATCCAGGCACAGGGACCAGGCAGCTCGGTGCTCTCCACTCCTGGGGACTCGGGCTTGGCCAACGCTCCTTTCTCAGCACACCAAGACGAGCTGGGCCCCTCCACATTGGTGGAGATCCCCATGAGAGCATCCCCCCAACTCCATGGGGAAAGCTCTCCTAACCCAGGCACCCAGGGGACACCAGGAGTCCCCGGGGGCTGCCCAAGACCTGGCTTTGTCTTGCTCGCCACCGTTACCTTGCCCACCATCATTGCCTTGCCCAACACCATTGCCTTGCCCAGCCCTTTTGCTTTTTCCTTCCCGCCTTGTTCCCCCCCTTGCCTTGCTTGCCACCGTTACCGCCCACCATCATTGCCTTGCCCAGCACCGTTGCCTTGCCTAGCATGGCATCGGACACCCTCAGCACTCACCAGCTTTTGCAGCAGCCTTGAGCGCAGCGGCAGAGGCAGCACCTGGGAAGACTCCCCCAGGGAAGGCACCTCCAGGGAAGAGACCCGCAGCACCTGCAGGGAGGAGAACAACCCGCGTGAGCATCCCCAAAAAGCAGCTGGTGAGAAGGTGTCCTGCCCTCAGCACCGGGTGTAGTGGGCACGGGGAGGGGGGAGGCATTGAGCCCTAGGAGGCTGTGTGGGGGTGCCAGGGGCTGGTGTTAGGCTGGGCGAGGTGGTGGTTAGCAGGCGCTGACCTGTCCTGCACTGGCTTCTCCCTGCATCCCCCCCCAAATACCTGCTCCCATCCACATCCCACCCCTCACCAGCTATGCTCATGCCACCCAGGGCACCCTGCAGCATCACCGGGCTGCTGCACATGCCAGGGTCCCCTGTGACCCCAGGCAGGTTGGCCAGGCCACATGCGGGTGCTGTCCCCCTGCTGCAGACCCCATGGGGACCCTGTGTCCCTCCTCGCCTATCGCTGCTTGGAGTCACTCAGCCGTGGTGGATGCCATGATTTTGGGGGACCACCAGGCTGCTGGTCTGGGTAGGGCTCCCAGCCCAGACTGGACCCACCAGGCAGGCTACAGAAAGCACCCGATGGGGACGAGCCACGTGCTGTCCCCAAGGTGGTTGTCTGGGGACATCGCCCTGGGGACAGTCTGGAGCAGGGATGGCCAGTGGCCTGTGCTCACCTGGCTGCAGGCCAAGTGGGCCAAGTCCCCCGAGGCCTCCGACCCCTGGAAAGAGAAGTGGGGTGAGGTTGGGGGGGGACGGCCAGGGCCAGAGGAGCAGGAGCATCCCGCTTGCACCATTCCGGTGGGACAAGAGTGTGCCCCGGGGACGGGCACAGGGATGAGTGAAAAATGTCCCTGCTAGCATCCCGGTCCCCCATCCCGCCCCTTTCTGTCTCGCCCGCCCCACACCCTGCCGGGCCACGAGGGGACTGAGCTGAAATGTTTATGGCTGAGGAATGAGTCCCCCTGGCTCAGCCAGAGCTGCCTTCCAACATCTGGGGCTAATCAGCCCTTGCTCCCTCCAGGCGCAAATTCCACTGCCTTTGGCTCAGGGCACGGACACCACTCCGGCTGGGGCTTCACGGCTGCGCCGCGTTTGGTTTTAATTACGCTGAAATAAAGGGCCTTGTTTTTCTTTCCACGAGCTGAAATCTGAGTAAACGGAGGTTGCTGGCCCCTGCCTCGGGCTGGCGCTCCCGCCGCGCAGACGGGCCAGCTCGGGGGGCCGAGGGGTGCAGCGTGCCCCTGCCCGGGGCTCAGCGGGTACCCCTGCGGCGGGCAGGGAGCAGACACTCAGCTCTCCACCTAACAGAGCATCTCTCCCTGGGCCTCCATGGGCACCGGACACCTCCGTTGGCACCAGATTTGCCCCCTGCACATTCATTCCCTGCTGCCCCAGCACCTCCCAGCTATGCCCAGCACTACCCCCACTGTGCCCCAGGCTCGGCGCCCTTGGGCTGCGCATCCTCCTGCCAGCATCTCATCTCTCTCCCGGCAATGCCCCCTCTCGACCCCTCATTTCTAGGCTGACAAACCCCAGCATGGGCTGCAGGAGCCCCAGTGAAAGCTGCTCGGCTGTGAACGCAGGCAGGCGGAGATGCTGCCAGCTCCCCCCGGGCACCAGCTCCCAGCAGGTCTGAGCAAGCGTTACCCAGCTTTGCATTTTCCCGAGCAGCTTTGGCGCAGGTTTGCAGGCAGTGAGCACCCTGAAAGGGCAGTCCGGGGGGGCTGGAGGGGAGAGGGCAGTGCGCTGAAGTGGGGGACGGGGGAGGAAGGCTCGCTCGTGGCTATGGGGGCTTGGCAGGGGTTAGTGGGGCAGGGCAGTGCTGGCTGCTGCGTGCCTTGGCCGTGGGGGTGCCCAGGGTGGGGGGGTCCCCTTGGCCACGTGGGAGAAACATGAGGGCAACAGGGGTCGGGAAATATCCTGGCTGCTGGCATGGCTGGATGTGGCAAGAGAGCCAAGGAAAGGCTTCTTACCTGGTTTGAGAGGTTTTCCTCCAGCCCCGAGTCCTAGGGGAGAGCCAGTGGAGTGGGCTCAGAGCCATCCTTCCTCCAAGCATCCCCCAACGGGGGGACGCCATGCAGGACAGGGCCAGCCTTGTGGCAGACCCCCCACCTGCCACAAGGCAGCTCTGCCGGGGGTGCTGCCCCCCCTCCCCATCCCGGCACACCCTGGGCAAAGGGGTCCCAGCACTCACCTGCTCCCAAACCTCCAACCCCAGCACCTGCGAGCAACGGCACAGTCTTAGCACCCATTCCTGTGAGCACCCACCACCTACCCACACCAGGCTCCCGGAGGTCCATGGGGAGGCAGAGAGGATCACAAAGGTGCAAGGGGATGGAGCATCATCCTGCCTGGGCTGTCCCCAGGATTTTGGCTGAAACACTGGGGACAGGCTGTGACCTCTGAGCACCTCCTGTGGCCAGGGCTGGGCAGGGTGTAGGTGCCAGCCCTGGGCTAGTGACCCCCAGTGTAAGCCTGGCACTGCCACCCAGCCCTGTCCCCATGCCGTAGGGCTGGCACTGGGGCTGCCACCCAGGGCTGAGCGGCCAGAGAGGGTGTTCCCACATCCCCTGATCTTGGCTGGCAGGTCTCTGCTCCTCCGTGCTGGCTCAGAGGTACCCGGGAATCCCCCCAGGCACCTGCCCCATCCCTGCAAGCAGGGTGATGCCCCTCCCAAAGCTGCCTGGACCCCCTTACCTGGGAAAAAGGCTCCTCCTGGGACTCCCCCTCCAGGGATAGCACCAGGGACCCCTGCAAGAGAAGAGACCCTTGTTAAAATGCCCCCAGCTATCCAAGCGTATGTGGTGGGTCAGGGTGGGGGGCAGCCCCTGGGATAGGGAGCTGCCCCCTGCAGATGGGGTGGGATGCAGAGCCCTGGGGCAAGGGCTCAAGGGCAGGTCCCTGCCTTTCCTTCCACACCTCAGTTTTCCCAGTGTAACAGTGGTGACAGGGCTGGGAGGTGCCCCAAACGGGAGCCGGGGAGGGCATCTTGGTGGAGGTGTCAGCAGGACGTGGTCCTGCATGGGAGGGAGGGACATGGGGCTGGCATGGAGCTGGTCTGGCTGGTGTCCAGCTCTGCTTCCCAAAACCCCTCCTGTACCACAGCCAGTGCCGTCTCCATCACCTCCAGCTTCACGTGGCTCTGGGGGTACGGGCCCAGGCACGGTCATGCATGGAGGGGCGAGGCTGTCCCAGTTCATCCCCACAGTCCACGCTGGTCCCAGCCAAGCCTGGCTGTGGCTGCCCCATGCCCACGCTGCCTGCCTGACCTTTCCCTGCCTGCTGAGCTGCCAGGGGGAAGAGCCAGGTCAGGCCAGCAGGTCTGGGGTGTTGGACTGGGGGGACAGTGCCAAGACCCATCAAAACCACCCATGTCCCTGTGCCCACTCCTACAAAGCTGAGGCAAGAGCCCAGGTCCCACCGCTTTCCAGGGCACCTGGAGCTCACGCTCAGAGGTCATGCTCAGACACCTCGGCAACGTTTTTTGGCTGCTTTGGACCCTGGTGAAGGTCTGTCTCCTGCAGACCACCAGGCAGCCACCTCCTGGGTGGTCCCTCCTGCTCCATCCGGGCCACAGATAGGGTGGGCTTGCAGGTGGGTTGGCAGCACAAGGAGGTTGTGATGCAGAGGGATGCTCCGCTTTTGGCTGGAGCCCAGTTTTGGCACGTGGGGGGTTGCCGGGGGGTTTGCAGGACGGCTGGCAGGGCTTGCAGTGAGGCTGGCAGGAGGATTTGTCCCTGCGACAACCTGCACCCAGCTCTTCTGCCTGCTCTGGGCAGAGAGGATGGAGTTCAGAGTGGCTGGGCACTGGGGACCCTGCAGTGGCATGGCTGGGACCTGAGGACCTGCTGTCCTGCTCCGAGGCTGCAGTGGCCTCCCCAGCACCCCAGCCAAGGTGGGGGGGATGCCAGCACCCCCAGGAGCTGGGTGCCTGCAGTGGCACAGCCCTGGCAACACCACCAGGGACTGGGCAGGGCAGCCAGCGCAGGCGGGTGCCAGGCAGAGCTGGGACACCATGGCGGGTGGTGCTGCATATCTCCATTCCGGGTGTGGTGCAAACCCTGGGGGTCCCCCCTCACTGTGCCCCATAGCCCCCCGCTTCGCCCCAACAGCTGCCCGCTGCAACGTGGCAGGGACAAGGGTGGTCCCTGGGCCCTGCTTGCATGTGTCCCCCACCACCCAGGGCACCACCAGGGGATGGACCCCCCAGCCCAGCCGCACAGAGAGACTGGGTGCTGGAATGCACCCACATGGGTGTCAGGACACACAGGCACGCAAGAGGGGTGCCAGGCTATGCAGGGACACACGCACCGGCGGGACACCCACCCACCCACAGACCCATTGGGATGCACACACAGGCGGAGGCCCCGTGCCAGGACCCGTCACACAGCCCCCACGTGCCCCAGAGATGCCAAAGAGTGGGGCTCAGCCCTGTGCCCCCCCAAACCACCTCCCAGGGCCCTGCCGGGGCCAGGGGCCATAGCCAGCCCTGGGCAGCTGATGTACCTTGGAGTGGAGGGGACAGGCACTTGGTCATCGTGCCGGCCGGCTGGCTCACCCCTCTGGCACAGCACAGCCTGGCCCGGCTGCCGGCCAGGGGTTTACAGAGCGGCTCCTTTTCCCGGCACATTCCTCCCCCCCCCAACTTGGAAAAACAAAGCCCAACTTCTTGCCTGTTTCCAAACAAACTCCAAGTATCCACACATCGCCTGTCCTCTCCCACCAGCTCTGCTGGGAAGGGGATGCCCCACCGCTGCTGGGAGCGAGAGCCAGCGGGATGGCCAGGATCCAGCCGGGGAACCCCATGCCCAGGGCTAGCAACCAGCCCCCATCAAGCAGGAGGGGTCCCTGCTGCACTCAGCCCCCACGGTGCCCCCCAGACTCAGCCCCCCGTGGCCAGGCAAGGTCCCTGGTGCTGGGATGATGCCGGGCATGCCGGGGATCTGGGCTGAACTCCCTTACCCCTCTGTCCCCCTGTGCCGGCGCTGCTGGCAAAGACCCCCGGGGAAAGTGGGACAAGGCAGGATGGCTCACCACCTTTCTGGGGTGTGTGGGGACCCTAGAAATGGCCAGGTGACACCTTTCCCACAGCCCTTCATTGCTGTCACCCTCCTGGGGGCTGCGGACCCTGGCAGGGGGTGTCCCACTGTGGTGCCACTGTCACTGCCCCCTCCCCAGGCATCCCCCAGCCACCATCCCAGGGCCAAGGCTCTGAGGTCATCCCAGTGCCTCGGGGCAGGTCTGCACCTTTTGGAGGATTACAGAGGCTGTCCCATCATAACCACCTCCATGCCCAGACTGGGAGGTGGAGGGGGTAAGCCAGTACTGGCAGGAGCCTGGATGGCCGAGGGGCAGTGGGGTAGCTGGGGTGGGGATGCCATGTGGCTCTGGGGAGCCAAGGCTTTCGCTCAGGAGCATCACAGGAGGCTGCTCCCCCACACTCTGCTGCCAAACACGCCCAGCTCTGCACTTCTTTTGAAGCCCTTTGCAAGCTGCCTTGGCACTGGCAGAGCCGGGCTCATGCCGGTGGGGTAGCAGTGCCCATACCCCATCTCAGGGTCTGCTCCCCGGTGCGGGCACTGCCAGGGGGCACAGGGGTCTCTCCAGCTGAGGCCCAGCCTCGAGCAGCCAAATTCACCCCAGCGTCACCGGTCCCACCCATCAGCAGCACTGCTGCGGCTCGGGGGTTGACAGCAGCCCACACGCTCCGCACCGGCTACACCACGGGCTCCCTGGGGCTGTGCCGGGCTGCGGCAATGGCTCTCGTCCCTGTCCTTCCCCAGCCCCATCCTTCCCCAGACCCAGGGGCAGGAGCCCTTGGCCCAGCTCAGGGTCTGCCCCCCCTTTGGCCTCTCCATCCTGCATTCCCTTGGCACATCGGGGAGGGGGAAACTGAGTCACCAGCCCTCAAGGAGCTCTGCGCTGCTGCTGCCCCTGCTCCAAGCTGGCTGGGATGCTGGGAAGGAGGGGGTTCTTCTCTCTCTGCTGTAAGTAGAGCACAGGGCTGGCCCTCAGCACCCCAGCACCCACCCGGCGATGTCTTCTCAAGCGAGGGGCAGGATAACTCACATCCATATGTGCGGCCCCAGCTGCAGTAGGGTTTGATCCCTGGAGGTGTTCAGGAGCTGGTGTGGAGCCTTATTGATACAGAACTGGCCTTTTCCTTCCATAGCTCTGTACCCCAAGTCACTGTGTGCAATGTCTGTGCTATTTTATCACCTGCGCTATTTCTGATTGACCACTGTCTCATCTGCACCGTTTCCATCTGCATCGCTGCTTGCAGCTTTCTTTACAAGCCAGAAATACAGATGTTTTCTCTATTCAACAGGGTTTTTTTCCTTTCCTTTTGAGACCGAGACCAGGATCCACTGCAGGACACGAGCTCACACCCTCGCCGGGTGGCCAAACCTCAGACCTGCCAGCGGACCTCATTGCCCCATGGGCAATCGCTGCCAGAGGAGGCTCAGCCCGTAACCACCGCAGATATTTCCCCTCTTCCCTCACGCCACTGTTTTCTTTTTCTTGGGAGAATGGGTTTTGGAAACAAGCAGTCTCCAAGCAACTTTGAAGCTGCGTTGCATCCCAGCCTGAGCTCACTGGTAGCAGCCTAGGGGTGAGCAGGGGGGGCTGCTCTCGAGAGCCTGGCTCCTCTCCAGCCCCCCAAGGCTTCAGCTTTCATCTCTGAGCACTGGCAGAGAAGCTGCACCCTGCAAGTTGTTTGGAGAGGCAGCAGCCCCAGCAGGCCGGTGCCTCAGGGATGTGCCGGGCTGGGAAGGGGAGATGCCATCCCAGCTCCACAAGTGGCCACTACTGGCCCTGGGGCACACTGGGTGTTCTCTGAGGGATTCCAGGGTGCCCAGGCGGGGATGCCAGCACCATGGGGCCAGCCTCTCTGCACCCACCCGAGCTGCTCCCCATGGAGCCTGCAGGGGGAGACCCCCCGGGGTCCCTTCTGTGCCCCTTCTGGGGGTTTCGGTCCCAGGGGATGCCCTGTGCTCCAGCATGGAAGCAGTGAGGAGCGGATGGAAGCACTGTGGGATGGATGTCCCCTTCCAAACACTGGGACACACTGCACTTGGCAGCTTTTAGGTGAACATACAGCAGCATCCCCACGCAGCGGCCTGGATCTAGCCGTGCACATCCCCACGGTGCCCAGCACAACTCTGCTCCCCCGGGGGGTGCAGAGCAGCAGGGGCTGATCCTAACCCACTGCTGGGAGCTTCCCAAGTACCACCAGCTGCTGCAACCTTGGGGCTCAGCCCCTAGGCTCAGCCCTCTCCCCATCACTGCTCTGATGGGGCCAGTCTCTGTGGCAGGGGGGCTCCCCCCTTTTCTCCCTTGATCCTGGGATCATTCTGGGGTCCCTTCCCTGCCAGGCTGGTTTGGAGCTGCACCAGCGGCGGATGCTGGAGGATGCTGCCCAGGTGGGTGCACCCCACAGCACCCTGGCACCCCCCTGCCCTGTGCCACTGGCCATGCCGCTGTTCCAGCTCAGTCCCCAAGGACTGGCAGGGCAGGGAGCATGACTGAGCCCACCCACTGCCACGCAGCACACCAGGCTGCAGAGACACCGGTCACTTCTCCATGGGGAAGTGTTCCCGGGTGTCCCCATCAGCACTGGGACCATCTCCAGGGCCAGGGCCAGCTCTTCTGTGAGCTGCTTCCCAAACCAGCAAACACCCCTGGAGACGGAGCCAGGGACTGGAGTGGGACCAACAGCCCCAGACTGCCCAGAAGCTGCTGCAGGCTCTCGCCCCAGGGCCAAAGGCCTCCGGACACATTCCCAGCTGGGCACTGCTTGAGAGCTGGGGAGCAAAGCCACCGTGGTTCAGCAAGGCAGCACAGAGCATCACTGCCGGAGACGGAGGGTGCCCAGGGCCGAGCCACGTCCCGTGAGGGATGGCACCTTGGCCCTGAGCTGTAGCTACCCAGGAGCAGGCACTGTCAGCGGCTCAGCTTTACGGGCAGCTGCCTGGCTTGGCAGGGGTCACGCTGCCTGCACGGCTGGGGGCAGACCAGCCCGTGGTCAGAGTCCCGGGAGCCCACCGCACTGGGGGCTGCAGGGCACTGGGGGATGATGCTGTGGAGAGCAACCCCAAGGGCTCTGCCCTGGGCAAGGAGTGGCCCAGCCTGCAGCCGCCTGCAGCCCTGGCTCTGCCCTCCCCTGCCCACCAGGTCCTGCCCTCTCCCCTCCCCTCCCCTCATCCTTGGTCCTCTGCGGCTGAGAAGCCCCATGCACTGTGTCTGGCACCGACCCTGGCCCTGACGCTGGCTCTGCCCGCCACACACTCTCCATGGCATGACATGGGGTGACCACCGCCTGGCTGTCCAGAGGTGGTGGTCCCACCCCTGACCCTGCCGTCCCCACCTCATAGACCTTTGCCCAGTTCGGACCTTGCAGTGGGCTATAAATCTGTGCTGGGAGCTGCTGTCCCCTGCTCTGCTGCTCTGTGTGTGCTCGTGGCCCAAGCACGAAACACGAGCCATCCGGTGGGCAGGCACCTGATGCGTTGGCTGCTCCGGCCTTGTCACGCGGCACCGTGGGACCGACACCGCTGCGCTGGCCACTCCGGCCTGTCACGCGGCACCGTGGGACCGACACCGCTGCACCCTAGCTCTCGCCCCCCCGCCCTGGCAGTGGGTTCACTGCACGTGTGTGTGCATGTGCATGCACTGGGCTGTCACGCAGCTCCTGTGCAGCCAGGGACCGGCCAGCGAGCCACAGCCCATGCCATGCACTGGTGGATGGACCTGACACTGGCGGCACAGGTGCAAGGAGGAGGGGGCAAGGGCCACCCCAGGCACCCAGAGCCTGCAGTTTGGGGGGGTCGAGCTGCTCTGCAGGCGCCCCAGCCAGGCAGGCTGTGCAGTGGCTAGACGCTGCGCAGCAGCTCACAGACAACTGCGGGATGCAGACACATGCACACCCCCACTGCACCGCCATCACGCCAGGGGGGTGACAGCTGCCAGCTCCCCCAGTCCCTCGCAATTGCAATCTCCGTGGGAGCTTGGCAGCCACCCCCTGCTGCCCTGCCCCGCGCCCTGCCTGCACGTCCCCAAACCTCTCGTGTCCTCAAGCCTCTCACCCCCCCGGTGCAGCGTCCCCCCCGGCCCCCCCCCCACCCCCCTGACCTGGGCACAGCACCCGCCACCCGCCCAGCTTGGGGGGCAAAGAACCGTGCGGGGAGGTGGCACCGGGGTGGGGGGGGGGGGGGGGGGGGGCTGCCCTCCCACCCTCGGGGGTGTCCCCAAGGCAGGGCAAGGGGGCTGCCGGGTCCCGGCCAGGGACGCATAGCCGGGGCAAGCGTGGGGCTGCCCGGGGGGGCCGCAGCCGAGCCCCGGAGCCCGGGAAGGGTCCTTGGGGGGCCGGGGAGAGCCGCTGGCGGGGCCGGGGGGAAGGAGCCTTTGCTTTCCTTACCTCCTTGCTGGGAAGCCGGGAGGATGGAGAAGAGGAGGAGGACTCCGGGGAGGAGGGGTGCAGCTGCCTGCCCTGCCATCTCTTGAAGCAATGCCCCCGTGCTCCCGCGGGCAGTGTGTTTTATCCCAGAGCTGCTTAATTGTTGCTTCCAAGGATGCAAGGGGAAGGGGAGGGGGGTTTGGGAAGAGGGAGGGGAAAAGGAGGGGAGAAGGGGGGAGAGAGGCATAGGACACTACGTCATGAGGAAAGGGCAAACACACACGAGCCGCTCCCGCCGATTGGGCTGGCTAGGATGGGGATTTTTTTTTTCCCTTTTTTTTTTTTTTTTTTTTTTTTTTTTTAATTCCTCTCCCTCGCTATTCTCTCCAATCCCGGCGCGTCTCTGCCAAAAAAGCTGGGAGGGGGGAGGCTGCCCGGGCAGCCGGGGCGGGAGGGGGGGGAGGGCGGGGCGGGCAGGAGGGGAGGGGTGCGCCCACCTCCGTGGGGGCCTCTGCGTCCCCGGGTGGCATCGGGGGGTTGGTGCCCGCGTGTCACGGGGGATTTGGTGCCCGAGTGGCACCGGGGGGGTCGGTGCCCGTGTGTCACGGGGGGTTTGGTGCCCGGGGGCACCGGGGGGGTTGGTGCCCCGAGTGTTACGGGGGGATTGGTGCCCCGGGGGGCGCGGGGTGCGGGGGGCCGGGCCGTGGGGGCGCGGGCCCGGCGGTGGCCGGTCCCCACCGGCGGTGGCCGTTAGGTGGCGGGCGCGGGGTGTCCGGCCGCCGGCGGGAGGGCGAAACCCAAAAGGCCCGGGAGCGGTGCCCCGGCCCCGGGGTGTCCTGGGGACACGCAGCCCCCCCGGGGCCGGTAGTGATGGCCACCTCCGGGCCCGGGGATCGGGGGGTTCTTGCAGCTGAGCCGGGCTGCTCCCCTCTTTCCAGCCCCTGTTCGTTGAGGCCACACGGGCGCTGACCCCCCCATCAGCTCTGAGAGCAAAAGCAGAAGCTGCTGCAAACCCAGGCACCGCTGGCCGCCGCGTCCCCCTTCTCATGGGGTGTCCCTGGGCAAATGTCAGGGAGCAGCCGGGGCGGGCAGCGAGTTAATGGGGGAGCAAGAAGTGCAAAATACCCCTCTCCCTGATGCCCGCAGCGCTGGCCACGCTCGAGCGCTTCATGCCATCGCTGCGGGGCCGAGACGCTGCTCATCCCGGTACCCGACTCCCTGCGAGCCCCAATCCGCTGCCCGGGGAGCGAGAGGACACGCAAGGAAATGCCCTGTCTGCACCCCTTATACCGCGGGCTCCCCATGAGCAGCCCCCACACCCTGCCCCCCCCCTTCCCCACGCTCCTTCCGTGGCTGCAGAAATTGGCAGCAAATTATCAGCAAACCCACCCAGTTCCTCTCTGCCTGCGAGAGGTGCGAAGTCCCAAACCTGGACGCCCACTTAAAGAAGTGTGAGCTCAAGCCGTGCTCGGGACAGTCCCTCCGGAGCCCGGCTGTCTGGCTTATCTCACCTCCCACTTTATTTTAGAGAAAGCACTGATGGTTACGGCCGCAGGAAATCTGGGAGGTGGAAATTACGGAGCATTTTGCCCTCCACACCCGGCACTGGGACATGTCAAGGAGAGGGGGGGCCGACCATGCAGGAGCCACTGGCCCCTCGGTGGGCTTTGCATGGGTGCTGATTCAGCCACATCCTTGCAAAAAGCGGAGGGATGGAGGACACGGAGCACCCCACGATGCAGAGAGGGGGTGAGCATCGGTAGGGGCAGAGCAGCCGGGCTGGCCCATCCATCCACCCGGCTGGCGTTGCCGAATGACATAATGCTTGAGCGAAAACACACTCACTCGTTAAACACAACCTCTCTGCTCAAGAGGAGCGACGCGAGAGCGGATGGATGCGGGGACAAGACACTTTGCAGCAGTGCCAGCGGCCTCAGGGCTGCAAGGTGACCCACAGGGATGCAGACCCCCGGTTGGGGCTGGCTGGGGGTCCGGGTGATGCATCCTCCATGCATGTGTCTGCAAAACATGAAGAGAGCAGGGCTGGGGAAGTGGCCTTGCTGGGAATTGTAACTGGGGCAGCTGGCCGCCTCTAGCAGCTTCCATCTCTTGCCAGTGAAACAGCTCTGACTTTTGAAAGCATGTTTTGTACCTAGAAAGAATAGATGCAAGGCAAGATCTCCCCGCCCCTGGCACTCGTGCTGGGGAACGGGATCCAAGCCCTTTGCGATTTCGCCAGGGCAGAGACAAGTGCTTCGCGAGCTGCCCGTGGGGAAGGGCTGGCAGCGTTCCCCAAAGTTTGCAAAGTGTCAGGGAAAGGCTGTGCAATTTGGCCTGTGCTGGGAAGGCACGGATATGTGTACGGTCTGAGGAGAAAGGGGGAAAGGCAGAAAATGTTTCGGGGGGGGCGGGAGGTGTGAGTGGAAAAGAGGGGGTTTGCTGCACGGTGCAATATCTGGGTGAGAAAACCTGCCACAAGGGCTGGAGCAAGAGTACTAGGGACTGTATCCAGGACCAGAGGGTGAAGGGCTGGGGGCTTTGCCGGGAGCTGTGGCAGCTTTGGGGACAATGCTTCCTGCGGCCCGTCCCCAGCATGGGTCCCGCCACAGTGGCTGGTGGGTGTTGGTGGCACGCGGTCCCCCTAAACGCTGCTGGGGGAGATGCCAAACAGCCTTATCCACACACAGAGAGCATCCTGGGGGTAACGCTGACATGCAAAACACAGAAGGAAACACCCCTTTGCCATAGCTATGGAGGAGCCCTGCACCTGCCCCCCCCGGGGACCTGAATCCTGCTCTCGGCGTGCTGTTGATGGCGTTGTCATGGGAAACGCTGCTCGCTAACGGGGTGTGACGGGACTTTACGGTGCCTGTGCGGGAGCACATGGGATGTGCTCAAAGGAAAGGTATGTGTGAGGGGCAGGTCGCGGGAACACCGGTGGAAGGGGCCCTCCGAGGTGTCCAGCCCCGGTGCTGGCTCCCGGCAGCACCATCACCAGCACTGAATTCTCCAAGGATGGGGAACCCCCACCTCTCTAGGGACCTGTCCTGGGGTTGCACCACCCTCCTGGGGAAGACATTCTGCTGATCTGGACCTCAGATGTGTTTGCTGAGGATACCCTGAAATGCCCAGGACAGAGCCCATGGGAAGCCCTGCCCTGCGTCAGCTCCCGAGAGGAGGCACGGGGCAGAATTCCCATTTCACCTGCCTGCCCCCCTACTGAGCAAGGGCCTTGTGTTCGCCCATGGTGCCTCGTCCAGAAAGGTGGTGCCATCTTCACCTAAAGCACCACGAGCCAGGGAAGCTGCCTCTTCCCGTGGCTGAGCATCCCAATGTCCTCCTGCCTTGGTTCACCAGCTGCTGTTAACCCACAGGTTATCACCCCTGTAGGTGCTGCAGAAAGAAAGCCCCAAACTAAAGAGGCTGTCTGAAATGGAGACCTCTGTAAGTCTGCCTGCTACAACATCCCAGAGAAATGTGTCCCGGGGCATGGGGCAGGAGGGGGAGGCGGGTTATGAGGCACGGATGGGGCTCTGCAGTACCTGGGAATCAAGTCAAGTCTCTGCTCAGTCTTATTTTTGGCAAGTGAAACCTTCAGGCTCATCAAGTCCCGCATTCAATGGTATTTTCACCAGCCTGTGGTTGTCTCCGTGGCTCTCTCCTGAACCCACTCCGACATTTGCAGCCAGGTCTGAGTATGGGCAGCAGGGAGGTGACCAGCCAACACCCCAGCTCGTGGCTGCGGCTGTAGCTCCGGTGTTTTCTGGCCAGAAACCTGGATAACCCCTGCCCATCAGTGGGCACGGAGGGCAGGAGGGCACCAGGAGGAGGCCGGGGTGGAGCGTGTGCTCAGGCTGGTGCATGGTGGCAGCTCTGGAGCAGGGGGACATCACCCCCCTGCTCGCATCAGCCACCTTAGAGTCACATCTTTGGTCTCAAGACCCCTTTTGGGGACCACTGGGTACTCTGAGCGTGGTCTGGGGATGGGGTCTCCATCTCTCACTCCCCTGTGCACGCTGTCGCATCAGCCCCGTGTGTTCTCTGGTGGGGAGGGAGCGTTCAGCCACCCCATGTGCAGCCCATGCCGCAGTCCCAGGGGACATCCATCCAGCACCCCCTCGCGCAGCCAAGGGAGCCGTCCCATCCCTGGCACAAAGCTGGAAGCCACCGCATCATGGGCAGGACCTTCTCAGCTATCCCTGCGTACACGTGGTGCTGAAGTGTTTCTCAAAGCAGGAGCGGTGCAGCCAGCGCTGCTGGGGCTGTCTGGGGACCGCAGGGGCTTAGGCAGCTTCTCCCTGCCAGCCACGATCGCTGGCAGGTCCCACTGTACATGTGTCTGTTGGGTTTGATTAACTAACTAACGAGGCTCGTGTGACCCCAGCCGTACCCTGCCCAATCGTAACTTTCCATGAGCTCTTCTTTCTCTGGCAGTCACTTCCCGTGGTTGTTACGGGACGAGGGTTTGCCAACACAAGGATGCTGCTTGGTGGGACCTCTGGCTGGAGCTGCAGCCACGTGTGGTGGTGGGATGCCCTCCCTTGGTACAACCAACGGAAACAGCAGGGTTCCCCCGCAGCCGCGGAGGGACCTCGAGATCTCTTGGGAACATTTGCCATTGGAGTGCCCTCGGGGAGAGAAGGGGAGGCACCACCCCCAGCCCCCAGCCCAGACACCTAACCCAGGTTCTTGTTTCCTGCCACGATGTTTGTGATGGTGCCTTCTCTGTAGGCTCTGCCGCTTCCTCGCCCTCTCCCTTCCCTGGTGGGTAACCAGCTCCCGATGCGCAGAGAAGACACCTGGATGCACGGCACCTGCAGGGCTCGGATTGGGTCCTAAGTCGTGCAGCCCCGGAGCAGCGGCGGTGGGACCTCCATCCTTGGATGTGTCCAGAACATGCCTGGACAAGGCCCTGAGCAGCCTGGCCCAGCTTTGGAGTGCTAACTTGCTCAGGGGCTAGGCTGGAGACCTCCAGATGTCCCTCCCAGCCTAAATCCTTCCATGATTTATATCGAATTCTCTTTGGTATTTATGTAGTTCTAGGAAGCCTTCAGTGATGTATCGCTGAACCATTAGGATTCGATGCTGGCCAAGGAGGGATTTAGTGGTCCTGGCTCCATACCTCTCATTCACACTGTCCTTCTCGAGGGCAGCAGAACATCTGCTGCCGATAGGTAACTCGGGCCGTGGTGTAGCCCCGTTCCCGGCTCGGGTGTGAAGCCTCTCCTCCGCTCGCCTCCATCCCCGCCGCCACGGACCCTCCGTCAGATCTTTGAGGGGCTGTTTTCGCCCTTCTCTGGGCCGCTCGTGAGCTTTCCAAGTGCTGATTAAAAGGTACCATCGCTGCAAAACGTACTGTGCCTGGGTGGATATAGCTTTCAGCAACTGAAACACAGTGTTTACTGGAACGTGCCACGGTCGTTCTCAGTCAGGACTGATTCCCTGCCAGATGTCAGCTCTGACCCCCAGCAGTTTCGGCAGTAGAGCCGCTTAAAAATTGGAAGATTGTTTTGTATTCTCGAAAGAAAAAAAAAAGAGTATGTTTATTATGGAGATATTGTTTTTCACTGCCTGCGCACTCTGAAATGGCCAACGTGTGTTCAAAGAGACTTTCCTTTCAAATCGCCTTTGTGCAGAGACCGAAGCTGGAAAATATCAACCCAGAAGGGGAAAACTGAAGCAAATTGCGGGCAACTGAGCACAGAGATGTAACTGGTAACACTCAGCCAGAACATGAACTTTAGACACTGCCTGTGCTCCAGTTTGTGTCTGCAGCACAGAGGGGCCCTAAGGAAAAGGCGGTGGAGCTCTATCATCTCACAGCCAGATCCTTGTGGTGTTGAGGGGAAACATAGAGCAGGCAGGGCTGGGCTGGCTCCCTCCCCTCCCAATGCACCCTGCAAATGCCAGCCGATGTCTCCCAGAGCCCTGATAATCCCGAGCATGAGTCAGAGCCCAAAAAGCAAGAGTAGAGCTTCAAATTAAGACTTATTAAAAAAAAAAGCAAAAAAACAAGCAAAAAAAAGCACATACTGGGTATGGTTTCTCGTGTTCTGCTTTTTAAGCCATAAGGTTTATGCCTCCAGCTTTTCTATGCATCCAGAAGGGCTCAGCATTTTCCTCAGCACAGTGAAATCTGAGTCTCCCCCAGGCACATGACTCCAGGAGACGGGGATTAAAAAACCTGCAAGGCAAGTGATGCACGCGCTAACATTGACAAGGCTGTGGATTCATGGAGACAGTGCCCCGGGAAGGCCCTTTCCCAGAAAATCCCCTTGCAGGGAACTATAACTGCCCACAGGGGCTGGAGGATGCTGGCCCGTCCTGCTCCAGGGTGACCTGGAGGCTGGGAGGGACGGGCTCAGCCGTGGGGTGACCTTGAGATAAGTCCCCCATGCCAAAACGCCTGTCAAGGTGGGGAATTTGGTGCAGCAGTCATCGCCAGCCTTCTCCTCTGACTCCCAAAGAGGCACCATGTGTGCAATCAAAAGCCTCGCAGTCCTGAGATTGGGCATTCCGTGATCTGATCTCCTTGCTGGGAAATGACAGAAATCCTCCTAAAAGTTAAAAATGAACTTTCCAACGGGGCTGTCACTGGCTACGTACGCACAGACCTGGTGGCTTGGTCCCTCTGCCACCCTCCCTGGGCTGCTCAGGGGCTCACAGCTTCCCCGCAGAGGTTTTTCCCCTCGGGGAAACACCCACTGCTGTCCTGGCCCTACAACTGTGGGGTTTGATGGCTCCAAAAAAATAACTGGTGAGGAACCTGGAGAAACGATGGAGGAAGTCGTGATTCTGTGGCACAGCCATGTCAGTTGGGTTCCACAACAATGCAGGTGTGGGGACAGGAGGAGAGGGCAGAGGGGACCAGCAGGTGGGATGGGAAGGTGGCTGGAGCAAGGCATGGAGAGCTGGGGCAGCCAGCAGCCAAGTGATGTGACCTGCAGCAAGGGGGACCCACCTGGCACCACTGGCTGGGGCGTCTGCAGCAGCAAAGGGGTCAGGATACAGGAGAGATTTAGGGGGACAAGGAAGGTGGGGGAACTAGGCACCAAAATCAGGGGAAAGACAGAAAAGGAGAGCACTGTGGAGGTAGGAGAGGGGTAGGTGGCCCCGGTGTTGCAGACCGGTGACCACAGAGAAGATACCGGTCTGGTCCAAGATGGGAGAATGAAGAGGAGAGGTCAAACACCACACGGGATGAAAGGGTCCAGCTCTCAGAGCCAGGAATGAGGAGGGCTGAGACCTCATGAGAGGGAGACAGGGTGCCAGAGACCACGGGGGTGTCAGGGTCTGTGAGGGCTGGTGATGCTGAAGCGGAGGTGCCAGTGGGAAGAGGGCCCAGAAGTCCCTGCGTGAGCTGAGCTGGGGAAAGAGACACCAGGGATGGGAACAGTACAGGGGCAGAGGAGGCCCGTGTTGGGATTAGGGACATGGGAGCAGTGCAGAGGCACAGGAGGTCTATGGTGGGATCAGGGGCAGGTTTCATCCCAGCACCAGCCAGGACCTCCTCACCCCTCCTGGTGCTCCTCCAGAGCTATGTCTCTGCAAGACCCTTCCAGTGTGTTCCTGGTCATCTCCATCCCCTTATTCTGGAGTCGATGCTATTCTTCAGTCCTTTTACCTGAGCAGCAGTGGCAGAAGCCAGGTCCTCCTGTGGATGGGCTCTGCCCAGCCCAGCCTGGCTGCCCTTCCCTGCTGCTGTGGGGCACTTGGCCAGCAATGGTCCTGCTCTTCTCCAGCCAGTGACCGTGCTGGAAGCGTCCTTCCCAACACATCCCCCACCCGTGTTCCCCGCTGAGTGTCCCCTCCATGGGATGGGAAGGGGGGGGGCACCAGCGAGTTTGCCATCAGCCTGTAGACCCCCACTACTCCGGACCACCACTGATGCCAGGCACAGGCAGCAGGGATCACGTCGGAGACCTGCCCCTGTATCTCTCCCAGGGTTGCATGAGGGCTAATCCAGAGCCTCTTCTTGCTATCTCCTCCTGGAGATGGAGGCAAGAAACTCTGCTAGGCCCCCAGTTCGGGGTGATGGGTGGGCTGGCAAGAGCCCTGGGCAGCACACATTGTGGTTTTGGGGGCGTTTGACTGAATTGCACCTCTCTTTCCACCAAGCCCCATCACAGGTCTCAGCTTCCCAGGGGAAGCTGTAACTTTGTCCATCTGTTGGGGTTTGGCTCCCCTCCTGAAGAGCCCTGTGAGCCACTGCCCAGACCTGGCAGGTCTCAACGTCCTTCGGCTCCCATTGGCCTGTCTGGGCTGAGGCGCGAGCCCCAAAACACAGCCCCCCAGGAGGGATCAGCCGCTCGCCGTGCAGTCTGGCAGCGAGCTCCGGCACAAGCGAAGCCCTGGCCCTCCACCAACGCACGCTGTTTCCTCCCGGCAGGCTGGCCAAAAGGAGTCAGATGAGGACATGAGAGGAGCCGGGAGTGCAGGCAGGCGTAGGAGAAGTGGGGGGTAACGGAGGGCACCGGGCTGGGTTTGGCAGCTGGACAGTGCCGGGGATAAGCCTCACTAAACGGGAGTGGGAATTGATGCCGGTCGGTCCTGCTGCTGGCCACATGGCTCATCTCCCCCTCCAGGTTTTGGGCTGGCTCTGGTTCAGTCCTTCTCCAGGGCCCATCAGCAGCCCCTGGTGTTTGGGGCATTTCTCTTAGGGGCAGTACTCCCTTGCTTTCAGGTACAAACAACCCCTTTTCTCTGCAGTCCCCCTCTGCTCAGGGTCCCAGCCATCACTACATTTTCCTCCCAGCCTCAAGGTTTCACCTGTGGCTTCGAGCAGTGGCATCTCCGTCCCCCAAGTCCTTTATCCCTTCTGGGATAACAGAGGGTTCGCTGTCCTCGCCTCTTTTATTCCTGGGAGCAGGGTCTGAACAGAGCCGACGCTTCCCGCCATGTTGTCCCGCAAGCTGGTGTTCAAAAGTCCCGCTCCCCATGGTGTGGCCACCCCGGCAGCAGCCCCGTGTGCCGAAAACAGGGGCCATTTGCCACGGGGATGTGCACGGATGAAGCTCCTGAACGGCTTCCAAGTTCGCCTCTGCTTTGCCACTCAGATCCCATTGCCCTCAGTGAGGCTTTGGCTTAACTCGGCCAGTTAAGAGGTCATTTGGGACCAGCATGTGGATAATATTTCAATTTAATTAATGCTTCTTTTACGGCAGAACATTGCCACAGGCCAGGTGAGCTGCTCGCTGAGGAGGCTTCAGACAGAATATTGAATTATGTCACCATTTCAAAGTGAAATTTGGGGGATTTTTCATTCTAGCACGGAACTGGGTTGTATTTCATGGCTGAGCAAAGAAAGCGAACCCAGCCACTGTGCTGCAGGCTGAAACGAGTGTTTCACTTTGAATCCTAATGATTTGGGATTTAGTTTTGATTTCAGGGAAGGAAATCACAGAAATACTGGTTTTACATAAACCAGGTAGACGTCAGGCTTTTAGCTCTGTTGGAAACGCTGAAGGTGTTTCCCAGTCCTGGAGGTGCCCCAGTGCCAGGTCCGGGAGCCCCATCCTGTGCGGGTGGAAGGGTGGTGAGTTCTGCCATGAGTTCGGGACGGTCCCCACCAGCCCCACACATGCAGAAGGGATGGGTGAGAGCCCGCCCGCTGCAGACGCCATAAGGCTGAGGTCACCCTGCGGCGGCTGCACGTTATCCAGCCGGATGCAAAGGGCATCCGAATGCACAAGCGAAGAGCAAAGTCCCAGCATAACAAGAGCAAAGAAGAAACAGCCCCACTGCGTATGTCCCCGGGGACATCCCCTGTGTCGATGGCATTTTCATCAGGGAGAAGTGATCAGGTGGCATTTTCAAGGGGAAATATTTCACCCGGGGAATGGCCAGCCGAGCCCCTCCAGGCACACTGTGCGGGGAGCAGGCAGTGCCTGGGGCTGAGGCGTCTTCCCCCCACGCTGCGCAGGGGCTGCTCAGCAGCCGGCGCGCCCTTGCCATCGGTGCGTGGCTGCTTTTCCTCGCAGCACTTCACAACTCAGCACTCTTGAGTTAATTAGAGAACCATATGCCCCTTTCTCACACATCATAAAAGCTCGTGTTTAAAGCCGTGTGATAAAAGGGAGCATTAGTCTGGGTCAGCGCAAGGCTCTGATCTCAGCTCAGCTCCGCACGCTGCCTCGCTCTTCTGGACCACGCTCAGACCAGGTGGAAGCGATGTTTGAGTCCGTCTGAGCTTGCTTTCCTGCCAGCTTGCTTGAGAGGCTACCAAGATTTTTACAGCTCTCTCCCAGGCACGGTTTGTTCTCTAACACCCTCCTACAGCCTGCCTGTCCCTGCTTAACTCTCCTGGCTCCCTCCCGCGCCGGGTGCTGACTTTCCGTCTCCCAAAGGAAACTTGGGACCTGGCCTGACATTGGCTCCTGGCAGCGCTCAGCGGGTCTGTCCCTGGTTTTGGTCTTCAGATGGCTTCAGGCTCTTCCAGGCAGCCCTGGACCCTGCAGCCTGCTCTCCCCCAGGGCACGCAGGGTGCAGGGCACGTCCCCGTGCCAAACCTCCGAGCACATCCCGGGGGCCAGGGAGCACATGGAGATGGCTGGTCCAGCTGCTCTCGTGCCAGTCGCTGTACATATCCCGAGGTCTCCTCTTTCCTCCCCTCTGCCTGCAGGACACATTTCTCTCCCATCCTAGCGTGCAAGGCAGAATAACATGCCAGATGTTTTATGTTAAAAGCTCCCTTTTCTTCCTTTCCGCTTTCTTTAAAGAGTCTCAGACAGGGAGGTGAGGACCCTGTCTGCTCTGGTGAGGACCACCTAATCAGATGAGGTCCCTTTTGGCACAAGGCACATCCAGGCTGCCATCAACCCAGAATTCGAACATGAGATGGAGTACAGCCCTCCTCAAGGAGCCTGTACATGTCTGATGAGCAGGAGAGCTACAGAGCTGCAGAAAGAGAGCCTGCAGCACCCTGCAAGCCAGCGTGGCCGCCCCAAGAAGCCCAGGCTCGTGGAGAATCACCAGTATTGTGAGACCGTGTGGCCCAAGGAGGTCACCAGGGACGGGGACCTGGCAGCCACCTGCACAGGGATCTGAACTGGGAAAAAATCTCCCAGTGGTGTGTCTGCTGCTCCCCAAGGGAACGTGTGTGCTGGCCCACCTGCAGCTGGCCGAACGGCAGGGCCACTTTGGCAAGGGTCCACTGCAGGCCATGTGGCCCCTGCATTCTCCAAGCCAGCACTGAAGGATGGTGAGATGGGAAAGACCTGCTTGCCCATGCAGTGGGAACCTGGGCTTGGAGGACGGGGATAAAGCCGAGAAGAGCATGTCCAGTGGCTGAAGAATCGCAGGCTGGTTGAGGTTGGCAGGGACGCCCGTAGCTCATCTTGACCAACCCTCTGCTCAGGCAGGGTCACCAAGAGCAAGTTGCCCACCGACCATGTCCATTGGTCTCTGTCCATGACTTGGAACGTGTCCAGGTCCCATCGCTAGGTTGGACAGCAGAGAGGAGCTGCAGCCTGGGACGCTTCAGAAAGGCCAGGACAGTATTGTCTGGTGGAGCTAACCCTCCTGGTCCTGTGTGGGGCTCCCAGCGGTTTTCTTGCCTGCAAGCCCATGGCCCTGTGACTTCCCTTTGCTGTAGCACCAGGACCACAGTCAGTGTCTGGAAGAATGTCCCCAGCACTGGTCTGCTGGGGAGGACTCTGGATGGAGCTGGGGGGGGCTCACCCCTTGCCCTACTCCAGGGTCAGGGACAGTGACAGCACCAGGATCCTGCTGGGACGATGTGCAGAGAGACGAGGACCCAGCAGAGCCCCAGCATTCTCCTGGAGCCATTGCCACCCCTTTTGATGTGGATTTCTGAATCTCCAGGGCCAGTGGTGGCCCCAGCCCCAGCGCAGCAGAGGGGGCCTTGGGAGAGCAGTACACTACGTCCCTGCCTAGCCGGGCACCCGGCACGCTGCTTGGCTCCAGGACAGCCCTGGCTTGCTCTGCCTGCCCAGCATCTGGCTGCAGAGAAGGCAAGGAGGCTAAGCTGTGAGCAGTGAGCCCTGTGTTATTTTTGCTCTGCTCAGAGCCTTGCCCTGTGTTCCTGTTTCCTTGTGCTATGTTTAGACAACTTTGCAGAACACGCTTGCTCCCGCTCCAAACCCATCTTTTTTTCTGCCTGACTCTAAAGCCTGACAAGAGAGGGGCAGGCAAAAGCCAAGGCAAGGTCCTGGGGGCTGTGTGCCTGGGCCAGGCAGATGGCACAAGCAATGCTCGTGTTGTGCTTCCCTGGGCTTAGCAGGGTCAGCTTGATCGTCTCCTGGTGGATTGGATGGATCATCTCCATCTCGCACATGGCATTGCCAGGGCTCAAGGCATCCTATCGTGACCTGCTGGATGGAGCTCTGCAGGAGGACAGGGAGGCTGTGGCCACCCCGTGTCCCTTACTCTTGATGCGCCTGTGGAAGAGTGAGGTGGGGAGCTCAGGGGCTCTTCTCATGGGGGCTCTGCCAAGCTCACGTCTGCCCTTTGAACTTCGCTAGAGCTTCATGGCCAGGCGTACAGCTCTCCTTGCTGGCTGAGGCCTGGGAAAGCAAGGTCACGTTTCAGGGAGATGGGTGTCCATGTTCCCCTTCTTCCCCTGTCTCTGGCAGCTGAGCGCTCATCTCTGAGGTGCCTAAGTGGGGAGATTATTAGAATGTGAACATCCTTGAATCTAATCCACAAGCAAATGCAAAGTTAAATTGAAACCAGAAGATGGCTTTAGCAGCACAGTTTATAGCCATTAACCCTTGGGTGACACAAACTGGACTCCCCCTGAAGTGCCAAGAGAAGGTGGCCCACCTGAAACTCCAAGCACGGCCTGGGGAGGAGGTCCCAGGGGACAGCTGTGGCCAGGGCTGGCATCTCTGCTGCATCTCCACTTGCTAAGCCCCATGCCTGAGCCCAGACGTGCACAAGGACAAGGTCAGGTCGCTGGTGTGCATGGCTTGGGGCCAGCAGCATCCCAACAGGGAGATGCATTTTCCAGCCTGGGAGGGCTCCCAGCCCTGTTGCATGCCCTGGGACGGTCTCGCTGTGCACCCAGAAGGGCTCCCTGCTGCCCTGCACCCACTGGAGACCCTTGGAGACCCACAGACCTCTTCGGAGGAACTGGGAGGAAAACATAGGGGCCAGCTAAAAGTCCTGGCACACCTTGCTACAAATACTTTTGGGGGATCCACAGAGGATGCCCAGAGACCCTGCTCCTCTCTCCAACTGGCCCATGTCAAGTGCTGGACCTCAGAGGAGGCACGCAGCGGCGGTGCCACCTTCAAGCCCGAGGGTGCAGGGTCCCAACAGGGATGGGGTAACAGGATGGACAAGGCAAACGGGGGTAACAGGATGGACAAGGCAAATGCAAAGCAGCCCTGGCCATGAAAAAGGGGAGAGGGTCAGGGTGAGGAGGGGAGGTGGAAAGGCAGTGTGGCTGGGCCATGGCGAGCTGGGGTAGAGCGGCTGGCTGTGCCCAAGGAGGGAGCCGTGGGACCCCATGTGTTTCCAGTGCCAAGGCAGAGCCACATCAACCTGTGCTCATCTGCCTGCTGCTTTGGGTTCTGCCTGCCCGTCCCTCCCTCCCTCTCCCCTTTGTTCGCCTCCTTCTCCCCCATGGTTCCTTGCCATCTTCTCTTCCACTTGCTCCATCTCTCACGTGCTTCTCCGGCCACCCCTTCCCCAGCCGCCGCCTGTCATCACCCCAGTGCCCTGCCACCAAAGTCAAGCTGGGACCACACTGTGGGGTTTCCCCTCTCCCGTGCACCCTCCCAGTCTGTGCAAACCCCTCTCTGAATCCCAAAAACCTTCTTGGGGCTGGGATTTCTCTGAGACTCCCAGCTACCCATGCTTTCCCCGCCATGATTTACCAGCAGCCCATGGCTGCACGAGAGGCTTGGCAGGAGGCAGGGTGACCGAAGGGACACAGAGCCTGTCCGAGCGCGTGGGCCTTGGGCGGCGTCTTCCAGGGAGTGCAGGCAGCTGCCAGCAGGAGCGAAGGTGGACGAAGGGAAGGCTTAGGACATGGTTGGCAGGGCCACGGCTGCCCCTGCTCCAACAACCACAGAAATATGTAAATGAGAAACTCAGCTCCTTATTTATGAGACTTCACGATTCATTTTTCATCTGGGGAATGCAAACGAACGAAAATATTAAATATTTCTCCAATGACACAGTTTCCACCCAGAAAGCACATTCCTTGGAGGCGATGTGCATGTGCACGGGGGCCACATGGGACCAAGCCTGGACCCTGGTGCAAGCTCAGCTTCTCAAATGGGTGGAAGCTGTGGGGCCAAGTCCCCCTGGTGCGAGAGCAGTGAGGGTCTTGCTAAACTTAAAGGCCCCGCTGGAAGGGATGGAGCTGAGAGGAGGGGACAGAGCCTGGTCCAAGGGGAGAGGGGGCAGATTGCACCTCTGGGTCCTCCTCCTTTACAACTAGAGCAAGGATTCTGCCTTCTCCTGCACATGGAAAAGAGATTTCCTCCTCCCAACATCTACAAAATGCTCACTTCTTTTTCAGGCAGTGCCTGAAATTCCCGAGGACGTGCAAATATCCCTGTTTATTGCCTTAACAGTTAAAATTCATCACCGGCTGGCTCCTCCAGAATGGCTCCTCCAGGTCAGTGTTTCCATGCCCTCCATGAGCCTCACAGGGAAAATCCACACTACTAAAACCTACAGTATCTATGGATTTAGAATCCACACTATAAAGACCACAATCTCATGGGCCAGACCTTGCTGCCTCCCAGCAGCTTCAGTATCTCATAAACCAATCACGCTCCACCTTATGGTTCTTCTACATTCCCACTGCTCCCCTGGAAGGGCTGTTCCAGTCCTCACCTTCGCCTGGAGGCAGCAGAGAGATGTCCTCCCCTGGCTCCAACCCTCCCATGCCCCCCCCCCCCAGCATCGAGCCACCCCCGCTCTCACACAGAGTCTCATCCCCCCAGCCCCTGCAATAAGCCACGCTCCCCCCATCCCCAGCATCTCGGACAGGAGCAATCTCTTTCCTGGGGGCCCCATCCATACCAGCTGGAGCACAGAGCTGTGGTCCTAAATCGGACCTCACACCTTCCCAAAGAGCTCACACAACCCCCTGGTACGATTCAGAGCTGTTCCCTCTGTCCTGACTCTTCTTATACCTGCTGCTGTCTCATGCTGGTGCATAATTAGCAACATCCCATTATGCTCCCCTGCCCCAGCCTTTCCCCTCATTACCTTTTGCAGCTGAGAAAATCACTTATATTCAAAATCCTTCCTGCCAGTCCCACGGTGCAGGACTTTGTCCTTTGCACCAGGCAGTATCACCCCTCCTCACTGGGATGGGGACAGGGATGGGATGCTCCCAGGGCTCCAGGGAGACCTGTCTCTGCGCTGGGGGTGGCTGATGAGCCCCCAGCTGTGCTGGCCCTCCCCAGCCCACACTGACCCATTCCCATGGGAGCTGCATTAAGCTGGAGCCAATTCTTGTAGGACTGGGTTAGGTGGGTTCCCCTGGGCTGAGACCACCTCTGGGTTTGGTTTCCTGGGGACATCGCCATGAGCCACCCCACCCTATGATGAGTGCACCACTGACCTCACAAGAAATGCAATGCATTTCGGATGGGGGCCATCCTGAGATTACCCTTAATCTCCACTCTTCTACCCGCATACTGACCCCTTCTCTTTATTGACTTAGCTAGAGAGTCTTTCGCTATTTGTTTGAACTGCCTTTGCAAGGTCCAGCTCCGCTTGGCTTCTGGCAATTCTCATTTATGCTGGGCACTTCCAGGTCCTTAGGCCCACTCTTCCCTGAAGACCTGCCTGGTCTCTTTAAGCAGTTCATTCTCACTGTGGTTTTTAGTGGGCAAGCCACTATTGCAAGGGGTACCAAATAGTTTTGAACCTTTGCCTTGAAAACCCTGTTGTCCTCTGGCATGTTCAGCCTCTGAGCTCTTCGGTTCAGTTGACTTCAGTGGCTGGGTCCCCAAACTTCTCCCAATACGGGAAAGAGAAATACTCCGCCTGAAGGGCTAATCTGGCAGAGGTTATTCTTCAGTTTGCTTTAGATGAAACCTATGCAGTCAATGTGCATGTTCTGCAACTGGCTTTTCTATCGTGTCCCCCCAAAGGCAAAAACCAAGTCTAAAATAGTAAATTCTGGAGCCATCTATCAGCTGCCACGTCCCAGAATAGTCAGTAGCATTTGCTCTCCAATCTATATCTGGAAATGAAAGGCTCCCACTGTGCCAGCAAGATTTATGAGCAGTCATGATTAAGGGACATATCCAGACTGCTTGCTCCGGTGCCTAAAAAGGACTTGAGCACAACTAACGTGAACAGCCCCCCAGGACACGCTGGGCTCCTGCTCCACAGGCCTGTGCTAGGATAAGCATGGCTCAGCCAGTGAATCCCTCCACAGGGCCTCTCCACCCCAGCTCCCCAGGGGATGGAGACAAGGACCCCATCCCACCCATCACATTTCCTCCACAGTGGCTGCGGCGACTCCAGCATAGGAAGCCTCTGAGCTGACCCATAAATACTTGAGCACCACCACGATCAGGTGATGCTTCAGTCCACAGTCTCCTTTTTATGAGCTGCAGATCCCAGTCTGGAGGCAGCCATGGTGCTCTGGTGGTGCCGGTTTCTCTACACAGCCCTGGAGATATTTCTCCTTCTCCCAAAGCAGAGCCTTCAGCCAACGTCAGTCAAATCTCAACCACGTCAACCATCAAAGCCCTTCCACCTGAGCCAGTTTCTATCATATCCAGATTGATGTGTTATGTTTCTGCATGGCATTCCCCGTCATGGGGCTCATCCTGTGCCCCTGACTCATCCCCCGTGTCCCCCCTTCACCACAGCCATGTCCTGCGATGAGCTACCCAGGCTCCTGCTGTAGCATGCACATCTCTCCATGGGTTTGGCCTCAGTCAAATTGCTTGATGAGACCAGTGTTGTCCTCCCCTTAACCCGAGCGCCTGCCCAACCTCTCATCCCCTTCAGCTGGGCTCTGGGTTGACCATGCTTGTTGTCAGCAGAAACCTGGGAGCATCAGGGGGTGACGCCAGTGGGGCAGTCATGGCAATTTGTACCTTCACTCATTTTTGCCATGCCCAGATTAGGTCTTGGTGGGATTTAGTGTTGTACTTGAGTTGGAATGCCTATAAAGACATGGTGTGCTGGAGTGAATCCAGTGCTCACCAAGATAATAAGGGTCTGGAGCACACAACGCTGGAGGGGAGGCTGAAGGAAGTACGTTTCTTCAGCTCAGGGGCTATCTAATTGCTGTCTTCAGCTGCCTAATGAGCTATGAAGATAGAGCCAGACCCTTCTTAGAGGTGTGCAGCAAAGGATCCAGGGGCAACCGGCACAAGTTGCGGCAAGGGAAAATCCAGCATGACGCGAAGAGAAAGATTTTCACAGCGAGGGTGAAAATCCTCCTTGGAGATGTTCACAACTGGCCTGGACAAAGCCCAAAGCCACCTGATCTCTCCTTGGAGCTAGCCCTGCTCCGAGGAGGAGGCTGGATGGGAGGCACCAGAGATCCCTCCCAGCCTGCAGCTCTGTGCCATACTACGATGTCCTGCGTACTTTGGTGAGCAACACACAGTCTTGGCTTTCACTCCAATTAATGGAGCTTTTTTCCCCAAACATAAACAGTCTGCTCTTTTCAGGAAAATCTGCTGGCCTCCCTTCAGAGCCAGGGAGCCACATTGCTGGTTATAGCCTGGCCATTGATTTACTGGTGTGACTACGGCCAAGTTGGATGGTGTCTCCATGCCGAGATCCAGCATCCTCAAAATGCAGGAGAAACCCAGTCTATCAGCTGGTCCATCTCATCCTAATCCAGCACAGGGCCTTCGCCATGACCAGCATAATAAGCTTGCAGATGAAAGCCACCGGGGGAGTGCATCCATCATCGTTAGATGCTATTAGTTGATTAGAGCTAATTCACAACACGTCGGTTTTCTAGAGATTGTGTCTTTTGCTCTGCCTCGTTTCCTGTTTGCAGGCGGATTGCAGCAGTCTTTAATTAATTGTGGCTTGAAATTATTCAGGCACTTCTCAGGGAATAAATCTTCCCCAACAGAACAGAGCGTATCGCAGCGAAGGCACAGCCCGGAGCAGGAGAGAGCAGTGTCTCCCCGGGCAGGGTTGTGTCTTTGTCCGAAAGCACTTGCCCTGCGCTCAGTCGGTGCCAAGGCCCGGGGCTGACCTCCATCCTCTGCGCCTTTTGGAGCTGAGCACTCCTGTTCCTTCGCCATTCCAAGGGCTGATCTCTCTCCTGCTCGTGAACAGCCGGTACAAAGCGTCTGCAGCCGAATCCCGACCTGCCCATGGAATCCAAGTGAATTTTCCTTGGGAATTACTTTCACTACTTGCTCTGCTGTTGCTGTCAGAGGGCCATGAGAAGTGATTGCCATAATGACGGTTGAAATCCAGTTTCCCTTCTAAGCCTTTTTTTATGTTATTTAGAGCTCAAATCAACTCTTTTTTGGTTGAAAGTTTCCACTCTTGGGCTCAAGCCAAAAGCGGATTTTTCAAGAAATTGGAACCGACTGGGTTCAGTCATTTCTGAGTCGCACACATGGAAAAATACACATTTCCCCCTCGCGCTCCACGGAGACACTTTGGACATGTAAGACTCAAAACCAGCTGGAGCAAGAGACTTCAGACTTGGCTTGTTTGAGAGTCCACACTGAGGTGTAAAAACCAAGCCAGGGTTGGAGAAGCTTGCCTTGGCATTTTCACACTTCCATCCCCAAAAGAGCCGTCGATTGGTGTGCAAGGGGTGAGAAGACGCGCTGTTCTCTCCCCCGTTGCTTTACATTGCTTTCTCCAATGGAATAATCCCCAGGGATTAGCATTTAAAGTAATGAATGTTTAAAGTTAGCAAGAGAAGAATTCCAGCAATGTTCAATTCTTCCTAAGCCCCTTAAATGGAGACGAGCTGAGGGGGCCTTGAACAGGGAGACATCAGTCACCTTCAGAAGTCAAATGGAGTAAACACAGGCTAGAGTCCCTTCCTTGGTCTGGGACAAATGTAGGGGGACTCTGTCACCCGAAACGGCTGAGGGGCTTGGCCAGCATTGGCCTAACCAGCCCCATTGCAGATCACGGCAGTGGGGAGCAGTTTACTCCATGGCATTTGCTCCAGAGCATCCCCCAGGGTTTCACTGACTTGCCTGGGACTGAAGCGTGGCAGAGGCAGAAGCCAACGTCTCAGACACCAAGCTTTTAACCACAACCCCCTTCTTCCTTCCCCTAATGAATTGTGTTGAGACCGCATGAATGTTGCTGCTGGAAATTTCTGCCTTCCCCTCCTCGGCTCCCCAAGGCAGTCACTGGGCATGGGACAAGCAGTCGCTGTGAGACACCAAAGGTAGCGGCTGGGACAAGTGACCACGCTTGTCCCCATGGGTGGCACATGGCTGCCACCAGACCTCATAGAATCCTAGAATCCTAGGTTGGAAGGGACCTCAGGGATCACCTAGTCCCACCTTCCTAGGTAAGAGCATGGTCTAGACCTGCCCTTTTGTGCCCAAGCTGTCAGGGGGTGTGTGTGTGTGTGTCCATCTCCATCCCCACCCCACAGGCATGGGGCACCTCCATGGGTGGGAATGTGCCAGGGGGCTTTCTCTGAGGAGTTGGCCAAGGGCACAGGAGACTGTAGGTTGGAGGACTTCCCAAGAGGCTGTCCTCTGGAGGCCGGTGCCCAGGGTGCCCAGGATGCCCAGGGTGCTCAAGTGCTGCCCGGGGAGTGGTAGGAGGACTGTGGCCAGCCTGGAGACCCATTGCCTGCTCCCGTCCCCCCAGCTCTGTGGTCTGGGTGGCATAGAGCAGGCAGGTGCCGGCACACAAGAAGCGTGGCAATGGCAAGGGAGTGGGGCATTTCACACCCTTCCCTGCCACGGAAGGGTGGGAGAGGGAAGGAGAGGCCAGGAGGTGCCAGGGGCTGGGAGAGGAAACCAGCTGTGTGAGTCACTGCGGCAGCCGGCAGCTGATGGGCTGAACACCCGCAGGAAAGGCCGTTTCCCCTGGATAAGGTGCAGAGGACATGCTGGCACCAGCCCACGGTCACAGCTTGTCCCGAGCCCTGCTGGGTGCAGGCAGCAGAGCCAGATGGAGAAGGTGGCAGATTTTTGCCCAGCACCATTGGTCCTGATTGCGCTGCACCGGAGGCTGTGGGTTCCCCTGCGCCGTGGGACCCCTCTTACAAGAGACGTCTTGCACTGGGCTGGGTTTGGTGCCCAGTTTGAGACCACTCAGCTGCCCATGGTGGAAGGAATATGATAAAATCGTAGGACGTTTTGGGTTGGAGGTCATCTAGTCCAGTCCCAAATATATATCACAGCTGGTCAGCCTTCTGCCAGGGCTGGGCATGCATGGGGTGTATATGTGTGCTGGACTGAAGGGCTTTGAGCAGTCACCCCACCACCACCACCACAGACAAGAAAATGAGCACCTCCTCCTCCCTGCAAAACTCACACAGAAAGCCCAGTACCACTGGCACCCTGAGCACCTGCCCAGGCCATGGCTCTGCTCATCTCCTGCAACTTCATCTGCCTCAGTGTGCACAGATGGCCCCGCAGCAGCCCTCACACCCCCCAGCAGATCCAGCATCCAGGGGACACTTCCAGCCCTGGTCTTTGCTCCAGTGGAGGTTGCACACCAGGAGTCTGGGCAAGCTGGGGGTCTTCCTGCATGTGCTCCTGGGACTCAGCTTAGGCAGGCAGGAACGCTGTGGTGATGACCCAGCAGAGCTGGAGAAAGGACAGTGTCTTCTGACTTCCAGAAAACATCTCCTGTGCAATGGTGGAGCTGGTGCCCCAGGGCAGCCTGTGGAAATCCTGCCAAGCGAGTCACTCCAGGCTTGTCCCCCAAGAAGCCCTGGAGAGCAGCACACAGGCAATCCTGGTGTGGAAGGAGAGCAGGACACACTGCCCAATGGGGCTCTTCGTCCCCTCTGTCCTGGACAGGCAACTCCTCCAAGGTCTGGGGGCACACAGGGGCCAGCAGGCTGCCAGCAGCGCCTGACCCAGTCCCTTCTGGTGGTGACAAGGGCCCCCAGTGAGCAGATGTGGGAGGCACAGAAACGTCCAAGACCCCACAGCACATGGGGGGCTTTGCCTTCCCAACAGCTCCCATCAGCTGGAGAGAGGCCTCAGACCACTGCATGGCTCATGCCCAGGACTGGGACGGGGATCCAGGATTTGACATCAGCAAAGGGGTAAATGCAAGCAGGGGAGCCGGGAGTGGTGCATGGTGCCAGCGCAGCGACCCTCGCCACGTGGGATCAGCCACCGCTGCTCCGGCCATGGGACCTCTCTGCTTCCTCAGCCCACCTTCTCCCACCCCACCATCCCCTCTTCCCGCAAGCTCCAGCAGCCGGGGCAGGGACAGGGTCCCTGCCCCCAGGATGAGGGGAAGGAGTGACATTCCCAGGAGAAGGCAAACGTGAGCTGAGCGGAGCAGGCGGAGGGCGGGCAGGCAGCCTGGCCCAGGCTGGGAGCAGGGTAGAGCCCGTGCCCATGCCGATGCCCAGGGATGCCCACGGAACCCAAGAGCGAAGGCACGGGGTTCCTGCCATCCCGCCCTGCCCCAGCCCCGGGGCCGGGTGCTTCCACACCAGCAGAGCTGAGCCAGCGCTTTGCTCAGATAGCTTTTCCTGGTGTTTAACCTGACTTTCCCCCACTCCAGCCTAAGCCCATTTGATATCCTGTCTGCCACGAGCAGGGAGAACAGACTGTTCCCTTCTCCTCCGTAGCTGTTTTATGTCTTTGAAAGGACCAGCACGTCTGCCCTTGCCAAGGCGCTGCAAGCCCCATCCCAATCCCCAGAGCCACTTGCCCCACAGCCCGATGCTCTCTCCCCTCTCTTCCTCGCCATGCCATGCGCAGTGGGCAGCAGGCAGAGGCAGTGGGCAGCACAGGCAGTGTGGGCAACAAGGGCAGCATGGGCAGCGCGGGCAGTGCAGGCAGCGCAGGCAGTGCAGGCAGCACAGGCAGCATGGGCAGTGTGGGCAGCACAGGCAGTGTGGGAAGCTGGGGAGCACAGGCAGCACGGGCAGCATGGGCAGCACGGGAGCACAGGCAGTGTGGGCAGCGTGGGCAGCGTGGGCAGTGTGGGCAGCACGGGCAGCGTGGGTGGCGTGGGCAGTGTGGGCAGCACGGGCAGCACCCTGGCATCTATCCTGCTGCACATCCTCACCAACAGGCCCGTGGGCCTGTGCGGCAGAGCCCAGGGCAGGCGCTGGCAGGCGCACACACGCACACCAGGAAGGGCACGGAGGGCGTTTGCTGGAGAAGCCCCAAAGCGCGTCGTTTAGCGCAATGAAATGGCTTCAGTTCCTCACAGCTGCCAAGACTGGGCTGGGAGCGTGCGTGCCACAAGACGCTGAAATCTCTGGCCCCCGCACACACGGCAAGGCTCGGGGCAGCATCCGGTGATGCCAGGCAGAGGCATCACGGTGGGATGTGGGGAAGGACGCTGGGGAGCGATGCTAAACCCAACAGCCACTCAGAAACGGCCCCTAAATAAAAAGGGTAGCCTTGAAAACAGGTGTCAAAAGCTGGCCTCGCTGCCTGACTGCTGGGCAAGCGATGGAGCTGGGCACGCGATGGAGCTGGGCATGGTGGCAGGGACATCCCTGTGCTACCAGCTGCACCCCTGCTTGCTGGCCTCCCTGCTGTGGTGCCAGGGGAGAGGGCTGGGGCAGAGGCAACATGGGGCCAGGCTGGGGCCAGACTGGGGGAACTGTGCAGGCACCGTCCTTACGACTTTTGGTCTTTTTCCACCAAAGGGTTTTGGGGCGGGGGGTGTTTTATATCTAGATTTTTTTGGAAGGGTTTTGGTTTGATTTCCTCCTCCGCCAAGCACTAAGCGATCGCTCTTTCCCCCCTTGGCAGGAGCTGCCTGTCTCGTGGTGTTGACCTTGGCTGAGCTTTCTCTGCGGCTGGAGCGGGCTCACACCATAAATTCCCTGTCTTCTAGGAATCTAGCATGGGAAAGAAAAGAAACACGAAAGAGAATCATGGATTAAAATATTTTGCATCTTAGCACATAACAAAGGGGGGTTGGCACTCAGCAGTCAGGCCACATCCCCGAGCAGAGAGGTGTAGCATGCACAGCCCAAGCACCGGCAGGTTTGGGTGCTGTGAGTGCCAGCACCCCGTGGCACCCATGCCTGACCATGGGGCAACTGGGGACAGGAGCCGCCCTGTCCCCAAGGGAGAGCCATGGCAGGGGGCAGCACGGCCCTCAGGCACACACAAAAGCGAGCACCGGGCGCCGCTGCCCTGCATGTCCCCGCTGCACAGCCCGATGGTGTTTGGGGCAGCAGGACGAGCCGGCCGCTGCGCACGGGGTGGGGAGCTGGCCCCGGAGCAAGGCTGAAGTTTCTGAAGGAGAGGGTGGTGCTGCTGGGGCAGGGCTGTGCCCTTGCCACCACCCAAGGTAGTCCATTGCACCCTTGGCCCCAGAGCTGCGAGCTTCCCCTGGCAGTGCCCTGGCCAGTGTTCACTGCAGCTGCATGGCTTTGAGAGCGGTTTAAGCCACCTTGCCTGGCCCCGGTGCAGAAACCTTGGCAGCAAAGCACCGAGGCAAAGCGGCAGACACCAAGAGGGCCAAGCCCCGTTTGCTTTCATAAGCAGGCGAGATGTGGCACAGCCCCTAATTGAATCCAGCAGAGCTGTCTCGGACAGACAAAACACAGCAGTGACTCAGAGTGCGGGGCTGAGCAGACACAACCGTCCCCATGCCCGGGGAGATGGGCCAGCACCCTGGGGTGGGGGGTCACCCAGCCCGGCACGGCGATACCACCCCATGGGCCCCCAGGCTGTGGAGGAAGGGGATCCCCGTGTGCAAGAAGGGTTGGGACAAGCCCTGAGCCTGGGATGTCCAGGGTCTGCTTGGGTGTGCAGGAGCCGGGAGGAGCCAGGGGTGCTGAGGCCACTCAGGCGATGGGTGCTGTGGAGCAGCACACCCACCAGTGCTGCAGCGCCCCGTGGTGTACGGTGCTGCACAAAGCCAGAGCAGGCTTGGAGCAGGGCTGGGAAGCTGAGGATGCCCAGGCAGCCTGGAGCAGGGTGTCAGGGTGCCTGCATGCCCCCCAGGGGTGGCTGTGCACCCTGCATGAGGGGGTCAGGATGCCTGCACCCTGCCAGGGCTTGCGAAGCTCACCCACAGGCAAGGGGCAGGAGCGGCTGGTGACTCAAAAACCCGGCTGCCATCCTTTCCCACGCTGCTCTCTACCGCCCAGGCTGGATATTAGCTGAAGTCCAGCATGCAGGCATGGGATGGGGACGGGGATGTTGGAAGGTCTCCCAGGGAGGGAAGGACATGGTCACAGGCTGCTGGCAGCTTGAGCACTGGTGGAGATAAAAATCTTTCTTTATTTCTGCACAGGAGATAAAAACCTTTCTGTGCATCACTGTGCCTTGGAACTCTGCGGAGCGGTGAGTGCAAGACAGGCAGGGCCCATCCTGAAGAGGGGTCCCTGGGGGGTCGTGAAAGCGATGATGTTATGGGGACGGGAGTGTGCCATGCTCGAGTAACAGGTTTACATCTTACGTGTTCTGGGAACGCCAAAGCACCGTGCATTTGACAACTTAAAAGGGCCCCATTTCCCAGAGCTGTAACCTGCTTTAAGCCTGACCAGCTGGGAAGAGGCCCTGAGCCCCCCGAGCGTGAGCAATGCTTCAAATCTCTTTTAAAATGCTTTACTACAGCCATTGCAACTACCCAGCTCGTTCCCGCTTCCCCTGGGCTTTGAGGGATGGGGAACGGCCAAGCCGTTAAAATAAAATAAAGTGTCCGAATCAGCTGGGAGGGAAGAGGAAATGGGTAAGAAATGTGGAAGGAGAAGGTCACACAGAGGGAGCCGTGAGCGGCACAGCTGGGTGGGAATCTCCCCGGTGTCATGTCGTGAGAGGGTGCGACCGGGATGGGCAGCGTCACACATCACGTGTCAGCCGCCGCGGGGGCAAGGGCCAGCTCCTCGCCACCCCGCGCATCTGGAGGGGTTGAGCAGCGGGAAGCGAGGTGGGATGTCTTCCCACGGTGCCCAGGGAGCTCTTCAAAATGGGGAAGGGTGATTATGGGAAGCCTGAGAGACACCAAAAAGCTGGAATGGGGGTACTGATGGCCTGGGGAAAGCAAGTGGTAGCTCCTTGAGCCTGGCCCAAAGCAGGCAGGGTGAGGACGGGGTGCATGGTCTCTCCGCCAGCATGTGGGGCTCTCACCCCACCTCTGTATCCCTGATGATGGCTGAGGAAGACATCAGTGCTGGTCCTGACCCCCTTGGGGACAAATCAGCACCTGGAACTGTGTCGTCCCTGCCAAAACCCAGGAATGCAGCACAGCAGCCTCAGCCCTGAACCGCACCATAGGCAGGGAAAGGCCACAAGGCAGTCCAGGGAGGGGGTTGTGGGTCTTGCAGGGGACTGCCCTCACTGAGGCTGTTATCCATGTCCCACCAGGACGTAGCCATGATGGGAGGAGAGGAACATATGGGATGGGGGAACATCCATCCTGAGAAAAGGGCTTGGAGGAGGATACAGGGTGGAGGTGATCGGGCAGCACCGTGTCCCCCCAGCATGCAGGCAATGCCATGGCAAGGGGGTACTAGGTGGCCCCAGAAGCCCCCTGAGTCAGCACATCAAGGGAAGGCGAGGGGAGTTTTGATCCCAGACCATGTGGGGAAGGGAAATGGGATAGCAGAGGCTCCAGGCAGAGCAAAGCAGTGATGAGAGGAGGGAGCTGGAGGACAAAATGGGACCAAGGAGGGTGGGAGCAATGTGCAAGGTGCCCGTGAGCATCCCCTTGGTGTGGCTGGTGAAGAGGCCAGCCCCAGGAGCATCAGCTGCCTCAGCTGCCAGCTCTGCCTGCAGCATCACCTTCCCGGGCAGCACAGTCGGCGCTTGCACACCTACTCTTTCCCTCCCTGCTTTCCAAAGGATGATTTCCCTGGGGCAGCCTCTGTGGCTGCAGCTCAGGGCTGGGCAGCGCAGGAGGGAGGAGAGCAGTCCCGTAGGAGGGTGGCCAGGTCACTGCTCCCAGCCCAGCCACAGCAGGGTGCATCGGGCTGTGGCCGCAGGTCAAATGCTGGCCCAGGAAGCACTCCTGAGGGACCCATTCCCATCCCCTGCTACCACAGGCAACCGCTCGGGTATCCTCCTCATAAATTTTTCAAGCTCCATCTTGAAACCAGTCAAGCTATTTGCAGCGCTGGCCAGGCGCCAGGGTTTCTAGTTCACCAGAAATGTCGTGTTTGTTTGTTTTTTTAACCTGGGCCGCGGCCAAACTGGACCTGCACCAGCATTTATTTTATTTTTTTTTTCCACATTTCCGGTGAACCACAAGCTCCCCAGCCCCACAGCTGCTCGGCGAATTGGGGTCCCCGCCAGCTTCGCAGCTCACACCGGCGACAAGCGTGGTGGGACCTCGGCCATGATGGCACCTGGGGCTCCGAGCATCATCATGGTGATACTCCCAGCCAAGGGGCTTCCCTTCCATTGCCCCCCCAAAAGCACCAAGGACCATGACGGTGCAACATGACTTTTGACAAGGCTGTTGGACTGAAGATTTGCACCGAGCTACGGGCTTTGCCCCTACCCAACCCCAGGAGAGGTGCCTGAGGCTCACTTTCGCGAGGAGGGGATCTTTCCTCTTGCTCCCCACATAACCAAGTTCACAGCCAGCTGATAACCATCTGCTTCTCTGCCAGCACTGTCCTCCAGCCTAAATAGCTCTTCTCCCTCCCGCTGTTTACTCCCAGATGTATTTATAGACCAACTCTCTCCCGGCCTTCATTTTCCTAGACTAAACAAGCCAAGTGCTTTCAGGCTTCTCTCAAAGCCAGCTCTCCTTCCACCCACCCATCCCACCTCCTCCCGAGCTGAGCCCTTCATCACACCTGGGGGTGAGCAGGGCTGGGGACCGGGGCCAGGGCTGTGCTTGGCAGTGCCCGCCCCATGGCATGGGTACTGGCCAGTCCCCACTGCAAGCACCCGGCCAACAAGGTTTGTCCTTTCCAAGGCCATGTTGGCAGCTCCTGTGTTCCCACACTGCTTTTCTGTTTCTGTTTCAACTTCCATGGACGCCTTTGGGGGTGCTGTGCAGACACCTCACCTTGCCCCAACGTTTCTCCTTTCCAGAAGGCTGTTTTGCTCCTTCGCTCTGTCCACGATGCTTTCCCATTTCACACTCCAGCAAATGTCATCCGCAAGGCCGTAGCCTCAGGACCAGCTCCCCTTCCAGCCATAGCTCATCTTTCCCTCTTGCTGCCCTCCCTTGTTTATTCCTCCCCATCCAACCGCCCAACCTCTGCCCCCACTTCCCCACCTTTCTGCTCTCTTTCCACACAGACTTTTCTCATGGACTTTGCCAAACAAAGGGCAGATGGACAAATCCTGGCAGCAGCCCCAGGCAGGAGTACTGTGTCCAGTTTTGGGCTCCCCGGCTCAAGAAAGATGAGGAACTCCTGGAGAGAGTCCAGAGGAGGGCAACAGAGATGATGAGGGGACTGGAGCATCTCCTCTGTGAGGAAAGGCTGAGGGAGCTGGGCTTGTTCAGCCTGGAGAAGAGAAGGCTGAGAGGGGATCTCATCAACACATACAAATATCTTAAGGGTGGATGTCACAAGGATGGAGCCAGACTCTTCCCAGTGGTGCCCAGCGCCAGGACAAGGGGAAATGGGCACAAAGTGAGGCAGAAGAGGTTCCAGTTGGACATGAGGAAGAACTTCCTGACTTTGAGGGTGACCGAGCCCTGGCACAGGCTGCCCAGGGAGGCTGTGGAGTCTCCTTCTCTGGAGATATTCAACCCCCGCCTGGCCGCTGTCCTGTGCCCCCTGCTCTGGGTGAGCCTGCTTGAGCAGGGGAGTTGGGCTGGGTGATCTCCAGAGGTCCCTTCCAACCCCTGTCAGTCTGGGATTCTGGGATTCTGTGATGCACCGAGGACGTCGCTGCAGGGGAGTGTGGGCAGGCTCCCGGCTCGGGCTGCACCAGAGGCTCAGGGGGAGAGCAGGGACCTCTGACTCTCGCCACGGATTCGGGCTGATGGAGGAGGAGGCCTAGCTCCCAGTCGCTAATGCAGACACCAGGCTCCCAACAGTGGGAGGCTGATTCCCGGTATCCAGTGGTGAGTGTTGGCTGGAAGGAGACTGATGCCTCTGGTCCAACCTCCCCTCACAGCTGTCCCCGTCCTGGAGCGTAGGAGCCACTGAGGGAGGAGCAGGGACCAGGGCTGCTTTAGTGTGGTGAAGAGGAGACCAAGGGCAGCACTAAAATACCCCTCAGTGCTGAGGCAGTGCATTTATCAGCTAGTTTAGCCCCAGGTACCCTAGGAAAGTTGCTCCTGATGTAATGAGAGACTGGGAAGCTGGGTTTATAGCTGCTGGAGGCTCACAGCATAGCACACTGCTGCATCGCTCTCCCGCTGAGGAAGCCACGCGGCAGAGGTCCTTTCATCCCTGTGTAGAGGGACAGACAGCCCCAAAGCACCCGCAGGAGCACCCTCCTGCTGCAGATGCTCAGGAGCGTGCATGCATCCCCACTGCCATGAAACACCTGTGGCTCTCCAAAAGCCAGAGCTGATGATTTCTGAAGCCAAAGTGTTTCTGCCCAGCACAGGGTGGTGGTGGCATGTACTTCACACCGGCAGCAAAAGCGTGGTGGCTCTCTGGCCTGCGACGCTGCAGCAGCGTGGTTCGAGGGAGCTCACTGCAAGCGAGAGAGATGCTGTCCCAACAAGCAACGATGTTTTTTGGGTCTCAGGAAGAGCCAGTTTCCTAAATCTGAGAGCAATTACAAGCGAGATTGTCTTGGAGGAAAAATTTAAACAGAACAAAATGGGAATGATGGCTGGGAATCATTCAGAAATACTTTCCGAAGAGCCTGAGTGTTGGCCGGAGGCAGCAGTGCAGAGCTTGAATGATTGCAAGACCCATCAGACCTCCCCGGACTGGCAGCACATCCCTCTCCCCTCCCGTCAGAGACCTTGGCAGCTCTCCTCCGACAGTGCCCATCTGGATCGCTGTCTGCTTTCTAGGAAAAGTGACTCTGAGGAGCAACAGCCAGCAGGCCTTTGCCCCCAGGACTCACTAATATTGCTAGCTTGAGCCCCCCACCCCTGCTCCCTGCACGGGGACCAGCTCCCTGGCATGGAGAGAGCTTCCCCAGCCGGGTTTTGCTCAGCCCTTCCTCCATGCCCTCGGGCTTGGGCAAAGCCCTGCTCTTCATTAGGAGAAACAACCGCAGCAGGGGATATGTTTTCTCTTGTGTTTTGCCATCCTTTTTCTCAGCCCCGGGATCATCTGCACTCCGGGTCACAGAGCCCCCACCTCCTGGGGAGCCCCAGGTGACCTGTGGCCCCGTGGCCAGCTCAAGCGGGGACAGGCCTGGGACAGCAGGGCACCAGACCAGGACTGCCCAGCATGTCCCACCTGGTCAAGCAGGTCCTAGCAGAGCTGATCTGTCCCCAGGACATTGGCAGCCACTCAATGTCACCTTTGTTTGCAGACAGCCCAGCCACATCACCGCAGGACGACGCCACACACTCGGAGGGATGGATGGGCAGATGCAATGGGAGCAGGCTCATCTCTTGGCTGAAGACACAAATACACCAAACTGAAGTCCTGTGCCAGAGGGGAAAAGACAAATTTTTAGTGCTCAGCACCATATTCTGGAAGGAAAACAAGCAAAGACACCAGCCCTGGGGATGACAGCAGGGAGTCAGCTCACCCAGACCCAGAAGGACCACAGGAGCAGTACCTGGGTACCACCATGGAGAGACCGTGGCGGGCACCAGGGAAGGTGAAACCACTCTGCACTTCATTTCCAGTCCTGCTACCAGTATGAGACAGCCCTGGGGTACCCAGCTGCAGGCCCCGGGGACAGGGGCTGTGTCAGACAGCTTAGACAGAAAAGCACTCCTTTGATTTGCCAAAAACACTTGTTTTGTTAGGAAAAAGCCAGAATGTCTTAACTTGACCAAACGAATATATGGGGTTTGCTCATAAAATTGAATTAATTTCTGTTAAGTTATTAGAATGAAAGGAAGGAGTTGAGAATAGTTCAGACCCCTAAAGAGACGCTGTCAGACTTTGATTCCTCCAAAAGCAGGATCCATTCACTTCAGGCCAGACTCAAACAACCCATTGGAGGCCACTGAGCCGCCGGTGCATGAACAACCCTGCCTCTGCTCCTCTCCGCGGCAGCGGCCGCGTCCTCACACCCAGCTCCTCCAGCCCTCGCTGCTGCAAGCCCACAGGAGTGGCTGCATTTGGGATACAGCCAGATCTGCTCTGTGGGGAGAAGGAGCTGGAGGAACCCGAAGGGCAATGGTGATGGCCAAGCATTTCCCGCCCAGCCATGGTGCCGTGGCACGAGGATGGGTGCAGGGAGTGGGTGCAGCTCTGGGTGCTCTCAGAACCGGCTGGTTCCCTCACCCAGGTGCAGGAGCAGGTCTGGGTGCACCCTGGCCAGCCATCGGCAATGGTCCCTTCCCAGTGCTGCTCCCAAGAGGCCTCAAGGGAAAACCTCCCTTCCTGAGACTGATGGGATTTGGGCAGGGGCACTGGGGGATCCCAGCCCAGCTTTGTGCAACCTGATGGGGTAGAGCAGAGAGGTCAAAGGCCTCAGAGCACCCTCTTTCTACCTTTCCATGGGACAGCAGTGGTGGCACCTGCGGCTGGAAACCTCTTTCCACGGGAGCTTGACCATCGGTTGTGCAGCTGCAGCATTTGCTGCCCATATGTGCTCCCCCGAGGCTTGTCCTCCCTCCGCAAACGTGGATCCGACACTTGCAGGGGAGAGGCACCAGAACAAATGGAAACAGGAAGAAAAGCTGCAAAGAGCTGTCCCGCGCTCAGCTGCTCTGTAGGGACGTGATTTATTTCAGGCACCTAAATGCAGGTTGACATTCTGATGACATGAGATTAATCCTAGCTGGAGGCTTCTTGCACGGGCGCCAAGCGTTGCTGGTGTCCCAGCAGACTGATGCAGTTGTGCCAATATTCAGCCCAACACAACACAGGGAAGACCAAACGTTTGATTGAAGCCCCTCTCTATGCCTCCCTCAGCATGCTGTGCTTCGAATCCTCCTTCTTGGTCAGAAAGCAAAACTCTTGCTTCTCCACGGTCGATGCCAGCAGCTGTGTAGCTGATTCCCTCTGCTCTTGGCAAGACCCAGAGTCTGAGCTGTCTGAAGTGACAGGCTGTGCGCTGAAGCAAGTCAGAAAACAACTTTGCAAACCACTATGGCGGTTTTCTTGATCTCCTCAAACACCTCCTTACTTGCAGCTTGGAAGTTTCCAGCCAGCAGCATACTCCCATTGCTCTTTTCTTCCCCTCCACTGCTCGTGGCCATAAAAATCAAGAGTGTCTAGGATCTGTGTTCACTGCACTTTTCCGTTTCCACCCGCGCTCTTCCAAACCTCTTCACCTCTGGAAGAGCTACAGAAGCAGCAAAAGGAAAACTGAAACCCAGGAACGCACCACGGCCTGGCTATGCCAAGCTTGAGGACTTGAAGTGTCATCGGGACAGAGGAAAAAGCCCCTTCAGAGTTGTTTAGAGAAAAGCGGATACTCTTCCCCGCAAGAATCAGCTGTGTAACTCTGCCTTGCAGCCACATCAAGCCCTTGGCCCCACAGCTCGAGGATGCTGACCCCTCTGTGCCTTTGCTTCGGGCGGCGGGAGGCATGGTATCCCCCACTGCTTTTTAGGGGACAAAAGGGTGGGTGCTCCATCACTGCTCCATCCCTGCTCCATCCCAGGGCAGAGATTCCCAGCTGTGTGTCCATCAGGAGCGGTATGGGTAGGAGGAGGAGTTGCTCAGGCTGGCACTGGGGCGTTGTGGGGGCGAAGGTGGAGGGAGAGGCGGGGAAAGCCTCTGTGTGCCCAAAACTGGAGATTGAAATTGTGAAGCGGACAGAGAGAACTGCCCATCCTCTGCTGACGCTGAGCACCACCTCTGCACCCCCTGAACCCAGGCTCTGCCACCCCTCAACCCCAGGCTCCAGCAAGGGCATCCCGGGATGGAGGAGCCCATTCCCCTGCTGAGGCAGGGCTAGTCCGTACCCACGGCGTTCCTGCTCTCCTGGGTGTGCTGGTGCTTGGTGCGGGGCAGAGAGCAGCCCCACGCTGCATGCACGGAAAGGCTGGGTAGGTTCAGAGCTGGGGAGACCTGGAAGGGTGCAGGCTGCACCTGGAGACTCAGGACAGCAGGAGACACATCTGGCCACATCTGTGGGTTGGAGAAGTCCTGTGGGATGTGGGAGAGGGGACAGCACTTCTGCACCGTGCTTGCAAGGCTGAGTGTGGTCAAGCCAGGGCGCGAGAGCCGCAGGAACCTCATGGCATGTATTACAGATGGACGCGTCCCAGGTTAAACATGCGCCATATGGGCTTGCATCAGCACTGAGGGCTTTTCAAAGAGCGTCCCGTTTGCAGTAACCAGCCTGGAGGCTGATGTTATCCAGATGATACTGTTGTCTTTGGAAAGGCTCCTAAACACTTGAAAAACACCTTCAGCCATATTCCAACGCAGCAGAACAGGACTGAGATTAGAAATTGCACTTGACAATGTTCAATCTGTCCAGGGGGATTAAAACCAGACCCAGTTCACGTCTCTGCAATTACACACCTCCCTTCCATAGAAGAAGTGCTTTCTCTTTCATCTGACATCATGGGAATGCACATTTTATTCCTGCTTAAGCTTCAACCATAGGGCTCTTGAGAGCATTTCAATACAATTCAAACTACTCTGGACAGATGTTGTACAAACGAGTTTCAGAACAGTGGTGGTCTTGATCATGACTAGCCCAGAGTTTAATCCTGTTGGATTCTGGGTATCCCACTGGGACAGCATGCAGATGTCTTGGACTAAGGACTTTGAGTTATGCTGCACCAAATCCATGAAGGCAGCGCTGATAAGGCCACGTACTTGTGTCAGTACCGCAAGAGAAAACTCTTCACGGTGAAAACAGGAGAACTGGCTTAGTTATGTGTAGGTTATAGGAAGGTGTAGAGGTTGGAGAGGTGGGTGATGTCCTTGGGATCATCCATCTGAAATGGGGACACAACAGAGCCCTCTGAGGATGTGACTTGCCACCAGAGACCCAGCCCACAGTAATGCGACTGGCTGAGGATCAGCACAGTTATTTCTAGTTCGTAGTCCATATCCCAAGACAACGCAATGGAAGCCACTTGTTTCTCCGACCTTCTTTTTTTCCCCTGGATGTTGTCACCTGGATGTTTCCAGTGTTGTCACCAAACATCGTGGCACTTGGAGCTGTTTGCTGAGGGCTCCTGGTTCAGAAATGACATTGCCTGTGAGGACACATCCAACAGTAAGAGAGCTTAAGATCTCCAAGCACCGTGTTCAGCTCCATCACTGTCTTCAGCCCATGGCCTTCAAGCATCTCATCAAGACTGAGGTGCATACAATACTTGGACTTTGAAATGCCCTGATGGACAGCAGCCTTGAGCATGGATGATCATCACACTGATCTTTAAGCTGAACTTTGCAAGAACTTGCTAACCTCCTCAGAAATTTCCTGCCAACATCCTGATGTGCATTCCCAAAGGGGCTGCAAGCTCTGCAGGGGACTGTCCCTCCGCAGAGAGGTGCCCCTGACGCTGCAGACCTCCTCGGACAGTGAATGAACCAGGCTTGGGCCAGAGGTTTGGGATCAGCTCTGGGCAGAGAGAGTGCTAGCTCCCTCCTAAACCCTCCCCACAGGTATTTCTCAGCTTCTTCAGTGTTTTATTGCAGACTGGTAAGCTCCTGCTCATCGCCCCTGCGCATACTGCACGTGGGTAGGAAGAGGGGTGAGCTCTGGTGATGGAGCAGAGACCACAGCCTCCAGGGAAGGTCCCACCCCTCCAGACATACATCAGACGGGGCTCCCGGGACTCCTCGCTGGTCTCTTTACCAGGATAACTCTGCGGAGATGGAGCCACGGAGCTGCTCGACTGCTTCTGCTAGGAGGGGAAGAGAGAAGAGGCTGAGGCAGCGCTGCGGAATCCGGAGAGCACTGGGGTGCCGGGAGGGAGGGAGAAGCAGCCCAGAGAGGACAAAACTTTAGAGACTTGTACAACAAACTGGGGGCTGTTGAGTGATCAAAGGGAGCACTGGATCGTATCTGGGTCTCTTAACTGAGCCCAGAAATTAATGAGAATCCCAAAACCAAAGCTGAGAGCAATGGCTGGGGAATCCTAGCTCACGCTTACAAAACCGATCTGATTTGGCCAGCCCAGAGAATGCACCTGGACGGTGCCACCAGCCCCAGGTAGAGCACGACCATGGCATGGCAGAGCAGGCCAGCAAACGTCAGGCGGCAGCACCAGGAGCGCAGGCGGCCGATGAAGCCAACGTGCAGCAAATGCAGGATGCAGCGGGAAGGGCCACATGTAGCTGGCAGCATGTGTGAACCTAAATGCACTGCTCTGCTCTCGGCCAGAGCTGCACTGCTTGTAGGAGACAGAGCCATCTCTGAAGGCTTAATCATGAAAAAAAAGGAAAAATAGAGGAAAAGGGAAGGGGAAGGGGAAGGGGAAGGGAAGGGGAAGGGGAAGGGGAGAAGGGGGAAGGAAGGGAAGGGGAAGGGGAAGGGGAAGGGGAAGGGGAAGGGGAAGGTGGAAGGGGAAGGGGAAGGTGGAAGGGGAAGGGGAAGGGGAAGGGGAAGGGAAGGGGAAGGGAAGGGGAAGGGGAAGGGGAAGGAAGGGGAAGGGGAAGGGGAAGGGGAGAGGAGAGGAGAGGAGAGGAGAGGAGAGGAGAGGAGAGGAAGAAGGAAGAAGGAAAAGAAAAGGAAAAGAAAAGGAAAAAGAAAAGAAAAAAAAAAAAAGAAAAGAAAAGAAAAGAAAAGAAAGAAAAGAAAAGAAAAGAAAAGAAAAAAAAGAAAAGAAAAGAAAAGAAAAGAAAAGAAAAAAGAAAAGAAAAGAAAAGAAAAGAAAAAAGAAAATAAAAGAAAAAAAGAAAGTAAAAGAAACCCCAAACAAGGACTCCTTGGAGATAGGAAAATCTCAGGGTGAGGGATTCGTTGTGGGCACCATCGGGCGATGGGACATGCAGGAACTGGAAAATCCCCTTGGTCACCAGCAAGCCGCCTGCCTGTAAACCAGACCCTGGCGTGCAGGCTGGGGAAAGGAGCTCATTGGAAAAAACTCATCATGTGGAGCACAACCACGTCACAGCTGGACGTGGGGGGTGATCCTGTGGCGGCTACATGGGAGACAGAAGCAGCGTGGAAAAGATCACTCTGGAGGCTGTTTTTGGGAAATGTTTCGGGGGGAGGAACATGCCAGATGGCAGCATGGGACCGCGCTGACCTTCAGATGGGTACAGCAGGGCTCCATGCATCTGCGCAGGGCACCCAGCCTCCCTGCTGGCCCCCGGGGAGAGAGGAGGGCTGGGGGCGATGCCTGGATCTGTCTTCGGTGTCCTCTTTGGGAGGAGAGGGACAGGGCTCTAGGAGCTTAGGAAATGATCAGTAATGTATCATTTTTGAAAATAATGTTGTCCTTTCATAAGAGCATCTAAAAATGTCCCTCTGGCACTCTGGCAGATCCGACGGAGGAACCAGCTGGCAAGAGACGCTGGATAGCAGAGCACTGCGGAGCGGGTCTGTGCAACGTGGAAAAAAGAAGAGGCGCTTCACATTTGGTGTGAAAATGGCTTGCTCTGCTGTGCCTGGCAGGGGAGAGAGTTTGGAGCAAGTGGCAGGGGTCAGATGTTCTCATCTAGGATGTTTCATCTGGATCCTCACCGGTTCCCCTGGACAAAGCCCAAGCCTTCCTGCATGTGTGCTTCTAATGCCTTATCTGGGAGGTGCTTCCCGGGACTCCCTGGGGCTGTGCTGTGCATCCAAAATATTTCACAAAAAGATACTGCAAATATTTGAGATACTGAGGGCAGTGGAATTCACAGGGATCGTATTATACTACAGGGAAAAATGCCAGAAGAGCAGAACCAGAGTCCTGAAAAGCTCTCTGGGAGGCACTTACCACAGCAGAATACTCCAGGTTAAAGAAATGACCTATGAGAAGAAGTGGTTGAACACAGGCTAAGCCTCAGCCACCCCAGGAGCTGCCCATGCAGATCATGCCTGTGGCCCCAGCATTCACGCACGTGGCATCGCTTGGTCTCTCACCCGTGCACCAGGCTAAGCCAGCGATGCTTTCTGAACCAGCTGGCTAATCCCAGTCCAAATTCAGCTCATTCCCATTAGGAAATAGGCAAAAAAATGCACAAAAATGGACGATGTCACTCACTGGGGACAGGCCCCCAGCACGGTTCCCTGCAGGAAAGCATCTGTGCACAGCAGCCCAGCCATCCTTCCCACCTCCTCCACCTGGAGCCATGGTGGGAGCTTCAAGATTTGGTCTGCTTAAGCTAGTCAGAGGGCACAGCCTGTCCTTTCAGGCTGAGACTGAAGCCTGGGAAAGTCTCTGTGATGGCCCTCCTTCTCTTCAGAGCTGTAAGGAGAAGCAAGGGAGAAGGGAACTGTAAGCATGGAGGAGGACACATTCCCTGGAACAGGCAGGGGTGCCCTGCTGCAGCGGAGACCATGCATGGGGGGAAACTCCAACCTGTTAATGTTGGATGGGCTAGCAGCATGTGTAGGGCACCACGGGAGTGGGGACAGGGGCCGGAGCTCTTGCAGAGATCCCAGGCTGTCCCTGCTTGGAAGCATGGCGAGCCTCAAGAAGGGCAGGCATGTCCAGGGACCCACTGGCCTGGGTTCACTGGGGCTGTAGAATAAAACGTCAACTAAGGCAAGACATCAAATGCTAGGAGCTGTCAAACAAAACAAATGAGGACAGTAGTTCCAGAAATTAGAGACATAACCCAGTGCTGGCACCAAGTCATTTGTATAATTAATGACACACTAGGTCTCAATTATCATTACTGCAATCCAGAAATAGCATTATTAGAGACTACGACGCCCAGTCATGTAATGGCATATAAAAAAGCTGCACTCGCTAGACATGACATACTTACTGTGCTGGCAGCAAATAACGAACCATAATTCCCTGTTAGGAGCTCGAGTTTTTGTAGAGACCCAGGCTAACGAACCTCAGCTAATGAGGTCATGGAAAACACTGTCAAATGCTTGAGTGGAGGCTTGACATACCTTCAGATACCTGAGCCATCCCATCCGGATCCTGTTCAGCATTGCTAAATTCCTGGAGAACTGCCTCGAAACTGCAGCCGTCAGCTGGAGAGGCTGAGAAACAGATGATATGGTTACAGAGCCGCCACAGCCAAAAGCTGGGAGCCTCCTGAAACCCTTGGAGAAATCCAACAGAAGGCACATGCTGGTGGGACACAGCTCCCCAGGCTTTGCAGATGCTGGGTATGGGAAGCACTTGGCAGGATGCTGCGGAGGTGACTCCGCGCAACAGCGGGGAGAGGTGATCTGTGGTCCTCATGGGTTGGGGTAGCCCAGGACCTTCTGCTGCACCCCAGGAGTAGGATGGCCGGGAGGATGGACTGAACATGCACCAGCTCCTGCAGCGCCCTGGTTCAAGGGAATACATCGCCCATTGGAAATGGTCCTGGTGGTGTGGTGGATCTCCATCCCCAGCCTTTTCCCTGTAACGCTTGCTAACTGCTGTTAGATTAAAGGCTGCTCTAAGACCCTGGGCAGCTGTTAATGAAGACACATCCACTCCTCTGCAGAGATCCCCAGGGAATGTCCTGCCTTCCTTCCATCTTCTGGGACAGCCTGTTCTCCCAACCCTCCACAAAAGAGGGCAATGAGCCCTCTCTGTTGTGGGAGCTCTCCCTCTGAAGTGCAGCACTCCCAGGGCACAGGGCATGCCATCAGAAAGCAAAGAGTAGCAAAAATCAGTCCCTTAAACAGGGACAGTGGCAGCGGGGACCTGGTGAGGATGCAGGTGAGCAGCACCAGTGCTGCAAGGGCTTGGTGTGCCATGGCACCACCCCAGCTATGCTGGGAAGCCCAGCAGGAGCAGGGTAGGCTCCAGCCACCCCGCTGGGCTAGAGGCATTGCGAAATGGCACCGAAATGGCGAGATGCTGGAGGCAGGTGCCTTTCCTGGCTTCAGTGTCCTCCACCCATCAGTCAGAGGTGTCTGGGCTGGTTGAGGAGGTGATGGGGGGCTCTCATGGGCCGCGGCAGAGGGTGGAGGGATCCTGTCTAGCCACTGCGTTCCTGAGAGCCAGCCTGGGTGAGCCAGGGGCTGAGCTATCGGGGGAGCTGGCAGCTCCCAGGTTCAGCACAGGGATCATGCACACCCTGCATGTGTTAGCCCAGTCTGGGGCCAAGAGCAAGAGCCGTGCCAGAGCACCAGGGCAGTGGTGTCCTCCCATTTCTCTGCAGAATGGTGCTGCCAGAGGGGAGGAAGGGTGGAGGCTGGGGCAGGAAAGCACATCCCCCCATCCTGAGGGCTGCCAGGCACCCAGGCTGCATGGGAGGTGCACATTGGGGGACTGGACAAGACATGCTGAGATCCCAGGGTCTGAAGGGGCTCTCCATGCACGCCACTGTCCTTGAGCGGCTACGCCAGTGCTGAGCTGTGCCAGGCACGTTGCCGAGATGGCCGTGTTAAGCCCTCATTATGTGTGCTTGTCTAAGTTTAATGGGTTGTGACGGAGCCCTTTGGAGATATCTAAATAATCTCTGCTAATGGATCCCATCTGTTCCTCCCTGAGCACCAGCGCCGACACTGTCAAGCCCTGTCCAGCTGCCTGGGCACCTGCCCAGCAGGCACTGGATACCCCTTGTCAGAGAGGAGATCTGCCATGTGTCCCATCCCTATGCTTCCTCTTCCTCACAGCAGAGCCAGAGAGTGACCACCAGCCCCAGGTCCATGCTGGGAAGGTGAGCGCTGTGCCAAGGGGTGAGCAGCACTGCTGCAAGGGGCTGCGGGTTGCTCCATTACAGTGGGACATCAGTTTCCCCTTTTTGCTCTGGCTTAGCCACGGTAGCATCTCTCCAGGGCTCATCAGCATTCATGGGAACTCAGGTGAAAGTCCAGTGCCTGTGTCAAGGCTGTGAACACCCAAATGGATCCTGGCCAGGGTGTGCAGGGACAGGACCAGCCTGTGGAGGTGGCTCAGCCATGAACGTGCAGGGAGGTTGGTGGGGAGCTGGTCAGGGAGACCTCCCAAAGTCCTGTGCAAGTCCTGCAAATGATGAGGCCTCCCCAGTGGCAGGAGGGAGCAGGAGGTGACCTTCGGAGCAGAAAGCTGTCAAGAAGGACCTAACAGGGCAAATGCAATGGCTGGCTTTCGAGGGAAAGCCCATGCGCCAACCAGTTTTGCTAACAGGTGGCAGAGCCTCCAGACAAAAATTGCTCCATGCTGATGCTGCAAAATACGTGTGGGACACAAGAGGGAGCTGGAAAGAGGGGGACATGTGGCAGCGCATGAGTAGAGCAGCATGAGAAATGCCACACAGCACGGCATGGCCACCAGAGCTTGGCGTGGTGGGACAGGACCCCCGGCCCCTGCCACGGCACAGTGGATGTGCTCTGCCTCCTGGCATGGCACAATGTTGCCCCTCCTGTCGGGGGGCCCCCCCCCGTGGCATGGGGGGGGCCAAAGGACCTGACTCCCACAGGGAAGAGCTCGTTCAAGCGCTCTGTGCCCCTCTCAGCTGTCACGGCAGGGTTAACCACCAGATACTGCACAGAGCTGTGGTGAGGGATGATCCCTCGATTTTCCATTATCCAGCAGGCCCTCTGTCACTCCGGAGCTATTTATGAGGATCTTCCCAAACCAGCGTTTGCGTGCTCCAGTCGTAAATCACCAGAGATGATATCTGAGTATCACCACCATGCATGAGATTGCACCTCTGCCAAGTCCCAGCTGTAAGGAAGCCGTTCCCTCTCCCCCGTACGCAAAAGCATCCTTGGCCGCTTGGGTGTCTGGGGAACGGCTGCCCCAGCACCCGCCAAGGCACTGGCAGATGGGTTGGAGGAGCTGTCGTCCCTCCCATGGGCAACATCCCTCCTGAAGAGCTCTCAGGAGCTCGTGGACCTCTAGTGGAGGAGCTCTCCAGAGTCTCAGGCACTCACTGCACTTCAGCAGGGTCAACCCTGGCTGCCCCCACTGGGAGCACGCACCACCCAGGGCGGCGATGCTGCTGGACACAGCCCAACCAACAGGCACACTGCATGTCCTGCCGTTCCCCAGCCTTGGTGGTGGCAGTAGGATGGCCTCTCCTGGCCCACATGAGCAAAGATGTGGTTTCAGAAAGATCTGTGCTCCCCAAACCCCCAGGGCTGGGGCAGGGCTGAGCTGCCCATATCTTCTCCTGCCTGGCATGGTGGTGCTTGTGGGGGCAAGAGCCAGGGTCCCAGGCCCTGGGGCAGCTGGAGAAGTCTGGTGGAGCCTGGGTAGGGGGGCAAAGGAAGGGGCTGTGCTCTTGCCAGAACAGGCTCACAGCAGAGGCTGTCCTTGCTCCCCTCCAGTTGTGGGAGGGATGTGAGCCCCAGACCTGGGGTTGGAAGCAAGGGGGGTTGCTCCAGCTGCATCTCCTGAAGCTCCGAGCAGCACTCTGGGTGCAGGGATGGGGCCACCTCCAAAGCACCTGAGGGTGGCCTGGCCCCACCTCAGCAAACACCAGATCATTTCCTTTCATCCTCACCCAACCCACATTGCCCCTTCTCCAGTGGTGCCTCCTGCTAACATTACTTTCCAGTTGCTCAGCTCCCAGGGCCACCTCAGGGTCACCTGGAGATGTCCACTGCTAGGCACAGCTTCCCAGCTGCACAGTGCAGGCACTCACAGAGGTGGGGACCCAACCGTGGTGCCATGTCAAGACCATCTGGCCACCAGTCTCCTTGCTGGGGTCTTTCCCCCAGTGTCCTGGCTGACTATGGCTCTCCTAGGTCCTGCTCCCTCATGCTGTCCCCAGCAGGACTGCCTGGGCTCTTCTGCAGGTAGGCACAGTCTCTGCATCACTCTGCCATCCCTGTCTATGTCGTCTCAGAAAATTCACCCATGCCCGACTTGTTACATCAGTTTTGCTGGAGCCTCTGGAAGGAGAAATTGCTCGGGATGGAGAAATGCCTGACTTGCCTGACCCTATTTGTGCCTCCTGGGGGACAGCACAGCACCCCAGAACTCCTCCCCCCCTCCCCCCATCCCTGGGAACCGCCAGCCGGGCTGTCCTAGATGCTGGCTCCAGCCCCTGCCCTACCCAGGCTCCGAGCCCTGCTCGTCAGCCTCCAGGCTGGAAATCCCAACCATCACAGCAAAGTGCGTAGGTTCTTTCCTGCCCAGCTCCACTTGGAGCCCAGCCCTCCCATCTCCCAGGCCTTCATCCAGCAAAGCACTTAAGCGCACACTCCTCCCCAAGTGAAATCAGTGGGACCCGTCACGCACTTAACTGCGAGTCAGGGATCACCAGACCTACTGCCTCATCTATTTCCATGCCAGACTCCAAGTCCTGCGCCTTGGCTACATGATCCTTGAGGTCCTGATTTTTTAAATTTTTTTTTTAATTTTTGCTTTGGCCAGGCATTGTGAAAACAAGGAAGGTGCAGAACTTAGCTATGGGTCTGAGCACCGAGAAGCTCACCACAGCTTCCCTTGCTTGCTCCAGGCCAGGCCCAGGTATTATATACCCACCTCCAAGGAAGTCTCCCCCAGCAGTAGCACCAGGCAAGCAAGCCAACTCACCTGCAAGGCTACTTTCTGCCTGTTTTCCATCTTCTCCAGGTGGCTGCAGCTCTCCAAGCCTTGCAGCTTCTCTTCATCTCCCAACACAGCCCGTCCTGCCTGGTCATGTTCACGGGTAAGAGCTCAGCGTGTCCCCAGAGCTTCTCCCTCCCCACCTCTGCTGCCATTTGGACCCGGGACATTGTGCCCCAGCAGCATGATTTCACACATGTGTCGCTATTCCCCTAGAAGCCAGGGAAAGAGAAGTGCCAACACATTGTAGACACAGCACCACCGAAGCCCGTAAATACCACGCTTACCCCCTTCACAATATGGTCAAGAAAGGAGCTGGGACTTGGTCCAGCCCCATTTATCCCTCAGATGCCCAGATTGTGGAACGTGCTCCTACTTCCCACCAGATGTGTAGAGGTCTGCTTCGTTTATTGTTTATTTCTTGAGCCGATGAGCACACAGGCACCAGCCCTGGACACGTGTCTCTAGGCTCAGCCCAGCTTCTTGAAGCCCTTGAGTCAATGTTTTCAGATGAGCTTATGTGGAAAGTGTTGGGAAAGCAAGGGAAAAATACTGTCCTAGAGATGACGTCCTTCCCCAGGAACCTTGGAGTGATGTCACCGGGCACAAGAGATGGGGCCAACCGTTGTGTTTGCACAACGCTTCGAACACGTGCCTTGCTGCAGTAACACGGCGTGGGTTTGCTCTTGCTGCAGTGAAGGAAGCAACGCCGCATCCAGCGGGAAGCATCCCTGCATCCCCAGGCAGGGACTGTCCCCCCCAGCACTGTCCACGGGGAGAGCATTTCCAGGTAGCCTCAGCAAGGCTGAGGTAAATGTGGAAACCTCTTTTTTTTTTTCTGAAAATGGAGATGTTCTGAATTAAAGGAGTTAGGGCGACATTAGCCCTAAGCAGTTCAGTGTGCTGGCGAGCAGAGGAGCCTGGTGCTGGGTCGCAGCAGCTCTTCTTCCTCATGTTTTTTGCTGGTCCCTTCATTCAGTTGCTGCCTCACAGATGTTCCCAAGGCCGGTCTGGTGCTCAGACCCCCTCGCTGCCTTGCTGCACGTGGCGAGCAGCTGAATTGGAGACATGCATGCTGCAGGGACCATGCCAGGGGACTTCTGGTTGCCAAGAAGTCCAAGGTATCCTCACTCTTGTCCCTGATCACCTCCCATTTCTGCTCTGAAGGATCTGCAAGTTAATCTGCAGGATAAACCCAGGAGGCCGCATGGAAATGGTAGGGGGTGGAGGAAAGGGGCATCACCTCTGGGCTGGTGCATGCAGCATGAGACCCTGACCTGCCCGCTGGGAGGAGAGACCCCTCTCCCCTCCTTGGGAAGGTGGGGAGCAAAACACATCAACGAGGGGCACGGGGCACCAAGCGCCACATCACACGCAAACTGCAAGTGTGAAATTTTCCGACCTGTGCTGCCACCCCTTCCAAACAACAGGGAGCACGAAGCATCCCGGCAGATTCGCTCCCCAAAGGCTCTCAAGGGCAAAAGCTCATGGATTCCTGAGCTGGCCAGTACTCCCTGCTCCTGCAAAGCCTCCTGGTGTGCACAGGTAATGCAAACCATTCGGGGAGGGCTCAGGCTGAAGCAGGGAGGGCAGATCCCCAGGAACTCTGCATTTATTCTCTTCACCCAGCCCATCTCCTCCGCTGCAGGCGCCTCACCCCACCTGAGGCTCACAGAAGTGCCTGCAGCATCCTCACGCAGCCCTCAGGCAGCCATGAAACCCCATCCAGCCAGGAAAAGGAGCCACAGTCATCCCTCTGTGTCCTTCCAGGTCATTATGCCACCCAGAGCCTTGCAATGTTATCGGGTGGGCAGGCAAACAGCCACTGTGCCCTTGCCTGTCACACATGGGCAGCAGGCAATGGTCTGTCACTAAGCAGGACCTCTCCAAGCCAACAGGTCCAACCTACCCCCAGCCACACTGCTGAAATGCAACTGGTGTGCACCAGACAGTGGCACTGCTCCAGATCCCTGCTGGTACGCATACTTTGAAATATAAATGATGGACGGAGTTTATGTGGCCCGGCTGAAGTCCGTGCCACCAGCTGGAATCTGCAGGCAGCAGTTCCAGGAACATCAGCTAATGCCAAATGATGTCCCTGCCTTCCAGAGCCAGGGTGGCACCGCGTCCCCACTGCAAAGCGAGCTGGAGCAGGAGGAGCAGCCTTGGGGAAGGGAAGGCGGGGAGGCACAGGGAGGAAAAGCCCTGTCTGCAGCACTGGGTGCTGCTCAGGGCCCAGGAGAGAAGTTTTGGGGGGAGTTTGGCTCCCCTGCCACTGTCACTTGGGCTTCAGCAGGCATGGGACTGCCTTCTGGGAGCTACAGCACTCTTTGGGATACACTAAGGAATATGGGCATCTTTGAAGCCTGTAGTGGGCCCAGCCACCCGCCTTGCTGGGCAGCCAGTGCAGGCAGCCAGTGGGGTCCGGCAGGGACAGGAGCACCCCAGGGTGCAACACCTTTCCCCAGCACTGGCTCCCCAGGAGCCTGTTGGCTGTGGGAAGGCTGCAGGTCCCCATCTCCCAGCTGCTGGGATTCCCAGGACAGGGCTGGTGTTGGTCAGAGGGGAAGGGAGAGCATCCTCCACACTGATGGGCGCTGGTGCAGGCAGCGAGATGAGCAGCAAGAGAGCCACGGGGCTGAGCGGGGCCACAGCACCAACCAGTGAAAGTAGGAGATCTCCAGAGACTATTTACAACTCCCAAAAACACAGGGTCAGGGGCATAGATACAAGTGGTGGAGACAAAGAGCTGAAAGAGCATGGGAGGAACACATCTTGTGGCTGGAACATATGCACGTGGGCTTCCCTGATGAGCAGTGACCGAAGCAGAGAGGTGGGTTCTGGGCCCCAGACCCAGCTGGGGCTCCACAGGAGCCACAAAAGCAGGCTGGAGCCACACAGGTGGGTGATGCTGATGGGGCTAGTAGCCCCCATGTCTGCGCAGGGGTCCCCGGGCTGGCTGCGGGACCTGCCATGGCACGGCGCGGCGCAGAGCCCAGCCTGCACAAAGCATCTGGCGGAGGGAGCGGGTGATTCATGTCCAGCCCTTCCCCAGCCTGGAAACATTCTTGGCATGTGGCAGCTCCCAGCCACCCTGCTGGTTAACCCTGGTTTAGCCCAGCCTGGCAGAAGATGGGGCACATACAGCCCCATTCAGTCCCTTCTGGTCTAGCCCAGACCCAGAGCCCTGCAATGCCCCCAAAACCCTGCACCAAGAGCCCCCCCAGCTCTCTCCTTTGCATCCTCCAGCATGAGCAGGAGCAAGGCAGAGATGGTACAGGTGGAAAAATAGGAGAAAGGGGCTTTCCCACCTCTTGGACATCCCAGTTGGCTGCATGGGGACATCACTGGTGACCCCTATGGTTGGGTATACAGCAAAGTCCTGGGAAGGGGCTTTGTGGTGAGCACAGGACCATGTCCTGGGAGAAGGTAACATCTCATTTTGCCTGACTGCACTGGCAAAATGCTACAAGAGAAGCAGCCAGGCCTGCGTCTGGGCTCACAGCAGTGTGTCAGGAAGGGACAGGGACACGGCAGCGTATTGCCCAGTGAGTCCAGCAGGAGAGCATGGACTGGGTGTGCTGGATGCACCAGCACCCACAGCCCAACCTTCTCAGCCCCACACCAGCACTGGCCGGGAGGGGACCATGACCCCAGGGTGCTCTGTGACAGCATCCACATCTGGCCAGACCCTCTGGGGTGAGCTGCCCTGCCTGGGGTGGCCCCTGCACTGGGAGCTGCTGACAGGCCCGTGAACTCAGTCCTGCGAGGCGTTAGCTCATCTCCCCACTGCTCACAAGACTTGGCAGGCACTTTCCTGTGCTCTTGCCTGTTTGGCATCCAAACTCCTGACCCCAAGCCCAGGCTGGTCTTGCTCCACCCAGCGTGGGAAGCCAGTGAGCCATGCTTGGCACCCCATGGTCCCCTGGCCCCATCAGGCTGGGGTGCATGGGAATCCTCACCTAGAACGTTGACCAATGCCACTGGGACCCCCCTGATCCAACTCATCAGCCACAGAGGCGAGCACCACAGGCCACAACAACAGAAGGAACCACACCGATGGCGAAGCTCAACCCATCACTCCAGGACCCTCAGGTCTCCAGGGATGGAGAGGCCAGCATGAGGACGGTGGGAGCACCCAACAGGTAGGACCGAAGGGACAGCCAGCACCAAGGAGAGGTGGTCGCCGTCCCAACTACCCCGGCCGTGCCATGGTGGCCAGAGCAGGGCTGCAACATGGTCGCAGCAGAAGGGAGCAGCCAGAGCAGGAGGGTGTTATGGAGGGAGGAGATCACAGCAAAGGAATGTGCTGTGCCACAGCCAGGGCTGGGGGGGGGGGGAAGCGCGAGAAGAACCAGCAGGCAGGAAAAATAAACTCCACCTCTCCCAGGGCTACAGTCCTTCTGGTCGCAAATTTTTTTTTTTTTTTTTTTTTTTTTAACTTCTCCCTCTTAAATAAAAACGATGTAGCCATTGTTCTGGCTGCAGAAGGGCTGCCAAAAGCTCTGGCCTTTTCTCAGTCGTCCTCCAAGCTCTGCTCTCCTCCCCAGGACTGCGGACAGGAGACCCATTGGGGTTAGAGTCACCCATCCTCTGGTCCCTGCAGGGTTCAGGGGGCCACGACCCACAGGCATGGTCACGCAGCCATCAGCCCACTGTCCTTCATTTCACCTGATCCATCAACATCACCTCGCCGCAGCGGGTCTTTTCACCACCAACATCCCTGTCTGCCTCTTCCAACCCCATGGGAAGCCCGAAGCCCCCAAAGCCTCCCAGGCTGATGGCGAGCACTGAGCTGGGAACATTGCCCACTGCAGGAGCTGGGGGGAAGCTTGCTGGGTCTGAGATGGTCCCCACGAGGCTGTGCACAAAGTCCTGCCCCAATACAGTCTGCTCTCTCCTCCAGACAGGAGCAGAGGTGGATCAACACCCCCTTGCAAGAACACAGGAGCTCTGGGGGTGCTGCCCACCCTGGAGAGCCCAGACCAGGGAGCGGAGCTGGCTGGAGGGGGCTGAGTCAGGGAGGCACCGTCACAAGCTCAGGATGGCGGACAGGAGAAGAGCATCACATTGCAGCAGGCAGGTCCTGCCCCATCCCTGGCCATGCCGCAGGTGCAAAGAGGGTGCGCGGTGGTGGTGGGGCTGTTCTGAGACCCCAGTTCAGCTGGGTGCAGCAGCTCACCAGCTCTCACAGGTCGCCACTCATGGGGCTTCAGTTCCCGCTCCCAGCTCTGCAAGGAGATGCCTGCTCTGCAGATGCAGCCCATAAGCCAGAAAAATCACAGGCAAAGAGCACCAAAGGGGCTTGGCCCATCCCTCCCCTCCATGCCCACCCTAGCTCATCTGCCAGGTCCAGGTGGATGTCAGGGAAACAACACCCAGTTCTGGAGATTGGGATGGTACCCCAGGACCTTCCCTGCAACAACACACGAAGCTGGTGACCATTGCGCTGATCAGGGCTTTGGAGAAACCTGGCCCATGGCAGTAGGGGGTGCTTCAGGCTGAGACATCCTCCAGAAGCAGGACTTTGAACATGTTCTCAAAATGGAGACCCACTACCTCCAGGAAGGTTGAATGCAGCCTGTGGTCGTGGAAACAAGCTGGCTTGCGCAGGATGCAGGCAGGAGGAATGGAGGAATGATGCTGGGGTTCTGGTGGGAGAGGTGGGCCCCTCCTGCACAAGCCACACCAGGAATGGATGCATGAAGGGAAAAAATTACGGGGGGGATGGGGACAACACAACACAACAGGGGCAGAACACTGCAGAGAGTTCTGCCTACGGAGCTCCTCAAAGCTGAGAGGTCGATAAGGTGTTGGAAGGGACGATGTCCTCTCCATAGCTGGGACACCGTGCCACGCTCTGGACCTGGGCAGGCAGAGACACCCACCTAGCAGATCTGTAAACAGAAAAACTAAATTGCAGCCCTGAATATGGGCCAGCACCTCATTCCTCTTGTAAGTGACACAGCCACAGGCTGGGCTGCATGAGGAGGAGTATGGCCAGCACATCAGGGATGTCCTCATCATCACCAGGAAGGCCACCTCTGGATACTTCAAGGCCAAGCCTGACAACCCTTTTGGGGAAGGAGGAATTTTTCCCAATGTCCAACCTAAACCTGCCTATGACACCGCAGGATAATGGACTTTGTCTTCCACATCAGATTATTCACGGCCAGTTAACATTTGTTTCTTCCTGTGCCAAGACCAGCCATGTGCTCAGGCAGCTTTCATCCATGGTCACCTTCTCTCCCCCTAAAACCAGGCCAAGTTTCCCCAGCTGTCCCTCCACTGCCCCTTCCACCCCATGTGGTCCCTGTCCTCTCCATCCCTCTCCAGGTGGGAACTATCATCTTTATGTCCAGTAGGAGATGGGTTTCATCATGGTTTGGCTCCACTGTTTCTTTTTCTTTTGCTGGGCACCTCTGAGGAGAGTCTGGCTTTATCTCTTCAACTCCCTCAGGGGGCTCAGTCTTTGGTCAGTTTAGTGGTCATGCCATGGCAGTCTCCCCAGCCTGAGGCTCACCAGGCTGAAGAAGCCAGGCACTGGTTTCCATTGTTCAGGCAGGCTCCCCACCATGTCTTGTCCCCACAACTTTGCTCAACACCAAAACCTCTGTGCAACCTTAACGAGGCTATGCCCTGCTTTATAGAGGTGTCGAAGCCAGGTATGGCAGCATTAATGCTCCTGTATCTGCTGGAAGATCTTCCTCAGCATAATTTAGGATTATTTGTGCCCAGAGGCACCTTGTGATCACCCTATGAGCAATTAATGCCTCTCCATTCTAATCTTTGGGTTTCACAATCTTCTATCAAGCATGGGAGAGCACCTCAGTCCTGAGCAGTCATCACTTCTCTGTCAATGGTGGGAACACAACACAAGCAATGAACCAGGTCTGGGGCCCATCCAGGGAGTCCCATCAAGAGGAAAAGGAGACAGGACTGAGGACATGGCTACAACATACACCCAAGGGGCACACCCAGGAGACAAAATACCTACATCACAGTGCCAAGGTCCATCCAGGAGATAGGGCTGGAGACAAGCTATCTACCATACAGGTCCAGGATCCATCCAGAAGAGCAGGACACAAGCACACCTACAACACTATACAGAAAGGCTCTGAACACCCAGGGCTGAACTTAAATGGTGCTCCTGGGCCATGGGCAGGGGTGTGCATGGGGTCCAGGTGAGGCTGATCAAGGTAATTAAGGTCTGTTAGTGCCCTCAGGGCCCTGACGCTCCAGACACAACCAGGAGTGATGGTAGTAGGAGAAAGCTACTCTGAGCAGGGTGCAGAAATGTAGGCTGAAGGACACCTCAGGCAGCATCTGCTTTTGTGAAGCTGCCTCTCAGCCTGAGATTTTGGGCTTCCCATGCCATTTGCACCAGGGAATGGTGTGAGGGCTTCATCCACGCCATACAGGACAAGCCACACGTCGTCTTGGTTCGAGCTGCAGGAGAAATGCTGCACACACCCCCTCTGTGGGGTTCAGGGAATAACCTAAGGTGCTTGGGCATCTGCAGGCACAGGCTTGCACCATCAGCTGGATGTCGGTCACCTTTGCCAGGGACATAAACCCCTTGGTGGAAAGAGTAAAGCTAAGCAGCAAGAGGTGGTGGGGAAGAAGTGGTCCTGTTGAAGATGCTGGAGCCAGCAATGTCCCTGGGCACATCTGAGAGCTGTGATGAGTGCCTGGGACAGAAGCGTGCTGGGAGAGCTCTGCCAGCACTCTGGCTTGAGGAACCCTGTGCTGCAGAGTCCTGCGAGCAGGCTGAGCCGGTCATCCTGACCACAGCAGGGGCCAGCTCTTCCCAGACATGTGCTGGGTCATGCCTCAGCATCCAGAAGGAGCTGTGGGGCTGAGCCCACCCTTCATCTGGCACCCCAAAACCCCACGTCCAGGTGTGCATCAGGTCCAGGCACTGTCCTCCCTTGCTCATCCCCATCCTCCAGGCTGCCACCTGCATTGGGGTGCTTTTCCCAGTCTGCCAGCCCCTTTGTTGCTCTGTACAGATCTTGCCCTCCCTGGCTCAGTCCCCCTGCCTGTCTGCTCCCTGCTGTCTCTCACGTCTCCCAGCAGGAGCCCACCTCATCCTGCATCTCCTCACCCCTGTCCCACGGCTTGGAGACCCCCACCAAATGGGGATAATGAGTCCATTGTTCCAAACCATTCACTCTTGGAGGAGGATGAGCTCATGTTTTCTGGTCAGCGGTTTGAGGCCAGAGGCTGGCCCCTGCCAAGCCTCCCAGATTTATGGTGGAGGTGATTTTGGCCCCAGCAGCAAGACCTTGCACTGGCTGATCTCCATGGGGATGTGGATGTACAATGAGCCTGAGGTGCTACCTTGTGCAGCCCCAACGGGGCAGCAAAGCCCTGACCCACAGCCCAGCCTCTCTCCGTGTGCCCCCCAGCCCCATGGTGGGCTGTCCCTCTCCTCCTCCAGTGCCCCAGGGATGTGGGGAGCAGGGCACACAGATGCCACATTCTGATGTGGCAGCAGGGCTCAGCAGCTTCTCCCCATGCCTCCCTCTGCCCCATCTACCCCACAGCATGGGCAGGGGACTCTCTGTAAAGGAGGGGACACTCCCAGCTTGTGTCACCACCCCTGCAACCACGTCCCTGAGCCCTTTCCACTGCCCATGCCCAGCCCCACAGCGCAGCCCTTCACCCAGCCACCACGCACAGGAGGGGTGCAGGGTCCACTCCGCCTTCCCCAGTCCTTCACCACTCTCAGTGTGGGACTTTCACAGGGGAACAGGGACCTTGTGTTGTCCTGGCATGGTGGCTGTCACTGGCTTGCAACTGGCATCCAAGGAAAGGAGCAGGGGAGCTCAGCCGCCTCTGGGTGTCCACTCCACAGACTCCAGGACGCATCCCAGAGTTTCCCCTTGGGATCCAGCCCTCTCCAGTCCCAGAGGACTTGTCCCCTCGAACCAGGGAAGCGGGACGTTTCCTTCTCCCTCTGCTCACCCGTGCATCTCCAGTGTGGTGCAGCATTGCGACGCGTGGTATGCAGGGGCCGGGGAGGGTGAGCAGGGCGGTGGGAGCCACGCTGTGCCCAGCGGCCAGGACTCCGCTCTCACCCCAGCCCTCTTCCTCCGCTTGCATAACTGCGGTAAACAACTCCCCACATGAAAAAATGTGTGGGAAGCATGGGAAGAGAGGGGAGCTGTTTCCAATTCTGGGCCTCTTAAAACTCATCTTTTCTGGAATGAGAAGAAAAATATGGTCTTGATCCTGGAGATAAGGCCAGCAACAGTCAACACGAGAGATGTCTGCCAGGATTTTGTGCCATCCCGCTCACCGAAGGGGAGTGAGGATGTCGCTAGCATAACCTCCGTAGATCAACCAGCAGCTCAGGTGCTGTGATGGGTGCTTGGGGTGACCTCTGCTCCTCTCCAGGGCTGCAATGGAAAGGTGATGGGGCAGAAACATTGTTCAAGAAGTAGAGAAATTTCATAGAATCACAGAATTTTTTAGGTTGGAAAAGACCTTTTGAGATCACCAAGCCCAACCGCTCCCCTAACCCTGCCATCCTGCCACTAAACCCTGTCCCTAAGCACCATGTCTGCCCGGCTTTTAAATACCCCCAGGGATGGGGACTCAACCCCTTCCCTGGACAGCCCCTTACAGGGGAAAAGGCCGAAGGTGTCTCTCAGCAGAGAGTTTGTTCTGTGCTGCCAGGAGGTGCCAAGCTCTCCTCTGGCAATGCCAGAGCTCTTCCTCAGAGCCTCTGTCCATAAATTGAACAAGCGCTGAGCAGAGCAAGCATGACTACTGTTTCTTTCCTTCTTCTTCCAAGGTTGGAACATCTTCGTAAACTCTGTCTCCAGGCTGCAGGCTCAGGGAACTTAAAAAGAAGATGCTCCAGACATCCTAGAGCCAGGGGCTCCCATGCTCCTCCCAAGCAGCAGCCCATCATGCTGCAGAGGGAGCAGACTGCTTGCTGTCCTGGACTGACCCAACTCAGAGACACTGCTACAAGAAGTTTCGGGTGTTCTCCAGTAGCTGGCATAATCACACCCTAAGGTGTAGGGAGCAAAGAGCAGTCTTGCTGCATCCATGGCTCTATCAACCTGTCCAAGGCTGTGTCATAGGCTGACAAATGTGATTTTCCCTGATATTCCTCTATCAGAAAACCACAGGATCAGAGAATAACTTCATTTGGGAGAAACATATGAAGTCTTTAGTCCAGTCATGCTCAGAGCAGGGATAACTCCAAAGCCACATTCATTTGCAACTCCAAAGCCAAATTCATTTGCTCAGGGCCTTGTCTATGAGCAACCTGATCTGGCCCCTGTGCCAGGGCTGCACAACACACTTTTTATTGTGTCCAGTGGTACCTTCCTTGCTTGCAACCTCTGCTTGTTGCCCATTTTTTGTTCACCTTTGAACCCTTCATTGTTCACCTCTGTCTTCCCTGCAGCTTCCCCTTTAGGCAGAGGAAGTTGCAATCAGATCCCCCCTTCGACCCCTCTTCTCCAGACCAAACAACCCCAGCTCCCTCAGCCTCTTCTCGTACATCTTCCCTCCAGATGTTGGCTATGCTCTTGCTAACACAGCACACCAGTTGGCTTTCGTTGCTGGAAAAGCTCATTGCTGATTCATGGTCAACTTGTTCACCCAGTCCCCACGTCCTTTGCTGCAGAGCTAGAGCACCCAAGCTGGTTGGTCCCCAGCCTGTCCTGACACACGGGGTTTCTCCATCCCAGGCAGAGGACACAGTATTTATCTCTGCTGAACTTCACGAGGTTCCTGTTGTCCCATCCATCCAGCTTGTCAACAAGATAGAGGGACCTTGAGGTCCTGGCTTTATCTGAACCTCAATGATTGCTTCCTTCCAGCGCATTCTCCTGAACAAAGAGCTGCCGGACTATTCCCAGGATCACTGCTGCTGCCGTTCTTGCAGACCAATACAACATTTGCTCCACTCCAGACTTCTGGAAAGCAGTAGCTTTAATGTTAAATTGCCTGCTTCAGTTGACAGAGCAGCTGCTTCATTCTTCACCTCCCTGAGCACTCTCAGCTCTACCGTGTGGATCTGGCGTTTTCTTTTTTAATGTATCATTTTGTTCCAGCACTTTTTCTTCTGCTAGCTCAGGACTAAGACATACATCTGCTTTGCAAACATCTGGAATGGGTTAAGAACGTTTTCCTCCCTGCTCATAGGATGGATTATGGGAGCACTCTTCATCTGCTTCAGTGCAAAGTCACCCAAGTTAAGTTGAACTGTCAAAAGGAAATAGTTGGGTTTCCAGATGCCTCTCCAGCCCTTAAAGCAAATCTAGGGGTGTTCATGTGTCCTTTTCTACTGCTGAAGCCATTGACAGAATGTTCCAGAGGAACGAGGATGGAGGCAGAGGCAGATTTCACCTAGCTCTTGTTAATATTCCATCTCAGCCCTGGCAAGTGCTCAACACTCCCTCTCAAGTTAGCCCACTCCTCCTGCCCCAGGACCCTGGAAGCACTGGTTTCTCACCAGTGCAGGTGCCTAGAGGTGCAGGGAGTATTCAGAAGGGATCAGACACTCCTGTGGGTCTGTATTGGGTTTCTGTGGCAAGGTCTTGGTAGTGGGGGGGATACAGGGGTGGCTTCTGTGAGAAGCTGCTAGAAGTATTCCCTGTGTCCGCTGCTGGCCAAGGCCAAGCCAATCAGCAACAGTGGAAGCGCCCCTGTGATAACATATTTAAGAAGGGAAAAAAAAACCGTCTGTGGCTCAGTAGCTGGAGAGAGAAGCGAGAGGATGCGAGAGAAAACAGCCCTGCAGACACCAAGGTCAGTGAAGAAGGAGGGGCAGGAGGTGCTCCAGGCGCCGGAGCAGAGATTCCCCTGCAGCTCATGGTGAAGACCATGGTGAAGCAGGCTGTTCCCCTGCATCCCATGGAGGTCCACAGTGGAGCAGATCTCCACCTGTAGCCCGTGGAGGACCCCACGCCGGAGCGGGTGGATGCCTGAAGGGAGGAGGCTGTGACCCTGTGGGAAGCCTGCACCAGATCAGGTTCCTGGCAAGCCATTGCGGACCCGTGGGTGGAGGAGCCCATGCCAAAGCAGGTTTGCCGGCAGAACTTGTGACCCCGCAGGGGACCCAACGCTGGAGCAGTCTGCTCCTGGGGCCCCGGAAATTGGACCCATGCTGGAGCAGTTCGTGGAGAACTGTAGCCCGTGGGAAGGACTCACGTTGGAGAAGTTCGTGGAGGACTGTCTCCCGTGAGTGGGACCCCACGCATGAGCAGGGGAAGAGTCCTCTCCCTAGGGAAGAAGAAGCGGCAGAGACAACGTGTGATGAACTGACCTCAACACCCATTCCCATCCCCCTCTGCCACTGGGGGGGAGTGTGTAGAGAAGCTGGGAGTGAAGTTGAGCCCAGAAAGAAGGGAGGGGTGGGGGGGAAGGTTTTTAAGATCTAGCAGTTTTTCTCCTCTCCTTCTCTGATTTTGATTGATAATAAATTAATTATTTCTTTCAAGTGGAGTCTGTTTTGCCCATGATGGTAACTGATAAAATCATCTCTCCCTGTCTTTATCTCGACCCACAAGCCCTTTTGATTTACTTTTTCTCTCCTCTGTCTGGTTAGAGGGGAGTGATAGAGCGGCTTTGGTGGGCCCCTGGTGTCCAGCCAGGGTTAAACCACAACAGTCCTTTTTGGCGCCCAACGTGGGGCTGAAGGGCTTGAGATAACGACAGAGTAACTGGAGAATATTAAGGAATTCATATCTGTCAAACAGTTGTGGGTCACGATTTGATTCCTTTGCTCTCGATCGCTTAGTTGCCAGCCGGGTTAAACCACGACAGGGTCCAAGCAACGCCTTTACTCCAAGGAGGCATCTTGGGCTCACGCTGGCTCCAGGAGGCTTGTGATCTCCCCTTGGAGGCACCGAGGTCTCCCCTTGACTACTGATGCCTTTCTCTGCTCCTCTAGTCCCTGGGTTGGGGACTTCAGTCAAAGTCAAGAAGTTTCTGGATTTCCACCAACATCTTCTTTTTCTTTCACATGCTCATGGTTTCACAGCCTTCTCCCTCCTGACAGACTTAAAGTGATTCTTGTTCCTGCCCTCTTTCTTCACTCAAATTTTGTGAGCCCTTAGTGGCTTGTACAGATGCTGAAGCAGCCTCTACGTTCAGCTGAAGGACTTTAATTTAATTCTTTTTGTGCTTAGAGCATTTTTATCAGCTTCCTGATTCTCTTGAAAATTCCCTGTCTCCAGCTCAGAATGATCCTTCTCATTTTTCCTGTGGTTTCTCCACAAAACATTGACACTGCATTGGAGTGCCTTGTTACTGGCAGCTCAGCTTGTGTTGCTATAGCATTTTGTCTGTAGTTACTTGAATGTCTTTCCTTGAACAAATGCTCTGTAGTTAAAAATCAGCACTTGGATGGACTTCCCTTGGTTTCTGTAGGTGCTGGATCAGGAACAGCATCCCACCCACTGCCAGGCGTTCAGGTATTGAACTCCTCTTCAAACCAAGAAGAGGTGAGCACCCAAGTATCTTGGAGACCCTCACTCCTGTGGAGCACACCACGGGGGTGAACATTGCCTCTTCATCCCTTCATCCAAGGGTAAGTCCCACAAGTACATGGATCTGCTGGGTCAAGGCATCACCTCTATGCTGGCATGGTGTGAACTCCTAGAACCTGGATGGCAGTCTTCTCCAGTCTTGGATTTCAAGGATATTTCTGTATTCACCTCCAACAGCTCTGTCTCATTTACAACCTCATTTACAAAACTCCACCCCAAAGATGCTGGCACAAACCTTCCTGACCTCTGCCTTGTCCACCACACCAAGGACTGGGCTTCCTTCTGCAATGCCCATCACCAATCACCTTCCTGCACCTGGGCACGATCCTGGGGTGAGAGTCCCTCCAAGTTTGTGAGCTCTTCTCCCACACTCCTCCTCTCCTGAAAACACAATCTGCCAACCAACAAGCATGGGCACAGCACAAAAAAAGCAGGGAGCAGCTACAGAGCAACCTGTGAGCTCTCACGGAGCTGGTAAGTGGGCAGTGAGACACACACAGCTGCCCAAGAACCTGCCTCTCAGTGCATAGTCTGTGCTTACCTCCCCGTTGCACAAACGCTTACAGCTCTTTTCCACGTCCTTGTTCAATATCCATTTATTTAACCCTCAGCTGGCACCGGCCAACCCCTTCTTGCCGAGCACTCTCAGAAGGTGCCTGGCCATGCTCCCTGGCCTCTGGAGACCGCCTTTAAGGATGTCGAGCACCACATGTAAGAGCTGTAGTCTTCTCTGATTTCCTCGCTCCCTGAGGAGGTCTTGTCCGGCTGATGAACAGGTTGGTCTCTCATTGAGAGCCAGGCATGGTCTGAGTACAACACTTCCAAATCATGAAGCTGATTTTGAGCTGACAGCTAGCAAGGATGAGAAAAATGTTTGAAAAGAGGAAAACATATTTATTCTGATGCTTACATAACACAGAAACAGCTGAACGGACTTTGTTCAAACCATCCCCAAATAATTCTTCGGTTTTTTGGGCTGAGATCAAGCATGAACAAATTCAGTCCAAAAGGATATTTTTTGAGCGATGTATAAACAACTGAAAATAGGGGTTTCGGCTGGAATGTGTGTCTCAGTCATAACTCGAGTGTTGCAAGAGCGGTTCATGTGTGTTTCTCCGGGGAGTGCGGTTTGGCGGCGACGTGCGGGATTTAGCTCTCCCGTCTCTCATCCTCGCCTATTGGAGAGGGCTCCTTTACTCTAAACTTAGAAGTATCTTATGGGATCTGTTCCACTCGTGATGGGGCCTCACTGGCAAGCAGCTCCAGTGTGTAATTGTCCCGTCTGGTATAAATGTTCCCTATGTTTGACTTCAGACTGGCCCGTGCTCCATGCCAGCATGTTGCTGCGATACCGTCTGCAGCCACCCCGTCATCAGCGCCTGGCTGCATCCTCTCTGCTCTCCTTTTCCACGTGCCGGCTTCAGATCTCCCTTCACCCTCTCCCCTCGTCGGCCGGTATCGCTGGCTCATCCCACTCCCAGAGTCTTTGGTCCTCTGTGGTGATGCTGAAGCAAGCAGACAGCCACATTAGAGGGGCAGGAGTCTCCTGGGGGGGTGGGCTGCCTGGTTCCTTGCAGCCAGCCTGTTGCCCTCCTGCCCCCAGCACCGGTGCGGGGAGAGGCTGTTGGTATCATGGTCAGGGCTGATGCTGGATGGATGAGGTCCCAAGCTGCGGTCCCCTCCAAAATGTCCACCAGCTCATAGTTGGCCATGAGCGAGCCCAGAGACCCTCTGACAACCAGGAGGTCACAGCATTGCCTCCTCGAGTCCTTCTTCATCCCACCACGCTCCTGGGAGTCAAACCACTTCACCAGCCCCTCTGCCAGATCGCTCCATCTCTGCGGCCCCATGAAGGTGCTGGGCAGGGCCAGCTCCAGCTGCACAGCTGGCCAGGTGTTGGGGTGACGTGCCACAAGCCCTGCCCTCCACTCCGGCTGAGCAGGTTCCTCTGCCCCTTCCTCAGAACAAGGGCAGAACGGCCCAGGCCACAATATTTTGCCTGGCATGGACTTGCTCTAGACGAAGGCGCTTGTTATTTCTGTCTGCTCATCCTGACTTTGTAACAGTGACTAATGTTTTTTCTGGCTGGGAGAAGGTTTAGGGGCACGTTAGCAAAGTGACTGCAAGGGAACAGGCAGCTCCTCTGATCCCCCACCCCTGGCAGCACCACCGGTCCCATTTATCCAGGTGGGAGTGGTCCGGTCATTGGTCTTGTTGCTGGGACCTACAGAAACCATGATTTGGAGGCCAGCTGGGGACATGGCACCCCCCAGGCTGGCAGCCAGTCCCTCGGCAGCATGTCTGGGCAAGCACTTTATTCCTGCGTCTGGAATCTTTCCGATGCATCCAAAGAGACCGAGCGTGGTCTCAGTCCAATGCCAAGACCACGCTGGAGCCCACGGGCTGAACAGAAGGCACATACAATTAATGTTTCCATGGAGAAACTCAAGGCACGGTGCTGGAAACCTGCAAAGCTCTCGGAGCCACCGCCAAACCCCATGGAGGCAGCAAACCCCAGCACAAGGTGGGGAGGATGGGGAGCCAAGGGGCAGCACAGCTGAGTGACCCCACACCATGTCCTCCTCTGTGTTCCTGCCCCAAGCCATGCTCCCTCAGCCAAGCTCTCATTGGAAATGAGCAGTGGTGCATCTGGGGCAAGGGAATGCCGATCCCCGTTGAGGGGGTGTCCAGCTTCCAGTAGGTGTCCTGTCACGAGCAGGCATCCCATCACAGTGGAGAGATCAGAATTTATTTCCCGTTTCTTCCTGCAAGCAATTTTTTTTGCTTCCAAGCCTTGTACCCATCCCCATTCAGAACTTGGCCTGAAACCATGGCGAGTAAACATGACTTTCTTTCACTAAGAAGACTGCCCAGCACCACAGGACAAGGTGAATTCAGATGAAATCAGGGAACTGGGGCTCATTGCCCCCTTGAACAGAGGGGTACCCTCTGCTCCGAGGTGATGTGGAGGAGGTGGAGTGCTGGGGGCCTCAGTGGGGTTGGGGACTACCCACTTTATAACTAAGGCTTCTCCCGTGGGCAGAGAGCAGGTCCTGCTTGGAGGGCAAAAGAGATTTGTCCCATGTTTTCAAGGGTACATCTGCAGGCAAATGCCACCGTGTGAGTGGTTCAGACCCCTCATCCACAGCCCGAAGCTTTCTCCAGCTCTTGTTGGCTGGAGGACCTTCAACCATTGCAGCAAGATCTGGATCGGGAAGAGCCAGCAAGAGCAGATGTTTCTGTATCGTCTGCCAGGATCCTATATCTGGCCCAGGGTCTGAGAGTGACAGAGGCATGGTTGCCCTCAGACTACCATCAGCCAGAAAGTCACACTGCCAGCCACAGCCGTCCAGGTGCTGCCGACAAAATCACCACTCCAGTGGCCATCCTCACACACCGGTGGCCAGCTCGCAGCCTGGTTTGGCTGGTTTCTGCCTCCAACGCGTCTGAGGTTGCTCTGCTGCCGGTGTGGCCTCCACTGGCTCAGGATCACCACTTTCGTTCCCAGCTCCTTCGCAGGGGCCCGCACTAGCAAAGGCCTTGGCTCAGCGGCCACTTTGGGCTGTTAGGAGGTGCGCTCCAGGACATAAGGACATGGAGGTGAGGGTCTGTGCTGCTGCCTGATTTGCAGGGGTTTTGTCCAGGAGAGCGGCAGCCCTGTGCACGCCACCATCCAGGACAAGCTGGGAGTCCCGCAGACCCCCCATCCAGCCCAGCCAATGCTGGTTTGCACATGTCTGCCCCAAAACCTGTGGGTGGCAAGGTCCACCCCTGATGCTGGAGACAACCCCGTGCCCATCCCTGCCACCTTCTCCTCCTTGAGAGCCCTCCTCTCCCTCTCCCCTCCATCACGGCACATCGCGTGGAAGCCAACACCCAGCAAGGCTGTTAGCACCTCTCTCCTCCCTGCAAAAAGGGCTTGTGCCTGGCTGGCTGCTCCTCTTCTTATCTGCAGCATCCCTCCCCTCCCGCCCCTCCCAGAGTCCCCCGCTGCAGCCGGACCCGGCATGTCCCTCCCGGTGAGCTCTCAAAGCAGCCCCGCAGCACTCGCCGCTCTCACACAAGGCCTTCACACCCACAAAAACTGGTTTGAGTTATTCCCCGCTCTCTCCCTCAGTTCCCTTTTGGCACCTCCGGATTTATTCCTCCCACTGCAGAAGTGTTTGGGATTCCTCTTATCTCTGTGCACTGACTGCATTCGTACCCAGGGGATGTCATTTGCTTACATCCGACCCAAACTTTAATCCCTCTGTATAAAGGCTCCGTTGTGCTCGGTCTGAACTGTTTGCCTATGTTAGGATCTTTTTTTGAATTTCATTAGAGGAAAGACTTGCTTAAATAATTTGGGAAACAATTTGGAAATACTTTTACTTATAAAAGCAGTGAATTCAGGGCGCCGTCAGTCGTGGATTTATATCGCCTTTGTTTGTGAACATCCAGATGGTATTCTCTGACTATTAAAATGCTTTTCATGATGTTCACAATGATTATTCACTTAGAAATTCCCACAGGAAGCTGACAACCCACAATTTGTCAGTCTCTTGCTTGAAAAGCCTCAGCCAGTCTGCCGAGGGGCTGACACCAGCCCAGCCCACCAGGTGACATGACCCCACGACACCTGGCAGGGTCGGGGCTGGGGAGCATCCCGTCGGCACCAGGCACCGGTCAGGCATTTCATCTCTATCCAGACACGTCCCCCGGGAGCACCAGCCAGCCTCATTGCAAGCCTGGCCACTGTGGCAGCTCCGAATGGGAGCTGGCATTTCGGAAAGCCTGGCCCCGGCTGTGGTGCCAAGCTCTGGGAAACCTGGCACTAAGCTCCTCTGAAATCTGGCTCTTGACACTTAATGACTTTCTCTCATACGATGTGCTCTGTTGTTTAACTAGGAATAAAAGCTGGCCGGTGATTGCCAGACTCTCTCTCCATCCTTCACTGTTTCTGAAGCTGCTCTGCATCAGCATCCCTCCCACGTTCTGCTGCTTTTGCCATTGCTCATGATTTTACACAAGTGCAGCGATCAGCTCCTTGGGCGGTTTCTGTTCTCCTCCGATGCCTGTCCCTGGCCTTGCCGAGCTGCACCAGGATGGATCATCCACCCTCTGCCAGGTTTGCTCTCCGGCAGCCTCCCCACTGCCCGAGCCAGGAGGGCAGCTCGATGCCACCTGGATCCTGTGGGGGAGCAGAGAAGATGCCACCTTGCACAGCAGCCCTGGTCTCCCTCCTGGGCCAGGCACCAGGACCTGTGGGTCCCACAATTGCTCCTGCAAGAGTAGGGTCTGTTCCTGGTGATGAGTCTACACCAGGAGTCCACACCTCCTTGTCTACCCCAGGTGCCCAGCCCCTGCTGTGTCCCCGTGCTGTCAACCATCCTGGTCCCCAGCCTGCACCGTCAGTGCTGATACCTCGGGACTTGCTTACCGTGCCCCAAACCCAGGGAGCGGGGAGGCTTTGGCCCAATGCCTTTCTCTAGCATGCAGGGGAGGTGGTTTGGTTTTTTATTCCAGGGTTATTCAGGTGCATCTCTGCCTCCTCTCCTGCCCTCTCCCCTTGCCTTCCCTCAGCCTCTCTCCCCGCCCTAGGCTCGGGATGGCTGAACTTTAGCCAGCGCTGGAAAGCGGCTTCACCGCCACAGAGACAGCGTTTCCTCCCCTCCAAAGCACTATAACAGCAGCCACGAGCCGGCCGCTCGAGTCCCAGACTGGCCGTTTCTGTCCAAGACCCATGCATCCCCCGGCACGGTGCGGAGATGCCCTGCGTGTTGCCTCACCACCCTTCATCTCGCGCCAAGCATACCTGGACCATCCAGCCAGCCCTCCAGACCACCCTTCCTTCCTCCTTGGGGGGAAAGAGAACAGCCCAGTGACTGCGCACTTGCAAAGCGAGGCCTCGGACGCCTCATTTTTCTGCTGGCTCGATGGGGTTGGGAATTGGCTCCAGGTGTTTTCGCTCGGGTCTCGTGTGTGGAAAGGGTGCTGCAGAGGGAGAGGCTGTCTGCTGGGCTCAGCCAGGGCCACCAGCCCACAAAGCATCGCACTTCATCGCTCCCCGGGGGCGCGGCGCGGTGGGGGGCAGCGGGGGAGCGCCCCCCCCCTTCACACATCCCAGTCAGGGTCAGCTCAGCGGAGGGAGGGACCAGGGACTGCCATCCTAGGAATGGCAGCCACATGGGGAAAACGGTTTTACAGCCCCAAATGTGTCTCCGAAACGAGAACGGGTCCCGCAGCAGGCTGGCGGCGCAGTGGCCGTGCTTTGCCACGCGAAGGCGCGCACACAGGCAGGCGGCGCGCGCACGCGCGAGCATCCCCACATTGCTAAACACATGCCCCATTACACAAACAGCGTTCAGCCGGCCAGGGAACGCTGCACCACTGGCCGAAGCGTGCCAGAATGAACACACACATCGCCGAGTGCACCTCATTTACAAAACACCACCAGACACGCACTAAACACAAACCACATGTTGGCCGGCGCGCACGCCGTCCCTGTGCAGACCAGTACAACAACGCCCACTGCCAGAGATGCGCAGCGGCACGTGCACGCGCACCCACCCCGCCAGGCATGTGCCGCCCATGCACTCCCCGCGAGCATGCGCTGCGTCCCTGCGCCTCTGCGTCCCCCCGCCTTGGAAGCACGTGCACCTCCAGCCAGCCCCACACCAATGGTGGACCTGCCCTCTGCGTGGGGACAACATCTCCTCCTGTCCTCTCCAGCTCCCTGTGATAGCAGCGCAAAAGCCGGGGCTGGGAGGTGCCCTCAGTGAGTCCTGGGAGATCTCCTGCTCCCCAGTGTAGTTGGCGTGGCAGGGATCACCCATCCCTGGGGTGAGGGACGCCAGCTCCAACAGCCTGCAGGCATCAGGGCATCCTGCCCTGCTCTGCTGCCCGTGCCAGGAACAACAACAAGGGTGGAGGACATCTCTAAAGAAGCAGCAGGAACTTGAGGACCATTGGAAGCTCTCAGCAGAGGAGGAAACCCCAAACCCCCCTGATGCGGATGCAGAGGAGCTGACTCTGCAGGGGGAGGTTGGGAGCAGGTCTACACCGTCCATGAGAGAAGACCCTGGCACCGAGAGCTGGGGCTGGTCTTGCCATGGACAGGACAACATGTCCTACACACACCAAACGCACCTCAGGGTTGGGTCTCACCTGCTGCTGGGCCATATGCACACACACTGAGCCCAACCTCAGGGCTTCTCAGGCTTCGGTCCATGCAGCCTTCCACTGCCAGAAGGGCTCCTTGGGGCTCCTTGACCCACGAGGCACACACACCATGCTCCTCTCGTGTCCATCTAGGGCTCCTTGGGCAGCCCAGTACTGGTGGGATTCTCTTGAGTCTCATCAGACCCCAGGTAGACGGTCTGGACCTGGGCTGAGACAATGTGGTCACACCTACAGCATCCCTACCCAGGGCTGTGTGTTTGAAGAGTTTTTTCCTTCAGAAACACAGCCAGGAGGAGAAGTGCAAAAGCCGCCGCACGAGAGTTGGTCAGAAACATTTAGACAAGACATTTCTCCATCGGAATGTGCTGGCTCATCACGATGTTTTGTGGAGACGGTTTGATTGCAGTCGAACTCTGCCAAGAAACTGCCAGACCTGCTGCCTGGCAATCATCCTCCTCCTCCTCCTGCTCCTAAGTTGCTGCCTGGGGCATGGGCAGCAGCCCAAGAGCTGAAGGAGTCTGCAAGCCCCAGGTCTCCACTCACCGTTCCATGAGAAGCTCAGCTACCATGGCTGGCCTGGGCTTTGGCTGGAGGACAGAGCAGCAAGAGGAGTAGCGTGAAGTCAGCATTCCCAGGAATTCCCCGGGCCTGGGCGTCAGGGCAGCCAGCTTTGGATCCAAGCCCCCCGCCCCTGAAAAATAATCTGTTGACTGGAGAAGCTCCGTGTCTTGGGTTCATTCTACGTCCAAACAAAACCAAATCTCCAAATGTCAGATTTTTTTTGGAAACCAGACTTGCTGCTCTACCTGGACCCAGCTGCTGCGAGCACTGTGTGGGTACTAGGCTCCAGCAGCTCCGGAGGCTCAGGGCAGGGGCTCTGTCCCTGGGGAGAAGTGTAGGGACCTGACAGGAGATGCTGCCCCCCATGTCGGTCTGCTGTAGGAATGACAGCCCTCCCCAGGCGGGTTCAGAGGCGAGCTTGGGGTAAAAGGTGGGGAAAAGCTGTGCTAAGTGTCAGTTATGCGCAGCAATCCTTCTGATGTGAAGACGTGAAGTATATATAATGAAGTATAGAAGTACATTGTGGTGATGCGAGAGGGACTGGATGCCCGACCAAAAGCACTTTGCAGCATGGGAGAAAGATTTCTCTGCCCTTGGTAGAAAAACAGAGACTGTGCATTTTGTGGCCAAGATTTGGGGGGTTGATTGCTGGGCCCGAGATGCAATATTGGCTCTTGGGAAGGATCCCAGTGTAGGGACAAGCAAAAGAGGTGGGGGATCCCTGGAGGGATTTAAAAGCCAGGCAGATGAGGTGCTTAGGGCCAGGGTTTAGTGGTGGGATGGCAGGGTAGGGGAACGGTTGGGCTTGGTGATCTTAAATGGCTTTCGAACCTAAACGATTCTATGATTCTATGGTTCTATGATCTCCATCCTTGGAGGCTTTCAAGCCTCAGGTAGGACAAAGCCACAGCCACCCTGACCTCGTGCTGGGGACAGTCCTGCTGGGAGTCAGAGACTGGACCTGATGCCTCCAGAGCCCCCCGCTCCCACCAAATCTTGGGGGTTTCTTCGACACCCATCCCCAGGGGATGTTTTCAAAGGCCAGACCCCTCCTGCAGGCTGAGGACCATGTTCCATGCGGATGTTTCTCCACAGTCACGTCCCTGCCAGCCTGACTGTGGTCACCGGTGGCCGCAGACCAGGCGGAAGGATGGCATTCCATGAGGGTCATGAGGCTGGCTGGCAGCCTGGCCACCGCTGTGCGGTTACGGGCGAGAAGTGGCCTCCAGCGAACGCGGGGGCTCTGCCAGGTAATTCAGGGGCGGTCGTTGTGTCAACGCAGTGCGCTGTTGTGGGACAGGTAATTCAATCCGGCCCCAGATTTCCATTAGAGACTAAACAACATAAAAGCCACATGGCATACGTGAAATGTAATTGAGCACTGGCTGGCCGTCAGTTCGCAGGAGCAGCTGAGATGAGGCCCATCGCTTGCGCCTGAGTTCCTGCAGTCCCAGCCCTCCGCTATTTAACATGAAGACAACGTGATTAATGTTATAAGTGATGAATGGATGAAAAATATGATTAACACTGCCTGCAGGTGGCACAGGGCTGCGGTGGGAGAGAGCAACCGCTGTGCCCTGTGAGGAGCAGGGGGTTCCCAGCTACGTGTGAAGCTGCTCTGGCGGGAGCAGAGCACGGACCAGGGGCTCTGGCCCCATATCTGCAGAGAGAGGGTCCTGACCCCCAAACCCACAGGTGGGGGGGCTCCCTCCTGGGAGGCATCTTGGGGGTCTGGTGGGTAATTTGCGATCACCGTCCCCAAAGCAGTGGCACAGGGGAGCTGGAGCAGAAGGGGGGGAAGGTTGTGAGTGCCTTGGTGTGCCCCCCTGGGGCTGCGCTCACCCCTCACAGGGGAGGTCAGCCGGTCAGGGAATCACAAAAATGATTCTCGAGATGAAAGCAGACAGCATCGGGAACCGCTGAGCTACAGGGGACACTTTACGAAGCCCACAAGGACATTGTGACAGGGGACATATGGGGGCTCCACGTCTTTATTTACAGAGCCGCGTTTGCAATCCTTTCAGAGACTGATTGCATTAGGCAGCCCCTCTTGAAGACAAGGCCAAAACTATGGCTCTTGGGGAGGGACAGGGAGGGGAGGTCCCAGGCACAGCAAGGTGGGCAGGAGCCATTGTCCCAGCAGGGAGCCGGGAAGGGACAGGGACAGCTCGCCACCATCAGCTGTGGGTGCCGAAACCCTCACGCCGTAAAGGGGGATCACAGAAAACCTTGGGAAGGACCAGCAGGACAAGGATTCAGAGAGCAACGCTCATTGTGTGACATGCAACAGCTTTTCACCTGACTGCACTGCGAGGACTGGAGACAGGCAACCCCTCCTGGGAGCACTGGGTAGGTCCTGGTGCCCTGCGAGCGGTCCCAGCAAGGGAACTGGCCCAGCACTGAGGGCAGAGGGGGTTCCTGGGCTCTGAGAAGGATCCCACATCACTCCTTGGAGCAGAGAGCTCTGGGGAGCACCCAAGTGGTGGTGCTTTGCTCCCCTGGGACCATCTTGGGTCCACTCAACCCCAGCAGCGACCATTCCCCCTGGGAGGTGGCCAGGGGGATTAGCAGCACATACCAGCTGTGAGTGACCGCTGGGTCAGCATGGCGTGGATCAGCAGGGCTTTGCCGGCTGCCCTGTGGGGATTATCATGACTCAGTGCCACACTTTAATAAACAAATACTTTTTTCCCTGCAGAAACGGCGAGCTCAGCCAAGCCATGCTGTGGGGAAGGTTGGCGGGGGCGGGGGGGACAGGACGCCCCAGGGGTGGATGAGTCCCCCTCCCCAGGTGCTGCAGGTCCCGATTGTGGCACTGGTCCCCGAGGTCCCATGGCTCCTGGGGGACGACCGGGCTGCCGGCGGCCAGGGGAAGCAGACATGCGTGTACAGGGAGGAATGTTTGCTCTGAGCAGGTCCAGCCCCTGCACTATTTCTGATCCCAAGAGGCCCCGAGGGAGGGCTGTTTATCAGGGATAGACTGTACCAGATTGACTTGGCATCTTTAAAAAAAAAATAAAGTTCATTTTAGGGTTGATTTTTTTTCTTTTAGGCAAGAGGTAATTACAAGGAAGGCTGGAGGAGAAGGAGGGTGCCACGGGATCATTTGGGCTGCAAGGGAGAGGACGGGGATAGCTGGAGGGCAGCTAGCAGAGCTCCTCACAATGCATTTTTGGGGCCGGGTCATCAGCATCCCTGAAGAACAAGAGGCACGGCAAGGACTACTGTGGGTCAGGAGGCTTCAGGAGAGCAGCAAATGGTTGCTATTGGGCAGTGGAGCAGGAGAGAACGGGCATGGTGTGATGCTGCAAGAAGGTTTTGCGCTCAGAGCCATCCACAGGAGCCATGCCCTAACAGAATCACAGAATCGCAAGGGTTGGAAGGGACCTCGTGAGATCATCTAGTCCAACCCTCCTGCTAAAGCAGGTGACTTCATCTGGCGAAGCCCCTGAGGCAAAGCCAGGCGGTGTGAGGTGTCCGTGTCAAGAGGATCAAAGGGTCAAAAGGATCCTGGGGTCACTGAGGCTGGGGTCTTGGGATCCAGGAGATGGGATCTCGGGGGGTGAGATCTGCCACCTCTGTCCTGCTGCTTGTCCGCCATGTGCCCTTGTCCCCTCCCTCTCCTGGGATGCACAGACCCATGTGCAGTTCCCTGAGGCCCTGGCAGCTGCCTGCTGTCTCGTGACTCTCTCCTGCTCAGCCACATGCTGATCTGGTTGCTGATGCTGGTGCTGGACCTGGACCACTCAGAGGAGGGGACAGAAGCCTTGGCTCGCTGGAGGGACCTGATAGTTGGGGTTTCCTCAGAGCTTCCAATGAAACAAGACCTTGGCCATGGCCGAGGGATGTCTCAAATGGGGAATAGGCACCTTTCAACTGTCTGTGCAGGACCAGAGGTGTCACACAGGATGGGGTCCTGCATGCTGGGCATCCCAAGCACGTGGTGATCTGAGACAAGCTGGACTGCTCCCAAGTCATGGGGAGACTAAAACAGGAGGAGACACCTACCTTTATCCTGCTCAGGAGGAAGGTGGTGAGGACCCACCTCGCTTCTGGGAACCCAAGAGGGTGCAGGGCATGAGAAGGAGCTACAGGGCTACAAGCATTATCAGCCGCAGGACGTCCTGGCTGGCAGGTACCCCAGCCTACGTCTGGGCCGGTCTCCCAGTTGGGGAACAGGGCCAGCAGAGGCACGAGGCTGGGGACAGGGACAGCAATGATGGTGGTTCTTGGCCACATGTCTTCCAGGGCAAAACCTGGGTACTAGATGTGTTTCCTCTGGGAGGCGAGATGGTGGCAGAGATGGTGGTGCTGGCTGCGTGCAACCCCTTGCCCACAGGAGTGAGCAGGTGGGCGAGGGAGAGCAGCCGCCTCCACAGGGGCAGCCCATGGTGGGGTAAGGTCTGGCACGGGGTGGCTCCTTTCAGGAAGGCTCCCCCACGCAACTCTCCAGGACTCGGTCTCTGGCACCGGGAGCCAACTTCCAGGAACTCCTGGCTGCCTGGGAAAGCCTCGGCCGCCTGCATGTCTCCAGCCTTTTAAGGAGCTTGTCCTCCACCGCTGAACTCCCCCTGCCTTCTCCCAGCACCCCAGCGGGCACGGCACAGGCATGGCCAGTGGTGCTCCAGCACGCCCTGCACCACCAAGCCAGCAGCCACCGTGCTGCCAGGCTCAGGCAGGATAGATTCGTTTGGGTTGGAAAAGCCCTATAAACTCATCAAGCCCAACCGTTCCACTAACCTTGCCATCCCACCACTAAACCCTGGCCCTCAGCACCTCATCTGCCTGGCTTTTAAATACCCCCAGGGATGGGGACTCCACCACTTCCCTCGGCAGCCCATTCTAGTGCCTGACAGCCCTTTTGGGGAAGGAATTTTCCCCAATGTCCAACCTAAACCTGCCCTGGATGAGCCGTGACCCTGTGGCACCTGGGCTTCAGAGGCAGCGGAGGGGGCTTCTGGGTGGGAAAGAGCCTGGGCAGGGACCTGAGGGCTCTCCAGACCTCAGCACTGGCAGAAGGTGTTGAGATCGCTGTGACACCCCCACTGAGCAGCACGGGGTGCGTAGGTGGAGCATACAGCCGCCAGGCTGGGGCTGCCTGTCCCCGCGGGGGCAAACATGCCGGGTGGCGTAAGCAGGAGGGCATCCATGGCTGTGTGCAAGCACGCACACGCACACGTGCACGCACCGCCGCACCTCCTGCCCTGCACGCGCGTGTGCGTGTGGGTACAGTCCCAATGCAGCGTGGTCGCCTGGGTGCTCCCATGCACAGCCCAGGGTTGTGTCTGTGCCATGAGACACGTGCACGACTCCCCTCTGTCTCAGCAAGCACAGCCCCCGCCTCCTTGTGCTGTGTTCGCGTGTGCCTGCGGCTCTGCCGTGGCCAGGCATGTGCACGCAGGTACGCGCGTGCACTTGTGGCTCTGCCACCACTGCGTGAAGCCGGTGCATGCAGGTTCGTGGGAGCCCCACGGTGCTCGCTGGCTGCGTGCGCCCTGCAGCATGTGCGCCCGTCTGCCAACCCCATCTGAGCCCCCTGGTCGGGGTGGGGGGGCGGGCAGGGGGCTGCATGGCTCCTGCTGTGCTGGCTGGGGCCGTGCCAGTCCCCACGTGCGGCGTCATCCCCTGCCAGCTCTCCTGGCAGTTGCCACTTCCAGGAGAAATCTCAGGGTTTGCTGAGGGACACGGCTTCCTCCAATTGTCCCCCCAAGCGGTGGTGCTGGGCTGGGCACAGGGCTGTGATTAGCCCGTGGCCTTGGCGCCAGGGACACCAGGGCCAGCACCCTGCGAGGTGGGGCAGTGAGATAAGGGGCCCAGACGCGAATCAGCAAAGCCAAGGCTGCCAAGGCACCGGGACGGGAGATTTCAAGGCATGCACCTTCCGGAGGAACACCTTGTTCTCAACAGAGAGGTCACGGCCAGGGGAGATCCCCTGCCATGCCCTGCTGCTGCTGGAGACACAGGGGCACCTTGCAGCGGTGTCCCCTGTGTCCTGCTGGTGCTGTGGGCTGCGAAGCAGGGTTAGGGGGTGGCGGAGGATGGTGGAGCTGAGAAGCAAGGAGAGGCCATTGCTGCTGCCCTCCGCCTCCCAGCCTGTGGCATGGACGTAGACCCCAGGGCTTGGCCGCCTCTCCCAGCTCCTTGCAGCAAGAGGCCTGGAGTAACCCCAGGTTTGAGCAAGTGCTTTGCTGCTGGACAGGAGCCTCGTGCTAACAGAGCTGCCTGGGGCTTGCAATGGGCACTGCGCCTGGGTGAGAGGCTCAGCCCCCCGCCGGACCCGCCTGGACCCAGCATGGGCTGGGTGGCTCCACACCATTGCAGCAGAGCGAGGACCCTGGGTGCAAGGCCGAGGGGCAGCCCCCAGCATCAAGGGGGGGCTGAAGGAGGGAGAAAGCACTGGGTGGGCTGAGCTGTCTCCAGCCACGGGAGCACTGAAGCCACGAGGAAAATCCAGGATAGGGCCAGATGCGGGGAACACAGCCAGCACAGACCACATCTTCCCCAGGGCTGTGCCTGTCTAGAGGCACAGCTCATGGAAAAAGTGACCTGCAGGGCTCCAGGTTTGCTTTCTCACCACACGTCTTGTGCGTTTGTCGAAGCTACTTTGGTTTTTGATCAGCAGTTGTGAAAAAAAGTTGCTGAAAACTTTTTCATTGAAAACTTTATTTTGCATGACTTGTGATAACTGAGCATCTGGGTCCTCAGACTCACCCCTGACTCTCTCCGCCTGACACATCTGGTAGCCATCCCTGTGAGGTCTCCCTCTGGTTCTCCCACTGGGATTTTCTGCCACCGTGAGCAGAAGCCCAAGGCAGAGCCAAGCAGCTCTCTGGGTACCGCCTTGCAGCACTGATTTGGCAGTGGCCAGGGATCCAAACCCTGTGCTGCCCCATCCCCAGCCAGCTGGGCCCAAATGCATCCCACAGTGCCTTGACACAGTATTTTCCAGCCTTTCCAGCTACTCATTCCCCATATCCCTCTTCAGCAATGAACATGCCTGTTAGCACCAGCTCTCATCTCAGCCCAGCCTCTGCTTGCTGCCAGGGGCATCTTAGGGGGCTGGAGGTGCTTGATTCTTCTGGCACACTTTGAGTATCCCACCCCATCCCATCCCCATTCCATCCCACCCCATCCCATCCCATCCCACCCCACCCCACCCCACCCCACCCCATCCCCTCCCTCCCTTCCTCTCCCTTCCCGCAACTCCCACCCCACCCCACCCCATCCCATTCCATCCCATCCCATCCCATTCCATCTCCACTTCCTCTGAACACTGCCCATCCCATCCCGCCTGGAAGCCACTGCTGGACAATTTCTCATCCAGACTCCTGATAGTCGGGGTGATTCCTGGGCAGGGAGAGCTTCCTGCACAGCCCTCGATAAGCATTTCAGCCAGCCAAGGGGCCACGGGAAGGTGGGAAGCCTGGGAAGACCCAAGCAGTCGTGTCTCCAAGGCTGCTGTACCACAAGGTCCCCTCTTGCAGATAACAGCCTCCTCATCCCATTGCCCAACCCTGCTGCCCCAAAACCACCAAAAACCTGTTGAAAGGGTCAGGGTCATGGTTCTGCCTGTCGTGTGTCTGCAGGGGGGATGAACAGCCCTGAAGCAAGGGGAAGGGCTGGAGTGGGGCATGGAGGCTTTGGGCACAGGCTGAGGAAGGAGAAGAGCTTCAGGTAGGAGGAGAAAAGGCCAAGGGGTCCCCAGTGTGGGCACAGGACTGCTTGGCCTCCAATATGACAGTGCACGCCTATCCTGACACTACTCATTGGGTCTCAGAGCGTGCCAAGCCCGTTGGTGTGGCTAGGAGGTGCCCATGGGGCACAAGCCAGGAGGAAGAGAGGCTGGGTCCATGCAAGCTGTCCCCTGCCCCCAGGAAAGCCCATGCCAGGCTGGCTTTGCCCCCCCATGCATCTGCAAGTGGGAGCGAGCACGGGTGGCACCCGGGCAGTGCCAGCAGGGGCCCTGCGCTGAAAGCAGCCCCCGGCAGCACGGCCAGTGCATTGCGGCCGGCACAGGGAATGCTCTGGAGTGCTATCATGCCTCTGGGAGAAGCTGGAGGTGTTTCCCATGTTGCCTAAGCATGGCTGTGCATTGCCCGGGTGCCTGGAGCTCCTCGTGCCCAGGGCCCCCGGGGCCAGGGGAAGCAGGTTCCATGCTGGATGGTGAGCAGGCAGGGGCTGGCGGTGCCCGGGCAGAGCGGGCAGGTGGGCTGCGGGCAGCCGGCCACGTTCTCTGTCCTGGCCTGACCTGGTGGAAGGCCCAGGCAGGCAAGGGGGGAAGGCTGCAGGAACTTGATAAAGGGTGTGGTGGGTGGAGACGTGGGGCTGGCTCCGGGCTGCCCCAGGAGACCCATAGTGGCAGCTGGGATCCCAGGTTCAGCAGCAGCTGAGGGATGCTGAGGGGCATGAGGAGCCTGGCTGGGATGGAGGGAAGCTCCATGGGGTGAAAAATGGGAATAGGCACAAGCCTGCCTGGCCCTGGCAGGGAGGGACCATGATGTCCTCACCAAGAAGGGAAGGGGTCCCTGCAGCCTGGGCTGGTGCAGATGCACCCGCCTTGCTCAGGGACCCAGGGCAGCACCAGCATTCGGGTCCCCTGCGCAGCCTGTGCATGAGAGACATGAAGATACCAGAGCAGAGCAGTCACCTTCTGCTTGGGCCCCACCTGCACGTTTGGTCTGTCCTCCCTCCCTGCTCACAGGACCCCTGTGTTTTGGAGCTGCCTGGGGCTTTGGCTGGAGCTCAGTGGTCCCTGGGCTGCCTTGGACACCAGAGTCCAAGGTTTCCTCTGAACATGCCCCCAAGATCATCCCCACCCCATGCTGCCCATGGCCAACTAGTCCAACTAGCTGGGTGTGCTCAGCCCCTCACTCCGCAGGCAAAGGGATGGTCTGGCACCATCACGCTGGTGCTGCGTGCCTCAGTTTCCCCCGCCATCCTGGACATGGGCAGATGGGATACCAGGGCTTGGATACAGCTTGTATGGCTGAAGCAGAGCAGGGCTGGGAGGGATGGAGACACACAGGGCACTGCAGTGAGACCGCAGCCAAGGTGGGAACCTGCTGGCACTTGTGCCAGGGGCTCCCCAGCAGGATGCCACTGGCTGGTGCTGAAGCCAGGGGTCAGGGAGCCAGGGGGCAGTGCTGAGGGCAGCCCCATGCTGCGGCCGTGCCCCCCGGGCCCAGGAAGCTGGGCTCCTTGCCCCTCTGCTTTCCATGCTCCCATCCACTGGTGGGACCAGGAGCTGGTTTGCTCCTCCTGCCATGTCCCAGCACCTATACGACATCTCGGAGGGGTGCCCTCCCTGTGGCACCCCGGGTGGTCCAGCCCCCTGCTGCCAGGCGGGGGCTGCTGCGACCGCTGCTGCCTGCCCAGGACGTGCCTGCTGCTGCACTGCATCATCCCTCATCTCCGCTCCGGCAACCAAAACAGCCGGCACCCTCGGAGCCTGCCCAGCCCCAGCACCTCATGTGACCCAGACAGGCCCTGCTGCGAGGGAACAGGGGGTCAAGGGCCAGGCAAACATCTGGAGGGAGGCGCAGTCCATCTCGCATCCACGCAGAGGGGCTCCCCGCGGACAGGCAGCACTTGGGGGTCACGGGGGTCCCCGGGAGCTGTGCCCCCAGCCCCCTGCTGTGCCAGGGGCAGTGGGGTGCTGGCAGCATCCCTCAGGCACAGCCGGTCTGAGGACTCCCAGCAGCAGCGCACTGCTGGCTCGCTGTCTGCTGGCACATCTGGAATCGCTCAGGCAGGTCCAGGCAGCTGCCCATGGCAGCGAGGGCAGGGCTGCGGGGTGCTGCTCTGATGGGAGGCAGGACAGGCCTGGGGCAACAGGGGTGCACCCCGTTGGAGCCACAGCGGGACATGCTGCTGTCCCCACTTGCTCCCTTGCCCTGTCCCCAGAGGATCTCATCCCTTGTCCCTGGGACTGGGATGGCTGGGCTGCTGGGACCGGCTGAGCAGCAGAGCTGGGGCAGGGTGCCGTATGGGACAGGGTGCCATATGGGGCACGGTGCTCTATGGGGCAGGGTGCCATATGGGGCATGGTGCTGTATGGGACAGGTTCCTGTATGGGGCAGGGTGCCATATGGGGCAGGGTGCCATATGGGGTAGGGTGCCATATGGCTGCCACGTCAGCCTCCCCATCCAGGATGGATGGGCTGCTCTGCCAGCATCCACCCGCTGCCCAGAGGTGTCTCCTGGAGGGACAGACAGGAGGGATGGACAGGAACAGAGGACAGGTTCAGACTGCAGAGGGAGGTTGGGAGCAAGGCATGGGCATGGCTTGTTGGGGAGGGTCAGCCCACCTGCCCCTTTCCCTGTTGGACCTGAGCATTAGTGCCAGCCATCCCTATGGAACTTAAGGTCCTCCTCACATGCAGCCTGTGTCCTTGGTCTGGGATCCCTGCATGCTCCCAAGCAAGGAACAGGCAGGCTTTGGAACATCTCCTGGAGATGGCCACCCCATGGTGAGGGGGCACGCGGGTGAGTGGGGCCACCAGCACAAGGAAAACATGTCCCAGACCGACTCCTGCCTAACAACTCCACCAGCAGCCCAGAGAAGAGACCCAGCCCAGCCCTCCTACCCCACCACCCCTCTTTAGGGTTCCTGGCCTCTCTCGCTGGCCAAGACTCCCAGCCAGGCAGGGTCCCCCCATAGCAGCTCCTACCAGGGATGATGCAGCTCCCCCCCCGGAGCAGATGATCCCTGGGTGCCCTTCCTGGGGGCTGGGTCCATCAGCTCTTGTTGGCAGGGCCATGAGCATCGCTTCTGCCTAAGACAGGCAAAAGCACCAGTTACGTCGAAATGGGGCACAGATCCAGAGGTGAAATCCATCCCCTCTCCTGGCCTTGACGCCAAGCAAGCCCAGAGCAGCCTATTCTGCCTCTTGAGCAGATGGGCCAAGCCTCCATGGTGCCCCCACACCACCAAGGGACAGCTTGGTACAGCCAGCCCACCAGCACCCTGCACTGCTGCTCAGCTCTGGTGAAGACAGCGGAGCATGGCCACCTAAAAAGAGATTCCCCCCATCCTCTCCAAGTCATGGGCTGGCTGCTTTAGAGCAAAGGGGCTTGATCCATGTGGTTTCTCCGTGCCAGTTTGGCCAATTCCTACCAACCTACCGGCCCAGGGAGGCTGTTGGTGGAGTCTGTGCTGCCTGCTGCCTCAGCTGGACCACATCCAGAGCATCTGCTGAGCACCAGCCCTTCCCAGCCAGGCAGGACCCACTGCTGACCACAAGCAAGCTGGGAAGGGAAGGGGAGGGAGGGAGTGGTGTCCCAGAGTAGAAAACATCATTAAGGAAACATCAGTAGCTCATCAGGGGAAAAGCAAGGCTATTCTCAATTAGTTCAGATATAGATTAGGCAAGAGAGGTGAGTAACGGCGTGGGCCAGACCCATGTAAAGTTATTGGCTCAAATAGACTGAAAAATAAACTAAAGAAAAAAAAAAAGGAGAAGAAGAAATACCATATTCAGGTCTGGTTTGTTTTTTCAGAAACAGAGAAAATTAAAACATAAGTACAAAGACAGAATATGCCAGCTCTAAATTCTGCCTGAGATGATGATTTTATTAGCAAAGAATCTGGATCTTGAGCTGTGTCTCAAAACAACACAAAACCAGATGCAGAGGTCAGTCCTCTCCTGCCTAATAACAAGGCTCACAATGACATCCTTAAGGAAGAGACGGGCTCATCAGTATTGCGAGAGACTTTTCAAACAAATTTGGACGGCAGAGAAGACAGCAAGATTTCACTGTTAGAACCTGCAGTTTAAGTTGAGACAGAGCATAATGAAAGCACTCTTCCAAATGCAATCCCATGACATCATTAAGGCTCAACAATTAACATCAGCTGCTTCCCAAGTAGTCTGAAAAATTGAGATAAAATCATAACTCATCAGCTAAAGGCATCCCATAAAGAAAATCAGCGGTATCCTGAAAAAAAAGGGGGGCTTGAAGTCTCAACCTAAAGCAGTTTCCAAAGGGAATAGCAGCAAAACTGGTAGGAAATAAAAAGTATGTGGAAGTCGTACAACCTGTAACGTTCATGATAGAACATGGGGAAATGGCAAAAAAATAAAATCATTGCAGCAGAATCCAGTCCTGTGGACAAAACGGTCTCCACCACCAGTCAGAGAGAAGACATCTTGAAGGTCATCAGGAGCAGATCCCAACTTCCCAGGTTTGGAAGAGGCTACCCATATTGCAGGGAATAATTTGGGCACAACAACAGTGTTGTCCACATCAAAAACGCTTAAGGCGGCATTCAAAAAACAAAACCTGGAGTTCATCGCAGAAATGGTTAAGAGATCCTGCAATAAAAATGAGTACCGGGGGCAGCAAGACCAGATGGCATCTGTTATTTGTCTTTAAATCTTTTCTTCACTACGCTCAAGACAAGCAAAACTTTCCGAACAGTCCTGTGAGGGGGGGTTGCAGATCAACACGGGGAGGTGAGAGCTAACGATGAAGGATGAAGGTCTGGACAGCACAGTCCTGGCTAGCTAGATGTCTCCCAACTATTTGAAAAGTTAGGATTGATTGGATGAGAGCTAAGACCAGTTTGGCAGACACAGGTATCTCCCATGGGAACACAAATGGAGACAGATGAACAAGACCCGCTGCGGATCAACTTCTGGTTGCCCGTCGAGTGCAACAGCTCTGAGTGGATGGGGCATGAGTATCTCCTCCAGCTCCACTCCTACAGATGTGAGAGGCACTGCAAGGGCTGCCAGCAGTGTCGTAGCTTCGTTTCAGCAAGCCAGATCTCTAATCCAAAGCTGCAATCGAGAAATGGCTCATGCCTGGCGGAGAGTCTCCCAAGAGGACTTCTTGGCTTTTCTTGCTGCTATCTGTCCCGGAGGAAAAGTTGATGAGGTTCCACCATGAAAAATGCCACTACCAGTCCCTGCTTCATGCTGGCATTTAGGACCCCACAGCAACACGCCAGCACTGGTGGAGGTATTAAGACCTTTTGCAGTTTGGAATAGATAAATACAGTGCTCCAACCATCATAAAGGCGCCCAGTGGGGTGGGAACAGTCTCCAACACCATGGGGACCTCTCTCTTAATCTTTAAAGAAAGGTACATACACATCGCATTTGGCATTTTAGAACAATGCTGGTGGTAAAAAGAAGCTCCTTTAACTCTTGAAAGCCAAACAGTGAAAAAACTCTGCTCCAGACACTTCGTCCTTGCAGTCATGTCTTTTGGTCTCAGCGCAGGAAGATGAATGACTGAGATGGTTGGATGGGATGACCAAGAAACAAGCCATCATGACCTGAGAGCGGGTGCTGGCAGCACATTTGCACCTAAGCACAGAAAAGCAGGGAATGCTTCATGTTTAAGGAATCTCAGAGGAGGTACAAGGCTGACCTCGGAGGAGTGAACAGCAGGAAAGAAGAGGACACCGATGGACGTGGAGGTGAAGGCTGCACTGATTCCACTCATGGGAGCAGAGCCACTCGTGCCCTGCACAGTCCCCTCTGGGGGTTGTTGCAGATGCTGCTTGAGATCCCTGGTCCCCCAAAAGCTGCTGCTCCAGCAGCTTGTGCTCTCCTGGCTCCTGCTCACCATCGTTTCAGGTGGCCAGAGGAAAGCACGCGTGGTGCAGCCACGGAGCACTGAGTCATGCTCATAACTGCGGGTTTGGTCTACAGTTCTGGTTTGCTCCCTCAGCCTGGGCCCTTGTGTCTGCAGACAGGAGCCTCCAGCAGCTCCGCACAGTGAGGAGGGCCCAGTCCCCGTGAGACCCTGACCCGGCTCTTGCTGCCCATGGATGCCCAGAGGAGTGACCGCAGGTTTCCAGAGAAAACCAAACCAAGTCAAGGTTTGGTCCCTGTCTGGTGGTCTGCCCTGAGCGACTCAATCACAGAGATGAAGACTGCAGTTAGGAAATATCGGGCCTTCTCCTGTGGTGCCTGCAGCTTGGCAATGGGGCCAGGCAATTAATCCAACTGGGGATGCAGTCTCTCAGCACTGAGCCCAGGTCTACAGACCCACTGCTCTCCCACTTCCAGTCCAACTCCCGGGGGCCTGGCTCTGAACATGCCCTCTCTGACAGGAATATAAAGCCCATAGGGACATTTTTCCCAACTTAAAAATACCCGCATTGTGCCTGGGGAGGCAAAGAATGTGCAGAAGATGTGAGAAGGCCACTGATCTGTATGCTTGACTGCCTGGAGGCACCCAGGTGGCTGATGAGCATCACCGAGTAGGAGCCAGCAGCAGGGCACTGTTACGGTGCTTGCGGTCTTTCAAATGCACTGAATTTATGGCCATGAGGCCCTAAATATGACTTGAACATCAGAGTCCTGACTACATTGCCCCATGACCATTGAGACCAGGAGCTATCTTTTGGTTTAAGACTCTCTGCCAGTCTGCACGTGGCGATACTGAGGAGAATTCAACCTCTGCCCGGGGAATCACTTCCAGCCATGCTGGGTGTTGAAATACGCACTCGTCCACGTTTGAGCAGGCCTAGCTTGAACTCCCAGCCTTTGGGTCTCATTATATTCATTTCTCTGCTAAATAAAAGAGCTACCGAGTTCCTGCTTCGTGTTTGGATTTGTCAAGGAAGCGAGCCTTATGCATTCATGTCTCTGTCCTTCAGCCGTTCCTAGAGTGTAGAGCAAATTCAGGCCAATTTGACAGACGGCTGGTGGCCTTAGGAGGGAACTTTTAAGGATTTTGTTAAAACATGTGGGAGGGGAGAAGCTCTGCTGGTCTCTCTCCCTCGCCATAAAATTTCTTCAGGGAAGAACATGGAAGAAAAAGCTTTTGTTGGTGTCTGCGTCTTTCGAGAGTAGATGGTCTGGGAGGGGATCTGTTACTCAGACCTCCGTTATGTCCATTAAAATACTGACCCACAGGAGACAGCGCCTTGGGAAGGGGCCCCTTGGGATGCCCTGTCCCATGGAATAGGACAGCCACCCCACCAGCTCCTTACCAACCTTAACGAAGTCTCCTGAAGTCTCCCATCCAGCCCAGCAGCCCAGGCCCCGGCTGCTGGCTCCCACTCCTCGGTGCACGGTCCCGTGAGCTTTGCTATCAGGGGAGGCACTCACACCCTGGGGTGTCGGTGCCCGGGGCTGAGTGAAGTCCTGGGAGAGATGCTCCCCCCTCTCTTGGCGTCTGCGCACGCATCACCGGATTTTGCAAAGGGGATTTTCCAGGATAAGCAGTTGTGATGAACTCGTGGAAAGTCGTGGCTTGTCAACCCTTGTTAATGGCCACTGGCAGGAGCCCGGGGACTCGGAGCCCCCGCGGGGGGCAGCCGGGGTGAGGTTTTTAGGATGAGCTGGTGGGCATGAGGGGCTGTGCAGGTGACCGTGATGGTGGGGCTGGCAGGGCTGGACGTCCTGTTCTCCATTCTCTCAGCCCAATTAACATCACCTCAGAGAATGAGGTCATCATAGCGGCCAGACAGTCTGGGAAAACACTTCCACAGCTCCAGGAGGATTTCCTTTTTCCTCTTTTCAATTGTTCCTCTGTGCTGCCTCCCTCTGCTCCCCCCCTCCCCATCCATGTCCTCAGGCCCCCCTTACACTTGGGCAGAGGCAGGCTGCTGGATGCACTGCTCCTCCGGGGAGGCAGGAGAGGTGGCTGCAGCCTGCCCAAGGGCTTCGCCGGTGCTGGTGGAGACCCCAGTTGCTGCAGTGGGCTCTGCTCTGCCCCTGCGGTCGCATGGCCATGGGAAGGAGGTGGCTGCAGAGCTGCTCCTGGCTGCCTCTGGTCAGCCCCAGCAAGCACATCCCATCCCCAGGAGTGATGGGGAGTGGCAGGGCCAGGAGCTCTGTTCTTATCCTCCTCTTGGTCACCAAGAATATGGAAGTCCTTGAAGATGGAAGTCTTCAGAGTAAATATTTATCCAAAACTTGTCTTGCACCAGCATTTGCCAGGATTGCAGTGAGGCTCCCTGCAGCTCTCAGATCTACAGATGCAAAATTCTGGAGATGTCCCCCAGGGTCCATCCATGGGCCCCTCTGAAGTCGTTCCCCTCCAGGCCTCATGCTCAGCCACCTGTCTCTCCGCGCTTGCTGCTGCTCCCCTCCTCCAACGTCCCTTCCAGCCCCAGCGCGTGGCTGCACAGCCTCCGCTCCTCCCTGGCTCACCAGAGACTCCCTGGCAGGACCTGAGAGCTACTCTCATGTTTAACAGTCACCACGTCTTCCCGTCTTCCACCCACACAGTGCTGGGTGTACATGTGCAGGATGGGTCCCTTGCCCTGTGGAGGTGATGGGAAATGCAGGACCAACCAGAAAGGAAAGTCCCTTGAGGGCTGGGAGCTAAACCAGGGCATGGGAAGGAAGGTGGGAGGGATGGGATGTGAGAGAAGGACTGGGTTGCACTGGGCAAGCTCTCGTGCAACACAGCGAGGCTGCCCTGGGGGTCCCTAGGAAGACCCCTCTGCCCCAGTAGGCCAGGATTGGGCACTTGAAAAGGATCTTCCTGGCCCCTACCCCGCCCTGTAACACCATTACAGATATGGGGATCTGCCTTGCCTGAGGCTGAGAGCAGTTCACATCCCTCGGGAGTTGCTCAAGACTGGTCTACAAATCCCACCCTGCAGTGATGTCTCGCCCCTTTTACCACAACCCAGCAGGACCCGAGGATTTAGCAGCACATTAGTTCACTCCCAATTTCCTCGCCTCCTCCAGTGTGTGCAGCCATAAGTTTTCTTGGGAAGCAGACAGCATTTTGAGGGCACTAACAGCAGTTTGGTAAGGGACCAGCAAGGTTTACCCACGCCATAGTAGGGATTGCTGGTTCACTGTCCACAGCAACCTCCTCCAAGTGCTCCCAAGTATCCCGGACCCCAGCTGGGTGGTGCAGTTGACATGCCAGCAGTATGGGATGGCATCCAAAGAGACCTGGACAAGCTGGAGATGTCGGCCTGTGTGAACCTCATGAGGTTCAACAAGGCCAAGTGCAAGGTCCTGCACCTGGGCCAGGGTAACCCCCGGTATCAATACGGGCTGGGGGATGAAGAGATGTAGAGCAACCCTGCCGAGAGGGATTTGGGGGTACTGATGGATGAGAAGCTGAACATTAGCCGGCAATGTGCTCTGGCAGCCCAGAAAGCCAACCATGCCCTGGGCTGCATCCCCCGCAGCGTGGCCAGCAGGTCCAGGGAGGGGATTCTGCCCCTCTACTCTGCTCTGGTGAGACCTCACCTGGAGCCCTGCATCCAGCTCTGGAGCCCTCAGCACAAGGAGGACATGGAACTGTTGGAGGGGGCCAGAGGAGGCCACAAAAACAATCCAAGGGCTGGAGCCCCTCTGCTATGAGGCCAGGCTGGGAGAGCTGGGGCTGTTCAGCCTGGAGAAGAGAAGGCTGTGGGGAGACCTGATTGCAGCTGTTCAGGGCTTAAATGGGGCCTATAGGAAAGGTGGGGACAGACTTGTTAGGAGGGCTGGTTGTGACAGGACAAGGGGTGATGGTTTTAAACTAAATCAGGATAGGTTTAGACTGGATATCAGGATGAAATTCTTTACAATGAGGGTGGTGAAACACTGGCACGGGTTGCCCAGAGAGGTGGTGGAGGCCCCATCCCTGGCAACATTCAAGGCCAGGTTGGACGGGGCTGAGAGCAACCTGATCTGGTTAAAGGTGTCCCTGCTCCCTGCAGGGCGGTTGGACTGGGTGACCCTGAATGTCCCTTCCAACCCAAAGCATCCTATGATCCTATAATCCCCATCACCTCTGCCAGCCACCCAGCTCCTCAACCTGCCAACCTATGTCCGCTCCACTGCTGGTGGGCATCCCAAGGCCTCGCACCAACGGGCAGGTGGAGGGGGCAGGCTGCGGCTATCACTGAATCACCCGGCAGCCATTCAGCATCATGGATCTCCCAACCACTGATGGTTTGTCTGGGGCATCTTGTTCTGAACTCCGCAGCTTCGCATCCCCAGGACCCTGGTCCCTGAGCTGCTCAGGTCACCACAGTTCTTGAGCACCCAAGGAAAATGAAGAAGTGGGGTGTGACACAGGACCCACATCACGTGGAGCAGCTGGTTTGGGGCGCATGAAGGACAGCATTTGGATAGCTCATGTGCCCATGGCTTTCTGAGGGATCAGACTCACTTTGGGGCATCTCTTCATCCAGACATTGAAGGGGAACATCCAACGTGGCCAAGATACCAAGTAAGAGGGGCCCATGGGACTTTGTGTCCTGGCACTCACCTGTGGGCAGAGAAGGTCCTGACACCCCCAGGCCAGGCTGCCCTTGGGGGGGAGATGTGCCTGCAGGAAAGGCCGTGTCCCACAGCCATCTTCTGATGCTCCATGAAGCACCTAGGGAAAGGAGATCTGCAAATTCACTTTTCCAAAGGAGCTGCCAGACATGTCCATGGCTCCAGCAGAGCCCCGGGCTTTTGCGCTCACAAGCCGCCACTGCCTTGCCCTTTCTGTACCGCAGTGTTTATTCCCCCCAGCACCCACCACCTCACCTCGTGGCGGAAGGCACTCCCATAGGCAGCATCCCCCTCCCCTTGAGCTTGCCGCCTGCCCTCTGCTCGGAGCAAGCGTTCCAGCGGGAGTTTGCCAGGCTGCCTTCAGACGTGACCTCAGGCCAGCGCGCAAGGCGCTCCAGAGGTGCCTGTGTTCCTCCAGGGGGGATCCACAGAACAGCTCAGATACAGGGATACACAAACCCGTTTGATGTGTTCAAAGAATTACCGAGCATCTGCAAAGAGAGGGAAAGAAAAACAAACATGCCGATGAAAGGATTCCTGGAACATGACAAAAAGGAAAGAAAAGGGATGAATAAGGCCACCCAGACAGGTCCCAGACTTTTCTGGGAGCCCACCATCCCCTTGAGGAGAGGTACCTTGGCACCTGCTCGGCGGCCAGGCTGTCACCGCCTGCCTGTCCCCTCTGTCCCTCCTCTCCAAACCCTGCAGACAGACAAGACATTTGGTGCAACTTCATCAGCAAAGAGCTCCTTCCTGCAAAGCAGGGACATCGCTCCTGAGCTCCCTGCCCTGACCACTTGGAGCAGCTGATGGTTCTGAAGAGATTAAACGATGCTCATATCTCATCCTGTCCCTTTTGCACCCTCCCCAAGGGACTCCGCTTTCTTTGCATGAAACATGCTACCCCGGGCAGACTTTCCTTACTGTCCTTGGCACCGGTCACATCAGACACATCCATCCATCTCCCAGTCTTCTAGCACTCACTCCATTGACATTCGGAAGTCTCCCAGATATTGTTCCACAGCTCAATATCAAGCACATGGTTTCATCCATCCAAAAAAAAAAAAAAAAAAAAAGAAAGAGGGAAGCCTGTGGTCTTCCAGAACAACCAGAGGAGCCACAGCTCCAGCTGTACCCAAGGAGGAGGATGCTGAAAGTAGTTCACATCCCTCAGGAGGTGCTAAGGGCTGGTCTATGAATTCCACACTGCAGAGCTGAGTTCCCAGGCAGGGATGATCCTCCTGTTCCCATGCTGTGGAAACCTCTGTGGTCCCCAGCAAGGGAATGGGGCTGCAGGTCTCTAGGAAAGCCACCTTTGGCAGCCTGAAGCCCTGCCTGCCCTGGTGGACCTCCCATCTGCAGCTCTGCCTTTCCCCACAGACCCCAAACACTGCTGAGGCCAGGACGGGTCTACTTGGTGTCACCTACCCCCAGGTGTCCTTAGCCCTGGGATCTGATGTCACTGCGCTGAGTTGCAGCTCAGAGCCACCGTTCACTGCTGCGAGGATCAGGCCCGCGGTGAGGGATGCCTGGCTCACAAAAAAGAGGGGTGAGGGAGCAATAACTCCTTGGTACTCATGTGCAGGCATCAGCGCTGCAGCCAGGCACTGAGCACGGGGACAGAAGCGGGGTCCGCACTGCCCACAGCCAACGGGGAGAAGCAGCGCATGGGCACAGCTTGCTCACCGGCAATGCAGAGACCTCCGCTGTGTTAAGGACGCTATTTTGGAGTGCTGTCAGGGTCTTAATGACACCAAAAATGAGAGCTGGAAAGGGGACATGAACCAGCAGGAAGCTGGTTGCTGTCAGGACTGGTTTCCACCCTGTGCTGTCTCGGACAAGGAGGTGCAAGTGGGATGGATGGGAAGCAGCAGGGAAACAGAGATCTCCAGGCAAGGGAGGGAGACAGCCCCTTCCAGTGGCTTTAGCCCTTGGGCAGACTTTGCTGGCTCATAAAACAAACCAGCATGAGCCATCAGTTTGGGACCAGTGCTACCTGAGATATCCCATGGGATCCCATGGCTCACAGGACCACAGCATCAGCACGGTGGGGGAAGGGAGCTGGGCAGGGACCAGCACCAGTGGGACGTTGCCTGGTCCCAAGGAGCTGGAGGCTCTGGGGCACATGGAGCACTCGGGCATATGGGCAGCTCTCCACTGCCCTGTCTGCAACCCCAGGGCTAACACCAGGTCCAGGTCCAGGTCCAGCTACTGGTCCAGGTCCAGGTCCAGCTACTGGTCCAGGTCCAGCTACTGGGCCATGGCTGGATAGCAGGTGCCACTTGAAAGGGAGCAGGGGGCAGAGCATGCCCTTGGGGGCTAGCTAACATCAGGACAGGAGTAGGATCCTGGCAAGGAACCTGTCCCCACCACTTCTTGCCCACGTGTCCTCTCTACAGGGACCTCTCAGGCTCCCTGTCCTTATCTGCTCACTCCCCACAGGACCCAGCCCCTGCCCCTTGTGTGGACCGGTGTCTCCAGCAATAAGCTAGTCTCCAAGGGTTGCTGTGTGGCTGCAAAGCCCTTTTGCAGCCGTTTTGTGAGGTGAGACCTCCTGGGAGGGGTGAGGAGGAAGCATGCCTTGATGTGGTGTGCAATAGCAATATCAGGCAGTGCCAGAACAAGGCACCCCAAGCACACCAGCTTACAGGGACAGCACTGGGAGAAAGCAGGGCACGGTCAGCACAAGACACGGACTGAAGTGCAGCGGCTCTTTCTGGGCTGCACAAACATTTTTGCTCCTAGGGACCAGGCTGAGCTCTCAAGCCAGCGAGTGCCAGGACCATTAATAGTGCAGTGACAGTGTTTAAATTAGAGCTGCCACCGCCACAGACACAATAACTCCTCGTGCCCGAGGAACTGATTAGCAATGGCCCCATGCTGCATTTTCCGTCACCCCCTGGGAGCGAGTGAGGGATGTGGCTGAAGGGGAAAGGGTGCAAAGTGGCCCTCGGGGGCTTCGGTTCACCCTGCCATCAGCAGGACCTTCCATCTGGCTGTGGCCTGTGCCCTCTCCCTCATGTCCGGCTGCTGGAGCCCCTTCTGCAGAGCTTCAGGGCTGCGCTGCGACTTATTGCCGAGTGTTTACTGTCATTGCCGGGGAGACATTAGTTCAGATTATGTCAAAACAAAGTTATTCCAAGCTCAATCCTAGAGAAAAATATTATTGTAAGCAGTGATTGGCGAGGGGCGGCATGTCCACCGCCAGCAATCCCAAAACCCAGGGGGTGGGGGGAGATAGGATCTTTGTTTTCAAGCCAGGCTCCCAGCCAAGAGCAGCCAAAGCCGAGGTAGAAGGGAGATTTTGTGCAGCAGCCAGCAATTCAGGTCAAAGCTTCATTTTCTCCAGAAAAAAAAAAAATCCTTTAAACTGTAAAGAGAAAGTCCTGTTCCAGCCCCAGCCTTGGCCAGAGAGCATTATGTGCCATATTGTCCAGGAATTGAATGTAAGGAATCCAGATATGCCATGTTATCCAAGAATCACATGTAGGAAATCCAGGAGTGACTTGTTATCTAGGAATCACATGCTGGGAAGCCAGACAGAGCCTGTTAGACAGGGATTGTATGCAAGGAATCCAAATGTGGCACATCAGATGGGGGCTGGAGGCAGGGGATCCAGATGTGCGGCATTAACCCGGAGCTGCAGGGAGGGTGAGAAACAGGCAAACACCAGCCTGAAACTGCAGGTACCCAGCTGGCTCCAGCCCTAGCTCAGAAACAGATGAAAAGCAAAAAGTAACCTCAAAACCAGGGTCTGTGAGCAGGGCCAGGCCAGGCACGAGTCAGTAGGGTGGTAGACCTGGTGGCCGGCTTGCAACAGGGCAGAGAGGAACTGGCTGGGGGTGGAGGCAGCTCTGTGGGATCAGAGACCGGCCCTGGAGATGAGGATCAGCAGGGCCCTTCTCACCAGATGCTAGACAATGGCCCCAGGGCCACCAAAAGAGGTCCAGGAGCAAGAGGGGCCTCGAGGGCAACTGGCGGAGGGAAGGAGATGCACCAAGGAGGAGAGGAGACAATGCAAAGGTATAAATGAGCCTAAAGAGGTGCAAATAAGGACAGCAAAATGCAGGCAAAATCTCAGGAGAAATTCCCAGACAATGAGATAGAGCGGGCAGTGGACACTTCTCCCTGCAGCTGGAAGGGGATGGATGGGAGCTGGCTCCCCGGGGAGGACCAGGGGATGGACCCGAGAGCAGCCCAGCTGGGCAGGGCGCCCAGCAGCAGGAGCCACCTGGCCTGAGCCTGGGGACATCTCAGCAGGGTGGTCACTGAGAGCACCCCAGGTCCCATCCCAAGCCGAGCAGCTGGTCAGGAGTAGCACAGCCTGCTCAGCCAGGGACATGGGCACGGTGGGAGGCTTCATCTGCACAGGCGAGCTGGCACAGATGCTACCACCACCCCATCACCCCGGGAGCCCTTTCATGACCCTGGGCAGCGCTGGGGGAAAGGAGACCTTCCCCAACACGTGTCCCCTGGGACCACCTCCCAGTCCAGCCTCTGCAGAGTCACAGTCCCACTCCCAGCCACTCCTGAGCTGCCAGAACATCTTCCCAGGAGCTGGGCAGAGCCTTGAAGCAGCTGGTACCATCCCCTGGCAGGCAAGGCTCATCTGGTCCCATCCCCAAGGGAGACTGGGAATGGGTCGCATTGCCCCAGCGCTGGGGCGATTCAGCGCCAGCCGGCAATCCAGTGCCATCAGCTTCCCATAACAGTGCCCTCCAGGGCTCAGGTGTGCTGCTCTGACCGACTACATCCACTCCCCTTTAGGACCTGGTTTCTCATCTGCCTCTTCTCTCAGCAATAGATGCTCCCTCCTGCTCATTTCATCCCTCCCTCCTGCTCATTGAACAGAAATAAAGCGCTGGGGAGCTCTGGGGACTGGCCAAAGCATGAGCTGTGCAAATGGCACCTGGCAAAATGCCTGGTATCATTCTGGCACTGAAATGGGCTCCTCAGAGACCAGCCAGAGCCCTCCCCTTCCCCAGAGCTCCTGGAGGAAGGGCCACCCACAGGTGGAGGTGAATTGTGCCCCAGCCATGGCCACGCACAGAATCAGCAAATCCTCCCTTTCTTTTTCAGGTCGGGCTGTAGGATGGAGCAGAGGAGGAGGAGGGAGCGGGCAGGGACGGGACAGCGAGGATGCCCCCAGGCAGATGGGAGAGATGGCAGCAAGCATCCCAGCATCTGGGTGGATGTGCTGGGAAAAGAGCCGCACCCTGTGCCTGCCCCTGCCCCCGCCCCTGCCCCTGCCCCTGCCCCTGCCCCTGCCCCTGCCCCTGCCCCTGCCTTCTTCGGGGCAGCTCAGCTGGGCAATGACGGGCAGATGGGGGCCCATTTCTTATGGGTGTCAGCACCACCGGCTGTACCCTTGTCCTCAGTGTTTTCTGCTGCTTATCAAATTTGTCATGTTTGGTGTCTTATATCTCTATCCCACAGCATCCTCCATTCCTCTGCGCTGTCTTGTCCATCTCCTACATCATTTCCAATGTCCACCACCCTCCCGATTTCATGGTCCTCTGTGGGTGGCCTGTAGTCCGAGCAGCTCTTTGCTGTTGGACCCAGACCCGGACCCACTCTCCTGCGAGCACTCTGACCCTTTGGTTAGCTGGACACCCCCTACCAAAGGGTAAAGCCCTTTTCCCCCCACTAAAACTACTCTGTCCCCTCTCAGCAGCCTGTCCTCACCAGGAGGGAAGGGGACACAAGCAGGCACTTGCTCCTGCTCTGGAATCTCCTCCATGCGTGCTCTTGCTGGTCCTGTTGCGCAGCCTGGAGTGGCTCTCAGCGGCATGACGGTGCTGTAGCTTGTGAGCAGCCACCATGCCTCCCTCTCCTCTGTAGCCGGTGGCCGAGGCACCCCCATCCTCTTCCAGTTCCCAGCTCAGGAACCAGAGCTGTCGCCCTTTTGCTCATGTGCCAGCACTGCTGTCCATGTGAGCCATAACAGTGGAGAGGTGACAACCTGTGTCCCATCCTCTCACAGACCTGGGTGACAGTAGGTGTCCTCCCAGCCCTGGGAGCAGTGACATGGTCCCTGATCCTCCAGTTCAACCACAACACTGTCCTCATGCCTTCCACCCTGGTGCTGCCTGGAGCCCTGAGACTGATCAGAAACCTTCCTTTAACAAAAAGCTGTGCACACCATGAGCACACCAGCCAGTTCCCCACAAGGGCCGTGAAGGACTGGGATGAACACCATGATTTGATCTTCATCGGCAAAGGTCACCTGGAGAATTTCTCCCACAAGCTGGCCCAAAGCCTGGCTTGCAGGAAGACGTCGTGCTGCAGTGCCAAAGCTCCAGGCAATGGTGAATCCTCCCAGCATCAAAAAATCTCCTCCAGTGCCTGGCGACCCTCAAGGAGTGGGAAACTGCAGCTTGTTTCAAGGCTGAATTTGTCTAAATTAGGTTTCCATCCAGCGGACCGTAGCATGCATTTGTCAACGCTCCCGAATGCCTCCCCCACCAGGAAACATCTTTATGTGCAAGTACCTATAAAAATGATCACGTCACCTCCCAAGCCTCTCTGAGTGAGTGGGATAAACCAAGCCTCGCATCCTGCAGTTCATTTCCCAGCCCGTGGGACCAGCGGTCCACAATGAGTGGACACCACGTGGGGTTGCACGTCCCCCTCCCTGGGCCATCAAGCCCAGGCTCTTGGCAGGTCTCCAGGTCCTTGGGATTGTCCTGTCTTTCCAAGATTTGTTCAATGTCAGTGGCAGCATTTCAGGGACTCTTCCAGCAGCTCATTCCCAGCTCGAGGGTGTAAGTTAATCCAGCCTGTTGGTCTGTGGTTGCAGAGCCTCCTCCATTGCAGACATTAATTTCTTACCCCCCCAGGATTGAGCGTGTCTCTGTGCTTCGATCCAAGCACGGGCTGGAGTCATCTATTGAATACGTACAGTTTTGCTGGTTACAGTTTGTCTCCATTTGTTCTGCACAGGGCTGGGACTGGGGGTTGGCTTGCTTTGGTTGTCCTAAATGTGTATTTCCAAAGGCTTCTCACTGCCATTAGCCAGGTCGTTGGTTTCTTTGGCTTCCCCTTCGACCACCTGCACACTTTAGCCACCCGGCCTTCATGTTGCTGCAGCCCTGCCTTTTCCCCATCCTCCCTGGAGTGCTCCAGCTCCTCCAGCCCATGGGTTGGACCTTGGGTCTCGACACATGGCTCTTGGCAGGAGGCCTTCTGCATGCAGGAGGAGATGTCTCCCACCTGCTCTGCACAAGAGGTGGCAGGACAGATCTGAGCATCCCACAGACCAGACAGACTCTGCTTGAAATGCTAACCCTGGGTATTTCATTGCCGCACCTACAACCTTCTCCAGGGCTGCAGCAGAACCATGTCCGATTTTCAGGGATCTTGAGAAAATGAATTTCACTGGTTTAGTGCTCGATAACAACCGATGGGAGTGGCAGCCCCTGTGCCTGTCTGCAGCCCCCCTGCCAGAGCCCTTCCCAAGTGGACAAGAGCTTGAGGCATGGCTCTCCTCGTCTGATCACACCTTGCTGGTGGGATGGAGCAGCCCAGCTGGGAGGCTGGTTGCTCTGCTGGGTCTAAGGGCAGACCCCTTCCAAGATCTTCATCAGCTGCCATTGTCCTGCCGTGCCAGGAGATGCCACCAAAGTCTCTTTTCTCGTCTGATGGCCACTCTGCTCCACACCACCAGCCTTCCCATCATCCATCTCTGCTGCTCAGCACGAGTCACACCTCCAAAATGCATGGTCGAAGCAGAAGGAGGAGGACAAGGAAGAGGGAAAGGCATGCTGCCCTCCCTGAGGCAGGGAAACAGCGCCAGCACTTCAGCCTCCATTCAGCTTCCTTCCCGCTGCCCCAGATGCCAGCCAGGCTCCCGCCTGGTTCCCACCTGCTGCAGCCCCTAGGCAGAGTGGTCCTCCCCCACCGGCCACGGGCCACCGCTCTTACACGTCCAAACCGCCTCTGACAGCTTCTTCCCTGAGAGAATTATTTTGGTCTATGAAATCATGGCTTTTGGGGCACTGTTGGGATGTCCTTGAATGAGTCCCAGTTTTTGCTAACACCTCCCACTCTAAATTTACAGCCCCAGGCAGTCATGCCAGCGATTGTTTTGCATTTTCGCAAACTGACCTTTCAGATGTCCAAATAAACACTCTGTTCATTGACGTCCAAGGCGAGCGCAGCCACGCCGCTCTCCGGTGCCTACAGATCCCCCCGCGCCCGAGCCCGGCAATTAGCCTGTTGTTAGCAGAGCAGAGCCCACTCGCTTGTAACCCTGACAGTGTCCAGAGCTTTCCGTAATGACCGTCTCTTATCTGCGATTTTTAGGAACTCTGGAGAAATTACGCTGCTGGCTGCACGAGACGTCCGTTCAGCCTCTACCAGGCATCTCCAGGGAAAGGGCTCTTTCCCTCCGCAAGCCTTTTCCTGTAAGCTGCAATCACATTTCCCCTAAACGACCCATCTCTAATTAAAGCATCTCGGCTGCCCGGGGGGCTGCATGCGGATGCCGGCGGCAGCGCCTGTTCCTCTCCTGCCCCCCGGATGAGCCAGTGCCTCTCCCCACAACTGCCATGCACCCGGGGTCGTGGTGCTCCCCAAGCCTTTTGATCAGCTGCCCCGGTGCTCCAGCAGCCCCTCCTGGCAGCAGCACTTCATTCATCCCTCATCCCCTTCTCCCCTCCCTCTGAGGCAGTAAAATACTTCACCTTTGGAGCTGGTTTGGTTTTTTTTTTTTTCATTATTTGCCACGGACAGCTCTGCAAACACCCTGCATTCGGACTAGTCCTTTGCCACGTTTTTGGCAGCCTCGGGAGCCGAGTCCCTCCCAGCCGCCCTCGCTCCTATGGGCTGGTTTGTTTGCCGTAACTCGCACTATTTCTGGCGATAGCTTCACTGATCTGACTGCTGCCACTATATTTGTAGTGCGTGTTGGGCAATAGCATGAGGAGACTTCGTGTTTCTAAAACCGGCTATTTTTGGGACACGCGCATAGCGACGCCGCGGCTGAGGTCAGCCATCCAGACACATGCGCACGCTGATCTCCTGGAGATTCCTCTACCCTGTCCCACCTTGTGGGATGCACTCTGACACCCAGGTGCCACAAACCTGTGCCAAAGCTCAGCTCATGGGTGCAGGTCACTCGCAGCAGCCAGCCCAGGGCCCTGTGCCCACCAGGCTCCCCTCACTCACTCACACATACAGAATCATAGAACCATAGAATCCCAGGTTGGAGGGGACCTCAAGGATCATCTGGCCCAACCTTTCTGGGCAAGAGCCCACTCCAGACAAGATGGCCCAGCACCCTGTCCAGCTGAGGCTTGGAAGTGTCCAATGTGGTGGAGTCAGCCCCTCCCCTGGGGTGATTATTCCAATGGGTGACTGTTCTCACAGGGAAATATTTCCCTCTTGTGTCCAATCACAATCTCCCCAAGAGCAACTTGTGTCCATTCCCCCTTGTCCTCTCCATGGGACTCCTTTGTGAAAAGGGAGTCTCCATCTTCCCTGTAGCCACCCCTTGGGTACTGGTACATGGTGATGAGATCCCCTCTGGGACTCCTTTGCTCAGGGCTGAACAAACCCAGCTCTCTCAGCCCATCCTGATACGGTTGAGAGAGGCTTCCCAGCCCTTGGATCACCTTGGTGGCCCTGCTCTGGACCCCTCCAGCCTGCCCACAGCTTTTTTGCACAGTGGGGACCAGAACTGCACACAGGATTCCAGGTGGGGCCTGACCAGTGCTGAGCAGAGTGGGATGATGACTCCTTTATCCCTGCTGGTGATGCCCCCCAGCGTCCTGTTGGCCGCCTTGGCCACAACAGCACCCTGCTTGCTCCTGTGGAGCTTGTTGGCCACCAGGACCCCAGGTCCCTTCCCACAGAGCTGCTCCCCAGCTGGGTGGATCCCAGCCTATGCTGCACTCCTGGATTGTGTTTTCCCAGGTGCAAGACCTTACACTTGTCCATGTTGAAATTCATAAGGTTCTTGTTGGCCCATTCTTCCAGCCCATCCAGGTCTTCCTGTAAGGTTGCTCTCCCTTCCAGAGTGTCTACATCCCCACTCAATTTGGTGTCATATGGTCCACACCAGGCCTCCTTGATTTTCCAGGTGATGGGACCACTTCCAGGAGGAAAGTTGGCAGGTTTGGAGGTCATGTTTATGAGGTCTCCACATATGGTGGGGTACTGGGCACACTTTGCTGGGCATTGGAGATGATGTGGGTAGTGCTTGCTTGTTGGTCACACCAAGAACTGCTGCTGCAGGAGGTGCCCATCTAGCACTGCCTGTTGTCTCCCACCCCCATGTTATCCAACAGCACATGTGACTGACCCATCAGCGGTGCCTCCATGGGGATCAGCCAGGGCAGGGGCATGGTCACCTCCTCCCCCATGGAGCCACATCTCCAGCATGAGGGTCTACATCAGGCCAAGCTTTCTGCACCATGTGGGACAGGGCCAGATCCCACCACACAAAATTTGGTACTGCTACAGATGTTCTCACAGGCGGAAGGACAGCGGCCATAGCATCCCTTGGATCTCCTTCCCACCCAGGCAGAGGGAATGGGAAAGGCTGTTGGCTCCAGCACAATGCTGGTCTCCCCCAGCAGAGCCCTTGTCCCACAGGTCCCATGACAAGGTCTTCATCTTGAACATCTGCAGCATGCTGTGCTGTCAGACTTAGGACCCTGGAAGGAAGACCCAGGTCCAGAGGACAAGGTGGTCCCAAGGGCTGCCCGGGCTGCTGCTGGCAGCTGGAAGAGATGTCCAGGGGGGCTCATCGATCCCGACAGATGCTGGTGCCCACCTGAGCTCTGGTGTAGCTCTGCTTTGGGTGTCCACAGCCCATCTGACATGGATCAGCCCCTGGGCCACCACGCGGGGTTTCGGAGGCGCCGGCAGCGGCAGCGCAGGCGTCGGTGACTCATGGAGAGGGAACAGGCAGTTCTGCGGTACCGGGGAGCCAGGGGAGACAACAACAGTCTGAGATTTATTCCACAAAGCAGCCTGAAAACAAACCCAAGGAATGTTTATTATTTTTCCTATGTGGCAGGGAAATAAAGCACTATTGTCTCTCGCCTGGAAATGCTGGCATCCCCACACACAGCTCCTCCGCTGAGATAGTGTCCGCAGCTGGACACTCCCAGCCTTGCGTCTAGGCTGCCTCTCCGTGGTCCACGCTGCAGAGGAAGGGAGATTTATGGAGTGACTGAATCCCTGGGACGGAGCCCGCTGGGAAAGGTTATCCCGAGCCACAGGAGCACCTGCCACGGCCACGGCCACTTGGGTTTTCTTTCCCCCTGGCACAGCCCCTAGGCTAAAGGTGGTGGATATGCATGGAGGAAGGATGGGAGCCATCTCCCCCCTGACCGGGAGAATGCGTTGGTGGCATGAGAGGGCTGGGACCTGCTGTGGGGCTGCTACATCGGGATGCTTGTGCTGAGTCCACGCCTCGCACACAGGCTGCATCCCCCACAGCCCCACTCCCTCCCCTCCCCGGTCCCCCACACCCCTCCTGGCTCCAGCAAAGGCCAAGCGAGGTAACGCTTGGGGCATCATTGGGCAAACAGCACCCACCCCAGCCCAAATCCTCTGCAACGAGCAGCCAGCAGTGCTGGAGTCACTGAGCAAGGGGTTAGAGACTGTGCAGATGGGGGCACATCCAGAGCGAGCGCCCAGACCCCCCCCAGGCAGCACAGGTTCACCCCAAAACCCAGCTGGTCTCACCCGACGCCACATCCCATACAGACACTTTGTTTTGCTCCGGTAACACAGCACTTCCCAGAGATGCAAACATTTGTATCCCTTCGCCGTTCCCCAAAGGCACCGAGGCTGCACCCTCCTGGAGTGCCATTCCCCAAAGCTGCGTCCTCCCTTTCCTGGGATTGGGAATAGCAGCACAGAGGCTGGTGGGAAGGGGGTGTGCGTGGGGATGGAGTGCAGACACTGCTGGGAGAAGGGCCCTGGGAAGGGAAGCTGTGGGCAGCACTTGGATTAGCAGCTCGTTAGGATGCTAAGACATCTTAGTGCAGCCTCACTGGGCACCCAGGCTGGAAAAGCAAAGGACAGGCTCCTCCAAAGGGTGGGTTGAAGCCACTGAAAGTCAGTGTCAGGGCGATGAGGAACAGACCGGAGTGCTGAAACTCCCAGGTGAGGAGGCAGGGGACCATCAGCCCATCAGCAGCGCCATTGCCTTGCCATTTCCACAGGCGGGTGAGGGTGGAGAGAGGAAAGACCATGGGCACTGCTGGCCCATGCACAGCGGCTGCGGCCCCCCCGGCTCATGTTTTCCACTCGCCGCTGTCCCCTGCACAGGCCAGCCCACAAGCCAGGCTCGCTGCGATCTGCTCTTGCAAGTTTTTCCAGCTTTGACCTCAGTCCTGCTGCAGTACACGCAGCCTCGGCAGGCTTGGGAGGGCTGGAGCTGGTCCCGCTCCCTGCCCTGTCTCACAGGGCCCAGCCCTTTGCAAATCAAGAATGTTTACTTAAAATAATTTAACCAAAAAAAAAAAAAAATCACATAGAGCTAGGGAAGCCCTGGGACAACAAACGAACATGAGTGTGATACTGAGCTTCAAAAGGGCAGGCAGAGCCGGTCTGTGCCTCATAAAATAATGAGTGAGTATTAGGAAAAGATCCTTAAATACCACAGATAAAAAAAGCAAAAGCATCTGGCACAGGCTGTTTGCAAAGAACATCTCTTGCCTGAGAAACTTAATTGTTTTGTCAGGAAGAATTACTGGACGAGGCCAATTAGAGCTGGATTTTGGTTCGGTGCCTGGTCTGATGGCCCCAAAGATTAGCACCCACATGCACCTCAGTGTCCCCAGCAGTGTCGCACCAGCTCTGGCCCAGCGCATGGGAACTACTGGGGGGCAGAGGGATGCATCCGTGGCCCCCAGCTGCCCTAGGAGGGAGTGCAGGGTCCCTTCCTGAGCCCCAGGGACACCAGAGATTCTGGACTGCTGTTGCTCAGAGAGACCTGAGAGCAGTGAAGCAAACCCCTTGAGCCCCAGGATCCCACAGCTGGTCCTCACGGGACATCCTCTGAAGGGTCTGGGGACCTGAACCATGGAGAGTGGCCCTGAGAGCTGGAGAGGACAGCGAGGAAGGACCAGTTTGCACCATGATGGGGCAGCTGCACCATCCGCAGGGTGCAGGCTCCTGCTCGGAGGCACCATATCCAGGAGCAGCCCATCACAACCGGCTCCAGTACCTAGGGGAGGATGTGCAGCTCCATCAACACATCAGTGCTGGTGAGTTGGGACCATCCTGGTGTCAGGCCAGGTGCTGAAGCCAGGGGGAGGGTCACCCCCAGACAGGTACGCTTGAAAACCGGCTTTAACCAGAGGCTGCAATGAAAAGCCCAGGCCTCAATAACGGGGTCAGGGTCCCGGGACACACTCAGGGAGCAGCCCCCATCCAGCATCTTCTCCACTCCTTTTCTGCAAGCTTCCTTTGTGGTTTGCCCCTTCTCTGACAGCCCCCCCGGTGCCATCTCACAGTGCCTTCAGCCCCTCAGGAATGACTGTCACCTCACTGGGGAAGTGTCCCTGTCCACTGTCAGAAAATAAATGAGTGGCTGAGGTCAGAAGGGTCCTGTGGAGGCATCCAGTCCAGCCCCACTCCCCCTCAACACAGCAGTTCCAACGTGATGATGCTGGCTGGGGCCGTGTCCAGCTGAGTTCTGGGCACCTCCAAAAGCACATGTCCCACCACGTCTCTGGGCTCTTGTTCCCATGTTCGACCACTCTCACAGGGGAAAAAAAATATTCCATCAGGAAAAATTCTAACGATTGCCCATACTGCAATGAGTACCCATCACCTCTGGCTCCCCTGCTGCACCCCAGCAAGCCCAGGGTACCGGAGTAGGCAGGGCAGGGAACGGTGTGGCCCCCAATGCCCCTTCCCTGCTGCTCCCCTCATCCTCCTCACCCCCATGGTCCTGCTGCATTGCCCTGGCCAGTCTCCCGGCCAAAACGGACCCATGCCCTGGGGAGGCAGGTCCAGGTTTGCAGGTGCTGCACTTCCCGGGAGCCTTCACCTTGCCCATGCTGCAGGGGCTGTGGGCTCAGGGCCAAGGAGAGCACAGAGGTCTGCAAGAGCAGCAGGGGAGTGGAAATGGGCAGAGACAGGAAAAGCTTTGGAACAGCCCTTGCTAAGGGAGACATCCATTCACGGCAGACAGCAACTCAAAGCATGAGTGAAACCAGACCCTGGCGGAGAGATAACAGAATAATTACAGTGAAACTGGAATTCAAACCATAGCTTGCTTGCTCTCAGCCCGGAAAAGAGCAGACAAAATAACACAAGACCTACCACACACACATGGCCCCGGGCACCAGGCACTGCCTGCTGGGCGCTGCCCCAGAGAGCTCACCCACAGCCGGAGCCAGGGCCGGGGTCATGCCCACCGTCAGGTAGGGCTGGTGGCACCCAGGGATGCTTCCATGGGGCTCCCTGTGGTACCCAGCCTCTGCAGAGCACCGGCCTGGGGGCCGGGTGAGCATCCCACCCCACCCACGGGCCCCCACGGGGTGGGTAAAAGAGGGGCCCAAGGTCCCACACACTTTCCCAGCATTGCCCCTCACGGCAGGGTTGCCCAGGACCTCGCTTATTTAATTAATGGCTGGGATTTTTTTTTTTTGGCAAAACCGGCTGCAGCCATGGAGCCTGAGCCCTTGCAAGATGCAGTCCTGGTGGGTCACAGCTCTGGCCATGGGCGGTGAACCCAGGCAGTTCCCTCTTCCAGGATGCACCCCATAATTGTAAAAATCACTGTTCCTCCTTCTGCACCAGTGGGAGGCTGAGGGCCGGGCAGGGCAGAGCTAGGGCACTGAGCCCCACTGCCAGCAAGGACCGAGCAGGAGCAAGGGGGAGAGGAGCCAGGGGACTGGTGAGGTGGGAGCTGGAGGCACTTGGAGAAGAGATCATGACCTTCACCCTGGCCTCAAGCACCCACGGACTCAGCCCTGGGCTTGAGCCTGTCCTGGCCTTCCTGTTGCCTCAAGCTGGGATGGGTGCCTGACAGGTGAACAGGCTGCTCCCACCCAAAGCCCCACCAGACAGCTCAAAATAGTAGCAAGCCTGGGGGCCACCAGGTCTCCAGGTCTTCTCCCCATCGCAGTCCCACTGCCATGTCCCATCAGCAGCCCACTCCCCCACTACATAACCACCCTTGCAGAGGGCAACCAGGGACAAGCCCGGGGACAGCAAATCCACTCACTGACTTTGCTGCAACAGGAGCAGAGCATCTGCTGTGGGTGCATCGCCCCAAGCTGTATGTTTTAGGCTCTTATGAGAGCCCACCAGCCCCGCACCGCAGCACAGCACCCACATGGCAAAGGTCCTGGAGCAAAGTGCACCCTTGCACAGCCTGTCACCCCCCTCCCGGCAGCGAGACCCCTGCAGGGAGCCGCACTTCAGGGCTGGGTTTCCCTGCCTGGGCAGGTTTCTGGGCTGGGAAGCACCCATCACCCCAGCCTGGGAACAGGGCATCAAGGGGACTGAAAAATTGGGATTATGGGAGGGTAATCCCAGGATATCAGACCCCTGGCACACTCACCACAGGATAGAAAATATAAACTAGTTGCTGGGAAAATACACTGGGGCAGGGGGTCTCTCACCACTGCTGACCCCCAGGCTCCCGGGATTGACAGGAGGCTGTGCCCCTCGGCCGCAAGCCCTGCCAGGGGTCGGGGCAGCTCCACGGGGCACCACCAGCCCCGGAGGGCCGCGAGCTCCCCTCGCCCTGCTCAGTGCAGAAGCACATTGTCCCGGGATGTGCTTGTCAGGAGGAGGGAAGCAGACCATAAATCACTCCAGCTGTGATGGGAGCTGGGTCCAGGCCATGACCGTGGCAGTACTTCTGCTCCCTTTGCCAAAGGGAACAAGCAGGGCACGGGGGTGCTGGCTGTGCTGCTGCGAGACGCAATCCGTCTGCAATGCTCCTTGTCCAGCCAGGGGGCTGGGCAGCTGCAGTGTGTATTTATATCAAACAGGGGAAAGGGTTGTATTATTTAATTATAATTTTTTTTTTGCAGTACAGCAGGAAATAGCTGGGATAGTTCCATACCTGGTGAGATGGCCAAGGAACTGGGGGCCAAGAAACATAAAAGATCTGGCATCACCCGGAGCATCTGTGCTGAACAGAGCTTGCAAGCATCCGTGGCTCTGCGTGTATCGGCGTGCCTGGCAGGGGGGCAGCAGGTCACAGTGAGGACCCACACACACGGCCCACGCTTTGGGAACCTGTGGTGAGCGGCCAGCATGCGTGGGGTGGCTTGAGGTGAAGCACAGAGCTCCATCACCCAGCAGTGAAGCACGGCTCGCCGGTGAGCTGCCAGCAAGCGCACAGAGTCCAGTGCCTTCCCACCTTGGGGCCAGGGTCAGACGCCCCTCACATCCCCAGCACCTGGTTTTTCTGCTGACCAGGAGGGGACCAGGCTCCTCCACAGCCCGCAGGGACGGTAGCAGAGGGGTCCAAAGCAGGAGCTGCAGAGCCCTTGTGCTTCCTCCCATCCCAGCCAGGAGCCAGGACACCACCACACTGCCCACAGCCCGCTGAGCCCCAGCACAGGACTGGGCATCGGGCTCGTCTCTGGTGTTGACTGTGGTAGAGGTTGCCTAGAGACCTCCTGAGGTCTCTTCCACCCAGCTCTGCCATCGTTTCTGTCCCAGAGCCAATGCACATTAAGCTCTGCCGTCCATCCTGGACATCCCATGGAGACCAAACAACCTCCCCCAAGGCCCGCCGTGCCAGCCAGAGGCTCACTGCTTGCAGACCAGACCTGGTGAAGATCATCGGACTGTGGCACCAAGGGGTGACCTCCCAGCCTCAGCCTCATGGCAGGACAATGCCAGCAGGGAGCAGACATGAGTTCGGGTCAGTCTGGAAGAGGAAGGCTTGGCTTGGCCAAGCATGTGATGTCCAGTGGGCTGCAAAGAGACCAACTCTCAAAAGCAGGGATAGGATAAACCTGGAGAGGCTCTCCTAGGGCACTGAAGCCTCCTCCGACACTGCCACTTCACTGCTGCCATCTCAATCTCAAATCCCAGTCCTACCAGCAGAGCATGGATGGTCTTCATTGAAGGGCATTGAGGGCTCTTTGGGAACCACATTTGCACATTGGTTATAATGGTCCCAGGTGTTTCATGCTCCCTGCTGATGCACGTGAAACAGCACCAAACGCCTTCCTGCCTTTCCTGCCTGCCCCTTCTCTTGCTGCAGGAGGAGGTTCACTGCCTTCCTTCTGCGCTGAAAGGCGGGTATGGTGCCCCAAGGCATCACGCATCTCTGTGCGTCACCACCAGCAGAGGCGAGCAGCAGAAACACGGGACCCACGCAGGATGAGACATCGTCCTCAAACACTTCCCCAGCTTACAGCGGTTTGCAGCTCATGGACCTCCCAAGCCAGAGCTGAGCCTTTTTATGCGATTATCCCTGGTGGATTTTTCTTCCATGAACTTGAGCTGAACCCACCCTTTGAACCCACATGAGCTCCTAGTTTACTTGTTCTCAAGGATAATTCTCAGACGAGATTTCTTCAGCCAGTGCATAAAGTGCCATAAGACAAAAGCCCACCAGGCTTATCCAAACACCCATTACCCAGACCTCCAGCCCACCCTCAGCTCTCAGCCCTACCGGGACGACATTGGCCATGCTCCCCACCCAACACCAAAGCAGAAAAGGAAAGCAACCAACCAGCCACCCTAGAGCCATGGTCACACCTCCCCAGGACTGCTGGGACCACCGGGGACCACCTTCACCTTCCCCACAGGCTCTTGAAAGTGCATCAGCCCTCTCCAGCAGGCCAGGCTGCATCTGCCCATGCACTCGCGTTACCCTGTCTCTAATGATTTAATGTCGTTTCCGCTGTCTGGGCCCCTCCTCCTTGTTCTTGAGATAATTGGGGAGATTTCCATTTCGCCAGATTCCTAGCCTCTCTCTGAACTTACTCCCTTAAAGCCATTTCTGGAGGACCACGCAGCTCCCTGGCGGGATCCTCCCTCGCACATGCTTCCCAGGAGTTATCACATAGCCGTTCTCAGCCCAGAGTCTTCTTTTTGCTGCTCTCCTTCCTTTTCCAAGACATTAATTGCACATCCTCTTCCAGCTGCAACTGTGAGTTAGGATAGACCCACCACCAGACTGCCTAACCAGGTCATTTGGATCAACGTGGGTTGGAGAGCGTTCAAACAGCTCAAGCCAGGAAATCCAAAGATGCAATCCTCCGGCAAAATCCTCCAAAGCTGAAATCCTCCGGCAAAGGGAGGACAAGACTCAACAGCCAGGAGTGCTTGGTTGACACCGTTTCAACCACAAGAGAACACGTCATTGAGCTCTAGGATGGATGAACTCTCAGTCCGTGGTCATCATCACCCAAATGGTTGTCACCTGCTTGTCAACCCAAGCTCAAAGCCACTTCTTTGTCTTCCGTGCCTGCTTTCCCTGAATGTGTTACACCGTCCATGGCTGGTGATTTGGTTCCAGTTGGAATTGGCAAAGCTCAGCTCAGGTTCAGCTCAATTAAAGAAAAAAAAATAATGGTTTGACCTATTTGGTGCCACTCCCCAAGGGAACCCCACAATCCTCATTTGTGCAGGATGGGCAGGGTGTGAAGCAACTGAGGGATCCTCCATCCCTCCTACCAAAGGTGAGCTGCTGGGCTCAGAGCAGAGCTGGGATTTGCAGACACCCCTGCAAAAGGAAGTCCTGGGCTCCCAGAGATAAAGCAAGAGCCTGAGGGCAAAATAAATGAGGCAATTGGGTGCAGCAGCCCATCCTCCTTCCTGAATATCTGTAACCTTAGGTGCTGGTGGAGGGAATTACAAATTGCTTTTTGAGACTCAGATACCCAAATGCCACCTAAGTCCCGGTGTAGACAGAGTTGAGATGGCTTGACCTCACCAAACATCCAGAAGTGCTTTACGATCATCAAGGTGGACCTCAAACAGATAAGGTCCAGACTATCCAGGGCTCACCATCTGAGTCATCTCCCAAGTCACAAGAAATCCCTTCATTTCTTTACAGCCACGAAGCCACTCATTAGTTCCTGTTCCAGTGAAAGTTTGCACCTTGAGCTGAACTTCATTGACTGCAGCTTCCACCCCCTGAATCTCATCCAGCCTGTCCCTGATCGTGTCCCAGGACGTGGCAGTCACTTCCCAGGACACACTGGCAAACTGGAGGCGATTTGGCCTGGAGAGCCAGGGGGATGAGATCTTGGAGCAGGGCTGCATCCCACAGGTGCAATCTGGGCGGTCCGGACGGTGGCAGGGGAGGTAGTCGGGGGGATTTGCACCCAGCCCTACCTGGAGTCCCTAGGACACGCTCTGGGGTTTACACAGGGATGTGATCATCTCAGGGCAGGAATGGGGAGCTCCTGGGGTGTGGGTGGGAAGGGACACCAAGGCACAAGGGTGCTGTCCCACGAGGGAGGCTGAGTCATAGAGCCTGTGGAGGTGTTCACCACGTGATGGCACTGCCAGTGGGCATGGGAGCAGGGAGGGGGTGCCGTGGGGTGCTGGGCTGCGAGGGAGGGGTGCAGAACACGGTGGGGTGTGACAGGGCAGGCAGGGGTTGTGCGGGCGCGGGTGGGAGCTGAGGGAGCGGGCTCTCATGTTGGTGTTGGACTTGGCCAGGGTGGCAGGTGGAAGTCCCTGGTCAGGGGAAGAGAGGCGATGGCAGTGGGGAGCAAGGGGGAAGGGGGAAAGAGCAGCTGGGGCAGGCATGGGAGTGAGGTCCATGGCCTGGGGTCCGTGGAGGGCTCCTCAGTGGCTGAGGAGGAGGCTGAGCTGGGCAGCGGGTGCTCAGGCGAGAGCTGCAGAAAGGGGCCGGTTTGGGTGGGGACGGTGAGAAATGGGAATGTCACCAGTGTGGGAACGCTCTGCCCCCGTGTGTACTGAGGTGGGGGCGTGCCCGGGGTGCAGAGGGATGGGGGCACCATGCACCGGGGGGCGGGGGGATGGAGCACCACCCATTGGGGATGCAGGAGGGGTGGGACACCATTGGGACAGAAGGGGTGGGAGCCACCATTGGGATGCAGAGGGGTGGAATGGAGCACTGTGCACTGGGGGTACAGGAGGGGTGAGAGGACCATGCATTTGGGGCACAGAAGGGGTGGGAACACCATGCACTGGGGATGCAGGACGACACATGTCCAGAGGTTAGGGCCTACCTAGGATCACCGTGGCCTGGGGACGTGCTCGGCACGGTGGGGAAGCCCAGCTGCATGGGCCCAGGGCAGCAGCCATGCTCGGAGCCCTGCAGGGTGGCAGGCCACGGGCAGGGACCACGTCGGGGCCCTGGGAGCTGTGTGTGGTGTGGGCAGCGTGGCTCACTGGCAGAGGACAACCCTCCCCAGCCATGTGAGCAGTCAGGAATCAGCAAAGTGCGCTGCTCCCCCGGTCTGCCTGCCTGCGCCACCGGTCTGATCTCCAGACAGCCCTGCGCCGTGCCACGCTGATTTATATCTCGGCCTCTTCTTGCTACCTGGTCATGAGCCATGCGGGCGTCAGGGACCGGTGCAGAGGGTTTAGTGACAGCAGCCCCAGCCACCATCAATCACAGCAACGCGTGGATTTACGAACTGAGAAGTCAGGCAGGAGCCCAGTGATCCCGGGCGAGCTCGTGGTGCAAAGTGAGGTGTGTTAGGGGGCAAAATCCATGGACACCAGGGGGCTGGGGTTTAGGGAAGGACTGGGCAGTTCAGGGGCTGATGGACTCCAGCCACGTTTGCATTCTGGGAAAGGAAAATGCTGCGTCCTCCAAGCATGCAAGTGTGGAGCCACCCCAGCCTACGGCAGTGGGTGACACCCCACCAGTGACCCCATCCGTCCTGCTGCCCCTCAGCTTCAGGGACACGTACCCTCCCACCTCTGCCTCCCCACAAGGGGGTCGCCAGGTCCCTCCTGACTGGCACCCCATGGGATTTTTCTGCCCTGCCCTGCTCAGGGCCCAGCTCTGCACCATGGGGCAATACACAGAGCACCCCACTTTGGAAGGGCAAGTCCTGCATCGTGTGGGACTCACATGCCCCATGGGGTGTGCAGCAGAGAGCTCAGGGTACCATTGGGGTCCCTTCACAGAGCTGCGCCTGCCTTGGGGTGTCCTGAGGACATTCCCTGGCTCTGGCAACCTCCCTGCAGCACCAAGGAAGTGGAGAAGGGAGGGGGCACAGAGATAAAACATGCAGCCCATGACCCTGACACCCTTTGGTGGCAGCCACGGAGACCATGGTGACTGCCACCAAAGTCCCCTGGGCCAGAAGCTGCCAAGTCCCCAGCTGGCACCTGCGAGCATCCGCCCCTCTGCCCAACCCCAGGAAACACCTCCACCTGATGGCTGGACCTAGGGGCTGGAAAACACCGAAGTGCCGGGCTCTGAGCACCCATGAGCATGAATATTTGGGTCCAGAGATGCATGTGCAAACACCCATGCCACACAGAGCTGCCCACGCAGCCCACGCAGGGCACCCAGCCCCTGCAGAACACCCTTCCTGCCTGTTGTCATGGCTGAAGGCTACATGGAGAAGCTGGACTCTCAGCTGCTGCTGAAGGCCGCATGGTGCTGCTCTGGGGGGGTCTTTTGGCCATCGTGGGACCCAGGACCTGCAGGGCCCTTGTCCCACGGGGCTGTGTGGGGCAGAGCAGCTCTGGGGCAGGGTGATGCACCAGCCTGTGGTGCTGGGTGGGGGAAGCAGACGAGAGGCATCTAGGAGGTCTGGCAGAGTATGAGCTGAAGGGGTTTGATGGATTCATAAACCAAAGATGGATGTGCATGTCAAGGCAGCCCTGGAAGAGGCTCGGGCTGGCGTGCCTGCAGCTCCTGCGAGCTCCCAGCACCCAATGCCGGCAGGAGCTACTCGGATCAGGAGTAGGATGCACAGGGCACTAGCAGGGATGCTCCCTGCAGCCTCCAGCCTGCATCCCATCCCTCACCCCACGAGCACAGCCATCATGGCTGCCGATGGCCCGGGACACAGGGCCATGTGTGTGATTGCACTTTGCCATCCTTGGGCCCAAACCACCATGTGGGTCCCACCAGCCACAAGCTCTCAGCTGGGCGCTGATGGGTGTCACCGCAAACCACCCAGCCCGGTCAGGGTGCCCACAAAAGCACAAGACTTCTTCTGTGCTCTTGCCAGGGACCATCTGCCCATCACTAACTGATGCCCCTGGGCTTATGGACGACATGGGCAACCCAGCAAGCCCCTGGGGCATGTGCAGCTGTGGCACTAGGCATCCCACAGCTCCACGCCGATGGAGAGGCTTAGGGACTTCCCTCCAGCATCATTTTGTGCAGGGGACAGCATTAGTCCCACCCTGAGGACCAAGGCAATGCCAGGAATGCTGTGTACTGGTCTTTGGAAATGCAAGCCCGCCTGCCCGGTGCATCAACTGCCACCACAGATGTTACCTAGGGGTCCGGGGCCAGCTCCGATGTGGGACCCACAGGCGGGTTAGGAGCAGATGACATTGCTAGAACTGGAAGAGTGCAGCCTGGAGCTGCCCAGCCCCGCAGAGGATCCCAACCCATCTCACACCTGGTCTTTCCCATCACCTGTCCCAGTTCAGCAGCAGGTTCCAGGGCAAGGGACCCACCTAAACCACCCTTCCACCCCTGTGCCTCCCTCATGGTGAGGGAGGACACCAAGTCATGCCAGAGGTCTGTGGGCTCGGGGTGGCCAGCCAAGCCCCCAGCCTCCCTGTTGAGGGGTAATGGGGACAACCAACTGCAGCAGTGACCCAGCCCCAACTCCAGGGTCCCAGCAGGACAGGGTGACGCACCCCATGCAGCCAGGGGCACGGCCAGACCCCCCCATTCCCAGGCAGGGGACAAGGACAGGGCCCAAGGAACTGTGCCGGGGCAGCAGGACAGCACCTGCCCGAGGTCCCAGCACCAGCCCCAGGCCATGTGCAGCCTCAGCACTGGCACTGGCTACAGGGAAACTCCAATCTGCCACAACCCACTGCCACTCATTGCGGGGGTCCCCACTGTCCTGCCATGCATCCTCGGGGGACAGCCTCGGTCCTCCGACATTGGCACCGGCTCCAGTCCAAACCCCGGCTGGCTGGCGCTGGGTCCAAGCCAGCCCAAAGCCGCCATGATGCGGGGCAAAGCTGTTTGCACAGCTGTGCACGGCACGGTGGACCAAGTCAGCCCCGGGAAGGCAATGTTTGGAAAAGCACTGGCTAATTTGGGTCTGGACTCATGAGTGTCGAGGCTCGGGGAAGGCAGGCGCACACTGCAGTGGAGCCAGGGGCGGGGTGGGGGGGGGGGGATGCTGGCAGGGTACCCTGCCTCTGGTTTATCTTGTAAACAAAGGCCAAGCTTCAATGGGTGGTGGAAGCCATGTTGGGAGCGTGAACGCCACTGTTAGTGGCCCGGCCACACAGCCTCCCGGCAGTGATGGCAGTGCCAGGGAAAGAGGTGCAGAGCTGGGGGGGTCAGGACTGGGCCTGCGCCAGCAGCTGCAGAGGGGACAGGGTCCCTGCGTGTGGTGGCAGGAGCGGTGGCAGGAGCGGTGGCAGGGCTGCAGCCCCCCGCGGAGCCTGGCCAGGAGCCGCCCCGCGTGTCCCGGGCGCGGGTGAGGGTTGATCCCCGCTCCCGGGGGTCCAAGCCCTCGCCGCCCACCCCAGCCCCACGCACCCCGAGGGATGCTCCGGGGGCGGCCCCAGCGGTGACACCGGGCTGCTGCCAGCCGGGAGAAAGCGCGGTGGCCGGGGCTGAGCCCGCCGGGGCCGGGGGCCGCGGGCCGGGGGCCGGGGGGACCGGGGGCCGGGCGGCGCGGCCATCGCGGGCGGAGGGCTCCCTCTCGAGGCCCCCGGCCAGCACTGCCCGGCCGAGGGGCAGAGCGAGCCCCACGCGTGACCGCGGGCAGATCCCCACGGGGGAGCCGGGGCAGCTGGATGGAGACAAAGCAGCCGCGGTGGCCAAGGAGGACGTGGGGACAATGGAGGAGCCGCACCAAGATGCCCAAGCAGCCGAGCAGGAGGTGACGAGAGCCAGTGCGGCCTTGGGGCACCCTCATTTTCTTTCAGTCATTAATTAGCAGCTGGATTTGTCTGGATCGCCCCCGGAAGAAGCCCGAAGCCAAGGGATGAGTCCCAACAGCCAAGGGTGGCCCCCCAAGCCAGAGCTCGTCCCATGTCCTCCACTGCAAATACCACAGATTGGTTTAGCAGAAGAGAAGAGCTGCTCCCAATGCAGTGAGACTCACCGAGCAGCCTCCCATGGAGAGCACCTCCAGTTGGGGTCCTATCCACCCAAGAGCTAACGAACGTCCCTCGTTAATCAGCTGGATATGGTACATTACATTACAAATGCTGGGCACGTGGATCAAGGGGGAAGGCCTCCTGCCACCTCCTTGCATATCGTGTTGGCATTCAGTGATGTTTCTTGTCCTGCTTCCCGTGAGAAAAACTCAAACTTGACATAGCCAAGAGGTTCTACCTCCTTCATGTTCCTTCCCTCTGTCCCCAAACTCTGCCTGTTGGTACACACCTCCCACACGGGCACGGGGCAGCACAGAGTGGCCACCCTATGGGACTGGCTGGGCAGCGGGAGATAGAATCATAGAATCACAGAATCGTTTGGGTTGGAAAAGACCTTTAAGCTCACCAAGCCCAACCGTTCCCCTAACCCTGCCATCCCACCACTAAACCCTGTCCCTCAGCACCTCGTCTGCCCAGCTTTTAAATACTCCCAGGGGTGGGGACTCGACCCCTTCCCTGGGCAGCCCCTTCCAGTGCTTTACAGCCCTTGCACGGAATTTTTCCCAATGTCCAACCTAAACTTGCCCTGGCACAACTTGAGGCCATTTCCCCTCGTCCCATCGCCCATTCCCTGGGAGCAGAGCCCGATCCCCCCCGGCTCCCCGCTCCTCTCAGGCAGTTGTAGGGAGCGAGAAGGGCTCCCCTCAGCCTCCTCTGCACCAGGCTGAACACCCCCAGCTCCCCCAGCCGCTCCCCAGAAGCCTGGGGCTCCCAGACCCCTCCCCAGCTTCCTTGCCCTTCCCTGGACACGCTCCAACCCCTCCGTGTCATTCTGGGAGTGAGGGGCCCAACCCTGACCCCAGCATTCGAGGGGCGGCCTCACCAGCGGCCAGCACAGGGGCAGTCACTGCCCTGCTCCTGCTGGCCACACCACTCCTGATACAAGCCAGGATGCCCTCGGCCCTCTTGGCCACCTGGGCACACTGCTGGCTCACATTCAGCCGCCTGTTGACCAACACCCCCAGGTCCTTTTCTGCCAGGCAGCTTTCCAGCCACTCTTCCCCACGCCTGGAGCACTGCGTGGGTGGACACATCAGGCCATGAAGGACCTGGTGGTGGGTGCCCTCTTCCCCAGGGCCTGGGCAAGCTGCTCAGCTTTAGGATGTCACCTTCACCTGGTGGGACATGATGGGTTCAGGTGGTGGCAGAGGAGCGTGGTCACCACTCGCTCACTGCTGAGTGGTGGCTCCGAGTGGATGCAGGCGTGGAGGTGAAGGACATGTGGAGCTGGGCCAAGGGGCTGGGGGGGGGGCCGGGGACAAGGGGGCTTGCGCGGCAGCGGGGGGGGACAGGGCCTGGGAACACTGCGGGGAGAAAGCGGTGGCCCTGGGGCACTTGGTGCCAGCTCTCCCAGGGTGCTTGGTATCATCCCCAACGGGGCACTTGATGTCACCCCCCCGGATACTTGGTCACCCCTTGGTGGGGTGGCACTGGATCACCCACCGGGGCGCTCGGTGTCACCCCGCTGGGACGCTCAGTCATCCTCCCGGGGCACTCTGTGCACCCTGGGGCACTCGGTGTTGACACACACCCCCCCCCAGGGCGCTTGGCGTCACCCCACCCAGCGCACCCGGTCCCCCTCCCGGGGCGCTTGGTGCCACCCCCTCGGGGCACTCTGTCGCCCCCCCGCGGGGCAATTGGTCACACCCGGCCCATTTGATCCTTCCCCCCCCTCCCGGCGCACTTTGTCGCCTTTCCCTCTAACGGAGCGGGACGGAGGCGGTGGCGGCGCAGGCCCAGCGGCCAATGAGGCGCTGGGGGCGAGGCCTGGGTGGGGTCGAGGAGCCAATGGGGCGCTGGGGGCGTGGCCAGGGCGGCGTCGAGGAGCCAATGTGGCGTTGAGGGCGTGGCCGGGGCGGGGTTGAGGAACCAATGGGGCGCTGGGGGCGTGCCCGGGGCGGTGGCGCGGCGCGGCGCGGCGGGGAGCGGGTGACGGGGTGCACGGTGGGCGTCGCTGCCCGGCGGCGCGGCTGTACGCGGCTGGGCCGCCCGCTACGGCGGGGGGGAGGGGCGGGGGGTGCCGGGACCGCCCCGGCCGCCGCTTCGCTCGCCTTCTCCTTCCCCGCGAGGCCCGCCGGGGCGCGGCTGCTCGACGTGGCCTGCGGCACCGGGCTCGTAGCGCGGGGGGGGGGGGGCGGGGAGCAACGGTGCCGGTGTCCGTCCGTCTGTCTGTCGCCGCAGCTCCGCCGCCGCGGCTTCCGCTGCCTGCACGGCGTGGACGGCAGCGCGGGGATGCTGGAGCGGGCGCGGAGCACCGGGCTCTACCGGCAGCTGCGGCGGTGCGTCCTGGGCCAGGAGCCTCTGCCCGCGCCCGCAGGTAACGGGCTGGCACGGCGGGGGGAGGAGGACGCGGCCCCGAGGGTGCCCCGGTGACGCCGCGCCTGTCCCCGCAGAGCACTACGATGCCGTGACAGTGGTGGGGGCCCTGGGCGAGGGGCAGGTGCCCAGCGCTGCCGTGCCTGAGCTGCTCCGTGTCACCAAGACGGGTGAGTGGGTATCCCCCACGTCCCCTCCCCGCCGGGACCCCCGGGGTGGCAGGACGGGAACACCGGGGCCCAGCGGATGGGGGCCACTGGCCCTGTGGCACAGCCAGGATGTGGCCTTGTCCCTGCTACCAGCTGCAGGCAGGGACGTGCAGTGGCTCCCTGGTCCCTGGCTCTGCCTGCTGGGGGGCCCAGGCAGGGGGCGGCGGTGGGGGTGGCACTCCTGGTGCACGGCAGCCTGTGCTGGGCTGTGATGGCCTGCCTGTCCCCTGCCTGCTGGCCTCCTGGCCTGCCCACTGGCCTGCCTGTCCCTGCCTGCTGGCCTGCTGGATGATTCCCAGCAGAGTCTTACTGCCTCCCCTTGACCCCTTCTTTCCAAGGGGATGCCGTCCCCAGCAGGGGATACCAGCCGGTGGTGGCATCACCTGTCCCCTCTCCCAGCAGGAGGCCTCCTCTGCCTGACCACGAGGAGCAACCCCTCAAACCTGCGGTACAAGGCGGAGCTGGAGGCAGTGCTGGAGGGGCTGGAGAGGCAGGGAGCCTGGCAGAAGGTGCTGGCCCAGGAGGTGGAGCGCTGGGAGAGGGCCACCTCCGAGGAGGAGAGCACCCAGAGCACCGGCTACATCTCCGGGGTGATCTACATCTATCGGAAGTGCCCTGTACCGCCCCTCGAGGAGGGCTGAGAGTCGAGGTGGCTCTGCAGAAGCAGGGGGAGCACTGGCCCCCTTGTAAAACCCAGCCCAGCAACCCCCTCCCGCAACAGGGCAGCTGTTGGGGGGTGACAACGTTTTGGGGAAGCATCCCCATTCCCTTACCCCAGAGGTCTGGGCCCTGGGGTCTCCTGGGCACCACCGTTAGCTCTGACATTCAGGTGCCATCCCTGACACATTGGCCCTCGCCGTGACATCTCGCAGACCCACCTGGCTGTTCAGAGGCACCTTCTGCCTGGGTGCCTTCTCCCTGCCATGCCCACCTCTCAGCCCTCACGGTCCAAATCTGGAGCCTTCTTCATCTTCCCCATCCCAGACCTCTGTGGGGACTGGCGGAGGTGGGTCCCCATCGACACATCCTTCAGCCCCCCCCATCCTCATCCTCCCCAGGAGTTAACCCCGTGCACCCTGTGGTACAACAGACCTCCACATCCAAACCAGGAACAGCTATGCCAACGTGACGTCCTGCCGAAGAAGCTTCCCAAGGACATCAGCCTTTCATCCTGCAGTGGCTGCTTAAGTCTCTCATTTCCCTACAGCTTTGTAGTTAATGGGCTGGGTGGGAAATGGGGCTGGAAGGGCACTGCCTGCCCAGCCTGTTCCCCCAGCCCCATGCTGCGCTGCCTCCACTCCTCCTCCTTGGGAAGTTTTGTACCCAAATCTCTTGCTGGAGTATTTCCTTTGTTCCTTTTCTCTTCCCCTAGACCTGCTCATCCTGTTCCCCTGGCCCTGGGCAACAGGTTACTTCATTCCCCACCGGAGCTCTTCCCTGGTGGAAGGCTGTCCCTGTCCCCCACCTGGGGGCATCCCACATCTCCCACACTCACCCTCCCCTGCCCCCCGGGCCCCCCCCCCCCGGGCCCCCTCCCGGCCTTCCCAACCCCCTCCTACACTGCCTGCCTGCCCTGCGTTGTTCCCAGAGCAGTGGGGCTGCAGACCCTCTGGGGTGGGCAGGGGAGGGCAGCCAGGAGCCAGGTAGGGGGGATTTGGCCTTTCTCTGGGCTCCCTCCTAGTCCCTGGGGTCTCAAAGGACCAAGTGCTGGGAGCCTGGAGTCCCCCTGTGCCCCTCTTGGCCCTCAGCACCCTCGCCCTGCCTCAGTTTCCCTGCTGGGGCATGTGCAGGGAGCGCCCTGGCTGGATACCACCGCATCCTCCTGGGGACACGGGGACATGCCAGGTGCCGGGGCAGCAGCCCCCGAGCTGGCAGGCCATGACACCCATAGGACACCTCACCATCCTCCCCCCCGCGCCACTTTGCAATGAGCCCAGTCAGCTTTGGTGGCACCAAGATGTTTATAGCCCAGCACAAGCGTAGCCCCTGCACCCCGGGGAAGGGCATGGGTGGGAGGAGCCGGGCAGGAGGACCCTTCTGGGGTGCAGCCAGCCTGGGTGGGGGGAGTGGGGTGTGCAGGCAGCACGGGACGGTAATGCTCTCCCTTGGGCTGGCACCCGGGCGCTGGTGGCTCACACGTAGTCCTTCATGGGGTAACCCATCTGGCTGCAGGTTTTCACTGCTCTGTACTGCTTGGGGTAGGGGTCCTGCTGGGATGGGGGTCCCGAGCAGCACAGGATGCCCCCACCAAAAAGCTGGAGGGCACTGGAGGCCCAGCCGATGTAGAGGGCAGCCCCCAGCTCTCTCTTGAGGGCCTCGGGCACCATGGGGTTGTAGAAGTTGCTGACAATGCTGTTAGCAGACCAGGAGACGGGGATGAGCAGCATGATGCTGGCCAGGATGAAGATGGCGCCTGCCACAATGGAGATCTTGGTCTTGGTGCTCTTGTCATCCACGCAGCGGGTGCAGTCCGCACCCGACATGGCGGTGAGGAAGGCGAAGAAGGCCACGAAGATGGAGGTGACCACCAAGGCACGAGCCGCTTGCAGGTCGGAGGTGAGCTCCAGCAGGGAGTCGTAGACCTTGCACTGCATCTGCCCTGTGCTCTCATACACGCAGTTCATCCACAGCCCTTCCCAGAAGACCTGGGCCACCACGATGTTGGAGCCGATGAAGGCCGTCACCTTCCACATGGGCAGCGCACAGGTGAGGATGGAGCCCAGCCAGCCCAGCACAGCCAGCATCAGCCCACCCAGCTGCATCGTCATCGTCGCCATCACACCTGCAGGGACAGGGCACAGCCATCACGCATGCGGCCCTGAGCCGGGGGGCTTTCTGAAGAGCATGGACTGGGAGTGTCCTGCTCCCCATCTGGGTGGGAAAGGCTTCAGACCAGCGTGGGGACACGTGTGGCATGGGGCATTGCAGCAGGGGGGCTTGGGGACACCTTTGGCATGGGGCATTGCTGCAGGTCAATACGGGGACACGTGTGGTGCCCAGGTCCTGGGGAGGCCGAGGTGCAGGAGCCCCCATGTGCCATGTTACCCCCTATGGTGTCCCCATGGCACAGGGCAGACCTCTGCCATCGCCCCCTCCCAGCTGCCCTACGTACTAAGTGGTAGGGAGAGTTCAGCTTTTGGGGAGCAGGATGAGGGGCTCACTGTGCCCATCCCAGCATGCTCCAAAGTGCAGACCCCCACCCCACGCTCACCTCCATGTCCTGCTGTGGCAGCCACCCCACAGCAGCCACCCCATGCCCTGCTCCATTGCTGGTGCTTCAGCCTCCCTGGCCACAAGCATTACGCTGGGGAGCACGGGCCGGCGAGGCAGTCCCCTGCCCTCGCTGCAGCCCCAGCTGTCCCCTTGAAGGGCGGGTTTTGCTTTGCCCTCTGCAGCTGCGCTGCAGTGCCCTTTGGACCCCAGATTTCCTCTCTGGGGAGCTGGAAATGGGTCAGAGCTCGGGTCTGCCTCCACTCCTGGCTGTGGTGCTCATCACTTTCAGTGATACCCGCTCTTCCTTCGCACCAGAAGCAGCACCAAGAGGGCAAACCCCTGGCGAGGGGCTATGGAGCCCAGGGCCACCGCAGGCATCGCCCCTGTGAGAGGGGTGGCCAGTACAGGGGGACGTGCCGGACTCCACCATGGTCACACACAGCCTCCCAGGGCTCAGCCCAAATCACTGCTCGGCCCCGCGCAGAGCAGAGACCCCACACTGTCATGGGGCAGAGTGCACCCACGGGTGTCTGCACCCGCACTCGGCAGCCAGGACCAGCCAAGTTTTTATGAGCCCCGAGAGGCAGCAGGGTGTGGGCTGTGCAGGAGGTTTCGCTGTGGTTTCTCCGGTCCCGGTTTCGGTTTCTTCGGCCACTCCTTCCCCAGCACCTTTTGTCCCTCGGCATGGTGACGGACACCCGGCACTGGGACTTTGCCTCCCCTGGTCCGTGAAAAACCCCTTTGGGCCAAAAATAGAGTTCCTCTCTCCCAGAAAAAGGGAGATCAGCCTCCTGGGAGGCCGGGGGGCTAGGACGATGGGAAGCCATCCCAGGCACCCTTCCTCAGCCAGTGGGACCTGGACCACAAGAGACACCCAAAATGGGGTGCAAGACTGCTCACCGGAGCAGCGCGCTCGCATTCCCACTCGGCAACCAGCCCCGCAGAGCCATGGGAGCATTCTCCAACATTCCCACCCCCAGCGAAGGGACCGGGGAGCTGGGAGCCCTCAAGCCCCCACACCCAGACGAGACACCCACGACCTCACATTTGCCAGGCAGCCGGCGTCACCCATTGTCCCTGCGCACCCTGCGGCACAAGGGAAGGACGTTCCCAAGCTGGTGTAGTGCCGGCTGCTCCGCGCTATGCCGGAAGCAAGATAGGCAAAACACCTGGCGTTGCCCACACCAGCCCCGGGGTGCTCCCAGCCGGGGCTGTCAGGTGGCCCCGGGGCCAGCGCGCCCCAACCCGCCTCGCCGGCGCCCATCACCTTCTTCCTGCTCAGGAGGGAGGATCATGCCAGGACAAGTGTGGAGCAGCCCCGACGCCGCGTCCAATGCCACCAGGGCATCGTGCCATGGAGGCACCCATTGTCACCTCCTGGGGAGCAGCGGCCCAGCGTGCCTGGGGAGGGGAGCGGTGGCTGATGCCAGGGCTGGAGCAGGGGACGGAGCATGGCTGGGATCACGGGAGGCTCTGGAGAGCAGATTTGGGGGATCTCAGGAGGACGGGGGTCTGTGGCACAGGAGCACCAGGCTGACCCCCCGCTGAGGCAGATGTTGGAGAGGGTAAAGAAAACGAAGCACAGCAGGGTCTGAGGAGCTGCCATTTAATGGGGGAAGGCTGCGACATGGGGACGGATGGCAGCACAGCCCAGGGGGGCATCGCGAGCCACCCCCTCCTGCCGGGGCACCCTACTCAGGGAATGCCAGGGGGGACCATGGGGCTGGGTGCACCCCACGGGACAGGGTTGGGTCCAGGAGCTGCTCCCCTGCATGCGGGTGCACAGCCCTGCTCCACTCCTACCTTCCCGACCGGTTCTCCCAGCCCAGCCGCTGCCTTCCCACTCCCAGGATAATGATGCCCCCGCCCCAGGGAGCTGCTGCGAGAAATCACACGTCTGTACCACCGCTCCGAGCTCTGAAAGTAGGTCAGTACCAAAATCCAGGGTATGTGCAGGCGAGAGCCCCTGCCGCCCCTCGAGACCCTGCCAGGGTTTGCAGACCCAACATGTCCCCAGGACCACGTGGGACAGGTTTGCCATCCCCACCGGCACCGCCACCCACCCCGAGGGACGCATCCTGGGGGGGTTTTACCGGGTGAGAGCCCTGTGCCACCCGTGGGACCGTTGCCCAGGAGTGCTGGGAGCTGCGGCACACCCCGACACCGGGAGCTAGGAGATGCTCCGGGGGTGACACGATGGTGTCTTGGAGAAGATGCTACGGCTGGGTGTTCCGGGGGGAGTGGGACCCCCACCGAGGGGACAGCCAGGACAGGCTCTCCCTGTTCCCCATCTCAACTGAGATTAAAGAACCAGCTTCAATCCCCGGCGAACAAAGGCAGCTCTGTCTGCCCTCCCTCGCACCGCCCCGGCACCCAGCCAGCCCCCAGCCCGGCTGGGGGGGTGTCTGTGGGCCAGGGGCACCCCGGGAGGTGCCGGCTCCCTGGTGAGGCTGGGGGATCCAGGTGGGCTCAGCGGATCCTAGACGTAGTTGCTGGCTGGCAGCGAGCGAGTGGCAGTGAACTTGGCGGAGTAGGGCTTCTCGCCCCGGGGGGGGCAGGTGCAGCAGAGGATCCCCCCCCCCAGCAGCTGGAGTGCAGAGGCTGCCCAGCCCACGTAGAGGGACGACCCCAGGTCCCGCTTCTGGGAGTCGGTGACCAGCGGGTTGTAGAAGTCCCGGATGATGCTGTTGGCTGACCAAGAGACAGGGATGAGGACGAGGACACCGGCGATGATGAAGATGACGCCGGAGAGGATCATGACCTTGGCTTTGGCAGTGTCGTCCTCCACGCAGTTGGTGCACTTGCCACCGGCGACGGCAAGCAGGGTGCCCAGGACGGCCAAGATGATGGACACCACCACCATGGCGCGAGCTGCTTGCAGGTCCTGCGGCAGGGCCAGCATGGAGTCGTAGACCTTGCACTGCATCTGCCCCGTGCTCTGCACCACGCAGTTCATCCACAGCCCTTCCCAGATGATCTGGGCCACCACGATGTTGTTGCCAACGAAGGCTGTCTCCCGCCACATGGGCAATGCGCAGCAGAGGATGGAGGCCAACCAGCCGATGACAGAGAGGGCAATGCCCAGCACCTGCAGCCCCATGGAGGCCATCGCTCGCTGCCTGCACCCCTGCCCACCTCCCGCAGCGCAGTGCCGGCTGCCGGGACCATGGCACGGCGTTATATGCCTTTGCCGAGGGAGGAGCGCCGGCCGCTGCCGCCGTCCTGCCGCCAGCACCGGATGGAGGGGTAAAACCAGTTTCCCGGGATTCCTCCGCTTGCATTTCTCCCTGCAGCTATGGCACTTAATACCCTGGCTGCTCCGCAGGGAGGAGGATGCCGGGGACCGGGATCGGGCCACCCAGGTGCAGGAGCGCGTCCCACCGCTGCCCCTGGGCAGGCAGGAGATGCCAGGGGCAGCCACCAGGGCTCAGCCTGGGATGCTGAAGGGGAAGAGCCAGTGTCTGGGCATCAGGATGTCTCTGCTGTCACCACTAGCGCCTCCTGCTCCATCACCTGGATGGGTCCCTCCATGCTTTCGTGCCTCAGTTTCCCCCCAGCTCGTGGGGCAGCTGCTCCAGCAGTGGTCTAGCCTCCGGCCCCCCACGGCTCTGTGCCAGGGGAGCAGCATGCCATCCCTGCCCTGCCACTGGGCTCCCTGCCCGGCAGGACACAAGCAGCTCCTGTTTGTTCCTTGGCGTCCGTACCAGCTTTTCCTAGCCTTCCACCGGCCCTCGGGCGGGAGGTGTCACCACCCAGACCCACAAACCGGTTGGAGCGGCTGCCGGTTCCCCGCAGAGGAGAGACGGTGCTGCCCGGGGCGAGGAGGGGGCAGACCCCAAAACCCACCCCACCTTGTGCTCCACCACCAAGCCGGCGTTCACATGGCAGCCCTCAGTCCCAGCCCTGCTGACGTCCTGCTGCCCGTGCTGCCTGCGCTGCTGGCACTGCCCGTGCTGCCTGCACTGCCCGTGCTGCCCATGCTGCCTGCGCGCTGCTGGCCGGGCCGGGGCTCGGGGCTGCAGGGGGCAGAGGTGGCCTTGAGGCGTCCCAGTGCCGCCGCTGCCCCAGTGGGGACCAGGGTGCCAGGTGCAGGCAGGGCAGTGGGGCCGGCAGGGCCACACGGTGCTGGCAGCATTTTGGCACAACTGGCTGTATCCAGTGGCCGATACCAATGCCAGTGCTGATGTCGATGCCCTGGTCACTGCCCGACCTCTCCTTTAACCCATGAGCCCCCGCACACATCCCCTCCCCGCTCTCTCTGAAGTCCCTCCAGCATCCATTCAGGCACAGCATGAGGCCAGACAGACTGCGAGGACAGACAGGTGGACATTGCACTGTTCCCCCACCCCAGCTTAATCCCGGGCCTCTGGAAAAGATAACAGGGCCTGAGATAATCTTAGTTTTTCCAAACACTGTGGTTACCGATGCGATCCAGTCACTTGAGCCAATTGCTCAGCGCAACAGCCTCTGGAGCTGCCACTGCCCACACCGGGACGTCCCCGGGCACCGTGCCCCAATGCGGGATGAGCTGGGTGCTCCACGCACCGTGGTGCCATGAGGATGCCAGCGGTGCTGGGGCTGGAGATGCCAGTGCCCGACGCGGCAGGAGCGGGCCGGGCAGAGCTCAGGCACTTGGGGACTCGGGTCTCACTGCAGACCCTGACCTCCTGGGTCCTGCGTGCCCAACCTGTGCTGGAGGAGCCACCCGCCATCCGTCTGTCCTGCTGGATTGCCTGCATTGCTCGCATACCATGCCCACCCTGGGGCTGGAGCCTCGTGGTCAAGGGCTCCCTTTAATCTGCGCAGCTCCGGAGCATCCCTGCCGGGGCCGGACTCTGCCTGGGGCTGAGTGTGGCTTCCACCTCCCATCTGGCTGCTGCAACCACCAAATGATTTGGGGTTGGAGAGAGGCACACGCCCACGTGTGCATGCGCCTTGCATGGGCCGTGTCCCCACAGGCACGTGGGGACATGCCTCTGGGCTGGGGACAAATGGCGAGGTGGGGACAGGGACTCCTCCGTGCATGGAGCATCAGACGCCCGAGCCGGTCATGCTCCCCCTCGGAGCCAGAGCAGGCGCCAGCAGGGCCCTCCAACAGCCAGTTACTGTAATTAAAGCTGGAACGTGACATATATTCAAAACAGTGGCTGCCACCCAGAAACAGCCCCTGTGCCCGTCCCCACATCCCCCAGTGGTGCACCACCTGCCAGCACGGCCAGCCCCGTGTCCTCAGCACTGCTGGCCAGCAGGACAGACGGACACAGGCTCAGTGGGGAGCGGAGGAGCAACTGCTGACCCTCGGGACAGCACCCTGTCCCCAACGCACGCTGAGCCAGGGGGTGCTGGTGCAGCACAGCTGGGACCGCGGCACCACTGAGCACCTCAGCACACACCGCGCAGGGCTGTCACCGCAGGGACACCAGCCCCGCAGCCCTGCCCCCGCTGCCCATGCCTAGATGCATCCCGCAGGACCTCAGCCCTGGCTGCATCCCGGTGCCACCTGCAAAGGGACACGGCATGGACACACCATGATGGGACCACAGCCCTCCCACTCAGCAGGGAGCTCCTCCACCCCAAAACACAGTGCTCATCCCGTCCCGCGCTGTCACCACCTGCTGGGTGTGGGATCCCTGCCCCGAATCCAGTGGGATTTGCTGGACAGGGGGGCCCGTCCAGTCTCTGCTACACTGCACTCCAACAGGGGCAGCGAGGGCAGAGTTCCCGGCCCAGCCCATCGGCCACTGGCCCTTTGTGGCTTGGGAAATGCCCTCTGCTGATCGTTCCGGCTACACCAGGACAGGGACGTGCCGCAGCCCCATGGCTGGGCAGCAAGGCCGCTCCCAGGCAGGGAGGTGGCATTAAACCTGGTGTCACTGCCATGCTGGCTGTGCCACCCTGACCTTGCATGGGGCAGAGGACGCCCCCCGGGGAGAGGGCTCAGGACACGAACCCTCCATCAAAGGGCTCGGGGACATCACCACCCAGGACACGGGTGACATTCCCACCTCACGCACACACCCAGCACTGGCTTAGCCCCGCGCTGCTGAGCCCAGAGCCCCTCATGCGCATGGATTCACCACCCCGGCTACCTCAAGGTCCCGAAAAGGCGGGCAAGACTTGCCAGGAAGCTGTGATCCACCGGGATCTCCGGCTTCACCTCCGCTGAGCGAGGCAGGGCCACCAGCACGGGGCTGGGCAGCCTCTCCCTGCCGGTGACCAGGGATTAGTTACTGGCAGGCTGGAGACTGAATGTTCCCAAAAAATGTCCTTGCTCAACACACCACCCCCCCCAACCAGCTCAAATATGCAGAGTCAGGTTGTTTCCCGCCATGGGAAAGCAAAATCTTATCGGCTCGGTCAGAGAGGAGCCATGTGCCAGGGGCTGCAGGGTCCCTGGGGGGATGCAGCTGCCATGCAGCAAGGGCTGCTGCAAGGAACAGGACCTTTGGCCTGAAGTTGCTCCGAAAATAAAAGCCCTGCCCAATTTGCTGAGCAACAAGCGGCTCTGAATGGGGAAAATATGCCCAGGTGCTGCCGAGGTGGTTGGCAAAGGGGTGGCGGGGGGGAAGGCCACGGCTCGGGAAGGGGGATGTGAGCGGTGCAGTGGGGGGTCCCCCCATGGGCGATGCTCAGAGGAAGCAGGATGCCGCGGCGGAGCCCTGGGGAAGCCGATCTGAAGCCATCGGGTGGGGATGCCCCGGGCACACTGAGATTTTGGGTGTCCTGGCATCCCCTGGGCAAGCAGCCAGCCCCCTTGCCAGGTCCCACCGGACCATGCCCCCCACCGCCCCCCAGCTCCCCGTGTGCCGGCCGGGTGTCAGCACTGCCGGTAGCTCCGTCCCCGCCCCGCCAGCAGACAGAGCTACCATTGATGCTCGGAGCCGCCTTACCTGCTCCCCGCCGCTGCCGAAGGGGCTTCAACAATGGGCTGCCTGTGTGCCCTGGCCAGGGCAGAGCCAGCAGCCCCGCGCCTGAAATATAAGCAGGCAAGGCAGCATTTACCGCCCCAGCCCAGCTCCCCCGGGGGAAACACACCGTCACTCCCGAGACCGCAGGGGAGGGGGAACACCCCAAACCCTGCACCAGCTGCCGGGCGCACGTGAGTGGGACGCAGCCCCACAGCACCCGGGGCAGTTTCTGCTGTCACCTCCTGCTCACCCCCCAGGTGCTGGGGGCTGGGTACACGGTGGGGCGGGGGATGCCTGCATCAGATGTCCCCCCTCCCACCAGCACAGGCCACCAAACCGGCAATGCTCCTGTGACCTTTGGGACTGACCCTTGTCTGGGGTCAACACATCACTGGGGGGGCCAAACCTATCTCCATGTCACCGGTGCTGCCATGTGGCCACCCCATCTTGTCATCCCGGGGGCCCTGCTGTGGGCGATGCTCCCCATCCCTCCCCAGCTGTGGGGGGAGAGCAGAGGGGCTTCAGCAGGATGGGGGACACAGCAGCAGGAGGGATGGAGATGCTTCCAGGACCCCCGCCAGGGATGCTGGCCTGCTCAGCTGTTTTCAGCAAACACCAGCAAGCCGGTTTGCTCACCACAAGAATGCAACCCGAAGCGCGCGGCAGTGGCCAGCACCCCGAAACCCCGGTGATTTGCCCCTTCCTCCGTTGTGAGTCAGGCAGCAGCAGCTGCCCTGGGCCAGCACAGCACTGCGCGCAGGTTGTACTTTGGGTAATTTGGGATGATGAAGTGGGGACGCAGTGCGTGGGGCTCTGATTGCAGGGTTGGGGGCTGTAGTGCTTCACCGGCCCCGTCTCACCCCATCCCTGCCCCAGTAGCCCCCTACCCCAGGGGCCCACCGCCCCCCCTCCCCCTGCCCCACGCCCTGCCTGGGGTGCCCCCCTGCCCCACATCTCTACCTGGGGTGCACCCCTGCCCCACAGCCCTCCCTGGGGTGCCCCCCTGCCCCACCCCTGCCCCACAGCCCTCCCTGGGGTGCCCCCTTGCCCCACCCCTGCCCACAGCACTCCCTGGGGTGCCCCCTTGCCCCACAGCCCCCTGTGGGTGCACATGCTGGTGTATCTGCAGCCATGTGTGCGCCGTGGGGTGCGCATGCGTGCACCCATACCACTGTCGTGTGCCTGTTTGCCTCCGTCTGTCTGCGCGTGTGTCTGCCTGTCTGTCTGTGCAGCTGCACGTCCAGGTGTCCCTGCCGGCAGAGGGGGGTGTGAGTTTGTGTGTGTGTATGCAGCTGTGCGCCTGTGCGCACCTGCACCGCGGGGCCACCAGCACAGCCCTGCCTGTGGTCCTGGGGGGCCCTTGGCCAGTCCGGACCCTGCTCTGTTTGGGGGTGGCAGTGCAGTGCGAGCAGCACCCCGGCAGGCCTGGCCCTGTACCCCCCATCACCTGCTGGCAGCACTGACACCATGGGCACCCCAAGGTGTCCCCGAGGGCCAGGACCCCCAGCACCCCCCAGCGACAAGGGCACAAGGCCCTGGGGTGCTGCTTGCATGGGCTCCCCCTCAGCAGCACATAGGGGGTCACCCCTGAGTAGCCCCACAGCCACCAACCCTGGCTGGCTCTGGGGGGCTCGGTGTGCCGGGGGGGGGGGCCCGGGGTGCCAGAAGCCCACCTGTTTGGGCCGGGTTGGGGGGAACCGAGGGGGAGGGGTAGGGGGAGGTCAGATACAGGGTGCTGTAGGGGTCCAGAGGCCAACCCGGATGGATACGGGGTGACATGGGGTGACACGGGGTGACACGGGGTGACAACAGCTGACCCAGCCAGATACAGGGTGTTGGGTGCTGTGGGGTGGCAGAGGCTGACCCCACTGGCTATGGGGGCTCAGGGTGCTGCAGGGTATCCGAAGCCGACCCAGCCAGATATGGGTTTTCAGGGTGCTGTGGGGCATCCAAAGCAAACCCCCCCCCGGCTATGGGGTGTCGGGGTGCTGGGGGGGTACAGCCAGGCGGATGCAGGGCTCCCCCCCATTGCAGACCTTGGGTGCCTGAGCCCTTCCGCAGCGCTGGCTGCCAGCATCCCCGCCGTGCTCTTGAGTAGTTAATAAGTTATAAGGGAGATTTGGGCGCGGGCAGGGAACAGGCAGGAGCGAGCCCATGTCTGGCAGGGGCCGGCAACCACATTCCTTTTGGGGGGGGGGGGGAAGAGGCTGGAAATGTCAGCACCAACTGGGATGCAAGGCTAGGGGCGCACACACATGCACCCCATAGCCATGGGGCTGTCACTGTCTGCACCTGCCCTTGGTTTTGGTTTTTTCCCCTTCACCGGACGCTGCCAAGGCAGTTACGTGAGTTATCTGCTGCCTTCAAGGCCAAAATATTTGAGCAGGATGAGTAAAGATATTTAACACCCAGTCGGGGGATCCCCACAGGTGCTCCCTGCCCGGCAGGGTGGGAGCGGGAGGGGACCAGGCGGGGGAGATCCCGGGACCGGTCCCCTCCCACTCCCACCCTGCCGGGCAGGGAGCACCCATGGGTCCCCCCCACGAAGGGGTTGCACTTTGCACGGTGATGCAAAGGTGCCCAGCGCTCGCCGAACCCTGGTTAAACGTGAGCGACTGATAAGACGTTCCAGAAATAAACCAAACCCTGACCCCCGCTGGCACCTCCGGGGGGGGGGGAGGAAAAAATGGCAAAGCTGAGGGATTTGCAGGTCCCCAAGGGGGTTCAGTGGGTCAGAATGAGCATGTACTTCCCGCTACCCGTCACCCCGAAACCAAGGGGACGGTGGTGGCAGGTGACGTCTCTCCCCCTCCCGCCCTTCTCCGGTAACCCAGCGCCATCTCTGCAAACAAAGGGGAGGGTGTGAGACGCAGGTGACGGGTGACGGAGGAGCAGAGAGGAGCGTCCAGCAGCGAAACCCCACCCCGGGCGGGCGCTTGAGCTGGCCCCGCCAGCCCTTATAAGAGCAGGTGCACCCAGGTGTAAGCTGATCCCCCAAGGGCTGCAAGCGGCGACGGGTGACGGTGACGGTTTCGGTCCGTGGGTTCTTCTCGGCCATCGCCTGGAGCGTGGCAGCTAACCGGACACCATGTCGATGGGGCTGGAGATTGGCGGAGTGGCCTTGTCGGTGCTGGGTTGGTTGTGCAGCATCATCTGTTGCACGTTGCCCATGTGGAGGGTGTCGGCCTTCATCGGCAACAACATCGTGACGGCCCAGATCATCTGGGAAGGGCTGTGGATGAACTGCGTGGTGCAGAGCACGGGGCAGATGCAGTGCAAGGTCTACGACTCCATGCTGGCCCTGCCGCAGGACCTGCAAGCCGCCCGCGCCCTCCTGGTGGTGTCCATCGTCTTGGCCGTCCTGGGTTTAATGGTGGCCATCGTGGGGGCCCAGTGCACCCGCTGCGTGGAGGACGAGAGCACCAAAGCCAAGATCACCATCGTCTCCGGCGTCATCTTCCTCCTCTCCGGCATGACAACCCTTATCCCCGTCTCCTGGTCGGCCAACACCATCATCCGGGATTTCTACAACCCGCTGGTGATCGACGCGCAGAAGCGGGAGCTGGGCTCCTCACTCTACGTGGGCTGGGCAGCCTCCGCCCTCCTGCTCCTGGGGGGGGCCCTGCTCTGCTGCTCCTGCCCACCCAAAGACGACAGGTACCCCACCGGCAAGGTGGCCTACTCCGCCCCGCGCTCCGCCGTCACCAGCTATGACAAGAGGAACTATGTCTGAGCCCCCCGGGACCCCTTGGCACCCCCCAATATCCCAGACCCCCACCCCGGGACCCTTTTCACCCTCCTCGGGGACCGGGGATGGCAGCACCAGGGGCGGAGGGGGGCGCGAAGGAGGGGATGGGGACGGCTGCGGGGTCAGGGCCGGGCTGTGTAAATAGAGACAGTTTCGGTTAAACAAGAGGCAGTTTCGGGTTGGCGGGAGACGTGGCGCCCGGTGTGCCCCTGCCTGCACCCATGGGACAGGATGGGGACAGGGATGGGGACGGTGCCCCCCCCAGTGCATGTGTCCCCCCCATCGCTGCCGGCCGGGCACCGTCTGTCCCTGTTACGCGTGGTCTGTACCGGTTACATTTGTCAATAAACGTGTCCTGTTTTGGTAGCCCGAGTGTCCTTGGAGCTGGGGCCGGGGGGGGGGGGGGAAAGCAGGGAAGCAGGATCCCACCGGGCACGGGAAGGGGGGGCCGGGGATACAGCCCCCCCGGAGCCACCCCGCACCCTCGGCTGCACCCCGGCCGCACCGGCTCGGGGACTGGGGGGGGATCCCCGGCCGCCGCCCTCCCCGCCCCGAAGGTGCCGCTGCTCGGGCAGGGCCGCTCGCCGGGGCGGCGGCAACTCCCTGCGGCCCGGGCCAAAGTCTGGCTGCGCGGCGGGGAGTACGGGGCGCTGCCCCCCCCGTTCCCCGCAGAGCGGCTGGGGCGAGGCCGCCTTGCACAACCGCCCCCGCCGGCCCGGCCCCCGCCTTCCCCGCCACGCTCCAGCGGGCAGGGACAAAGCGGGAAGGAGCCGCCGCAGGTGCGCGGCCGGATCCGGCGCCGCCCGGGGCGCAGGCAGAACCGACGCCCAGGGGGAGGAGGTCCCGCCTCCCGCCGCTAGGGGGCGCCCGCCGGCGGGGCGGGGCCGGGCCGGGCCGGGCCGCCCGCGCGCACTGCGTCACGACGTCCGCCGCCGCCGCCGCCATGATGCTCCGCCGGCTGCCCCGCGCCCCCGCCCTCGCCCCGCCAGGGCGGCTGCGCCCCCCCCTGCCGCCCGCCACCGCCCGCTCCGTGGTGACGTAAGGGCCGCGGCCGCGCGCTAGCCGGGGGCGTCGGGAGAGGTCCCGAGGGGAGGGGCGGGGCCGTTACCCGGGGCGGGGCCCCGCCCCCCCGCCGTTAGCCCCTCCTCCCTGCCATGGTGCCCGCCCCACCTGGCGGTAGGACCGCCCACCGGCCGTGGCCCCGCCCCCACCCTCCCTGCCAGCGGGGCCGCGCTGCCCTCGCCCTGACCCCGCCCCAGCCCGCCGGCCTCGCGCCCCCGGCCCCGCCCCCGACGCCCCTCTCGCCCGTAGGGCCGTGCCGCTCGCCCACGCGGAGGAGCGGGGCCGCGGGGACCGCCCGCCCCTGGTGCTGCTCCACGGGCTCTTCGGTAGTCGCGGCAACTTCCAGACGGTGGCCAAGGCGCTGGTGCGCCGCGGGAGCGGCAAGGTGAGGGCCGGGGCGGGGGGCGGCCGCGGCGCCCCGAGGAGGGGTGACGGACGGGCGGGGCCCGGGCCGCGGTGACGCCGTGCCCCTGCCCAGGCAGGTGCTGACGCTGGACGCCCGCAACCACGGCGGCAGCCCCCACAGCCCGCTGATGACGTACGAAGCGATGAGCCTGGACGTGCAGCACCTCCTGACCCGCCTGGGCATCACCAAGTGCATCCTCCTGGGACACAGCATGGGGGGCAAGACGGCCATGACGCTGGCCTTGCAGCGGGTCGGCAGGCGTGGGGCTGGTGGGGGAGCGGGCCCGGGGGGGGCTCCTGGGGCTGCAGGAAAGGGGGTGGCACCTGGGGGGGCCACAGCCCCCGCAGGGGGTGGCTTTTCTTCGTGGCAGCTGCGGTGCTGCTCCTGCAGGAGCAAGCCTCTGCCCACCAGCCCACACTCTGCCCTGTCCCTCCAGTGCTGATTGCAAGGGAGCTTGGAGATCGCCCAGGGACTCGGGGACAGGCACGTGGAGCTCTCTGCTGAGGCAGGAGGGAGCTAAAAGCCTCCCAGGAGTCTGACTGGGAGCAGAGCTCTGTGCCCAGTCCTGCTGGGAGATGGCAGCTGGCATCCATCTGTCCTGCTTGTGTCCCCAGCCAGACCTGGTGGAGCGCCTCATCTCTGTAGACATTAGTCCCATCTCAACCGCACCCATCTCCGAATTCTCTGCCTACATCTCTGCCATGAAATCGGTGAAGATCCCGGATGGCCTGTCCCGCTCTGCGGCCCGCCAGCTGGCTGACAATCAGCTGCGTCCGGTGATCCAAGTAGGAAGTCCTGCTATTTGGATGGGGTTTCTGCTCCCAGCCTGTCCCTGGGCCCAGAGCACGGGGCTTTAGGGCCACGGTCCTGGCGGGACTCTTCCCATCCCTGTGCACTCGCCGCTGGGGGATGTCTCAGCTTGGGGGACAGGCAGGAGGGGTGGAGGGGAGGACGGAGGGTGCCAGGACGTCTTGAGGGCTGGTTGCTCTTACTGAGGAGCATGTGATCCCTTCTGTGGCAGTTCCCGCAGCTGAGACAGTTCCTCCTCACCAACCTGGTGGAAGCAGAGGGCCGCTACGTCTGGCGGGTGAACCTGGAGGCTATTTCCCACCACTTGGCAGACATCCTGAACTTCCCTGTCTTCCACAAGCCGTATCCCGGCCCCGTGCTCTTCTTGGGAGGATCCAACTCGCCCTATATCAGGTGGGACTGGAGAGAAGCGGTTGGGCATCTGTGGTTTGATCCCTTGTGCTCTTCTGCAGCTGTCCAGGGTGGGAAGAAGACCCCGAGGCGGGGAAGGTCCTGGAGCGAACTCTCTGCCTCCAGCAGCTGGTGACACCAACCTGGGATCCGGCTCTGCCTGGGGAGGGCGAGGGAAGGCACCTGGATGGGCCTTTGACCGCGCTTCCTGCGGCATGTTCCCTTGTCCTGCAGCTCCAAACACTACCCGGAGATCCAGCGCCTCTTCCCCAAGGCGGACATCCAGTACATCGAAGGTGCAGGCCACATAGTCCATCAAGACAAATTTGAAGAATTCATCACTGCTGTCCTCAATTTCCTGCCGCCACCATAGCGCTGGGGGACCGAGGTTTCTGCAGGCACCATGTGGGACCTGAGGAGCTCTGGGCTCCACGAAAAGGGGCTCAGCCTGGACCAGCTGCCCACTTTGTGGTCTGATCCTGCCTGCAAGGCCTTCTCCCACCCCGGGTCACCTGGAGCCGGAGCAGAGAGACACCTCCATCCCACTGAGCTCTCCTGCTGCCTCCCAGGGACACGGGCTGGCCCTGACCCAGGACCCTGCCCTTCCTGCACAGCCTCTCCTGCCTGCGCTGGAGCGTCTCGGAGGCTGGAAGGGGGCAGGAGAGCCCTCTCATTTTCCTGCTGCCAGACCACCCGGTTGTGGATCTGGCTGTGACTTTGCAGAGCATGCAATAAAGCTGAGCCCGCGCCAAGGCAGAATGGTTTGGATGTGGCTGTGGGGGACGGGAAGGGCAGTGGTGGGCACAGGAAGGGGCTCTGGCTTACCAGCAGTGATGCTGGTGGGAGGTGACAACCGGGCTGGGCCTGTGACAGCCAAGCTCTGGGAGCAGTGCGTGCAAGATGCAGTTTTGGGGATCTTTCTTGGCTCCCAGGGGGAGCAGGAGGGTGGGGGAGTGGGGGAAGCTGCATCCTGAGCAAGGAGATGCTGCGGTCCTGCAAGGGGGAGGCCCAGAAATCCCCCTGGAGCTCGTCTGCCCTGCCTGCCTCAAGGCGGGCGCCCCCTCCCCCCCGAGCTCCCTCTATTTCTCGCCTCCCGCCTGCTCAGCGACCCCGAGAAGGCAACCTAAGGGCAGCTACCGCTGGCCATAACAACCGTCCACCCACTGTGGGTGAATGGGTAAAGCCAGAGATGGGGCAGAAGCAGCTCGGGGGGTGACAGATTGTCTGTTGCAACTGGGGACAGGTTCCGTCTGGGGACAGTTGGGAAAGACACGAACCAGCCTTGCATTTGGTGCTCCGGAGCTGGGGGTCTCTGCTGCTCCCTGGGCAGAGTTTGCTCAGTTTGGGGCTAGTGGAAGGCCACAGAAGGAAGGGAGGACAGGAGACCAAGGGCTATTTTATTCCAGGTCTGCTTGTAATCGCTTAGCAGAGGAGGCACACGTAGCTGGTTTGGAGATTCACTGTGTTTCTGCAGAGCTGTTCTTGGCTTTTCCTCTTTTCCAAAGAAGTGCATCTCTGGAGGAGGGCTGCATTTGCCTTGAGTTTGAGCTTTCTGCTGGGTTACCTGCAAATTCAAACACTTTTGCTGTCTATTATTTTTTCACCTGTGAAGAACATTAGACCAAGAAGCTCCTGAGACTAGGGCAACTGAAATGAGTTCCTTGAGCACCTGTTGTCTCCTACGGCCAGCTGGGAGATGGGGATGGAGTCAGGCCACTGCCCAGCCCTGGCTACCAGCACACAGGTCCTGTGGCTATCCTGCCTGAGCCACAAGGTCTGCAGCCCAGGAGCAGTGGGGAATTTCTCCCCACTCCTCTTCTTGGGTTTGGGGTGCAAACGCTGCTGCAAACGTGCAAGGTGAAGAGACTCACTGTGGGCAGGAGATCAGTGGCCTGGGAAGAGGTAGAACTTCCTGAGCATCGTAGTCCGTTCTTGTGATGGCAACTGCCGAGGGAATTTTGCAAAGGAATACTGGACCTGGGGTGAGAGACACAGCAGGGAGAAGTGAGAGCGGCTCCGTTCCCAGCATGGGAAGGGTGCAGGGAGTCAGGAGGCACTCCCAGGGGCATTCCCAGGCATGCATCTGGTGGCACAAGGGATGCCATGGGCTGTGCCAACACACTGGGCGCTTGCGTGCCCACCACGTGGCCAGGTGCTGACACCTGCAGAGCTCCAGCTGACTTCCCAGGCCAAACCAGACCCCCTTTGTGGGGCCTGCAGGGGAATGGCCTGCCCTGGCCCGAGCTCTGCTCTGAGCAGTACTTCTGACCACTGACATGGCTGCATCTGCTGGCACACCTGCAGTTAACCACAAAGCCTCACCTTTCGGAAGATCTCCTGTAAGTGGCTGTCGCAGGCGTGGTTTCGAAACTGCTCTATCAGGCGCTGGATGAAAAGGCAGCCTTCTACTGGGCTTCTCCAGGAGACAGTGTCTGGGGAGACAGAAGATGCCAAGTGTGATTTCACTGGCGTCCCTCACTGCAATGGTGATTAACGCTGGGTGCCAGAGCAGGATTGGGGCACTTTCTGCGAGATCATTATATTTGGCCTATCCAACCCACTGCATGGGAAAAGGACAGGGCATCCCAGGGAAGACAGAAGTGACATATTTTCTTCAAGCCTTTCTGCTCTCCCATGCTCTCAGCCATGCCAGCTGCCAGGCTGGCACAGCCTGGAGCAATCCGTGACCCAGCAGGAGAAGACAATTTCCCTTGACCAGCCACTGCGGTGAGATAAATCAGCTGGGGAAGGAGTGCAGGCAGAGCTGGTGGGGAGCGCTGGAGCCAGGGCAAGGGAAGGCAGCCAGGCAGGGGCACAAAGCTCTGGCCCTGGTGCCGCTAAAGGGGATCTGTGGGTGTCCTGGAGCAGCCCTGTACCCTGGCATCAGGAGACACTGACTTCTCCAGAAGGTGTTGGAGCCATGCCCAAGTCGTGACCGGATGGAGGGGACCCCCAGCAACCCACCCCGAGGAAGAAGAGGTGTGGAGGAGACCCATGGCATCAGGAACTGGAGTCCTGTCGCTCTCGCCTGCCCTCAGGCAGGGCAACTATCTCCAGGGACGGCTTACCAGGTGTGGAGGAATGTAAAGTGGCAAAATCACTCTCCAGATGGACTTCACAGATTGAGTCATCTTCCAGCCCTGCAGGGATCATGTGAGCCAAGCTGGGAGCGGGCATGGCAGGGTCTGCGGAATCACTCACCATCACGGACCCTATGGTGCCTAGGAAGGCAGGGCCAGCCATCAGCGATGATGGGGTGTCCCATCCCCACCTCGTGCTCGGGGCCCATGAGCTCTGTGAAAGCCTGGCCAGCTTGCTTGCCTCGCAGGCACCTCGTAGCAGGGACTCACCTCCACGGCAGGACTGGATAATGACCACTTTGGGTTTGCCCAGTAGCGCCTGGCAGTGCTTGTTGTCAAATTTCTTGTAGATGGTGCCGAGGGAAAGGATGTCTGTGGTCTCGTCTCTGCTCTTGGTCCCGCAGAGCCCAGCCCTGACCCCGTGGGACATGAAGACCAGGAAGGTGCTGTCCGAAGTCCAGTGCTCTTTGCGATCTGCAAAATCCTTCATGACCTCAGCCATCCCCTACAAATCAGCACCAGAAATGAACATCAGCCACCTGTGACCAGCTGTGTGGAGACCCAGCCACCAGCTGTGGGCAGGATCCACTGCCACTGGGGGACAGAGGTATCTCTGTGGTGCCTGAGCCCCCCATCACCAACACAGGCAAGAAAGGTCTCTGTGCCATTCCCGGGGCCAGTGGCAGCTGCTTTGCACAGTCCTTTACCTGGGAAGTTAAGTTGCGATGGATGTCCACCACGTAGCCCAGCCCTTCCAGCAGCTTCGTCATCCCCTCCACATCCACTTCAGCCCCATTCCGATGGCTCAAGTGCTCAAACTCGATGTTGCAGATGAGCAGGGCCCTACGGGTTCGCATCTCCCGTGGCAGGTGGATGGGGTAGATCTGTGAGGACGGAGGGAGGCAGTGCTCAGTCGTGGGTGGGAGCAGGGGCCTTTTTTTGTGAGGCAGCTAATAGCAGAGTGCAGCACAGGTGCAGCAACCGTATCTCCCTGTCCCTGGGGCATCTCTCCACATCTCCTGCCCTGCTCCTGGGTCAGCAAAGACCCTGGTTCCCCTCAGCAAGCCCCTGCCCACTCCGGCAGGGCGGCTGGGCCACGCTCCAACCCTCCTCTCATCTCCTCTGCCCTGCAGCACCTGGTCTCCCTCTGTGTCCCTGATGCGCTGGTACTCGCTCAAGGAGCACTGCTGGATCCACTGCTGGCCCTGGATGCTGATGGGGGGCCCAGAGCAGGAGGCCTCAGTGTTGGGGGAGACCAGCTGTGCACCAGGGGACCCTGCAAGCAGAAAGCCCCACAGTTACACTGGGAAGTACCTGCAGCAACAGGAGACTGTTGCATGGCACAGACAGACAAGTGGAGCTGGGATCTGCCCCTTGGACGTCCCTGCTCAGCTCCGTGGGGGATGGCCACCCCCGAGAGCTCTGTCATCGCTGCATGGCAAGGGGGACTCAGTGCCACAGAGCAGTGACACCAGGGATGCCCAACTGCCTCTTGCCTCCAGGCCTCGGACACTCACCAGGGCCAGGCCCCCCTCCAGCACCCCACCTGGGAGCCCCAGCATGGCTGCAGGCAGACCACAGCCCCACATCTCTCACCCGGTTCAGCATGCAGGCCCAGCTGCTTCGCCAAGGTGCCATCACGCCTCCTGAAGCTGTCGATGAAGATCTGGCTGGCCCTGGGGCCCTTCAGGCGCACGCTGTCGATGAGGCAGCGGGCTTTGTCGGTGCGCACCGTGTATCTATCCTGCACCTCGTCCACCTCCTCAAGGCTCAGCACCCCTTGGGCCAGCAGCTCATCCAGCAGCCCAGAGATCACTGGCTTGCTCACACGCTCCACAAAGGCTGTCCGCACGCTCAGCAGCAGCTCGTCTGCAGGGTGGCTTCATCAGTGCCCAGAGTCCCAATGCCACAGCTCCTGCTGCCTCACCACCTGCTCCGGGTGCTCCCCCTTCCCCCCCCCCCCCTCCCCCGGGTGCCCCCGGGCTGCTCCCTCCTTCCGCCCACCCCAGGGGCTCCCCCCCACCCCCCCCCCCTTCCCCCCAATTTCATTGCCCCCGCTACGAGGGCCCATTTCCCAGGGCCCCAGCCTGCATCTGTGCTGTGTCCCTGTGCATTGGGCTGGCTGGGGTGAGCAGAACCAGAGCAGGACCCCGGCAGGACCCCATCCCACCACTGAGCCCCAGCACCACTGGTCATACTTGCCTGCCATTGCCCTTCAGTCCCCAGCCTGCCGACGGTGCCACAAAGTCTGTTCTGCTGGGGGGGGCGGAAAACGAAAGCAAATGTTCACCAAGAAAAAAAAGTCACTTCCTGTTTCCCCACTTGGCCCCACTCCTGGGCTGTTGTCACGCCCCACCCACACCACCACAGCATCTATAGCCCAGCACACCCCTGCAAGCCCACCAGATGTGGGGCCAGAGCCCCTGTGCCCTTTTCAGCCACGCTCGGCTCTTCTCCTGGGGGTGCTCAGCACATCCCCGTAACACTAGGGCATCACGAATGCATGTAACTGGCCCCAGTACCACAACACCCAGCACCCACGGGGCGAGGAGGAGGCTCCCACCCCTCCTGCATCTTCTCAGAACCAAGCACGGGGCAGCTCTGCTTGCAGCTTGCAGCCCCAGGGCCAGGGAGAGATGGCTGTCCTCTGCCGAGGACCAACATCCTCTTCATCCCCACAGCTCCAAACCCTCCAAACCTGCCTGGGGCTCAGCTCAGCTCACCCCTTCCTTGTGCTGCTCCGCCCAGGTGCTGGCAGGGAGACACTGCCTTGGGCAGCAGCATCGCCATCCCTCGAGGGCTCACAAGACCCGTCCCATCCCGCAGCCTGCCTGAAATGTAAAATCTGTACTGTAAGAAAGCCTGAGGTTGCCCCGTAACTGTATTAGCAGGGCTGTTTGGTGGGGCAGGTTGAGTGCAGGGTGATACCTGGGCGGGAATGGCAGAAGTGACGCCAGCGATGGGGAAACCCACGGATAAGGCATGGGGAAGAGGGACACCCAGCCCTTTGGGAGGTAGAGGCGAGCAGCGGCTGGCTGCGGAGCGCGGCAGCTGCCAAAGACTGAGCTGGGCGATAAAACAGGGAGGCCTTAAGATCTTTTTACCGTCCCAGAGGCTTCCACCGGCCTGCTGGGGGGGCTGCCACACCGCAACTCCGAGGTGCCCCAGCCCCGCGAGAAGACCCCAGCGCCATCCCGCCCTGGCCAGGGCATTGCTCGTGGGAAGCGGAGCTGCCCGTGAGGGGCCCGGACTCCCCCGGTATCTGCCCACGCCACGGCCCTGGGCGGGGGCCGGGGCGCGACCCCGGGGAGCTGCGTGTGGGGGGGGGGCCTCCCCCCCCCCCCCGGCCGCCCCCCGGGCCGCCTCCCTCCCACGAGCCCCGCCGCGGCCGGTTCCCCGCTGCCCGCGGGGGCTGCGGGCAGGCGGGAGATGAGGGAAGCCCGGTTACCGGGCGGTCACGTGTGGGGGCGCCCCCCCGTTATTCCCTCCCCCCCTCCCCGGTGATTTTCGCCCCCCCGAAACGCCCCGGTGCCCGCCCGCTCTTTTCTGAGGGGAATGGTTGACCGGCCGCGGATTGGCTGCAGAGGGACGCGCTGTGATTTCTGATTGGGCGCCGGGTGCCGGGTGCCGCCCAGCGCCGCGGGCGGTGCCGGGTCACGGGATAGGCTTGCGGTCGAGGAGAAGGGCGTGCTCTGGCGGCCGGTGGCGCTGGGCGGGGACGCGTTCACGCCGTTCATTGGTCAGCCGTGCCGGCGGCGCCGGGCGCTGATTGGCTGCACCGCGCGGGTCGGTGGGGGGCGCAGGGCGGGGAGCTGCACGCGGCAGAGGCGGGAGCAGCGCGGACAGAGCCAGGTGAGCCCCTCCCGGTTTTCCCCCCTCCCCTCCCGCCACCGTCGCCGCGCCCCCGGGCCCCCAGCGTGGCCCCTGCCCCGGCCCGGACTCTGCCGCCGGCGCTCCTTAGGCTTCTCAGGCTTCTCCTAGCCGCCTGGCCGGGCCCCGCTCCTCCTCCTCGCCGCCCCGGTGAGCGGGGCCTGCCCCGGGGCCTGTCTGTGAGGGGCGGCTGCCGGCTCGGTGGCAGCAGCGCTGAGGCGGCGGTGGCGGGCCCGCGGCCTGGTCACGTTGGGGCGGGCAGTGGCGGCGGGCCCGGGCTGGCCTGCGCTGCTGCCTGCTGCGGCGCGGGGTGGCCGGTGACCGCGGGGGGCGGCCCCGAGAGGGGGGGAGAGGCTGGTTCCCGTTAAGAAGAAGGAACGAGACGCGGGGCTTGCGCCGGGTCAGGTCCGGGGCGGAGGCAGCCTGCCCGTTGCCGATCCTTCCGCTCGGTCTGGAGGCTCTGCCTGGCCTCCGCCCGCCGTACCGGGAGCGGCACTCTTCCCCAGCCCGGCAGCCACCAGGTTCGGTGAGCCGTGCCCGCCGGCTGGAGGCCTAGGCTGTGGAGCGGAGGCTGCGTGCCCGGCTCGCCTCGCCTCCGCTGCCCTGCCGCCAAGGGCAGGGGCTCTGCGGCCCGGGGAGATCCCATCCATGTGGCAGATCCCTGTGCCACGCCGGCCGCGGTGACGGCACTGAGCTGCTGGTTCTGCCAGAGGCTCCTCTCACTTGCCTCCCGCCTCTCTCTGGGGTTTGCCCGGTGCCCCCCACCTGAGGTCACAGGTTGCTGGTTTTTGGAGAAGGTGCTTCCCCTTCTTGTTGGATAGAAGCCAGCAAAGCTTTCTGTGGTGGTGGTTGAAGTTTGGTGGTTTGGTGTGGAGACAGTGTTGTTGCAGGTTTGACATCTACTTAAAAAAACCCTCAAACAGCTATGTGTTGTAAACATAGGTTTCCCTAAAGCATTTGATGTGATGACTTTGGGTTTTCCTGCTAAATTAACTGAAGCGGAATGAGCTCAAAATAACCTATGTTAAATTGCTGGCTCCCAGAATGTTATTGGGGATGTTATGTTAATGGTTTCGTAAGAATCCTACTGCTGATTTTGTCGATGACCTGGAGAAAGTTTGCAGCTAAAAGCTGATGGAGCGTACAAGCAACTTGGAGTGTTGAGCACAAAATAAGAGACTAGGATCTGATACAGTGCTCTGGTTAGTTTGGCGCTGTACTTTTGGCAAGGCCACGCATCTATTACCAGAGAAAGCAAACTGTTCATGAGTAACCTGTTACACCAACAGAGAAGCAAGGGAGGAAGGAGAGAGGCCTGTCCTAGGGAGCACTGGTTTTGTGTGAGTTCATGACCGTTTGAACATGGAGCAGGGCTGGAGCCAGGCAGGCGGAGCTCGTCTTGGATACCTCACTGCGGCTATGGAGGAGAAGGAGAGGGTGTGTTAGCTCAGCTCTCACCGGTGCAAATGCTGCTGCGCCCAGGTTTGGTGCCTGTGTGTGGTGCAGAGGCTGGTGGAAAGCTGGGCAGAGTTCATAGGCAATGTGTGAGGGTGGGATTAAAGGTGAAAAAAGCCACCGTGCAGTGACAAGAACTCCATCCGCTTCATTCAGCAAGAAGATTTGGTCAGTCTGTGTGTACTTGCAGAGGACAAGTTGTGGTACTGTCCTTCCAGCCCTTCTGTCTTGCCAACAGTGTCACTTAGCTTGCGACAGACAAATCTGACAGCTAAAACAAACAAACAAACAAAAAACCAACACCCAAAATCGGGGAAGCTTTAGGGCTAGATCTTACCACGGTACAGAGGCTTTGGAGAATGCCGATGTGCCACTTTTTATTGTTATCTTGATCTGCCAAAATATGCACTGGCTTGCTTTTGTTGTTTGTTCGTGTGGGGCTTTTCAAAGTTGTCACCAGCTCTCGTGGGAGCGAAGGGGATGATGTGTGCAGCAATTCCCCTTCCTGGTGGCCTGTGTCTTGCTGAGCTTTGCTCACCTGAAGGCAGGTACCAGACCTGGGTGGCTCTTGTCCACCCCGTTTGTGAGGATTGCTCCAGGAGCTGGGCCGCCTCTTCCAAGAGTCACTGCTTTAATCTGTGCTTTTTGAGACACAGCTATTTCCGCTCTTGTTCTGTATTGTCAGCTCATCTTTAGAGGCTGCTGTCATCTGAGGGAGAGAGTTGTTCTCAGTGGAAAATTGGTAAGTGCAAAAAAGAAAAAAAAGGCTAGAGAGAAAATGAGATTGTTTCTCAGGTGTGTTTGTGGTTGCATTGAAAGAGCACGTGTAGTTGTGTTGGAAATGACTGAGTAATGTTTTACAAGAAAATCAAGCAGTGTAATCTAACCCAGATTATTTTTATCAGGGAGAAAGGTGAACAGGAGAAAAAAAATCAGTGCTGTATACTTGCACATCATGCTCAACTTCCCAGGACAGGAATGTTTGTTCCCCCAGGAATTAACAGCTAGGAAGCAATTATGAAAGTTCATACCTTTCTCTTCCATCCTTGTGTGCCCACCCTCCAAGGTAGCCACAGTTTTCTGTGTGTTGGTGTTCCTGGATTTCCACGGAGGCTCTTATCGTGAGACTCCTCTATCGCTGCTTACAGGAAAACATCAACATTTGCAGAGCTAGATCAGAGGCCTTTTTAGATAACGATGAATGGAGAAGAGAGCTATTTAAAAAATTACTTTGCTCTTAGCAAATTAGCGTAACAGATTAACCTCTGCTCGTAATCCCTGGTTTGCTCTCCAGGAGGATGCCTGCGTTGTTACGGAGCAGGGAGGAATTTTGTCCAGGCACTGAGTGCACTCCTCGCTGATATAATTGCTTCCCTTCTGTTCCTCCCTAGCAGTCCTGCGGAGACTGTGCAGTTATGCATGCTCTCAACAGCCCGAAAGGATAGGATTTCCCTTAGGAGGGATCAGATGATTAGCTTATAAATAGTAAATGCCTGTTCAGGCCTACTTTTGAGCGTGTGTTGTTTGGTTGCTGTCTTGTTCTCTGCCTTTGCAACAAGTACAACTGCATCTGCACCTCGTGGCCCAGAATCAAATCCAAGGAGATTGGGCATACTTTCCATCGGAGATGATGAATTTTTGCGAGGAAGCAAACTGCCCTGGTGCGAGGTGCTTCAGCTTTACAGCCAGAGCTTTAGACGTTGTGATTGACCTGAAAGACTCTGGCAGCAGTAATGCCCTGTGCTGCTGTGTACACCGGCATGGTGCCTGATGCCTTGGCCGCGCAGGAAAATCAGCTCTTCTAACTGGGAATGTGAGCTGAAATGAAACTGAAACACATCCAGTGGTAAACCTGTTTTCCTGCCAGAGAGCAGTGCTGATACCAGGAAGCTCTTCTCTCTAAGCCTGAGCTCTTGGAGTCCTTTTTGGGCTGCACACGTATATCTCCCCTTACCTGCCATCTATTTCCCTCCAGCTTTGCTTCATTTATCTCTGGTTTGGTCGGTCTTACAGCTCTTGAGAGGGTTTGATGCATGTGGAGGTTTAGGGTCTATCTAGACTCCTTCTGACACAGCTCCCCAGCAGCTCTCCCGCTGTGTTTGTGCTCAGCTTTCCTCACACTGAGACCCTGGCGTGGAGCCTCCATTCACTCTGTATCTGGGCTTGCCTCTGAGCTGGAGGAGCTCCTTCCCCTTCTCTGGGGCACTGTGCTTTGCTGGGGATTGAATCATGGGAATAGTTTTGCATGGGATGTGTTTTGCAGCATCTTTCTGCAGACCCAAGTGATCTGTGTACAGTGGAGTCTTGCCTTTCCTAGGGGAGATAACATTAATGGAACATAGCAACAACAAAATTAGTCAGATGGTTCCTGCTCTTAGCAGTGGTAACGACTTTGTGGTTACTCGTTTATTTTGACTTTGGTGCTCTTTCTCAGTTGAGAGATGCCTTCAGATTTCTTCTTCAAGAGGGAGAAGCCTGCCCAGGGCCTACCCCACGACAGGAGGATTATGTGGCTGTATATTCCGTTTCAACACAGATCAAGTTGCTGGCCTCAGAGGCTTCCTTTTATGTTGTGTACATCTGTAGGTGCCTTATTCCTTTTAGTCTCCGATTTAGAGGAATACCAATCTTCCTTCCCTCGTGGATCATATTGCTTATCTTCTAGGTGGAGTGTTTGCTCAACAGCGTGTTTGATACAGCTGATCTCATGCACTATAAACCCTGTGAAGGTCAGCTGTCCTGGCCATGCACAATAGAATTTTGCTTTCGCCAAGATTTATTTTCCTGGGGGAAAGAAATAGCATTCTGCCTCTTGCAAGGGTGCGGATCTAATCGCACTGTGGAGGACAGGCATGGTATTCACAGGAGGGATGGCAAAGAGGACGAGATTTACCTAAGCCTTGGGAATGGCATTAGCTAGGAATAAAGTGGATGGGGCTGTTCTGATAGCAAAGTACAGGCTATATATTGGGCACATCTGTCTGAGACCTAGCAAGAAGCCAAATCTGGTGACTTTTGTTGAGGCTGCTGTCAGCTCCACCCCTCTTTGGAGGAGTCTGTCCTGGCAGCAGAGACATAGGTAGACATGGCTCACAACTTATCTGCTTGGGGGCAAAGTCTTGTATCTGAACTTAAGCCCACGTTCACGGCAGGGTATTCTCTAGAGCTCAGCTTTCTTCCATTTCATGGCTCAGACAGCACTGACTGGAAAGCGCAGTTATTGTTCCTTTTCCAACTTGACCAACTTGCAAAATGAAATTGTGGAATTGTTCGCTCTGGCAGAACGTGCTTGGACATGGTACTGCTTGTGAGTGCCAGCTTTATGGTAAGGACCCTCAAAGCATTTCTACTTTGCAGTCAGCTAAATTGCCTAGACTCTGCCAGTCTTTCTCTGATGGTCTCTGCTGAAACCGAGGGCCGCTCCGAGCAAGGGGTGCAGTTTGCATTGTTCCTTCTGGAAGCTTCAGAGGGTTTTGGTGTTTTGTTTTATTCTAGAAACTTGTTAAAGTAGCCAGCTTTCTTCGAGTGGATGAGTGCCTTGTGGCAATCCAGCATAAATCTATTCAGTTGCCTCTCTTATTTCAACTATACAGCCTGGATTCACAATAAAATTTTTTTTAAGTCTTGCAAAGTAATTGGTGGAAGCGCTTTATTGCTGGCGCATGACTGGCACATCACACTCGGTGTCACCAGCGCACAGCATGACAGAGCCAGGTGGAACTCTGTCTCACTATTTTAATGTGAAGGGGAGAAGCCGTTGTCCTGTTCAGTATCTCGTTTATGAGGCACCTACACCCAGTTTTGAGAACATCTCACCGAGGGTACTCGGGGAGAGCGTGGCTGGCTGCCAGCCCAGAGCTCAGGCCGGTCCCTGTGCTTCCTGCAGCGCAGATGGGCTGCCTGTTACCCAGGGTTGTTTGGGTGTAGGTTTAGGAGGATGTAAGGAGCCCTGGAGTCATTGCTTCTCACCCCAATCAACATCATTTGTGCTTGTACTTGCTTCAGCTTTCTGGCCAGACTGCACAGCCCCCTTCCTGCCTCCCAGCAGGTCAGGGCTGCGGCTGCCCCTGTGCCAAAGGCGCTTCTGCCTTCCTTCCCTAATGTTAGACTGAATTTCCCACAGGCTAAAATGCTCTAATCTTGGTCAGATCTTTGGCACAAGTCCATGGTATCTGGGTGCAAACTAAAAAGCCTGTGCTGCCCTGAAGGTCAGACTTGGGTAGGTGGAAGTCAGGCCTGGGTGTGTTGGGGCAGAAAGCTGTGTTTGGATGGGGGAAGTACAGTTGTAACGTGTTTGGGGGGGTTGGTGGGAAGATGCAAAGCTAAGTGGGATTTGGAGCTCCTCTGGAAGCATCAGGGGTTATGTACCACTGAGGTCGCTGTGTCCACTCTGTTACCAGTGACCTGGGGCGTTAAATCTTCCCTCTAGCTGTGCTGAAGTACAGTTCTTGTTTTGGAGTCCTGTTGTCAACTTTTCTGGGCCCTTGTCAGCCCCTCATTCCCTCTCCAATGTGATGAGTGGTGTGACTCCAGGGTTTGTCACAGTCTGATACTTTTATGTCCTCTGTATGTGGGAGTTATTTCCTTTGATGCTATAGTATCTGCGTGCCACTGTGTTTGCCGAGCTGCTGGGCAGCCATTTCCCTGTGGTCCCAAAGGGTTAGACAGCGTGATGACTGGGATCCCTGCAGGGTGATTAACTGTCTCCTTTTTCTGGGGTATCAGCTTTTCTTTCTGTGTATTTGAATCCTTTGTGCTTCTAGACAATGTGCCTGGTTCTTCTCAGTCCTCTACAAATGTGTCTCTCACCTGCACAAGGCTCTTCATCACCTGCCTGGTATGGAAGGGAGATCATCTGCTTCTAGAAAGTGGCAGCACTTAATATTTCTCTGTCAGTGGAGCTACTGGCTTGTGTTTTTCATATGCATGCCCTTTACAAGCAGCTGACAAGAGGCGACTGCTCTAGGAAAGGAAAGCTTCAGTGCTCCCTGTTTCTGCACACCTTCTCTAGTGACCTGATGGTATCCTGAGGCCATGGATATGTGTGCAAAACCAGCAAGTAGCTGCAGATACAGGGAGAGAGTGTCTGGGCAAAGAGAAATCTCATCCTGCTTGCAGCAAGGCAACTCCTCTGTCTGTGGACCTGGTTTCCACCAAGGTGCTGGGGGCCCTGTGTCGTTCACTTTTGCAGGAAGAGGGAGTAACATTGTGTCCAGGGGAAGGGACACAGCTGAGGTCAGCATTGGCTCTTAGCATAAAAGCTGTAGCCTAGCTGAGGCTGATCGCCTGTTAACCGAGTGATTGTGAATTTTGGTACTGATGCCAGTTCTGACACTGCTAGGCTTGGATTGGTACTAGAGCTCATGCAGTACTTTATAAAGTAATTTTATTACTATGCTTAGGGGGTTTTATCATCCCTGGGATAACCCAGTGTATCCTTTCCATGCCTGCTCCAACTCCCACACTGCTGCCCTGCTCAGGGCCTTGTTGCTTCTAACTCAGGCAAGTGAAAAATATATTGGGCTCTGAATGTCTCTTATTGATGTATGCTGGGCTTTCATGTTTGGATTTAGCTGCTGATGGGAAGAGAAAGTACCTTGATTTCAAAGGAGAATTGCTTGTTTAGGCTGTGAAGTCCCTATTTTCCAGGGGGGTTTTGAACCTGTAGTACGTCATCCTGGTGGCAGTTGTTACTAAAGGGCACCTAACGGCAAGAATACACAATCTTTTCATTAGAAGTCCTGTGGTCAGGGAAGGGGCTGTGGTGGGAGACTCACAGGTGTTGGATGTATGTGCAGAAATCCCCAAGGGGACCTAAGAGCAGGTCCCAGACTTTCCCTGTAGCTTTGCCAGATTGCACCATCTTGTTGGGCAGTGTCAAGTGCTCCTCTGCCTGGAGTGGAAATGGTACCTTAAGCAAAGTTGTTGCTGGAGCAGCTTCTCTCTGATCCTTTTGCTGCTGTTGGCCCGACAGCTGTGACAGCTTTGTTTCTGTTCCTCAGCCTGGCGTTTGTGATCCTTCAAGTGGGCGTCTGTGGTGCCCGGTGAGAATACCGAGCGGGAGCTTTGGGGAGGCAGTGTCTTTCAGAGAGGTGACCTGGGCAAAATTAATCTCCGCCTTAAACGTTAAGCAATGATGTTGACTCTGTTCCTGTATAATGTTGTGATACTGTGAGCTATCAGGGTGCCAAGCCTAGCAGAGCAGATGCTGTCTTTTTGTAGCACAGCAGGTTGGCAGCATGAAGAACCGCATTGGAGAGGAGCTTTTCTGCTTGCTGAAGGTGAGGGATGAGGCTTGGTGCAGGAAGCAAAAATTCATGGAGTTGCCTCAGGCTGAGATTTGATGGACTTAGAGAAGAGCAGGGCCTGCATGGAAGCCCCTGCAGTACTTTAAGATGAATAAACGATCAGAAGAAATGAATGAACTGGTGTCCTTTTGTCTGAAGAATTGGTAGTGTCCTTTCTTGTGCCTGTGGCTGACTCTCACCACTGACCTGTTAGGGGAGCCAGTAGCTTCTAACACCCAAGGTAATGTGCTCATTATAGGGTGGCCTGGAGACATATTGCAGGCAGCTGCTGGAGGGAATGCCACGTTACCGGCAGGCAGCCAGCACGAACTGGATGCAGATCCGCAGGGGGAGTGGATGCCAGGGTATGTGCCAGCAAGCAACTCATACCCCTCCCTCCTGTCCTTTGCACTTCCTTGGACTGGCATGAGATAATTTCTAATGTGTTCTTTGCTCTTTCCCCTTTGTGTAATTCTAAAAGTTAATATATTTAGTCTGCTAGCACTGCTCTCTGGGGAGCGTTACCCCTCCTGGCATGCCAGTAGGCAGAGGGATGCCCTTCTACTGCCTGCTCTCTGCGTTTCCATTGGAAAGAGGGTAGCCAAGCACCTTTGGATGCTGGATAAGATGATCCTAGACAGAGCCTATTTTGCTCAGCAAGGAGAGCAAATGGAGATTATTTTTTAATATAAAACTGTTGAATACAGAGGTTCTGTGCAGATCATCTAACTGCCTCATTAGGAAATGGTGTGCAGAGCTTTCATTGCTGTTGCTAAATGAGGCAAAAGAGGAAGCAAAAGTGTTTTTGTCTTGTAAAGTGGACTAACAGTTTGGTTTTACAGTAAAACACAGACTTGATGACAAGTGAAACCCTCTCCCTGCCTGCCTCCCTCCCTTTCTCTCTCTTCTTCTCTCTTTTCCACTGCATCTTTCCATCTTCAATAGGTGTTCCTACTAGAGGAATTTCCAGAAGTATGTGGGCCTGTGGGCTTGCCTTCTTTTATTGGAATAGGAGAGGAAGTTACTTAGACTTCTCAGAAAAGGTTCAATAGGTCTTGTGGCAGAGGAAGTCACATTTTCAGCGTGTTTTACTAATGACGAAGCAGTCAAAATCGAAGCTCGAATGAGCAGCTGGTTCATCTGTTGGAGTTTCCTGGGGAGCAGGGAGCCCAGCAGGCAGGATCCCACTGCGCTTGTGCTATGGAGAGCTGTGCTACTGCTCCTGCTTTGTCCTATCCCCCAAAAATTGCAGAGCAATGGGTTGTTACTGGAGCAACAGAAGATGGGACATGGGATGCTTCCTTGAGTGCTGCAACTCTGACTTTTTTCAAAGACGCAGCTTTCCACTCTGCCTGTTCTCCACTGCTGCCGGCACCCAGAGCTGCTGTGCTGCAGCCCTGGGTGCTGGCTGGTGTTGCAGAGCATGTGCTGGAATGAATATGCAGTGCTGGGGAAAATCTGGCTTCAGCTGAAATTGCTGATAGATCTGCCGCTGGTTTCAGCAGCCATGGGATTTCATCTGTGTGTGTCGGTGATGCACTGATGGGAGGAAGGTGACTCTCATATTTGAGCAAAGACGATAAAAATCCCCTTGCCTCCTGAGATTTGCCTTTGTGTTTAGGTATAGTAAGTCTGATGCATTTCATTTTTGACCTAACCTTTTAGAGGCGGGAATTTGATCCTTGATGAGTTTTAATATAGTTGGTTATTAAAGGTAGGAAATCCCAGGCTCCCTTCCTAGCACTAAAAAAAAAATGTGCAAGTTGCAGCAGATGCGTATAAATCCTCAGGCTCCTTTCAGCACCGAGCTTGTTGGGTGGCTGTCTTCATACCCTGTCCTGGTGGAAGCTGGCAGCGGAGAAGGGATAGTGCGTGTGGATTTGTGCAACTCTTGCTGCTAGATAAGCAGGGGACTTGCTATATATATCGAATTGCCTTCTCTTTCCTTTTATTGATTGGCTGGGTATTTCCCTTTCTAAGAGTGCCTTTTGAGAGGACGTCATGGACAGCACTGTTTTTAGAAACAGTTAAGCTTATGGTAGAGAGCGGAGATGGTAGCGATTAAGTTCACCTGAACTTGCTGTCCTGCCCATGTTGTTTGAGGTGAGTTTATTAATGAAAGCAGGTCAGTGTGCAAGGCAGTCTCTTCACATGGTTTTCCACTTCTAAAGCGCAAAACACTTTTGAAGGCTCCAGATATCTAGAAATTAAAGACCAGAGACTCCAGTTTAGCCTTCTTAAACCAGAGATTTCAGGGTTTTGTGTGGGAAAGGGGAATTGTTAAAGGCCAGGTCAGGTATTGATTGGTATTGGGAGGGAGCAGTGTGATACCACCCCCAGAAAAAGCTTCAGGAGGTGCAGGTTTCCAAGTTCATTGCTGTACATGCCTGGTTGGGAAGAGCAATGGTGACAACATGAACACCTGAAAGGGCCCCTCTCTGCAGGCGGCACAGGGAAAGAGGATGTCCAGGCTGTTGTTGTAACGTACCGTCCGGAGAAGCTGCCTGCAAACCCAGTGCTTCAGCAGGAGCTGACAGGTTTGACCATTGGATGACCATGCTCAGCAAAAAGCAGGAGATTTCAAGCTGCACATGTAATCAAAAGTGAGCCTTTAACTTACTAATAACAACTCTCAAGGGCTTTCCTCTCATCTTGTGGTTATCTGTCTTCCTGTAGCTTGATGGTAGAAACCCCAAGCAGACGTGTGTCACTGTGTTTTAGAGCGTTCTTCCTGTGGATGGTGGAGTTGTGCACTTAATTTGATAATGGTGCAATTATTGCAAGTTTTAGAGAGGAACTGGGTTTCCAACAGGAGCCAGGGGGAGCGTTCAGCAGAGAAGTGTGTTCCCAGCCACATTTGAAGCCTTTGGATGTTGCTGTCAGCGCTGCAGACCCTGGCACGGGATCCTCCTCATCGGTGCAGCTGATTGTGGGGAGGCTGCTGGGGAAACTGGGCTTGGTTCAGGTGACTTGGTTTGGGTGAGTCAAAAGAAAAAATCTTGATGCTCTGTTTTCCTCTCAGACCTGCTCTAGTTTTGGTTGTAGCTTTTTCATGTACATGTTTATGCAGGTAACTAAAAAAAATGGTTCATTTATCTTCATATGGGGGAAAATTACCCTTGGAGAAAACGGGCTCTCCCACAAATTTTGTATGCAACTGGTGGCACATGGGTTCTGGCCTGGCGCTGCCTCTGGTCAGCAGCATGTGCAGAGCATGCCCAGGGTTTTCGGTGCTGAGGAGACATAGCCGGAGCTGGAATCGTGGCCATCTTGGGGCTGTCAAACCCAGTAGCGTTGCAGGACCGTTATAGGGCATATGGTCACCTGGAATAACAGCAATTTTTTTTTTTTTTTTTTTTTTTTCTTTCAGACACTCTTTCTGTTGAATCCGAGTGGGGGGATTCAGGTGCTTGCAGGCAGATACCAGTTTAGTACCAGTTTGGATGCCAAAGGTATCCTGCCTGGCCTCCAGCTACCTTTGCTGAGGGGTAGGGTTCCCTCATTGAGCCTGTCCTCTGGCTGCAGGCAGATGCCTTAGAAACCTTAGGGCATCTAAAATACTGCTGGATGGGTATGCTTATGCACCTGTATAAAAGAATAATAGAAGTTACATTTGTAATAGCAACTGGGCTGAAGTTGTGTTGCTGCTGTTTAGCTGAAATTATTTTCAAGTACCCAGATGGTGAGTATGAGCATATTGCAGCTGGGTTTTCCAAACAGCCGTGAACTTGGCTGGGGAAAGTTGGGGTGGGGTGGAGAAGGGGTAGTGGCACACTTCAGGACTTTCCCTTTTGATTTCTGAGCCTTCTGGTGCATTTGGGTCACATATTTCAGGCTTTTTTCTGCAGTCACAAAGACTGCCTTTCAAAGAAAATTGCGGCTGTCAAAGACTCCACAAGTTGACAGGAACTAAAAGGTGAATTCTCCTGATACAGAAGAAGAAACGAGTGCTTGCGCAGAGACCGGTTTAGACAGTGCTTCTCCAGCCTGGAGGCTTGGGATGTGACCTCAGTAGTGCAGGCACCATTTCCTTGAAGTTGTTGCTGCTTCCTTCCTGAGATTGAGTTAAAATCTGTGCACAGCTCAGTGTGGAGAGAGGTAATGGGGCTGCCAGCAGCAGAGCAAGAGGGAGCCCAGCACCCACGCGTCTCTCAGGGGCTACCGGCAGAGGATCCAGAAGCAGGCAGGAGCTTGGATTGCAGCTGGGATGGGTCCATCTGCAGAGCTTTGGGTAGGGACCAGGCAATTGTTTGTACTTGAATAAAGGCTTAATTGTTACTTGAAATGTCCCGACTGCTTTTTTAAGGAAAAGCAAACAAAACTGGAGAACAACGGGCTGGAGTTACAGGGGGCTTTGGAAATGCTTGCCAAAGCTGTGCTTCCTGTCTCCGTTAGGCTGGTGGTTATGAAGTTCAGCTTGGAGCCTTGGCTTTGGATCCCTTCTCTGCCGGTTGGGGGTGCAAGGCCCGGAGGGTGTGGATGGCACAGGCTCTTTAGGTCTGTGGTTCTTCCATGTGTTGCTGAAATGAATGAGGGCCCTGTCTTGCTCTCTGCTGGTGTCTCAGCTTCGTGCCAGCTGGGATGGGAAATGAATTGGCGCAGCAATGGCTGCGCGTGTGGCAGCGTATAGAGCCTTCGCCAGTCCCTGTTCTCTGCCAGTTCCTTAGGAAGATGAAGGAGGAGGCAGAGGCAGAGGCTGACCTAGCAGGGGAGCGTCCCTGGTGTGCTGCTGCCACCTGGTGCCACCGGCTGCCCCTAGCCCCTTGGCTGCTTCACCTGCAGAGCGAGGTGTGTTTCACTGCCACAGCCTTGGTAAGAGAAAGGAGTTGGCCTTGAGTAATGCACGCCAACGGTCCTTGCTCTGCGGTATGTGGGGCTTCCTTTGCAGTTACTGGTTTCCCCTTGAAACTCTGATTTCACCATCATTAATGTAAAGAGGGGAGTTGGCTGGCAGACAGGCAGGCTGCTGAAATTAATTATGCTTAAAATCATTGCAGTGATGGATAGCAGTGCTGGTTCAGGGTCTGGCAAAGCGCTGGGCTCTGTTCTCTTCCCTCATAATCCTGCACACCTTGATGACACCTGGGTCCACTGCTGGGTTCTTCTTGCTGGAGGTGTCCTCTGAGCTGGAGTCTGTCAGAGTGTGTCTGGCTGTGCACTGCTGTCTTGCACATGGCATAAACTTCTCTGGCTCGTCTGTGTATCCCTCTCTCCTGATTCCTGGCTGAGCGAGACGTGGCAGAGGAAAGGATGGGACAGACAAAATGGTGCTGGAGCAGTGGTCCTGCAGCTTGGATGTACCATAAGGGTCTCCCCATCTCCAGTTTCTTCACTCTTCTGCCAAATAAGTTGTCATTAGACCACTTTGATAGTGTCCCCAGGCTAAGCTGTTCCCTGGGCCTGAAATGCAGAGATGGATGGCAGGTCATTGCTACATGCATGTCTCTGGCCCAGCCTGGCGAGTTAGGCTTTTTTCCAATTCGGGTGGTATTTTTCTGTTTGCCCATTCCCCCCTCCAGCTCTCTCCACACCCTCTTTTACATTCCTGCATTCTTCCTTCCATGGCTGCTTCTTTACCTGTTTCTTCCACCCTTGTCAGTCCTGATTTCTGCACCGTTCACCAGCACAAACCCCAAAACTGCGTGTACCCTGGTGCTGTTCCCATCCCGGGGTCCTCATCCCAGCTCAGCTCAAGCAGAGCCCCCTGTTGCTGCCAGTGTTGCTGCCCTTGGGGTCTGTGTTGCTCTTCTCAAGCTCTGCTCTCCCCAACCCATCTCTCCTCTCATGTATTTACTTTTCCAAGACTTCTTGCGTTCATTCTCACTTTTGGCAGCAGCACATCCATTGCAGCACTCTGAGGCCAGGCCTGGCTGCAGCGTTGCAGACTCAAGGCTCGTGTCAGATCTGCTGTGGTCTTAGCTAAACAAGAGCTTTGCTTTGGTCGGGCATTAAGGCCGTGACTGCTCCAGGCACATCTCTGACTTCTCCAGTCTTCTTTCCCCATCCTTTTTACTGCAGAGGACCTTGATTCTTTGGAGGGAAAAAAGGCTAAATACTGTGCCAACATCTCCTGCCTCTCTGCATGTCTCGTGGCACTCTTCTCCTTTCCCTGCACCAGGCACGAGTTCTCTGGTTTGTCTTCTTGCCTCCAACCCCGTGCTGTCTATTCCTCCCCATTGCACCATTCCCCTTCCCCCTTATTCTCTGTTTCTCACCTACCTCTGAATCCTTCCCCAGGCTGTGTAGTTTCTCCCTTGTTAAAGGCAGAGCTCACCTCTGCTCCTGCTCACCTCCTGTGACTGATGATTTTTTTCCCCACTTTCATGGTGGTCCCTTGTATGGAGCCCATTTGGACTGCAGTCCCTTGCCCCCTCAACCTGCCTCACCTGCTGCGCTAGAACTGCTGGTGCAAAAACCTTGAGCTTGGCAAAATCTCCAAATTACTCTCACCCCCTTCGCCGTTCGGGAGATTTGACTCCATGGCAGTTGTGTGCCTGAAATCCCATCCCTAAACTCACTCTGCCCGTTTTCTCCACCACTCCTTCAGCACTTCCTTAGCGATTTACTCTCCCAACGTGGCTCTAGTTTCTGCCCTCCTGGTGCTCTCTGTAATCTTACCCACGCGTTCAGCTGCCCTCCTTTGCAGCTGGCACACGCGTACACTGCTTCCCCCTCGATGCCCAGCTATCGGTCAGGCAGGGCGGGATAATCCATCCTGATGTTACCCACGTGACTCCGTGACCGGCGCTGGCTTGGAGATGGCCTCTGACATTTTCACTGTACAGCTGTATGAGCTTGGTCTGAGAACATGCATGAGGATCAGCAAAGCACAAGCCAAATCTGGGTATGTTTTTGAGGGACAAAAGGTGAATTCCCTCTGTAGGATGAATCTGTGTAGTCAGGAGTGTTTCTGGCTTCAGCAGCTTTCCCTGGTCTCTCTGCAGTCCTGCAAAGAGCTGCTTTATGTGTCCTGGTCTGATCTCTCGGGTAGCAATCCTGTGTTTGAAACCTCGGTGTTCCTGCTTTGTATGCAAGAGGAGCCTAATCAGTCTTCAGAGAGGTCTTGATCATTTTTAAATGTGAAGGAAAACACTTTCAGGGCATTTTAGTTATGAACTGACTCTTAGATTGCGTGGCCAGGAAGGGTTTGCAAGCCGTTACCCTCTACCGGCTGCTGCAGGGGCTGTGGGTAAGCCAGGGTGGTTCAGCTCTTGGGCAGGACATGGTTCTGTGCCACGGGCTGAGCGAGACGATGTCCAGGTCTTGCTCCTTGTTGGTCTGAGACCGTCCCCTGGTACTGGGGAGGGGTAATGTGTGAGCAGTGCTGCAGTGCTGTGGCAGGTACCTCCTCCCCTGGGAGAACAGCCCTTACCCTCCGCATGTCTCGCAGGTAGGCTGACTTTGAACGGGAGTTTCTGTTGGTAATCCCGAGTCATCGATCTCCTCACGAAGAGCAGCCAGAGGTGGGGTGTGTGCCGAGGGCATTGTGGCCAGCTCTGCTTAGGCAGAGGCCTCTGGGGATTCACGTATTGACACCTGGACAAGAAAAAATATCTGATCTGTGTTAAGTACTCTAAGCAGTAAAAAGGACGGCTTTTCTCATAAGCTTGATGGGATTTATCCAATTCTGAAACTTCATCTACCAGTAATTGGACTGAGTTATATCCTTGTCAGCAGAGCTGCCCAGAGCTGACTATATTCTGCATAAATACCTAAGCATATCAAACAAGTCTTCTCTTTGTTTTTATTTTATTTTTAAGCTGTGTATGTGAGCTTGTTTTGCTTTGGGTTTTGTCTTTTTGCTTCAAACCACCTGAGCTCTGGTTACCCGGAGGCAGCTGTAGCCAAGGCCCCAGCAGTGCTGGGGGCAGAAATGCCATCAATTTGCTGCCTCTGCTGTTCCCTACTTTTTTGTATTATTGCAGTAGACTTTTTGCCTGCTCCTTGTCCAGCAGCTCACACGGAGGTGACTGTGCGGTCCTCTGAAGTACACGATCTGCTGTTTTCCAACAGTCCTTCATCTTGTGGGTAATTCTGGGTCCCTGGATTCATATCTTGCCCCTTGTTATGCCCGTGTGCAGGTAAATTATGATTGTTTCACGTTGCAGAGCAATCTGAATATTTGGGCACCTTGTCATCATCATCTGATATTACAGTGACATTCCTAAGCGCCGGTAGCGCAATCTTTTCTTTTTAATGGTTATTCATCAGTAAAATGTCTTGTCGTTGAAGACCAGCTGGTAGCAGTCTTCATTAGAAACAGCCCTCGGACCTGTAATTTTGCTTAAAATAACAAAGACTGTCCCATACAATCTGCTTTGTATGTAACCATGTGGTCTGACAATTATATTTTTAGCCTCTAATTAGTTGAGATGGCTCTTCTGTTTCATTTGGGATCAAAATAAGGCTAATAGGGTTCCTGGTTGTTTCTCCTAACATCCCCTGTTTAATACTGGGACTTGTTTTTCCCCATTAAGTACATCAGGATTACCTCTACCATTTTAACCGAAATTACAACAAAATCCCTGCCTGGGGCAGGTGCTGAGCGCAGAAAGCTTCACTCCAGCTGCAAACAATTGGCCAAGTTTTACAAGCAATTAAAAAGAGTCTCTTTGCTGGAGGCGTGGAGCTGCCAGAGGGGCCACCCACCTCGCCTGGGGTGCGCACCGAAAACTGCACCACAACAGCGCTAGCAAGGCTGGAATCTGTAATCGGCACTTGCTCCGTTTCCCACTTTCCCAAAGCTCCACGTGCACGTCTGAAATACCCTGGTGCACCCTGACGGGCACCCGTCCTCCCTCCCAAAGGGCCTCTGCTCCCCACAGTGTGCCAGCCGCAGGTGATCGCAGGGCGTGGCCATGCTGTGCCTCATTATTCAGTGTTTCCGACGCCTGTTGTTAATGAAGCTGTGCTGAGGGCAGGGCTATTCAGCTTTTCACAAGCTTTTCTGTGAGGGTCCTGTAAATACACACCAGTGAAGCAGCCGTATGCTTTCATGGCACCTCCATGAGAGGTGGGGAGGCAGAGAGAGTAAATGCTTCTTCTGATTTTTTTGACAGCCTAATTGTTTGCTTGAAGAGTCGGGTTTTCCAGTGCACGTACAGTTTATATCGCACCTTGACTTGGCTTGCAGCTGGGTGGCAACGTGGGTGTGTTGAGTCCAGAACTGCAATCCAGAAAATGGAGAACAGTTGCTGGTCGTCTGTGAAATGTCTGGCTCGGGTTGTGGCTGAGCATCCCGGAGGAGAATGGGCTCAGCTCTGCCGGCAGAGCATGGTCCTTCTGTCCAGGCTCTTTCCTTGCAGCCCCCGCATCTCTTCTGGCATCCACAGCAGGCGGGGGCAGAGGTTTCAGGACGGCCACAGCTCCAGTTCCCGCTGCTCTGTTTGGCACTGGGAGAGGCAAAGATCCCTGGGGAAATAATGTGGTTGCGTAAGGGAGCGTACAATAGCAGGCGTGAGTCACATGGGCAAGAGGGCTACGTGGAGAGCAAATTAACGTTTTTACAAGTGTTCTCAACTCTGACACTTCCTTCTTATCTGAGGGTTTGGCTGAGATTAATAGTTCCAGGGTAGGATACAGGCTATAAAAATGCTCAAGTGAAGTGAGTAATTTTCTCTCTACTTCCCCCAGCCCAGGTGTGTTGGGCCCATCACCCTGCCAGCCTCACCAGCAGGACCGGTGCTGCAGCGCTGTCCTGCACCTCTCTCCAGCTGAGCAGTGGGGAGGGTAGCGGGCTGCCGGCTTTGCTGGCCCCCAGTGGTGGGGTGTGAGCCCTGTGCTTTGCCCGTGACTGCACGGCAGCAGAACAGTGTGAGGCTCTGGGCTGAGGTTTCCATTTGTGCATGAAAGGGCATTGTGCTCTTCTACCTTCTCTCCAGCTTCAACCCACACCTTTCTTTCTTGTTTCTGGTCCCCTCTTCATTTAATTCAGCAGTGTCAGCCTCTGCTTTAGCACCAGGCAGCTGGGTCCAGCCCATCCCCTATGACTAAGATTTTAGAGGAGCTTCTGACCTGGATTTTGGGGTCTCCTGCAAGGGACACCACTGCTTGTGTGGCTGCAAAACTGTGTGGCTTCCAAAGGAGAGGTGGTAGGTGCCAGCCCAGAGAGGCGTTGGGCACGCTGGGCAGCTGCCATCCTCCCTCCCAAGGGCTGCGGGCCGCTTGGCTGGAAGCCACAGTGGCAGAGCCGGGAGCCAGTCAAACACAGCAGCCTTTTGGAAGGAGGAGGACCGCAGCCAGCCCTGAAACGGGGAGCTGCATTTGGGATGCCAGCGGAGGAGCGCATGGGGCTGCACAAGTGCACCAGTGAAGTTGCCTGCAGATGAGTGGACTGGGCCAGGTGTAATTTGGGTAGTGCTGGAGGCCCAAGGCTTTCCTTGGTGCTACAAGCAGCACTTGGGTGTTTGTGGTATCTCCTGGCCTTCCTTCATCCCATAAATCCTCAGGAGCCCCCTTCAGCTTCATCCCTGCTCCAGCCAGGCTGAGGAAGCCCTCGGGGGTGGAGGAGCAGCAGCGGCATTCCTGCAGGATGAGCTAATGCGGCTGCCGGAGTCCTGGCTGTGGTGAACTGAGCTGCCTTCCTCTTGGGCAACTGGCTTTCAGGAATAGCTTGGGGGATGGGAGCAAGGAGGAACATCCTCCAAATCCTCCAGCGTGACACAGGGAAAGAGAATCACAGTTTCTGGCCATTTCTGACTTCTCTTGCAAGGGAGGAAGTGAGAAGCTGAAGTAGGCATTAGCAAGGATTTAATGAATTGGTACAAAGTGTACTGCAGGAGGAGTACTCGTGTGTCACTTGGTGTTATCAATAATTCAGGTTCCTTCAGATTAGTGAACAAAGCATATTTAACATGTTACTTCCCTTGCTAATTGTGCTTTTCACCTCATTTGTCGGTTACCAGTTGGCAGTGACTCTTCCTGGTGACATGCTAAGCTACTACTAGATATTTTTTCCCTACATGAAGCCTGATATATGTGGTCGTTTTGCTAAATAGCGGGGAAGAAGGTTTTTATTGTTGAAAAGAGGCTAGATCTAGGTTTGAAGGGGGATACTGCAGTATTTGGCTTTTCCTCTTTTCCTAGGAAGAAAGTTGATTCCCATTGTGGGTTTTTTTCATATTGTCCTGAAGCTTGCTGATCTGCTTTTAAATTAAGGTAATACAGTGTGTGAGTTGTGAATCCTTTATGAATTCCGATCCCTTTCTCCTGATGACCCCGCTGGAGCAGGGTGGGAGCTCCCTCCCACATCACACAGCAGCGCTGAAGGACTTGCCTGCTGCTTGCTTGCGAGGAAGATGACATTTCAAAAATGACTCCTTAGTGCTGGCATTCAGCTTGGCCTTCTGACGTGTGGGTGTCAAACCTCACTTAATTCTGGGCTTGGAAAAAAATCCCTGAAGAAAAGCCTGGAGTAGGTATTCAGAAACTCTTCTGTAGCCGACCCAATTCCTCCATGATGGAAGGAGGAGCTATTCTCACCCGGTGAGGTGTTTAGACACTCTCCAATTCCACATTTGTTGACATTTGTATTTCGTCTAAGGAGGAAAAAACTTTACACCAAATGACAGCAAAACTCACCAAAGACATGATGGATTCCTGGAGCTTTGGCATGCTACAGGGTACTGGTTTGGTGGTTGAGCTCTAAGCCATCTTCAGGCTAGGATTAAATACGGAACATCCCCACTTAAAACCCTGTTATTTTAAAAAAAACAGTTGCAATGTGTGTGTGCAGATTCCCACGCTACTTGTGCGCACAGCGAAGGGGTTGCGCAGCCGGGTGAGTGGTGCAGGGCTCAACCCATTTCCAACTGCAGTGTTTAATTGTGTGTTAATGTTTAATTCACTCCCCTACATGGGGCTGAAAAAGCAGAATGGAGGGCAGGATTTGGACGGATGAAAGATATGTTAGTAATTAGATGATCCTACATTGGGATCTTTTCCACTGTGGAAATCACAGGATCACCTGTGGGACCATCTGGTGCCATTGGAAAGGATCTTCTCGGGCCCTTGTTCAAGATTTGCTTCTTGGCTTTTGCATGTGTGTGTCCCCGAAACACCCCCTTGACCAGTCCTGCTGCTCATGGGGAAGCTGGCAGAAGGGACGCTAGTTTTTGTGTGGCACTTTGAGCTCTTGCATCCTGCCATACCTCCTAGGCAGCCAAAATTTTATTTTAGAGGCAATTTCCCCCAAAACCAACAGTGATCTTCTCCAAGCACTCAAGTTTTGTATGAAGGATCCTCCCCAGGTCCTTGAGTCATGATGACCAAGTCTACCATAGAATCATTCAGGTTGGAAAAGACCTTTAAGATCATCAAGTCCAACTGTTGACCTAACTCTGCCATCCCACCACTAAACCATGTCCCTAAGCAAACCATGTCCCCTTCCTTTGGCTCTCCACCGTGCTGCCCCAAGGTGTGGCTTTTGTACCTCTGGGCTACTGGCCAGTGCGTGTGGATGGGTAACGAGCCCTGAATGCGGTGTGTAGCCTGGTTTTGGTGTCCCTCTGTGATCCCAAATCTGATTTCCAGCAGCTCCTGAAAAGGGCACTAAATAGGGGTTGGCAATGATAGGTATGGGGTGCTGGGCTCTCGGGCTTTTGGGTTTTTTCCCCCACTCTGTGTCTGTACTGAAGTACCATTACTGTTGATCTAACTTTCTGCTCTGGGATGTCTCCTCGTTGCTGCAGGGGAGGCTGGTGGAAGAACGAGAAGAGACTGAGCTGTGATTGAACCAGGAGGCTTTGGACGGTGTCTGAGGATGGTGAGTATATATTCTAGGCTGTCTCTGTCTCTGTGGGTGGTTTTGTTCATTCTTTTTGTGTCCAAATCTTGTACTGCTACTAAATGTATGAGAATAAATACAAGAAAGGGAAAGAAGAGTGATGTAGTATTGTGCATTATATATAGTAATATAGTATAGAGAGCTTTTATTGCTGTGGCCAAGATGCTGTGGGGAGGATAAGTTTAGCCCTAAACATGTCATTGGAATATACTGGGGGGAAAAAAGTAAATAAGACTGGAATCCCTTTCTGCCTCCTTGGACTACTGGCATAGCCATCCAGTTTGTGTTGATTACTGTGTTATTTTTACTTCAAAACTTAATGCTGGTGTTTTGCATTCTGTTCCTCTGTCACCTCTCAAGGAAGATTTAACACCATGTTAATAACGTGTTCTGGTGCCACCAAAGGAGCAGAAATTTCACAATAATTAGTCACAGAAAAATATGGTGTAAAAGAATCTGGAGAGATTGAAACACAGCCAAAGCTGATAAACTCGGATAAAGTGCCTCTAATGCCTCCAGCAAGAACTAAACTGAAATACATGCGATCTGATGAGAGGAGGAAAGCTGAGAGCAGGAATGTTGAATGGTGCTGGAAGTGTCGTTAGGCGGCAGTTTGAATAGGGGTTTGGCAGCGACATGGTGATCTGCATGTTGGGCTGTAGGTGGGCAGTGAGCCTGAGCGTTGCTGCAGTAACATGGTATTATCAGCTTCATGCTCGCCGCTGCCAGAAGTGTATTATTATGTTGGAAGGAGTGCAGAAAAGAACAGCAGAAACAGTGGAAGGGCTGGAAACTGAAACTGAGGACATGAAAATTTAGGTTAAACATGTTTAAAAAAAAAAACAAACCCAAACTGGCAGACTGTTGAAGAAAATAGTGACATCTCCTGTGGAATTGTCTTCCATGGGATCTATTAACAACGGGGATAGAAAAGGAAACGTGCTCTCTGCATTAATTGAACTGTCAGCTCTAGTAGTCATGCACATAGTGGTTTTGGTGTAGTCCCTGTCCTCGTGCTCCCTGGTTTAGCTTCAAGATCTTTTCTGCTTTCTCTTGGAAGAGCTTCTTGCCACGCTTCAAGTTGAGGAGGTTGCTCTGGGGTGGAGAGATGAAAGTATACCCATGTTGTAACCTGATAAAGCGTCTTGAACTTCAGGTTGGAATTACCCTGGTGTCACGTTGGAAGTGTAAAAGACGCAACAACTTCTCTGTGTGGGATTGAGATGAGACTGATGCAGATGTATCCAGATATGAACGGGGGAAAAAAAAAAGTGAATAAACACATGGGAAATGCATCAAAAATCCCTCCGGGTGACATGGAAAAGGCCAGGCTGGGTCCATCGAAGGCCTGGCTAGTCAGATACCCCGCTGACAGGGAGCACCGGTGAGTGCTGCTGGAGAGTCTGGAGGGAGCGTCTCTGGTGTCACCTCACCTGTCAGGATCAGCAGCTCGGTGACTTGGTAATCCAGAAACAATTTATTGATGTCTTAGGAGCCCTTGGTAGAGTTTTCTGCATGAATTCATCTAGCTGCTTTCCAAAACTGAGTGAAGATTTGCAGTTGCGACACGTTGCGGCAAAGAGCTGCGCTGCCGAGTTGCACTGAGTAGCCCCTCTCGCTTTGTTTTTGAACCTGCCCCGTGCTGTTTCAGCTGATGGTCCTCAGCTGGTGTACCGGGAGTAGTGGTGAAGTGTGGTGCTGCCTGCAGGCATCTCCATGCCCTTTGGGATTTTGTAGATCTCTATCACATTCCCCTTAGACATCTGAAGACCTTTAGTCTTTTAAATACTTCTCTGTAGAGAAGCAGTCTTTAATCCTTGTCACCCCTCTCTAGACCTTTATTCTTTTTGGGGGTGTGTAGACTGGAACTTTGGCCTTACTAAAACATGGAAGCTTTTGCTTTTCACTGTGCTCCTTTCCTGTGTCTTGGCAGATACTTTCCTGACCTGGCCCTGTCCTGCCCTTAGTTGTAACCGCAGGAGGTTTGGTTTCTTCTAGACAAGAGGGTCCTCTGTTCCTTATGAATACCTGAAGTTGACTTCACAGTTTCAAAGGACCTTCTGAAAAGGATTCGTGGGGTTTTCATATTTTATTAAAATGTTCCTTTGATTTTTTTAAAATTATTTTTTCCTTTAAAAAAACAAACAAACAAGAAAAACCCAACCCCCCCAAAAAACCAACAAAAACACCTGACCCACTCTCTTGGGAAGAGAGTACAGGCTTTTTGTCTACCATGGCAAAGGAGAGAAAGCAACTTGTAATTGCGGGCTGTAGAAATAAGCACTTGCCTCCACCTGCTTACCTGAGCTGCTCTCAGCAGCTGAGGTCGGGAGCTGATGTTAAACTCTTGATAACCTCCTTTGAGTCCGGTTGTGACTTCTGGGTTAACGCAGGTCTGCAGGGAGGGATGTAGGTCGGTTACTGGTTAATGGATGCTCCGCAGGGTTGTCTGCTAACCCCCAGGCACTTCAGGGCTGGACTTCTTCAGCCAGCTGCTGGGAGGGTGAGTTGGCAACCCTGTTCCCCACAGGCACGCTGAGCACTTAGTTAATTACCCGTGATCTCTGCAGTCAGAGGACACAGCACCAGTGCCCTCTGGTTAGCATGGACATGCCCCAAAGTTTCTACCTTACTCAGCAGCACCCCAAATGTGGATCACCAGCTGCTCTCCCCTTTCTGCCGCTACGAATGCCTGGCCTTGTGTCAGTTATGAGATTTGCTTGCTTTGATTGTAAAGCTCTCCTCATTTCTCCTCCAAAGATTAGCTGCTGATGAAAATGACCTTGAAGACAGCACTAGCGGTGGTTTAATCCTTAACTCTGGCTAATGGAAGTCCTAACGAGCACCCAGTACATTAATACATTACTTAAAACTAACCTGGCGGGTAAGTTAGTGCAAGCTGCTCTGCTGCCCTGCTCGCAGCTCAGGGCTCAGCTCTTACCGCACGCCCTACAACTCCCACGGCAGCATTCCCTCTTCTTACTGCTGGGAACACTGGGACTGTAGACATCTGGATTTCCACGATGGTTCGTACCCTTTGGAGGGGACAGTGGCTGTTGGTCTAGGGGGGGTTTTGCAGGTTAGTCATCCCTCCTCCCCTCTTGCTGGCATATGGAGTTGGTAGCCCTTGACTTCTGTCCTTCTGTCCCTCTACTCACAGGCTTCTTGCTTCATATTTCTGTTAACGTGCTCACCTCTAGGCAGCTTTCTGAACAAATGTTAAATTCTGTATTATAGATCTATAACCTCTTCTGTCATCCTGTAAAGATGAAAAGGTGGCACTCACCATCCCAGTCTTGATTTACAAGGTATAAAATAGTAACTTCACACAAGTTTAGGGGTTTATTTCTGGGAGGCCACCTCAGTGGCTCAGCAGCTCTTCTGTTCACCAAGGACCTCCTTAGGCTTTGAGGAAATTAACTATTTTTGTAGAGGGACCTGAAACAAAGATGCCCTTCGTGCAACGAAAGTAGAGAAGGCAGAACAAGAAGTCCCTTTGGCCACAGCTAGCCAGGTCTTTGTGTCAGCTTGTGTAGATCCCCTGCATCAGCAGTGGAGAGAAATAGAGATGCGTGTCTGAGTGCAGTTCATCTCACCCTGAAGTAGGTATCTGCGAAGCAGAAAGAGGATAAATTTTAACTTTTAGGATGAGGTAAATTACACAAGTCTCTCCCCTCCTTACCTGTAAAAAGATCTGGATAACTAGTTCTTACCTTGATCTTCATTGAAAATATTCAGACCTGGACATACATAAACTCAAGTACCCTGGTAACACCTCTGCTGCTGGGAGCATCTCAGCCCACAGCAGCTGGTGAAGGCTCGGTGACTGTCGGAGCCCCAGGCTGTTGGGCAGAGCTGCCGTGGCTCCCATTGATTTGCTTCTGATGTCCTGGGAGTACCTGCCCAGGACAGTCACCTCCTCCTGCCAATTTTCCTATGTTTTTTCTCCAGCTGGAGGCAGATTAGGGCAATCTGTGCAGTGGATGCACTACCAGGGACAGGGCTGCACATTCAGATGTCTGCCATCCATGGCCGTAGCCCCTTGCTTTCCCTCCTCTCTGTCTGCAGGGTGATGCACCATGCTGTGGTGATGAAAATCCCACCCTTCATACGTAGGAGGAATGGAAATGGTGCCCTCTGCCTAATGAAAGAGTATTTACAGTAATTTTATTTGTGGTGCCGAAAAGAAGTGGAGGATAAAGATATGTCAGGGTTGGGAAGGGTATACCTGTATTGGGAATTCTGAGTCCAGCCTGCTGGCAGTGGCACCTCCCTGTAGTGGACGGGACCCGTTTTTCTCTTCTCGCCCTTTGGCTCCTTGCTTCCACGTTTCCATGAGCAATAGACTCTGCTGGCACCTGTTTTTCACAAGGGGCTTGGGCTCCTCCGGTACATAGAATCATAGAACGTTTTGGGTTGGAAGGGACCCCTAGAGGTCATCTAGTCCAACCCCATCTATGCATCATTCAAGTTCTTTGAGGGACTTGCAGATCTTTGCTTGGGTGGATTGTCATTTTTGAAGGGGAGATGCTGAGCTGCAGACCCATGAAGAGGAATTGGGGGTATCCTGGCAGGTGGGTGTTAGCTGCTCTTTGATCCACCCTCTCCCTATCTTGCAGAAAGCTGGGCTGGCCATTGACAGAAGGTTGCAGTTCAGGACATTGACTGGTTCCAGGCCATGAGGGAGGTTTCAGCATCTCGGTGGCTGTCCTGTGCTGCTGCTTACGGATTCCCTGGGCATATGGGACCAGATGGCAGCTTGCCACTGCGAACCCCTGTGATGCAGGCTGGGCTCCTGGTGCATGCAGCCATGTCTCCATAGGGAATGTTGTCTCCCTTGGAGGCTGCAGGATGGTCCCTTGAGCGCCACTCCTATCTTTGCCAAGCACTGGGCTATCTCAGAGCTTCCAAATCCCTTTTGAGACCTTAAAGAGAGGTTGCAAGCTGTTTACCTGCAGTGTGCAAGCAGAGATGTACGGAGCGGTGGGAGGAGCAGCCCAGGGTTGTGCCACTCGTAGTATGAATGGCACGCATTGCTACTGGGAGGAAAAAGTGTTAATTACTGCCAACTGGCCTTAAGAACATGCTGCCCATGTTATGTGCAGCTCCTCTCTTCCTCAGAGTCCCTGAAACCTTTAGGATTGTTGTGGTTGGGAGAAAATGAGGAAGGTTTCTCTCTCCCCCTACGTGAATGTGCATATGCACGATACTCGGAGGAGCCCAGTTATGTGAAAATAACCTTGTCTTCCTTGTTCGGTCTGGTGGTGGTTAGTGATGACAGAGCGAATACCAGCTGTTCAGCCGGGGAGGCATCTGAGGTGGCATTTAGGAAGTCCCTCTAGCTAAGCCAGCTAAACGAGGCTGCGAGGGCTTGGTGTTCCTGCGCCTGGCCACCCAGGCTGCCTGGCACCGGGCAGCCTCACTGCCACCATTCCTGTCCTCGTCTGGCTGATTGCATGGAAAGGAAAGCAGGGATTTTGTGAACTGTTGGAGCAAGAGGTGACAGCGGTGGAGTTTGAATCCGGTTCCTCCTGAAACTCTGTGAGCATTGGAGACGCTGCTGAACTTCAGGGCAGAGTCTAGTTCTGCTCTGTACCAGGCTCAGCTCTGGGGCAGAAATTTCTAAGCCATGTGTGACTCTCCTTTCTAATGCTAAAAGCACAAAAATATTTTGGTGAAAGCAGGGAAGGATCTATTTGTGGATGTTCAGGTCAGCTTAGGTTGGAAATTCAAAGTAATGATCTGATGAGCAACCTTTTAACTGCGCAGCTGCAGCTTAGCGTTACAAAGGTCCTTCTGCAACTCGAGCTGGAAACAGTTCCTGTGCCAGGCCCTGAACTGGGCACTGGTCCTAAAAAATCTTGCCGTGGGTCAGAGCAGACCTTTTACCTTCCTTGTCTGGGTTTTTATATTTTATAAACACTGATCATGTGTTGTATGCACTTAGTATGTTAAATAGTGATGTATGCTCTGACTCGAAGAGCCATCGGTGCTTCAGCTGATATCGACAGAAGTGCATTGTTGCTTTTCTCCTGATACATATCAGGGAAAAAAAAATACTGGTTTTACAGTTTTTATAGCTATACTTTCTTTCCAGTATAGAAGGTTCCCTCCACCTTTTGCTGCTCTGGTTTCTCAGCAGACCTCTGGCCTTCACCCCAGAGGAGCAGGGCACCTCTCCTGCCACTCAGATTTGGCCAAGACAAATCCACAACCTCGTCTGTAACCCTCTGTTCTCGTTATGCGTTGACTTTGTGTAATGCAAATGCGTTTTGGTTTGTGGGTGCCAGCTGGAGCCGGGTGCCCCTGAGGCTGGGCAGTACCTGACTTTGCCCACCATGCACCACATAAATGGTGGAGGGAGACGGAGCAGAGGCAGTAATGGGATTTCATGGCTTATCTCCAGGCGTGGTTGCCTTTTCTTTATCCTGAACAGCGAAGCCCTGTGACAGTGGCCTGCAGGGTGTCTGTGTGTTTGGTTTCTCAGTAAGGGAGTTCATTGAACGGCTTTTTGCCTGGGCTCTGCTGCCCTGCAGTGACCAAGGGCAACAGGTCTGGGCATTGCAAAGCTGTCCCTTGGTTGAAGCAGCTCAGAATAATCTAACCCTTAATGATTGTGCAGAGAAATGCCCAAATCTTTTATCTGACTTGAGGAAAAACCTTTTCAGATGCTGGTAGTGTTGCTCAGTAGAGCTGTCTGTGGTGGCCTTGGGGCAACCACATGTCAGAAAAACTTAATGGCTGCAGGCTGTGCTCTGTTTTGGTGGTCCAGGAGCAAAAAAGCTAGTATGATTTGCACAAAGTACTTGTGCCTGGGCCTTGGGCTGAGTTTTAATTTTGCGTTTTAAGAAAGAGATTCTTACTGTTGCTTAGTGGTGGTAGAGGTAGAGGGGCTGAGTGGCACCTGGTGATAGAAATGGAGATGGCATTGCCCAGAAGGTTGCTCTCCTGCAGCCTCTGGGACAGGCTGTGACCTGGGCAGCTTGCTGTTTGCTTGTGGACTTGACAAACAACAGGTAGCAAAAGTCAGCTCCTGGGGGGGCAGGCAGGGAGAGGGGTGTTCAACCCATGGTGCTTCCTGCACCCAAGGCATTTCCCCAATGTCTGCAACCATTGCTAAACCAGAGTTGATGAAACTTCCCGCAGGAGCTAACAGTCCAGGTGGTCAGCGAGGGGAGCAGTGACCCTGGGGGCCACGCTCTGACACATGGGCTCTGGTGGGAGCCAGAGACATCCCTGCATGCACACTCCTGGGAAGGAGGACTTAGAAAGGCTTGGGAGCACTGAGCAGTAAGGAAGCAGCAGGGCGGCCCCTTTGTCCTCCCCTCCGGCAGGCAGCTGCCGGGCTGGCGGGAGGATCACAGGCAAAGGTTTGCAGCGGGCGGCTCCTGGCTAAGCATCCAAAAGCATCAGGCAGGGCGGAGGGCTCGGTGCTGGGGCGCAAAGCCTCCTCGCCGCTATTGTTCCTGGCGTTCCTGCACACGCCATCAGTGCGGCACAAGGCAGGTGCCGCGGGCCTGGGCTGCATCTTCCGGCAAGCTGCTCCGCTCAGCTGGCAGCTCGGTGAGGAAGGGGATGCAGGGATGTGTCGCTGGCATCCGCCCATCGGCGGGGTGCTGGCTCTGCGTATGTGGATGGGAGGGGGAGAGGAGGGGTGATCCCTCCATCGGCCTCTCCATTTTCTGTCTTGCCTGTCAGGGAGACACTTAGATGGCAGAGCTGTGCTCGGCGGCCTTTGGAGGTAGGTGGAGTCTGGCCGTCCTCCGCCCGCCCTCCCTCCATTGTCAGCGGCAGCGAGCGGTGGCGGCAGTGGCGGGCACCTGCTCCAGCTGCCAGCAGCAGGGATGCTCCTGCCCTTCGCGGCAGAGCGGGGAGGCTGCAGCAATCCCGGTGCGACAGTTTCAGAGCCGCTGCCGGCAGCAGCAGAGGGCCAGAGGAAGGAGATGCTACTTGCGCGTGCCCAGCTCAGCTGCTGCCTCGGGAAATGAACATGAGCCTGCCAGGCCGCGTCTCCTGCTCCATGCTCAACTGCTTTGTAAGTGCTGCTTTTTCCCCCCTCCTCCTCCCCTCCATGCAAGCGGGGCTGTAAGCCAGCTTCTCTCTCCAGCTCCCATGCTGAGTTGGCTGCCCCAGATCAGGCCTGTCCTTGAGGCCAGGCTGTGTGCAGATCCTCCTGCCCTGGATCTGCCCAGCCTGGCGTGCCACCCCCTGAAAAGGGGGATCCCCTTCTCCCTCCCACGTGCCGCCAGAGGATACCGCGGCCCCTTGCTGCTGCGCTGCTGCCCTGTCCGGGCCCAAGGGCACGGCAGCGCCCAGCACCGCAGGTTGAGTTGGCTGGAAGGCCCCGGCGAGCATGCTGTGCCACGCAGGCTCCAGCCAGTCCTTGCCTGGAGCTGGAAAATTACTGAGAGAGAGCAGCTGACCCCAGGGGAGCTCTGTGCTCCCGCCATGGCTGCGGTGTGCAAGGCAGGGGTGTGCAAGACCCCCTCTCATGCTGACGCTGCTGGGAGGGAGTTGCAGTGGAAGGGGGTCTTGGGCTCTGCGTCGTTTATACCTTCGGGGAAAGGAGTTTTCTTGCTGGGAGGAGATCTGATGCCCTTTCCTACAGAAAGCCCCCCGCCCCCCGAAGGACTCGTGGCCAAAAGGGCTTTGAGGGCTTTGGGAGATGGCTGGCTTGTGAAGAGAGCAGGGTCCAGAGCCCCCTGCCCTGCTGATGCCCCAGGACAGGGCTGTGGCAGGAGGAGATGCTCAGCCTCCTGCCCATCCCATGCTGAGGGCGAGGAGGGACTCAAGGACACCCAGGCTGGTGGAGAGCTCTGGCTGCCCTGTTCCAGTTCCTGCTGCTCACTGGGATTTCTTTGCGACCTGAAAAGTGGTGATGGGAGAGGAGGGGATCTGCTCCCTGGCTGCCACACCAGCACGCGGGCACGCTCTCCTGGGCTAGCACCTCGGCATCAGAGCAAGCCGCTGGCAGGAGAAGCCCCTGAGCCCCCCATGGTCTCCAGTAAGTGGTGGCTGCTGGAGCAGGCGCTGTTCCCTGTGTGTCCCTGGCACCCACGCAGGGACCTGGGGAGTGGGTGAGGAGGGGCAGTGCCTTTGCCTGCAGTTGGGGTTGATGCTTAGTTTTATGCTAGCTACAGGCAGAGTCTGCATGGGCACCTCTCAACCTGGGCTGTGCAGGGTCTGGCTGCCCTGGTCTGAAGCCCAGGGAGCACTTCAGGACAGGCTGAACCTGTGGGTGCCGAGGCTCGAGAGGCTGTCAGCAACGTAAGGGGATTCAACATCATTTTAAATATAACCAAGCCAAAAGGGTCAGGTTCTCATTTCTTCAGATTGAAATTTGGGCTTCTGGCTCAGGTGACTTAACCAAAAGATATTTCCTTTTAACGTATTATTTAATTTTAGAATATTATTTAATGAACAGAGGGTTTTCTCATAAATGCTGGAGCATAGAGGAGCTATAGTTAGAGAGCAAGAGGCATTCTGAAGAAAACCTTCCCACACCAAATACCTGTGGAATTAACACCATCCTGGGCTCCCAGCAGGCGAGCATCCTCAGCTGCGTGTCTGGATGCCGCTTGTTAATACAAGCCGGTGGGTGGACAAAGTATGGGGTGCAGGTTAGTAGAAATGAGGACCAAGGTTTCATGAGTGGCTGAAGATTCACTTGTCTGAAACTGAGACACTCTCTCCACCTTTCCCAGGTGTCCAGCGTGTCCAGGCTTCCTGTGTCCTGTGAGGCTTCTCTGGGCTTGCCAGGGTGCCCATCGGGGCGGGTGGGACACGTTCAGCTGCCCTGAGGACAAACACCCTGCTTGGGTGCAGTCACCAGTCAGTAATGCATGTTGTGAATTGTGTGCATTTAGGTGCAGTTTTTACAGGATTACATTTCACACTTGCGTATTCTCCTTGAAAACCTTCAGGCTCTTCCCAGATTTCTTTGGGCCAAGAGTGAAAATGAAGACTCCCAAAAGAAGGCAGTCCTTACGAACATAAGTGGAGGACAAGTAGGTTGAAGCTGTAGGTGGAAACCCTCTGTGGGTTATGGTGTTTCCGCTGTGGTGCTGTAGGGAAGGGAATGGGGTAACCTTTTACATGGCAAATTACTGTCACGCCAGTCCAAGACCCAGTGTATGGTTGAGGTGTTTCTGCTTGGCTTTCCAAATAATACTTGGAGACCTGTTTCAATCTTTCACTGTGCTGTGGGTATTCTGCAACAGCTGGAGGAACTTCTGGGTTATGGTCCAGAGGCAGAACAGGCAATTCCGTGCACAGGTCCATGGGATCCCCAATGTATTGGGATGCCATGAATATCCGGTAGCCTCAATTTTTGCCTTTTTGTAACGTGTACTGGCTGGGGCCTGTCTCAATGTGTGTTTTGTTTGCAATGCAGGGTGAGGAGGGGCCTCCCAGTTTGGAGTATATCCAGGCCAAGGACTTGTTCCCCCCGAAAGAGCTTGTAAAAGAGGAAGAGTCATTGCAGGTAAGGAAGTAAGAAAACTGAAACCATCCACTTTGGGATGCGGCAGGCTCAACCCTGGTAGTGTGAAACCTGAGAGCAGTTCTCCAGCCCAGGACCTGTTCTGGAGGCTGCGGGCTTGCCAGTGCTGTAGGTCACATCCGGACCAGTGGGTCCTTCTGTGTGCGTGGAAGCTGCTGACAGCAGCTCTGTATGCCCTGGCCCTGCCTTCCCAGCCCTGCCAAGATGCTGTGATTTGTACAGCATCGCATCTGCTGCTTGGAAATTCGGCTGGAGCATGATGCAATACAGAGCCGTCCTGGGTATTCCCTGTGCTCCGCCTGTGCTGACAGTGCTAGGCTGTGCTCTGTGTAGCAAGAGCATGCAATTGCAAGGACTGATCTGGCCCTCATACACGTTGCTCCTGGCATTTCCCTGCTACAGAGCTGTTGGAAAGAGAAACCTCTGTATGGTGCCAGCCTCCTGCTGCAAAAGGCCCTTGAAAGAGACCCGGGTACTGTTGCTACTGTGCAGCAAGGGCGGCATTCAGAGCGGTGAGGGCCAAAGCCTCCTGGTGTTTGTCGCTTCCTTTAACACAGCCCACTGCCACCTTGTCCCAGTGCTTGTCATCCTCCTCCTATGGCTGGAGCCAGGCTCACACTGTATGTTCTCAGTGCTGCTGCAGTATTTGAGTTTGCTCTTTGATTGGCATTGTTGTGGTGCTGATAAAAGCAAGGACTGAAATGTGGCAACGGGAGGATTGACTTGAAGGAGCAAACACGGGCTGAGGAGTTGCAGGGGGTCAAGGCTGCAGGTCTGCAGCCTTCGGGAGGTGAAGCCACTGAGATGACTCTGAGCTGAGGCTACCTGGAGAAGAGCAGAATCTGCTTTAGTCTTCTGTGTGGAGGACCATGAAGTCCACCCCTCCCAAAGGGTAATTTCCCTTCAGTAAATTGTTATTCTCTTAATGTAAAGTGCAGTCTAAAAGGATGCTACTGGCTTGATAACAAGCTGTATTCAGGCACCTGCCGGTTTATTCCAGGATTTCCCTCTGTCAGTACTTGCAGTTTTACCATCATGTTTCTAATCTGTCTCCCTTCTGTTGCTGTGTGAAAGAGCCGCGTAAGCAGAAGAAACACATGCCAACTAAAAACAGCCCTGGCAAGCATGCATAAATAAACTGCAGAAATAAAGAGGGTATATTCTCTTAATGTCAAATAATTAAGATTTTTAAAGAGTTTTCAGACAGGTGCCAGTCTAAAGTTGTTATTTTTGTACAAGTAACTTAAGAAGGGAGGAGTTGTTAGACAACTTCACTTGCACGTGAAGTCTGAAATCCAGGAAATGCAATTTTTAAGCAGCGTATACCTAAGCCATAGAAACAGCTTAGGAATAAAGACAAGGTGGTCTGCCTTGTAGTAATTACAGAGTAAGGAATTGTTCTATCAGATGCCCTGTCTGGAATGATAAATCTTCATGACATTTTTGCCTAATTGGTTACCAACATCACCTGGTGTAGGTGGCATTCAGGGAACAATGATGAGTCTGCTTAGCTAAGGAAAAAAGGAGTCTGATGAATTCTAGGCTGGTCCACTTTTCTTTTTTTTTTTTAAAGTAAGAAAAATAAAACTTGGCCACCTGCCAGGATCCTCTGTTTTAAAAATAGCTATGGCATGTCCAGGCTAATAGGCAAAACCAGAAAGACTCTTGATTATCTGGGTTTTAAAAAAAAAATTTGAATACAGGTAACTTCATCACAGTTTCTTCAGCAGTACAAGTAACTGTACATAGAGATTCCCTTGCAGCCTTGTCAGCCAAAATTGGGCAGAACTTTGATTCATTTACGTACCTGGATTGGTACCAGTGAGTCTTGTAGTGCCACTAAGAGCCCCCTTCATTTAAATGGTGCAGCAGGGTCACATACGTGACACTGCCTTGGGGCAGAGGACTCTGATCGTATTGGGCTCTGCCTGGAGCAGTGCAGAGCACTTCCCAACTTGTGTCTGAGCTGTGCCTGAGGTTGTGTCCTTTCTTGTGCTGCTTGTGCCACAGCTGCATTTACCCTCTCCGAAAAGTGGGGACCATAAAGCCCTCTGCCCCCATGCAACACCCTTGCTGCCAGATGCCTGCAGTTGGTGTACGTAGCATTTGTGATCACACCTCTCCTTCACAAGTAATTATCCATCAGGAGGTGCTCCATGGCTCCTGAGGCATCCTTGGAAGAAGATCGATCACGTGGGGCTGGGCAGTGGGTAACAGTGCTGTTCCGTGCTGTTGCCTGCTCACAGTGCACAAAGAGCATGTTGCCGTGAGTGGTTTCCCGCAGGAGATGCACTGCAGAGGCAGTTGGAAGAGTGGCTCTTGGCATTTATGGTGGGCAAAGTACTCTGCATGTGTCTTGAATTAGTCATGTCTCCCTTCCAGGTCCCATTCACTGTGTTGCAGGGTGAGGGAGTGGAGTATCTTGGCCATGCAAACGATGCTGTGATCGCCATCTCCAACTACCGGCTTCATATCAAATTCAAGGATTCTGTGATCAATGTAAGTCTGGATTTGCCTGTTCCTGTTGCCTGAGCCATAACCTCTCACAGAATTTTGGGGGAACATAAGCCATTTCTGTGGCCTGGGAGCCATGTCTCTTGAAGGATGTCCAGCCTGTTGCTGTCTCTTGTTAATGCTGGTCATGCAGTTGCTCTTCTGCTGTTGCATTTTGCTGTGTAGATGGGGTTCTCTGGATAATCATTAGGTCTTTTCCTTGCTGTTCTTTTTGAATTCAAGCAATAAACGTGGCAGTTTGAAGACTGCTAAGGTCTCTTGCAGGACAGTTTTATGGAGACTTCTACCTGGAGACCAGCAGCCACGAGTCAGACAGCAGGAGCCTGAGGCTTTCTCTTACTGTCTTGACTTGCCATCTCCTGTTGCAGCTTTTGTTTGGCTCAGTTACCTGTGCTTGTCTGGTTGCGATTTAGTCAGTAACTGGCCCCAGGTGGGAGGTGACCCAGGGACAGAATAGAAATTGGAATAGCAGTTGTTGAAGGAGGCTCTGCACTGAGTCATGAAGCTTCGTAAACCTCGGAGTGGGTTTGTAGTTGGAAGTAGAAGCTCATGATTGTCGATAGAGCCATAGCGCTGCATGATGGGCCTACAGGCGAGGCTGCTGTGTGTTCTGTGTTATGTGATATGTCTTGTCATGCCCTACATCTGTCCCTCGCAGGTGCCTTTGAGGATGATGGAAAGTGTGGAGTGTCGGGATATGTTCCAGCTTCACATCGTCTGCAAGGACTCCAAAGTGATCAGGTATCTGTTTTATTGCTATGTTGCAGGTTGGCACTGCAGGCCAGTTGCCATGATCAGCTCTGGTGTCTTCCTCTGCAGTACCATTGGAATCCAGCTGTTTATGGCCAAGGTTACTTGGTTTTTCTAAGACTTGGTGCTCTGTTACTTTTCCTGATCAAGTGGAGCGGAGCTCCCTGTCTGTGTGTCTCGGCTGGATGAACGTACCCACTGAGGATGGTTTGCATTTGGATTTGCAGGTGCCATTTTTCCACCTTTAAGCAGTGCCAGGAGTGGCTAAAGAGGCTAAATCGAGCCATTGCCCGCCCTGCTAAGCCTGAGGACCTCTTTGCGTTTGCCTACCATGCGTGGTGCTTAGGAGTCTGTGTTGATGAGGAGGATCAACACGCACATCTCTGCCGTCCGGGTAAGCTCCTGGCGTGTCCCCTTCCTGCTCTTCTGTCCAGAAGCACAGCAATGCAATTTGACCCATGTCTCATAAACTGATGTCTGGCTGTGTTGTATGTTCTGCTGTAGTCATAGCCCAAGTTCATCTTGCTGAGGGGCATCCCACACCCAGCCTGTAGATCCAGCTGATGTCCAGGGGCGACAGGATCACAAGCACAGTAAAAGGAATAATAGTATTAAGCCCAATAAGGAGCATTCTGAGCCAGCAACACATAACCTGCCCCTCCCTTTCTCCTTGTGAATGAAGAAAACATTCCAAACTTTAGTACTCTCATCATGATGATTGAGAGCTCAAGCAGTCTTGTCCCTGGATGGTAAACATCATCAGCTTTGAGGCAGCGAAATTAATAGGAATTCATCTGCATCTCTTCTCCAACACCTAGAAATGCCACGACATCCTGATGATCAAGGCTGTGGAGACATCTGGCTCATTCTTACGCAGGCACAAATAAAACGTTTGAATCCTTAAAGAGAAAACCAGAGCTGTGATGATGCCCTCGTGTGGCTCAGGAGTTTCCCTTCTCTGGGAACACAAAATTCACTTGCAGTTGCTTTGTCTTTAAACCATTTCAGTGTGAATAAAAGGAGATTAAAACTTAGTGACAAACTCGGCTTTAGACTTAAAAATGTGCTGGTATTAGAGGCAAGAAGCAGTAGCCTGAATGGAATGTCCATACACAGGTTGGGATGGAGGGATGGGGTTGAACAGTGTAGCTGAAAGAGATACCAAAAAGAAGCTGGTAGAGAAAAGGTAAACTACATGTCCTCACCCTGTCCCAAACACCAGCAATTAGGAGATCTTTGCTGTCTCTTCTTTCAAGAAAGTATTACTCTCTAGTATAAATAAACTTACCTGTGGAAATGGCTGTAGGATATGAATTAAGAGCTTTGTGGTATTTATTCATTAACGGCACTCGAGCAACAAAGACATCCAGGATTTGTAAGGCAAGGCTAAAACATAAGAGAGCAAACCCTGAGTCAGCGTCCGAGCAAGCAGTCTGGAAGAAGGAGCTGCCTGGGGTGGAGCTGCCTGGGATGGGTGCTCAGTACTCCTCTGCCATGGGGTTCCTGACATCCACTTTGGAAGCCATCTCTGTCAGAAGGGCAGAAGTGGATTAAATTAATAGCCCCCCCCCCACCCCATGCTCCACATTGATGTGGGAAGGCTATTTCCATGCTGCTCTGTGCCCTGAGACTGAGGGGTGATCTGACTTGACAAAATAAGCAGAGGAATCCCCGTGAGGGACAAATCTTTTTGGCTTCTGAAGGAAGATCCCAGCCATGCAGCTGTCCTGTAGTTTCTCTCCAGCCCGTGATAGTTGCTATGGAGCTGCCACTAACATGTTTCGATTTCATCAGTTCTGCTTAGCTGTCAGTAAATACCCTGTGCTCTGCTCTTCCAGGAGACCATGTGAGATACCGATTTGAGATGGAGCTGGTGAGGATGGGCTTTGACTTGCAGAACGTCTGGCGCGTCTCTGACATCAACAACAATTACAAGTGAGTGTTTCACCACCAGGCTCTCCCTACTCTCCTCTCTCACCGTCTTCCCTTTGCAATCCCCGTGCAGAGCAGTGGATGAGTCAGGCTCCAGCTAATCCCCCTTACTGGCCTTGATAACCCTCAGGCAGATCAGGATATGAGCCAGATTCCCTTTCCTTTCCGCCTTTCACATTGTGGAATTGAAGAAGGGGGTACAGCCCAAACGTCAGAGCTAGCAGCAATTGTAAATGCTGACTCAGGTAGTTTATAATGTGGTGGCCATAATTCATCCTTGAAGACACCCTGGAGTCTCGGAGGAACTGCCCATCGTAGGGCCACCATTCTGGTCGGTGGTTCTCTCTAAAATGCTTGCACTGTTTGAAATGAAAAGTACAAATTTTCCATGAAGTTGGGCAGCTATTCAGCTCTGAGAAACCAGGGGCAAGCCAGCGGAGGGCTGTCATGATGCTCGGAAGTCTGGGGAATGAGTGAGGTTTGTCCAGTCTGGTGCAGAAGAGGCCAAAGGGTGATCTGCCAGCACCCTGCAGCCAATGGAAGGGCAGTTACAAAAGTGATAGAGTGAAACTCTTCTGACGGTGGCAGATAACTAAACAACGGGCAACGGCCGCAAGGTGCAGCTTGGGAGGTTTGGATTGGACATGGGAGGGAAGAAAAAAAATCATTCCCCAGGAGTGTGGTGCTCTGCTGGGGCAGATCCCCAGCAAGCCGGGGGCTCTCCATCATTCGAATGTTTCAAGTCTGAGATGATCTAGTGTTGGAGGTGGTCCCCTGTGAGCAGGTGGCTGGAGTGGAGATCTCTAGAAGGTCTTTCCCACCTACACATCAGTGATTTCAGCCTGTTGCCGTCTCCTGGAGAAGAGCACAGGAGCTCTTGGAGAAGCGCTTCTGCATTCTTTGCAGCAGGTGGCATTAAGCCAACAGGACTTTATTAAGCTTTGACAGAAATACTCATTTCTGCATTCACTATAATCCTTTTCTTGAAACGACTGGTATCCCTCAGTCTTTTCTCTGTCTCGGCCAGCAAAGGCAACCCCATGACCTATATATCGGACAGTTCGGGTCACTGGTTTCTTGTGGAGACCATGAGAAGCCCTGGGCATGCTGGCCTGGGGAAATCCCAGTGGAATTTTGCAGTTTGCTGCCTGTTCTCTTCTCTCTTCCTCAGGAATCCAGGCAGCAAGCACTAGTTTTGGGGTTTGATTTACTGTTTCTACTTGGCCGTGCTTTTGGACTGTTAATGTGACTTTGATGGCATCCTTGGAGAAACTGCCTAAATGCCAAATAAAAAATTGCTTTCCTGAACTGTTCAGTTTTGGGATGCAGGGTCTGCAGGTCCCTGCCCTAGGCAGAGTCTCTGCATGCCTTTGAGAGCAGTCAGGCTTTCTCCTGCTGCTTGATTTTGGGATGTGGTTCCCTCTGACTATTTCAGAAAGTTCAACTTAGATCGACCATCTGGTTTGCTTCCTGGCCAGCAATACACAGCAATTAGCCAATTTCTCTAAAGGCAGATGTTTTATTTTCAATCAAACCAGGGAAGAAAGAACTTGAAACAAACCTCAGCAAGCTGGATGCAGGCCTGGTTTTGCTTTCCCCCATCTGCTGAGTTCCTACCTGGGGATCCTGGCAAGTCACAGCTTCCTGCAGACATCCCGGGATCTCAAAGGTGGTGTAATGGGCTTGTGCAACCCAAACCAGTTCTCTCTTGCTGCTTCGGGGAGTGTGTCTTTAAATCCTGCCTTGGCTTTTGATCATTACCACCTGCCTCTATTCACAGGAATCGGGTTACTTTTTAACTGTTTATAGTCCTTTTATCTTTTATTTCCCAGCGTTGGCAAAACAGTGTTGTTAGAGACAGGATACTCCAAGGTAATGGCTTTGTTCGTTGTCTTTTAAGTCTGTTCCGAGATGTCCTTATCTGGAAAATTATCTTCTTCCTGGCAACAGCTGTCATAAAATTAGAGCAATACAAGCATATAATAACCACTCCTTCCGCCTAGATAAATTATACTATTTCAGCATACAATGATAATAAAATTTTTACATGATCTCTCTGGGGCTCTCACATCTTCAGTGATCCGTATACCTGGAGACATTCTGGCATCTGGGGCACCCATACTGGCCCAGGAGGGAGTTGTTTCCTATCGGCCTTAATGCTGCCGGGTTCAGTGCATGCGTCGTTCCTCCAGAAAGGAAGAAAACATTCACCTTGCATTCGGTGTTGGTGCTCGCTTCCAGCTTTGATCTTTTTACAGTTGTGGTTTTGTTTATTTTTGACTTTATGAGGAGGAAGCTCTCTGAAGTTCTGTGTTTCTGCTTTAGACAGCTGATGTTTCCTACTTGTTTCCGTGAGAGCTCTTAATTCATATTTTGTCTTACTTTGTTACAGTTCTCTACAAATTTTAATCCTGTACTTTGCTTTTATTGGAAAAGCAATAATTAGTGTTCTTGCTTGTATTTGCTTTACGAATGTGTAGACAATAAGTCTGCTAAGACCGTTAGAAATAAAGCATGTGGTGTTGCATTCTGCGAAGGAAGATCTCTCTCGCTGGACCGGCTGTTACCTTTGTGGCAAGCAGATGCTCATCAGTCCTTGTCCGTAGGCGGGGCTTGTGCTGATTTAGGCGTTCGTGGTGTTAACAGCCACCTCTTCGTGGGATCAAACCTCACAGTTTCAAAACTGTCTCCCATCTTCTGGCTCAGCTTGGTGCCAGGGGCGTCTCAGGCCACTCCTCTGTGACCCACGTTGCTTTGCTGTTGGTCTCTCTTCCACATGACACGTGAGCCTGTTGCACAATGCAGGGACAAGCATGGTTCCCTTTTGGACTCCCTTTGCTGTGAAAAATGACCATTGAAGTTCTGTACTTATTATCTTTTCAAGAGTTACTGTTTCATTAGAGGAGCTCCTTTCAAATCTTTTGAGAGCCACCTGTTAAAAACCCCCCACAAAACCTAAAAAAACCCGTCTGAAAGTCCAAATGGTGGTCAGCCACGTGGGCTGTATCTGCCTGTTCAGTGATGTTTCCAGCAAACTCTACGTACGTGAGGGGTGACCTCCCTCCACAAAGCCGTGTTGACTCTTCCCACGTGCGCTGTATTTACCCTTGCACCAACTGTGACAGTCGGTTGCTTTGTACAGAAGTCAGACTCCAGTGGTTTCCCACGTTTGCTCCAGAGACCTTTTTACAAAATTGATATCATGTTTGCCACCTTTCATTCCTCTGGCACCCAAGCCAATGTAAGCAATAGCTTACACATCTTGGTTAATGATTCACCTGGCGCGCATCTGGCTTGCTCTAGAAATGTGGAGCATTATCTAGTCCTGGTGATTAGTTACTCCTCATTCCTAGCAAATTATTCTAAAAATTCCCCTGCAGAAGTTTCCCCTTTAATCTCTGCTTGTGCCTTGGCCATTGTGAAACAGGGTTAGGTCTGGCAACTTCTCTGTGGGCCCTTCTGCTGAGCACCAGTGCAAATAGTTTTGATTCTCTGCTGTGGCTTTGCTGATCAGTCAGACCTAAAACTTCAGTAGCAGGCTGATACCTCTGAGATGTTTGAAAAAGGTCTTCGGAGTTTTAATCTTAACAGGTCATTGCTCAAAAACTGCACGACATGTCTCATTTCTACTGTTTTTTAATTTGGGTGTGCATTTGTCTCCTCTCATGGCCTTTGGAAACATTTCCCCTCTCTGAAGGTTGTCCTTTTATTTCGAAAACCCTTCCTCTGTTCACCGTTTAATTCTGCCAGCTCTTTCTGATCTTTTTGGTGCATTTTATAATACCATTGAATAGCATCTTTAAATAACTATCACATCTGCAAGCTTCCCCTCCACCTTTTCCAGAACTGTTACCGTCGAGGTAGGCTCGTCCCCTCTAAAAATATTGTTGAATTATACTGTGTGTTGAGTACTGTAACAAAGTGATTTTTCAGTTATTCTATTTTGTGGAGCCACTTGGGACCAAAGGGACAGTTGTGAACCTTTGTGTTATTTGACTGATAGCACCAAGAAGTAGCTGATCGCGTCTAAAAATGTTGCCTTTGCCTCCTGGGTTATCGTGATGTTTTATATGGAAGCAACACGTGGCAATTTCTGCCCTCGCAGACTTTCTGAATGTCTTCCAGCCTCTCATGGATATTGTTACTGTCACTCCAGTGGTTGGTAGTGTAGCCTCAGTGCTATCCTGTTTCTCTTCAGGCTTGGGATTTGCGTCCATGCACGTTCCGCATTGCTTGTCGGTGCTGGTAACACTTAGCCTCACACTTCTACCTTCCCATTTTCCTGGAACATGCCACATTTGGTTCATTAGCGCTGGTTTTCCTACAAAGCTTGGACTCTGAAATTTAGGGTACCACTAATAATCTTCCTTGTATCAAGTTCATAAGATGCTCTTAAGTCAACATACCCCTTTATCCTGGCTTTTCAGTTCCTCTACTTTATTTTTTGGAACTCTAGCCTAGAAGCACAGGTCTGTGTGTCTTGACCTCATTGCCTGTTTTTATGCACCCCTGCTTAAATGTTGCTTAACTTCATGAGGCTGGCCTGTTTCCTACCTGAATTTTATTGAATTCTGTCTTACTGTTTTTCTAAGGCTACAGAGTTTTAGTGACTTAACTCTTAGAAGACATGCTCCTCAGCCTCTCCTGTATTGCCTCTCCCCAATTTTTAGTTTAAGACATCTCCTGTAATTGTAAGTTGGCCAGATTCGTTTTATCTCAAGTGCCAGGGGACTGATTCTGTTCTCATTTTGATGAAGCCCATTCTTGTATACACCTGGCTATTCCAAAAGTTCTTCCGGATCCTAATAGGCACTAACCCTCTGCCACATATCTTTATCCTCAGTCATGCTTCAATGCTTCTCTAATTGCCTGACCAACTTTATACATGGAATCCGAGGCATTTCAGAGATGTTCAAGCCCAGACATCCTACCACAGACATCCTGGTCTTCAGCTTCTTATCTGACAGCTTTAATTTTGCTTCCTGGATGTCTCTTCATCACCCTATTGTTCCTATCCCGTAGACCAACCTCGCTTTCTGCCTGGGGCTTTCTGAGAAGCTGTCTAGACACTGTATGAAGTGCCATCTTCTAATGTGGCAGGCAGTTCCTCACTAGTATCACAAACTAAATAGTACTGAGGGCTGTATTGTGCTTATTCCCATCAGCTGGGATAGCCTGGACTCAGGGGAACACCAGGCTGGAGCCGGAGCTTACCAACTGGATAGTTTCAGCCCCTGGATAGTTTCACCCCCCTCAGTTTGCTTCCCATCTGCCCTGAAGCATCCCTGCTGTGGCAGCTAGAGCTGCTCTTTGATATTCCTTGCCATGTACGGCTTTGCCTGGGCTGCTGGAGCTCGGCTGGTCCAGCCTCCAGCAGTGCTTTGTCTCTGAAGCCTGCAACCTGCCCTGCATGCAGCTGTATGCTGCAAGCGGCAGGGGCAGGATAGCAGCTGCAGGAACCATGAAGACCCTGCACTCCTGGATTCTTAATGTGCTTCATTCTATTTGTATTGCGCTCTCCCCTTCTCCCCAGCACTCTCTTTGGCTGCCCCCCTCTTGCCCCCGCTGATAATACACTTGCAGTTGCGTTTTTGACATTTTTCTTGGGACTTAAGCATTTGCGGCGCTGTTGCCTCTTCTCATCTCCCCCACCCTCCCCAACTGAATTTCCATTTCAGCTGAACTGCTTTACCCTTCAGGTTCATTTGGATGCAGGGCTGCTCTGGTACCACAGCTCTGCTCGTTGAAGCGTTGGGTGTCCCCTGCTATTAGCTGTGCACGCCGTGAGTTTCTTCCCCAGGGGGCCGGGCTGGTAGGGACTTGCCCATCGCATTCTTCCTGCTGCTGGCATGCGTTCAGATGTGTATTAGGAATCCAGTTTCTGGCACTCCACCAAACAAGATACTTTTTTACATCTCCCTCATGTTATTTTATTATAGCATGCACCAAATCACCATCGCCATCTTTCTGGGTAGAGTTACAGAATCACAGAATTATGGAATCCTAGGTTGGAAGGGACCTCAAGGATCATCTGGTCCAACCTTATGTCTTCCTCGCAGAGAAAGGTGCAAAGCTTATCAGTGGCAACTGGTTTTCTGCAAGGCAGAAAACGTCAGATAGCCATTTACCAGAAGCTGTGTGTGTTTCTGGGTTTGCAAGTGCTGCAAGAAAACCAAAACCCCACCTGAATTAATGACTGTTCCCCTAAACCCTTACGAATTCTTACATTTAGAGGATGTTCCAAAGGCGTCCTTGGGAACTACTGGGGTACTTGCTATGTGCCAAGAGGTGAGGCCTGAGGTGAAAGGAGGTTGTCTTCTCTCAGCTCATTCCTGACAGCTTTTTTCGGGTCACTTTTCCCGTGTTGAGACTCTACCGAGACAGATATGAAGAGGAAGAGCCAAAGTCCTGCATGATGAGTTTGGGGAAATGCGAGCAGCTCCTGCCCTCTCTGCACAGTTTCTCCAGTGCAGATTTTTGATTGCCAAGTCCTCACCTTGCGTTTGTGCTTTCTTTTTTCCAGGCTTTGTTCCAGTTATCCCCAGAAGCTGCTGGTCCCCGTCTGGATCACCGATAAGGAGCTAGAGAATGTGGCTTCGTTTAGGTCATGGAAGAGGATCCCTGTGGTGGTGTACAGGTAAACATAAAGCTGAAGCGGCACTCTCCCCCCAACCAACGACAGCTGCCCTTTTCCTTGTAGCCTCTTGCGGGGCGCTGTGACGCCAGGTTAGCAGAGCGTGTGTACAGTGCTGCAGAGTGAGGCGTGACAGCGATAGCCGCACCCTGGTCCTCGCACTGCGCATTCCTCTTGCCTCCCTCCTGAAAACGTGCCGTGCTCAGGCCTCCTCCTCCTCCCAGCACCCGCATCAGCCTCTCTGCACACTCAGTCTGCGATAGTAGTGCAGGGTGTTCTCTAGATGGGAGAAACAACATTCCAGTGACTGTTGCTTCTTCCCTGCTTTGGGTTAGATCTGAGGATGTGGGTGACTTTCCTCCTATGGGAGATGTGGCAAGAGCACTGTGTCAAGTTAAGGTTCTCTTTGTTTGAGTTTCCAGACTTTTTCACAGATCAGTCCTTGCCTAGCTGCCACTTTGAAAAGAAGACTGGGCCAAAATAAGTCACTGTATGGTCCCGCTCTCAACTAGGTGTTCAGGCCTGGGTGTACCCTTTACTACCCAGGTGCAAATCACTTCTGTTTCGACTGACTTCTGAGACTTTGACAACATTTAGGTAACAGAAGGAAATGTTTGTTTGTGGCTGAACTTGGTTGATTCAATAGCTGGTAAATACACAGAGTACCTATTCCCTGGTCAGCCTCTCAAAAATAATCTATACGGGGGGATGCAGGAGGCTAGGCAGCAAATGAAGCAGGGCTTTTCAGGGGAAGGGATTGGATTCTGATCAAAAATACCTGCTAGGAGACCAACACGTTTGAAACTAACAGGAGACTGGTTGAATAGGTGCACCCAGTCAGCATGTGTGCTTTAAGGTACGTGATGGTTTCTAGCCTGAGTCTCTGTGTTAGCCATTGCTAAATCCAAATATAAAAAGCTTTGAAAACATCAGAGCGGCACAGCAGAGGACAGCCCTGGGAGGTACAAAAGCCAGGAAACAAACCCCGTGAATTTACACGCCTCTTAATTCTGCATCTTCATGCTGTGTGGTTTGCTGTTAGATGGTGGCAAACCATGGTGTATTACTTCTTTTGGAAGAACTAAATTCTGCAGCAGAGTAATAATGAGCGCTGCTTATCATATGGAGCCTTTCCCTCTTTGTAGCCAAGTCAGCTAAGAAGTTAATTGTATTTGTGATTACTTTTGCTAAAAATGGCCCAGCACTGGAGACTGTCCCAGTGTGCCTCCCCACCCGAGGGCAAAGCTGTGTCTTTTTGCTACTCTAACAATTATTTTGTTCCTCGCTTTACGGTAATGGTACCCAGTAATTTACAAGCTGAGCTGCAACCCTTTGCAGCCTGGATCAGATTAGAAGATGCCGACAAGCGATGTTACAAGATGGGACAAGTGCTTGCCCGTCTGTGTATCTCTTTTTCATGCACTTTTTAGCCTTTGCTCTCAGGATTGAAGTCTCTTGGCCAGGAGGATCTGTGAGGGCCATGGCTGTTTCTGGGGTGCCTTGAAAGGGGAAGGGAAGAAAGAAAAAGCCTCACGCTCAGCTCCTCCTCATCGATGGTAGTTCAGTCGAGAGTGGACAAGTGGGCTCAGGTGCGTGCATCCAGGGATGTGGGAGCCACAGGACTGTTTGGTAGGCTTCGGAGCTTTTGGAGAACAAGGCTGAATTCATTAGGTCACAGTCAGATCTGTAAAATGTGACGCCAAAGGTACCACGTTATCAGTTTTCTTACAAAAAGTCTAATTTAGCTGTTAAGCAAAGCAGAAATTCAGGTCTCCGTCTCGGAGTCCTCAGTGGAGATGCACAGTAGAGATGCAGGAGCCTCCAGGCACAATTCACTTTTAAAACAACACGAAGGATGCAATTAATTATTTAGCTGACTACAGAGGCAGGCAGGCCCTGTGTGCCAGCCGCTCCTTGTTACGCTCTGTCTACGCAGCCTCCTTCAGAAGACCTTGGGACTGCATTAGTGAGTGAGCTCCTTGCAGATGCTTGGCATCGCCTTCGCCCCTGTTAGTGCTGCGGTGGCTGTCAGGGAAGCAGCAGGCAAACAGCAGACGTTGGTCCAGCCCCATGGTCTCGGGCTTTCAGATGGTGCCAGAGTGAGCCAGGGGCTTAACCCAGAGACTCAGGAGATGAAAGCACTTGCAGGCATGCATCTCAGTTGGGAACTTTTAGGTGACAGCTTTGTAAACTCTCTCTGCTCTTTCTTATGTGTTAAGTTGAGCATTGGGGATGAGCACTCTTATGGCCAGAAAATAAGAGAGGGGACTCGATTAGTTGATGCTTTCTGGATGATTGCTACCGGCTGAGATGGTGTGTACTGACAGCATCAGATGTGCTCTGGCCTTGGGCTCTGAATGGATCTGGGAGTAAAAGCTCAACTGATCAACTACAAAGGCACCTCATACTCCAGCTTTGGATTCTGAAAGGGTCTCAAGTCATTAAGATGAAACTGAGGATCCCTAAGAAATAATTTTGTCCACGTAAATTAAAATACTGTGGCATCTCCTGCGATCCCAGTTTCAAGAAGGGAGCTTTTTACACAGAGGAAAACCTCCACAAAAATCCCCAGTAAGAGGAGACCTGGAATGCTTTGAATGCTCATGCTGGGGAGATGAGCAAGGGAATACAGAGTCGGGCTATGGCTGCTCCCCTGACCTGGGAAGCTCACTGCAAGGTCGTTGCGGTTTTGGTTTGTCTGCTGGCACCTGCTGCACTTTCTGCTGGCTGATGACTTTGTGCTCATCCATGCTGGCCACATTTCCTTGTGTTTAGGGGCACGTCATTATGTCTCTTGAAACTGGCTACCTCAAGGCCATTCCCTGCCCGGCGTTTGCGGCAGTGCTGAAAAGTTTGTGCTACCAAGAAGTTTTCTGAATTTAATCAGACTCTTGGGCAATGTTTTTAGTGTTGCATTAAGCAGGCCACCACTGACTTCAAGTGACCTACACAGCCATGCTCTTCTACCCTCTGCGCCCCGAAGCGGTGCCGTTGCCTCCAAACAGCCTGCTGGGAGCAGTCCCTGGCACAGCACCCGTGTTTCCCAAAAGCATGCTCAGGTGCTGTGTGGGAAAGTGCTGATTGGCACAGGCCAAAAACTGTGGGTGTGCTACAAACAAGCTTGGATGATCACAGGCTGGTGCTTAAGTCCACACCTTGGCTCTGTTTCATTTACTAATATAAACAAAGCTTCTGCTGCTGTCTGCATTAACCATCCTTGAGTGATCCTGAAGACAGGAATAGATCTCCTGGGAGTGACTGCTCTGCAAGTCACCTTGCAAAACAAAACAGCAGCAGGGGAGGGCACTGAATGAAAAAGGACCTCGCAGTATTTTGACTTAGCTGAGCATGTGGAAGTCTTCATCAGTATTATCTATGCAATGTCATTAATGGTAATACATTTGCTGCATTTATTGATAAGTTGCCTCAGGAGAATAAGGGGGGCCTTGTCTTTGAGAAGCAAAATCATTCCTGCAAACTGCAGTAGCTGCTGGTGAGATGCTGTGCCCCACTGTTCGGAGGCATTCAAAGCCTTGCTGCATTTTCTTGGTGTGCTGCCTCGCAGCAAATGATGCGAACAGGCGCTGTCATCCTCTGTGGAACAGCGGAGCCCCTCATAGGGGGGGCAGGAGAAAGAGAGAAGCCTTCAGGGGTGCCACTGGTAGCCCTCGCTGGCAGCTGAGCAGCTTTGGGTGACGGGCTGAGGCTTGCGCTACTGCGCTTTAGGATCTGGAGTGTTACATCCCCTGCTTTGCCACCAGTGTGACTTTTTCAGAGGTGTTGACAAAAAAAACCACTACTGGGCTGTGGCTTGTCAGGCGCTTTATCTGTATCGTTGTTCTTACTCCAGCTCATCCGCAGAAGGGTGGTGGGAGGGGGAGGAGCAAGCATTGCTGTGGAGAGCAGAGGTGCAGGGCTGTTGAGTTTATTCTCCTTCCTCCAGGAAGGGCCAGGCACCCAGAGCAGCGTCTCGGGGAAGTGTAACGAACGGGACAGGTATGCAGGTCTTCGTCCCTGGTGCATCTTTGGAGCAGCCGGTATCTTAGATTCCCTATGACAGATATTCAGGAGAATGTGTGATGGTGTTTCATGGTCGCTTGGTGGCCCTACCTGCCCTGGCTTGGATGTATTTTTGGAACCAATTTATACTTCCACATTGCACTGTGGCAGCAAGCCCACTGTGTCTTCTGTTTGTTGTCCAAAAAATGCTTCTCGTTTTTCTTAAACATATGGTGTGACCATTCCAATGCTTGTGTTTCTATTGGGGGAAAAATAAGACTAATCTTTCAAATTTTTAAAATATCTTTTATGACCTTTTATGCCTCTCATGCGTTCTTGTCCTTCTCTCGTGGTGGGGAGTTGTTCCCTGCTTAGGTTGTCTCTATAGCAAAGCTCTCCTATACCTCTGGTTGTCCTTGCCACCCTTCTCTGGAGGTCCGAGTCCTACATTATCCTTTTTGAGATGGATTAGTGAGAAATTTGTGTAATTTTATGACACGTAAGGTGTGGTGCTCTAATATTTTCTGTCGTAACTGTTTCCAAAGAACTGCTATCGCATTCTTAACCTTTTTACTTCTCTTGAGCATTGAGCTGAGGCTTCGAGAGCTTCACGGTGGCTTCAAAGCCTTTGTTGCCAAGAAGGCCAATGGTATTCTGGGGTGCATTCAGAGGAGCGTGGCCGGAAGGTCGAGGGAGGTTCTCCTCCCCCTCTACTCTGCCCTGGTGAGACCCCACTTGGAGTACTGTGTCCAGTTCTGGGCTCCCCAGTTCAAGAAAGATGAGGAACTCCTAGAGAGAGTTCAGAGGAGAGCAACGAGGATCATGAGGGGCCTGGAGCATCTCCCCTATGAGGAGAGGCCGAGAGAGTTGGGCTTGTTCAGCCTGAAGAAGGGAAGACTGAGAGGGGATCTCATCAACACATACAAATATCTTAAGGGTGGAAGTCACGAGGATGGAGCCAGACTCTTTGCAGTGGTGTCCAGCGACAGGAAAAGGGGCAATGGGTACAAACTGAAATATAAGAGGTTTCAGTTGAATATGAGGAAAAACTTCTTTACTCTGAGGGTGATGGAGCACTGGAACAGGCTGACCAGGGGGGTTTTGGAGTCTCCTTCTCTGCAGATATTCAAAGCCCGCCTGGACGATATCCTGTGTAACATGATCTAGGAGAACCTGCTTTAGCAGGAGGGTTGGACTGGGTGATCTCCCGAGGTCCCTTCCAACCCTTGCCATTCTGGGATTCTGTGAGATTTGGCCGCTGCTTTGTACCGAACTGCTCCGTGTCATAGCTGGGGTCATGTTTTGAATATCTGTAAATACTTTTCACTTACTAATACTAAATTCCATGCTCTATTTCAATCACCCGGTATCATGAGAGCCTTTGCAACTTTTTCCAGGCAGCCATAGGCTCTCCCGGATAATTCTGTATCACCAGCAGCTTTGTCACTTGATTGCCCGTTCCCTTTTCAGGCTATTTGTGAATGACTTGACTAGTGCGTTCATCTGAAAAATGAGCGCTTCTTCCTACTTCACGCCTTCTGCCAGGCATCAGTAAGCAACAGCCAGGGTAGGGTTCACGTTTTTGGGGTTGTTAATAAACACCAGCTCAGGCCTCCAGCCAGAAACTAACCAGTCTGATGCTGAGTGAGCTAATCTTTCTAACTTAAAAGTGATACATGGAATGGTTTAACAGCCACTACATACTTTAAGGGAGGGGAAAAAAAAAAAAGATTATGGGAGAACAGAATGGTATTAAATAACTATTACTGTCCCAAAGTACAATCAGAATTATTTAAAGTCCTCCTTTCTGGTTTAATATATAAATATTTACATATCTATAAACAATATATATTTTTTGTATGTTATGGTTATAGGTAATACATATAAATATATTATTGTACATAAAAATATAAAACCAGCTTAGTAGAGCAATGGCTAGAACAACCGGCAGCTTCCCTCGTGCTGCAGAAACTCCCTGTTTGTGCCGGTGATAGTCGCGTCCCAGGGCACAACCATCGATCCTTGAGGTGAGGCCCCGTGAGCTGCAACTGCCCCCAGAGCTTCCACCATCCATGGGCACTGGCTGTTCCCCACAGCCACTCCTGCGAGCGCTGTGGTGACCTGCTCCTCTGCAACCTCACTGTGTCAGCCATTCCAGCCGCTCCTGTGCTACTGGCAGCCCTCTCCTGTTCCTCACCGCTCTCATGCAAGTGCAGCCTCCATGTCACTGCTTTTGTTACAAATAATGGTTATTTGAAATGCCCTGCCCTGTTTCACTGCTTGAATGCAAGAGTAAATGCATTGGATGAAGCAGGGAGGAAGGCTGTGCAGGTGCTGGCTGTGCGTAGGTGAAGTTTGCGGGGGTTGTTCCTCACCTCTCCAGGGGGCTTCATTAGGCTCTCGCTTCCCTTGCAGGCACGTGCGCAACGGGGCAGTGATCGCACGCTGCAGCCAGCCTGAAATCAGCTGGTGGGGCTGGCGAAATGCTGACGACGAGTATCTTGTGACATCTATTGCCAAAGCCTGTGCCTTGAACCCTGGAGTAAAGGTACCCGGTGGCATGCAGCACAACGGGAGCAGCGATGGCAGCGAGGCCTGCGATGCCGACTTCGGTGAGACAGCTTACTCCCTTCCACTCTCTCCTAAATGTGTGAATTATCCAGTGCTTCCTACACCTAAACGTTGCTGTTGCTGCTAACAGGGGTGCTACGATGCAAGGCTCAAACCCGATACCCAGAGGGATCCTCTAGGCCCTGTTGCACCTTGTGGTGTGGGGGACGGGATGATGGGCTCGTTCACAGCCCATGTGGGGTGGCACCAGAGGGAGGTGCCAGGAACTCATCCCTTGCTGTCTCTGCAGACTCATCCCTGACCGCCTGTTCAGGTGTGGAGAATGCAGGAACTCCTCAGAAGCTGCTGATTCTTGATGCCAGGTCCTACACTGCAGCTGTGGCCAACAGAGCGAAGGGAGGCGGCTGCGAGTGTGAAGGTACGGGGCCCTAAGCACATCCCGGAACATCTTCCTCTGGGGGTTGCGTTATTGAGTGGGGCCTAGAGCGCAGCTGGGGGTTGGGCCAGCATTTTGGTACTCGGTCTCTGGAAGCAGGTTGCAAAGTCCGTTATTTCAGGTACATCACTGCTGGCCTGCAAGGCTTTCATAGAAAACCAGCCTGCCTGGAGACCAGAACCGGTGCTGTGAGGGCACAGCTAAACTAAGCGTGTGGAGGCAGTGGCTGCAGCAGCAGTGGCTCGCTCTGAATGTTCCTGTCTCTGTTCTGTTCAGAGTATTACCCAAACTGTGAAGTCGTGTTCATGGGCATGGCCAACATCCATTCCATTCGGAACAGTTTCCAGTATCTGCGTGCTGTCTGCAGCCAGGTGCCAGACCCGAGCAAGTAAGTGACTGATCTCCAGCTGACTTTGACGCCATATCTGTCAAGGTCCTGGGGTTTCTTCCCCTCCCTCTTCCTTTTTCTTATCTCAGGTTTCTACCTCAGAAAATGGAGGGATAGAAAAGTGCTCACAGTGCTTGAATGCTGCTTATTTTGATCCCTGTTAATCTAGAAGGGATTGCAGCGCCGCCTCAGTGTCACTTGGCTGTGTGTCCTCTGAGGGTTTCTAAAATATAGCTATATCACGGAAAAATTGAAATTAGGGGTTGAATTCTTTGCTGAATTCCCAGCCTGTCTAACTCTTCTTGAACATGGTTTAGAAAAGACTGATTTTCACTGAGGACTCCAAAAATACTTGGCTTAAAATAGATCTTTTTTTTTTTTTTTCTTCACTGGAGAGCTAAGCAACCGATTTCTTGCTTTTTGCACACCTTCTAGCTGGCTTTCAGCCCTAGAGAGTACCAAGTGGCTGCAGCACCTTTCTGTCATGCTGAAGGCAGCAGTGCTGGTCTCTAGTGCGGTTGACAGAGAAGGGCGTCCAGTGCTGGTTCATTGCTCGGATGGCTGGGACAGGACTCCGCAGATTGTAGCATTGGCAAAGATTCTTCTGGACCCTTACTACAGGACCATGGAGGTACCAATTGTGCTACGCTGCTATTTCGTGTCTGTGAAAACACAGCTTTTGTCTTGGAGTCTCCAGAGAAAGGGGCAGGATCGCATTTGGCAATAAGCTCAGTGGCATTTCAGAGCTACTGTTGTGGGTGTTGGGTTTTTCCGTGTCCTCTTCCTGCCTGTTTTCAGTGGACTGTACCTCACTCCTGTACTGTGGTAAACACCCTCTCATGTGCGAGGTACAGCTGCTTCCCTACTCTTAACAGTGTGTATTCTCCGAGCTGGTTATTGTATAGGAATTGCAGCTGTAGGTTTGTCTTTGGAAACCTCTGACATTCAGGTAGCTCTGCTCCCAACCAAGTGCCGGTGCAGCCTCCTTTCCAGCCCTTCCCAAGTCCTGAGTTTGCCTGGCACTGCTGGTGGATGGGGCTTGCCTTGTCCTGCCACGTGCCTACAGAAAGGTGTCTGTAGTTAAGAGGGGTTTTGTTTTTCCTCTGTTCACAGGGCTTCCAGGTGCTTGTTGAATCAGATTGGCTGGATTTTGGCCACAAGTTTGGTGATCGCTGTGGTCATCAGGAGAAGGTGGAAGATCAGAATGAGCAGTGCCCGGTTTTTCTCCAGTGGCTGGATGCTGTTCATCAGCTTCTGAAGCAATTTCCTTGCCTCTTTGAATTTAACGAAGCTTTTCTGGTAAGAAATACGCATGCAAACATCTCTTTATCCCTTGCCAGATGTGAGCAGAGGTAGAGGAAAGGCTGTGATATTCTACAGTGTTGTAGTTGAAACAAAACCAAAATTGAATTCTTTAAAAACGGGAAAGTGTCTTGAGTAGCGCTTGGGCTCTCTGCTGGCATTCCTGACGTACCCTCGCTGTGTGGGTCCAGCCCTGCCCTTCCTTGTGGTGTCTTGACCTAGTTCTGTACATGTGGTGCTTCTGCCGGCCTCTGTTTAGTGCTTGCAATTTCCTCCTCCTCCTCCTCCCAGTGGGTACTGCAGGCTCAGAGCACCTAGCAGATTGCGCAGCGGTGAAGGGTTTCTTTGAATCGCTGCTTCTCCAGGTCCCTTTCTAGTCCAGTGAATTCAGAGACCATCTTGCAGCCCTGTTTCGATTAAAAGCCCAATTTGCGTATCTTGGAGTAACAGGAGTCTGAAACATTTTTAAAAAATAAATTAGGGAAGCGATAGCTATTAATCTCTGTCTTATCGAATAATACAGGTTAGGGTTAGAGGGATGGGTGTGGTATTGGGTGACTGCTGCTCTCATGTTAATCTAAGCGATTGCTGTTGCTATTCCCTGTCCTGCCCTGTGTGGCAGAGGACAGCAGCAGGGTCACCGGCTGGCTGGGAAGTGGATGTGCCAGCCCAGAGGAGTGGAAGGGGTTTTCCCCCGTAGATGGGAGATGCTGTTTCCTGGTGGTCCTGACAGTTGTTCCCCTGGTGATACTGCAGGTGAAGCTGGTGCAGCACACGTATTCCTGCCTCTATGGGACCTTCCTTGGGAACAGCCCCTGCGAGCGAGAGATGCACAACATCTACAAGCGTACCTGCTCCGTGTGGTCCCTCCTGCGGGCTGGCAATAAGAACTTCCACAATCTTCTCTACATGCCAGGGTCAGAGCAGGTCAGTAGGGCTCCTGGCCCAGCTTTCCAGGCTCCCCACCTGCCAGGCACCAGGGACTGCCTGGGGAGAGACTGGAGGGGTTTCCTTTTGCGTTCATCTCTGATCCTAAGTGGTTGTTGTAGGTGCTGCACCCAGTGTGCCACGTGCGAGCGCTGCACGTCTGGACAGCAGTGTATCTCCCAGCTTCCTCACCGCATCCTCTGGGACAGGATGATATGGACATTTACCTGCCCCCTGGATCGCAGAGCCAGGAGTTCAGTGGCAGATGCTTGGACAGGTAGGAGCCTCAGATCCCTGGTCCCAGGTTGCCTCCTACCCACAGGCCTTCTTTCCCTCGTTGTAGTTCCTCTGTTTTACCTCTTGTTCTCATCTTTCCTGTGGGGAGCAAGAGCTCCATAGCATTGTCCCAGCCACTTGGAGAAGAATGTGTACAACTCCACTGCACCTAAAAGGGCAGACTGCGGAGACCATGATGTGCATTTCAGCTCATACTGCTGACCTGCTCCTCCCCACCCACCCCAAGCTCTGTAATTAGGAACATTTCCCTTCGCTCATCTCAGTTTTGACTGAAATGAGGGAAGTTTCAGGAGTTTTGTTGTGAGATTTGCTTTGCTTTTGGGTTCTAGATTACCAAAGACAAGATCTATGGATGACCTGCTCTCAGCCTGCGACTCCAGCAGCCCACTGACCCGCACGTCTAGCGATCCAAACCTGAATAACCACTGCCAGGAAGTCCGGATGGGCCTGGAAGCCCGGCACGCCATCGCTGAGGGGGCCGAGCTGCCCCTGGGTGAAGGCAACGCAGTGGCTGCAGGAGAGGCACAGCAGGTGGAGGAGCAAGAGGAAAACGCTCCCCTGCAAGCCAACAATGCTTGTAGCAGCCGCACTGACCATGAAGGGCATAGCAAGCAACTGAGCATCTGTGCTTCTGTGCCGGCAACCGGTGTCTCTCCGGAGACAGAAATGGGAAAGGGAACATACACGGAGGAGCTGGATGGCACGTGTCCAGCTCCAAATCCTTCTGGACAGGAAAATGTTGACAAGGTTTCCACCTCCCGAAAGCAGTTAGAAACCGGTCCCCAGGAACCTTTGCAGGCTAGTGGCATGGTGTCCAACGGAGAAGATTGCCCCAAGAGAAACATCACCTGCCCAGACATTCCCAGCCAGGAGTCCCTGGCACCAAGCGCCCCTTGTCAGGGCATCCCAGGCCCTGCCCCAGGTGTCCCCTGCCCAGATGAAGACAACAGCAAAGGCGATGCTGGAAGGAGCGTGCCCTGCGAGGAGCCTGGCCGGCTGGGGAGAGTCCCGCTAGAGCAGTGGCGCAAGCCCATTTCCCAGAGCCAAAGCAGTGAGTTCTCCTTCCTGGGGTCCAACTGGGACAGTTTTCAAGGAATGGTGACATCGCTCCCCAATGGGGAGCCTGCACCCAGACACCTCCTCTCCTATGGCTGCTGTAGCAAGAGGCTCAGCAGCAAACCCCTGCGGGCACCAGGCCTGTGCCTCAGTGGCCAGTGGTCTGTCAGAGAAGGTGCGAAATCTTCTGTCTGCCCTGGCCATGTCGGCACGCATTTTGCAGGTCCCACAGGGAAGCCCAGCCGTTCATGGCTACCCTGCCACGTGAAACAAGCATCCGGTCCCAAGCACGTGCCACCAAAATGTCCTTCTCCTGTGCCTCCTCTCTACCTGGACGATGATGGGCTCCCCTTCCCCACGGATGTGATTCAGCACAGGCTGCGGCAGATTGAGGCCAGCTACAAGCAAGAGGTGGAGCAGCTGCGCAGGCAGGTCCGAGAGCTGCAGCTGCGCCTGGACATCCGCCACTTCTGCGTCCCTCCAGCCGAGCCTCCCATGGACTACGAGGATGACTTTGTAAGTAGCTGCCTCTAACACCCCACCGCCGGCCCGCGGCAGTCCCTACACCCCCATCACACTGCCCCCTCTAATCCATGGATCTTGCTCCAACCCATCTCTTTTGCTTCCGGAGCAGATGATTAAGATTGTTCCTGTGTTTCCTCAGCCCTGTTCCCCTCCCATCTTCATGCCACCCAGAGGTATCTCTGCTTCTTGAGGGGCCAAGCAATGTCTTCTACACGGTCACAAATGCTTTACCTCCTTGTATGGGGAGCTGTGGGGCCACCCACATGCCCCCGCAAGCGCTGAGTGTGGCCAGAGCAGGGAATGCCCTTGACTCTGTGGCTGAGGCAGCTGAGGGGATTTGTGACTCTCTTTGCAGACATGTCTGAAGGAATCGGATGGCAGCGACACCGAGGATTTCTGTTCTGATCATAGTGAAGACTGTTTGTCAGAAGCAAGCTGGGAGCCTGTTGATAAGAAGGAGACTGAGGTATGTGTCCTGTTACAGCAGCAGGAGAGAATGTTTCTCTCCTGGCAGGTAACTTTTGGTGGTTACAGCAGCAGAGAGTGGGCTGGAAGCAAGGTGGAGAGCAGCCACCCTTGTCCTTTAACACATCCTCTGCTACGGCAGTGTCTGATGGAAGGGGACCCGGGTGACGGGCTCACTCTGGGCTGGCCCGTTGTGGCCCAAAGCCTGCGCCTGCGGTCCAGAGACCCACTCTGTGTGGTGTTACAAACTGGAAGCTGATGAGGATGGTGTTTGCCCTAGGTCACGCGGTGGGTTCCAGACCACATGGCCTCGCATTGTTTTAACTGTGATTGTGAATTCTGGCTGGCCAAGCGGAGGCATCACTGCAGGTAAACACTGTTCCGCTCTTCTTCTCAGGCTATTTCTCGTGAACCTCACAAAACACTTGTCTGCGGCGTTTGTTCCCTCTGGCTCCTGGGAGAAGGTTTTAGGTATTTCCTTTATTTGCTAGGCCTCACAAATTCCCTGCAGATTTCCAGTCTACGTTGTTCTTGTTTCTATTTTTCCAAGGCCCATGATCCTTCTCCTGGGTAGTAATGCCTATTAGTCCCAGTTTAGTGCTAGCCAGTTAGCTTGCCCTGGGGAGCACAGTGTATATGCTTTAAGAAACATGCCGACAAGTTGTGAGTAAGGCTGGCACTTCATCCCTGACCTGGATTCTTTGCGCTTACTGAAGCTTTGCTGTGGTGGTCCCAGCTCTCCCTTCACTGGTTTTCTTGCTCCTCGACAGGAACTGTGGGAACGTGTTTTGTGCTGGTTGCTGCCATCTGAAGTTGCCCATCCCTGATCAGCAGTTGTATGACCCTGTCCTCGTTTGTAACTCCTGTTATGACCACATCCAAGTGTCTCGTGCCAGGGAGCTCATGAGCCAACACCTGAAGAAACCCATCGCCACAGCTTCCAGCTGAATGCCAGACAAGGGACCTGTCTAAGCCCAGCCTTTTCTCTCATGGGTTTGAAGGGTGACTCTGCCTCCACTGTAATTGTGAAGGCTATTGGTGCAACACTTGAACACCAAGCTTGAACGCACTGTCTTCAGCGTCTTACCACCGGTCTGGAGCAGAGGAGCTCAGATTAGAGAGCATGGTGTGTGTCCCCGCTCTGGTACCAGTGGGCCCATACATTGTAGTCTGATGACCGAGGGCTAAAGAGGGGATTGCAACTTCTTTCTTTCGTGAGCTGGAAAGCAATGTTTTCGCAGATATTGCCTGTGCAAAGTACCCCTAAAGCAATAGAAAGGCATGTTTAGAACCAACCCCCCCTACAACGGCAGGCCACCATACGAGAAGGAAGAGGCCAGGCTCCAGGTGGTACTGTGTGATTTGGAAGGGCCTCAGCCTGGAGCGAGCAGGTCTGTCGATTCTCTTTACATGAGTGTGATTTGCGATCAGCTCGGTGAACAAGACTCACTAGCCATTGCTAATGGATCTTCTCTTGGGCATTGAAGAGAAATTCATTCTGGCTGAAAACAGGCTGAGCAGATTTTGCCAGTTTTCGCACTCCACTAGGATTGGTGAAGGCACCTGACTTTGCCCCTGCCCCCCAACACCATGGGGAGATGGGAGATTGGCTTTTTCACTTCTGCTCTGCCCGTCTGCTTTGTCTGCGGTCGTGTCACAGCCTGGTGCTAACACAGGAGTGGCACCCTGATCCTCTCCTGGCATGGAAACAGAACTCGTGTTCCTGTGTTGCTCTTCCTCCCCTTTTCTGCCCTCAGCTCTCCACTTCCTACTGCTCTTTATCCTGAAAACTTGATACCTTGAGGGTATAGGCCATAATGTGTTGTTTTACCTCCTGGAATGTGCTGTCTGGTGTATGTGAGGGTTTCAGTCCAAATGCTGCTATATATTTCTGTGCACTTAATGTAACCCGAAGAAGGGAGAATGAAGCATCGATACCAAAATGGGGGTGGGGAAGGACGCTGGCTGACAGAGACACTACGGTCTGTGCTTTTCACTTTAGGATGTACAGCCAAGCTGCAGCGATAAACGTGACATGTGGCGTCTGTTCAGTGGTGGGAACAATCTCTCTGACTTGCCCCAGTGCTACCTAAAATGCCTCTTGAATTTGACTTCTTTTTCTGTCTCCTGTACAGCGGTCAAAGTTCAGAGTTGCCAAGTTGTAATTGCCTCTCTGCTTCTTTAAACAAGAGAGCAGGAATCCCAACTCGTTCTGAGGACAAGGAGCTGGGTTTGGAAAGGAAGAAAGGTTTAGAATGGTGGGTTTCAGGTGGTGGGCTTTCAATCCCTCGGGGAGTATCCATCCTGCCTCCTGTCTAAGAAACCTGCAGGTGTTAATGAGGAAGAGGAGTTTGAAAGCGGGGTGTTTCTTGCAGAAATGCAGGGTTTCTTTCCAGCTAAATGAAAATGTCTGAGATATTCTGCACCTCATGAGCTGAGACTTCACATCGGGGGGAAGGACCTGCGAGGACGTTTGGTCTAACAAGGCAAAGTACTTTACACTGTTGTGATCTCCCAAATTTTTTGCTAACAGTTTGTCATCTCCGTCAGAGGGAATGGAATAATGACCTTTTCCTGCACTTTGATATGTCAGCCTCTGGTTTTGTAAATCCCAATAGCGCAAGCAAAGCTAGCATCATCTGAAGACCCTGTACTTACTTGGACTCTGCTTCTTTTCCATACTGGGAACAACCAATGTGGCTTTGGGAAGAGAAGGCACCTTGCTTCGGATTCTCCCTTGCCTTGTACCTTGCAGTCGTTGCCAGACATGGAAGAGTGACTGTTGGGCTGGCAGAAGAAACTGGATGTGCTCCCGTTTTGCACATGTTGGAATGACTGCAAGCAATAAGGAAGCCAGAAACTAGGTACTCCTGGCCCTTCCGTTCAGGCTGTTAGTCCAAACTGCTTTTAGCTCTTGTGAGTTTCAGCGTCACAATGTGCTGGCCAAAAACTCTAAAATCAGTTCGATAGCATTGTGACAAACAAAATGTGCTGTACAACTCAATACAGTCGAAATAAAATCTCTATATTAGTGCTGCTGTGTTTGGACCCGTTCTTTAGTTTGTGGTGAATTCTTCTTGTATGGGGTTTCCCAGGCTGCTGTTAATTGCTACCTTTTCCCTTTGTTTAAGGTACATTAGGAATTTAACATCCCTCAAGGGTAGGACACGAAGCGCCCTATGCGCTTCTACTCAGAGGCCCTCTGCTCTCTTCCAAAGAAACCCACAGCTGCCCAGGATACCAGCCCCTTCCAGCCTCTCCTGGTGTGACTCAGGGAGGGATTTTTCTTTCCCGGAGAAGAGCTGTGGGGCAGGATTCGCCAGCTCTTCACCAACGTGTTTGTACCACGTGTTACCTGGCAGGCTGTATGGATGTGTTCCTCTGTGCAGGATGATGGATGGGGACTGTTGTGCTCAGTCAGCCCCATGTGCCAAGGGTGATGCAGGGAAGTGATGGTTTGTGGTGGAGCTGGAGGGAATCTTTCAGAAAGCCTGTCCTAGATTTAAAGTATCTGGGGATCTTAAAATTGAGCAGATCCCTGGTAAACTACTCCCATAGTTCAAGTCAGCATTCACCCCAGATGGGTAGTAGCTAAGCGCTTTGTTGTATTCAAAACATTAGGAGCAATTTTGTCGCATTTACAAATTCAGCATTGCTTCTGGAACAGTCACAAGAAGAGGTGGCCACCTTTGGGAGCAGTGTCGCTGAATATTAATCATGAATGATGTTTTTACAAGAAAGGACAATCTACCGGCCAACTCCCAGGCTCTGCTCCCAACAGCTGGGACAACGCTTCAGCAGAATTTCCCCCTGCGTGGTCCAAGCTCAATGTAGGCATTTTGCTGGAGACGCTCGCAGCTTGTAATGTCAGGCTGGCCATGCCAGCAAAGGGCGCTTGACGGCAGAACAAAGCATTATCACTTATGGAATATAAAGCCATAATAGCCATAATTGGCCACCATGTTCACCCTGAGGTAATCTATATGTACGCTGAGATGTGTCTAAACCTGGCACAAACATAGAGATCAAAGCCTTCCCCTATCAGTGCACTAACTGCCCTGAACTCTCAGCAAATTAGCCACCAGAACTGCTTATGATGATCAGCCGCTGAACAAAATAAACATAGATTTTGGCGCGGTGAGATGCCAGGTCAAGCTCGCAGCGGTTGGTGTTACTCAGCTGCTAAGCCATTAATAGATAATGCTAAAACTGCAGGGGATGTGAGGAGACGCATTAAGCCTTGGTTATGAAAGAAGGGAGGAACGCAACGCATGGCCACCTTGTGAACCCTGCGAGCGCCGAGCAGGAAACAATTCAAAGCAAGAGATGTGGACAAGAAGGATGCAGCTTTCTGAGGGCGCGTGCCATGGGTTTCCATCCATCCAGGTTTCAGTGTGAGAGAGAAGCAGCAGTATGCTTCACCAAATGTTAGGCTTCTGTGAACGTGGACTCCGGGCACTGCTGTTTATGGTACCTTGGGTGTCTCTCTATCTCCTAAGTTAAAACTAATATGCCAAATTGTCCTTAGATAAAAGATGCTGCATGCAGTCTCCAGCATGTTTAAAATAATTATTAAAAAACCCCAAACAATCAAAACCAGTTGCCCAAAGCAGCCCACAACTTCAGCCTCACAAAGTTTAGGCCAGTCATGACACTTCACTCTCCCATGCAAGCATAGTTTTCCCTGACATGTTTGTGTGCGACTCTTTCCTCTTACGGACCCCGGAAGTTCGGAGTCCCTGTGCCAGGCTCTGCCTTGAAGAGCCAGGTGCTGCACGGACCTGCTGGGCTCGCCCACACTAAGCCAAGCTCGGCCGAGACAACAGTCTGAGGGTAAGCCTTGGTTGGGGGGGTACTTATGAGCTTTGTATCTCCTGGGACGAAGTGTTCATCACTGCAACTGCCACTGCTCTTCCATTGACTGAAGTGCTCCCTGTTGCCTTCTAATAAAAGTAGTTGTATTCTTCAAAAACAAGATAGAAAATGTGATACAGTGGCAAAGAACATGGTGTCTTCACTCATGGTCGGAAGTAACTGCAGATTTCATTTAGGTTTGCAGAAAGACAAAAATTTGGGGACTGTGGGGTTTTTTAATGGCTGCAAAGGGACTTCCCCAAGGAAAGTGTTTGGCACAGCTGTGTCAGAAATAAAGACTGACATGTGGCTCAACAGATTTGGGATACATGCTGTGCAGAGCATCTTCCTTCTGAATGCACCATACGTAAACTATTCACTAAAATAGTTCATTTGAGTGATACTGAAGGGAGGCAGGCATGCAGCATTGCAGACTTGTAACGGCTGAGCATCTAAAACCCAAATTTAATAGAGTCCACAAAGCCAGAAGGGATGACGATCCTTGCAATGAATTCCTGCAAGGAACTGCAGTTCCCAAGTAGCAACTGAATTGTGGAGGCAGCCAGAGAGCTACCAGACCATGCGTGAAGGGAACTGGGGCCATGGGGAGGGGAAGGCCAGTGCCTTTGGGTGGGCTGTGAATGGGGCAGGCTGGTGTGAGGCTGGAAGGGTGAGAGGTAGGTGTTGAGTGAGGGCTGGAGGGGAGATAAAAGTGTGCATGAAAAGAGATGGAATAGAATAGAATTGTTTAGGTTGGAAAAGCCCTTTAAGCTCACCAAGCACAACGGTTCCCCTAACCCTGCCATCCCACCACTAAACCCTGTCCCTCAGCACCTTGTCTGCCCGGCTTTTAAATACCCCCAGGGCTGGGGACTCGACCCCTTCCCTGGGCAGCCCCTTCCAGTGCCTGACAGCCCTTGCGCGGAAGGAATTTTTCCCAGTGTCCAACCTAAACCTGCCCTGGCACAACTTGAGGCCGTTTCTCCTCATCCCATCGCCCGTTCTCTGGGAGCAGAGCCCGACCCCCCTGGCTCCCCCCTCCTGTCAGGCAGTTGTAGGGAATGGTAAGGGCTCCCCTCAGCCTCCTCTTCTCCAGGCAAGGATGTGGAGAGGCAGCAGCAGTAAGGCTGGCTGAAAGGGTCAGGCAGTGCTGTCAGCTGACAGCGTTGCCTCTAAGTCCTGTGCAGTCCAACAGCTTTTGGTGGAGCTACAACGCTTCTTGCTAAAAATCATTTAATTATTATTGATCCCCTCCAAGTGAGAGGAAACTCCCAGTGTTCCCCAGACACGTTGTTCTGGGGAGCCCCTGTGTTACGTCTCAGGTGTGAACAGTTTGGAGGCCGATCTACCAAGAGAGCTCAAGGGACCATGACCTCTCTTCCCAGTGGCAGGCTGGCTGGGCAAGGCGAGCGCACTCACTGCTGGGGAGCCATGAAGCCACTTCCTCACCATGAGGAGCGAGGCACTGAAAGGTGCAAGCCATGGCTCTGCTGGGAGCATGTGGCACTCTGGATGCTGATGGAAAACATCATTCTGTCTTTAAAAATTCATCTGTTTTGCAGTTACAGGCTCAGTTTCAAAGGGCTGAAGGAAACACTTAGAAGGGACCTGGGCTTCTGTGATGCAATTTCAGGCACTTTTTATTTCTAGGGGCTTGGTCTCTGCATTTCAGTTATGGACTACACAGGGCTGTGGCTAATAGAATAAAAAACTCACCTACCCCACCGTCGGGTGGTTGTAGCCTTCTTGCACTCCTGCTGCACAGGGAGGGAAGAGAAGCCTTTAATCATTTAATTGGCATGATGCGAAAGGCAGTCTCAGGAATGCTGAGGAAATGTTTGGGTGAAGTGGACTTTTTTCTTGATATTTTTTTTTGCGTATGCTTTACTGAAGGTTCGGCTGTTTACGCTGAGCAACCATTACATAATTCCTCAGAGAATAAATTATCACTGAGGAAATAAAACCGTGAAGCCTCTTGGGAAGATGGCGGCATGAGTTCACGGGAATCGCAGGCCATTAATTCCTTAGGTAAAGCGCCATCTTTCTGTGGTGCAGGATTTTCACTTTGATGACAATGCTGACAAAACTTCTGCTCCTTCCTGCTGTTGCTACTGACTCTGAGTGACGATAAATGTGCTGAATCTGCCGAAGACAGGCAGAGACTGAGAGAAATAAGCAGCCACTCTGCTGAAAAAGGCAAAAATAATATTTTCTAATCTCTCCCTATCATTGTTTTTCCTTGTCCTCTTTCCTGTTTTACCTGTCTGCTTTAATTTGAAGTGGGGAACTCTGTTACCAACCCCACCCAACATATTTAAGCTATGTGGAAGGGCAGCGCGATTTTGCTTTCAGTTTACCAATGGGAACAGTTTCCCATCAGTTTATTCAATTTTGTCCCCTTTCACTTGCCATGGTGGCTTGGGGCTGTGCTGTAAACCAAAGCGACGGGGATTATTTCAGCTATAAAGAAGGGGCTGGTTTTGTACCTTCTTGCTAAGAAATCTTACGACAACTGTAAGATAACGTGTTTAAGGCCATGAAATATGCAGGTGCCCAATCTTACTGCCATCTTGCTCTGAGGGCAGCCAAGACAGTGGAATGTCATTTTCTTCTTCTGTCGCTCTGCTGCCTCACAGATAGAATGCAAGCAGAGGGATTACTGCACTCCTCCTTCCCTCGCTCCTTGCTGCTCTGTGGGGTCATAGCAGATTCTTGTTCTAAAACTGTCAGAATGGTTATGCTAGGCTAGGGAAAAAAAAGTCCCTGTAGTCCATCCCCAGGCACAGCCAAGAGCAGAACCCTGAGGAGCGTTTTAAGAGGGCAGGCGTGTGCTAGTACATCTCGGGCATGAGCTCTGAGCTTCCACCAGCGCATGGTTTGAGGGCAAGCAGTGCCACTCTTAAGAGCTATATTCGTTGTGAATAGAGCTGCTTCCCCCCCCCAGCCAAGTAACATTTTGGTACCCAAACCATCCCACGGCGATTAAGTACCTGCTTTGATTTCTTCTATTTGATGGCTTCCATTAGTCATGCTCACCTCCTTCATACTACCTGCAATTTTACTACCTACCTCCTCATATAATAAAACCCCCTCTGAAGATTTCTTCTGCCATTCCCTTCTGTTGAAGCTAGTTCATATCCTTGATGCTGATTTTCTTTATCCCATTCTGGAGTGGGGGAGATCAGAAATGCACACATTTGGGGTTTTTTTTAGGGCAAATGTGACACTTGTAGTTCCTCATTTGTTCTGTGTGTCTCTTCCACCCCCTTCTGAACTTGTTTTCTTTTCCCTTTAGTGACCTGCCAGTGAACTTTAAGCTGACGCTTTCAAACGCCTGCTCTAACTTAATAATTTCTTTCATGAGTGGTAATCATCAGTTCAAAGGTCATCGTCATGTACATCAAGTTAGGGTTATGTTATGGTGTTAGATACGTTTATTGCCCTGATGCCTGGTGTGTTCCCTGGTCAGCGCGTACCGGAGGCAGAGCTGCAGTCCTTCACGGTGCTGTTCTGAAGAAGTTCGGGTGGCCAGTGGGCATCACCACCTCATTCACCACCTTCTTCTCAAGCTTATTACTCTGTGGGATTTACCGTTTGAGCCGCGGAACGCCCCTGGCCGCGGCCCTCTCCCCCCGCAGGCCTGCGAGGCCGGGGTCCGCATGAGGACGCCCCCTCCCCCCCACCGTCTCTTTAGCCGCTTTCCACGGGTCCGGGCCGGCGGCGGGGCCCTTCCGAGCAGCCGGTTTCACCCCCGGGTCTCAGCCGTCCGCTCCCTCGCGGGCCGATGTGAGCTGCCGGTGGCACCGGGGCTGAGGGGGGCGGCGGGGCTGAAGGCCCCGGGGAGCCGCTGAAAGGACGGCGCGGCTGAGGAGGGCTGGGGGCCGCCGTGGCCGGGGGGCCGGCTGGGGGACGGGCGAGGGGGGGGGCTGAGGGGGATGGTGGGGCGGTGGAAACTGGAGGGGCTGGGGGAGCTGAGGGGACTGGGAGGGCTGAGGACTAGGAGATCTGAGGGGGATGGTGGGGCTGAGGGGGATGGGGAGCTGAGGGGACTGGGGGTCTGAGGGGGATGGCGGGCTGAGGGGGATGGGGAGCTGAGGGGGATGGCGGGGCTGAGGGGACTGGGGATCTGAGGGGGATGGCGGGGCTGAGGGGACTGGGGAGCTGAGGGGGATGGGGAGCTGAGGGGGATGGCGGGGCTGAGGGGACTGGGGAGCTGAGGGGACTGGGGAGCTGAGGGGACGAGGTGCTGCGGGAGCTGAGGGGCATGGCGGGGCTGAGGAAACTGGAGGGGCTGGGGGAGCTGAGGGGGATGGTGGGGCGGTGGAAACTGGAGGGGTTGGGGGAGCTGAGGGGACTGGGAGGGCTGAGGACTAGGAGAGCGGAGGGGAATGGCGGGGCTGAGGGGACTGGGGGAGCTGAGGGGATGGGGGAGCTGAGGGGACTGGGGAGCTGAGGGGGATGGCGGGGCTGAGAGGACTGGGGAGCTGAGGGGGATGGCGGGGCTGAGGGGATGGGGAGCTGAGGGGATGGCGGGGCTGAGGGGGATGGGGAGCTGAGGGGGATGGGGAGCTGAGGGGGATGGCGGGGCTGAGGGGGATGGGGAGCTGAGGGGGATGGGGAGCTGAGGGGGATGGCGGGGCTGAGGGGGATGGCGGGGCTGAGGGGGATGGCGGGGCTGAGGGGGATGGGGAGCTGAGGGGGATGGGGAGCTGAGGGGGATGGCGGGGCTGAGGGGGATTGGGGGAGCTGAGGGGACTGGGGATCTGAGGGGGATGGTGGGGCTGAGGGGACGCCGGCGCTGAGAGGACGGGGGGGCCGGCACTGCCGCGGCGGGCCGCGCGTCGTGCGGCGGGCCCCGGCCTGGGGGGGGGGAGCCTCGCGCGGCGGCCGTTAGAGCCGAGCGGCCGCTGCGTCCGTCCCCCGCCGCCGCCATGGAGGAGCCGCGGCTGCCCGCCCCCATCAACCCCAACAACTTCCCGGCCAAGCTGTGGAGGCTGGTGAACAGCCCGTGCTTCCGCTCCATCCGCTGGGACGCCCGCGGTGAGGGGCTGCGACCCCTTCGAGTGCGAGCTGCTGGGCGCAGGGCCGGGCCACCCGCGGGGCCAGCTGGCGATGGGGCAGCAGGAGCCGCCGACTTCTTCAAGACCAAGAACTTCACCAGCTTCATCCGACAGCTCAACCTCTACGGCTTCCGCAAGGTGGTGATGGGGCCGGAGGTCAGCATCGCAGGGCCAGGGCCTGGGCCTGGGCCAGGTCCCGGGGATGGCAGTGGCAATGGTTGCAGCTCTTCTGGGCCCTTGCACCACTTCCACAGCCCCCACTTTCGCCGTGACCGTCCTGACCTCCTTGTCCACCTGAAGCGCCTGACGAGCGCCAACAAGGCGAAGCTGGCAGCTGGCCTGGAGGTGACCAGCCGCCCGCCCAACCGCTTCCAGCAGCTGCTCGGCACGTCGCTGGATGGGGACCCGCTGCTGCCGCCCTCAACACTCAGCAAGGCTGACAAGCCTGGTAAGACGGGGTGGGCCATGCAGGGATGTGGTGGGTCTGAGAAGTGCTGGGTGGCAGGGTGTTTGAAAATCGTCTGTCCTCTGAAGGAGGAGGTTCACCTGTCCTTGATGGTGGCCGCTCAGTTCACCCAGTGTAGGAAAATGGTTGTTCTTCATGCAGGTAGATCTGCTGCCAGTAAGCGTGGGTAATGTCGGTCTTGGTGTTTCAGTCTGCATGTAGACTATGATACAGTCCCTGTTGTGGACTACACTAAGAACACCCTTGCCCAATCTCTGTGGAGCTGGCAGAATTCTTCCAGATGAATGTTACTCCTCCTTGCACGTCAGTAGGGCTGCTTAATAAGCTCTCATTAAATCTGTGTGAAATGATGGGTCATGTGAAGTGACAGCTAGAGCTTCCTGTCAGTTTTGTACAAAAGAGAAAACACCTGATAGTAAGATTTCTGTCAGTTGTCTCCTGAAAAAGAATTACAAGCTAGATTGTTTTTAAAGAGGATTGAATGAGTAGGTGAGAGCTAAATAGAAAATAATATTGTTGACAAGCCCCAGAAGATGCTTGCTTGCTTTCTAACCCTCCTTGAGGGGATCTGCGTTTTCCAAGACAAGTCTGAGCTCTCAGAGGATTATTCCACAAATTCCATGTAAGCTGAGAGCATTGTTATTGATGCTGTGTAAGGAAGATGTCGGTGTCCTGTTTTACAATGCTCTCAGTCTGATGGAACTGTGGGCCACTACGAGAAGAGTAGTCCTGCTTCCCATTCCCTTGGTCACGTGTTAGCCATCGTCTTCCTTGCAGGCAGTACAGCAACTGTGTTGGTTCAGCACAACGATCAGAGGAGAAGGCTTGAGAAGCCTTTTTGCAGCTGGCTCTCAGGCCAGGATGATGCACTGCGTGGGTGCAGAGCTGTGAGGCTCGATGGGTGCAGGAGAGGTGGCATGACTGCGACCAGGAGAGTGGTACTGCTTCCGGCAGCGCCGGCCCGCATTTACAACAGAGTAGGGTATCATGATACTTGTTCTTGGCTACTGTTTCAGAGTGGGATTTGTCACCTAATTCGTGTGGTGTTTCCAGTGATGTGTGTGTGGAACTACACCTGTAATACCAAGAAAACAAAATGATGCACTTGAGAAGGGAAGGAACTTATTTCAATACCAAGGCTAGGAAGCATTTAAATTAAAGATTTGGTGTTAACATTGTTAAGACTAAGATGAGTCATTACAGACTTCAGTGAAATCTGGTCTGATTGATGTAATGCAGGCTGTTGGTAGAGTAAATGCTAAGATACAGCCTTTTAATTCTTCAGCCTCTGTTCTTATGGGTGCAGTTTTAGAGAGCTTTTATTCTAGGAGTCTCAGTTTCTAGAAAGAAAGAACAAGGAAAACATCGTGTTTTATATGCAATCAAGTTCTGACAGGCTGACAGCTGACTGTCTGCTCTGTACTGACTATTTAGGGGCATGTCTTTGTTGTAAATATGAGGTAATTTGAGAGATAAAAGATATTTTTGTTTGCAAAGCGTCAGTCTGTTCCAAATGTCTTGCAACACATAAACTCTGTTAAACATCTAGGAAGAACTCCTGTGCTCTGGTGCTTCGTAACTTGGCATCCCATGGTATCTTATTAATGTGTTAAAATGAAATCATCTTAATTTCCCCATCCAAAGGTAAAATATAAGCAAAGGAATTCTCATACTCCTGTTCATTCTCTGTTTATATATGGTAAAAATACTGAACAGGAAATGAACAGTCCTATAAATAAACTCTTAATAAGTTTTCAGGGCTGGGTATTTATTTAGTGATTCTTAATCATTTAATAAGAACTTGCAGAATAATGACTGTATTTTACCCATTTCTTGAGTTAGTTCCCATCAGAGGAGTGAAAGGTAAATGTGATGCATTTTTTTAAAAAGTCCTTTAGAGTGAGAATTGGAAACTACAGGTCTGAGAGAGCCTGGCTTCTAGATAAACCCTAGTGACGTAGCCCATCCCGAAACATATAATTAGCATGGCTATACACAACACTGTGGAAAAGTCACAAATGTGGTAGTTCGTTTTGGAATTTGATGAGCGTAGGTGTTGTCGGTTTTACTGTCAGTGTTTCAGCAAAGTCACTTTGGTGACCTCTAATGGGAATGGAGCTGTCACGGTATAAGAGCAAATACCATTTCATGAAATAATAACTAACTAAGAGAGGAAACTAAAAGAATAAAAGCAATATCTAGGAAATAACAAAACGTCAAAGTCTGTGATGTTTTAGTCTAAACTGAACTAGTTGAGCTGACTGGAAAAAAGTTGGCTTCAAATTTCTTTTCTTGACAAATTAAATGATTTGTCATACAGCGCTTTCAAAGTCACTTGGAGGATTCTGACATTGCCCTTCCCTTAGCTGTCTGTGAGCTGTCAGCGTTGGAGTTTGGTGAATTCTTGCTTTATGACCTCCCTTTTTTGTTGTTGTTTTTTTTTAACTTATTGTCTGATTTAAGACATGGTACTTTCTAAATTACTTCTGTTTGGTTTGGTAAGTTACTGCACATTTTGATTTATAGCACATTTCTAAGTACTGATAACTTGTTAGTGCAGGTTTAAGGAGGCTGAGTGCTACAGAGCCAGCTGTGTGTTGGCACTGCACTGATGTGCCACTGCGGCAGCGACTGTATGTTGAGGTGTAAGAATACAGTCTGTTTCTGGGTTAAGTAGGAGCAAAGGTAGTTTTCCCAAGTAGTGTTCTAGAGCCTTGGCTCCTCATTTTGCCTTTCATTGCCTGGGAAAATTCCTTAACACTTGTTTCACTTTATTTTGTACCCACTGCAGGACTGCTGACTGTAGGACAGTTTCATCAACCTTATCATCGAGACAGTGTCTTTCCTTACTCCTACATATCGACCTTGTCCCAGAACCACGGCACTTTACTGACAAAAAGTTTAGATCGGACTCCAATCCCTTCCAGAACATGGCAGGGTGCTTCTCTTGGGTTGCTTCCAGGGCATGAGGCTTCCCCAACTTTTCCAGATAAAGGGGTTGCCTTTCCGGTACTCCAGAGGTTTCCAACAGAGGTCACGTACACTCTCCAGCCTGTGGCCTCTCCTCTGCCGCTTCAGCAAGGGGCTCAAACCATTGCCACTTCCCTTCCGCAATACAGCAGCTACGCATCTTCAATGCAGTACTCACAAGCCTACTATCCAACAGGTATGAAAAAATTTCTGCACTTGCTTTTCAAAAAGATGTTTGAAAGTGATACTTACAATGCTCTGTTACGTGTATGTCTCAAGTGACAATTAGATAGAAAGTGTAAAGTTGAAAAGGAGAGAGAGACCTTTAAAGCAAGAAGATTTTCTGCTTGGTATTCCTGTCCTTCCTCCAGATCTTGAACGTCCCTTGGTGATTTTCCAGATAGCCTCTCCACTGAGGTTAAAGGGCAAGGAGAAAAACATATGTCCACTAGTATGTGTGAGGCTAATTTTCTTATTTTTTTTAATGAAGCAAAATTAGGACAATGATACTAAAGCACAGAGAACTTGTTGAAAAGTATTATACCAGTCCTTGGTCTCGTGTTTTCCCAGGTTAAGTTTTTTAAGTCAAAGATTAGTCAAAAGTATAGTGTAGAATATTTCATTCTGCTCATCCTATTTTCATATCTTAATTTTTTTCTTGCTTAGCTTCTTTCAGTTTGATTTTTATTCTTCAGAAGTTGAAGCAAATTATTGTTCTTTTCCTTGTCCTTACCTTGAATTGGAAAGATCAGGTGATAGGTTATTTTTTGGGGGGTGGTGGTGTGTTTGGTTTTTTCTTTTTTTTAAAATTTCCCTAATACTTCTGAAACCTGGAACATAGTGACTCTTCCCGTGAACAAGTTAAAGCTCAGTTCTTATTCTTTCCTTCTGCCTATTCCTCCCTTGGCAGCTGCGCCGTCACTAAGACAGATATCCCTATTTAGAAATCCTGCATGTGGTGGCTGCTATCTTTCTCCAAGTACACAGTGAAACGTCTTCTGTGCGTGTCTTCCGAGACCTCTGCTGAAAACGTTTCAGACAGTAATCACTAGTTTCCACAGCATCATTTTTGTCAAGGAAGGATTTTGAGGAGTTGGGCATTTCTTGTGACGCTTTTAAATGGTTCAGAGCCAGGCAGCGCTCGCAATGTGCTCTTTGCAAAGATTGCATACTTACAGAGATTACTGTGGTGCCCAGAGCCTGCGTTACCAGCTGCAAACTATTAAGGCTTCTCCCAGGAGCAGGGTGCCCTGAGAATCATAGAATAATAGCATAGTTTGGGTTGGATGGGACCCTAAAGGTCATCTGGTTCCAACACCCTTGGCAGGGTGTTGGAACACCCAGGGACACCTGGGAAGGCAGGGACACCTTCCACTAGGTCAGGTTGCTCAAAGCCTTACCCAGAATAGCTGCTTAAGGTGGGAGATGGTCCACATTTCATGTTTCTGTTGGTTACAGAGCATAAGCTGGCATTCATCATACTGGATTTTAGATGTCTGTATCTCAGCTGGTCCTCCAGACCTCTTCTATCGTCAGGGGAAGGAAATGTGCTATAAAGGAAGGAAAAGGGTGCGATTCTTGCAGCTTGGTTTAGAGTTTGTCTTGGGGTGAAATTACTTGTGTCTTGGAAGTGTCTGTTTTGCAGTACTGACTGTGAGGAGTTGAGGGAGACTAATATAGGTTCCGACATGAAGATGTACATCTCTGTAACTAGAAGATGCTAGTCTCTACCGGAGTGATAAACGTTTAAAGAATAAATTAGCTATGTTGTACAAGTAAAATCTTCCGCGGTGGGAGGTGGGGGGGGAGAGATGATGAAAGCATACCAAATTTTGCAAGGTACAAAAGTTAAGGTGTGATTCAAACTAAACCAGAGGAACTTAGGGAATCTGAGACTTTTGAAAACTCCAAGGAATTCATTAGTACTTCTGAGAAGGTAAGTTTGACATTTCACTTAGACAGTATTATAAATATTTTAATTTTCACTGTCACTTAGAACTGTCTCAGTTTTACTTCTGTTCCTGTGTATTTCTTAATCTCTGCTATCCTTTCTTCTGTATATTATAACATACAGAATGCTGAAAGCTTATTTCTTCATATGTCCACATGAAAAAGTCTGCTTTCCTTCATCTTGAGAGCACAGCACCAAGATTAGCTTATTTGAAAAGTGATAGTTAAAATATGTGTTTCATAAGCATGGGGACTAAAGAATATATGTTCAATCTTAATTCTTGACTCTTTTCATTTCACTTTTGAAGTCCCATTAACTTAAATCAAAGTAGAAGAAATCTTTTTATGTATATTCAAACTTGTTTGTTAGCTTCAGTGACAAAAAGATTTCACTTGTTTCTCATTATGATTCTTATTGAAAGGGCAGTAAAATAAAAGATGCTCATCTGGATCTTTTTTTCCCGCTAGCATTAGACCATAATTATTTTAAGGATTTGGTTCTGTTTGTTTTCAGCTATCTGCAAAACCTTTGATAGTAGCAGGATTGCATCAAAGAAACACAGTGAAGCTTTATTATCAGAGAGTATCCTAATAATGAAAAATCAGTCAAGGAGACTATGTGAGAAATGTTGGTTATTGGTGCCACCTGACATTGCAAGTCCAGTCATGCCATTCAAATACATCTGTGGCTGTAGGGCTCATTTGCATATGATAACCTTTCTGGTGAGTGGTAGCTTGGGAGTAGTCATGGTAATCTGAATGATACACCCTCTGTTAAGATAAATAACTTTCTTTGTAAGGCTTAAAATTGACATGGTCGGAAGGGGATTCATAAAATAAATAAGCAGCTGAAAACATCTGTTTTAACAGAGCATGAATAGCACCATATTTTCCCTTGAGAAAAGCAGACTGGATGCATTAGTAATGCACTTGTAAAACTCGTTGTAGGATTCATCTTGCCTAAGATTCATCTGAATGTATAATAGTTGTATATGTCTGGGCTTGTCATCTAAATTATATATATAGTCAGTAGAGAGAAACAGGCACCTCCCAGAGGTTGAGTCATTCTGGCTTTCTTAGACCTATGTCTTTGGAATAGAATTCATTTCTTTCTGATGAGCCTATCTGTTCATTGACTGTGCAGAGAGTTGACAACTGCTGAACATCTGAGTCTGTGTTGCAGTAAGGCAACTAATCCCACCTAAATGTCTTAAGTTCAAACAACACTGTCTTTCCCATTTTCCCTTTTTGAGGAGATCTTGGGTATCATCTGCATTTTCATCAGTCTTTTGGCTGGTAAAGGATGGGAGCTTGCATGGGTTTTGTATTCAGGCCCATTCAGATGTGTTCTTTGATCTGGCAGGGAGAGGCACAGCTGCATTCCCTTGCATCCTGCACAGCTATAAGTACTGTTGAGCCAGTCTGATGAGTAACTAGCTTCTCTTAGGCATACCTTTTGGACATGCCATGATAAGTTCACACTGAAAGGTTGGGCTTAAGGTTCTTCCCTGGTATTTCTCATGCAGTGTGTGCTTGAGTGGAATAGGAGATGCTGGAGAGTGTCAGTCTCGTGCCCTTTGGCCCAGCTGAGCTGATAATAACTCTTATTAATGTCTGTTGCTGTCTTGAATGCATAGAGATGATATATGCTTTCCTTCAATTTCCAGCAAATCTTTGGAGAAGTTATGATGATTGTTCAAGTTTGGAAAAGATCTCCTGCTGATCTTCCTGGGTTTGCATTTATTTTGGGGCTTTCAGCTTTCTTGAGCTTGCATGTGGGATTGGAGCCTGTAGAAAGCATGCAGTACAAATGTATACACACTGAACTCTAAGCATGGAGCTTTTTTGATGTTCTTAGATTTCATTTACATATAGGTTCTAACTTCCAGATAAATCTTTGCTAAAACCATGGCTGAGCTCAAGCATAGCTGTCTGTCTGCTACTCTTACCAGACTTTGCCAGGAAAAGTGCCTGGGTGTCTTGATCAGCTCTATCAGTAGATCCTTAGCCTGGTTAGCACTGTCCCCCGAAAGTGCTGCGCTTAGTTCAGCAGTTGGCGTGGGCTTGGGACCATTCCCAGCAGGCTATTGGGATGTGGCTGTTTTGACTTGGGAGAGTAGGAGATTTTAATGGTATTAACGGACTCTGTGCCAGAGAATGGATCTGTCTGCATTCAGTTTACTGGTAGAGCTGTAGCCTTCATGTCTTCAGCAATGATTAGGGTTGATTTGTTCTTCTCTACTGAAACATTGAGAGATCACGAAATAATATTGTCTCAAGAGAAGGAAGGTGTATATAAGAATGTGGTGTTGATATTGTCATCCCTCCAGCTGAATCTCACGTGCTTATTTTTGTACAATTCATCCAGTTCTTCCAGTGTTGTATAAACAGGATTTAGTGAATGCCTCAATAATTCTCTAAGCAATAGTTCTCTGTTCTGGAGATAGGAACAGCAGCCTTGATCAGACCAAATGTCCACATGGCTCATAATTTCCTCTGACAGTAATGCCCAAGGAGGAGTGCAGGAATAGAGCAAGCATGGACTGATGCTTTTCCAAAATACTCCAACAGTGTAGGCTCAGGGAATTAATAAGCCATAACATGAGTTGTACTTAACAGCCCTCACTGGATTTCACTTCCATGAACTTGACCCCAACCAATGTAGGCTTGTGGCACATACAACCTCTGTGACAAGGACTTCATATCACAGTTTAGTTGCATTTTTGTGCAGAGTACCACATTTTCTTGCCTCTTTTGACCCACTGCATATTCATTAAATCTCCATTTGGTTTTGTGTGAATGTGTCTATATCCATATCCCTCTCTCACTGCACCACTTCATGATTTTAAATACTTAGTTCCCTCAGTTGCATTTTCTCTAGAATGGAGAGTCCTGCCCCACTTAGCTTTCCTTCAGAAAAGTGTTCTGTGCGGCACTGGTGCTGCCTTCCCTGTAACCTGTTCTGTTATTTTCTTACTGAGATGTAGAGTCCAAAAATATATAGTGGTCAAGGTATGGGCGAATCATGGATTTATACAGTGGAGTAAAAATGTTCCTATTTTCCCTTTTGTATTATTATATATAGTATATATATGTATATAATGTTCCTCTGTTCCCTTTTGTATAATTTTCTAACAACCTGATTGTTTCATTTGTGACTTTGGAGGTATTTTTGACAGCTGTTGAGTGTCAAGCTGGTATCTTCCTGAACCTGTCTATTCTAATACTAAGATCTAGTTCCTGGTTATTGATTGACAACTAAGAACCCATCATTTTCTATGTGAAAACAGTTTATTTTTCCTGAGTGTAGGGCTTTATCTGCTGGGTGATGGCTGTGGGAAACTCATAGGGTTTTTTGTTTTTGTTTTTGTTTTTTTAACACCTTCATAGCTGACTGCTCTTTTCTGACACAGATAACCTGGTATTATCAGCAAGCATCACCTCATTGCTCACTCACTTAATTTTTAAAGTATTTTATTAAAATGATGAGCAGCATGAGTTCCAGTGCAGGTCATTTGGGACCTCCACTGGTGACATCACTTACCTGTGCAAAGTGACTATTTCAGTCTTCTGCATTGCCTCTTTAAAACAGATTTCTCGAAATGTACAGCCTTCCCTCTTGGGGAAGCTGTTGTTGCTCAGTTTTCCTAAGAGTTTCTGATGATGGCTTTGTTAAAAGCTTTTTGGAAATCTAAATATCATATCAGCAAGATCACAGCTACCCATGTTTGTTTACCTACCGGAGGTCTTGCAAGAGGGCAATGAAGGATGACTTCTCATAAACAAAAAGACGACTTGTTGACTCCTCCCCATTATATTTTATCCAGTGTCAACTAATTCTCTATTCCATTGTATTTGCTTCTAATTTTTTGTATTCAACTGTCAGGTTCATAACTTGTATTTGCTTATATTTTTTTTTGTTAACATACTTCTAAATAACTTCCGTTAAAAATACTGGTTCCTTTGCCTGATTTCTTTGCAACCCTCATTGGATATCCAAAGATATTTTCAGTATTTCAGTTTGAAATACAGTCATTTGACTTCTGTGCAAGGATATTTGTGATGCAGAGCGTTCAGTCCTTTCCTTGTTCTGTGAACCTTGCTCTTCATTGATCTCTGTTTGCTCTCAGGGGTCCGTTGCTGGGTTGTTATAGCCCTGCTGACAGCAATTCTGTTTTCATAACTCTGTGTTCATATTCTGCATATTGTGTCCTAATGAGCGTGTGAAATTTTCCATCCGTAGCTTGTATGGGCAGAAGTAGCCTCTTTTTTTTTGGCAGAAACCAAATCTGTTTTGAGGCTGATCCATCTTGTTTGGTGATGTTTTCTTCATTTATTCAGTAAATATTCATTTATTACATAAAATGCCATTCATCCCTGTCTCCTTAGTATGCAAATGAGATCCGTGTTCACTGTCAGTTACTTTATAACAGCCAGTGACAGACATGCTTTTGCTGGTAATTTCTTCTGGGTATGACTGGAATAACTCTACCCTGGACAAAAGAGCTTAGAAATTTCTTCTTTCCAATTAACAGGGCAGGACAAAAGCATGTGAGTGAAGCAGGTATGTTTGTTGAATCTCGATTGGATTTGAAGGCTTGAAGTGTTATAAATGAGTTGACATCTTTGCCTTTGGTAACACTGCCCATCACTAAATGCTTTCTTCAGTGTTATTTAAAAAGTTGTTTGGATATTTGGTGATTCTCCTTTTGTGACTAGGGGTGATGAGTGGTGCTTACGTAAAATTAGCCTCCACCTTACAGGGGATTTGCTTCTCAACTGACTACTGTTAAGGCTGCATTCGCATCTCCTGTGGTATTTCCACAGTTGTTCTTGCTATTAGATCAGTCACTGCCACAGCCTGTGAGCTTGTGAGTGCAAACTGTTCTTTTGATGCAAAGTTCAGCGTTTCAGAAGCAGTCAGAATCGGTCATTGGTCTAATCTTCTACACAGCTATTTTTGTCCTCCTCACTTTGATTTACAAACATAAAAATTCATTTGAGTAATGAGTTGCTTTTGCTATAAGCTCAACTACCTGTAAGAATACTGTTATTTATATTCTGCTTATAGCTTTTTATAGCAGTTGATTGGGACTTAATGTTTTACACTTATCTACTATTTCACAAGCACTTTTTCCTTTCAGGACCTTCCTTTTCTTTTCATAGAAAATAGGTTCCTTGTAATACGTGTTTGTTTTTCCTTAGAATCACTCTAGCAGGTTACAGGAAATTTCTCCTTTGACATTGCTCTCTTGCGCTGTTTTTACAATAGCCCTTCAAAAGTTTTCTCTGGTGTTTTTCTTGGGTTTGTAAACATACTTTGGCGTTTCCAGTGAGTGAAACCTGGATGTCATTTAGGGTTTTGGCAATATCCAGAATTGTACTATGTTCACAGGTTGTAGAATGTTGTTCTGAAAGATGCCCAGATTTCATCATAAGGTCGCTTACAATTAGCTTTTGAAGGAACATGGGTCATATGCGTATCTAGCGCTTTCTGTATTGTTTAGCTCCTGTGTTTGTTGCTCCAAACTGCACCAAAAATCCAGTAACATCGTATTAAAAAGGGCAATAGGTATAGATATAAAAAAAAATACTGGTTATTACTGTCTCGTGAAATCCCATGTGTCAACATTGCAAATAAATTGATCTGATCTGTTTGCCATCTTGAGTTATGCTTATTACATTTACTTATTATGAACATTGGACTAAATTTGATTTCATCAAGGATTTCTCTCTCCCTCAGAATTGCATCTTTCCTGCAAATAATGCCTTTACTTTTAAATTATCTGTGCAAGTCACCAAAAAATAATGCCTGCAGAATACTGCCTCATCTAGAAAGTTGCTTTTTAGAATCAAATCAGTGTTTAATTTCAGCATGTGTGTGTATGAACATCTAGGCTCTTCCTATGTGAATCCACTTTTCTGTGGTATGTTGTGATGAGAAAGTCAAGCAGCCAAATCAAAAAGGTGCTATTAAAATAGAAAAGACTGTGTTTATGAAGTTTCTATGTGTGTATATATAAATTTTACAATATATATGTTTAGTATGTGTACACAGATATTAGAATAAATATTTTTTAAGATGAAGAAACTGTTCTTAAAATCACTTATGAGGTAATAATACATTTCTGGAATTTAGTTTAGTGTGTGATTGTTGAAACATTTAATCAAAGTGAGCAGTAGAACTCTGCATGCCAAACACAAATTCAGGAAGTCTGATAACTGTGTTTGAATTCTTGCAGCTGCAGTGCAGTGTTGTTCACCACCTGCCCACATAGATCCTCTGACTGGCTGTGCTAGTCCTACAGCTTCGACGTACACCCACTGCAGCTTTTTCCAGGTGAGTGTAGCGCACTGATATCAGGTGGAAATGGAGGAGACCGTATGAATGAACTGGACTTCTGGAGTGAAGGATATAAATTTGAAAACTGATCAGCTTGAGAAAGTGAAAGTACTGTGGTTTACAAAGATCTATTTCAAAGAACCACTAAACATTGAACGGGTAGTTTCGTAATTCAAGTTACGTTTTGGGGTACCAGCATAGTGGGTGTCCTCATCAGTGGAGTGTTTTTTTCTGTATAAGTTTTTTGCTTGACTTCACCAGAATTCAGAATTTAGTTAACGAGTCTACATTTATCTTTGAAGAGTCCTTGCCTGGACAAAAAGAGATTCTTTAATATTATGAAAATACTGGGAAACAGTTTGAATTTTTTGACCCAGGCACCTCTCTGGTGAATGAGAAAAACTAAGGTGACTTTTAGAGATGTCTTGTTAAAGATAACTACAATACTTACTGTAAATGCTCTATATAATTCCAGTGGAAACTGCACCTTATTTGGAGGGCCTGGCTTATCAAACATCAAAACATCTGACATAAAAATGCAAGGGCTTCCTTTCTGTTACAGCACAATGCATGTACTTTGGGTTGGTTTTTTTTTCCTCACAGAGGACAAGCAAAGCAAGTTATGCTTATGTATGTTGAAAAAGGATTGACCTACCCAAGCTTGATCATCCAGTTCCCTGTCTTGCAAATATCAACATTTGTCTTTTTGTTTGTGGTTATTTTTTTATATAAACTTATCCAAGATGGCCAGGTTATGGCCAGGGTAACATGTTGGTGTAAGGATATAAACAGCCACCAGCCAATCATGCCATCAATACTCTAGTATTTATTTTTCACACAGTGCGTCTTTGTCCTCTCACTTTCATCATGAGCTGCTTTTTCATCCAGGACATGAGGATCAGTCTGAGTGATGGGAAGTCACAGTCAAATAACTTCTTATCTCAGAAGGCTGAGATCAATGCTTGGGATAGCAAATCATTCCAAAGGAGTCATCAAGGGAGGTGTTGTGGCTCGATTGAAAGATCATGTAAATATGATGTCCAAAGGATCTAATAAAAATCAATTGTTTGGAGAAGCAAGTCCCTGGGCAGTGTGTGGAGTCAGAAGAGGTGCAGGCCACTTACTAGAAGATGCTTTGATAATACAGCTCTAACCAGGGAACTCCCTGTCGAAAGCTGCTGGTGCATCTGGGCCGAGATTGCTGGAAGGTAATCCTCTGCGTGAGCAGCCCAAAGGCAAGCAGTGGCATAAATCAGTTCTGCTAGGTCAGGAACTGGCTGTCTCTGAACAGGGGAACACAACTGTCCTACAGAATGGATCAACGGGACTTCTTGAGATTTCTGAGTCTTAGTGTAGCATAGATTGTTTCTGTTGGAACATGGTGACAGGGGCTGTTCAGCTGGTACAGAAGGCAGCGGTTTGCCTGCGGTTCTCATTGAGCTGTGGGGAATAATCAGTTTACCTTTTGTGTGTTCTGGGGTAGATACTTCCCCAAACTTCTGCTGAGGGATGCAGCCAGCTACAGTATTGATTACCCTGCTCTGCTTGTGTATTAATCGTCAGTAACCACTTGCACGAATCCTCAAAAGCAGTAAAGTTCATCAACCCTGGCTGATGAAGCGTTTTTACCGTTCTTCACAACGAATAGAACTTTTGCATTGTATCATTCCACTCAATATTGTCCACCAGTTGCAGGAATTCAGTGCAATGCTGTTGAAAGGTGGTTTGCAGGGTACTTTAGGCTGTTGATCATGCGGTGGCCTACTAGATACTACTGGCAAAGTCTATACAGAACTGCTGTACCAGCCCAGAAGACAGTGAGCAGTATCGGCACACAGGCAGTCAGCAAGCTGGTTATCAGCCCTGATTCTGTTGGATCCAGACAGGGCTTTGTGGTCTCAGAAGGAAAAACAGGTGCTGTTGGACAAGAAAGCCTAAGCCTTGTGCTAGTCCTTACTGAGTCTTGCAGAGAGCATCACTTTAAGTTTGGGAGAGATTAAGACAGGTACAGTTTCTTGGGGATTGGGGGCCAGCTGCTGGGCTTATACAATACATACCAGACCTGCTGAAACTGCTAGTTCACCCTGACTAGAACTGGGCAGGCAAGGCCAGTAAGTAAATGTCTGTCTGTCTGCGGTTTGCTCTCCAGAAAAAGCTACAGAGAATTAGCGCATGGAACGGCAAGGGGATATAGATGGTTATACCCAGACATAGTGGCTGATTAGGGTATGTCCCTTACTAGGTTTCTGAAATCGAGGTTTCAGAGATTTGTATTACTCTCTCATTATAACTGGTTACAAAACTGGGAGCTCGGGTACAGCTTCATACTCTTTTTCATTTGGGTTCTCCTGAAGCGGGGTGTGGGTCAGTGTCATGAATCGGTATCCTTGGATAGGAGTGAGACTGTGAGAGGACACTCCTGCTGCCTTCTGCAACAGCAGTTCTGGCAACTCACAACCATTAGTGCAGTATTTCCCTGCTGCTTTTTCGTAGGTGTGAACCGAGGCTATGTATTGGATTGTAGTGATTTTTTAAACATTTTTTTCCTTTTTTTTTTTTTTTTTAACTAGCACCCCTGTTATTTGATTGTTGCTATTAGCATTGTTATTAAGCTCTCAATATTTCATTGTGGAACTGAAGCAAGAGGAAATGGAAAAAATACACATGGGAGAAAAAAGAAGAAGAAAAACTTTCCTGACCTTAAAAGCAGTCCTAAGTAGTTTGCTTTTATTTGTCATAAGAATGATAATCAGCCATGTTATTTGAAACTGAAATGGAATCTGAACTACTTGTGAATGATTGCCCAAGCACTCGAGCCAGATTGTGTTAGTCCTAGCAGTCCCTGGAAAGGTGCAGTTGTGCTTTACTTTGTGTGTGCTTTGCTAATCTTACAAGTGAAATGACCATCATCCTCTTCACCGCTTTTGCTACATTATACCATTTCTTCCTCTTGAGCTCAGATGACCAGCAAACTATTCAGTATTTTGCATCCTAAATTCTCAGTCTCTTATCAATTTTCATTCTGTGCTGCCATTCAGTGGGACTTGGACAGGCTGGAGAGCTGGGCGGAGAGAAACCTGATGAAGTTCAACAAGGGCAAGTGTCGAGTGCTGACCTGGAGAGGTCGAACCCCATGCACCAGTACAGGCTGGGGGATGACATGCTGGAATGCAGCTCTGCCGAGGGGGACCTGGGAGTCCTGGTGTTTGACAAGCTGACCATGAGCCAGCAGTGTGCCCTTGTTGCCAAGAAGGCCAATGGTATCCTGGGGTGCATTAAGAGGAGTGTGGCTGGCAGGTCAAGGGAGGTTCTCCTCCCCCTCTACTCTACCCTGGTGAGACCCCACTTGGAGTACTGTGTCCAGTTCTGGGCTCCCCAGTTCAAGAAAGATGAGGAACTCCTAGAGAGAGTTCAGAGGAGAGCAACAAGGATCATGAGGGGACTGGAGCATCTCCCCTATGAGGAGAGGCTGAGAGAGTTGGGCTTGTTCAGCCTGAAGAAGAGAAGACTGAGAGGGGATCTCATCAACACATACAAATATCTTAAGGGTGGGTGTCACAAGGACAGAGCCAGACCCTTTGCAGTGGTGCCCAGCGACAGGAAAAGGGGCAATGGGTACAAAGTGAAACATAAGAGGTTTCAGTTGAATATGAGGAAAAATTTCTTTACTTTGAGGGTGATGGAGCACTGGAACAGGCTGCCCAGGGGGGCTATGGAATCTCCTTCTCTGCAGATATTCAAAGCCCGCCTGGACGATATCCTGTGTAACATGCTCTAGGTGAACCTGCTTTAGCAGGAGGGTTGGACTATTCTGATTCTGTGATTCTTTCATTGCTGCCTCCCACCCATCCTTGCCTAGACAAACTAAAAGGATTTAAACTGTATCTTTGTGTTGGCACTTTCTCCTAATGGAAATGTGTAATCCTGTAAGATCATCCAAGAAGATGGTATGTGTTGTAACAACTTCAAGCTGAGGTCCCCTAAGAAGAGGCTGAAGAAGTTGCAGTGTGGGTGGGTGGGTTGGTTGGTTGGTTTTTGGCAGGGATGATCTCATCCCTGGACTTGGTAACCCAGATCTTACTTAAAATCCTGGCTACTTAAGACAATAAACAAGCAATGCAACAAGAGAGAAACACCTTGTTAAAATACTAAAAAACAGAACTGAAAAAAAAATTAAATGAAAGGAACTATGTTTAAATCTGTATCAAAAATATAAAGGTGGCTTGCCTTTAACAAAAAAACTTTGCTTAACCTAAATTTCTCAAATTCCAGGTTTTATCTTCCCTTCCTCCCTCCCAAAAAAGTTTACGGCTATCTGGGGACTGGAACATCTACATGAATCCTCAACAGGACTTGGCTTCATACACCCAGAGGAAGGGATCTCATCTCTTTGTGGTATTTCCTTCAGGCACTTCTGATGTTCACACTGCTGAGAGACCAAATCCTTCGCTGGCATTTGATCTGATATGGCTTTCTTAATAGGTGATCCTGTGACTTCCTGTTTTCTGATTTATTCATCTGTGGAAGTAGCTTTTTATTAACCATTAGCTCAGCTCGAAGGCATGAGGATAATCAGGCACTAAGGACTAATCCTTCATACTAGATCTCTTCCAAAATAAGACTGTATTTTAAATATACCTGAGTTTCTGTTCAACATCATTATACGACTTGTATTTGTCAGAAGAACTTCTCCTTCCAGTGTCCTTTAACTCTGAGTCATCTCCAGAAGAAACAGCAGTACAGACACTGGATGTTACAGTGTGATTTATCCTTTTACTTGGGTAGGATTTGCTGCTCTTCGTTGTCTTCCTTCTGCTTTAAATGTTCTTTGATTTATGTGAATTCTACAAAAAAAAAAAGATCATTGGATTGCTGATGTGTCCTGGCATCTTGTGATGTTGTTACAGTGAAATATTTTAGTAGCGTTCAGACCTGCTCTGTGATGGCAAAGGCAGCCTCTACAGGTTCTCCAAGAAGCGTTTCTGACCTGAAGATCCATAGGGCTTTTCTACAGATTTATGTAGACTTTGAGTTGTGCCTTTGTGGGACACTGTGTCATGACAGGCGTGTCCAGATGTGAGGCTGTGACAGACAGGGCAGTTCTACGGTATTTGTTTTCATAGGTATCTGAACTCCTGTTCATTTGGGGACTGGAGTACCCCTAGGAATCACCCCTTGTGTGGATGCGTATATGGACAATCACTTGAAGAGGAAATAGATGTTACTGGTAAGTAACTGTGAGTTCCTCAGGTTGTGTTGTCCATGTGCACATTTACAGCATATGTAGCTTTTTCTCTTGCTTAAAAATCTTGTGGTTTGTGCTGGTTTTCTACACAACAGGAATGCTTGAATTTTAGAAGAACCGAAGGCAGGGGGATTTGCTCTCTCATTTTCTATCACATTTGTGGCAGATGAAGGGGGTGGTTCCAATGTACCCCCACAGGTCTTACTAGGAGTGGAAGTCTCTGGTTTGAATGCTTGGGTATACTTACACTTGCAGCGCAAAGGGTGTGCAGGCAGCGCATCTGGAGGAGTACACAGCTGCTGTTGGGTAACCTTCCTGTCACTTCAGGACTGACAGTGAGTAGTAGAAATCAAGCGTGCCAAGAGTAAGGTGGTTAATGAAAAACAAGACAAAGTAGTAGCCTTTTTTTTTTTTTTCAATTAAATCTGCTGTTTTAACTGAAAGTAACAGATAATCTTTCAGGCTTTTGGATAAATAAACAGTTGATTGCTCAGGCTTGTTTCCAAAGCCTTACAGAACCAGTACACATCCTGCCACTGTGATTTTTTGATATAAAAGTTCACTGTATTTTGTTTCTTCCAGAGTCCTCCAATGCAGGCACCTTATGCAGCTGAATTTCTGCCCCCTAACTGGCCTTGTAATACATCTGATGAAAACAAGAAGACCGAAGTAAATCTTGAAGCTGTGTTTCAGATTGTTGATGAGATGCATTCATCACCCAAAGCTGAAATGGTGAAAGTGGAACTTGTGGAGAGCCAGTGTTCAACCCCTCAGTCTAACAGAGGTCAGCCACTGCTGATGAATAGTGAGAATGGCGATACGCCTTCTTCAACTGAGGGAAGCCAGCTGGAGTGTCTTACTCCTGTAGCTTCAGACACATCATTTGTGATGGGAGCAGATCAAGCAGAAACTTGTTCTCCATCACAGCCTTCTGAATTCCTTTGTGCTACCTATACCACCGTGCTTGTAGAAAGTGCTGTTGCTGAAATAGTACAAGAATCTGTTACCACCCAGGAAGTATCTGAAAAACTGAGAGAACAACCAGATCAGTGCCCAACTCCATCCTCCATAATGCTTGTTGGGGAAGGACCATTCAGCCCAGAGCAGGTAAGGGATAAAGGGAGATAAACCAACATCTTTTTTGAGATAACAATATTCGATAGTAATGCTAGGGTCTGGACTGACAGCTTTTTAATACTGCTTAAGAACCAAAGGCTTCTTTAATTAAGCTTTTAATGGGCAGTGAAGGGTTTGCTTGGTAAATAAGATTTAAAAAAGAAGAGAGAATGAAAAAGTATCCCACGTTAATGAGCATGAGATGTGTTAGGCTGTGCTGGCCAAGTTAGGGTGCTCATTTGCATGGGAAAAATACATAGTGCAGGTATGTTCATGGTGATGAAGCGGAAGCTTTCTTACATTATAACATACTATCTTTCATCTTAAATAAAAAAGAGTATTTTGAGAATTGCCACTGAAGGCAAAGATTTTTGTTTAAAATGTAGGTAAATGGTTAGATTAATGAACAATTACTAAGTTTCTGTTTCCTGTGGAAAGTATAATTTATTGACACTTGAATGGTATAAAGCATCCTCATTTGTTTATACTTTGTGGTGTGTGACAAGTTGTAATTGTACTTTGGTTTACCTGTGCCTGGTCTTCCCTGTATGCAAAATTGTAAGTCTCATGTGCAGCGAGGGGCATTCCGGGTATTGGTCCGTTAAGGCAGCAAATGCATGCTCTACTTTTTTGTTGTGAAAACAAAAGTAAAAGCAAGAGATTGACTGCATCTATTCCTGCTGCATGAGACCTACCTTGCGTGTAGGCACTCAAAATTTCATTTTTGTGTATGTGTTCTGCTGTGCTATCGGTATCTTGAGGATTCAGGAAATCCTCATCTGGTGCAAACTCGATTGTTCTTAGTCATCTTCCTCCTGGGTATCTTTCTATAAAGGGAGGTATATTCTGATCGAGTCTCTCCAAAGCTCGAGCCTAGACTAGACTGTTCCGCTCAGTGCTGTGTAGAAAAGAGCGCGTCCTTGTGCTGGTGCCTGCAGACCTGGCAGGACTGCTTACTGAGTGTCCACTTGTTATCTTCAGTGTCGACCTCATTTTAAACATTGTCAGTTTTGACAACTTTTGAAGTGTGTTCTTAGCAGTATATTTTTGCCTTGTTTCTGAAGCCCTTTGGAGTTTGTGGTCCAAACTCCCTTGCTAAGAACTGAGGAACTGAGTGTGTGAACCAGGGAGTTGTTGTGGCGGGGGGGAGGTGTTTTGGTTTTGAGGCCCCATTACTTGTGTAGTTGGTGAGAATCCTGATGTTGGTCCTGGTCCCTTTTATCTGGATGTTCACTGGTTAAATAACTGGGGCTTATTCTGTGTTGAAGAGGAATTCAGGGACTGTTAGGCATTTTGTTTGACAGATTCCCTCTTTTTGTTAGAAATGTTCTTTCTCCTACTAGCCTCCTCTTCCCAAACTCAGGAGAGACACGGTCAACTTAACCCCCCTGCTGCCTCCAGGCTGATGGTGTTTCCAGAGCCTGGGATCCTGGAGGGTGCAGAACTCTCCAGAGGCGGCTTCATCTGCAAGGCTGAGGCTTTCAGTAGCTGTCACTACCACATAATTCAGAGCAAGCTTATGACAGAAGAGTGGCCATACACAATAAAACGTGACAGTTTTATTCCTCTGTGTAGCAGCCCAGGAGAAGCAAATTCCTCCAGTGTTAATACATGAACATCAAAACAGCTCTGCTGGGTCAGATCAAAGGTCCGGCTTGCCCAGTGTCTTGGGACAATAGCTGTAACCTGATCCATAGGGAAGAGCAAGAACAAGGCATGCAAATAGTACAGGGCATTCCTCTTTGTACTTTCCAACTACTTTCAACCTGAGGACTTGGAATGATACCATATATTTAATCTTAGGTTTCTCTTCTGTGGACTGAAGTCAGCCCTTGAAACCACATCAATTTTAGCACACTGTACCCTTTGACCAAGCAGATACTTGGCTCACAATCTGTTGTCCAAAGAGCTCCCTTTTGTTCCTGTTGAGCATGGCTGTTACTAGCTTCATGTGATGCTTCCTGGTTTCTGCCTCAGAAGAGACATTCAGCTGTCATCCCTGGCCGCTTTCTGCATGCCACTTGTGATTTTACAGATCTCATCACAGCCACCTTGGTAGTCTTTTTTAACCCAACTGTACAGCCCTGCCATAGTTTCCTCTGTGTGGCAGCTGCTCTGCACCTCTGGTTAGCTTTGGGTTTGTTCTCAACTTTTTCCATTTCTACTGCACCCTTTTTTGAAATGAAGAGAGTGTTGAAGTTGTGGGAACACTGTGCATTTTTATAGTGGCACAAAGATGTTTGCTGTTTTGTCCTATATTTCTTTCACAGTATTTCCTGGCATTTACTGGCTCTTGTGACAGCTCTTGAGCCTTGAACTGTCCTCGTAGAACTAGCAGTTTAGTAGAAACCTGCTTTGTTCTGATTTTCTAAAATATAGCACATTAAAGAGCAATTCTTTACAGGAAAAGAGTTAGAATATTCAGTAATTCAGATCCAGCATTGTCCTCTCAGTGAATCCCTGTCCTAGACTTTTACAGGTTTTGGCCTTTAATGGACATATTTTATTCCACTCCTACTCATAAGAAATATTTTATTTTCTTCTTAAGTGGAAATGTTTTTATTGCTTCATCAAGGGGCATTTGCCTCCTGTTTTGTTCAGTCTCCTTGGCAGTATACCTCTCTGAAGGTTGAAGGTTGAAACTCCTGCTTAATCCAGCAAACCCCATTCATGTGAGTTGTTAATTTTAGTACCTTAGCTTCTGATCATGGCTCCATCTGGGTATAGGTATAGTCCAGTCTCTGTCTTGTAAGTCATATAACCAGTGAGATGCAGCAGATTTGGCATTTTTCAGTAATTTAAGTGAAAAGGCAAAACTTTCACATCCATCAGCTTTGGTAGCTTTGTTTGATTCCCAACCAAATGATGTTTTGGACTCTGAAATTGCAGGAGTGCTGGGCCTGAGTGAAGAGTCTGTCCACAGATGTGGTAAATCCATGGTCAGAAGCATGTTCACTTGAAAAACAAACAATAAAAAAAAGAGATAACCTGGGAACCAGATTTGTGGGAGCTAAGCTGATGCTATTAGGATGAAAATTTTATTATTGCCTTTTTTATATTAGATTACTGAAGAATTGGTGTGTAAGATCCTATAAACACAGTGATAAAAAGGATGCTGAAAGGGGTACTGTGCAGTATTGTTGCTCTTCAGTTTCCACATGCACAACTGTAAGGCTTAAAATTGGACACGGCATTGCAAGTGCAGGTTCACCAGTGAGGGGGAAATGAAATTCCCTCAGTTTGCTGGCCACACTCATCCCCATGCAGCCCAAGGCATCATTAGCCTTACTGGGCACTGCAGCATCTCTGGTGCTTTGGAAAAGAAGTGCTAGTCAGAGTTTCTCAACTTCTTTCACCATGTAGGATAGTAATAATTTCTTAATGATGGCTATCCCAATATGCATTTGGGTTTTGTTTATCAAACAGTGTTGTTTGATTTCTACACCCTCTCTCTGATACTGCTTTTCAGTTCATGGTGTATCTATTATTCTTCTTTTTTAAAATAATGACATTTGTAGAATTGTTTCTAGAGCAGTTGTCCTGTGGAGTATCCCAATTAGGATGCTTACTTGAGAAATCTTCCCTTCTCTCACTAGTTGGTTAAGGCGGCTTACTTTACTTGTAAAGTAAATGTCACCAGGAATGGAGAGGTTTAGATCATCACTCATGAAATTTGGATTCTAGCTGGTAGTGAAGCAGTCTTCCTTCCTTCTCTTTGTTTGTATGCTTAGGAGGGAGTTGTGGTTCAGATGTTAGACAGAAGGCATTTGCTAGCCAAATGGTTTTCACATGGCCTTGTTAATAGTACTGATGCAGCACATAGAGCCAGCACGTTTCAAAACACAAATACTAGTGTAAGGTGGATATCTAGCAAGTGCAGGAGGTGTGCCGGGGGGAACTAGCTCTCCCTGGAGTATTCAGTTACTGTATTCACACAGGCCGTCTTGAATATTATTATACAACTGTGTCAAAGATTGTATATGTATTTCTGTTAATACGTGTACACATTGCCTTTTATATATTTAAGATGAGTAGCAACAGACTCAAGGTGGAGACTGTGATTTTTGGAATTACTAATATTGTATTACCGAGTGTGATGACCTTTTGTCTTCTGTAAACTCACACGTACCGGTTTTCAAAAGCATTTTTCTCCTTAATAGAAGGAAATGTTGCAGGCTCTGAAAAATTGTTCATCTTTAGGATATTGGTTGATACGCTATTTGCAGAGATGAATATTCTAGAACAGGTGATAGTGAGAATGTGTTTCTGTCTAAAGGTAAACTCCAAGTGCTTAACTTTGGGCCTTTATTTCCTCAGTGGAATAGAAACATAACATTTTTTTTGTAACCTACAGATTTTTGCCACATGATCGTGGAAATGTACCAGTTCAGTAAGTGGTTGCCTGCAAAATACATATGGAGCAGCAGCAGAGGGCTCCAAAAAGCAACACATTATAATTTAATGTCTTAACAATTGGGTGGGGTGAGATTTCCAACCAGAAATGTGCGGCTCGCATGTGTAGTTTTGCATCACACAGCTTTGTCAAGTTGTTTGAGCTAGATCTGTCATTACTAACACACGTGTGGATAACAACGAGCGCACCTGGAGTTCTTCTAGCTTATTTCTTATAGCTGGTTTGATAACTGAGGGCAAAGCTCAGACCGTGAGGACATATACCCTAACTTTGTATATGCTAGATTTTTGATTTCATGTTTTGCTTAATATGACATTTTGTAAGAGCTTGAGTTTCAATTTGGCAACCTTAATTCTGAGTTAAAAATGCTTATTATGTAAACCAGTAAAGGCAGTGTTCAACACTTATTAGATGTCCTTTTGGACAGTTTTGTCCCTAAAGTGATTACAAGAAAATATTGATTGATCTTTGGTTTTATTTGTTTGTTTGTTTGTTTTTTAAGGAGAATACTAGTGTAAAATGTGAATCCAGTATGTCAGAGACAGAAGAGAGACAATTTGCTTCTGGAACCGAGCCTGTGAACAAATCTGTAGAAGAGGCAGACTCCTCTGTAAAACCCAGATGCAGGAAAAGACAACACAGTTCACACAATGGCAAGTCCCCTGGTAAGAAGAGATTCTACATTTTTTTAGAGATTACTGAGACAGCTACTCTGAGGCAATTGCAGAAAGGGGCGATCAACATAGTGTAGTTATTGTCTGCAGTGCAAGTACTTCATTATACTTGTTCAACCTCTTAGTATATTTACCAACATGCCTCTATAGATACGCTTACGCTAATTACTCTTATGGTATAAATTATATCAGTAAATGAAACCTGAAGTTCTGGGAGTTGTGTCAGAAACCTGGATGTCACAATACTGAGATGAGGTCCAGAGATATGTTTGCTGGAGGGTGACAGTGCTACAAAGGAAACACTGAGTAATGAGGTGGTTATTGAAGTAACAGGGCAAAAACCCCCCAAACTGATGAAGTTAGTGTGGAAGTCCAACCTTTTGTCTCAGATCACTAATTAAATTTTGTACCAGTCTGCTGATATGTATGCTGAGAAAAGCATGCAGCAGAACATCTGAGGCCAAACAGTTCACAAATCTAGTAACTAAAGGAAAAAACCCTAAATGTCCACAGCTTAGAGAGACGTAAGAGGACACAAAGAGTACTTTGGTTCCATTCTAGAGGAAAAGTTGGTGCAGCCTGCAGGTCTTGTAAGAAGCTATTTCCCTCACAAAGAGCTGATTGTAAAGTTTGAAGAGCTGTTGCTCACTTCAAAGGGTAGTTTCTAGATTCCGGATAATGATGCTAGTTAATAATTCAGCTCATAACACCCATCAGTTTCAAACATTTAAGTAAGGAATAAAATCTTTTTGTCAGGGAGCTGAGAAAAAAGGTTGGATGCCATCTTGAAAGAAGACAGGCTTTTGTTTAAAACACAGAATTGAGAGTTCTTGTTCAATTACTTCCTGGTACCACGGATGATTAGAAAACTTCTCAGCTTTCATATCTAAAGCAAAATATTTGCTTAATATGCCAGTTGTAAAGTTATGTACAGGATCATTTTGGAAAGCATTTCCATGGGATTGTTCCACAGAGATGAAACGCTGTTACGCTAATGCTAATTAGCAACAATTAGCATAGACTCTACTCTCTGGGAAATGTGATAGTCATCCAGGTCTGCATTTCCACTGTTGCACCTTATAGGCTTGGTGTACATATAGAGGGTAGGGACAGGCAGCACACCTGAGCCAAACGTGGTCAGGCTCACGTTGGCCCAAAATAAATTGGGCACATGATCCAAGCCTCAAAGCTGGCATAGCCCATCTCTTGCACCTCAGCTGTAAGCTTGAAGCGGGCAGGTTTAAATACAAGCTGCCTTCTGTTGCTCTGATTACATGGTTTTGTCAGCACCTCCTTTCCTCTGTGCGTCTTTGGAAACAACTACTTCTGTAATCTTCCTGTGCTAAAATCATGAAAATTTCCACGTGTTTCTTCTCAAATTCTCCTCTGAAGGTGAGTGAATCCTGTCCATCTTCCTCTTTTCCTTTGGGCACTCATTTGCAAGTTTTCTGAGCCCACACTTTGATACGTATCCTGCTATAGGGAAGGCTTTTGTGCCACCTATTGCAGTAGGCTGCTGACATGGTTCACTTTCCTTTGCTATGTGGTGACACCAAGTTCTAGATATCCCACAGCGAGAGCCAATGTAATGTGGTACCAAAGGCCACCGTAGTGAAGATGGAAGGAAAAGTCACTTCTGTGACTGGGAGCAGCTCTGGGCTGAAACCAAGGTGATATTCTGTACAAATGAGCCAAGAATCAAACCCTCCCATGTGGAGAAGGTGCTGCGTTCCTTTGAAGAACTAGGCCAGATTTCTTTGCCTTTCTGCAGCTACCCTGTAGCAAGAGAGACAGCTGTTGTCTTACTAAAATGCAGTCCCCATGATTTCCCTCCATAGCTGCCACCCCATCTTGGCAGCACCATGAATCACTGAAATGGGTAATCTGTGTTCTTTGAATGAAAAACAATGTACTTAACCAGCTTTCTCAGCTAAATTCTAGTTTACCAGTTCTAAGAACATCCTGCCAACCAGGGTCCAGACGAAAGGTCTCTCTAGTCCATTGTCCTGTTCCCAACAGCATCTTTGGCATTTTTGGCATTTTTGTACTATTAAGCAGAAAAGGCCTCAGTAAACTTTTCTTCAATTAATTTTTCTTTTTGAAGCCAGGCAAACATTTATTATCCACTGTGGGTTTTGTAAGTTAATGTCATTAACATAGCTTAATTACACAGTGGCTGAAGAACCCCCTCTTTATTTTGAATGCAAGTGTTTGCTTTAACTGTATCTTTACTCCTCATGCACAAATTGTCTTTGTATCTGGCAATTTGGCAGACGGACCCTGTTTTCTTTGGTAGCAGCAGGAAAAGAACTATTTGTGAGTCCTACCAGGAGCACCAACTGAGGGTGCAGAACTTAATTCAGCATGAAGATACAGCACTGCAAATGAGTACAGGTTGTGTCACCTGTTCCCTTCCTAGTCTTCTTTCTTGAGAGACACTGGGTATGGCTCTCCAGCTGCTGGCACGTTTACGACGCTGAGGTGTGAGGGATAGTTCACCTTTCAGGGACTGCTTTTTTCAGCCCCAGGCTCAATCTTGGGACATAGATTTTAAGGTGATGATGATGCATCTTCTTTCTCCGCTACTTTCTAGTTCAGCTCATCTGTAAAATGGGATTTTTGGAATAAATCTGTCTGCTCATGTTGGCAGCATCCACACTTGCCACCAGAGTCCTTTTAGACCTCACAAACGATTGATAGGAACTCTGTAAATTCTTCACGTATCTTTCCCCATCTCCTCTGCATTCTACTCCACAGGTACGCTCAGCTGGACGGGACCTAATATCTGTGGTTTGTGCTTCCTCTTCTGAAAGAGTACATAAGAAGGACCAGATTCTGATTGGAGAAATTTTCTGTTTGTATCCCTTCTTTCTGGAAGTAGGGATCTCAGAGTGGAGCAGGTGGCATTTGTTACTTTTGGATTTAAGCCTTTAAGCTGATACTGATTAAGGAAAAAGCTTGCTTTCTCAGTGGCTGGCCATGTATTTTTTGGGAGTGATCTGGTCCTTCAAATAATCTGGCAACTTCCTCTAATTGTTTTGCTACAAGAACACAGACATAATACTGCGATGCTGCTGACTCATATGAATCCATCATTATCATTCTGCAGGGTGCCCTAGATATTTACCACCCGCTCCCATGCACCACAGTCGTGATGCTGTGCTTTCCCTCTCATCCACTGCAAGGTAAATAGATTTATAGGTGCAATTGCTAAGGGCAAGACTTCATTCAGGCAAGGTCTTCCATGCTATCGTATCTTCACTTGAACTATTTTCTTCCAAACAAAAGTAATTTAGTTTAGTTCCTAATAGGTCACAGTGAGATCTCCTACAGAGGTGTTAAAAGTTAACGTGGGGATGGGCCTGGCCCTGAACTCTTCAACATCTCCTGTCTGAAGCCCAAAGTGAAGTTGCTCTCGGGAGTTTGAACGGCAGCTTCTCGCTCTAGCTCAGTTGCCATTATCTTTACTTCGTTGTATATTCCGTGAAGGACTTTCAAACGGCCTGTCCTGGCAGGATGTTTTGGATGAGTGGATGTTAGACACTGCCTCCTAACTTCAAATAATTCGGAGTGGCGTTATTACTGCCCCCCTCATTTCTCCATCCCTATGCATTTCCAAGATTTGTTCCCAACAGAGTCTGCTTTGGCAGGAGGCGAATGTCAGAAAGTGCAGAACTGGTGCCTGTTGGGCAGGAACCTTGTGGTACAGAAGAACAAGGGCTGGAGTACCGTTCCTAAGGTGTGAATGTGCCTGTTCAGAGGTTAAAGTTCACATGGGTGATGTTTTCAGTGATAATGCTGGGGGGACTTGTTCACTTTCGTGACCTGCACGATCTGGCCGTTGGCGGTATCTCCATTTTGCCGTGGATCAAGGTAATTTTCAAAAAAGGAGTCTCTTGTTTGTCCTGTCTGTGCCACCACAACTTTCCTCGAGGGTCTCAGCACCACTGTGGTGTGTTTTGAGGGAGTCGTGCCTCTGAGGGATAAACGAAGGTATAGGTCACAAGCAGAATGGGCATTTCAGTGGATCCTGCCTGGGTTTTATAGTCATTAACATTTGGCAGTTGGTATCCATGGTAGTGAGGGTAGTGAGCACATATAAATAATCTATCTTGAAGAATGGGAGCACTTTTCCTATCATTTATTTTGTTGATGTTTTATATTTTAAGTTTTGCAAAATTAGAGTAATTCCTCTTCTTTCAACAACAGGCCTCAAATTCTCAAGTTCCAGTCTGCCTTTCAGGCTGTATGTCATAGTACCTGACAGAAGTACAACTGCTGCATACGCTGCCAGGCCTGATACTCACTCGGTATTCCCTTTTCTTCCTAGATCTCCATCTGCTGGTGGATGTAGCTTGCAAGCGGGGGTACTTTCCACAGGAAGAAACAAGAGAGTGAGAAGTGGGTGACAAGTATGTGAAAATGTGCAGCAGCTGCCAGCTGGGTTCTCTTGTCAGACTCCAGCGGCAGCGCTTTGCACACAGCAGGCACTTTGGATGATTTCAACTGTGTTTTGGAAAAAAAAAAAAAACAACCAAAAAAAACCCCTCTATTTTTTTGCTTTCATATTAGCTTTGTAGGATATTAGGTGCTTGTTTTTTACACCTCTTCTGTTACATTTTCTACCTGTCCAGTTATAAAGCATCTAGTGGTCAGAGTATTTAATATGAAGTAATTACTTAGCTGCTTTTATTCTTTAGATATGGAAAGTTGGTACTTTGTAGTAAACTTTCTCAAGTCTTTCTTACTGGGAAGCCAACTGTTTTTAGTGCTTTATTTGGAATCTTTTTATCTAACATTGTTGGAAGCTACAGTACACTCGGTATAGATGGTGTTCGGTGCTCTCGCCGTCTTTGCTCGAAGTCATTCTGTGGCCCTGTGCTGGGAATTGTGTATGAAACAAAAGCGTAGGAAAGTCACAAGATTCTAGGGCTGAATGGGTCAGGGATTTCGGGAGAGCGGCTATAGGAAAGATGAGCTAATTTTCTGAGTGATTAACCAGGAAATGCTCTTCCTTCCTAAACCAACTCTCTGTTTCAGCAGCAAGTGTATCCTTTCTGGCGGGTGTCCGTTACAGACGACAGCTGCTGATCTGTACATCAATGGGGAATTCTTCTTTTTTTATAACTTTCTTTCAATTCTAATGGTATCTGTAATGATAAGCTACTTGTTGGTTTAGTACTTTGTTTTAAATAGGTCTTCAAAAGACATTTTTAACTTAAAATATTATATTTATATCGATAGTAGAGCTTAAGTTTTTAATAGCTGAACATTTGTATTTACATTAAAATACTGTTTGAAGGATAAAGGGGGCACATTCTATATCCATGTTGTTAGGGAAATACATGTGGAAGAGCACTTAAAACATAAATTTAATTGCTTCGTGCATGTTCATACTTCTTTTATAATTAATTAGAGCCAGCCCTGAGTAAAATGCCCAAAAAAGGAGCAGAGAGGATTTTTCAGGACCACCTCAGTTACGCCCTCCAGAGCTTTGTGTAGCTTCTAGCTGTGGCCAGGACATCCTACGTGAACACTGCATGGTAGGGCGAACTGAGGCAACATCTTTAATTATTCACCAGCAGTCCAAACGAGACACATGCAGTCTGAGGATGCTTTTAGGTACTGATTGTCTGCGGATTTGTTGTTATTTATCGGATACGACATACATGCAGTGCAGTTCTGGTTGATGTGAATAGCAAAAGGCTGGGCGCTTACGTTCGAGTCCTCCTCCTCAAACGAAACAGCATGGAAAGCATTTCTAGATGAATGAGAGGAGAGTGTTCAGGTAGTTAAAAGGAAAAGGCGCGTGGTAACACTGCTGCAGCTTTGTCGCCTGAGTTTGGTTTTGTGCTCCCCAGCCGATGTGGCTTGAGGCCGTTGGATAATAATGGTATGGAAGTAGTCGAGGGTCCGTGTGTCCTGCGGTAGTTTGTGCCATTAATAGTAACGGGGTTTGAGGGCATCGGGCTGGCTTTCCTGGTTTCAGGGTGTAAGGAGATGGAGATCACGGGAATTCAGCCTTATCAAACGGGAGCTGCTACCTCTTTAATTCAATTAAAATACAAAGGAACTTCTTAGCTTACCTTTCTTGCTCCTCTTTACCACCAAAAGATTTGATATTTTCAGAGATTTAAGTTAGGGGGAGCCTTAGTGTCTTAATGTTCTGAAGACAAATGATGAAATCTTATTATTAAAATTTTTTAATATACTAATTTTAAAAAGTTAGGGAGCTGGATCTCCTGCAGTATGGCACTTTCAGAATACACGAGTGTGTGCACTATTTATCCTTAACCAACTCACCGAGGTACTGTGAGAGAGCACAGGAGAAAGGGCACTCGCTCCTGCACATTGCACGAGGCCTTGCAAGCCTCAGGTAACTCTGGATTGAGTGTCGAGCATCTCAGCACCTTAGCGTGGATGTAGTTCAGTCAGTAAATAATAATAAGTAACTTCTGTAAGATGTTTTTAACGATATTTTTGTTAATGGGAACAGAGTGGGATTTGGTTGACCTCGAGGATGTTCTTTTATACCCCTGCTTAGGCAGCATGGTTGCAGCAATCTGCAATAAATTAAACTTTTAAACTGAAACGGGTGTTGCGTTTGTATTTTCTGTGTTTTGATAGTAATATAGTTGGAAAAAAAAACCCGCTTAATGTTTCAGTAGTTCTTGCTGACACTTTTATCAACAAATAATCATTGCCATGCAGACAAGTTTAAAAAAAAGTGGACTGATTCTTCGTTTGTGCAATTTATTAATTTCTGTGGAGCAACTCCAGGGGTTAGCTTGGTTGCATGTGTAACAAAAAAGCCCTCATTAATGTGTTCCCTTTCCTGAATGCAGTTTTCCATGATCACGGGGAGCGACAGCCAGCGGCTTCCAGAAGGGTCGGGCGGGTCGTATGCGTTCCGCACACGGTGCGTTGGCTTTTGCATTAATTTCTGCGTGCCCTCTCACAGCGCCGCTCCATCACACGCCAGTTTACAGATTCCCAGTTGCAACCTTACTTGGAGGTTATAGGTCTGACCTGCAGTATTCTTCACCTCTCGGTGATGTCAGAGGAGAATAACAGTTGAATTCCAGACCTCTGACATCAGCCTGACCTGAAACCTCCTCGCAATAGCGACTCGGAGAGGGCTACTGAATCTAAATTAGCGAGAGCCGAAGAAAGGCAGGTCGCGGGATGGCCGGGGCCCTTCCTGGGGCTGGGGGCGCCGGGATGCCGTGAATCGGGGGGCGGCTCGGGAGGCGGCCCCGGCCGCGCTCCGCCGGCGCTGGGGCGCTCGCCCCCGGCGCTGGGGCGCTGCCCGCCGTGCCCCTCTGCCCCCGGCGGGCCCGAGCGCCGCCAGGCCCGGCCCGGGCACCGCGCTGCAGGCGGGCGGCGCGGCGGGAGGGGGAGCCCGCGGTCCCGGCCCCGCGGGGGGGCGGTGGCTCCGGCTGCTCCACCCTCACTTTGTGTCAGCAGGTAGGGGAGCGCCGGCCGTCCCGCGGGAGGAGGCGGCCAGGGCAGCCCGCCTACGCTGGGGGTCGAGCCGCAGCCTTCGTTTTTACTTTTATTTCTTCTGGAAGAAGGGCTTTTCCGCAGGGCCTCCCGGGGCTGTCCGGCGGCTGGTGGAGGGGTTTGCCGAACCGATAATGGTCAGGCAGCCTGCCGGGCTTCGCTGGCGGGTCGCTGCTGATGTTCCAGGTTTTATTTTCCTTCGTGCTCCCCGCCTTTAGAGCCCGTAATTGCGTTTGCTGTAGCGAGAGGAGAGGCTTTGGTATTTTAAAGGAGTTTTTCCAAAGTGTTTTCGGGTTTTCTCAGGTCTGTAGATTACATGCGGACACTTTGCTTTCAGCCATGCCCGCCCCAGGAGCTTTCTGTCTGCAGTAATTTTCTCCCTTTGATCTTGCTGGATTATTCTCTTTCTGGCTGCAGAGCTCCACTCGTACCTACCTGCCTGCTGCATGTATGCAAGAGTTCTTTCTCCTTTTTTTGATGTGGGTTTTTTTTTATTATAAATACAAAAATTTTAACTTTTTTTTTTTTTAAAAAAGACCAAAACTAAACATCGTCAGATGCACACAGTTTTCTTAAGCTACTGGAAATAACTTTTGCCTAGGATTTACAGCAACATTTCCATTCGTCCTGGCCCCTGCGGACTCCAGCAGGCACCTAACAGGTTTGCAGATTTCTTTTTTTTTTAAATCACTTTTTCTCTCCATAGCTCTGTGTTCACAGTAACTTTGGTTTTAACTGAACATATTCTCTGTCTAAATTCTCCCAGTTATGAAGACTCCTCGATGCGTTTCATGTGACCTTTGGGCAGACCATGGAACTTTATATTTTATTTTGTGGGGCCTTTAGTCGGGATCTTCTTAATGCGTGCTTGGAAGTGGTCATACCAGAACGCAGGCGTGTACAGTGCGAGAGAAACCAGATCTGCTGTAACTTTCTGCTCCGTACCTGTTTGGCTTGGTATCTAAACTTCTAAAGTGTTTTGGGGCCTTCTTATTTCCTGGGAACTTGAAACTATGAAGAGAAGCTCTGTGCTTTGTTAATTATCCTTGAGAACTGCACCTGGCGTCAGCCTCTGAACGTGGATTGCTAGGAGAAAAGTGAAATTGATCTCCAAACTTGAATGAAGCACTTCTGGCATGAGAAGGATGGAAGAGATCGACTTGATTTGGAAGAGAAGGGTACAGAAGCAAACTTTCTTTTCACCATAAATTCAAGGAATATCTCCTGCATAATTTCTGAGAAGGATACCGATAACTGCAGATAACGTTCAAGGTGAAGAGCTTGAGCTTATGTTGTGGGAAATGCTGACAGGAAGGTGAGGTGTCTCTCAAGGCTATCTGAGATGGATGTTTTGAACCTGTGGATCTTCCTAACTCTTGGGCAGGAGACACGAGGACACCACATCCGTGGGGAGATCTCCCCGTGCCTCATCTCTCTGGGACCGACGAGTTCCTAATGCTCCCTGCTGTTCCTGTATACCTGAACTGATTGCTTGCAACCTGTTTCTCTGATCTTTCCAGATTTATCTGCTGGAGGAGGGACTCATAATTCAGGATTTTTTTTTTTTAGTTTGTTTGTTTAAAAAATGCCTTTAAGCTCCCAGCGGCCTTTGAGCACGTGGCACCAAGGAAGAGAAACGGTGATGGCGAGAACCGGAGAAGTTGTCCAGTAAGCAGCACTGACGGTGCCCAAGCCCCTCTCTCCTCTCTCTCCCGCCTCCCTGTCACTGGGACCGCACGCTTGGAAACTCGACGAGCTTTGCTGACGGCCGGAGCCCGCCGCAGGGTGAGGACGCGTTCCTGAGCGGTATGTGTGGCCGGAGCCCGCTGCTGCAGCTGGTAGCATGAGTGCTGGCCCCCAGCTGCAGCTGGCTGTCCTCTGGCCTTGGCTGCTCATGGCGACCCTGCAGGCAGGACTTGGCCATACAAGGCTGGTGCTGGCGGCGGCTGTTGAGTCGGAGAGGTCGGCGGCACAGAAAGCCATCATTCGGGTGATCCCCCTAAAAGTGGAGCCGATCATACTGGAAGGGGAGTTTGCAAACGTTGCGGAGGTGACTCCAGCCGAAGGAAAACTGCTCCAGGTAAGAGCAGCTTTGTTTTATCCACCTCCATCTGCCCTACCTTCCCCCCTGTGCCTTCCTCCCTTTTCTCTTCTTGCTGCCCCAGCTCCCAGCGCAATGCATTTGGTTTTATTTCCCGACTGCAGATTTACAGCTGAAGCAACGAGGCATTTTTTATGTGAGCTGTCCACCTGTGTGTTTTGTTCCTTTGTGTTCTTGCTCCCCAGCCCTGCATGCTGTTTTGAGGCAGGAGGGATTGTGCAAATGGTTGATTCTTCGTTTGGTCGCGATCTGTAGCTGCTTGCGTTAATGTTGAATTCTGGATGTGGTCGGTTGATCCCTTGAAGATTATTGCATATCTTAATTGATGTTATAAAGCTGAGTGTGTTGAGTCACATGTAGGGATGCTAAACATCTGACAGAAAACACAATTTTTTTTTTTTTGGTGAAATCTGTAAGGTTTTCTACACGCTTCTGCTGATGGCTGGGGTTCTGTTACAGCTGAAATACACATCCAGACCTTGCCCACCAGAATTACTGACCCTGCTTGCTGTTGCTTGTGTATTGCCTGTACTTGAGAGTTGAATTTTACCCATACAGTGGTTCCTGTGGTGTCACCACCGTGTAGTTTTAGAATTGGAATTAATGCTGGTTTCTGACCTCTCATAAGGAGAGAGCACCTGAACACCTCTCCATGAGGTGCAGATGCTGCTAAGAGACAGAGCCGAGCTATTCGGTGAACAGACCCATCTCCTGCATACGCTGAGGTTTGAGCTCAGTTTCTTGAGACCTGGCATGTACTCTCTCGTTTCTGTCGTAATTTTGCTTTTGGCAGTCATGTGCTTTATTCCTGAAAACACAAAATGACAAAATAGCCTGAGTTAATATTAAATCTTAATTCTTACATGGCTTTTTCCAGTCTTGACTTTCCAAATGTGGTATGTTGTAATCTTAATTAAATTTGTAGCTTGGAAATTTAAATTAATGTAATAAATTTTGTGTGGTCTTAAAAGAAATAGAGTTGAGCCAGCTTTAGGACATGGTCACCTGTCTGAAAACAAAAATGAGCAATTTGTGGCATTCATAAAGCCTGTTTTTCCACGCCTTTTGAACTAAGAACGAAAGCTATGCTATAAAATTGTATTACCAGGCTAAAAAAATATCTTAGACAAATGTACTCAAGGTCCTGCTCTGTCCTGAGGCAATGTCCAGGAAAGTCAATATTTATTCCTTTACAAACTACAGTAGTGTTGCAACTGAGCACAAAGTATAGAGCGTGGACCTTTTCGAAATGAGGGGATGATAACCGCTGTGGGTGTTGTTAACCAAGTGCAGTGATACAAAGTGGGGGGTTTGTATCGCCTGCCATCACAGCAGCATGTGTGAGACGTTTTGAATACTAAACCATGAATAGCGTTGGATTTACAAATGGACTTTTAAAATCATCCTCAAAATGGAGGTGCTGGGAGAGACACTAATCTAATCTGTTGAGTTTGCGTACACAGACACTGACCTGTACTGGCTACGTTTTTAAGCCTTGATTCCTCCACTATGTGTGCGCAGGTGATCGTTCCTATTCTGTATCCCACTGAATCCCGTGCGGAAAGTCATCCGGGTCTGGTTTCAGATGGCGCTGTCGGTATCGGGGGGTCAGGCTGTGCCTTCTGCAGCAGGATGTTTGCCCGGTGCCAGGCACCGTGCTCTGGGAAAGCTTAGTCAAGTGTGCCTATAACCCCTCATATATATTGTACAGTGTAGTTTCTAATTCTGCCACCCCACATTGAAACTTGGAATATAAAATGCCATTTAAATTTGTTTGCGTCCTGATCCTGCAGTGGGTTCCTGCCTCTGGAAAGACAAAATGGGAAACAGAGCCGTAACTGTTAGGGTACAAAATAAGTAAGAAATGAATGGGAGGAACTGGTTTGAGTTCACATGTAGATAGTTGGATATTAAATACACCCGAACTAGGCTTTATTGGGACATCTCATTTAACATGTGGTTGTCAACATCCCAATCTTGCAAAAACATTAGGTCACGTGCTTAACTTTGATGTCATTGGAACTCTTATTTAAATAAACTTAAGCCTGTTCACACATACCTGCACAATTGGTTCTTTATAGGTAGTTTAGGTACATAACGTGATTATCTTTGCAGTTAATGAGTTAAGAAGTCTGGGGTTTACACCATTTTTGGATAGGTCCTCTTGGTTATGTCAGACCCTGTAAGATGCAGTCAGCCCTCACGCCCATCGCAGGAGAACACAAACTGCAGAGCTTAGCCTGGAAGAGAAGAGCGGATGGCCCGGTCCTGTTTTCAAAGCAGTGCTCTCTTAGTTCAGTGGTATAATAAGATTGCTTAGGGATAAGTGGCGCAGAGTTAGCCCTATAGTCAAGTAAAGTTCTCTTCAACTTATAATTATCTTCACAGTGTTCTGGCCAATATATTTTTGGAAATACATTCTTAATTTAACACAGAAAATCCTGCACGTAAGTTATGGAGCCTAACTGAATGTACTTCTGCCAGACATTTTCTTGGTTTAATTTCTCCCTGCCATATTCTCTAGGATCATCTACAGGAACGGACTTCGATCATCGTGTGTTAATGTTCTTAGAAGCTAACTTTAAAAATATCTTCTTTACCTACAATAAACTAATGTTGAATTCCTCCTCACACCCCTTGCCCCCGTGGCCAGTTCTTCTGGGAAATCTCTGGGTTTTCAGTTTCACAGGTCACTGAACAGTGCTGGGTGAGCAGGTAGATGCCAGGCAGCTGCCATCCGCCCCTTTCAGCTTAACCCAGTGTTACTTCTGGCACTCGGCATGATGCAGCATGATGCAAAGGGAGAGGAATTTCTCAAGTAGGCAGAGCCACTTAAGACTTTATAGGTCAAAAAACCAACACCTTAGACTTCTTACAGAAATCATCTTCAAGCTCGCTCAGAGCTCAAGCTTGTTCAGAAAGCACGTGCTCTAAGCATTAACTGTTGCTTAACAGAGGAGAAGCAGTATCGTGGGCTAGTTTGCAATTTCCAAACGGATGGAAGTTTAGATCTCTGTCGAGCTTACTGCAGTAGCCTGGACTTCTGAAAAGCCCTGAACAATGATATTTAAAAAGAGGTAAACTCAAACTACTGTATTTACTATAGCGAAGGCAAAGCAATCATCAATCACCAATCACCTTACATGCCTACACGTTCAAACCCCATGTGGTTATGCGGAACAGTGGAACAATCTTCTTATTTAGCAGGCAAAAGTATAATAAATTTTCCCAACATGCGTTATTTTATCGCAGGTCTCAACAATACTTGGTTTCATTTCTGTATGATCTTAGCAGTTACATAGTGAGGTGATTGTAGGAGAAAGTAAATTTTTATTTACCCACTGAGCACATTGTTTTAACTTATGACTGCAAGAAAAAAAACTTCAGAACACAAACCAAGCTCCCTAAAGGCTCTGAACCCCAAAAGCAAGGATAATCCTCTTTTCTCTCCCCCCAAAGGAATGCATTATTTAAAGTCAGTCTTCTGTTTAAGGTGGAATGAGTGAGAATCAGAGGAGGATCCTGAATCATCATTTCTTAGGTGTTGTTTACAATTCAGAGGCTGAAAATCAGACATGCTGAGAAAAGAAGCATGGTGCATGTTCCTAACGGCAATGGTAATTAACCCTTGGAATTGCTGCAGTGAACCCAACACGATCATCCTGGAAACGGGAGTGTTTCCAGTGTTGCAATGCATAGTGCTATTGGAGAGTTATAATCACCTACTTAACTGCTTACAGAGGCCTCCCCCCCCCCCCCCGCCCCCCATAAGAAAGTAAATATATTAGTAGTCTTCCATACTACCAGCTCCTGGATCAACAAAAGGATGTTGAGTGCCCAATGTTGACAGAGATCAAAGAAGTGGGAAAGTCTAACCAAATGATAATGGGGACTTAAATTACCTGTGAATAAACTGGTCAGATAGCACAATAAGAGTAAGTTCAAAGAAGCAATTTCTGCCTCTTGGAACAGACAGTACTAGAGTACACAGAAAGCTTTTCTTGACTTAGTGTTAAGTAATGTGCAAGAACTGACTCAAAAGTGAGCAGTGATCGAGGCATTTGTATGGACTGCAACATCATAAAATTCGTTGCCTAAGTACCAAGAAGTGGAACTCTGACAATGACCTTTAGAATGGGAAATTGCACTGAAGTGAAACAGTGAGAATGGCTCTTACATCTTAAAAAAAAAATATATTTAAATGTGACGGATGCTACTCAGGAAAGTAAAAGCAGTCTTGGGAACATACAAAGCATTGAATCAGGAAGGCAGTGGTGACAAATACATTGGCAGTGTTCAAGAAACCATTTGGGCCAAACAGAGCTTTTAAAATTGGACATATAGCATATTACAGGATTGGCATCGTATGTAGTATAACCCACAGTGTGGATTAGCATGGTATTAGTATAGGATCTAAGTGTATCTGAAAAGTGAGCCATTAAAATCCAGGCACAGAGTAGGGACTCTCAGCTAGAGTTAGCTGCTAGGAAAAGCTGAGCTTAGAAGCTGATTCTGAACTTCCATCCCTCTCCTGGGGGCAGAGACTGAGCTGGAGCTTTGCATGGTGCGTCTTCTCTTTTCCTGATCCAGAAAACACAGGGTGGGAAACTGTTCTCTGTTTACAAAGGAGTTTGAAGGACTTTAAACATAAATATTCCAGCTCCCCAGTGCACCATGCAGTGCTGGTTGTTGTCCCAGTAGAATTATTTACGACACACATAGGCATAGACCCATCCAGAATTGAAGATTTTCAGTACTGAAAGGTCACGGATCTGGAGGTCCAAGTAATTACATGGGACAGGCATAAATAGGAGGAACAACCCCAACTGCAGCAGAGCAAAGATACATGGTCAGAAGGTTAAACCTGGAGTGAGCGACAGTCAACAGAGGACTTCTGGCCCTGCACACCCGTCCTGGAATATATCCAAGGAGCAAGTGGACATTTCCCAAAGATAAGCTGGCAGAGAGGTGAGATTACAGGAGAAGGGGAACGGGCCTCAGTCGTTCCTGTTGGCTGTAGCCGGGCTGGATTTGTGGGTGAAATAGTTCTGAACCATTAGAGAAACTGCTTTTTGTTCTGTGCCTCCATAACACTAAAGGTTTGGTAGGCAATTCGTACAGACTCTGGAAGGCTATTCTGAATTGTGTGTGAATTCATTTTTTTAAATGAAAACTTTCAGAATTGCCAAAGTAGTGCAAATGTCACAAACTTTGTATGATCAAAGAGAACTCTACTGTATTAGACTTTATTTTGGACAAAAATTGACATGTGTTTTTATGTATTATATCTCTCCATGCATAGAGCTCTCAAACATACCTAAAAGCTTTCTGTGAACTTCCCCCCAAAGTCTTCCTTAGTCTGAAAACAAGTTTTAACCTAAAAGGGGGAAAATAACAAATAAGTGCAGTAGCAAACGTGCAAATAGTTTGATCTTCAGAACTGTCTATCTACAGTATCATAAAAATCTGTGCTGCAGGGATTGCTGAGCGTCAAATATATGAAATTTTGGTTTGCAAACAAAGCAGAGTTGTAAGTCGAATGTCAGTACAGGGGTATGTATCACACATATTTTATCACCCTTTTGGGCTTCCCTGCATTCTAGGTCTTGAGATTAGCTATAGACAGGAGGATGGGGTGTAAAGCAGGCATGAGTGGCATCATGGTCTCTTCTGTCTCTGAGTTCTGAGACTTATTTTTTTTTGATATCTGTTTATTTTTCCCTTATTTCACCAGCTGTAAAGAACAGGAAGCATTGTACTGCCTTTCACTTGCCCATAACAATTTCAGTCTGCATTAAGGAATTGTAATCGCATCTCATGCTTCAGAGCTTTGGGCTTGCTGCCAGCATGGGTCAGGTGGGAGTTGACCAAGAGTTGTCTTGGGATCTTTTCACCTTTTTTTTAGGAGCATCAGGGATTGGCCTTACCTCAAAACAAGGCGCTAAAACATGTCAGTGTTGAAAGGTATTAGAGAGAATATTGTTTTGAATATGCTTAACTTGTGTGGGTTACTCCCGTGCACAAGACGGAACAGATCACTGGATTGAAGTGGAAGACTCTCTTCCCCCCTGCAGCCACCCCGTTCAAATTATCTGAAAATTTGGGTGTGTATCCTCCTCCTCTGCAGCTTGAGACATGAATCATGTACCTAGATCAACGGATGTGTTCTCATCTCGTCACTTCCCTAACCCTAAAGGGGCTAGTTAAGGGCATTAGTGGCCCTTTGATCTCTCTTTTGTTCTCCATCTCAGTAATTTGGCCTCCAGTCATCAAATGGGTTAATCTAATGTGTATTACTGTGCTCAGTATCAGGACAGTGGCAGAAAAGGATTGTCATATACAGAAATTCTGACTAGGTAGCTGAATGAATTCCTCTGGCCATAAATTCTATGAAACAAGTTATAAGTTTTTTACCAAGTTTAGTTACAATGTGTTGGGGGATTAAATTTGCTATTGTTTTGACAAAAGGTGTGTGAATTCTAGTTCAAAATTACATGAAAGAATAGAATTTAGGCTTCCTACTTCTAAAGCACTCCTGCAGCTGTTGTTCCATGGTGCCTTTGTTCAGCAAGGTGGATTTGCTCAAGACTGCTGGTGCATTGCTGTGGAAAGGATACTCTGCAGAAACTTGGGGAGAAAGGCATTGGAATTGAATCAGATCCAGATAGGAAAAATGAATAGCACTCCAGTCCTATGACAGACATGTAGCAGTTTTCCTCACAAAGGCCAAATAGCCCAGGGATAGAGCAGAGCAGGTGCAGTGAAGACAGTGGCTGAAAAAGGATTTGGGGAGGTTGCCACGGGGTAGAACAGAAAAGACAACTTGAGAAGATTTTGTAGGTAGTGAAGGGAGAACATTGGTTCTTCCATTAGTTGAATTTTGTGCAGGTTCTTGGATAAAATGTCAATATTGCTTTTGGATTGTTTAAATATAGGAAACATTTTTAAGGATGTGGAAGTCAAATAACAGAGTGCACTGTGGTAATCCCTGTGACTTTGAGTTGGAAGTTAATGCCTAGTAAGTTAGTCTCTTTAGACCACCGTCCAGCACAGGAATACAGCTTCAGAGGCCCCATGCTGACTATATTTTAAAGCAGTGAGAGAGCTGGTGTATGTATATCTGTAATTGCTTCAGTCTTGAATCATGTTACTTGCAAAATGGTCTTAATAATTCTTATTTACTCAGACAGTTTTATTCCAAAATAAGTGGAACCTTCAAGATCCTGAAGAGAGAAGAAAGAGTTCCCCCTCTTCCACTTGTCATGCTGCACTTCACTTATTGTTTCATTCCATAAATGTCTTACCTGAGTGGTAGTCCTCCTTTGCAGCCGTGCTGTGCGTGCACGTATGTCCCTGAATGTCAATGCTGGAGGCTTTTGTATAAACGTTTCCCTAGGGCCACAAAACTCCTGTCTCTGTCCTCCCCATTACCCTCTATTTCATCTGGTCTCATTCATACAAACTTAAAGACACCCCAGGTCATATAGTTCCCCTCAGCCATTTTTTTTCTACTCATCTGTTCTCCAAAGTTTCTTTCTTTCATCTTTTCCCCTTCCATTTTCATATCTTACTTTTTCTCAGAACAATGTTTATTCTTGTTATTTTTCTATATGTGGTTGTCTTGGTAACTACTGGTGCACAAAATGGTTTAGACTGTTGCCTGGCATAATTTGTCTCCAACACTTTGCCCTCCTCCATTCTTCTCTGTGATCATCTGGTCTTTCTGTTGTCTCCTTCAGAGTACCTCTGACATCTGTTTTGTCTCTGAAGAGGACGATGGCTGTACAAAAAGCTGTTGTTTGTAAACTTTGTACAAAGTAGGTGCCTCCATGAGAGATGCAGATACCTGATTTGTTTGGGTGGTGGATGAATCCCATGTAGTTGTACAACAGGCAGGTCCTGTAAGCCCAATGTTTGAAAAGGTCATGGAAACAATTTGTGTAGGTTTTTGGTTGAGAAATCACCACGTGCCATTTCTGATAGTAGCACCTAGTTGTGGCCTGAGTTGGTGCCAGCCCATGTCTTTGTGCTCCATTGCCGACTGCCTCTTTCATGGTTGCTTTCTCCATGAAACAAACTTTTCTTCCCTGAGAAAACCAGCCGTAGCTTTCTCTTGCTGAAGACACCCGAGTGGAATGTTTTGGGTCCACATGACGTTGCAGAGCCTTCAAGTGGACTGTAACTTCTGTGGGCTGAGTGGGATCAAGGGCCAGGAAATGCAGCGATTATGGGAAGCTTCAACTACATCCACTACACTTCAGGGAGCTGCTAGACAGGAGACCAGGAAGGGGAGAAGCAATGCTGGCCTTGGCCTTTCCCAGGACCTCATTCAAAACCTTGCTTTTGAAAAGCTGCTCTGTAACAGTGACGATAATGTATTTTGTTCCTGCAAAGATGTTGAGAGGCCAAAAAGTCGTCCACAATTGTGTTCTAATTCAGAAAGGGGAGTTACGTGAGATCGAATAAGCTTGCCAAAAAGAAGCTGAGAGGGCAACTGAGAGTTACTTCCTTGCAGTTGGCATGAAGGTGTTTAAGGACACCGCAGCAGGGGTTAAGATCAAATGTACCTCTCAAGAAATACTTGAAAAATGATAGAAGGATACCAGCATACCTAAACATAAGGGTAAGAAATGATACGAAAGCATCCTGAAAAAGCAAAAATTTTGATAAAATGAGAAAAAGAGGAACAAGCTAAAAACACAGTGAAAAGAGGAAACCAGAAACAGCTTGCAAATTATAATTAGCTATTAATAGATTCTTTTCAGTCACATCAGAAGCAGAAAGCTTGCCTGACAGTCTGTGGGACCTGTGCAAAATTTAATTATGAAACATCCACTTAGGGCAGCTAAACCGATAGCGGAAAAATGAATGCAATTCTTTTTGTGCTTTCATCTGTCTCAAGCTGAAATGTCTGTAGGTAAGATGGTGATGTAGATAGACAAAATTAACATTATCAGTTGCCGGCATTGGATGGTATTCACCCAAGAGTTGTGGAGGATGAAATTGCTGAACTATTAACTATGTATATGAACTCTTGTTTAAAGTCCCTGGAAGGTGGCTCATGTGATGGTAGTTTTTCTATGGGCTCCAAGTCATCCACAAAAGCCCAGACCAGTGAGCTGTAAAATCTGTATGGAGTAAGTTGGTAGAAACTCTAATGCAGAGTGCAGTAAGTGGATTGAAGGAGTCAACAAACTCAGTCGGTTGGGTAGGCCCAGCTGAATTTCCAGAATGCCCATGTCCCTCAGCAAAGGCTTCTAAGACATGGAATAAGAAGGAGGCTCCTGGATAAATAATTACTAGAAGGCAAGAAGCAGATAATAGGAATAACTGGTAGACTTTCACAGTGGAAGGGGCTGAGGACAGTAGTTCTGCATGTGTGTGTGGTGGTAGCCATGCTGTCGTGTATGTTTATAAGCACATGGAAGCTGAGCACTTGGTAACATTTTAGAGCTTTCCAATGCATTAATTAATTTGAAGTAATGAAGACAAGGATCAGCTAAGAAGCATTGCAGAAGAACCTTATGAAACTAAATACTGGAAAGAGACACACATGGAAAATCAGTAATTTCTTTACATTAAGGTGCTGGGATTTGTCCATTACCACTTAGAAACCGTATCTTGTGATTATAATAGGTTGTTCCATGCAAGTGTCAGCTTAGTACTTGGTGGTTGGGATGAAGGCAAAGAGAATGTTAGGAATGAAAAAAAAGACAGAATAAAACAGAGTATCTTTAAGCTCTTGTAGAAATCCAGGATTCATCCACATGTTGAACGCTGTGTGAAGTTCCATTCCCCACACCTCTAAAAAAGATGTAGCGATATTGGAAGATGTTTGGAGAAGAACATGGGTATAAGAAAAAGATGTGTTTCATACAAGGAACAGCTAGCTGGACTGATACTCTTCTGGCTGGAAAAGAGGCAGCCAAAGGGTGATATGAAAAAGATCTACTGAGTCTGTTGCTCTCTTTCAATATGAAAACAATGGGACATCACATGAAGCAGCTAGCAGTAGCCAGGTTCAAAAGGACCAAAAGAATCACTGAACCCCAGAATCCCAGACTGGCAGGGGTTGGAAGGGTCCTCCGGAGATCACTCAGTCCAACCCCCCTGCTCAAGCAGGCTCACCCAGAGCAGGCTGCACAGGACATTGTCCAGGTGGGCTTTGAGTATCTCCAGAGAAGGAGACTCCACAGCCCCCCTGGGCAGCCTTTTCCAGGGCTCTGTCACCCTCAAAGTCAAGAAGTTCTTCCTCACATTCAACTGAAACCTCTTGTGCTTCAGTTTGTGCCCATTGCTCCTTGTCCTCGCGCTGGGTGCCACTGAGAAGAGTCTGGCTCTGTCCTTGTGACATCCACCCTTAAGATATTTGTACATGTTGATGAGATCCCCTCTCAGCCTTCTCTTCTCCAGGCTGAACAAGCCCAGCTCCCTCAGGCTTTCCTCGTAGGAGAGTTGCTCCAACTCTAAATTAGCCTTCAGGAATAGCAAGAATGGCCCTGTAGGCAACACTAGGTGCGTCTCTTGTGACTCCTGACTTGGTACATGCATAGTACCTTTAGCAGTCTAGTCTTCCTAAAGAGGTAAATGTCTTTATGGTAGACTTTCTTCAAGGATGTAGACTTCAAGGGTGTAGACTAGTAGGATGCACCATGTCTTTAATTCATGGAAGAAGTCATGTGCTGCTTATGTTGTTTAGGAATCCTATATTTGGTACTGGCAGAAAGACCCCAATATCGGGTGCATTCATCAGTGATACCATTCCTCTCCAACGCTGAATTCTAGACCCTGTGACAAAACTGTTAGCAGTTCAGTACATCTAAACCTTCGGTTTCACCTTGTAACGTCCTGCTCCCATGCACCAGATCTCAGGATATAACCAAGCGATCTTACTCCTTCCACTTGTTTCTGCCATTTCTGTCCTTGTCCCTCTTCCCCCATTTTGGGTACAGACCAGGCGCCAGGCTGGGGCCAACGCCACAGCACCCAGTCAGTGCTAGGGAGCAAGAATCAGATGTATAGGATTCAATTTTGGAGCTTGCTGACCTTTTCAAGGAGCTCTGTCACAAGATACTGTTGTGGCAGGAGACTGCTTACTAGTTCTGAGTGCACCCATCGCTCCTCATGTTCCCAGTGTGTATCGTACGTTGTAGGCAACGGAGCCTGCATCTTTGACACCTACCAGAGTGTTTGGGGTACAGTACCTGCTCTTGGGATTTCGCTTCTCTTTGTAATAACCATATCTCAATAACAATCAGATATTCGTGTCGTTGAAATAAGAGCCTCTCTACATGTTAGAGAATATATATTTTTTTACAGGTCTGTTGGCATATATACCTGTCTCCTTGCCTAGGAAGTGAATCACAGTAACCTGAGAACATCAGGTATTTGGGCACCATGAAGACCAGTTGATGTGTTAAGTCAGAAATAAGTCAGAAAACCCTTTCCAACCATACCATTTGCATCTTAAGGTCTTCATGTTCAGGTAATGTCAAACAAGATATTCTGAGGTCCCATCCTTTCTGTCGGAATCCATGGAGCCAGGTAATCCAGCGTACCTGGTGGGAAGCCAGCAACAGGAATGCTGAATATATCAGTGGTAGAAAGCTGGTTTATCTGGCAGACTATGAATGAGAAATGTGGGATAACGTCTGAGGGGATGGTTTGCAGAAGCTAGGGGGTTTGCAAAATTGACTTCCTCATATGCCAACAAGTACTGGCTCCATTGCCTATAGGCCAGCCTGTTCTTCGATTCCTGGTAAATGCATTCTTGGTTCTGTAGTCTGAAGGATTAATTGAGATCTGTCTCATCCTTCTTCCCCTGAAAGCCTACGGCAAGGTAAGGCAAGATGCATTAGTGGTGAACCTGCAGACTTCAGTCCGGCTGGGACAGGCTGAGGAAACACCAAAGCCAGACTTACCAGAGAAGCTTGCCCATCCTCCTAGATTGACTTGCTCAGAAGTCAAGACATTTGCTCCAGTCCATCCTCTGAACTCCTACCTCTAGATTTTGATGTGAGATAATGGTCGTTATTAGAAGAAGCCTGTCTGATCTTAGCCCTCTTGTCCCTACGTAGACCTCTGTTTCAGTGCTTCTGGATTGTTCACTGGGACTAATCAGCGGTAACATATAGCTTACATCAGTGCAGATACCTGAGCAACTATTTCTGTCCATCTGAGGGATTCACTATTTTCTTTGACCCCGTGGTCCTAAAATTCTATACAGAGCTTTGGTAAAAGAGTGTTGACCTCTATCCCAGCATGGGATGTTAAGCAGGTCCTCACCATCCAGCCAGGGCGATAACATGAGCTTGTGGCAGCTTGTTTGTTGTTCTAACAGTGCTCTTAAATGTGGGTTCCCTGGCAGCAAGAAGTTCTGCCAGAGGGCGAGAAAGACCCACTGCTAAATGTCTAACATCCAGTGTCTTTATTCCCCCTTCCCAGATAAGGTTTCTTAGATGCTTTTCTGAGGTCATATCTAAGTTCCACTGGAGCCAGAAAATAGCCTTTCTTTTCCCCCCAGCAAGGCCCAGATCTTTGTGGACAAAGTGGAATGTCTCCTCAGACATTTGATGGCAAGCAGACCATCTTCTTCCTGTCTGCACAGAACCAAACCCGTCAGGTGACCTCTATTCATTTGTATCATGAACTGGGAGATAAAAGAGGTGCGGTGATACTGGTAATTGCATAACATATTGTATCGGGAGATGTTATGATACTGCCTAAGTGCTCGTGCCGCTGGCCATCAGTAAATTCCATCAACGGTCAAGTTGTACAATAGCCTCTCCAGAGGATGTCTCCATTCTTGACATCTGCAGAACTGGCATGTGGAGTTCCCAGTAACCTCTATACTATTGCAGATGCTTCCAGGAATGATGCCAAATTAGGCAGATTGTGGTTTACAAACTACTCTAAAAATGCCTGGGACGCCCCTCCCCACTTACCTGTGGGGAGAGACAGAGAGGGAATTGCTGCTTGGAGTTACTCACCTTCTGAATATGTATGTGATTGTCATTTGAAGAAGAAAAGAAGATAACGTGGTCGTAATTGGGCTGTTTTGAGATGTAGAGTACAAATTCACATTAACTTCGCTTCAGCGGAAGTCTTGTGGTTGGGATAAGATGCAGGCCCACAGTGAAGAGTATATCCATGCTTACTTTATTGAATGCATACATATCAACAGCATGCGTCTCAAAGACGACTGCTTAATGATGGTAAACTTTTTTTCGTCTTCTACAGCAGTAATCTGACCCTTGTGCCATGATTTATGAAGTGAGGGGAAAAAAAGGTGAAATGAAAGCAGTGGTATTTATGGGTGGACATACTGCTTTGAATAAACAAGATGAATGCCAGTATTGAGAAGCTTGATGTTTCCATGAAAGCAAACTTCCTTATGTTTATTTAACTCTGTTGACCATGTTAAGAACTTTGAGAGATTTTTAATAGCTTATAAACTCTGGTTAGGCATCTGTATGAACATGGATTTAAGTAGATGGGCTGACAAGCTGTAGATGTTTTGTAAATATTCCTGTGTTTCCCTAAAGTTTATGTAGGACCTGAAAAGCCCTGTGGAACCCGGGTGAAAGCTGCTAACTGACACTTGAGACCTTTTGGGATTTTTTGGGGATGTATTTATGTTAGCACAAGTTTGAAGGAGGTTTTGCAAGATTTTATGTTGAATTATAGGTTGTCTGTGGCTTGGTGGCGAGATCACATTGTCTGCAGAGGTTAGTGACAGTCTGACTGCCTCTTGGCCACGCAAACCCATTCAGAGTTTGGGCATACGTTAAGGATATCCTTTGATCCAGTATGGCGATTCCTGGGATCTTCAATCTCCTCAGTCTAAATTGTACTCAGAGGATCACATTTGACCTTTTGGCCATGATATCACACGGGCAGTGTCTGTTTGTTTGTTATTTCATCATGATACTGTCCTTTCATCAACCTTTGGTTGTTTTCAGAGTCGGTGCTTTCAAGAGTACAAGTCCCTCATCCCTGGAGCGTTTTCTGAGCTCTGTGTCCTTGCATTATATTGGCATCTGTGACTGTATCTGGACATCCTAAATTGTCAATTGTTCCCATGTGGCCAAGACTTCAGAGCTGGTGGCAAGCCTTGTTTTTGACGTTACTCATGATGGTGCAGGACTTTGTGTTATCTACAGCAAGACTGCCAGAAAGTGAGGGAGCTGGGGGTGTTCAGTCTGGAGAAGAGGAGGCTGAGGGGAGCCCTTATCGCCCTCTACAACTGCCTGAAAGGAGGCTGTAGTGAGATGGGGGTTGGGCTCTTCTCCCTGGTAACGGGCGATAGGAGGAGGGGAAATGGTCTGAAGTTGTGCCAGGGGAGGTTTAGGTTGGACATTAGGAAAAATTATTTCAATGAAAGGGTTGTCAAGCAGTGGAAGGGGCTTCCCAGGGAAGGGGTCAAGTCCCCATCCCTGGGGGTATTTAAAAGCCAGGCAGATGAGGTGCTTAGGGACAGGGTTTAGTGGTGGGATGGCGGGGTTAGGGGAACGGTTGGGCTTGATGACCTTAAAGGGCTTTTCCAACCCAAACGATTCTGTGATTCTATAAGTAGTCTAAGTTTCTCCATTTGATTGACTTTTTTAAGTAGGGAGTTCTTAAATCACATCATTTCAGTTCAATTTAAATGGTTATACTTAAGTGATTAGAGCAGGGTGAAGAAAACAGAACCATGTAGGTGCGTATTGAATGCCATTCGGATTTGTTCCGCACCTTATGCTTCACCTGTGGACACCTAACTGTGTAGAGTCTCATCCATGTAAGTGTGTGCAGACTGGCTGTTACGGATACCTGAATTGTTCAGTAAGAAAGTGCATCTCTACCCAATTTCCTTTTGTCTCTTCAGCTGAGAAATGGGAAATACTGGTATGAAGAACTGACTGAAAGACTGTGTTTATCAAATGTTTTTGTAGGAGTTCTTTTTGTTATGCTCAGCTGATGCAAAGCCCAGCTGAGTGATGTGTTCGCCCAGCTTTGAAGGATTCTGTGCCATTTTGTCTATAACAGCTACGATGATGAAGACTTGCAGTATAGAAATCAGGCAGTTTTTAAAACAAAAATGTCATCTAGTAAGGAAAAAGATGGTTTGGTTGAACTGGTCAAGTCCAGTGCTGGTTTCTGCACAGAAGGCATCCGTGAACACTGGCACAGGGGGGAGAACTCTGAGTGTCAAAGTAATTTCTCTTTCTTCTTTAAACTTTGATATTCAGTTGTGTTTTCCCAGAGCTCAAAGTAAATTCAGGAATTCAACTGTCTTTCAGATATATTTGCAGGAAAAATATATCTGTCATTTCCACCCAGGCTGCACCTGGAAGCTGATATCCTTGGGTTTCTCTTAGTTACCCTGTTCTGTTTTGCTTTGTTTTCCACCATGTTTTAACAAGATAAGCATCTCTCAGTGTATTTCCCCTTCATTTCAGTAATTGCCTTCTCCAGTGACTGATTTCCTGTGCTCTTCTGTTCATTTTTGACAAGATGTTGGTGTACAGCCCACATACACCAGTGCATAGAGCCCTCAATCATATTATCATCTCAGGTAATTCATTAAAAGCTCCTCAGAGCATCAAATGGAAGAAAAGCACTAATTTATCTGAACTCACTCCCCAAAGACAATCTGTGTGCACAGAGATGCACACGTCATCAAACACTAAGGTGGGAATTGAGTTTCTTTCAGGTTTTCAAAGTTCTTTCCCTGAAAACGTTTAGGCCCCCAAAACTTCAATCCAGGTGTTGTAAACTCGGTGTTTGCCACTGTTCTGACTTGCTGCAGAGCAACATAGAAAAAGAAATAGGTTTGACGGGAAACAGCCTCAAGTTGTGCCAAGGCAGGTTTAGGTTGGACATTGGGAAAAATTCCTTCCCCGAAAGGGCTGTCAGGCACTGGAAGGGGCTGCCCAGGGAAGGGGTCGAGTCCCCATCCCTGGGGGTATTTAAAAGCCGGGCAGACGAGGTGCTGAGGGACAGGGTTTAATGGTGGGATGGCAGGGTTAGGGGAACGGTTGGGCTTGATGACCTTAAAGGGCTTTTCCAACCCAAATGATTCAGTGATTCTATGAGTATATAAAAGATTCAAACCATAAAGGAATTTATGACTAAAATGCAGTAATTAAAGTTCTACATTAAATAAACTAGGAAACAACTTTGTCTCTTGAAGCCAGATGTGACATGCCTTCTTAAAATGAGCTAAGCAAGTGTTCAGCTTTATTCTGCATCCTCAAAGCTCACTGAGGTGATCTTGCCTGATAAAAACATACTTGGGTAACCGCGATGCAATCTCATCAAGGAGCAAGGAGATGGCTACCTTGCAAGTAACAGATGAATGCAATGTACTTTCGCCCGTTGTTGACTGGAAGTTCAGGATCAAATGAGAAACCAAGGTTGTAAATTCGGGTAACTGAACAAAAGTCAAATTGATAATGCCTTTTCTCTTTCTTCTTACTGCCTGGTCATACCATTTCAGCCTGACTTGGACAGCATTCAGTCAAAGTTTATACAGGCATAACGCTGTCTGGAACCAACCAAATACGGATATTGTATTGCATCTTCACTCTTCCAAGGTGTTCAGTGACCTTGAGCTTGTGCTGAAAAGGGTGGTTAACAAGAATGGACTAAACCAGTCTCAGGACACCAGGAGAGCGACTGTGCTGCACCTCCTCTAGGGCCTCCCACAGAGATACCAATGATAACCCCAGCCTCACTAAACTGCCTGATTGGTTTAATTATTTGACAACAAAGCCTGGATCCAGATTTAAAGGAAGTATGAAAGCCTGAGTCAAGAGTTTAAGTCTGTGTAGGCTCTTCTACGTTGTTTGTTAGTGTATGAGATAGTGTCGAACCTCTTCCATCTGCACTCCGAGCAGCATGGGTACCTACGGTCATAAATTGTCTGTTTTGTCATCATCTCCTTAGGGTAAAAAATTTTGTGTAGAAGAGTGACTTGCTTTCCTGGTTTTAAAATAGTAGTTTTCTGACATTTATTGTAGAACATGAAGTCAAAGGTGTCTTTATTTAGAAGTGAGAAATAAGATCTGTGACAATGCTTATTTCTCCGGGGAATCCAGGCCACACTGTTAGACTGTGTCCCTCCAAAAGGCTGTCTTGTGTGCAGACAAGTTCTACCCCTTTTGTGGAAAGTCATCTGAAAGAACGTGGACTTCTTGGGGTCAACTGATCTAATACAGCATAGGCATCTATCGCAGGGCAAAGGAACCATGTATTATAAGGGCACAGTGGGTTTGGGATTTGTCTCTAAAGGGAGGTGAGGCAACCAGCTCAGCAGGACATGGGCTATGTACATAGGTGTACGTGGTAGATGCTTGAAGGGAGAAGAAAAAGCCCAGTAGGAGAAGAAGATCAAGGTGGGTACGTCCTGCCAAATCCCAGCAGTCAGTGCCTTTGGGGGCACCCAGGTTGTAAATGACAGACAGAAGGACACTTAGATTGTTAGCCAGGATGGATCTTGCCCACGTGGCTTTCTGAATCTTACACCTCCACAGCATCTTTCATCAGGGAATGTAACTCTGGGCGGGTGAAAAGAATTATTTTTGTTTACTTGGCAGTGGTTTGAGGTGCCCCCTTCATCCTTGTATTATGAAGAATAGTGAATAATTATTCTATATTTGTATTATTTACAACGTTCACAATTTTACAAGACTCTGTCCTCTTCTGGGTGGAGCATCCTAGGCTCTTCTTATACACAAGCCATTCCACACCTTATTACTACCTTCCTACTTTTTCTACCTGTGTACTTTTCTAAATTTTTCCATTTCGAGGTAGGGTGACCATTACTGGATGGACTGTTTGGCTATAAGTGTACAACAGATGGGATTTCCTGGTCCTCTTTTCCCATACACTCCTAACTTCGTTTGCTTTTTTGGATAATGCAGAAAAATATTATATATATATATATATATATTGCACACAAATAGTGTGGTGTTTTCAGAAAATGTTCCAGAACGATTCCAGGATCTCCTCTGAGTTTAATTCGCTATTTCAAAGCCTATCATTTTGTCCTTACAATTAGAATCGTTGTTTCCCAGGCACAACCCTTTGTATTCACTGATACTAAATTTCACCTGTCCTTTTATCGCAGTTATAGAATCATAGAATTGGTTTGGGGTGGAAGGGACCTTAAAGATCATCTCATTCCAACCCCCCTGCCATGGGCCGGGGCACCCTCCACTAGACCAGGTTGCTCAAAGCCTCATCCAACCTGGCCTTGAGCACTTCCAGGGATGGGGCATCCACAGCTTCTCTGGGCAACCTGTGCCAGTGTCTTACCACCCTCAGAGTGAAGAATTTCTTCCTTATATCTAATCTAAATCTCCCCTCCTTCAGTTTAAAGCCATTGCCCCTTGTTCTATCACTACAGGCCCTTGTAAAAAGTCCCTCTCCAGCTTTCTTGTAGGCCCCCTTCAGGTACTGGAAGGCTGCTATAAGGTCTCCCTGGAGCCTTCTGTTCTCCAGGCTGAACAACCCCAGCTCTCTCAGCTCATCTTCATAGGCGAGGGGCTCCAGCCCTCTGATCGTCTTTGTGGCCTCCTCTGGACTCGCTGCAACAGGTCCACATGCTTCTTATCTTGGGGGCCCCAGAGCTGAATGCAGCACTCCAAGTGAGGTCTCATGAGAGCGGTTTAGAGGGGCAATCACCTCCCTCAACCTGCTGGCCATGCTGCTTTTGATGCAGCCCAGGATATGGTTGGCTTTCTGGGCTGCAAGTGCGCATTGCTGGATCATGTTGAGCCTCTCGTCAACCAACAACCCCAAGTCCTTTTCCTCAGGGCTGCTCTCAATACATTCTCTGCCCAGCCTGTATTTGTGCTTGGGATTGCCCCAACCCATGTGCAGGACCTTGCACTTGGCCTTGTTGAATTTCATGAAGTTCATATGGGCCCACCTCTCAAGCCTGTCAAGGTCCCTTGGGACGGCATCCCGTCCCTCCAGCGTGTCAATCACACCACACAGCTTGGTGTTCTCAGCAAACTTGCTGAGGGTGCACTCAATCCCACTGCCCATGTCACCAACAAAGATGTGAAATGGTGCCAGTCCCAATACTGACCGCTTGTCACTGGTCTCCACTTGGACATTGAGCCGTTGACCGCAACTCTTGGGAGTGCAACCATCCAACCAATTCCTTATCCACCGAGTGGCCCATCCATCAAAGCCATGTCTCCCCAATTTAGACACTAAGATGTCATGCGGGACAGTGTCGACTGCTCTGCACAAGTCCAGGTAGATGACGTCAGTTGCTCTTCACTTATCCACCAACACTGTAACCATCATAGAAGGCCACCAAATTTATCAGGTGCGATTTGCCCTTAGTGAAGCCATGTTGGCTGTCACCAATCACTTCCTCATTTCCATGTGCCTTAGCATAGTTTCCAGGAGGATCTGCTCCATGATCTTGCTGGGCACAGAGGTGAGACTGATCCTGACTGATGGCTCCTTGCTGCTGAAAAGAAGACTACTTGCTCTTCTCTCTTTCTTCCCGCTCTTCTCTCTTTCTTCCCCAATTACTGCTTCTCCCCACCACTTTCCATACCATAACTCATCCCTCACTGTGGTCCCAGTCCTTTTGAGACCCTTGCCCAAACCCATCCAACTCATTAAAACTTCAGAAAATGCTCAACTTTATTTCCTAGGTTCATTTTCTGATGTTTTCATAAGCTAAATGAGCTCATGGAGAAGTCAAGGACGGGGTAAGCAGTGGGGAATGTGTGACCAGGACCATGGGAGGAGGTAGGAGCTCTTGGCATCCTCTCGCTCATTAAAGCATTCGCCGAGTAGCCTGAGATCCTTCATGCAAGTCTTCACAATCAGCTTGAGATTGGATAAATCAAAAAAAATATTGTTTCATCTGCAAATTTTGTCACCTCATTAATTTAACCTTTCCCAAGTAATTTATCAACATGCTGAAACGCTCGGCATGGGAACTTCCTTACTTCCTCTGTAGCAAACCATGATGCAAACAATTAATTTAGCTTTTTTTTTTTTTTTTTGCAAATATTTTTGGAGTGCATCTTTCACCCCCTATGTTATTTGTTAGCCACAGAAGCTCACTAATAGGCTTCCTGCTCCTGATGTGTTGAAAAAGGCTTTATTGTTTGTATGTGAGCCCCTAGCATGTTTTTCTCCTTTGACCAGTCTCCTTAGCTCACCAGGATTACCGTCTTTTCTGCTCTCATCATTTGGATGCAAGTTCTGCTTTTCAAAGGTTGCCTTTTCCTTCTGGTATTTTCCTTTCCTTTATTGTTCACTGTTTGGCCTTTCAGGGTCCAGCTGGGGTCCTTTGCTCCATGGCATAGGTTTACTCCAAGCCTCTAGCAGGAGATCTCTAAACAAGTTCTGTATCACCCAGAAACATTTTACCTCCTCCTTTATTTTCTAAAATGTTTTTCTAACTGCTTTACTTATTCTTGGAATTTTTTATGGTTTGAGGATCTTGATTTATTTATTTATTTTTATTTTATTTTCCTACAAATAGGGGAATTTGAATATTTAATGATCACAATTACAGAACTAATCTGTCTTCAACCAAGAACCCTGTGTGCTATGCAGGATTGCATCTGCTTTGGAGGTTCTTCCCAATTGCTCCATAAAGAAGCCAATAAGGATACCGAGAGCCGACTTTCAGTCAGAACTCAGTACATCATCTGTACGACGATGTTTGAAGTCACCATTAATGCAGTGCTTTTCTACTTTTGTAACCTTCCTAACCTCCATTAGCCGCTGGCATCACCACAGATAGGTGGTCGGTTGGTAGCTTTAATACCTTTTTTTTTTTTCCCATAGAGGCATGGAATTTCAACCTACAGATCTTTGGAACTCCTTTGTACAGCTAAATATATATTAGCGTATCTCTTTATTGTTCCTGTGTCTCTGTTATTACAGCATCCTCTGGATTAGCTTCCTTACCTTCAGTTTCCCAGATGCCTATGAAATTGATATTCTAATTTAAAAGCAGGCATTTTGTTTTACCCATCACAACTTCAGGCTTGGATTTTGTGTTTGCAGGATAGATATTTATGTATACACACAGAGAGATGTATATAACTGCATATATGTCTTTACAGGTATATACACACACTTGTACATATATATACACACATATAAGATGCACATTTATTGATTCACATAGCATTCTTGCACAGTGGATGTCACTGCAATATCCCATTTTTTAAGTGCAGGAATTAAGAGACAAATTTTATATCCAGACTTGAGCTACGAGTGCATAAAGCCCAACACACAAAATCACTTTTGTGCTCTAAAAGAACAGCATGGTGTGGTGGGTGCTGCTGGAGAGGGGAGCACCGGGTGCTCTGCATTGCCTTCTGAAAGTGCAATGGATTGGAAAGTGCTCACGTAAGGCGCTAGCCCAGAGCAAGGCAAAGCTTGAGTCAGGGACAGACGAAGGCACCGATCGAACGTCTGCAGTACTTAATCTCTGCAAATGCTAATAAAAGTATTAGGCAGGCAACATGTTTCCTCTTGTTTTGTTATGGTTGAATTTCATATGCAGACAGCATGCCACGAACCTCATTTTCCCTTGCCATCCCTTCACACCAGCAGCAGCTTTCCCGAGCCTCAGGCACCACAAGCTCTGACTCATTTACTTAATATTCCTCTAATGAAACTGCCCAGAGCTCTGGACCTATTCTCCTCCAAAACAATCTTTCTCCTCCCTATTTTTCCACACCCTATGCTTTCTTCTCCGCTCCCATCACATTCCTAATCAGACGTTAGCCGAGCTTCCTTCGGCAGACCTTCCCTTACTGCCAACCCTCCCATCCCCTGCCCAGTCCCCTCCACCTCCCACCAGCCCAGCTGCAAGGACCAGCCCACACGTCAGGGCTGCTGGCGTGCAATGGCTGTGGGGGTACCAGACGGCCTTTACAGTGAAGCCAGGAGGGCGAGAAACAAGCAGGAGCATTTCTGCAGCGATGGGGAGATGCAGGATGGCCATCGCGGTCTCCTCCCTACCTTGGCTTTCTGGCAGGAGCCAGGGTAGCGTGAAGCTGCGCTAACTGAGAGGGCATCCTTTGCCAGAGCACCGCAGGGGCTGTGGCAGGGGAGCTGGAACGAGCACAGAGTTCCTTGCAGAAAGGATGGGATTGGCAGGAAAGGCTGTGGCTGGCCTGCAGGAAAATCCTCCCCTGGGGCTGTCTGCGATGCCTTGGTGGGCTGGAGGGTACTGGGGCGAGCCAAGCCCCAACCCTGGGCTGCCACCAGAAATAACCAGAGAGCAGCTGTGGTAAATCTTGCCCAGCTGTGATGAGGACCATGTTGCCACCTGAAATCCCCAGGTGATGAGGGGGTAAAGGGAACTGCAGACATTCAGCACATGTTTGGTTGCAGTGCTGGGGTCCAGAAACGGGGGTGTTCGGCTCCTTCCCCCTGCCCCAGGTCTATTGGCTTTGCTTTCTCCTTGCTCAGAGGCTGGTATTGAGCATTGTGAGCAGCAGAACAGGTCGGATGCAGCGTATTAGTTTATATATTTTTTATATATATTATTATTATATTAGCTAGTAGCACTGCATGAGACTGTGAAACCCAATAGCGAAGCTCTGTGGTGGGAGTAGAGGGAGAAAGAAGACACATTTAGGAGCAACCAGCACACCCACGAGTTTTCCTGGATGTGGGACGCCAACGGTGCTGGAATGGGTCTGACCCTAACTGGACTGCTCGGGGCAGCGTGGGTGCCTCAAGGGATGCTGGTGGGCTAGCGGTGTTACCATTACTCACAATGTAGAGACCTTCAGGGGGAATTTCAAACCCATTCTTAAAGATTTCTGCATTGTTGATGTTTGTTGTTTGACTGAAGTGTACGGTCCCACTTTGAAGGACTTTGGTCCTCATGGGAAGAAGATGGGGCTGATCCAGAGCAGGGCCGCAAATTGCAGTGGCTGTTCTGAAAAATACAGGAACGATGCTTCTTCATAGGGCTGACAAACACGAAACCTGTGAAGCATGGCTTCTCAAGCTCAGCACTGATTAACAAATTACTTGCTCCTAAGGAACATGTTCTGCCCAGCTTGCAAAATGGTGGTGCTTTATGATCCTTAGGATTTCTTTTTATGAGCGTGGATTTAGACAGTCAGGGATTATTCCGTGGCATCTGCAGAATCGCTGCATCCAGTGCTTGCTGTGAGCAGCACAGGGATTTGGTGGGGTATTGGTATTTAATAGGTGGGTGGGTGTCCCTGGCCAGGTTTCGTGGTCAGTGGATGGAGGATTTCTTCCTCCTCAGCAGCTCCATGAGGATGCACAGGTAGGTTTTGAGCAGTGGGAGGGAAGGATTTATTTTTGGGTGGATAATCCGGCTGGTGAAGGGTGCGTGGGGGCGGGGAGGGAGGCAGGGGAGTCTGCGCCGGGCAGGTGGGTTGGGAGATGCTGGGGAGGAGGTTTGCCTCTGCAGAAGGCGATTTAATGGGGTGAGGAGGACCAGGTCTGTGCAGGGGTGCAAACAGGAGGAACGAAGTTGTTTTACATGCACAGTGCAGAAGCTGCAGGCTGTTAATGAACCTCGTGCGTTGTGCTGGCAGGGAAAGGGCTGGTGTGTGTTATTGTCGGCTTTGCACACACAAAGCTCTCCTGGGCCGGCTGCTCCTGCAGCCTGTACAGACAGGCCTGTGCTCCTCAAAGACGAGGGATCGGATTCTTGCCCTCCGGGGGTTTCCAGCCAGCTCGCAGTTCAGAGGAGTCCTTTCTTTCTCCTGCTGTTCACGCCCTGCAAAGGATTTTCTATCAACAAAAGAAATTGTTTTATAATCAACTTGATGTTCATCCCCAGTCCTGGGGTATGAAAGGGGTTTTGAAGGACCAGGGAAGTGGAGCCTGGAAGTCATGGAAGCAGGGGACGGCAGCCAATGGCACAGCCCTGCTGGGACGGGGCAGATGAATTTTGGGGTCACTCCAGAGTCAGTAAAGCTCTTGGGTGCAGTCCTAGGAGTGGGAGTAATTGGACAAAATGCCAGAAAAGGAACAGTCCCTGGAAGGAAAGGGTTAGGGGATCCCTGGTACGTGCTCTGGTAGGCTAAGACTTACCCTGCAGCTTCTCTGACTGGACTCTAATGTCTCTGTTGGGTGACATGGAGGTGTCTCACATGGAGATCCTTGAAATGTTGATCGCAGCTTGGGCTCTGCCTCAGAGTCAGTAAGAGCATGCCAAACTCAGAAGGATTTTCTTTGGACACTGTTGGTCATCGTTCCAGGGAAAAACCAGTCTAGTTGAACCCTACTTGATTGCCACCCTGTCATGAATCTTCTCTTCTGTGCAGAGGTGCAGAAGCAGGATGTCATGAGAGCCTGAGGACGTCTCATCAACATCAAGTTCAAGAGCAGTGGGACGACCTAGGGAAAGAAGGAAGTTTTCTCCTTAAAGAAAACACATGCTGTGGGTTTTGCGGTTTTCAGAACTGCAGCTCAGACGTGGGTGACCAACAGATTTTAGTTCGTCCCTGCCAGTGGAGGTACTGGCGAGGGCTCATGGCACACAGCTGGCCTTGCAGCTGGGAAGGATGGACAGCATTCCTGTCCTCACACATGCGGCCAGCATGCAGGCTCTACCTGCTCTGAAACAGCTGCCACCAGCATCTCAGGTACTGGTGCATCACCACATACCAGTATCTAAGGGATGGCTACAGGGAAGATGGAGACTTCCTTTTCACAAGGAGTCCCATGGAGAGGACAAGGGGGAATGGACACAAATTGCTCTTGGGGAGATTGCGACTGGACACGAGAGGGGAATGTTTCCCCATGAGAACAGTCACCCATTGGAATAATCTCCCCAGGGGAGGGGCTGAATCCACCACATTGGACACTTCCAAGCCTCAGCTGGACAGGGTGCTGGGCCATCTTGTCTGGAGTGGGCTCTTGCCCAGAAAGGTTGGACCAGGTGATCCGTGAGGTCCCATCCACCCTCGGATTCTATGGTTCTGTGATCTCTGGAGCAGTTACCTGTCTGCCATCACTGTTACAAATCGTTTGTAGTGGGAGATAGAGAACTTGCCATTTTTATGACAGGGCAATGCCCTGCAGTCTCCTCTTAAGCGATGGAAATATTAAATACTCCCAAATCCTATTGCCGCTATTTCTGTGCATATTACAGCCTCGCCTGCAGCCCAGGCCTCATAGTCCTTCCTTGAAGCCAGTAACTTCTTCATTTCTTTGTCCTCTCAGGCTGCGATTACATGTATGTTTTCAGCCTCTTGAACCAGAAATTTCTGGAAGCTCAGCAAAAGCTGGGGCTCAGCCAGCCCAACTGCGGTTTCAGGATGAAGACGGGGCAGGGTGATGGGCAGGTTGCTGTGGAACATCATCAGCAGGAAGGGCCAGGATAAGAACTGTTCTGCATTATCTGACCATACCTCGGGCTTTTGCAAAGCAGCTGTTGCTTCCCTTTGCTGTGCAAATGCCCTTGCCTGGGTCTGTGGTGGTGGAGTTGGTATTTTGTAGAGAAAGATCATAGAATCATAGAATCATAGAATGTTTTGGGTTGGAAGGGACCCCTAGAGGTCATCTAGTCCAACCCCCCTGCAGTGAGCAGGGACACCACTAACTAGATCAGGTTGCTCAGAGCCCCATCCAACCTGTCCTTGAATGTTCCCAGGGATGGGGCCTCCACCACCTCTCTGGGCAACCTGTTCCAGTGTTTTACCACCCTCATTGTAAAGAATTTCTTCCTTATATCCAGTCTAAACCTACCCTGGTTTAGTTTAAAGCCATTACCCCTTGTCCCGTCACAGCTGGCCCTACTAAAAAGATTTTCCCCATCTTTCCTATAGGCCCCCTTTAGATACTGAAAGGCCGTAATCAGGTCTCCCCGCAGCCTTCTCTTCTCCAGGCTGAACAAGCCCAACTCCCTCAGCCTGGCCTCATAAGAGAGGTGCTCCAGCCCTCGTATCATTTTAGTAGCCCTCCTCTGGACCCGCTCCAACAGTTCCACGTCCTTCTTGTGCTGAGGGCTCCAGAGCTGGATGCAGTACTCCAGGTGAGGTCTCACCAGAGCAGAGCAGAGGGGCAGAATCACCTCCCTCGACCTGCTGGCCATGCTTCTCCTGATGCAGCCCAGGGTACGGTTGGCCTTCTGGGCTGCCAGTGCACATTGCCGGCTCATGTCCAGCTTTTCATCCACCAGCACGCCCAAGTCCCTCTCGGCAGGGCTGCTCTCGATCCTTTCTTCCCCCAGCCTGTATTGATACTGGGGGTTACCCCGACCCAGGTGCATGACCTTGCACTTGGCCTTGTTGAACCTCATGAGGTTCACACAGGCCCACCTCTCCAGCCTGTCCAGGTCTCTCTGGATGACATCCCGTCCTTCTGGTGTGTCAACCGCACCACTCAGTTTGGTGTCATCCGCGAACTTGCTGAGGGTGCACTCAATCTCGCTGTCTAAGTCATTGATGAATATATTAAACAGCACGGGTCCCAGTACGGACCCCTGAGGGACACCACTCGTCACCGGTCTCCATCTGGACATCGAGCCATTGACCACTACCCTCTGGATGCGGCCATCCAGCCAGTTCCTTATCCACCGAACAGTCCACCCGTCAAATCCATAGCCCTCCAATTTAGAGAGAAGGATGTTGTGGGGGACTGTGTCAAAGGCTTTGCAGAAGTCCAGATAGATGACATCTATTGGTTTTCCCTTGTCCACTGATGCTGTCACACCATCATAGAAAGCCACTAGGTTCGTCAGGCAGGACTTGCCCTTGGTGAAGCCATGCTGGCTATCTCGAATTATCTCCCTGGCCTCCATGTGCCTTAGCATAGCTTCTAGGAGGATCTGTTCCATGATCTTCCCAGGCACAGAGGTGAGGCTGACAGGTCGGTAGTTCCCAGGGTCTTCCTTTCTACCCTTTTTGAAAATGGGCACAATGTTTCCCTTCTTCCAGTCACCAGGGACTTCACCTGACTGCCATGACTTTTCAAATATCATGGAGAGTGGCTTGGCAAAAGATGGAAGCATGGGCTCAGGAGCTGGGCTCCGCTTACCTGACTGGTTTTCTTGGCTTCCATGAATGTGTCCAGAAGCTGGTAAGTTTGGAAAGGAATTTTTTTGTGCTTACGAAAGGCGGTTTTTAAATGTCAAAGTTGAAAGTACTTTTTCTTAGCAAAAAAAAATCACCGAGCCATCCAGAACTGGCTGGGCACACAACCGTCTGGGTAGCTGGGCTGACTCCATGGCTGGTTTTTAGGAGATTTTTAGGGCTTTAAGGGCAGCCCCATCATGATGTTGTCTTGTGTCTCCTAGCCAGGAGCGCACACTGAGCAACACACAACAGCCTTTGAGCTGTTTGTGTCAGAATTGTTTACTTACTTAATTTTAAAACGACCACATGCACATCATTGGAGGGATTGCCACATCATGATGCTCTGAAAGTGTCCTTTGGCACTTGATTTACAGCAGCTAAACAGCAGTGGGGTCAGTGGCCAGCTGGCCACCGAAGCAGGAAGCTGGATGACAACGAGAATAAATAGTGTTTCATGGAGCTGGAGCCTCTGACAGCTCTAGAAGCTGTGAGGATGGATCAGCCTCCGGAATATTAACCACGGCGAGGGCTTGCAATGGTTGCTCAGCTGTCTGCCAGCAACGATGGCCACAGAGCAAGCGGCGTATGGATTCATACCCTGCACACACATGCGCCCCTGCAGGAGTCAGAGCATTGTATTGCCCACTAAGACGATGGTTTCTGCTGGGGATGGAAGGAATGATTGATACAGTTGTACAGAAGTGCCGTTTCTGCAGGTTTCCAAAAGAATGAGAAACAGGCATCCTTGAACGGATCTCTAGGAGAAGCAGCAGCGTTTGGGAATTCCCCAAGCCCTGGTAGCAGAAGTGATTGATGCGAGCTGTGAGATTATAGGATCGGTAAATGAGAAATACTGTTTGGGCTGTCAGCCTGCCCATGCTGTGAGGGGTGCTGGTGATTAACAGCACTGTCATTTCGTGTGTGCCAGGGAATGGCAGGCGCTTTGCAGACATAAGGACTTGATCACAGGCGCGGGAAGAAGGCTCAGGCCAAGAAGAGCGGGAAGGAGGGGCTGTGGCACTCTCCATGTCAATTAGATTCAGCAAAGAAGGTCACTTCCAGACTATTTTTTGGTATTAGAGGAGGATTTGACTGCTTCTCCAGGAAAAGTGCCACCCCCTCAACCCCACAGCAGTTTGTCCAAGTTGACCTCAGTGGTTTCCTGCCAAAAATACCTGTGAACAATAATGACTTGTTAATGATTTATCCCTGTGTTCTCAAGTGCTGCACTGATTCCTAATACAACAGAAACCATCGAAGCAGTGCTCTGCAGGCTTCGGGGTTCTGGCTACAATGGGGTTTTGTCCTTAAGCAGTGACAGCAATGCAGGTGGCATGGGGAGACTGAGGGCTTGGCGTATTGGGCAGTGTCAATGCGCAGTGTTCGGTGTAACATTAGGGAGTGTTGGTGGGAAAATCAATGGAATCGTACCGAGGGAGAAATCAACTGAGCCAGGGCATCAGCGCAGAAGAATGGAGTCTTATGGCATGGAGGGATGAGATACAACATTAAAAAACTGTTCTCTATGCTTCCATTGTGGCTGGGTAATAAACCCTTGATCAGGCGCCCTGCCTCGCCGAGGGGGAGCACAGCGAGGTGGACAGCAGCAGGCACAGGGGGAGAATCTGTGGCTGCACCAACCACCGCTGCCTTTCAGAACCGGGAGTTAAGGCAATCAAGCCCAGGAGCCGGAGCCTGCCTGAGTCAACTCAAGGTGCAGATGGCTGATTTTACACAGCGCAGTGTTGCTTTATTGCTGAGCAGCCATATCAGGAGCTCTGGGACAGTGCTAGACACTCTTTTCTGGCTGGGGCTAGTGTCATAGTTAGGAAGAAAGCAGGAAAAAAGCAGAATTAGCAGGTGTCAGGCTGGCAGCTCTGTCCTTCATGTCTCCTAATCTGCAATAACCAGAGATGAGAGAGACACTTCCCTCCTGTAAGCAGAAGGGCTTTTTTCCTTTCTGAACTTCTTTTAGTCCTAACTGCTGTGACTCCAGATGTCCTCGTTATCTCAGCAGTTGTCCTCCTTTTGGATCTCTGTCCTCTCTCCAGGAGACGCGAGTTGATGAGAGTTGGATCCTCCAGTGGAGGTGATGTCACAACTAACCTACTTTCACTGCTCCGACAAATGGCCTGTGAATGGCTCCCTTCCCAGTCTGCAGAGTGAAAAAAGCTGTTGGAGTTCAGTCGGTCTGTGCCGTGTTAAAGTAAATGTTGAGTGGTCTCGAGTAAAGGCAGTGGGTAGGTAACCTTCTGCTGGATCACATTCTGTGGAGCAGGGAAGTTATGTCACTTTCTGCCCCTTTTGTCCTTGATCCTGCATATTCACAGCTCCGTGCTGCTCTGAACACCGCAGCAGAGGTGGCTGAAAACGGAAATTTCTTCACCTTTTTGGCCTCAGCCTCTTGAGTACTGGGCCAAGAGCTGTGTCATCCTTGTCCCTAAGAACCTCCACGTGGAGACGTGCCCTTTGGTGATGAATGCTGGAGTCTTCAGAGGCTCCCAACAGGCTGAAACTAAGGGGAGGCAGCAATGAAAGAATCACAGAATCACAGAATGGCAAGGGTTGGAAGGGACCTCGGGAGATCATCTAGACCAACCCCCCTGCTAAAGCAGGTTCTCCTAGAGCATGTTACACAGGACTTCATCCAGGCAGGCTTTGAATATCTCCAGAGGAGACCACAGCCCCCCTGGGCAGCCTGTTCCAGGGCTCTGTTACCCTCGAAGTCAATAAGTTCTTCCTCACGTTCAACTGAAACCTGTTATGTTTCAGTCTGTGCCCATTGCCCCTTGTCCTGGCGCTGATCCTCCATTTAAGTTTTGTGCTGCCCTACTTCAGCTCCTTGCAGCATGCCAGCCCCGCTCTTTGGACTTCTCTAGTATCTTCAGTCGCTGGACTCCCCAGGATGCGAGCTCGGTTACATGCGGCAAGGATGGTAATTGTCAAAGGAGCATCTCAGAGCTGGCAGAGATGGCTCTTGGAAGAGTCCTGTGGGAATATGTTCAGTCAAAAAAAATTAGTTATTGACTTAGCTGAAATCCCTTGTGGAGTTCATTTGCAGAGGACGTTGTAGAAGAAAGCACAAATGGGCAAAAAGGGAATGAGGCATGTTTGTGAAATCCTTCAGGCTGTGAACCACCCTGCTTGGGATACCTCCTCCAGATCAGTAGCTCCCCAGCTTCTGCAGGATGCTGGAGAGGTATAAAAGGAGGAAGATCACCCCCTGAGTGGTCTCTGCTGGCTTGTGAGAGAGGGGTCACAGGGTTATGGGAATTTCGGGTCTGACCCTGTGTGCCCGTGCTGAAATTCTCATTTCTGCTCAGCATCTGAAGACAGTGGTGAACGTCAAACAATTCCAACTTTTTCCAACAATTCCAATTTTGCTGTTTCAACTGGTGCAACCTCGTGTGACCATGTGTTGTGTGGCCTTAAAAAGAGCACGTGCCTGTACATTGGAAGGGGAAGGCTGTAAATGAGGCAGGACTGCGACCCAGACACCCCATCTTGCGTGCCTCCTGTAGCAGCCGATGAGTTCAGCATCCCCAGGAGCCCGGAGCTGCATTCTTGGCATTCCTGCAGCTCCTTAGATGTCAGTGATGTCATCGATAGCAGCCAGGGAATTGCGGATCCCAGAGGGCCTGAACTCATGTCTTAGCAAGTAAGCGTAGGAGGAACCAATTTTTGTAGTGTACTGCACTGTACCAGCAATTTTTATTGAATCAAATCACAGCAAATATATCTGCATCTGCATTTCTGTCTCCTGGCCATGCTTCAGCATCCAATTTGTGTCCTTCACCAGCCACGCTCTCATCCCTATTTAAAAAAACTACATCTGAGCAATAAAGCAATGGGTAGTGGATGAGGGATGTGATTAAAAAGCAAATAATTTATTCCTTTAGCTATTCAATCTCCACCCTCCTGCCTGGGACCTGCTGACATGCAGCTTATTTCAAGCGCACAGTTGGCACCGTGCGAAGGCATCAGCCCTTGTCTGGAAAGCATCCCATGGAAATTCCATCTCTTGTCAGCCTGCAGAAGAGATGCTTTTGCAGAACAAAATGCCTCATTTGAGGAATACGGGAGCGAAATTTTAGCATAAATTTCCATACTTCTGTTATCTGGCCTTTTCTACAGAGAGCTTTTGGGTGACGGCGTACCAGCACTGCTGCAGCCTCCTGGCATGGGGTGCACCAGTTCACGCTGCTAGCATAGCTGGGAGTTTTAAACCCTGGGCTGGACTGGAGCAGAGTGTTTTTTTAAACAATGGTCTGTGGGTACCTTGAAGCTGTGATAGCTCAGTCTGCAGATGGCCTAGTGAACGGATTAAATGGCATTTTACAGCCAAAAGTTCGGTGGTAAGGGGGACTGGTGGTCCATATTTCTATCTGGAATAGAGATTTTAATTTTTATTTTCTAGTTGTATTTAGGCAGTTGACTTGGACAGAAACTTCCAGGAGCAATGCGCAGCACGGAGATGAGCTTCTGCTCTAGCCGACCCTCCCCAGGTTTCCGTGGGCACGGGACCATCAGTGGGACGGAGCCGTCCGCCGCAGCTGCGGTATTTCCTGCCTTGGAAGCAGTTTGCTCCGTAGCCTCAGTGCTGCTTGAATGTGGCTCTGTGTTACTCAGCTGTAATTAGAGCAGCTTGCCAGTTCTTGATTTCATTCCTTCGTTTCAACGGGATTTCCAGACTCGGTGCAGTTTGCCCCAGAGAGCTGGGGCTTGTTTTCTAACCCAAATCTAGCCAGACCTTATACCTACACCTGCATTTTTCCAGCTACAAATAACAATGGAAGTGATTTTATCTAATCTCCCACCACCTGGTTTGTTCTTGTCCACAATCTTAGGCATGAGGGTGTTGAAAACACTTTTGGCAGGAGTAGCTTTAAGCTGTGTAACCACCAGCATGAACACAACCACCCAGGCTACGTGTAAAGAACAAGGTATGGATGGCAGCAACCTGGTGCAGGGAGGGAAACCTGGACAGCCGGAGCTCGTGGGCTGTCTGGAGTCCTCTAATAAAGTGTGGAAGCCAGCACAGGCAAAGCCCTATGTGATGTCCTTGCAGGGACCAGCCCACCCCGCATGGGGCCATGGGGCACAAGGGGCTTTAGGAACCTCTCGGGTGCTCCTGTCTCTCTACGTGACTCGGTGGCCAGTCCCCAGGACACCTCGCCAGAGCAGATCTGTGACTTTCTAGCTTGGGTTTCATGATCGAGCGCCGAAGGCCCCTCCTCTACGGCATTTTGGCGCTGTGCTTTGGAAGGACTCCAGGCCAGCAGTGAAGGGCTCTTTGATAATATCTGACGGGCGGGTAAGAATTTTGGGCAGCAGCCAAGGTACACATTGCCTGTAATCGTTAACTCGGTCTGTAAACAGTTCAAACGGCACTGAAGAGGCCGTCAGTTATTACATTAGAAAAAAGCCTTTCATCTCCCCGCTCAGAAGCCAGCCGTACAGTACCGGCCCCTGCTGAGCCGACTGTAGCTGCAGGTCTGCAGGCAGGGCAGGCGGTGCAGGCAGTGCTTGGTCATACAATGAGCGCCACACTGAATGGCTGACCTTCAAACCTTCGGCGCTGAAGCAATAACTAAATCATTAGTTTCCTTTTGTTCTGCACCTGGCTGAGGCGGTGGAGCCCAGGGATATTCGAGGGGGAGGGGATCAGGCAATGCTCCCCCCGGGGCGCAGTGCCTGCTGGGAAGGCTCAGCAGGGGGGACTCCTCCACCCCATGCCCATCTCCCGCCTGCAGCTTTTCCCTGGTGAGCACGAGTTCACGTGCAATTGTGACAAATGCCCACGATGCACTCGTGACCAGGTAAGGTTTCCCTGGAACATTGCTGGTTTCTGCAGAAATGGCCACAGTGGTGGTTCAGGTCCACGTCAGGGCCCTGCAATCTCCAGGCAATGGTGGAGGCAACATTGCTGCTGAGCTTTCATGTTCAGAAGAGTCCTAGAGGATTCTCCAGTCCATGTCAACCTCGGGAGAGCCCTGTGGTCTCCTTCCAGGAGCAGTGCAGCCCTCCTGGATGTGTGTGATGTTTCAGAAGAAATGATGGCAGAATCTGCCCCAAGGAGATTCAGTCAGTCTTTGCTCTTCTATATCTGTTTTCTGCCTTCCAGAAGAGCAAGAATGGCTTTAACTTTGAAACCCACCATAGAAACTTGCTGGTTGAGGGAATGGTACCCAGTCTCTGCCGTAAAGTGATCTGGGTTTGGGTGAGTTTGTGTCTGGCCCATCGCTGCAGAGCTACTTTTTGGGTCAGAGCTGTCTCCTGTAAAGGTGCTTGACATATCAGTTGTGGAAGACCTCATAGTTCTGTGCCGCCCCTAGGTTGGTCCCCAGTGACAATACGGTGCTTTGAGCAGTAGGAAGGATGCCACCGGGCTGCTGGGCTGTCTGTACTGCTTCAGGTTTGGCCAATGCTTTGAGCTGTTGCTGAGGGGCAGGACTTAAGTGAGTTTTATGGAATAGTTTTAACATGCAGACCACTCTCAGCACAGCGCAGGAGGTCGTCGTATAAGAGGGCCTTGAAGTACAGAAATTGCCAGGGGCATTGTCCCCCAGGGTGGGGAGAAGCTGAGCCCTCTGAGGTGTATGAGGTGACCTGAGGTCAGCACCCAACATGGGTTGGGTGCTGGTCATTGGGTTTTGAATCCAGACTGCTTGCAGTGTATGTGGAGGCAGCAGGACCCTGAGCTGTTTTCTGGTGACTTGGGCCAGTTTGCCTTTACTTTCATTTAGTGGCGTGAGTGAAGACTGACCAGAGAACCTCCCAGTGCCTTTGATATTCCAAAATGGATGTGTAGACCAGAGCGAGAGGGTTTAATGGGGTGTCATGATGAAATTTTACCAAAACTTTCCTTCTTGGCCCATACTATCATCATGGTGGCTGTGCCAGAAGAAGTGACAGTTGCTTCCCCCCACGTTGGACCTCTCTGTCCATAGGAGAGCAAACTTCAGCAGAGCTGTTGGCAGGACAGCGAGGCATGCAGTGAGGACTTCCTCCAGCACCGTGGCTGTGCTTGTGCAGTTAAACGGAAAAGATCCAGGCTTTGTGACTCACCTAAGCCATCTAATCCTGCACATGTGATAATCAAATAAACGTCCCTCTTGGGGTTCAGCACTTCTCTTTGTTGTTCACCAGCTTTGTAATGAAAAGGAGAAAGAGATGCAGTTATTGATTAGGGGCTGATTTGTTGTATCAAACCCTCGGGTGCTGCCAACCCTTGAGAGAGGCCAAAGATAGTGAAGCTGATGAGCACGCCTGAGGGAGCAAGCGCAGGAGGGTTGCGCTGTCAGCTCCTAGGTCCTTTGCTCTCCCACCTCTCGCCACGCCTTCGGGGAACTCAATGCTTGTCTGAGCTATTCGCACGTTGAGGTAGGACCTGAGTCTCTCTAAGAATAATGCGTTTGTTATCAGCGAATGTGTTTGTCTGTGACTCACATGTGGGTAAGGTGTGTTTGCTGTTATAACAGCTCTTGAAACTTTATGCAGGTAAATTAAAAAGCCCTGTATCCTCATGGCTAGGCTTCATGCCCAGGAGTCATGGAAGCTGCAATTTTTCCTCGGGCCCCTTGAAACACTGCCATTCTCTTCCTTTCCCAACCAGACATTTCCATTTTCCTCACAGTTAACATCCACTTCATCTCTCTGCCTCAACCCTCCCCTTTCTCCCATGTCCTTCCAGCAGCAGCCCACAGCAATTTTCAGCTCTGCTGTAGCTGCACACCAGCCTCCTGGCAGCATCTCCTGTTCCTTTGATAGCATCCCCCCGTTCCTGCTGCTGTGTCTGTGAGCATCAGCTACATTGTGGAGTGATCTTGGTAGAAGAGGGGCTTCCATTGACCTGATAGAGCTGAGGGCTTAAGATAAACTAGGAAGAGCTCTCTTAGAGAGGAATAAAGGCATTCACGCAGCATGAGTGCTGGGGGACACCGGGAGAGGAGGATCTGGTGACTGGGGTGTCCCAGCAGGGCAGCAGAGCTGGCAGGAGCATTCCTCGCGCTTGCCCTGAGCCCCGGGAGCACAGGGCTGCCCCTCATCGCAGGCTGAGCCTGCTAAGGGCCGCCAGTGCTGATGGAGAAGAGCAGGGAAGCACGCGTGCTCTGTTCCCCCTGGCTGTGCAGAGGTCCCCGGAGGTTTCCCTGGTGCCAGCAGTTGTGACGGTGCCTGTGCTCTGACACTTCGGGGCGATGCACCGTGCCGGGGCACATCTGGCTTTCACAGCCAGGATCTGCCCTGCTCTCTTCTGCGGCAATCCTACCGCAGGATCCCCCTCTCCAGCTCTTGTTAGACCCCAGCGGAGGATCTTGCCCAAATATTCTCACAGCAAGGTCAGTGTTAGCAGCAAAGATGGGGAGGAGGGTAGCAGAGCACTTCAACTTGCACTTTTGAAGCCTGTGAGGGAGTATAAACCTATGAAGGAATAGAATTTATTGGAACAGGCTGCCCAGGGAAGGGGCCGAGTCCCCAACCCTGGGGGTATTTAAAAGCCAGGCAGACGAGGTGCTTAGGGCCAGGGTTTAGTGGTGGGATGGCAGGGTTAGGGGAACGGTTGCGCTTGGTGAGCTTAAAGGTCTTTTCCAACCTAAACGATTCTGTGATTCTAAGGAATAGAATTTATTTAGCTCAGAGCCTCACTGACAGATTTCCAGGAGGGAAGAGGGTATATTGAGCCAGACATTGATATCCACAAATGCAGAAATGTCCATATTCTGCCCTCATGAGCTCATGCTCAGTGACACGGCACATCTGGGTGAAGCAAAGCAGGTCAGCGGGGAGTAGGCATCTCTGAACGGCAAGCAGACGTGGTGCGGCGATGCCCAGAGATGCTGCGTATCCTCAGAAGGCTGCCGTTCGCCGTGCCCCAGGCTCCTTGCTTGTCTCCTCACTGCTGCCAGGCTCCTTTCTGTTGTCATGTGGCTCACCAGCAAAGGAGATTTTTCCAGCAAGGCATTTCCATCCGCTGCAGACAGCAGCACCAGCAGCGCATGCAAAGTGCTCCTGGCATGAGCTGCAGCAGTGGGAGGGCTTGCTGTCCTGAACACAATCATCACACGCTTCTCCTGGCCCTGCACACTTGAGAATTCCCTCACAGCTTTGTGCGGGACTCAAGCTGCTGGCATGCTTGCAAAGGGAGGGCAGGACTGGTCACGGTCAGAAGTCACACAGCTGTCCCCCATGGGTGAGGTGGCTGCGGGCTCTGCTAACGTCCTGCAGGAGCCCACAGCGTGGAAGAAGCCCTCCCAGCTCTCTGGCACTGATCACGAATCTCAGCTTTATTCTAATACTTGGTTTCTAGCCCAGATATTTGTGGCAAAAGTCTTCCAGCAGGGAGGTGAGCATGCAGCCTGTGGTGCTGCCTGGCGATTGCCCACGCGGGTGCACCAGACCAGGGCAGAACCCCCATGTCTGCACTTCCACTGTGCAGCCCAAAACAGGCAGGAACAGGCAAATGCCAAGCGATTGGTCCTCCGCAGTCCCCGGCTGCCCGCAGGCTGCACTCAGAGGCAGCCGGAGCAAGGGCTGGTGTCTGCACCTTTGCATTTAACAGCTCTTTGTGGTCTTTTGTTTGGATTCTCCATATTTTTGATGATTTTATGTAGCTCTAACACATCCCGTCTCTACTAAGCTGAGGAATTCTTGTTCACTTCATCTCTTCTTGCGCAGAACTAGTGCCCTCTGTTTAAGATGAAGTGAGAAGGACTTCTTGTGGTAATCAAGGTGTTGGCACACTGCAGCTTTATCTTGTAGATTTTCTTTCTTTCATTTATTTTTTACAGTGATGCCATAATGTCTATTTGCCTTTTGACAGCTTTGGGTGGTTCAACAGTGGTGTCCATAAAACTCCCCGTGACGACTCCAAGATCTTTCCTGTTCAGTAGCAGCTAACCCAGAGCTCATCCCTCTGTAAGATAGCTAGATATATTTTTTTCATATTTGCATTTTTTAACATCTTTTATCATCCATCACTCAGCATCACGAGATCCCTTTGCAGCCAGTTGTAACATTTACCAACTTGAATATTTAGGTATTGCTGAAAACTCAGCCACTTCACCAGCCTGCTCATTCCCAACTCCTTTGTGAATATTTGGACAACACGAATTACTCCTGGCACTGTCCTGGTAAGTTCATTGTCAAAGCTGACCAGCTTTGTTCTCTTCTTAGTTCTGGAGGTGACCCTGGGTAGTACTGCAAGATATTCTGTCACCCTCCGTATCCTTGACCGTGCAGGAGAACAGGGGAGGAGATGCCAGTGTAGAGCATTAACTCAGCCACCTTTGTTCCCACCCTCGCTGACTGCTTCGAGGAACCCCGGGGGTCTGTGCAGTGTTGCTCTCCTTTTCCGAAGCGCTGTTGGTTCTTCCCTTCTCTTCATTATGCTGGGGTTTTTACCCTTTTTTTTTTGGCACGAAGTCAGGATTATTGATCTGCCATTCCCTGCATTGCTCTCAACTTCTTCAAATTCAGCTTGGTATTCACTACCTGCAGTTGTTCTGGTATTGTGTTCAGTTTAACGATGAGCTGTAGGTTGGTGTTAACAGTTCACCAGTTCAGCCCACGATTTTTCTGGAGTCCTTCAGTGAATGGTCTCTTGTCCAGTCCTCTTCCTCTCTTTCCCATGCCAACCTTACTGGTGGGTTATAACATTTTTACTGCCACTTCAAATCAAATCAATCCCTTCGACCCATCCCCTGTGAAGGAAGGGGGTGAAGTACTTTGAGTCCCCTTACAGAGAAAACTGAGGCTGTCAGGGACTTCGCTTCTCCGAGTCCTTTTTCAGCCCTCGTCCCTAAAGACTATTCTGTGAACACAAATGTTTGAATGGTTCTTGGGGAGGAAAAAAAGTGAATAATCTCTTTTCCATGGGCATAGTTGATTCAGTGAAAATTAATAGGCTTAGACTGCAGATGAGGTGTTAGAAAGTACTGATTGGCGTCGAGGAGAAGGCAACCCTGGGGTGGGTGTGGAGCCTCCCTTTTTGGAGGTCTCGAAACAGGTTAAGCAAGTGTCTCTCAGGAATGTTTTAGGTCTGGCTGATCCTGCCTTCAGGCAGCAAAGTGGGCTAAATGACTTCTCAGTGTCATCGTTTTTCCCTGCTGTTCTGTAAGTGCAGCCCCCAAGTGAGGATCAAGCATCTCCCTGTGCCTTGGCTTTCCCCAGGACCTTTCCACATCCCCTGCATTTCTGTGGGGGAGCTCCCGCTGCCTGGTACAACCTGTGCCTGGTGCTGGCATGGTGGGAGGGAGGGGTTGGTGTGAAGATAGTAGGTCTAGTAGGAATAAAGTGGGAAAAATGGCAAGGATAAGGTAGAAAGGAGAAATTCAGTATTTTGTGAGAGATGGTGTGGATGGAAAAGGTAGAAAAGGAGATGACATAGGGTAAGGAAACATGGAGGGAAGAAGTGGTAGCAAGCACAGAGGGATGAGGAGGAGCCATGCGTCCTGTTGAAGGGTGACGGGAGGGATGTGGTGACAGGGAGAGAGCGAGTGACCAAGCCAGGGGGTTCACAGCTCTGGTTGGCAGCATCTTACAAGCAGTGCTTGGGCCAGGGTATGGGCAGAGCTGACAGTGTTGAATCGCCCAAGGCCGGTTCCCAACCCCGTCAGGGAACCAGCAGCACCGAGCCAGGCAGGGATTGTCCTGGGAGAGGGTCTGGCAGAGCATCGATGTGGCATCCCACAGGGAAGCCCCAGCTGGAGCAGCACTGCGGGATCCAGCCCAACGCCCATTGAGGTCCTTCTGCTGACTGGGAGCCCCCAGGAGCAGGGAGTGTTGGTTCAGGACCGTGGCAGGATTTAGGCAATGTGTACAAGACCTCTTTAATTTTGGATACGAATGTACCTCCTCTCTCCGGTGACTAGGTTGTGTCCTTTGTCTATTGGATCAGAGAGGCTTCCATAAGAAATGGCTTCCTGGTCGTGGCAGTCGGTGCTACAGAGGCACCCAGCCCAGCCGAGTGGGGGATGCTCTGCCTGCAGAAACCCTTCCCTCCTGCTGGCAGCAAGCCCGCCTGCAGCCATGCAGAGGGAGCAAGGGATCCTGACTCTGCAGCCAGGGCCACCTCCTGGGGCATGAGTCCTCTGCATTGAGGAATGTAATAATATTTGGTTTTCTGTATCATTATTTTTTTAGTCTGTTCTTGTCCTGTAAGCGCGATGTGCAGCCATGATCACTCACTCATAATGCAAGGGTCAGGGCAGTAGAAGTGCCAAGAAATGCCATTGTAGGATGTAGACAGTAAGAGCCAGGTCTTGCTGTTTTGCTGCTGCTTGAGGAGTTGCCTGTATAGCACGAAACAGGGGGAAGAAGATGGTAGGAAGCGAGGGAAGAGGCAGTCTGGAGCAGAGATGAGTGGAACATGCCCCTTGGGTGGATAATACCTGTGTCCCTTGCACAAAGACGAATCCTCCCGAGCTGCCCCCTGGTCATCTTGTACAGGGCACTGAGGAAGGCACCAGGGCTCTCAAGGTGATTAGTGTCTGATGAGGGACTCGTCACAGAATAGCGAGGGGGCCCCAGCTCCTCGTGAGGCAGGGTCTCTGCTGGCAGGGACCCTGCGTGGCTGCTGCTCTCCCGGTGGTGTCTCGGTGCCCGCCGTGCCCTTTGTGGGTGCTGTTGTGCCCTGGCAGGAGTGCCCGGGGCGAAGGACCCTTGCTTGGCCAGGGGAGGGTGGGTGTCCCAGAGGGAAAGAGGAAAAGACCACTGTGCCCAGTCTTAACAGAAGATCAAAGGGAAGGTTTTGGTGCATTCATCAGCAGGCCGCCTCCAGATTTAGCAACTGGGTGCCCCTCCAGAACAGCTGCCAGCATTTTGTATGTGCCCCCCACACTCATTTGGAGCTGCAGAAGCTTAGCTCCTTGCTCTCATTCCCGGTGTTGATCATTAATGCTGCAGTCAGGCCCAGCAATCCTCATCACAGAGGCTGCTCTGTGCTCAGCGCGCAGGACCAGCCTGCGCACCGTCGGGTCACTGCCCTGGGAATGTCACAGCACCCTGAGCCGTTCCCACCCAGGGTCGGACACAGTTCCCAGCAGTGCCAGGAGGTGTAGCTTCCCCAGTGCCGGCGGCCTGGGCTCCTCTGGGCCCCAGGAGCAGCCCGGTGAAGGCTCGATAATGCCGGCAGGAAGGTTATCTCTGAATTACTAGAAATATCACGAGACACGCTCTCTGCATTTCCTGTTTAGTGTTTTTCTGCGATTACTGAAATGATACATTAACCAAAAGCCGGAGAACTCCCAGTCAAGCAAACAGAGTATAAAAGTTATGAGATTGCTCAGTAAAGCCAGCAGGATCACGGGCACTGCAATGCCGTGTTGGTCTTGGTATGGGCAGTGCCCGCTGCTGCTCCGGGTGAAGCATGGGGTTATCTGGGAGCCTTTCCCGAGCGCTCCCAAGTCATAACAGATTGCATTGCTTCCCCAGAAACCTGAATTTCTAGAATTTATGGTGCTTGGCTTGATACAACTGCACTCTCTCTAGCGTCTTTACGTCTGTGTAGTGTTCTGACGTTTTCCTTCTAATACCACTGCGGATTAGAGAGGAAGACACCGAGAGGAAGGTAGATGAGGGACTGCCAGTCAAAGGCACGCAGCAGTTCATCAGTGCCAAGCTACCCTGTCCGATAGTTTGAAGTGTAGCACCTTGGTCTCCGAGACCCTTCAGGTTGGGTGAGAGTTTGGGGTTTGATTTCTTTATCCCCTTGTGACTGTAGGTGTTACCTGCCCCGAAATCCAGGCGAGCTGTGAATGTCTGTGGTTGTGGGTTGGTGGTTGTTGTTGGTTTAGCTCACTTTCATGACTTTGTAAGGCCTATTGTTCTTCCGTAGTGCAAGACTTAGTGCTACAAAACGTAGCACCATGTTTTTTTTGTAGTGCCTCCTTGATTTTGCAATGCCGGGGTGCTCGTGCATTCGGAATTGGTGCCGGGTTCTGTCACAGCAGAGGCTGCACAATCCCACCCCCACGACGACCAGCAGCCTGCCTTGCACCTTCCTAATGGGTATCACCATGTGAGCAAAGGGGTGACCTCTGCAAATGCCCCCCACCCAGGAACCCCTGTGAGCTGTGGGGGGCCCTTGGCCAAGACCCCCCCCAAGTGGCAGCAGCTCCTGCTGCAGCCCCAGGGGCTTTGCCGGAGCTGTTGGGGTGATGACCGGCATCCCCCAGCCCCAGGTGGGCTCTGAGCCAGTGGGGAGATGCAGGGTGGGATGCTCCAACCTGCACTGGGAACGGCTCCGAGCACGCAGCCCCAGCCAATTTTAGCACCGTCCTCTCCGACCTCTCCGGCCACAGAGGCTCTGATGGGCAGAGCTCTCCTCTCCCCATGCCCAGGAGTGCCAACAAGGACCGTTTGCATCTCTGAGTGAGTGGAAATGCTGTTTGTCTCCTTCGGCTTTTGAAGGCTTCCATGCACACGACTGCATCTGGGCGAATCGCCGGCACTCCTTTATTGTCGGCAGCGAGAGATGGGCATGGTGCATCTCCTCCTGCATCGGGCTCCCTTGAAGGACCTGTTCCTACGACCTGTGCGGACGTTAAAAGGTGACATTGGTGTGTCTGAGGTTAGGGGAAACGGGCCCCCTTTCCCCTCTCCCCGACAGCTGGATTTCTGCAATCAGTAGCTGGCAGGGAGCAGGAAGCATCATCCGGCTGATTCCCAGCCTGCCCTGTTCCCCAGCTCCTGCCAGCCCTGTGCCAAGGGGTGAGCCCGCACCTCTGGGCACCCCTGGCCTGTGCTGGGCTAGGCAGGAGCCTGTGGATGGGAGCGGTGCTGCCTCGCAGCCCCTGTGGCAGCGTGAGCACAGCCAAGCCACGGGTCGAAAGCGAGGGGTGTCCTGGGGTGCTCTGACAATTCCTCCCCCTGTCTTTACAATCTGCCAAGAAAATGGCCTTTTTTTTTTCCCGCAGCACGGGGATGCTGTTACAGGATTACCAGCAGGGCAGGCAAGCCTTCCGGGCGCACATCTGGATGGACACCAGATACAAAGCCTGCCCTAATCCTCCTGATTTCTAACATTGAGCTTTCTTGCTTGTCTCCCACACTTCCACACAGCAAAGGCTGTCCAGCAACCTCAGTATTTACAGGCTTCTCTGTACCGTAACCTGTGCGCTCCATACCCCACAATGTAGTCACGGAGGAGGAAGCCAGGCGGCTGGGGGGGCTCATGCAAGAGGATGGGACTCCCAAGAGGGAGCTGACAGCTGAACTGCAGTTGCCCTCAACCTCCTGCCATCCAGCACCAGACCATTATCCCTCCGCCGCTAGACTGGAAAATCAGGGGCAATTACACACTTCCCAGCAGCGCTCAGCGGGTGGCGTCATGATGATGAATGCACGGGAATGAGGGGCAGCCGGCACTGCCCATCTGAGCTCTGCCCCAGCGGCAGGACAGGCTCACCTCCAGTGGACTTGGCCACCAAAACCCAAACCAAGTGCCACTGATGGGAGTGAGCCCCACGGCTCGTACATGTCCCCGTAGCATGCTGGGGCACACCGTACCCCTTCTGTAGGACACTCTGCAGGGGTGTGTACCCAGACCCCATCCCTAGATCCAGTCCCGTCTCAGCTCCCTGTGCTTTGGCTCAAGCTGATGAACGTTTTTCCAGGACTCACTGGAGATGTGGTCACCGGGATCTTTTCCTCTCCCTTCTCCTTCCTGGTACTTCTCTACCTGCTTTCAGTTTTTTCCCTCCTTTCTTTGGCTTCTCCTCTGCAAATTTGTCATAAAGTCTTTGAGTTTGGTGGCTGAGAAACCAGAAGTGCCGAATCTTTGAGGGCACCAGCAGTTTGCTTTTGTTGTGGTCCCCTCGCCTTGCCCAGAGGGCCAGCAGGGAGCGAGCTGGCTGCCCGCTGAGAGCCCTGCCCGAGGCTGCTGGCCGTCCTTGCAGCACCAGGACCTGCGCTGTCAGGATGCTCTGTCCCAGAAGCCAAGGGCCGTGGTCTCCCAGGCTGCTCTGGCTTTGTGTGTCTGTGACTGGGACAAAGTCAGACCTGAGCGCAGCCACCAGAAAGGTAGAAACTCCACCTTTCTCTGGGACGTTTTCCTGGTGGACCAAAACTTTGACAGTGATTTGCTTTCTTGTGGTGTTTGAAGCACTCAGACAGGGCCGTGGGACGTGGCAGTGGTGGTGATGTCGACCACAGGGGTGTCCTACACCCTCTGGGCAGGTCCTTATGACAGAGTTTGTGGTGGGATTGAGCCACCCTTTGCAGTGCTGAGCCCTAGGATCTGAGTTTCCCTTTGCTTTTGTCCTGCAGTCCCACCCGCTGTCCCTGTGCAACACCAGCGAGGATGAGCACACCGAGTCGGGATTCATCACCATCGTCAAACTTGAACAGCCGGATCGGGACCCCAACCCCTGCCTGTCCCTGGCTAACAAGGTAGGTGCAAAAATGCCCCCAGTGGCACCAAGCTGGGAAATGAAACCCATGGTGCAGGGAAGAGTGAGAGCAGGAGGAGGCAGCAGGGTAGGAAAGAGCTGCTGGAAGGTAGAGAAAAGGCCAAGGATAGAGCAGGGTCCTTGGCAGAAGGGGTCCTTTGGGAGAGACGCTGTGCCAGCCATCCCCAATACCCATCCCTCCTTATTTTTTGAACTGCCCAGCTTTATAAGAATTGTGGAGTTTTCCCTACCCTAACTCCTCTGGGACAGCTCAGACCTTTCCCCAGTGTCCTGTATACTTTATTGCCTGGCAGCCTCCTGTTCTGCAGCCTCCCCTTGCTTGCTGGCCTGTCAGGGGGATCTGCGTTTCCCTGTGTCCTCTGTCCTGTGGGAAAACATGGACACAGAAAATCTCTTCTGCGGTCCTGTCTTTAAAAATAACACTGTAATACTTCACTGGATGAGGCACGTGAAGAATCAGCACTGAGCAATTCAGACAAATGCAAACAACGAAGCGGGACATCGCTCTTTAACAGTGCAGGCCACCCTCCACCCGAGAAAGGGACGGGGGCTCTCGGAGGTCTCCAGATTGGATCTTCTGCACAAGAGGTACCTTTGTGAAACAGCAGTTACTGTGTCAGAAGCTGAGGTCACTGGTACAATTCTCTGGTAATAAGGAAGTCGGGTAGGAACGAGGGTCATTTTAAGCCTTAAAATCTTTGTGTCTCTGATAAAGCTGCACGGATAAGGCTAACATGCGCTTTTTCTTCAGTGGTTCACTGCATCCTTTTATTGTCTCTGTACTAAATGTTATTTTCCACAAGCACTGTACAAACATGAAAAACCCCCTTGTTTGGCTCCTCTTGGCTTTATCTGGGTTGCATTCAGGTGACACCACCCCTGTTTGTCTGCTCTCTGCTGGTGGTGACGTGCTGGGGATGGGGACAGGGCCCTTTTCTGTCCTCCCTGCAGCTCGGCAGAAGAGGGCAGGCAAAATGGGTACCGAGCAGTTATTCCTGCACAGTAGTTTTTCACACAGAGGCGGTGGCAACCAAAGCAAGGAGAGGGAGGTGATGGCTGCGGTGGTTTGCCACCTTGGGGCTGCATGGGCAGCTGGGCAGCAATGCCTGTCCCTTTTGTGGACCAGGGTGGAAGCCTACATTTGGTTTGCTGCTGCTCTGGAGCTGGTGCCAGGCATGAGCACAAGCCAGCACGCTGGAGTTGTCCACCTGCTACCAGTTACCCCACATCTGGAAAATGGTCTGGTCCCTCCTGAGGGTTTTAGGGATGCATGAGGATGGTGGGATAGAGTGAACCCAGGGGCTTCCAGTGCAGCTTGCGATAGTTGTGAGAGCGAGGGCTCTGCAGGTGCCCCAGGGAGCACAGCTGGTTACTCCAGCTCTCCCCTGTCCACCCAGACGTGACCATTGCGTCACAGCGGTCCTGGGCTGCCGCATCTCAGGGGGGAGGATGCTGGGGGCAGGGCGGGTAGCAATGGCTTGTTTGGTCAGTGCAGCTACCATGGAGGTTCTTCAACAGGAGGAAGGAGCTTCAAAGACTCATCTTCCACTTAAGAACCTAAAGGGTTTAAAAACTGTTTTGCTAGTTTTGTCAGTAGATCACAGTGCTGGAAGTGCTGTACAGTAACACCCTCAGTGTGTTACGGAGGCCAGGCATCGGCCGAGGAAGGTCTGCAAAGGGAGGATAAGACATGGTGCATTGCTGCACTGCGGTCATCCTCACTAGCCTTGGTCTCTTCTCCAGGACCACCACGCCCCCCAAAGCAAAGAAACCCCTCAGTTCATTGCCATGCTCATGGCTTGGTAGATTCGTGGCCTTTAGTCATCACCGCTTTGTCAACAGAGCCAAATCGGACACTGGATTTTGAGATCCATCTGAATGTGACATGGGTTGCCCTCCTGCCTGCAGGTGGTCCTGCTCTAAGGTCTCTCCTAGGGAGGCTCACAGCTCTTCTCTCCCCAAACAGGACTAGTTTAGCCCTGAAATACAGGCAGGTGCTCCTTAAGCTGGCCACATCCCTGGGCCTTGCCTTGTACCTTGGTGCCTCCATACCCTTGCAATTGCTGTCTGGCTGCTTCTCCAACCTCCTGAAGCCTCTGCCAAGCTCCTTCCCTCCAACATCACACAGATCTCTTCCTCAAAGTCCCTGGACAACGCTTCTCCTTGAGAGCGGGGATGTAGCTGTGGGACGTGGCTGGTGCTCACTGGATCGGGAACCTTGTTTCCCTGGCATGTGGTTCTTGCAGTAGAGCTGTGCTGATAAAAACAGCCGTGTGCAAAGTGTTATCATCACCTCTGCTTTAGCTGTCACCCAACCAAGCTGTACACACAGACAGCCCCGTCCAGCCCAGCATGAGGATAACTCTACCAGATATCCAATGCACTTTTCTGCTTCTCCTCTCTTAAATTCTAGCACTACTTTAGAAGCCAATGCCAAAACCAGTAGGGGACGTGTTTGGTCTGCAAGGGGAGAGGAAGGCATGGAAAATACCTCTGGAATCAATTCAAAGGGATTTATTTTTCTTTCTGATGCATCGTTGGTAACTTTTTTGGTGTGTTTTTTTTTTCCCAAGCAAACCACTGATTGCAAGTCTGGGTGACAGACTGCTGAAACCTCCTAAACCATCCTGTAAACACGTATTTGCACCAGAAGTGCTTCAGTCCTCAGAGAGGGAGGTCAGCTGTGCCAGCTGAAAAGATCCAATGCAAAGACAGCAAACACTCAGAAAGCGATTGCAGGTTGTGCACAGCTTGGACAAAAATTGTGTCCTTTGCAAGAGGAGTCAGAATGATGTTGGGAAGAGTCACTTGCCCAGTCTCAGTTGTTCGTTTCCCCACCATCAGTGTCTTTAGCAGGATAAAATCTTTGTAGAGCTGTTCATTGTTCATCAAAGCTTGACTGGCCCCAACGGGTGGAAGTCACTACCTGAAAGTCCTGTTTCTTCTTTGGTGCTGGCAAACACTAAGGCTCCTTTGATCCCAGGCAGGACCCCAGTCTCTGATCCCTGCCCTGAGCCTCTGATCCCACTTTGCCAGCTTCCCCATCTACCAAACCCAGGAGAGTCACGTTCTATCAGCAACTCAGAGCTTTCAGCCCTGTCTCCATGGTCTTCCTGACCGCCTGCACCTCCACTCGCATCCTCATCCCTGTTCCCAGGCCCAGGCACCCAGAATTTCCCCGATGAGGTGCGTGGACATGACCAGCACCTGTGAGCGAGGGATGGAGCTGAACCTGCTCCGCCGCTGCTTGCTGCGCCAGGAATGCCCCTTCCCTTCGCTCAGCCGGCGCCCTGCGTTTGATATTGCAGCTGGGAAGCAGCGGCACTGACCTCTGGCCCCTGAGCTGGGGTTTGGCAATGCAGTAGGTAAACTGCTGCAGCAGCTCCGGCAGCTCCCTGTTTGCACAGGCGCTCAGGGACGCGCAGATCAAAGGGCTCCGCATGAGTAACAGCAGCCCAGCCCTGCACTTTGTTCATGTTCCCGTCTCCCTTTCACAAGAGGCTGCCTCTGCCTGCCTGGAGGGCTCAAAGGGCTTGGTGGGAGGACGTGGGTGACCCCGCAAAGTCCTCCAGGCAGTGTGCTTTGACCTCACCAGGTTGGCATGTATACTCATCTGGGTGGGTCTCAAAGCTGTACTCCTCGGACCGCAGCAACCGGTGGTCTGTGAAAAGCCATCCGACTCCTAATCCTAGCCCAGACCTGCAGCCCAGGCATTGTCTGAGCTTCTCCCTGATGAATGTGGGGGACGGGGACCGGGAAGAGCAATGTGTGTGTGAGCCAGGCCTATAGACAGCCTGTGGCTGATGTGGCCACGGTGAGAAGTGGGGACCTGCAGAGGTTTCTACTGTCCTGGGACAGGGGTTGCATAGCAGCCAGCAGGGCTCACAGGGCTGCAGATCCCTCCCCAGCAAATCCAGCTCTGAAGCAAAGGGGCACAGGGCACAGGCAGCTGGGGAATTTGGTGTTTAGGTTTCTGGGTTGCTGTGACTGCAAGCCCACCAACCAATTTGCCTCCACAACTCCAGAGAGAAACCGCCCATGGACCGCAGCGCTCCACCAAGAGCAGGCACTGCAGCTCAACACAAGCACTCCAAGGTGCAAACTAGTTTCTCAGTCTACGCACCAGGTGCTTCTTTCTCCCATGAAGAGCCGGGGAGGCAGATACATATCCAAATGGTAGACGTTAATACAGCTGTACAATACCAAACATCCACTGATGCTTCTGTTCTTTTGGACAGGCAAAGCTGGCAGGGGAGCGTGGAGCCCGTGCAATCCTTTTTGACATTACCGATGATGAAAGCGCTGCGGATCAGGTACAAACCCCATTGATATCATCAGCTAAACCACAGTGCCCCTATCCCACCCCAAAATGTGCCCAGGCCAGGACCCACCAGCCACCAACACCCAGTGGGAGGTCCCAGGAGGATCCTGCAGGCTGGCTTTGAATATCAGCTCTTAATCCAGCTCATCCCTGCGCGCAGATGAGGCTTTTCTCTTTTGCTTGCTCCGTGGCATTTCCAGATCTCCACACAGCAGAAGCAGGCCAGCAGTTTGCAAACAGCACCTTGCTGCTCTTAAAGGACATTGTCTGGTCAGTTGAGCTTTTCTCCCGGGAGCTGTGTGCTTCCCCCTGGGAAGTCACAGATGACCCGATCCCATCCAGCACAGACAGCCCTGGCGTACCTTAGGGGAAAGAGGATTTCTCGAGTTTTCAAGCCAAAGGCATGGCCATGCTGCTATGCTGTTGGTGGTACTCCTGCTGCAAGTTGGTTAGAGACCTCCAAAGGTCCCTTCCACCAACATTGCTGTCATCTCTGGAAAGGAATGGGTTCCCCGTTGAAATAAGGGATAATGAAAAGCATCCAGCATTGGATAAGAGGACAGGTAGGGGAGCTGGTGCCGGAGCTTATCAAAACTCTGGGCTGACTCCTGCTCACTGGATCCATCCCTCGTGATTCTTTCATGCACTTAGAACTTAATTTCTGATGCCAGAGAAATGCAGCAGCGAGTACGGGCCCATGAGGTGACGATGAGGTTGCTCAGCAAGGGTATGGGAAGTGATTAGTGAGTGGGACGGCCACCCTGGTTCAGGTAGTCCGGAGGAGAGAGTAGACACAGACCGTGGTGCCCGTGGTGGAAAACCGCCGGTATGATCAGGAGCCAACAGAATGTCCTGCAGCTCACCGAGGGAGGAGGGGGAGCACTGACGGGCCTCACAGGAGGAGGAGAGGAAGTGTTTCTGTAGCAAAGGCAGCACTTGGCAGTGTTGTTGGCAGTTACCACATGGAAGAGGAGAGACCAAGAACCTTTGCATGGGGGCTTGAAAGAGGAGCACGAGAGACACCAAGCAGTGTCCAGTTGTGCATGAGGAGGCACCACTGGAGGAAATGAAGAAAGCCATGCCGAAGAGTTGGTAAAAGAGGAAGAGCTTCCATCTGATTTCATCCTAGAGGGGTAGTGCAAGTCTGGCGGGACAGTGGGTCTCTAAAGTGTGTACAAGAAGCATCGGGAGGAACCAGACATGCCTGGAGCAGGGGACAGTTCTTGTTTCAGTCTGTTCTGGACCATCTTTCACTGTGTGTTTCTTTACAGCTGAGAAAGCCCAGAGGTCTGAGTCAGCCTGTGGTTCTGATCAGGGGCCACGATGCTGAGCTTCTCATGGGCGTCGTGAACAAGAACAGAGAGGCCCACGTGAAGATAGAGGTCAAGGAGCCACCAGCCTGGGTGAGAGATAGACCATTCCCCCTTCGTTCTGTATCCTCCCTCCCAAGCTGCTGTGCCATGGAACAGGACTTTCCCAAAGATGCTGAGCTGTCCTCCCCAGGGACGGAGATCACAGCCCTTCGCAGGAGCTGCCTGTCTGCAGCATTTGGATGACATGCTGTAAATAAAGGCTCAAAAGCGCTTTCAGCTTATTTGGTTTCTTTTGCTTAAACGTCATGAGTGAGGCAAGGGGATTCCCTGTCTCTTCAGGTGAGACCAAGCCTTGATTTTCTCATCTTAGGCTACCTTAGACCATGAGATGCTGCAAGGCAGTGAAATTCCATTCCTGCTGGGATGTGCAGAAAAGACTGAACCCTTTTCCTTTTACCTGTAAAGAGCAAGGAGCAAAGAGCTTGGCCAAGGATTGTGTATTCAAAGGCTGATGGTCAAGAAGAGATCGGGATTCCCTTGCCTAGCCTCTTAATTCCCACCCCTGCCACGCCAGAGTAATTTCTTTCCTGTTTTGTCCAACAGCCAGACTACGATGTGTGGATTCTTCTCACGGTGGTCAGCACTGTGGTTGTCATCATTTTGATTTTTGTGGTCCGCACAAAGTGCCAGCTGAACAGGACTCAGGTAGGAATCTCATGGAACAGATGTGTCTGAGCAAACAAACGCATGAAGGGCAGGAACAGACACAGTGAAACGCATGAAGGGCAGGAACAGAAGCCATTTGGGAGGGGAAAGGTGCCTCTGTGCGAACTGACGATGTGGCCACGTGAGGCAGGGGTGGCCCAGGGATGAAGGGAGTGATCCTGAGACAGGCTGGCAGTATCCCCCATGCTGTGGCCTTGCTCTCCTCCTGCTGCCCCACCAGCACTGCAGCCGGCAGTCCCAGCACCTTTCAGAGCTTGTCCCAGCACCACGAGCTGCAGAGCTGGTCCACAAGCTCTTGATTTTAACAGTCTTGTCTGTGTTGGTAGAGTAGAAGATTCAGTATTTTTAATAGAGACGAACAAATCAAATAATTGTCTTTCCAGAGTCAGATGTGCTTCCAGGTTTGAGAATACCCCATTTGTCCTATAGAAATGAGCCTTTGGGGCTCAGAAATTCAGCACTGCTGAGTGATTTGGAATGCCCAGTGCCAGATGTCTCCTGCTGGTGACAAAGCCTACTCTGGCTAAGTCAAGTTAGACAAAAAGTCACCTCTGGGAATAAGCATCACCCCCAAATTACTGACAATCCCATTTTGAAAATGGAAGGGCAATGAGAAGTGCGGCGATGTAAGGCTGAGCCTCTCCTTAAAGCCTCCTTTTTCCCGGGCAGGACTCCTTGCAGCAGCAGACCATGCGGGCCATCGGGCAGCTGGCCACACGCAAGTACCAGGCAAGGTGCCGGCAGGCGTCGCGGTGGGACTCGGCCAGCAGCTGTAGCTCAGCCCCGGTCTGTGCAATTTGCTTGGAGGAGTTCAGCGAGGGCCAGGTAGGCTGCGGGCACGGCTGCTGGTTAGCCATGTCTCAGAGCTTCCTGGCCACGGGCAGGTGGGAGCTGCAGTGGGAGCTGAGCAGTCTGGCAGGGGTGGGAGGCCCTTGGAATGTTTCCTTCAGCAACTCCTGAAGGCTGGGAAAGGACCGGCATTGATGGAGGTCTGCCTGCCCCTTGGCCGAAAAAGCCCTGCCCCTGCTGAAGTCACAAGCCTGCAGATTCAGATTCCGTGAAGATGGGTCTCCAGCTGTCACTGTAGGGTAAAATTGTAGAATCACAGAATGTTTTGGGTTGGAAGGGACCTTTAGGGTCACCCAGTCCAACTCCCCTGCAGGGAGCAGGGACACCTTTAACCAGATCAGGTTGCTCACAGCCCTGTCCAATCCGGTCTTGAATGTTGCCAGGGATGGGGCCTCCACCACCTCTCTGGGCAACCTGTGCCAGTGTTTCACCACCCTCATTGTAAAGAATTTCTTCCTGATATCCAGTCTAAACCTACCCTGGTTTAGTTTAAAACCATAACCCCTTGCCCTGTCACAACCAGCCCTGCTAAGAAGATTGTCCCCATCTTCCCTATAGGCCCCCTTTAATACATCCATGTTGAAACAACGGGGCAAAAGTGGGGTTTGCTTCTCCAAAGCACTCAGCCTGAAACCCCCCTATTCACAAGGGCTAGCACCTCTCTGGACGTTCACACCCCAGACCTGGACACAGTGAGCAGGACCAGAGCTGCCAGGCTGCTGCACAGCCTCCTCCATGCTAGGCTGGGTTACAGATTGCTTGCCGTTAGTCATCTTCCCAGCCTACAAGGCTCGCTTCCATCAGGAAGGACCCACCCAGGTCTGGACATGGTTCTCCTTGCTCACACTCCTCCTGTTCTCTCCACCTCTCTCTAGGAACTGCGGATCATCTCGTGCTCCCATGAGTTTCACCGGGAGTGTGTTGACCCCTGGCTGCAGCAACACCACACGTGTCCACTTTGCATGTTCAATATTCTTGGTAGGGCTCAGACACAGCATTTCCTGGCCAGGGACAGGGCTGGGTGCTGGGGTTGTGCCCAGGATGTCCATGTACTTTTGGGTGATGCATACAGTCAGGCGATGCGTCAGCAGGGCCAAGTGTCTCTGTGCACGTGGGTGTGCAGGGCGGTGTGTGCACAGAGAGGGGTCCTTGTGCACGTGAGCCCCCGCAGTGTACAGAGAGGTGTGGAGCTTGGGATGGGACCTGCACTGAAAGGAGGGGTTTCCAGTCCTGGGACCTGCGGGGAAGGGAGGTAGGATGTGAGGGTCAGGGCAGCAGGGAGGGTGCTGAATGCACAGGACCATCAAGATGGTTTGGTGGTGGCAGTGAGGAGTTGCAGGGCATGAGTGGGATGTGGGACAGTGCCGTGGAGGCTTGCTGGGACTGAGGCTGCTGCAGCTGGACTGTTGGACATATGCTGGATGCTCCCTTCTCTGGCCGGCCACAGGCGCTGGCTCCAGGTTGGCCCCTCGGGACATGGAGCCTGGACGGCGACTCCATCTCTTCCGCCAGCACCCAGGACATGCCCTTTACCACCTCCCACACGCATATCCTCAGAGGAACCTCAGGAGTTTTCCCCTGGAGCCAGCCCATGGCAACTCCTTCTTCCACTCTCCAGAGCTCTCCCAGCTGGATTTTGGCACCATCCACTACATGCCATACAGGACAGCCACCTCCCTGCTTGCGTGCGGCCACCCGTCCCCCCTGACTCCAGGCTTGCTGGGCCAGCAGCATCCCAACCCCTCGGCGTGTGGGCAGACGCTGCCACCCCACAGGACTTGTTCTCTCCAGCCCCAGCCCCCCTGCTTGGGGATCAAGGCAGCTCTGGCACAGAAGCAGCACCGTGCACCCACCCTGCGCCGGGGGGTTGGCCACGGGCACCAGCACAACAGCAGTGGCTCCGGGGAGAGCTATCTCACGGAGCACAGCGGGTACCTGGCAGACGGGCCAGGCAGTGACTCCAGCTCGGGGCCCTGCCACGGTTCCTCCAGTGACTCCATGTTGAACTGCACGGACATTAGTCTGCAGGGCATCCATGGCAGCTGCTCCACTTTCCGCAGCTCCCTCAGCAGTGACTATGACCCCTTCGTGTACTGCAGCTCGGAGGGACCCGCCACGGACAATGGCCAGGAGCAGCCGCGGCCGCCGAGGGAGTTGCGGCCCAGGTCCTTGGACCTGATGGTGCCTGGGGGTGCTGCTCCAGCCAAGCCCCAGGTGCTCAGCCACGTCCACTACCACCACCACCAGCACCATCACTACAGAAGAGATGCGGAGTGTCCACCCGGGCGGGCCGGGCAGGGGCCTGGGCAGCGCAAATCCCGGTACTCTGGGGCCAAGGTTGGCTTCCACAGCACTCGGACACAAAAGAGGGCTGAGAAAAGCCATAACTGTCAGCAGCCTCTGGAAAGCAGCGCTGTGCTACAGGAGGCAGCTCCAGCAGGACAGCCTCCCTGTCCCCAGCTAGGCCGGGAGCCCCCTCCTGCCCCCTCTGCTTCTCCAAACAGGTTGGACTTCAGTGTAGACGCCAACAGACAATCAGGAGCAGCTGGAACATCCACTGTCCCACTGCCCCCGAGACACAGCCTACAGAGCCGTCATCACCGAAGGAAAAGAAAGTGTCACCTGGAGCCCGACCCTGCGCTCTTGCCCGAGGACTCAGCATTGCCCAAAGCTTGTGATGCTCACGTTCCTCACGGCCATCCTGCTGGCTACCGCTGCTCGCCCGAAGTCCAGCCCTTGATCCCAAGCGCTCCCCTGCCCTGCAGCTCGGGCTCTCGGCCGCTCTGGAAGTGCCTAGTGCTGCAGTCCAGCTCAGAGCTGAAAAAGCAGGAGGAGGGGTTGTCAGGGCGGGAGGGAAACCACACGGTTCCTGCTGATTTCTCAGGGACAGGCACCCCCAGACACAGTCTGAGTCTTCACTTCCAGTGCCCATCTCAGCAGGGCAGCCAAGGTAAGTCTGGTGTTTGCCTCTTCTTGCAGTAGGCAGGAGAATGAGGGGGGGTTGCTGAGGGTTCTCTGGCTGCCAGTAGACCTGGTACCTTCACGCTGGGCTTTCCTACAGGACCACTGACAAGAAGAAGCATTTCAGAGCTCACCTGTCTGGAGATGGTGGCCTGAACGATTAGCAAGTCTGTTAATGAGTGCACCAAACCCTGCAGTCTCATTCTAAAATAATACAGATGAGAAATAAGGTGGCTGTTTTTAACTAAACACCTCTAGCAGCTGGAGTATCTCCCAAAGGAAGGGGTGGGACCAGGTTTTTCAGTGTCCTTACATCAGTCTGGATGTCTTACTGGCAGAGTCATTATCATTAAGGCTTATTGGGTCCTTGTCTTTTTAGCCAACCCCAGCTAACTGGAGTCAATAAGTAAGGACATGTGTGGTGGCAGTAGGAGAACAGTCTGAATGAGTTTATGGATTTGCACATTCCCTCATTTCTCACCTGCCTCTGTTGTGTGGGAGCTGCTTTTTAGTGTCTTTGGGAAATCAGACGTAATTAAAGTTTGGCCCTTGGCCTAACTGCTGTATGGCTCTCGCTGAAAATGTGTTTGAGATGAGGCTGTTTGAAAGAACCTGAGTTTAGCTCCCACGTCTTGCTCTCTCAGGCTCCTCTGAATACAACAACCTGCGAGTCAGCATGGGCAAGCGCTGGCTCTGAGCAGAGCCTGGCTCCCTTCCTCACCCTGCCACTGACTCACCGCAGGTCCTCGGGCAAATAATTTTGATTTAGGTACCAAATACAGATCTCACTGCCTAATTTCTGTTAAAATGCTGGCCTTAACCTCGTGACTCACCATGCCCATTGTGCCACGGAGATAATAACTTCCTCCCCATGCTAGTCTATCCAGCCCTACACCACACCCAGGCTCCCGGTGGTGCGGTGCCTGCCAAGGAGGCAGCCCGGAAGGGGGAGATGCCGGGTGGGACACGGCGCTGGCTGCCTGCGGCGCTCCGGGCTCCCAGACTCCCAGGAACAGATTTTTTAATTTTTTTTTCCCAGGCGCAGAAGTGCTTGACACTGCAGATAGGTGATACAGGATTTTATTCAAAGGGCCCAGGGGATGCTGCTGTTACAAGAGATAAGGAGGCAGCAGTGCAGAGATAGCTCGGGGTAGTTTGGGGTGCTGATGTCCCCTGAGTTGGAGGCGGTGGGCAGCGGTATCACCAGGACACAGCCCTCCCAGGATCACAGCAGAGGACCTCCGCAAGGAGAGAGCCCTCCTGGCATGAGCGCAGGCTGCTCAGGAGAGGCTTCGAGCTCCCATTTCAAAATGAAACTGGGAGCAGGAGCCTGGGCACCTAACACGGGGCGCTGGGTGCTGCAGTGTCCAGGGCATTGCAGGCGTCCGTGCTGTGATGCCTCTGTCCCTTCGTAGAGTCCCAGCGGCCCAGATCTGTGCCCACCTCCCGAGGGTGTGATGGGGAAGGCTCTCTGATACCTGCCCAGTGCCAGTGTGCTGTGCCGAGCATACGCAGCCTTCGTTCCCTCTTAGCCCCCTTTACCAGGAGCTGGAAGGACCGATGTGTTTGAAAGCAGCGTGACTCTACGTCTGTTTGACTGCAGTAGCTTCTGTGGATGCTTTCGGGACCAGCCAGAGAGAGAGAATCTCCTTGTGAGATTGAGAAAATACATACAAAGGAAGGATTTAACTTTATTATGAACTGAGGACAGTTGAAGAGTTCATGCAGGAAAGCCATCAAGCTGAAAACACTTTGGCTGACATAACACAGCCTCTGAGTTATAATCACATCGGTTCTTTATCTTAGAAAGGGACTGGACATAAATCAATAGAGAGCAAGTAAAAAGAGCAAAGAACAATCTTGGTAGACGGTCCCGTGTAAACAGGACACAAGGAATAAACCAGGAGAACTGCCTATGTGCCTCTAGATAAATGCTGTAAGGCTAAAAATATAAGTGGATTAATTAGAAAGCCCAACTTTAAATTAAAGTTTTGACATAAACTTTTCGGGAACCCAGCTTAAAAAGAAAACAAACAGTGGGACCCTGTAATTCCCACGTGAAATGACAGAGAGGAGAGGAGCGTTAAGGAGAGTGTAAAAAGTCCAATGACAAGTAACACAAAAATCCCCAATTGCGCCCAAGTAGGAGGAGGATGGTATTGGGGTTACAGTAACACTGCATGAACATGGGCTGCAAAAATGGAGCCTACGCATACTTGAGAATCTTCTTCAAGTAATACTAAAACAGGCAGTCAAAAAAGTAAGATGCTTTGGGGTGCAGGGATTGTTTAAAGCCCCAGAAAAGAGCTGGCCAAGCAGCAGGGCAGAGAGGGCATTTAGGAGCAAGACAAAGAAATTAGGAAAGATTCTGATGTGAAGCTAAGCACAGAGCCATGGCAAGGCAGGCCAGGAAAGACCTCTACGAACATGAGACGCAGAATGCAAACGTTTTCAGCTCTGTCAGAAGGGTGAAGGCTGCCAGAAGCTCTGCAGGTCCAGGGAGTAGTGCAGGTCTAAGAGGGATGTTTAAGGGCTGTCACTGCATAGCAGAAGAGCAAATTGAATTGATTGCATTAGTGATCAGCGTGGAAGTGCTTGAGGAGGTTCTCACCCTGGCACATCTCCGTTCAGGGCGTGGGGTAGAGGATCCCCCATAAATCAAATCATCAGTTTGAGCATTTCGGAAACGCATCAATAAAGTGGGAAGTAACAAATTGCCAGGGCTACAGATTGGTCACCTGGGCATTGTGCAGGGGCTCAAGCACAAACCTGCTAAAGCACGAACGTGGACTGCAAATCTGTTACCCATGCCCAGAGCCAGAAGGAAGAGCTGAGGGCAACATCAGCTGGAAATAGCTGAGGCCACAGAAGGATGAGCCTGACTTTCCTGCCAAGCAAATTGTTAAAAATTCAAATACAGGGTCTGACTTGTAGGCACATGGCTAAATGTGAAAACCAGGGGAGGAGGCAACACAACTTCTGTAGGAAGAGATAACACCTCATAGATCTTTTAGGGGAATGAAGCTCTCAAAGCATACAAGGGAAGGGGTAGTCATTGGTAAATAACTGGCTAAAAAATAGGAGACAAAGTGCAGATCAGTCTTAATGAAGGGAAGGTACTCGGAGAAGGAGGAAAGTAGAGTTCTCCAAGTGTCTGCACCTTTCAGCAAGCTCCTAAATAACCTGGACAAGGAGTGGAGATAGCAAAGTTTATAAAAGACAAAAATCCTACAGGACTGTTGGCTTTAAAATGGGTTACAAAGTGTTACAGAAGGATCTCCTGTTGCTGAGTTATCGGGCAATAGCATGGCGGATGAAATCCCATGTAAGGAGTGCAAAATGCCACACATGAGCAGAACCGCTTCTAAGTAAAAATCCAATCATTATTAGGAGCTAGATGGGAGCAAACAGGGGAGGAGCAGAAAGTGCCATCCTGCAGCTGCGTGAGTGCGGTGCTCTCACAGCTAGCATCCGCCACTGATCACCGCTTCTCCGAAAGGGTGGAGCAGGCCTGGGAGAAGTGCAGAAAGGTACTGGGTACAATCACAGTGATGGGGTTCTTCTGAGAAAGCAGAAAGAATGTGGGAAAAAGATGATTAGCAGAGGATATGAAAGAGAGGATGTGAAATCAGAAGGCAGATAAGAGAAGACTCACTGGTGCTTATAACAAAATAAGTGGTGGCATCAAACAGGAGCCAGAAGCTTTAAAACACCCAATAAGGTAACTCACACTGTGTAGTGAAGCTGGTGCTCATTGCCCAAAGGATGTAGGTGCTCGAAGTAAAATGGGTTTGAGAGCCTAGATCAAGAGCTATCAAATGCAGAGATGCAAATACTCTCTCTGGCTCAGGAAGTCCCTAAACCAGGGTTTCCAGAAGCTGACGGTGCTCCTGCGGGATGCAGCACCCTCCAGGCATGTGCTTACCTCGCCCAGCTGCAAGGTGATGTTGAATCTTGGTCCACAGCCCCTGGAGAAACTCCACTTGCGCAGGCAGTGCCGTGCACTGGCATCACAGGGAATAACACTGCCCGCAGCCATCGCCAGGGCACCACAGATGATCCCAAAGATGCTTGCATGATCTTGGAGTTTATGCCGCTTCCTTGAGCACCTTCACCAGCTTTTCTTGGTGGCATTTGCATAACGATACATCCCTGCCTCTCTTGCCGGGGCGACTAGAGCTGGGCGTTGTTTCACTGAAGAATCAATCCTCAAGCGATGCTGAATTGCCTTTTAGGAGAAGCCAGCTAACTAGCAGTGAATTACAGCTAGGTGGCTACCTAGGCCACCCCAGCATGCATGGATCTTGTACTAGAACAGCCAGATTACTCCCAGTACAGTCTGATGAAATCTCTCTCTGGGAAATCTCACCTTCTGCAGCACACTGTCAGCATCCCCCCTCTCCTCCACCTCCTGCTCATCCTCTTAGCCATTCCCTTTCATGTCATGTCTTTGATCTCTAGAGAGAGGGGGAAAGGGATTAGCGGGCAGAAAAGACCATCGTTAGAACCGAATACCCAATGAACAAGATTTCTGTTGTATCACCAAGGTGCACTCCTTCAGGTCATTGCCCCCCGCGGGTCTTGATGGCCAGTTCAGCAGCTGAGGCTTACCCACTTCTCCCAGTTCAAGACCTTTCTGTTGTGTAACAGGGGACAGTTTTCAGAAAATATTTTAATAATGTTGAGACTGAGGGCATCTAACTGATCACGGGGTGATTTGCATTGCACGTAAGCTGGGGTACCAGAGCAGCAGCTGGCAATGGCTTATTCAACATACCGGTGGCCCGAATCACAAATGCCAGACGCACTCAAACTCTTGTCTTCTGGCAGTCTGGCCATGCCTGCACACATGTATAACACTGAACCACAGAATCATGGAATCCCAGGTTGGAAGGGACCTCAAGGATCATCTGGGCCAACCTTTCTGGGCAAAAGCACAGTCTAGACAAGATGGCGCAGCACCACACTGTGTCTGTGCATTCATTTTCCTATGTGTGTTCTTCTTCCCATGTTGATTAGCTACATTTTCAAAGCAGAATTTCACTTGTTTGTTTTCTCCCCATATATTTCCTTTTCAGAGCTCCTGTTCTTATAGCTGGTGAGCTGTAACAAACAAGAATGTGCTGTGACTGTTTTGAAAAGTTGTTTTGAATTGCTCTCTGTGGATATTTATATGGGAGTTCGTTGCCTTTTGATCTCAGGAACATTCAGGAAAAGGGAAATGTGAAAAATAATGCACGTGTGCCTTTACTGGGCTATGCTGACCCTGCGTGAGAGCTCTGGGCAGACCCGAGAGGCATCTGGGACCGTGGTGTGTGTCAGCTCTCCATCACTTAGAGAGAAAGGGAAGATCTGAAGCAGGAACTTGAGTGCCCCCTTTCCAGGCAGTCCTTACATTGAGCGTTTCAGAGGAAATGCTCAGTGCTTGCCTGTCAGTAATTCAGCAGGCAGAAGGGGCTGGTGAAGAGCATGAGCTGCAGCCCTTGCTGGCTGGGTGAGGGCCAACATTGGTGGCCAACCACCACTGCTTGGGTTTGGCTTCTTTTGGGGACTTGGAAGCAATTTGTGCATCCTCTTGAACACCATGAAACGCAGGTGCCATCCCTTTCTCGCACGCGCACATCACTTGCAGCCTACTTTTGTTGTCTGGAATTTCTGTTGTTGTTGCCTCCTGTCCCTGGAAGGTGCTGCTGTGGCACTGTGTGAATATAAATGATTGTTATTTTCTGTTGCTAATGATTTTTAAAACGGCTGTACAGATTTGCCTCAAAGAGCAAACATGAAAAAGCCTCAAAAGCAAACACCTAGTAGCGATGTGAGTCCTGGGGCACCCCATGCCCTTGGCCTGTATCTGCTGAAATATTTAAAGGGTCGCTTGACGTCTTATCTTTACGTTTTATTGTGCTTTAATTTAGAGGAATAAACTGACTGGGGAGCTGGCCAGAAAAGCCCCTCCAAAATACTGGGAGAGCCTTAGCGCCTTTCACTGCAGCATCTGTTCTCTGTATTGCAGGGCCGAGGCCCCAGCAGCTGCAGAGTCCGGGAATTCTCAGCTTGCTGTAGCTGACACTTCTCTTTTTCATTTTTTTTGAATGCAGGATCTGAAGAGGAGGCCCAGGATGTCCACGAACACTCAGTTTAATAAAAACACTGGCGTGTTTGCTTACTGGAGAGCTGGAGCAGACACAGACATTTAGCATACCAGCCGTAGAGGAGCTCACACCCTGCTCTCTGCACAGGCAACACATAAAAACCAGCCCCAACCTGCATGGCCCACACCAAGACGCAGACTGCAAATAAGCAATGATGTGACACTTGTGGTCTCCTCACGTGTTCCCATGTTGCGATGGTCACCCAAACCCAGAGCCGTGTTCTCCAGGTGCCCTTCTCCTTTGAAGGTGCAGGCAGCCCATCTTCGTCCTGTGGCACCTATCTGCATGGGCTGGCTTGCTCAGAGACCGGTCTTGGGAGTCACCAGCTGGAGAGCTCGTGGAGTGAGTGCAAGCTGCTATTTGGGCATGTTCATGCCACAGAAGGTTTTGCTAAACACTTAAAAAATAAACAAGCCTTCGAGACCAAAAGCTGCAGAAATTACTTTCTGTGGCCTGGTAGCTCCTGACTTCATTTCCTCAGTTAGGTCAAAAGCCAGACTTCTTCATTTAACTTTTCCACTCTTATTTCAGGCACAGGAACAAGCTGTTCTCCATCTCACCACTCACAGGTCTGCCCTGCAAGGTGCTGCTTCTGGCTTCATTGGAAACCAACAGCTCTCACCACTTTTTTGATCGCTTCATTATCCCTCAGCTGATGCCGTCTCAGCCATTTGCTGTATTTTGCCAGCAGCAGGAGAGGTGAAGACACAGGGACAATGTCAGCATTTCTGGGAAGGAGCTGGGGCAGACTCTTCCCATTGCAAGGAATCCACCCTCTCGCCTGGCAGCGAACGAGTCTCTCACTCATCCTCCAGCTCCTCCACCTACCCTCAAAAGGGGTGTGATGGCCCGCCCTGTTCAGAGCAACTCATTTGTTGATCGTATTTCAAACCCGAGATGCCCCCTGCCCCAGAAGTCATGGAAAATCCTTGAGTTCACATGGCTCCTGCTTCTCCCCTTCCTCCCTCATTTCCCCAAAACACAGCAAAAATTCCCAGCAAAAGCATCCATAATAAATGCAGAGCAGAGCCCCATCCGGCACCCAGCCTTATCCTATTTCTAAGACACCTGAAATGACCCTGCAAAGGAATTTTTCGGAACACCCTTCTGCCTTTTCTAACATTTTGAAAACTTGAGAAATTGCTAGGCTCTCGCTTTAGTACTTTTCCCCCTCCCATTTGTGGGGTTTTTTTTTGAATGTCACTAGTTTTTATTTCCCACGTCTCATAATTTGGGGACATTCAAGTAAAATAAAGCCTGCCAAATTCAAAACATACAGAACCCAAACAGTTTTCATACAGCAGGGAATGAGACTGTCAAGTTCATTGCCCTAAGTGATGAATCAGGCCAAACAATTACCCAGATGCCCACATGAGGCGCACGTTGATGTGGCATTGAATGTTTGCAGTGTTAGTGCTGCTGAGGCGTTGGTGAGGATACGAGCTGAAGGTAACTCCTGACAGCTTGAAACCTGGCGTAGGGACAGGCTTCCCCCGTCTGTTCAGTGCTCAGGAAGCTTTCTGTGCCTTCCTTTGAAGCAGCAACTTCTTCTCCAGTTCAGCAGTGCACCGGTTATGCAGTCCCAGCTCAGGATAATCCTGCCTCTGCCTTCCTTGGTGAGGAAAGCTTTTAAGGGGGGTTGCTGCCCTTAATCTTTGAAAAAGGCATCTTTGGCCCAGCTGCTATCAGTCACATTCAAGTGATGGTGTTAAAAGTCAGCCCATAGCCTATTTTAAACAAAACACTATTCCCTCACTAGTGTTCATTTCTCGTCTCCTGTGACTGAGCCACCGCAGGACCTTTCAGTCTAGAGAAGAGCCGAATTTTTTTCAGCAAAGAACCTAGCAGAATTGTATTTTAATCTTTCCAGGCTCTTCTTGCTCGTCCTACAGAAGACACAAGCTCAGATGTTTTCTCCCTTGCAGGGGAGTCAGCCTTAAACAAGAGGAAGAAAACCCAGGAGCAGGTCTAGATTCCCCCTGTTCAACTTCTTGCACACATGGTCCATGGCTTGTCTCAACCAGTTCCCCATGTCCCTGACCATCCTGGAGAGCTTGGGTGACTTTACAGAGGGGAGGGTCATGAAGTCCAGGTGCTCCCACTGATTCCTTTGGGAGTCAAGAAGGCTGGGAGCCTCCAGGGATGCATTTCACTGCCTCAAAGGAATGAACATCTAGTTTGCAGTCTAAAAGTCCTCCTCTCTTTCTCTCCTTATCCTTAAAAAAAGGGAGGGCTCTGAATATGCAGCAAGCCCCAAGCTTCTTGGAGAAAGTGGTCAGCACTAATGCACCCTTTCCACTCCCGACTGCAGTATTACCAGGCTGCGCAGGGCAATGCCTGCTTTCAAGTGTTTTCCTTTCCTGATGTTATGCTGCTGCTCCTTTTCATCTAGAAAACGGCCATCCTAGATGCTGGGCTCCCTCCCTGGGGCTTGCTGAGCTGAAGGAGACTGTGCAGGTCTGCCTCGGTGGGTTCTCAGGTGGGAGGAGAGGGAGGAACTCTCCGGGAAGGTGGTTTTTAAGATCCTCTTCAGTGGAGGGACTACCATCCTGGGCTGCCTGGAAGGGAAGAAGCAGTATCTGAGATAAATGGGGAACGGCTCCTCTCGGTTCCTGCACCTCTCACGTCTGGGCAATGCTTTTGAGTGCTCAGTATCCTTGGGCTCCGTCGCCAAAATTCTTCAGCGCCACCACAGCGAAGCAGAGCGCATTTTCCTCTCTTGCGTCCAAAGTCCCAGCTGAAAACCAATGGAAGCCAGAGGATCCCGAACTCCCGCTCTCCGGAACCGAAGCCCCAGCCCTTCCCCAGGCACCACCAAGGGCCGGGCTGGTGGGACCTCCTGCACAGAGCCTCTGCTCCCCTTACAGAACCTTCAGATCCTTTTGAAATGTGAATATTGTTTTTTTGTTGTTGGTTTTTGTTTTGGTTTTTTTGCCGAGTCTGTCCTGGCTCTTGGGGCTTGGGAATAAATTATGACACACACACCCCAAAAAAAAGGAAGAATACGTTTTATATATATGCAAACCTGTATTTATGTCCGATAGAAACAAAGATGTGTGAATATGCTGATATGCTCAGAAATATATTTATTTACTAATATATTTATCCATGTACCCGGTCTGCTCGCCTGGTTTGTTCGTTGTACCGAGCCGTCGGGGCTGTGCCGACAAACAACGGCGCTCGGGCCCCGGCTCGGCCCGGCGCGGTGAGAGGGGCCGCGGCGGGGTCAGCCCCGCGGGGGCCCGGGGCCCGCGCGCCCCGGGCCGGGGCCGCTGGAGCCGCCGGCACCGCCAGGCCTGGCCCGGCCCGGCCCTGCTCTGCGCCTGCGCGGCGGAAGCGCGGGCGGTGGCGGGGATGGCGCTGGAGACTGTCCCGAAGGACCTGCGGCACCTCCGCGCCTGCCTCCTCTTCCCGTCAGGCGCCGGCCCCGGCCCGCGCCTTCCCCCCCCGGCCCGGGCCCCCCCCCGGCCCTTCTCCCCGCCCCTGTCGCCCGGCTCGGGCCTCCCTCGACTTCTGGGCGCTTCCCCGCCCGGCCGGGCCGTCGCCCCCCTTCCTGAGACTCCCTCCCCCCCCGGCCCCCCCCCCGGGCCCCGCGCCCCCCCGGCCCGCCCCCCCCCGGCCCCGCGCTGACGCCTCCGTTCCCCCTCAGCCATCGAACAGTTCGAGTACGATGGCTGCGATAACTGCGATGCCTACCTGCAGATGAAGGGCAACCGGGAGATGGTCTACGACTGCACCAGCTCCTCCTTCGACGGGTGAGTGGGGTCTGGGTCTGGGCCCAGGGTGGCGGTGTTCCCCGGGGCTCCTGGGGACGCTGTGGTGTCACCTGGCCGGGAATCGTCCCCTCACCCCCATCCCTCCTGCAGGATCATCGCAATGATGAGCCCTGAGGACAGCTGGGTCTCCAAGTGGCAGCGAATCAGTAAGTGGTTTTTCCCAGCTGGTTTGGGATCCTGAGATCCCTTTTCTCCAGCAAACCCTTCTCTGGGGCCGTGGGAGCTGCTGTTCGGGCTGCGGAGCGGGTTTCTGCTCCTGATGAGGGGGCATCTGCGCTGGCAGGGCTGCTTGTCCACCTGGCTGCTGCCATGCAGGGTAACTCGGTGTTTTCTTTCCCCCAGGTAACTTCAAGCCAGGTGTCTATGCAGTGTCTGTGACCGGCCGCCTGCCCCAAGGTAACGCTGCTGGCTTGGGCCACAGGGAGGCTCCTGCATTGGTGGCAGCTGAGGGATTATTCTGCACGTTAGGTGCTGGGGCTGTAGCCATCTCCGGGGTGACAAACTGGGCAGTGCACTGTGCTGTACCTGTGCGATGAAATCAGGATTTGGGGTTCAGTGAACACTGTTTGTTGTGAGCAGGGCACACGCCGTGCGGGTGAAGGGATTAGCAAGGTGGCTGCAGGAGGGCGATGCTGAGGGGAGGTGGTTTCAGGGTTCTGCAGCCATTCAGCGCTATGCCTGCCAGAAGCTGGTATCGAAGAAGCCGCTGACTGACACCTGCAATGCCAGGCAGGCTGTCAGAGGGGTAAACTGTGATTAAAGGGTGCCTCCAGAGAGTGGGCACATCTCAACCCCTTCAGCTACAGGGAAACGTAAAGGTTTGTCACAGAAAAGAGTTCGGCAGGACAGGGTGCTGTTACGGCAATCTCGGTGAGCAGATGCCCCTCTCCATCATGGTACTGCTCGAGGGCTTATGTTAAGCTGGGGTTTGTGTGTTTCTAAACAGAGTGGAGGGTGTAGAGCGTTGGCCTTACCTCTGCGATGCAGGAACTGCATCATCCATCAGCTGAGAGCCCCTGCCCTGCGTATAGCCCCTCTGTGCCCCTTCCCAGGAGTGCTGCAATTCTGTGTCCCCGGGGTGAAAGCTGTGCTTGTGTCTGGAATCCCAGGCTCTGTATTTCTGACCTGAGCTCTGCCATCTGCCTTGGGAAGGAGCTGGAACATCACATGGCTTGAAGCTGGCACAGCTCTGGGCACGTCCGAAATCACTGGAGTGCCACAGGTGATGGTGTGAGCTCAATGCAGCGCAGGCAGGGAGCGCGGGGCAGCCGGCGGAGGGAGTTCAGGTGGGAGATGCTGCCTTTGACCTCGCTCAGCCCATCCTCGTGTCGCGGGGAGGAGCGAGGGGACTGGGGAGCGCTGTAACCAGAGGGTAACCAGCAGGCTGCGCTCAGGGGCCATGCAGGCTGTCATGTCCTTTGGTGCGGGGCGCTGGTGAGAGCCTCAGCTATCCCTGTTCTTGAAGGGGTGCTGGGAAGGTGGGACGTTCAGGCAGGTCACAGAAGTGACTGAAAGATTTAAGAAGTACCCTGAAGAGCTTGACCTGTTTGGTACAGTTGTAATCAAGTATTTTCCGGTAGGAAATAATGTAAATAAAATCTCCCCCTGGTTCTTTCCCAAGGCAAAACAAGAACTGATGTTTGGGGGCTCTATCTGGGCATTTAAACCAGAAGAGGGACCACTCTTAACAGTTCTACTAGGAGGAATGAAACTGTTTGTCCCATCCTCGATCTCAGGACAGAGCAGTTGGGTTTTTGCAGGGCTCCTTGTCCCTAGTGAATACTGAAATGTGTTTGTCTCCTTTCTGCAGGGATCGTCCGAGAGCTGAAGAGCCGTGGTGTGGCCTACAAGTCCCGAGACACAGCTATAAAAACCTAAGGGGCTCTGGTGCTGCCCGGAGGATTCCCCGGAGAGGCAGCGGACATGCAGGGCACTGCTCTGAAACCTTTTTAGCTTTAGCATGTGGGAAAGCGAGCCTGGACTCGGAGCCTGCTGGCTCGGCTCCTCTCGCTCAGGACCTCTGGACTCTGCCATACCACGGCCTGCCCACACTGAGCCTTGACCAGGGGGAGGGCATGCGTAGGTCTGGGAAAGCGGCATTTAATGGTGATGTGCAAGGTTTTTTACAGTTGGTGTGGAAAAGAGGTGAGCTGGGGTTACGGCTGTGTAGATGTTTCAATAAAACCTACTGCCTGGTCAGAGTTGAGTCCGTCTGTAGCCTCTGTTGCTCCTTCCACCTGCTGTGGGGAGTGGATGCTGTGGGGAGGGGTTTCACGCTGCCAGACTGGTTAGAGCCTACGATTGCCATCACTTCGTATGCCATGGACCATGTTCCTGCTGCGACGGGGAGGCCCTGCCCTGGCTGAATTGGGGTGTCCTTCGCTGTAGGAAGAAGCAGAGGAGTGATCTGTGCCTTGCTGACAGGTGGGTGGGATAGGTGAGGTGACGTGAAGTGTTTCACGAGGAGGTGACGGTGCCCTGGGCCTGCAGGGTGCTGGACAAGGGAGGTGGAAGCAGGCTTGAAGGCTCTTCGGCTGGGGGATGAGCCTGTGGCTGGGAGGCCTTGCAGAGGGGAGGGATGGGCAAGCAGGGGTGGAAACACCCATCCAGCCTCCTGTGTGGAGGGCTCTGGCTGGCTGGCAGCTCCGATAGCATCTGCATTGCATGGGCTGCCGAGAGGGTCGGTCTCCTTAGCTGGTGGCTCTTGCTTAATTTGTTCTGTTCCAGTTCAGCAGCAGCCCCTGGTCACAGAGGTGGCTTGTTCAAGGGCAGACTCCCAGGTCAGTAGCTCTGTGAAATAAGCATTTTATTTGTTTTTTTTCCTGAGATAATCCTGTAGCTGGAAAGCTTAATTGTTCTCTCTAGACGGACAGCGGGAAACCAGTACAGCCTGCAAATGGCATTTGATCTGGGATGAAAGCAGCTGCAGCAAAGGGAACGTGTCGGTGTTGGGGCGTGATGCTGTCAGGAGCACGGTGACGTGCTCTCTGTCCTGCTCTGGTTTGTAGAGCTGGCACCGAAAGAGTCCCACGCAGTACAGGTCAGCCAGAGCATGGCTGCCTGCAGGGTTTCGGAGCAGAGGTGTGGCTGGAGAAGACAGCCGTGAGCACAGGGGGTCCGTGAGGGGGCCGCAGCGTTGGTCGAGATGAAACACTGCAGAGAAAGACGTCTTAAGCCACATTTCTCTTGGGGACTTGCAGCCATGATGCTGAAGTCAAAGAGAATTTGCTCGGTGCAGACCAGGACCAAGTCAAGTTGGTGGTGGGCTCTGGGCTCCAGCGGACGCCTCCCAGTGCAGATCGCCTTTTGTGGGAAGGGTTGAGAGTGCTTCAGCCCCTGGCTGGGGGTTAGAGCTGCCTCTTGGGAAGATGGAGGAGTGGGTTCATGTCCTTGGGCAGAGGAGGGAGTTGACCGTGACTTTCACACATCCCTGGTGAAAGCACTTGAGTTACCTGAAAATGATCCTCCAGGCTTGCTTGGTCACAGAGACGGGGCGGGAGACGCACCTTGGAAATGCCCGGGTAGGTCGGGTCTGTGGGAGAGAGGTGCAACTGTCCTGGCAGCACAGGGCATGACTCCACAGGCTGTCAGGTACAGACGTTTTGGGCATGGACCTCTTTGCCCTGGTTGGCAATTTTGGACCGCCTGTGCTGTGAGAGGCACGGGGTGAGCTGGGATCCCCCTGGGGTGCATTCATCCCCTGCAGAAGGGTCCAGGAAAGCTGCAGACAGTGCTGTCTGGACAAAAGCGTGAGGTGGACGAGAGCCGACAAGGTTCAGAATGAAAGGGGTCAAGGAGGATGAGGTGGGCAGTTCTTCCTCCAGCTGGAGGGAGATGGGTCCAGGGAGTGAGGTTTTGGCTCCAGCCAGGCTGGAAGGATGTTGAGGATGATAGAGATCAACTACCCCAGCCATGCCCAACCCTTTCAGTGCCACGGGGTGGCAGCATGGCTTTGTGGAACAGGGCTGGAGCCTGGCGATGGGCTGGGGTGAAGCTGCTGGTGATGGACCTGAGCAAGAGAGACCTGACGCACATCTCCATTTTCTGCTCCATTTCACAGCGCCTTTCGCTCCCAGTTGGCTTCCCAGGTTGCATCCCCCTTCCTTGTCCCCACGGGGATGGGGATGGCCATGCTGGAGCTGCTCCAATGCTGGAGGCACACCAGGACCCTTTCCCCCAGTCCCAGGCCACCTTGTTTCCTGGCCCCACAGTGCAGAGGAGGCGACAGGAGGGCTCTGCGCAGGACCCCGGGCAGGATGGACTTGTTTGGCTGGGCTCCCGCTGTGGGTCTGCAGGCACGGTGGTTTGCGTTGCCCTTCCTGGCACGCTGCGGTCTTGCAGTAACGCAGTCACCACCCAGGGCTGGGAACCTTCCTTAGGGAATCGTCCCTGGGGAGCAGCATGTGTTGTCACTGTCCCGCTCGGGGATGGTGAGGGGGCTTGTAAACCCCACAGGGACCTCACCCCTTGCTAGGAAGTGGCAACCACTCTGGGCTATACAGAGTTAAGACCAGTGGGGGCTGCAGTGCTTGTGCAATAAAGCCAGAACAGCGAGGCAAAGGGGCTGAACGCTGGTGGTCTTTCAGAGGGAGCTGCACCAGCAGCCTGCAGCCGCTTGCAGTGCTTCCAAGAATCCGGCGCCTCTAACCGGGCTGGTCCAGCTGGGTGAGCCTCTTCCCTGCGAGCTTGCTCACTCGCCCACGGATGCACCACAGCTCCAGCCCACGCCACCCAAGTGATTCATTGCTCCCAGGCTGCCAGAGCTGAACGTTGGACCTCTGCACAGCACCTGAAATGAGCGTTTCAGCCAGACTTCAGCCCCGGCGCTGCCAGGGTTTTGTAGCAGCAAAAAGCAAATGGATACAGAGCTTTATTTGCTGAGAAAAGTAGGGCAGGGAGCTCTCACGTTGAAGAAATTGGAGGAAAAATGTGCGGTGGCAGCCTGGGCTGTAATCAGGAGAGAAAGCGTCAACCGGGCAGGGAGCTGTAGATCTGAGTCAATTTAAAATGGCTCCTCCCCCTGCACCAAATGACGCTAAAATATTTCAGCCAGGCCTGAAAATCCTGCAGGTTTGGCATCTGAAGCAGCTCTCGGGCGCTGGGGGGTGTGGGGCAGCCCCCGGCAGCACGGGCAGGAAGCACAAGCCAGTGGATTTTTTCGTGCGGGTTTTGAGAACCGATACCCCAGCTCTCCCTCCGGGCAAGAAAAGTGACTTTCCAAAACCACAGAGCACGTGGTGTTTCTACGTGAAGCAGCTGCCGGCAGTGCTGGGAAATGCCGGGCCAAGCCATCCCCACCTGCGTGGGCGCCCCTCCGCATGCCGCCCCGGGGACAGGGGCCTGCCCACGCACACCGCTCCCCGCCGCCCAGGGGTGGCAGCGGCTCACGTCGGCCTTTGCCTCGCAGCTCGGGCAAGCTGGGCTGCAGATGAAGGGGGACGTGTGCTAGAGCGCATTGGGCTCTGGCCAAGGGGGCTGTGGCTGAGGCGGGGTGAGCCCCCCCAGTTTTGCTCCCGTGGATGCTCTGCGCATGCTGTGGCATCCCCGCCCTCCCCACCCCCGTGCCCTGTTGTCACCTCCATGCTGGCGTGAAGGCCCACAGGCAGAGGTGCTGCCCGGGGCCAGCTGCCGCAGCATCAGCCCTGCTTCACCCCAAATCTGCTTTCACTCGCTGCCTTGCTGCCTTCCACCTCCCAGACCTGGACTTTCCCAGGTGCCTCTCAGCCGTCCCTGTGCACTGGGGGGGGGGGCTGGTTACCACACGGGTGCGGAGAACCTCGGGGAGGGTGCTGGGGAGGGGGGGAACCCCCAAAGAAACCCCAGCTTGAAACTGTTTTCCTTGGAAACTGGCCGAGGAGACCTTGGCAGGGTGGAGGTGCAGGGGAAGGTGGCCTGGGTCATCCTCCTGGTACCTGCGCTGCCTGCCCAGGGCGGGGTGGGACGCTGCTGGAGCCAGCATGGCAAAGCCATGGTGCATGCCGTTAATGGGTGGCCCACGCTGCCCGTCACCTCTGCGTCAGGGCCTGTGGGCAGAAGCTGCTGAGGCACCTGAGTGTGTCTAATGCGGTGGGGAGAAGAGGGGACCCATGGCCACCTTTTGGCTGCAGCCGTTTGGACGGGTGCAGGTTGGGAGGTGCAGGCAGCTACAGAAGCTTTCAAAGTGCGGCAGAAATGGGAGCACAGCTGCCACGTGCACCAGCCCAAGATGCCCTGGTGATGGAGGCAGGTGGGCGAGGAACTGGGACGTGTTTCCTGCTGAGGGGATCTGCAGGGAAAACGAGGAGCTCTGATATATGATGGGTCCTCTGGGTGCTTGCCCCTCAGGAATTGCGGTGGAAGTAGGAGGCTCTGCCTTGTGAGGGAGAGACAGGCTGGTGGGCCATCGGTTCCTGGAGGAGGCCTGCAAAGAGCACATGGAGATGGTATCACCTCCCCTTTGCAAGATCAGTGCTGTCTGCAAAGAGGCCCTAAGCTGCTGCATGGTGGATACCTCTAGACCCACTGGTCTGCCGACAGGGTTGGGGTTGTGGTGGCTGGAGGGACGCAAGAAGCTGGTGGAGGGTCCCAAACCTCCTCCTGGCTGAGACCTCTCACTTTCCTGGTCTGTTCCTGCAGCTCTGCATCCCGGGAAGGGGAGAGGCCAGGGGTTGGTGGGGCAGAGTGGGATCTCGCCCTGACGGTGGAGGTTGCTGGGGGTGCTGAGGGGACGTTCCCTTAGGGCAAACGGCAAAGCAAGACTACAGCCAAAGTCGCAGGAGCGATTTGAGAACCTGACAGTATCTACCCTGTCCCCAGCTCTCCCGCACCTCCTGCTGCATCCTGGGTGGCACTTGTGCCTCCTCCTCCTCCTGGCCAGATCTGCATCACCCAGGCTCTGCCCAAAGCAGGTGCTGGCCTGGCAAGGACTTTTCTCCCACCAAGGGAATGTTCCTCCCACTTGGGCAGTTGCAGAAGAGCTGCTGAGTGCCCAAAAAGCCCTGGGACATATGCCGGGGTAGGACGTTGCACCTCCTCCAGTGGGTCCCCAAACAGCCCAGGCGTGTAGTACAGGGCAGGGTGTCAGCACACCCCGGTGGCTGCAGGATCCGGCCCCTTGGCCAGGCTTCGGTACTGCTCCCCCAGCATCGCCTGGCCCAGCCACTCAGGAGAGGAGCCATCAATGCCAAGTTCGGGGTGATGCTTCCTGGCACCCTGGGTGCCTGTCCCCCCTCCTTGGTGTCTACAGACCTTGGAGATGCTCAGCTTTTCCTGTGCTTTGTCCTGGGAGGGGGGGGCAGGGACCTCTGGGAAAGGAGGGGCTGTCACCACAGAGCTCAGCCCCGCATCTCCTGAACCCATCCTGCCCTGGGAGATCCACAGCCCGGTGGGGTGGCTCTCGTCCCTCCTTCCCCATGCTGGGCCCTGTTCTGGAGCAGCCTCCGTCCCAGATGGGCCCACCCTGGCACAGAGCACCCTGGGAGGTTGCACAACCCTTGGATTAAGGCAGGAAGGGGGAAAACAGGAGTCACCAGCCTGTGCCGCAGCAGTGCAGCACCGGGTGCTGGGGGGGGGGCGGCCTCTCAGGGGGCACCAGGGCCCCCCGACCTGTGGCCTCCCCTTCCCCCACCTGCGAGGCCGGTTGCAGCAGGTGACATGGAAAATGACGGGGCACTTTGTGCCCCGCTGGCGCCAGCCCAACGGTCCCGCGCCCGTCATTGGCGCAGACAGGCCGTGATTTGCCTATATATGGGCAAAGCGAGGCGCCTGCGTTAAGCCGTGTGTCCCCCGTGCCCGCCCCGGCACGTCACTTCGGCTTTTTGAGGTTTCCCTTTGCGCTCTCATTTGCCTCCCGCTTGCCGCCTCTTTCACCCGGCAGTTTCTAGTTGACTCACTTTTAACGGCCTCGCTCCAGCCCCGGCCCTGCTGGCAGCGGTGCTTGCCGGGGGGACAGGCGGGGCACGGGCACCGGGGTCAGGCAGGGAGCACACCCCAGCATCCCGCCCAGTGCCGCCGTCCCAGTGTCCAGTGGTGAAACATGGCTCAGCCCGATGGGGCTCAGCCCGAGGCCGGCCCTGCGGGCACAGCAGCCCCGCTCTTTTGGGTGCAGGGGTGGGCGCTCGGCCATGCTGCAGGTGCTACAGTTCTTCCTTACGCCCTGTTGTGCCTGGCAGGATGGTGGCAAACAATGCTCTGCCCATCCCAAAAGCTCTCAGGAGCTGTTTTGGGCACCCCTGATTTTTTTGGTGCGGTGGCAGCCCTCCCCGTGCTCTCCAGGAGCATCACCAGGTCAGAGCCCCCAGCTCCCAGGGCCTTTTTTGAGGCCAACCCATGCGCTGCAAAGCAGAGTGAGCCATGCCCATCCCTGCATCCCCTGTTCTCAGAGGGGATACAGTTTCTTGGGTGGGGAAGGAAGTCGTTAGACTTTAGCATTAACAGTGACACTGCTGGGGCACCGTGGCTCCACCAGGATCTGGCAGGCTGACGGCCAGGAGACACTACAGGCTAGCTGTGCCACGGGGGCTGTGGACCCAGTGGCTAGCAGAGTCCCTTTCCCACTGGCCCCAGGGCAGTGGCGTGGGCTCAGGGAGGCTTTGGGTGGGACCACTCCCTTCCTCCTCCTCCTCCTCCTCCTCCTCCGCCACCTCCTCCTCCTCTTCCTCCTCCACCATCTCTCAGGCCCAGGATGGGAGCCGCATGGCCATGGCTGGGCAGCCGGCAGCTGCCTGACACCGGCACAGAGCCAGGTCCGCAGGCCGGGGTGCCAGCAGGAATGTGTCTCCCTTAAACACGGTGCAGGGCTGAAGGCAGCCGGCCTGGCCACCACTTCCCCTGCGTGCAGTGAGCGCTGCGACCGCAGGCAAGGAGGGGAAGTTGCTGCAAGGCGCGATAAGAAATATCAGCGCTTTCGCAGGGCTCGGGCTGCGCGGCCCAACAAGGGCCCTTCCCCCAGCCCGTGGGCTGGGGCCGGTGGTGCTGCGGTCCCCCCCCCGAGCCCCCGGCTCCCACTCCCCTGCGCTCACTGATACTGGGAGAGTTACTGGAAAAGCAACAGCCCGTGTCCCGCGGGGCAGCAGGAAGCCTGGGTGCTGGGGGGTTGTGGCGGCAATGCACCCTCCCTGCTCAATACAGAGCAAAAACTGGGTGGCACTCTCGGGTGCATGGGGATGTTGTGGGTCTCTGACCCGCATCTGGGTGCCCCGAGACAAGGGCAGGGGAGGGCACAGCTGGGGGAGTGGTGCCACGGTGGGAGATGGTTTGAGTTTAGGGAACTGCAGCACATCGGGGAGCTGCACCCCGGGGACTGGCAGCACCCAGTGCCCTGGGGATCCATTTGGAAGTTGCTGGGTGATGCTGAGCACGTTGGCAGGGTGCAGAGAGGGGCCCCGGGAGCGCTGGGGGCCGGATGCTCCCACAATGTCCCCAGGGGAGGAAACGCAGCCAATTTCAGCCTCCCCCACCCCAAAAGCCCTCTGTGCTCTCAGTCCTTTAGGAGCTCTTTCAGCCAGGCATGCCAAGCGGAGCAGGCTCAGCAATCCAGGGCCACGGGCTGGGGTACAAATTCCCGCAGTTTGCTGGTCAGTAAAATTAACCAATGGCTGGGGGATGTGGTAAGTTCATCATCAGTTGGAGACTTTCAGACCTCCTTGCCTGGGCCCAAGGAACCAGATCTGCTGATTTCCTCCTTTACGAGAGGCAGTGCAGGCGGCGGGTGGCTGCTGCTGGCAGAAGGAAACCAGCTTGGGACACCCAGAATGTCATGTCCCCCGATTCACGCTCAGCCGGGGAAAGAGGAAGTGTTGCCTCCCCCCACTTCCCTGCCTGGAAGGCGCCTGCAGCCCTCCGGCACGGCTCCTCGGCACACCGGCACCCGGCGGGGTGCAGGCAGCCGCACAGGTGGGCGGTGGGGAGTGCTCTGCTGGAGACCCCCATTTTGGGAGGGCACAGCTCCTTCCCTGCGGCCCCCACAGTATCCCCCAGCACCGGCCACGTGCTCCACCCTGCCCCTGCCATCTTGCCCTCCGGTGCTGTCTCTCCCAGCTGCCTCCCTTAGGAAACACATCTGCGTCTTGCTCTGCAACATGGTTGTCCTTAAATAGACCTCCTGAGGGCCTGGCTTCTCACCGTCACCCCCTGCCTCCCAGTCCACTGCAGTTAGCAGGGGCCAGCTCATCATCGGAGCAAGGCACACTGCAAGAAAACTTGGCCTCGACCCTGGAACACAGGGGAAAGTCCCTCAGCAGCACCTCTGGGGCCAAAGCTCCTTCTGGCTGCCCCGAGAAAGGCTCCTCGGCTCTGCTGTAAAAGCATGGTTGCCTGTAGCCCGTGCAGCTTTGGTCCCCCATGATGGCACCCACCACTGCTGGGGACCGTCCCATGGCATTGAGGAGGCTGACAGCACAGGGTGCTGTCTCCAGGGGGGTCGCTGAGTCGGGAACAACCTGCTTGCACACCCAAAATGACGTTCATGCATTGCAGGTGTCCTCAGGAGGCACCTAGCCCAGCTCCACGTGGGACCAGCTGTGCACGTGGTGGCCTCCGCCGCCAGCGAGGAGCTGCTCACTGCCTGCCTCTGGTAGAGGGATGCTCACCCAGGCTGGAGCTGCGCTGGCTGTCAAATGGACCCCGTGGAGACATCACCAATGGCCGCTTGGATTTCCCTGTTGGAATTTCTCACCGGTGCAGAGAGCACAATGTCCCCAGCCTGGTGACCATAAAGGGATGAAGACAGGCACAGGGCCGGCAAAGGGTGGGAGACAGGGCAGTGCTTTGGGGACTGGACGGGCTTGGTCCAGCCATTTCTGCTGAGTTTTTTTTCCAGTGAAACTCTTTGAAAAGTTCAACTTCAGTTTGGAAAGAGTTTCCTGACCGATTCCCCCTCCACCAAAGCCCCTTCTACCTGCTGTCGTCAGCACATGTGCTGCTCAAGTCAAATCACTTCTGACGGTGCCGCTGCTCGGTTATTTTTGACTGAGCTTTTCCCCTGCCTTCTGCAAACCTCACCAGTAAGTTGGTTTTTTTTTTTACATTTCCGTCCAGATTATCAATGCAGAGAGCGAATTGCCTTGGCCTAAAAAAGAGCCTTTTGCAGAGCCACATGACAACGATTGCCTGGACCAGCATGGTCCCATTTACAGTCCCTGGTGGGGATTTATCTTGTAGTTTTCCGTCGAGTTTAATGGGCAGCTTCAGCCGGCACTGGAGCAGGGTGTGTTCCCGCACCCAGCACGGCGCTGGCTGTGCAAACTGCCCCAGCTCCACGTCCTGCGGCTGCTCAGCCCCGCTGCCATCAGGCAGTGGCAGCCATCGTGACCCGGGCACGCGAACTCTGCAAACCCGGCTTTTGGGTTTCTTCCCAGGGGCCTCACGTCCCTGTCGGCCATTACAGTGTTCCGGGGCTGGGGGAAGCCTGGTGTTGCAGAGTGCCGAGTGGGTGAGAGGCTCCAGGAGGTGTCTTGGATGTTTCCTAAAGAGCAGGTTCAGGGCTCGCAGCCTGCTGGCACCCGTGTCCCCCCGTGCTTCCCCCCGACCACGGGGCAGCAACCTGAATCCTGCAGACCCCCACCACGGGCTGCTGGCCCCCCCACAAGCTCTCTCCATGGCCAGGACCATCTTGCTCCGGCGCAGGTCCCACCACCAGGACAGGGTGAGGGGACACGGTGGAGCTGCACGGCTGTCCCGGCCCCCGCACAGCCTTGGTGGTGGGTGTCAGTTGCTGTCACCCTCTGCAAACAGCCTCTTTTTTTCTTTTTTTTTTTTTTTTTTTTTGCACAAACATGTTTGTCGCTCAGCAGCGAAGCCCAGGAGAGCGTAACCGGCTGCTCTGCAACGGCCCCCGGTGCTTCCGGCGCTCAGCAGCGGCCGCCCCTCGCCCTGCGTCTGGGCCGGCTGCGGTCGGGCTGTGGGGTGGCGCTGGGTGGGACCGTGCACCGTTATCTCCTCAGCAGCTACGGCTCTTCCTGTGGTTGGGGCCACGTGGGCAGGATGGGGTTAAAAGCGGCCCCGCTCCCCGCAGGGACCCATTGCTCCCCTGCCTCCACCATCAGCCCATGCAGCACCCCACCGCACCAGCACCCAGCATGTGCCACCAGCACCCAGCATGAGCCACCAGCAGGGCCCGGGTCACCAGCACCGGCGTGGGCCATCGGGGGCCATCAGCACCCAGTGTGGGCCACCCATGCCCCGACCCGGTAATGGGGGGACCCATCCGAGGCACCCACTTGGCGCTTGAGGAGCAGCATGGGGTCTCCTGGGGTGCCAGCGGCTGCAGCCCTGATCCCGCTGTGAGGGGGGCAGTGAGTGCTGGGGGCTGATGACAGGTAAGGGGGTGCCCCCCCATCCCGGGGAGTGGGGCACAGCGGGACGATGCAGGGGGAGGGGCACGGCGCTGGTGGGCGGGCGGAGGCAGGAAGCGCCCGAAGCAGAAGTGCCACCCAGGGGGTTTCAGTGGCAGCGGGGATGGGACTGAGTGGACGCGGAGGCTGGTGGGGCAGGTGAGGCAAGGCTGGCGGGGCTGGGGTCTGTGTGGTCTTGGACACGGGGACCCCCAGGTGACCCCCATCACATGGCCTGAAGGGCAATGAGGGCATTGAAAGGGTGTCCATGTGGCTGACAGATGGGGAGAGGTGGGGTCCCACGGGGAGCCCCAGGCCATGGAGCTCCCATGGACTCAGGGGCAGGGGGATGGGGTGAGAGGGTCTTCATTAAAGGGTGGGGGGATGAGGTGGGGTCCCCCAAGGGGAAATTTCAAGGGTGACGAGGATGGGGTTTGTCATATGATCCCCATCACAGGCACAAGGCGAAAGAGTCCTCTGTGACCAGAGCAGCGTTTAGGTGGGGTCCCCTCATGGGGACGTGGCAAGTTAGGGCCTCTGTGACGCAGATGGGATTTGAGGGACAATGATGGAATTTGAGGTGGGATCTCACCCTCGGGATCCAGGCGAGGGGGTCCTCTGAGACCGGGATGGGGTTGGAAGGGCAATGATGGAGTTCAAGGTGGGATGTCCCCCATGGAGGCAAGGCAAGGGGGGTCCTCTGTGAAAGGGATAGGGATGAGGTGGATGTCTCCACAGGGGGGCAAAGCAAACACACCCTCTGTGCCCAGGATGAGGTCTGAGAAGGGATGATGAGGTTTGAGGTGGGGTCCCCACTGGCAGGGACAAGGCTGTTGGTTCTCTGTGACCAAGATGGGGTGTGAGATGGGGTCCCCCACTTTGGGACAAGTCAAAGTGGTCTCCTATGACCAGGATGGAGTATTAAGTGGAGTCCTCCCTTTGGGGACAAGTGAAAGCTTACTCCTATGACCAGGATGGGGTCTGAGGTGGGGTCCTTCCTTTGGGGACAAGTCAAAGTGTTGCCAGGTAGTTTGGGGACAAGGTGAGGATGTCCCTTGTGCCCAGGATGGGGCTCAAGGTGGGACAATGGGGTATGAGGTAGGCTCTCACCCATGGGGACAAGGTGAGGATGTCCCCTGTGCCCAGGATGGGGTTTTAGGGGAGACAAGGGACCACAAGGCAGGATCTCCGCTGCCGAGACGAGGCTGTCCCCCATGCTGGCACAGCTCCCCAAGGCAGGAGGTGACGCTGGCAGAGGCTCTCTGTCCCTGGGGCAAGACCAGCCCTGCAATTTGCATCCATGGCCATGCTAACGCCGAAGGTGGCCCCACGGCTGGGCCATGTGGGCTGTGGGAGGTGGCCCCACACGGGCAGAAGCGAGCACTTCGCCGGAGGAGAGCAACCGCCGGACACCGACTGAGAGACAGTGCAGTCACCCATAAAGTAGAAAGCACTACTAAACAGCACTGCAGGGTGTAGTGTTTCCTACTTTATGGATGAGTGTACTGTGGGCTACGGAGAAGAGAGCGCCGCCGCGACCCACATGTCCATCACAAGTTGTGCGCGGTCCGAGAGCAGAGGACGGGCTGTGCCCAGCTTACAGGAGGGTGCCCGCGCTCGGCCGCCCGCCCCATGAGCACTGCCACCCTCCCCGACTGTGGATGCTCTGCTCGTGCCCACTGTCCCTCTGGCACCTGGGGGCCGGCCATATGGGGAAGAGGGGCCGCGTGGTCCGGTGCCCCATGTGCATGGTGGAGGGGCCCTTCGGGTCAGAGCAAACACCATGCTGGGAAGCCAGGTAGGTAGCAAAGCCTCCAATTCCCATTTTTTTTTCAACCCTGTCTTCATTTTCCACGTGGCGAAGCCCTGGGAGGAGCTGGGTGGTGGCAGCCACGTGCAAAGGGGAGAGGCACAGGAGGCGGACTGGGGGCTCGGGCAGGGGCTCCCGGATGGCTTTGTGCTGCTGAGTGATTGCGGGGTGCAGCGGGGCGAGGGGTTGCTAAATAAAACTCTTTCGGTGTTGACTTGTGGACTTTTTTATTCTATTCCTGGGAAACGCAAAGCTGGGGAAGAGATCCCCGCAGTGCGCAGGGCCCCGGGGTTATCCCGCAGCAGGAGGCACCCCATGGTGGGACCACGGGTGGGGGCAGTGGAAACAGCTGAAGAGGAGCCAGCAAATCTCAGCCCAGTGACCCAGGGCGCTCACTGTCTGTCCCCCAAGGCTCGCTGGCAAATCTTCCGTGCCCTGCGGCAGCTGCGGTCGCGAGGCCACGTGGAATGAAGAGACCCTCCTAGGGTCCCTGTCTCCCTCCAGCCCCACGCCCCTGGCCCGTCCTTCCTGGGGGGTTCTGAAACCAACCTGGCTTCCAGGGGTGCAGGAGGAGGGTCCCTGTTCCCCAAACATCAGCTCCCAACCCCCCCCAGGCATCTTCACCCTTGGCTTTGACTGCCCATCTCCCGCCCATGGCAGAGGGCATCTAAAAATAGTAAGAAAAAAATATATTAAACATACACATTTTTTTCCTTTTTTGAGCCCATGTGTTAATGGAAAGTTTCCACATTTTGTAAAACTTCCTTTGCTGATCTCGGGAGTGTTTCTGCGTGGTTTTATGGAGTTTTTCTTTCACTTTGGCCCCTCTCCGGGCAGGCCAGAAAGGACGGGGGGTTTTGCTTCTCTGCTCTCCCGGCTTTCCCACGTTCCCTGGCTTTGTGACTGTTCGGAGGGGATGCGGAAGGAAAAAAAAACCAAAAATCAAATCAAAACTGTCGTCATGGTCACAAGGAGGCAAGTTTTTAAACAGCAAAAACGAAAAAGGGCTAAAAAAAGCCCCCAGGCAGCCAGCACAGACCGCCCCGAGCTGCTTGCGTTTTGCCATGCGCCACAAAGGAAGAGCAGGTCCAAGTTTTTAACAGGCAAAAGTTTTGAAAGTTCACCTCCTAATAATGAATATTCAGCTATTAGGAAGGACAAATACGGAATGTTTTTGCTCGAAGGCTATTGTGGTTACGAATATTACAGCTGCTCAGCATCCGCTGCTGGGAGGGACGTTTGGAAACGTGTTTGTGCTGAGGGCAGCAAAACAGAAACTGCTACTTTTTTTTTTTCTTTTTTAGAAAAAAACACCTCCATTTTTTAGCGCCCTCCCTCCGTACTGAATGCACTTTGGCAGGGTACCACAGGGAAACGTGTCCTCTCCCTATTGGGGTGAGCTCCTGGTCTCCAAAGGACCTCGGCTCGTTTATCCTTGCCCCTGTTTGGTGCCGCAGAGGCGGGCAGGCAGGCGGCGTGGTCCCCAGTCCCTGCTGCTTTGCAGACCCAGAAGTGCCCCGAGCGGGGCTGAGACCCCTCCGGGTGTGCGGAGGGTGCGGGTGCCCGTCCCAGCGCTGCGGGAGTGGCTCTGGGGAGGGCTGTTGGTACCAGCAGCTGCCCAGCCAGGCTTGCTAGTGGCCAGAGCAAGAGCCAGTCTCTCCCGCCCCAGCCCTGGTGCATGTAATGGTGTCTCCATGCCACGCTGTGCTGGGCCACCATGTCTGGGGCTGCACCCTGACCACCAGCAGGGCCAGCCCATCACATCCCCTTTTCTGCTAGGTTATTTTTAAGCAGGGTTTGGTCCCTGCGCTGCTCCACGGCACGGCCCCGCCAGTGGCTGTGTGCTTGCTGAGAGTGACAGGATCAGGGTGGGCAACGTGGCCACTCGCATCTCCTTGGAGCTGCACCAGGACGAGTCAGAGCAACCCCCTGGCCACAGGGTGGGTGCATGGGGGGTGCAGCGGGAGCTGAAGGACTCTGCTGGGACAGCAGGCGCCCACTCGTGTCGCTGCTCGTTCCTGCAGCCGCCAGCATGAGCTCACTCAGAGGCAGGAAGGGCTGCCTGGCTAGGGCCAACTCCAGGGACCTGCCGGAAAGAAGCTGGACATGGGTTGGCACCCACCAGTCACCTCAATCTGGAGGTGCCCATGAGTGCTGGTACATGTCACCATCCCCACACCCGTGCGCAGGTCCCCCGGGGCTGGCATGGCCCTGAGTGCTCGTCCTCATGCTTCCTCCCCCAGCTGAGACCCCGGTGGAGCTCCCATGAACCCCTCCTGGTCCCTGCCAAATGTCATCCCCAAAGCCAGAAGAGGAGCTCAACTGCACCCAGCAGGCACTAATTGGTCTTAATTGCCCTGAACAGCCTCACCTGTGGACCCCTGGGCCAGGAGCATTCTTTAAGCTCAGACTTGGGTCTTTACTCTTCATTTGAGCTTTGATGTAGGTAAATCTGTGCTTGGTTTTGTCTCCTGGATGGCTCTGGATCTATAGGGTAAGAAGCTTGTCTCCAGCCATGTCCTCTGGATGCACCCTAGGCCCACATTGTGGGTAGCTCATCCCTGGTCCTGCATCCTGAATGGACTCTGTGTCTATGCTGCAGCCTTGTCTGCAGTCCTGGCTCTGTCTCTTCTTGCTCCTGGCTGGGGGTTGGGGTCCTGGTTCATCTTATCTTGTCTGGGGCTGCAAATGGGCCCTGTTACCAGTGTCCTGCTCAAAAGCTGTGGGATGGCTCCCTGGTTTTTGAGTACCGCATGTGTGCTGGGCTCATACTTGCTGGGTGTGGGGCAGCCCAATGCTCCCTGTCAGAGGTGGGCAGGAGGCCCTGGAGGACCCTGTGCTGTGCCCCCAGGCATAGGCCTGGCTCCTTGGAGAGCAGGGAGCCTTTAATAGCCTGGGTTCATTTCTCTTTTCTCCTTTGTAAGGGTGGTCTGTAGCCATGACTTACCCAGCTGGCTAAATACCCATAGGCTGGCCAAGGTGTGATTGATAATGTCCAGCTCCCCAAGCTCAGGGCCCCAGGAGACATCATCTCCCCAGGGTTGGTGGCAGGGGGTGTGTAGACATCCCATCCAGTGCATTCACCTCGCCTAACTGGGGCCTTCAGTGAAGGCTGTGGGAGACCCAAAACTGAGCCTGGGTTGGCCCATGGGGTTGTCCCTGGCCCACCTTTCTCCAGGGTAGCAAGTCATGGGAGTGCTGCAGAGCCATGTGGGTCTGGCACTGGAGAGTGGGAGAAGCAGAAAGCTGCCCAGCAGGCCACAGTGGCAGCACATCCCAGATGAGACAAGCAGAGACTGTGAGCAGCACATGGAAACGCAAACCAAGATGTGTCGGAGCAGGGTTTCCAAGGAGGCTGCGATGTGAGTGGCGCACGCGCTGCTCGCAACCATGCGATCTTATCAGTGATGCATTTCCCTTCCCACTGCTGGCTCTCGCCTCCTGCTAATTAAACCTGCTTGTTCTGTCTTGCCAGCGAGCTGTGCAGTGCCTGGGCCTTGTTCCATGCTTGTGCAGCAGCTGGAGATCCTGCCTGGTGTCTTCTGGGGGCAGGGATTGGGAGGGGCAGGAATGCCAGCTCCTGCTGGTGGTGGGACTCATCCTGAGCTGCTCCTGGAGGGGAAGGGGTTGTGTAAGCTGGTGTTTTGAAGGTGCATAAGTACCAGAAAAATGTAGGAAGGTGGGATCAGTTGTCTGGAATCTTCCCTCTGGTCTGTTGGCTGCATTTGCTGCTCATCACCAGCTTGGTGCTCCCCCCCCCTCCCATGCATATGCACTCCTTAAAAATGGTCGGCTCAGAGAACCGGGGTTCGGGTGGGATGGCAGGCTCCTGCACGCTGCCAGATGCGGGACTGTTAGACATGGTGGTAGCTCCCCACTGCATAGGACTCCATCTAAGTGGGTCATCTACGCCCTTTGCAGTCAGCGGTGAGAAATGACTGTCTTGGCAGTGCCTTGCCTGCGCTGTCTCTGCTCAGGCAGATGATGCACAGCCAGTGGCGTCTGGTTCAAGAGCTGACACATCTGCATAGCACACATCTGTGTGTGCTGGTGAAGCTTCAAAGGGGGTGCTTGTAAAGCAGTGTCTGAAAGGGGTACCAGAGCCCCCCTGCAAGGTACCTCCCCAAAGGGAGCAATGTGCCATGCCAAATGCTGTCCCCACCCTGCAGTGGGGAGGCACCGGCAGTGGGACTGGGAGTTGCTGCCAGAGGCAGAGTTGGGGGGGGGGGGGGGGAATGCAGGACCTGTCCCTGGCTGCTCGGCAGGTGCCACCCATCTTGGGTTTGGGATCATCAAACCTTGTTCCACAGCAGGGCAGGGCTGGGGAGGAAGGACAGACAGGTGTCCCCTAGGGTGGCCGGGTGGCTTTCCCCTGTGTGTGGCTGACACCGAGCAGCCTGATGAGTGAGGTGGTCTTCATCAGAGGGGCAGCGAGCAGGCTGAGAGCCGGAGCACGGGTCTGCCTGCACTGTGCCCGGCTGCTCCGAGCTGGTGGTGCCCCGCTTAGCCCTAGCGCTGTGCCGCTGACTCCTGTCCCCCCGGTCCCATCATTGCCCGCCCCCGCCGGGCCCTATCACCCTCTGCCTCTTGCCCACCGCAGCGTTTGCGGGGCCCAGCCGGTGTTTCCAGCACCCCCGGCCGTGCCGGCGGGGGCCGAGGTTTTGCTCGCCCGGAGGGACGGCGTGCGAGCACCCCGGGCAGGGCCGAGCTGCCCCCTGTGCCCAGCGGTCACCGGAGCGGGAGGGAGGGGGCAGACCCCGCTGCTCACCCCGCGCAGGGCGCTGCGGGCCGGTGCCGTCCGGCCGGGGGCTGGGGGGTGCGCCCGCCCGCTCCCCCCCCGCCTCATCAATAGGCAGCAAACCCCATTCCCGCGCCGTTGCCATGGAAACCGGCGGAGCCGCCGCTATTGGCGGCCCGGGGCGCGGCGCGGCCCCCCCGGGGTGCCCGGCTTAATATTGATGAGTGGGCAGCGCCTGGGCGGGGGGGGGTCTGCCCGCTCCCCCGGCCCCTCCGTGCGTCACCCGGCCCGGCCCGGGCGGGCATGGGGCCGCGGCGGCGGGGGGCTGCGGGTGGCGAGCGGCAGCCTTCGCACGGCGGATAGGGGGGGCAGCCGCCGCCGCCCGCCGAGCCGGCGGATCCAGGCGGGGATGGAGCCTCCCCCGGCGCAGGGATGCGGCTGCCGCCGCCTCCGTCCCCGCAGGGAGGGAGCGCGGCCCGGGCTGCTCCCGCTGCCGGCTCCCGCAGCCCCGGGGAGCCCCGGCCGCCAGCGGTGAGCCCAGCGCCCTGCCCCAGCCATGCAGGAGCCGGAGCCGCCGCAACCGGCAGCGGGGCAGAGCGGTGCCCCGGGAGCGGGCGGTGCCGTCCCCGCGGCCCTCGCCGGCCCAGAGCCGGGCACGCGTAAAGGGCCGGGGGGTGACAGCGAGAGGGCGAGCTGCCAGCTGGCCCCCGGGCCGGAGGGGGCCGGAGCACCCCAGTCCCCGGGGGCCCCCCGCGGGCCCCCTCCAGACCCCCGGCGGGTTCGCTCCACACCGGAGCTCATTAGGCCGCTGCGAGCGATGGACGGGCTCAGATGCGACCGGACAGACAGACCCCCCCAGGTAAGGGGCTGCCGGGGCGCGGTGGTGCGCGCTGTGGGGGGAGAGGCATCGGGGCATCGGAGGGATGTTACCTTGGTAGACACGGGCATGGGAAATAACTGCACTTGCCTGTGGCTGAGCCACCCACAAAACCTTCCCCATGGGGCTGGCAGAGCCACTGCCACGCACCGGCATGCGGGAGAAGGAGCTGCTGCCTTCGCTGCCCTTCCTCAGGGATTTCCAGCTGCTTCTATCTTGGCTGCAGCTGTAGCCGGTGCAGGGTCTCACCGGAGCCCTGACGGGGCCAGCGCTGGGCAGAGCCCACCTGGTGCAGACACAGCCCCTGCACCAGCAACGGCTGAGCTGTCCCTGCGGCGTCTCCTCACTCTGTCAGCATCAGTGGCTCTGCAGGTAGTGACAGGGACGTGATTCACTGCCACCCCCTTCCAGAGCATCCCCTTTCCGCTCAGGGTGGCCTGGGAGGGCTTGGGAGCCCTGTGCTGCAAGGGAAACCTGTCCCTGCAGGCAGCACCGGGACACCTCGAAGTGATGCAATGCCTGGCCCCTTGCAGCATATCTCTCAAAACAGCCCCAAAGGCTCCCTCAGGGTCTCACTTCCTCGATCCTGGCCACGAAAGTTCATCAGCTCATCCTGCTTAGGACAGCTTGCCCCCCTCCTTTCCCGTGGGTAAAATCAGCCATCTTCCTGGGATGCCCGGGGGTCTGGGGTAGCTCCACGGTGCTTTTAAAATGGGAGAAATCAGCTCTCGGCCCATTCTTGAGCATGGGGCAGCAGAGCTGACTGGTGTTTAGCAGGAGGTTTTTGAGCCAAGCCTGTGTTGTGCAGTGGAGCCCGGCTGGAGAGCAGGCGGGTCCGGCTCGCAGAAGAAACGGTGCTGCTGGAAACCCACTGAGAGTGAAAATGGTTTCACTCAAGCATGGTTTCTTATGGGTCTTTTTTGAAGGGCTGTTACTGTGATGCTTAGGGAAAGGCCACGCTGAACCACGCAGTCCTTGGTCTGCCTCTGACCACAGCCCCTGGCCATTCTAGAAGCACCCCAGCCAAAAAATGGAGCAGCAGTATGGGAAGGATTTCTGCTCCTGCCCCTCTTTTCTATCCATCCCGGGAGTCAAATTGGTTTGTGCCCAACTTGATGTCTTCTCTCCCTTGGCAAGGCAGGGTGGGCACTATGCCTTGGTGGGGGAGCCTGGGTGGGAAAGCTGGGAGCAGCGGGGGGGGGGCAGGTGACTGGTTCAAAGGGGTGGGTTTGGGTGCTCCAGCAGCCAGACAGCATCCTGTGGGGTGGGGGCTGTGCACCCAGCTCTAGCTGATCCCTGCAATGGGTCCCCAGGCACCAGATGTGGACATGGGTGGTGGTGGAGGGGGTGAGGACCCTGCTTGGTTTCTATGGTGGGGACTGCTGAACACCTGCCATCCAGGTTCCCTTGGTCCTTGGGCTGCTTTGGGTGTTTCCCTGTGATCCTGGAGGCTGCTGGCTTGGTGAGTGACAAATATTTCCCTTCCCACTCCCATGGGGTTGTGGCAGCACCACGGGAATATCATCATCGTACCAGTGTACCGAGGCAGTGCCATGGTGGTACTTGATGGCACTGATGGTGCTGTGATGGTATCAGAGCCTGTGGTACCTGGTGGTACTCTGCTGTATTGTGGTGATGGTGGTACCATCCTTAACACTGATGTTGATCCCCAGAAAGGTTAACTTGTCTTCTCCTGGGGGAAAAAAAAAATCCAGCATTTAAGCCACATTTAAGTGGCTTTAGTGCTGTGAAAGGCTTCTAGTTAAGAGCCAGGAGGGAGCTCAGCGCTGGGCTGTGGAAGCCACATCCTCAAACCCACGGAGCAGGGTGCCATGTTACAGTCGGGATCGAGGGGATGCTTACATCGCTGCCTCCAAAGCATGGCTCTTGCTGGCCAGGCTGGGACAAGTGCTACGGACACCGTGTGTCCTGCTGCTGGAGCGGGGCTTCTGTTAGGGCATTTGTCCTTGGGATGCCAGAGCTGCATTATGCAAACAGGACAGCGGCCTCCGGGAAGTAATCTCCTGGTGTGGGGAAGAGCCTCCTGAGGGCTCATTGCTGGCAGAGTTGATTAAAAATGTTGATTTTATGATGAAGCTCTTGCCATGTGTCCCAGCCTCCACCACTGCTGCTCTGCCCTTCCCTCAGGGACAGTCTTATGGGCAGATGTTAAGACTATGCAGAGGTCCAGTTAATCTCAGCTTTCTTGCTCAGGTCCCTCCTGAGTGCTGAGGGTGGGGAGCTGTTGCCGTTCTCCCATTGGGGAGCTGGCAAGGGATCTCTGGAGTTAGGGACGTGGGTTGGGGGACAGACCTGGAGCCTCCTGTCCAGCCCCTGCCCTGAGCACGGCTGGCTCCAGAGCCAGAAGAGGTTGCTCAGCGCCTGTCCAGACGAGTGTTGAATATCTCCGAGGGCTGGCATCCCACCGCCTCCCTAGTCCTGTCCTGAAGCGGCAGTGCTCTTATGGAGAAGAACATTCTCCATAGGTCTGGTGGGAAATTCCCTTGTTGCAACTCGTGCCTGTGTCTTCCCCTCCGTTTGCTGCAGGGCTCTGCATCCTGCAACGCACTGCAGGCTTTCCTGGCTCCTCTGCAGAGTAATGCAGAGCATGGGCGTGTGTCCCATCATGTTGCTAATACTACCTGGGGGCTTGCTGTCACGAATGTATTCTTGGTTCTGGGCCTTTGAAATTGCTCTGGTCTCACTTTCCAAAATTTCTGTGTGGACATAGGAGGTAAGAAATTACTTCCCTGTTGAGAATCTCCAGGCACTGCAGGTGCAGGATCCCAATCTGAATAATGACTATCAGAGAAGGAGAAAAACATTGTCTGTGTAGGAAGAACGGGGTTAAAGTGACACAGATACAGTCTGGCTGGAAACTGGAAAGTTCCCCTAATGCCATCAGACGGATTTTAGAGTACTTCCCACAAGAGCTCACTTGTCTGCATCTCTTATGGGATGCTGCTATAGTGGGATCTGCTTTGGCCCTGGAAACTCAGGATGGTGTGGGAGCGGGTTGCTGAAGCGAAGGCTCTCTCCTGGTGCCCTATCTTGGAGGAGGAGCAAGGTCATTCACTTTCTGCATATTCCCTGCACCCTTCCCTTCCAGAATTACTCGTCCCCACAACCTCCCCAGCTGCACTTACAGAAGGGATGAGCTCAGCGGCCGACCACGTCCCTGTTCTGAACCGCACAAGCAAGGCACGCAGCTAGGGAGCTCAGAATTGGCTATCGTGACTACTCAATCTCAAGAGGTTGCTTTGGATCTGAATTTCTTAAAAGCCAAGCCTCAGCTTCCCTTGAGGTCACACAGAGCTGAGAATATTCAATAAATCTGTAAAATCCAACTGAAAATGCTTAAACCAAGGAGCCCCCCCGCTGTTAGTAGGAGTTTAAATATCCATGAAAGAACCCATTGCTCCCGGTGGGGCTTAATGACATAAGGCACAGATAGGGTAAGATCTTCCACGTCAAGCATTCAGGCCAAGCTGCATTTAACAATAAGCTCAGTGCCTTTTGCAGGAATTCCTGGCTTCAAATTTTCCATTGGAAAAGATGGAAAATTATTAATTTAATGTCTGAGGATGTGTAAAGCTGTACCCTTGACTAGAAAGGGTAGGGCAGCAGAGTAGAAGATGGCAGTAGGGTGAGAAGGTCTTCCTGGGCAATGAAGCCAGTTCTTGCTGTTAGAGGCACCATTTCCTGCAGTCCCAGTTAGAAAAAGATTGTGCTCCATCTTGCTCAAAATCTGAGTAATTGAATTTTTCTTGTCTTGGCAATGCTCAGCCTCATGCAGATGACTGAGTGCTGTTTTCTGCAAGTGCTACGCATGTACGGCCAACCTCTGATAGCTGCCTGCCACGAGGAGCCTGCGCCACTTTATTTGTAGGCATGAATGGAAGACAAGGCAAAGTGTGACCGTGTGAAGGGGAAGGGAGTCTTCCTTTTAACTAAGCAAGCTCTCATGCTCTCTGTACAAGGACATGCCCAAATGGCTTGGCCAGGTCACTTGTGTGGGATGTGGAGGATGAGGGACACCAGCCACTGCCTCTTCTCTCTGTCCTGGTTGTCCAACAAACTGGTTTTGGGATGGGGCTGTCATGCTGTGTTGGTGTTGGCCATTACTGCACCATGATCTTTCACCTCAGCATCTTTCTCATTTCACCCTCTGTAAATTTTCGGTGAGGGGACTCGCCAATGTCTTTGCTTCCTTGTTGTGTCCTATGGCTGTAGCCTTCTTTCCTGCTGGAATAACATGAAGAGAAATGGTGTGTGCGCTGCTGGCAGCCTTGTGCCCTCTTCCTGCTGTGAGTGCAGGCTTTCTGCATCCCAGCCATCATAGCAGTTCTGGGAAAATACCCTTTTGGGCATCGGTGTGTAAGGCTTCTGCTCCTCTTGCCATTCACATTTCCATACTGACTACCGGGCAGCACCTCTGGCTCTTGTGAGCGGTGCAAGGGAATGATTTTTTTTTTTCCCCTCCATCTCTTAGCTACTTGTTAAAGGAGACTTGGGGCTTCTCAGTCCAGGACAAAATCCTACATTGTCAAGCACTGGAAGGGGCTGCCCAGGGTCGAGTCCCCATCCCTGGGGGTATTTAAAAGCCGGGCAGACGAGGGTTTAGTGGTGGGATGGCAGGGTTAGGGGAACGGTTGGGCTTGGTGAGCTTAAAGGGCTTTTCCAACGCAAACGATTCAGTGATTCTGTGGTAACGGCCCCGAATGAGTTCTTGCTTTACTGGGAGGGGCAAGGAACAGCCTTCCCGACATGCCAGAGCCTGGGCAACTGGAACAGGTTTTAAGCCAATGTGACCCACGTGGAAAAGGTGCTTTTGGTCCTGGGAAACTGCAAGTAATCTGGAAAACAGGAATAGGTGGGGGAGAACTGCGGAGCAGATATCTGGGCAAAAACCAAGCTGTGCATACAAAACCTGCCACTCTAGCGCCCCAAGGTAGCTCCCAGCGTGGAAGAGCAGATCTGCCACTTCAGAGCTGGACACAGTCGGTAATCCAGTCTCTCCACTCAATGAGAACAAACTTACGAGACCACGAATACTGTTGCTGAGGCTTGGAAGTGGGAAAGAGACCTGGTATTAACTTCCCAAGCTATGATCCTGTTAGACAGCAGCGGCACTTCTGTATGGGTGGGGATTTACTGAACTGCAGCTCAGTGGCTTCCCAGGGTGAAGCCCCGACGCAGCCCGGGGCTGTGGGCTGTGGGCAGGCGCTTTGTTCCCAAGTGCATTTGCCAGTACCAAAGTCTTGTGCCTTTCTAGGGGGTGTTTCTTTGGATTAGAGTCTCTGTTGCAAGAAAGATGAGATATCGGAGAACAATCGTCCCTGCTCCAGCCATCAAAATACCAAAACTGGAAAGAGCTAAATTTTATCATTCTTCCCCAGGGTTTTTCTTTTTGTGTGCTTACAAAATAGTATTATCTGACATGTGGCATTCAGAAAGAGTCCAGATGCTCCACAGAGGCCTTGAGGTTGTCTGGGCCCCAGCCTGTAGTGCTGGGAGCTGCAGGCCGCCCTTTCCTCAGAGCTAAGCAACAAAAAGCCCCAAAAATTTCTATAGGAAGCCAATACCTGTGCTTTAGCTCAAATGATTGGCAATGCACACGAGCACGCAAGCAGCAGAGGTTGCGAAGTCTTTCTGTGTTTGCACTGAAGATGTTAACACATTTGCTTCCCACTTCTTCTGCGCTTTGTTTTTTCCTAGTGGGAATACTGTTGCTTGAGCCTGCTTCTCTGCAGATCACTGGCTTGCCCAGCAGCACCCAGAAAAATCTGCACTGGGGCAAAAAGGAAGCTGGGCTGTCTTGGCTCCTGATCAGGCATCTGAATTTTAGGACCAAACGAGGTTTTATGGTTTATTGCCTGGCTTTCATACATTTCCAAGCTGTGCAATGAACCAGAGATGCCGTTCGTGTCCCCTGACTGTAGTGGGGATGGAGCCCTGTCCTGCTTCACTGGAGTGGGGCCAGGCCAAATCTTTCTGAAAGCTGATAAGAGGCAAGGGAGAAGCTTGTACTTCAGTGTTAAAATGGTGGTAGAACAGGCTTTGTGTTTCTCGTCTTATGAAGTGCAGACATCTTTCTCACAAGGTGTGTAGGTGGGAAAAGACCCTATGGGGGACACGAGGTGCCTGGGGTCCCCAGGTGACCCAAGGGCAAGAGGAAGGTGGTGATGTTGTCGTCCCTGAGGAGCTTGCTTTGCACAACCCTGTGCTGCAGGTTATCTGGTACCCATGGTGGATCATATCTCAGCAATCACCAGCTGCAGTTTCTCGCTGTGTGCATCCTGGGTTTTCAAAACGATTTGTGTTTAACGTGGAGAGAGATTGGGTCACATCTGGGGAAAGCCCATCCGGGGCCACACGGGCCTTGTCCTGCTTCTGCTTTGGGCAGGTAATGGCCAGCTGGAAGGAGGATGGGTTCCAGGCCTGAGTACCATACCGGGGAGAGCAGGGCAAGGAGCAAATGGAGGACTGATGATACCAGCAGTTCTTCAGCCAGATGAGGACCTGCACCTTGAGCAGGACCCTTCCTCTGCGAGAGTCCCCACGGGTCCCTCCTGGGGAGGCCTCTGCACTGGGCTCCGTGCAGGGACAGGCTGGCTTTGGGGGAAAGGAAGGGCTTTCTTCAAATCCTCCGTCCCTCTCAACTGACTGCTCTATGTCTGGTTGTGAAAGATGAAGACACACGTGCGCAGTGCGTCAGGAGCGGTTCAGAGCCGCCTTTCCATCAGCTGTGCGGTGTTCTGGTGTCATTTTCTCTCATCGGCTTGCAAAACCTCTTGTATTTTGGATCTGCTTTTGAAGGTGAGAAATTGTGCTGCATTGCATGCTGGACCTGGCGGCAGCCTTGGATTTTGGAGTGCTGAGGCTCTGCCTCTGCCCTGAGAGTTTATTTTCCACTTGCATTCCTCCTTGTCTCGGTTCTGCAGGAACATTAATTTCTCCCTGGTTGGGGAGACTGGAGAAGCTGAGCTCATCACGGGACAGACGGTCAGGGCTACAGAGCTGATTTTTCTCCTCTTGGAGTAGCTGGGTTTGTTTTCCTGGGACCTGATGATGGTGCTTTCATAAGAGGCTTTAAAGATAGAGCAGACCTGAATTTGTGAGACTCCCATTTTAGCTGCATATCTCATTTTAAACACACAGTGAGGAGCATATGAGGAGCTGGCAGTGGTCAGAGGGTGTGCAGGAGAGGGAAGTGCCTGGGGAAGTGTAAGACAGAGCAAATATACAGTGAATGTTTCCTTGAATATTCTTGTAATATCTTCCAATTTGTGGCTCCAGCACTTCCCAGGCTGGAGGCACTATCTTTGAAGTTAATACCCTCAGATGGATTTTTTCTTCCGTGAATTTGTTACGTGGGTTGATAACAATGAGATAAATGAGGAAATTGCATAAATAAGGGCAAGCAGTCGGCTGGAAGCGGGATGGGCAGCGGGAAAAAATGCTGACTCCTGGAAACAGGAGCTGGCAACGTGCAGGGTGAGGAGCTGGTGGGGAAGCGCCATGAAGCCAACTGACGAACGGAGATGTTTGTGCCTGAACCAGGAACCCGGCGCAAAATGAAGGAAGCAGAACATGGGCTGTGGGACACAGCTGCCTACCAAAGGAGCGGCAGAATAACCACCGCTGCGTCCCAGGCGCATTTCTAAGTTCCCCCGTGCCTTTAACAAAAATATCCCTTTTACCCCTGCTGGGGTGGCGCTCGCCGCAGCGTGAGGGGTGCTCGCTGTGCTGGCAGCGGATGGGTTTTGCTCACGCTCACTGACCGAACAGGAGGTGATGCTATTTTTGTCTTGCTTTTGACGTGCAGCGAGGGCACTGCGGAAGAGCTGCCTATGGAAAATAACTTTGTTCTGCAAGGGAGCTGATTCTCTTGGAACGGATGGAAGAGAAGAAAATGGATCGGCGATGACAGGTTTCATTTCCAAGTGGAGAGGATTGAGAAGTTAAGGCAACTAATTACCAGAGTCAGCTGGAACGAGGAGCTAAAGGGCTTTGACATGGCAGAGGCTTGGTGACAATAATTTCAAATGAAGGAGAAGCGGTGGGTTTAATATACCTAAGATAGCAGGAGAGCTGGTGTAGTTTTGCCTAGGAAATAGGTCTGGAAAGTATCTGCACAGTAGGGGGTTGGTTTTTGGAGATGGCTTTTGCGAAGCAAACCTGGCAGCTGGACCCGTATCTGCTGGAGACTGGGAAGTCACCGCAGGGACACCTTGAAATCATGTATGTTTTAAACATCTTGAAGTTGTACGTTTTAAAGTCAGTCACAAGACTGCCTGTTTTCAAAGGCCACCTGAGACTTCCCACTCGTGGGGCCGCCTGGTAAATGCCTCCTCCCTGTCTGGCTCTCCGCGGGGATTTTAAAACAAGGCTGGGCTTTGTCTTTGGCAGGGTCCCTGGGGCTGACATGGGGGAAGACCTCCTGGCCGGCCCGTGCCAGGCTGTGCTGCAAGGCACTGGCAGCCTGAGCTGCATTGCAGAGCAGCGGCTGTCATCCTTGCTGTGGTTTGATTTACTGTCGCCCAGATGGCTTCCTGCAAGTTTTCCGCAGGACTTGAAAGACGGTGCTGGATGCTGGGTGCTCCAGGGGAAATTTTGACTGCATGACCCATTTAGCAGCCTGGCTGGGCACCTCTGCCTGCAAAAGCTGCCGCAGCTCTCTGTCACTTTTTGAAGTTTTCAGGTGAAAAAGCAGCAGCTTTCTTGCAGCTGCCCTGCTGAGGCTTTTCTTTGTTTGCTCATTCTTCGTGTATCCTGAAGAAACTGTATTTTGGGCTCTACCTGCCAAAAGTGGCGGCAGATAATGACGATTTCCCTGTAGGGGGAGGCTTCAAAGCCTGCTGCAAAGGGGAGCGGCATCCTGCTCTCCTCCCTCAGCATCCCTGCTGCTCCTCCCCTGCCTTCCTCTGGTTTTAGAAAACTTCCCCCGTGGCCAAACAACGTGTCACTTGGTTTTAGTGGCCAAGGATTCTCCTGATCTGGGGGACGCAACTTCCCAGAGTCAGCTCTGCCTCAGCTCCTGCTGGCTCCAACTCACTGAAAACCTCCCTGACCGAGGAATGCTTTCAGATTTTGGCTCCTGCTGGCACTTCTGCTTGTCTTGATGAAGACGAGTTGCTTCAGGGGCAGCCTCTGTGCCCCTTCCTCGTAATGGTTTCCTCAGCACCCCTCGAAAAGCACCATCCACAGGGCCACAAGCATGGCCTGCAGCAAGGCTGTGCCACGCAGCGCAGGAACCTTGAGGAACAGCAGAGTGGTTAATAAATTAAAAGCTATTTCATTATAGGAAATGAATGTTTAATGAGCGTGGGATGACGTCTAGACAGTCTTTCGGTTCCAGGCTCTACACGATCTTGAAGGCGGGTTCGGCTGATGCAACCGGTGCCAGCCCAGTGCCAGGGAGAAGGTTTGGCAAAGCTTTCCTGGTCAGCGAGGTCCCTGCGCAGGACAGATGTCCTGGCACGGCAAGGATCTCCTGCCTCCACCTCTTTTCACTGCAGATGCCCCTTGTGCCTCTCTGGGCAAAGCCCCAAGGAGCTGCGGCCGCAGTGGGACGTGCTGGCAGCGGGGAGACTTGGCTGCGTGCCTGGGCCCAGCCTGGAGCATGCAGCCACACTCTCCTGCTCCATGGCACCTCGCCTGTGGGTCCTGCCAGAGCCGGGGACTGGAAAGGTCTCTGCGTGGCACAGGGCATCCCAGCCTTTGCCACATCATGGGCTCTGAGGTAGTGGCAAGAAACCTGGGCTGAACTAGGGGCAGCCCGGTAGGATGAGGGGTGAGTGGTTGTGAGCCTTTGCATCCTGCCCCAGTGAAGATGTTTTATAGCTACAGAAAAGGGGTTTCAAATACAGAAATTTGGATGTAAGTCCCCAAAAGATCCCCCCTGCTATGCTGGAAGTGCTAATTGTCCCCTGCAGAAACCCGGTGCTGCCCATGTCAGAAGTCCTAGCTGCCTGTCGGGGAAAGGCAGGAGCACATCAGCTCCTCCACAAAAGCTCCCAGCTCCCATCCAGAGGTTGCTGGCTGAGTTTGCTCAGCCTGTCTCAGTGCAAGCAAGCACAGACAAGAAGCTTGAGGCCTCTTGGCAGCAGCAAGAAGATGGAAATAATGCATTTTGACTTCATCCTAGGGGCTGTCTGCTTGGGTCTGGGGATGGCAGCAGTGAACCAGCCCAAGGTGCTGCCATGCATGGCATGGGAGATGCTGGTAGGACCCCCCACCCTGTGCACCCACCCTGCTCAGTCCCCCCCATCAGTGCCAGCAGCATTCCCTGCATGGGTGCCCAGCCCTAGGAAGTGCTTCGCTGTTTCTAGAGCCGATGATGGGGAAATATTCTCCGGGGCACCTCACTGTCCCTGTAAAGCAGCAGGGATGGGACCGACGCCACAGGATCTGGGTCTCTGGGCCCAGAGCACTGTACCAGGCAGGGTGCTTGGCCCCCAGGGGAGCTTCTTGGCTCCCTCAGGCCGCTGAGTTTGTGGAGCTCCTTGGTTCCTGCGCCTGCCCTGACCACCCCTGGGAGCAGCCAAGTCGCTGGAGAGTGGGAGAGGGCACCCAGGTGCCTGGGGGCTGCTGTGGTGCGATGTCCCTGGGGACTGTGGCAGTAACCGTGCCTTTGTCCTTAGGGAAGAAAAAAAAAATAGAGGAAAATAAATACATTCTTGCTTTCCTGCAAGTGGAAAGCAGCACAATCTCTTCCCATGGGGCATTTCATGCCAGCTTTCTCAAACCCTGGGATTTCTGCAGGGTGGACACCTGCAAACCACTCTGCCCAAGGCCTGTCAACTCATGGCACCTACCGTCCCCTCCTGGTGGCTGGGGGGACCTGGGGACACTGGGTGAGGCCAGTAGGGAGGGCTGGGTGTTAGCTTTTGAGGGTGTTTTTTTTGGTTTTCAATCTCTTTCAGTTGTGTTTTCCTTCCCTGCTCTGCCAAGGCATTTCCATACAGGCATGAGAGGTTGGGAGAGCCATGGCATGGGCACGGCAGCCACGTCAGGGGATTTGATGGGGTGAACTTTGTGGCACTGATCTCCTGCCCTTTTTTTCCAGTGGCCATGATTGAGAAGCCACAATATAGTATTGGTCACAAGTGTAGTGAGTTTTAGCCAGGCTCAGACCTCCTGGAGCTTAGCGGCACCCGAGTGCTGTGAGCCGCCCGTCTGACTTCTTGCTACCAAAAAGCTTTGGGCAGCATTTCTTTGGTAGCCATGGGATGTTTCACTTGTAGCCTTGGCTTGCAAACTGCAGAAGCAGAGCTGTGCACCGGGAAGGTCAGTGCCATTCAGCAGCACCAGCAAAGACTTGCCAGGCACTGGGCGCAGGTCCTGCAGGACCTGCCTGGCTTCTGGGAAAATGTCTGGCCAGGTCTGGCTTGCTGCTGCTGCGTGGCACCTGAGAAGGAATAGCTTGGCTGCGAGCTTTGCTAACAAAGCTGCTTTCTGGGAGCCTGCTTCGAAGGCTGAGCAGGAAGCCGTAACCACAAAGCTATATATACAGCTCCCGGCAGAGCTGCTGCTGCTTTTGATGTGACAAAGTTAAGGTGGTGTTTTGCAAAAAAATCGGGCATGTCACCTTCTTCCGGAGCTGGGGCTGACACAGAGAGGGCAGAGCCCAGGGCCTAGCTCCTGGACGGGCTCCTGGGCCAAACTGGGGGAACTGGCAAGGGGAGACAGGCAAGGAGCTCTCGTTGCCTCCGAAAGCCGTGTGGTGCTGAGCTGTGGGGAGCAGCGCGCATGTCTGGGGTGTCACAGCTTGTGCTCTGCCCTGCCTGGCTCTTGAGCTGGTTTATGCGGTACCATGGCAAAATGCAAGTGGCTGGGGATGATGTGAGGGTCTGGGCAAGCTGAAAGCATCCTTAAAGCTATGGAGACAGTAGCTGTCACCCATGGGTGATGTAGCCTGGCCCCAAAGGCCACTTGTCCCCCAAAGGACATGCAGCCCCTCACCTCCTCCTGAAATTGGCCTCCATATTCCACCCTGCCCCTTCGCTGCTGGCACCCCAATGCTGCCAGCCTCCCTGCACAGCCAGCCTGGGCTCGCTGCGGGGCTGGGGCAGGCACACAGCTGCGGTCCCTCTCCCCGGGCAGGTGAAGCCCTGCCTTTCCTCTCCTGCACTGTTTTGCAGAGTGGGACTGACTACGGCTTCCTTGTGAGCCAGAACACGAAGCTCCTGAGCGCCCTGGAGGACCTGCAGCACCGCTGCTCCAGCCTGGCCGAGGAGAACAGCTTGCTGGTGAGCAGAGGATGTGGCCCTGTCCCGTGCCCTGGCTGGGTGCTGGGCTGGCTGCTGCTGGCATGGGGTGCTCCGTGGGGAAGGAGTCCTGGCCAGGGCTCCAGGAGATGCCAGCACACAGAATCAGCTGGACAGGCCCAGGGGGGAAAGGAGGTCTGGGTGCTTTGGGTCTCCTAGGTGCCTTCGCACTCTGCCCGTCGGCGGCTTGAGCAGGACCTTCCTTGCGATGCAGAGCAGAGCCAGGACCCTCTGCTGCCCTCTCTGCCATGTTTGTCTGGTGCTACTTGCCTGCTGGAAACCACAGGAGGCTTTAAGGCAGCTGCTGGCGAGGGCAGGCAGAGAGTGAGGCAGCGGCAAGCTGAGAGCAGGGGAGGGGGAAGTTGCTCTTGTTTCCTCTTTAGCTGGAAAAGCAGAAACACTGATTCACTCTGCCTCAGCTCTGGGTGACACTGCAGCACTGCCCCCTGCTCCCACGGGAGCTCCGCACCTGCTCCTCCCCAGCTGCACCCCCAGCTAAGCCTGGGCCACCCATTCTGCCCCCCTCCCTGTCCTTGGCTCCCCAGGTTCATGGTGGGCAGCCAGGACCCTCGGGAAATGCGAGGAGGGGGTGTTCCCCTCCTGCATCCTCCCCAGAGAATATTAGCCCCTTGTACAGCCCCATGGTGTGGGGATGCGGCAGCACCCGGGCCCCTGAAAATCTGATTGCTCAGCATTTCAGATTGATATCACCAAGTTCAAAACATGTATTCTAGATAATTTTCTTACGCTAAAGGTATCCCATCCAGTACAACCTGCATGATGGGGGTTACCCCTTGTCTGGATTTTAGCAAAGCACTGTTGTGCAAGCTCTCTTCAAATCTTACTCTCAAAAATCAGCCTCGGTTTTCCAGCTGAAGCAAAGCAGTGAAAGCAGCAAGTGTCCATGGTGGGATCTCACAGGGGTAGGGAGGAAAATAATTGGAAGGATCAGCTGGCCTGACATTTTTGCTGATGTGAAAAGACAGCACAACACATCTGGGTATGACCTTGAGAAAACCAGCCATCGGCAAGCAGCAGCGTATTGAAAGGGACAGATAACAAATAAAAGGGGATTAGGAGTGAGCAGAATTAATAGGAAGAAAAAGGAAATTTGCTTTGCAAACATCATAAAGTCCTTTGCCGCTTTCTCCCCATTCTGCCCAACTTGTGCTTCAGTGTCATGAGAAAAAGGGCAACGGCGAAGCTTGCAGTGGCAGCGCAGCACAAATCTGCAGCGATGTGTTGAGTCCTGTAACCCCAGGGAAATAAACTGGGAAGACTTTGGAAGAGGTGGGTGGCCATGCCAGGCTGATGCTGGAGATGTGCTGAGCCCCAGCTGGCAAAGGCAGAGCCTGCAACGAGCATGTTGGGGACAGAGAGGGACCTTGCAGATGGCCTGGGGTGGGGTGGGGGGCATCTCATGGGGACAGAGAGATCACATTAACAAAAATACTGGGAAAAAGACAGGTTTTGGTGACTGGAGAGGTGACAAGGGCAGAGGTCTGTGGTCAATGGTTGGGACAGTTATAGGAGAACAAGCAAAGCCCTGGCTGGGAAAAACCCTGTGGGCACAGAGTGGGTCAGGCAGGGCTGGGACCTTGGCTTCCCCTAACACCCCTGGCACGCAGCTTCGAGCTGAGCAGGGGCTTCACCTTGAGCCTCACCTTCTGTTATCCAGCGCAGGAGCTGCTTCCCCCAGACAGAGGAGAAGGTGAAGCACCTGAAGAGGAAGAACGCAGAGCTGGCAGTGATTGCCAAGCGCCTGGAGGAGAGAGCTCGGAAACTCCAGGAGGCAAACCTCAAAGTTGTGAGTGTGGGGGATTGCCGCTGCTGGGCATGGCTGGGATGGGAAGCCGAGCTAGGAGAGCACCTCATCGCCGGGACTTCTCGCTTGCTACTTCTATTGAGCTAGAAAGGCCTTTTCTTTCCCCTTTTCTTAAACCTACAGCAAACATGCTTTGCACATCAGCAGCAGGGCAAGAATCATGAAACCCGGCCCTTGCCAGCCGCTTCTGCTTGTGTGTGGGGAGCTGGCTTTGAGCGATTGCCTCCTGCTTGGTTTCTTGCTATAAATGTGCTGACCTACCTTAAGATGTTAGTTTAAGGTAATTAGCTCAGCTTTCCTCGGGCAAGTTATAAAAATAATTCATCTGACTTCACCAAAAAGAAACAGGAAGTGTTTAAATAAGAAAAGGAGCGTGGTAAAGCAAAACAGGAAGGGGTGAGAGACTCCGCTCTGCCCCATCCACACCTCGCTCACACTGCTCTGCAAGCCGCGGGGTTTTTGCTTTCGCCAACCCTGAAGCAGCTGGTTGCAAATCCCGTAGTGCCTGACCCTCTGCACAAATGGTGGGCGATGGCCAAAGGATGTGGGATCTTGGGCACAAGCACTTGTGTGAGCTTCCCAATTGCAGGGGAATAATGGAAAACCTTTCTTCCGTTGGAAGGAAACCAGGGATTGTGATGGGGAATTCAAGCCCTTTAGAACAGAAAGGAGGAAGTGAAAGATTTGCTGAAGAGAAGGTAGGGGGTTTTCCTGGCACTGCCTGCCCTCTCTGTCCCCAGGCACCGGGCCGCCTGTCTGTCACAGGATTTTGGTACTTGCAGGGCAACTGTTGCTGCCAGATGGACTTGTCAGATACTACGTTAAGAGAAATCATTTGATAGAGATCCAACAGCTATGCAGACCCTCCAGCGACTATGCAAATACTGTTTTTTTTTTTTCCCCAAGTGAAATTTTGGGGTGGTGACAGTTTAAGACCTGGGCGAGCCCTGGGATAACCGACTTGCTGGGCTCCTGGGCTGGCAGAAAGTGCTTGGACGGCTGAGGCTCGTGGAGCTGGAGGCAGGACCAGGCACTGCATGCCCAGAGCAGGGGCCCTGAGGAGCTGGGGTTAATCTGGCAGCGGCTGCTTTCAGTGCCTGGTTCACAGGCCCTGTGGAGCCAGGCTTTGGCATGCAGCTGGGCGAGATGCACATGGGCAAGATGCTCAGGAAGACCTGGGGAGGGGAAGTTTTCACAGAGGATGTCACGTTCCTGGTCAGGCAGGGGAGGGAGTCCCCCCTTGCCAAATTGGCAGGCTTTGTGCAGACAAAAATAGCTGGACAGGGAGAGGCAGGGGTTGCTAAACCCGGGGACTGGATGTGGCCTCACTGCCCAGAGGGCTGGGATGAGCAGGGGGTGTGTGTGAGCAGCCCCTTCCTCCAGCTCTGCAGTGCTGGTACCCAACGGGAGAGCCGGCCCTGGGGATGCAGGGGGACTGCAGCTGGGCAGCCTCAGCTCTCCTGCCTGAGGCCTCTGGCCAGACCTGTGCCCAGCCTGCTGCCTGTCCCTGTCTGCCCCGCTCCCCGGTAGCATGCTGTCCCCCCCCCCCTCCCTCCCTCGCAGGGAGCTTCTCCTGCCGAACACCTCCCCCTCCCCTGGCCACTCCGGCCCTTGCTGGGCTCTCCCTTGCCTCCCCCTTTGCCTGCATCTCCCACCCATCCATGCTGAAGCCCTCTTTCCTGCTGCCGAGAAACCCACAGAAGCTCTATTCCTCTTCCTGCTTTGGCCTCCTCCATGCTTGCTCCCATGCTCATCTTTCCTGCCGTTCTCCCCTCCTCCTCTCTGCTGCCTTCTGTTTTTTGGCCTTTGTTGTGGTTTTTTCCCCCATGGCCCCCGGTCAATGGCTGTACCCATTGGCCTCATCTGCTGAGCACCTTCTCCTTCCCAACTCTTCTCTCATCTGCTTCTCCATCCAGCCCCCTCCTCTTTCCTCTCACTTTTTCGTACATCTGCTTGTCTGTCCTTTGGGGCTAAGCTGCATCTCCTGACAGCAGTCCCTGCCTGATGGCTGTTGGGGTGATGGTTAATGAACACCAACACGTGTGGCTTTCACCCTTCCTGCTCTCTCTGGTGTAGGTAACTGCTCCAGTGCCTCTGAAGGGCTCCAGCCTGGAGCTGTGTAAAAAAGCATTTGCCCGCCAGCGTGCCAAGGACCTGACAGAGCAAGCCAGTGCTCTCCTAGCGAAAGACAAGCAGATCGAAGCTCTGCAGCAGGAGTGCCGGGAGCTGCAGGCTAAACTCATCGCAGGGAAGGTGAGATGCTTTCTTGGGCATCACTCGGTGGCTGGGGACAAGCGGTGCGACAAGAGTGATGGGAACCTGGCTCCAGGAGGCGGCGTGAGGGCCTTAGTCCCAAGTGCAGACTGAAAACAGGGGGCATTTGATGTTTGATTTGGATGGGGGACATTGGGTGCATGGCAGAGACGGTGTCCAGACCCCTCCAGAACAGCGTGTTGGGGGACACCCCCGTCGTCCCTCTGTGAATTCATGGGTCTGAGCTGCCGTTCTCAGCAGCGACTAAAACTCTCCCCCTGGAAAACCCCAGGAAGCCACAATTACAGGATGACTTTTCACAGTGCTGAACTTCAAGCAAGATCTAGAAGCAGGACCTCCTTTTAAAGTGTTTCTTTAAGAAGTAAACTAGCTAAGCATGTTCCCAAGAACCAGTCTAAACCCCATATCTTGAGCAGCACCTTTCTGCAGCTGACAGCCACTGCCAGACTAACTAGGTGCATCCTTGTATGACTGTGACTAAGGGTACAGATTGCTAGGCAGGGGTGGGTGTTCATGAAGGTATCTACAGTGCTGATGCCTGCACCTGGGCTGGTGACCTGTGTTCCCCTGAGCACCAGTGCAGAACTTGCCGATATAAATGATGGGATAAAAGGGATAATTCAGCTCATCCCAAAACCGAGGTCTAAAACTGGTTGGATGTGTCGCTCCCTCAAAGCACTGCTTCTCTGCGATGACTCCGGAAGGAGCCTCTGCAGACACCTGGAGCTAGGTGAAATGATGCCCACCCAAGGTGACTAAAGCAAGCTGTTCTGGCTATATCAGATACGTCTTTTGTTCATGAGCTGGACATTTTCAGTTTAGGTCAGTTAAACTCCCAAGAGAAGCTCAGTAACGCAAGGGCTCGCACTGAAGTCCCCCCATTTTGTTAATGCAGATGTAGTCAAGTGCAACCTTACGCTCCTGCGCCCAGATGAGCTGAATGAATATGTGCATCCCTACCTACCCTGCTTACATGGTATTGAGGTGACAAATACTTCCTCGACAAAAGCAGCTTTATTCCTGTCCCTGACCTCCCCATATGTTCATTTTAACTATGGGTTTGAAAGTAGACTCTCAGTCTTTCCCTAACACAGATCTCATCAGGACAAGAATGATTGGGTGTCTGCTGTTTGTACAGGCTGCCCCACTGGTTTAATGCCAGCAGGAGCATTAAACCACAGGAGAAAATTACCTGGGTCTGACTTTGCTCTACGGTGTCACCAAGAATAAATTTCCATCCTGTCCCCTTGACTTCTCATTGCAGACCCCCGCAGGAGGGGGAACAGACCCTTTCCAGAACAGCCTGATTCTCCTAGCAGCACATGCTGGGCAACCTGAATCTGCCAGGGACAACAGAATGACAAATTGTAGAGAAATGTGACAAAGACGGCTGAGCAAGATTCATTACTGGCCAAGGAAACATGGGCACAATCCTCAGCGTTGATGGATTCAGCCACTACCTTGCTAGGGGCATGGGTGACCACCCTGGCTCGGCGGCTGAGGCCGGCTGTTTGTGTAACCACCAAGGCACTGGTAATGGGGGGCATTGACTGATGAGCAGGGAATCTGCAGAGAAGAGAGCAAGAGAGATCGTTCTGTCTGATCTTGTTTTTCCCATTTCTCTCCCAAGCAAGCTGCTCATTAAATTTTAATTTTCAGCTAGTTAAAATTCAAAATTCACATAATCTGTCTGCAGCATGCAAAATGCATTATGCCAATGAGGGGGGTTTTATGCAGAGATATTATGTGTATGCTTGGGGTTTGTAACCAAATCAATTTTAATCTAGGGTATTTAAATCGGCACAAACGTTTCAGTAGCTACAAAATGGATCTGCTCAGTTCCTTTCCAGTGGCAGGACGGAGACCTGGCGTGCCAGGCTGCAAAAAGCATTGGGCTTGTTTTGCGAAGTCAGACCTCTTAGGATAGGATAAAATGATTTGCTGAGATCACGCTCCAGCGATGGGCTTCCAACCAAACCCCAGCTCCAGCTCCAACCAGGTTGCAGTTCCTGGCAGCATGGATTCTTAGAAGCGGGGGATTGCGGGGAACAGCAAGGCAGCTGCAGGGGACGTGTATAATAGAAACTGTGAGCAGAGGACTGAGATTTTTTTCTGCTCTCTTGTTCCCCCAGGCTTCGGAGGCTGTCTGTTGGGAATAGCTGCCTTTTTTTGGTGGGGGAAGGGAGATTTTATACAGAGCCACAGCCAATTTTGTTTAAAGAACTACTAGCCTGATAGCCTGAACGTGGGTCTGGCACAGAAGACGCCCAGCTGCTCACTTCTTGAATCTGTAATCAGTTCCCATTACTGCTGCCTCAGTTTCCCCCTTGTAGCATGAGAGTAACAACAGTTTTCTACACAAATTGCATTTATAAAGCACACGCTATTTTTTAGGGCGAATAAGAAGTGAACGGGGAAGCAGGTTAAATTTGTCCTGGATACCAATTATGCATTGAATTCACTGGCTTTGGAGCTTTCCAGGGGAATGAGCAATGTCTCCTTCAGCAGCGTTTTTGTAAAAACACGTCTTCATAATCAGCTGTTGTACGTATGTATGGACATGCAGGTACGTGTTTCTTCAGCTTCCTGACAGCTGACAACCTGTGAAGAACTAAGAAAGCTGGTGACATATTCACATCGGTTTTTGTGAGAGTAAGGTTGCACTGGTTCCTTCAAAAGCTGATGGGTTTAGGTCCGGAGTAGATGGGAGTGACCCCTTGGGCTAAAGATAGGGGCCCATCCCCACATTTTGATTCTGAAGAGGTTAGAAATCAAGAATATTTGAAAACCAAACATTATCCTGAGCGAGAACCGAACAAATCCCAGATGTTCTTCATTCTTCCCAGCATTTAGAGCCCTAACCACCGTTGGAGCTGCAGGGGATGCCAGCACCCCGCATGGAGAAGGCCAACCAGCCCAAGCTCTCGTTCGGCTGGGAAATGAAATTGTGTTATCCTGGGACGCTCTCTGCTGGCAAGCCCTGGGAAAGCACGCGCTTTTGCTTGGCGCTGGGATAGCTGCAGCATTGCAGGCTGGTTTTTGATCTGCGGGAGGAATAAGGTTTTTGCATAAGGGATGCAAAGTGACTGCTTTTGAGGCTTTGGAGCCCCAGGGAACAGAAATCTTTGTGTGCCACATTACTTGGGTTTCGCCACTGTCTCCTCAGTAAGGCTGTTGGCGTTTGCATGCTAAATCACCACCCTGACCTGTTCCACCTTTCAGAGCTTGTCAGTGACACCATGTCATCTTTGTGTTTCCCGCAGCATGACCCTCACTGCCTGAACGTCATCGAGTTTGATCGCCTGTTGCGGGAATCCCAGCGAGAGGTGTTACGGCTGCAGAGACAGATCGCGCTGAAGAATTTCAAGGAGTGTCTACGTTCCTCTAAAATCAGTTCAGGCGGCGCTTTGCCAAGCACTGCTGCACGCTTGGGACCGCCTGTACCAGCGCTAAATACCTGCATCAAAGGTTCACCTCTACCCAAGGAGGCCCGCTTGGGAGACCCAGTGCTTGGAGGGGAGGCACACGGGGAGGTGAGACAAGTGGGTCAGCAAGCTAAAAGTTTTGCTGCTTAATTACTCAATTAATTACTGTTCTTAGGAAACTTATTAAGAGGATGAGCGCTGCGGTTTGCATCCGCTGCAGACAGGTGCTGTGCTGGTTTCTAAAATGACTGATTCAACGCCAGGTCTGATCAGGTGAGGGGGAACATGGACACTGCTGGCAGCCCGCTCCAGCATCGGGACACTGAGTTATGCCAGGGATTTGGTCCTGCTCATCTTCCCCAGCACAGGTCTGCCGCGCTGCGTCTTCCAGCCTAGGATACCGGGCAACCCCTCTTTTTACCCTCCTGTTCTGAAAACACGCGTTTTCGGTGTTTGTGCAGGGTCAAGCATTGGCTCCCAGTAGGTGAGCAATGGACACCCACGGCCATGGTGGCGGGGGGCCGCTGCTCTGTGACCCGCACCCCTATCACCTGCCAGGGAGGGCCCGGCCTCGGCCCTGGCCCCCGCCTCCCCCGGCGCATGGCTCCAGCCAGGGCGATCCCCCGAGGCGGGCCGGGCCTCACGCCCGGGCCGGGCCGGGGGCTGCCGGGGCGGCGCCGCCTCCGCCGGGGGCCGGGGCGGGCGAGCGGGCCCCAGGCGCCGCCGGGGAGCGCCTCTCCCGCGGCGGGGCCGAGCCGCTCACGGGCCGCCAGGCCAGGCCCGCTGGGGCCTCCGCTGCCTGCGAGGTAGGGCAGCGGGGCTTTTCCTCGGCGCTCGGGGGGGAAATCCTCCCCAAAGGAGGCCGAGGCCGCGGTGAGGGGGCCGGCGCCGGCTGAGGGGCTCAGCCCGCCGTGGGGCGAGGTCTGGGCCGGTCCCGGTGGGCGTCTCCGGCGAGGGCGCGGGAGCCGGGGCGGGGGGCGAGGGGCCGGCGGAGGCCTCCGGCTCTGGCCGCAGGCCGGGAGGGTGCGTGGGGCCGGGGCTCGGGTGCCCCTCAGCCCCGGCGGTTTGGGGGTTTCCTGAGCCAGGGGCGGCACCGCGGGGCCCGCTGGCTTCTGGCGGGTTTTGTCTTGTGGGGGTTCCCCCGCTTTCTTTCGAAGTTCTCAGTACCCACGGTGTCCCGGGCAGAATTTCACATCTGTAGGCTGTGTGAGGATGGGCTGCGCGTCTTCCCTCCAGCTCCCACCAGCTGCTCACATTTATTGCTCCCCAGCTCTTATAGAAGATGTATTGAATATTCATTCCTCTTTCATCTCTTCCAAGTCACTTGTGAGTTTATAGGCCCCTCTCCTTTGGACATTTTATTTGTTTCTTTCTAGCCTCTTCCATTATTCAGTGTTAATAATCTTTAATAATCCCCTTCCTTTGTACATTTTCTCTGTAATTTTTGTGTTGGGGGAAGCGGCACTGCACGCAGTAGCCCAGACACTGTCATTGATTTATATGGTGGCATAATGAAGTTTTTTCTCCCTTTCCCAATAGATGTCTTTGCCTTTTTGTCTAAGCACTGGCGTCTATTAAAACACCATTTGTCTGACAGTCCTCTGTAATCTCTCAGTGTCATGAAGCCCTCTTCACCATTTGTCTCTTTGCTACATCAGTACTTGAAGAGCACGATTCCTGCTGCCTTTTAGTCCTCTCATTTTTACTAGATATTTACCAAGAGGAAACCTTCCCCCTCATCCTGTGGTGCTCAGTGGCTGCAGAAGCCTTTCAAAGCACTGTTCAGAGCACCCGAGCAGGTTGTACCTACTGGATCTCCCTCACCCATTTGCTTGCTGACACCTTAGAAAAGCTCCTTACAGATTTGCAAGTGTGGGGTTTTTTTCCCAGTGTACATTTGGGGTTTTTTTTTTTAAAGTATCTGCCTAATCTTTGTTGCAATTTCGATCGGTTTGCCTGGAACGGGTGTCAAACATACTGGTCAGTGTTTCCACAGATCTCCACTGGAATAGTCTTAGAACTTGAGATTTGCCACCTTCCAGTTATTTGCTATTAAGGTGGCGTCAGAGAAGTGGCACACTACACGTCTTGATTCGGTTACTGCTGAAGTGAGAGATTCAGGTCATGCAGAAGGGGGTTTTTAAACCCTTGGGTGAATATTGTCTAATCTTGGTGGTTTGTTACTGCTTATTTTGTTGTTCTTATGGACAGTTAAGTTTGAGAGAGATCCTCAGCTCTGTTCTTCATAGTTTGCGATTTCTGCCCTGGTGGCCCCTCACTCCCCAGATTCATCCATGATGAAGAGGGATGCACAGACTACTTTGTTTTTCCCCTGTGCTCTGCCCTTGTCTTTCTTGAACAGCCCTTCCATATCTTGGTTTTCAGCTGACCCTGCAGATTCTGTCAGACAAGAACATGTGTTATGGTCTTTCTCATGGATGCTCTTTTATTTCCCTGTTCAGGAGAGTCTGTCCTCTTTGTCAAAAGATCTGGCTGATAAAGAGCAACACCGCTAAGCCCGACAGCAGCAGTGAAAGGGGAGCAAGGAGGCTGTTGCTGGTCTCTTAGCTGAAACCTGTAGCGCAGAACACCCCGGGCTCAACGGGCTGTATTCGTGCGGGTGCTGTGCTGAGGATGAAGTCAGCTTTTGGGGCAGTAACCACAGTTAACAGCATTAAAAGAAATTACTTTGCTCTTCTATCCTGCTCCCAGCACAGTGCGTCAGGGCAGTATTCCCCAGCTTTCAGAGAACTTCCTCAGAGTATAATGAGCAAACCCTTTGTCTGAGTGTCCTTGGAAAGCCCCATTTCTCTGTTCTCCTTCTGATTTCTCTATTTTTTTTTTAGGGTTTTGGGGTGATGCTTACCTCTGTAATGACAAATCATAATTTAGCAGGGATTTCTTTCAGTGGCGGTGCTGGCTTAAACAGTCTCATGTTCAGCACTGCTTGTTCCCATTGCCCCTTCTGGTGGGTCGGTGCAACTTATGTTGAGCAGTGGGATGTGATGGATCAGAATGAAAAACAACCTAGCAAACTCAGCCAGTTTTCTGGTCCAGCTCTGCCTGTCACTGCACAGAGCTGCCCTGGCACGGCTGAGGAAATGGGCTGTGGTGAGGTGGAAAAACGCCACAGCGATTCTTTGGGGCAGGATTGCGACGATGCTTTCTGGGTGCCAAGGGCAGAGCTTTCTAGGAAGTCTACAACATTTTTAATTTGTTCTGTTGTGTGCTTTATACTTTCTGGTTGTTTGCCAAAGCACAGGTACTTCTGTGCCTGTTGTATATTTGGCTGTAGCTGGTCCAGCTCGGGGATGTGATCAGCTGTACAGCCCCATCCTGCTCTCTCAGCAGGGACTCTGCCAACACCGGTGCCCCCCAGATGGGTGGTGCTGGGGGTGGAAAACAGCTGATCTGCAGAAATTTTTAACTGTATGGTTGAAGAGATTCCTTGCACCTGGCTCATTCACTGAGTGTCTCCCAGTCCCTGCTGTGAATGAGGAGGCATAGCTCCAGGTCCCAGCTCTTTTCGTGATGTGTGCCAGCCTCATTTATCAGGTGTTTGATACGGTGATGAGTCTGGTGACAGTATATGAGTATGTGGCTGGGCGCATCTTTGTTCTTGGGTGGAAATGGGTCGATGTGGGAAAATTTATAATTTTGTAATTTTTGTAAGTTGTCTGTAATTAGGAATGTCATCATTGTGTTTAGCTTTTTGCTGGGAAACGACCACAAACAAGCAAATTTGTCTTGCACATTTATTTGCGAGAGAGCATGACTTGTGAAGCATAGTGCATGGTACTTGTGCAGTGAGTATCTACCCTTAGCTGGCATCCACTAGCGTTCCTTGGGACCTAACTTCATTAAAGTTGACAGAAGTGCAACATTTTCAGTTTGCAAGGAAGCATAATTTTGGAGAGGAGCTGTGAAATACAGATTTGAAACAGCATGTGCCAGGTGGTTTAAAAAAAAAAGTCTCAGCAACATTTACACGTGGATATTCCAGAGTTAAACACTGGTGCCACAGTGCATCTGAAAGCTCCCAAGGGCTGGAGCTCATAAGGTACTACAGCTTGGGTGGAGGATCTCCAGATTTCCAGCTGCTGGTTGGTGCTCAGGCTGCCAGACTCCCAATCAAACCTTATTCCGTGGGTGGTAGGGAATAAGGTTCACATGGGAGGTGATTTCAGAATTTTCCTTGTAGCAGAAGATGTGAAAACCTTGCTAGCCTGGCTTGAGTGTAGTCTAGTCTTTTAGAGTTTTCTGGCTTTCAGCAGTAGTAGGTGTCATTAAAACCTGCGGCTTTCAAGCCTAAAATAGGTAAAAGAAATCCCATTTTAGGTATAGTGCTTAGGCACTGTCCTAACAACTGACTGTGAAGGGAGCTTGGACTTCATAACGCAGGCCCCTCCGTACTGTTGGTGTTCAAAGTGAAATGAGAAATTCCACTTCTGATGAAGGTTAAAGGCTGAGATGGAGGCACAAAATCCTGCTGCTTGCTCACTGTGCGAGTGGGCTTTGATGATCCTGAAGCTTTCCTGTCCCTAAAATCTATTTATCAAAAAGAACTAAATACAATGTTTAAAACATTACCAAAGCCCGCTTTCTTCTAGTTACCTCAGGCCTTGCCCTGCTGTCAGGGCAGACAATGCCAAGTCAAATACCATTTGAAAGTGAAAGTTCAGAGGATGAAAGGTGTGTTTGTCCCTAGCCCCAGTTAAAAGGCGTTTTGTTACAAACTTATGTATAAACATGTGCAGAAAAGCATCTCCTTTCATCTGGTTTGGTGGTGGCACATAAGCCATAGCGTGTCCGCTGCCATTTCAGTCCTTCTCAGCTACCAGCTCTATTCCTTGGAATTTTTTGTCTGCTCTTCCCTGCCTTTAGATTCTGACATCTTCACTGGTTTCCACTTTCTGTTGTTTATCAGGGCTGTGTTCTCCCTTCTGACCATCTTCTTTTTATTGCTTTGGAGAGGGCCATGAAAGGTATTGATGATGCCTCTCATTGAAACCTTAAATGAGGCACAAATGGGAACTCAGATCTGAGAGCTTTCTGGAGCCCACTGGTGCATGTGGGTGCTGTAGTCAAGCAGGATTGATTTGCGCTGGGCTCCAGAAGACTCCCAGCACAGGTCTCTGGTGGCTAAGAGATCCCTGGCCTGGTGTTCACCTTTCTCCATGTCCAGTGCTGCAGTTCAGAGATCAGGGTTTTGCTGTGGAGCATTGCTCTCCCGCCTCCTCTCCCTCAGCGTGCATGGTGTGCTCTGCAGTCCCGCTGTGCCTGAGCTCTCTGGCATCTTTCTTGCTTTCCAGGTGGAACCAGGTGTGCATCCGCTGGGACCTGCCTCTGAAGGACATGAAAATTTCCCTCACAAAAATGCAATAACAGACCAAGAGAGCAGTCAACAGATAGAGCAGCTGGTGAGTTGTGAACCTGGTTTGGAGTGAAGGAGCGCTATACTTTTTCTTGGTGTTTTCACTCATGCAATCCAGGCAGAGATTTTGGGGACTGAAGTCTTTTTAGGTGCAGCTGCTCTGCAGAAGTGGGAAGGTTGGGGAATCAGGGGGGAAAACACCGACTGTCTGCATGGAGGGTGTTGCTGGGTGGCAGCTCCAGGTATGGGCTGGTGGGGGTATATGTCACACTAAAACGAGAGGGCACCATGCCAGTACGTGCTGTGCTGTGTTTGCTTTAGTCGTACTTGAACTGGGAACAGATATGACTGACCTGGGACGGATGTTGTGTGAGGAACATGTCCCTTGTGAATTATTCCAGCAACTTAGGACAGTTCACAGTGAGGTTTAGCAGTTCTTATCTATCTGAGGAACCCAGAGTGGTAGCGAGTAACTGCAGGTAAAGGTACATACCCAGAGGATGTCTGCTCTCTGTTAGATGTCATTTGGGTAAGACCGGGAGCTAAGATAGCACAGTGAGTGTTTCAAGCTGAATATTTTGCACAGCTCTGTCTGTTTGTCCCTCACATCCTGTCCTCCGTACTATTCCATACAAATAGGAGGAATCTGTGCAAGTGGGAAATGGAGAACTGTTTCCAGAAGATGAAAGGCTTGGGGGAAGAGAGGAACAGCTGTGTCACTGGAAAATTTTTTTGGTTTTACTACCTTTTAAAAAAATCTCCTTTGGTTTCTATATTGTTTATGTTTGTCACAAAGATATTTTCTTAAGAAAATAAAAATAGATAACACAGCATTGGGTCTGAGAAGCTGAGCTTGAATTTCTTACATGTTGTAAGAATGTGGGCTTGCTGATCTACTTACGCTTGTTTTGTGCAGGAATTTGAACTCAAGAAAAAGCGCAAAAAATGTGAAAACCTTGAGCATGAAGTGAGGAAAAAGCATAAAAGATGCAAAGAACTGGTACGTGTTCTTGTTGCCTACTGTTGTGAGCACAGTGGTAGCAGAGGAGCTAGGTTGTTGTGTGCCTCTCTTGGATTCTCTTCAGTTTATCTTAATAAGGAATTACTTGTTTTTCTCTTAATTTGAAGAGTGTCACAAATGTTGAGACCTTGAGGCTGGAATTGTTTATTTAGTCTTTCAGCAAGCTGTGGGTTGAATATAGCTACATAAATCACTGTCTGAAACTCTGTGGCCTGTGCTAGTTTGAGGAGATACTTAGCATTTTCACATCCACTCCAGACAAGTATCAAAAGATTTCTGCATCTTGAGATGTTAGTTACACAAACCCATGGTCATTTTCTCGTACTGCTTATTTGTTGGATGAAATCTTGCCTCTTGTTTAATTTCATGGAGGTTTTGCAGATCATATCACAGCATCGGGATTTCTCCCTTCTATTTCTACTTTGCTGAGCAGCACTGGTGGTGTTAGTGACTATGACAATGCGTAGTTTTGTGCAAGGGTGCTTACCTTCTGAATGTTTTATGTCTCAAATCTAAGTTCAGGTCAGTTCTAACGTGTAGCTCAGCCTTGTCTGGGTTAGAATGGGATGTTTAAGGAACAAGTTGTTTCAATATCAAGAAGGGGCCAACTCACCTTGAAGTACTTAGGCTGCATGCACAGGGAGTTATCTCTTGGGATAGCAAGAAAATATTGATGATCCGTAAAAAATTGGAATGGGGAAATGTGTGTGTGTCTATGTGAAGTCATGTGAATATGCAACTGTGAAACTCCTCTAATGCTTTACAGAGCTGCTGCAGATGGACTGGACCTGACAAATTCAGTCTAGTGTCTCTCCATATGTCCATGGCCTCCAGCCTGCTCAGAGACCATGTTCTCTAAGGCAGTGATAGCTGGCTCACGTCACTTTCTTCACTCTAGGCTGAATCCTGGTTTCAGAGTGAGCCATTTAAAACTCTTGAGTTTGCAGTCTAGAATTCTCTTCAGCATTGTTCTTCCAAATAATTTTTCTTCCTTAACTGAAATTTGTTGAGAAGACTCTGATCTTGAACCAACAGTGAAACCTGATGAATTGTTGTAGGTGGAGGTGGAGTCCTAGACAGCAGTATGTAAATAATGTGACACTGGAGCTGTGAATTAGACAAGGAAATGTGTCTCTCATTCTGGCCTTTGAGGCTATGTAAAAGGGAAAAGAAATGTAAGAGATCATCTGGCACACGGAGCCACCCCCTGCTTGAGCAGTGCCTTCCACCCTTCAAGCAGCATCCTGCACTGTCAGTCAACAGGACCAGCGGAGCTGCTCTGCAGAGTAATTTGGGGGAGTTAGGCTGAGTGCCTTGGTGTGGTAATGCCTGCTCTTTCTGGACAGGAGATCCAGCTGCAGGAGGTACAAAGTGAAAATGTGCGACTGGCCAAAGAGAACTTGCAGCTGAACGAGAAGGCTGGATGGGCAGGACAGGTAAAAAGTAGTTTCTTTGTGAGGTAGAGCATTAGCTTCTGTAAAATTTTGCTGAGAAGAAATTGCTAGCGTGCTAGGTTTTCAAGTTGCCAGCTGAGTAATGGTCATGCACCCGTCTGTGTACCTCTGTGTACCATGTATGCCATGGTACCCACAAGCAGAGCAGTTAACTACCCTATTTTTATTGCAGGGTTTCTCAGGACTTGAGTGAGATGCTTTGTCCTACTTGAGTTCATGTTTGGTTTACCTGTGGTAACTTGTTAATGAGTTCATAACTGAAGACAGACAGTGGTTGGTGGGGAGCAGTGTGCACTGGTCGGAGTGGTAGTAGAGCAGAACCCATTGCTGCAAGTGGTGCAAACGTATGGCATGTTTGAAAGTCCTCAGTCACTTCTGACCTTTTTTTGTCATCCTCAAAGGGGTTTTTTTGGTGGCTGATGATGGGGCAGGGGAGAAAGCCACCCCTGCAATTCAGAGCTTGCCAGATGGAAAAACCAAAAGCTTCAGGTCTTGAGACAAAGGCAGAATACTTGCATCATTCAGTTTGCAGAGTGGATTTTGGGGGGGTGGTGGCTGCACCTCAGAGGGTTGTGTTCTAGAACATGTTGTTGCGTGTGAGAACGGTGGAAGAGTTGGTACTCCAATGAAGATCCTCCGTGGGTGTCTGTTCCCAGCTCCTTCTCTGGGCAAATGTAATGCACAAGAGTTAGAAGGTCACTTGTCTGTCCCATACGTCAATGTTGCCACCATGCATAAGGCTTCCACATATTTAATTCATTTGTTCTAAGTGAAAATGTTTGACTTTGCTTGATAACCTGCATTACTAGTAGTCATCAAGCCGTAGTGTGCACTGGAACCAAAATACGTTGCTTGAATTCCCCGTAGTAAGTGGAGGAGGTAAACATGATTTCAGCAGGCTGCTAAACTTTCTGTACTGTTCTCTGTGTTTAATCCTACCATCCAGGATTAAAAAAGCTAGTAGACCTTTGTGCTTTTTTTATATCTCTTCAGTATGTAGCCTGTTCATATCCTAGTCCCTTCCTCCTTGCAAATGGTGAGGGGAGGGGAGTTTAGTGGGAGAAGCGGTACGTGCAAATAAAGTGTTCATCACATTGAGGACTCAGACAAATGCTTGTGTATTTGTTTTGAGTGAAAGCCAGAGGGAGAGGAGGTTCATGATTTTGGTATCATTACAAGTAGAAAGCAGGTCTGTAAAACAACCTACTGAGATACAGAAATAAATTGTCCTCCATTATTTATACAAGGAATACCTATGGCTATTTGTGCTAACTGGAAATCCTTTCTCTTCAGGTTGAATCTGAGAATGCTGACCTGAAATTGCAGGTTGTTTTGGTTACTAAGGAACGGGATTCAGTAATTCAGACGAATCAAGGACTCCAAACCAAGCTGGAGAATCTAGAGCAGGTGCTGAAGGTCGGTAGGATCCACATGGCTGCAAGGACTGTGCGGACATTTGTGCTGCGTCAGCACATGTTGTTTCTTTGGGTTTTTTTTGTCCATTCTTTTGTCTCTCTGCTTCTGTTGGGAACTCTGCTTCTGTGGGATCATGGAACGTGGCCTTCCAAAGCAGGCAGGGGTGCTTTAGGAAGGCTGCTTCAGGGATTTGGGTGGGAGGGGAAATAAGGTGGCCATCACTGATTTAAGGATTTTCTTTGACTGCGTTGCTCTGGCTTGTGGTAAGAGTTTCTACTTTCTCCTCTGTTTAATGATGACTGAAATACAGGCCATGATTTGATATGTCATGGGGGCCATGATAGGTCGCAGGACAGTATTTTGGTAATGTCACCCTTCAGCTGTCTGTGAATTGTTCTGCAGCACATGAGAAATGTGGCTGAGCGAAGGCAGCAGCTGGAGGTCGAGCACAAGGAAGCGCTGCTAGTCCTGCAGGAGAAGCAAGAGGAAGTCAGACGGTTGCAGCAGGTATGCAGCGTGTAGGAGAAGGGACATGTTACTCTCTGAATCCCTGGGAAGTGATGGGAGTCCTGCACCTTGTTTCCTTGGAGGTGCAGTGTATGGAGGAGTTATATGTGAGTGTACAGGTTAAAGTAAACCAGGGAAGAGTGTCTGCATCTAGGCGAGCTCTGGTACCTGAGCAAGGTGAAGGGCTTTTCTTGTGAATGGCAGTTCTGATTTCTCACTGCTGTTTGTCCAAACACCAAAGATGCTTTCAGTCTGTGCAGTGTTTTACATCTGTAACGGTCTGTTAAGGTGGTGATGATAGCAGAAATGAACTTAGGTAGGCTGCTTTCTTATTTACTCCATTTCTTATTTCTTCTTAGGCACAGGCAGAGGCAAAAAGAGAACATGAAGGGGCAGTACAGCTTCTAGAGGTAAGACAGAAGAAAACAAGATGGATTAGTTGCTGCAGATTTGGTATCTTTTGTTCTTAATGTCAGCTTGCTTGATACTCTGGGTTTTGTTGGTTCTTGAGCAAAATGCTTTAATGTCTTGATGCAACATGTTGCTGCCATGAACAATTATCAGTTGTGCTGGCAGAGCAGTCTCAGGGGTCAAAGTTTCCAGGGATTAAATCCTGGCCTGCTCATTCTCAGATAGGTTACTTCATTCAGATTGTGCCCTGCAGCTCTTTCAGGGATGCATTAAGTAACCAGCCTCAGATCTGCCTGCTCTATTTTCCAGGATCATCTGCAGGGAGAAAGAATACTTGCATCTGTGTGATTTGAAATTTCTTTTGTATGTATGTGCTCTATGCTTTTTACTAGGGGGAAAAAAAGGGAAAATGTGACCTTTGCCTGGGCACAATGAGTGATGAAGTTTGAGGCAGCTCCCTTGTCTCATTTGCTAGGCTGGCCCAGCTGTGTGAGTGCTCTCACATCCACCCAGAACACACTTTGCCATCGTGGCAGACAGCTTAACGGTGTAGCTTGGCAGATGTGATGAGCACTGTTTTGATTTTGATTTGCATTATGTCAGTGTTTATCAGGATGACTTTGGAGAAAACCTTGGCTGTGGATTCCTGGAGCTGCAAAAGCAAAGTACCAAACCCTGGAACTTCATGTGGTGATTTAGTGGCTGCCAGAGTTGGGTTAGGTGTGGTGGCAAATGGGGCAGCTTTTGCTCTCTCAGTCCACTCAGAAAAGAGCACTAAAACATCTGAGACCAAGAGGAATGCCTCACTGTAGTACACCTGGCCAGTGAGGGCTCATGCTGATGAGGCCATGGCCCTGTCTGTAGTGATGGCATACCATCAGAGGTGGCAGGCTGAACTGCCTGTGTCTGCTGCTGTGCAGCAGCTTGGTGGCTGTTAGGAACCCAGGAGGCTTGAATGAGATGGTAAGTGCCCTTGATGGAGGAGATTGCTCCATGGCTGCAAATAGCATCCCGTTTGAAGGGGGCCTGACCTGTATCTGAACTGGAGAGCCTGAGAGTGCTGGGCCTCTACTGGGTGGGATTGGAATTGTTGCCGGCTGGGTGAATATTGTGGGGACATTATGTATTGCCCCATGTCCGTGTCCTTTCTGGGACATCTGCTGTTGGCTGCAGAGACACGATCAGAGCTGATATGGATGCTGCTCTTCTGTCAATTGGTATTTAGCTGGCTTCTTAGCAGCCTTTAAGGGGTGCAAGGTTTGATGCTTGTCAAATGTTTTATGAACTAATTAATTGAAGGATTGGAGAAGCTACTTAGGTTTAAACTGGACATCTACCTGTGCAAAGGAAGAAAGAGACAGTAATTTTGTTCTGTTTGAGAGACTGGTTGTGTTCTTCTGCAGGGACCTCATCAATTAAGTATTCGTGCTTTCGTGTTACCGGTACAGAGATGCTTTATAAGTCAATGACACCAGGTGGACCAAAGAAAGAGAAATTGTCATTAAAAGCTAGTTTAATGTGGAGCAACAGTTACTTCAATGACTTAACTATAATCATAGTCATTCCAGAACATCAGTGTAGGGCAAAATCAGGGTGCCTACACTGCACTTTGTCATTTTTACGTTTGGATTGCTTTTTCATGTAATATTAATGAAGAATGAGTGTGATCCATTTCCCTGTTGGAAGAGTTCAGTCACATGTTTGTCATAAATGGAGTCTTCCTCCTTGGAGGTGTTCAAAACTGAACTAGACAAAGCTGTCAGCAAGGTGCTGTACCTGACCCTCCTTTGAGCTGAGTTGGACTGGGTGATCTCCAGAGCTGCCTTCCATCCTCAGCTGTTCTGTAGTTCTGTGATAAGGCAGCGATGGGAGTGAGTAGAGGTTTGGGATGGTTTCTGTGTGCAGAGGTGCCATGGATAGAAGGACTGTCTCAGCTGAGAAAGAAAACCTTGAGCGTTATGGGAATTGAAGGAGTGGTTCCAAAGTACGAGACAAGATTCTCAACTGCCTTTTGCACTGCATAGATGCGAAAGGTGACAGCCCGATTTCAGGAATCCAGTGTAGAATTTTATTGGGAAATATGGTGAATAGATCTTAACTTTGCTTGTTTTCCCTGACTTAGGAGCAGGGTGCATGACTGAGCAGGCTGTTAGCAGCTTGAAATCATGTCAAAGCCAGGTTCTGAGTTGTGCCTCTATTCCCAGCAGTCCTTGGTCTCAGATCTGGGGAAAGGTCTGGACATGAAGTGTCCTTTCTGTTGATTTTATGGGTGGTTGCAATGTGCTGGGAGAAAGAAGGCTTGAAATTTAGCACTGACACTCAAAGCACATTGTGATTTGGATGCCCTTGAACAGTGCATGGTTACCTTATTCACGCATTTGGTGGTGCATGTGGGATTTGGCTTTTGTTTAGCAAGCATATGCTTGTGGGAATGAGGTTCATTGGTATGGAACAAGGCAGACACTGTAAGTCTGTGAGAAAACAATTTTACTGAAACTGAGGGTTGGGTTATCTTTGGCAGATTGTTGATTTTTGGCTGGTGAAACTGCTGATGTGGTTTTACATCTCTCTTTGCTTTTCTTATTGCTACCAGAGTACTTTGGATTGCATGCAGGTACTGCTATAATCTTGTCAAACAGGACATTTTTCTCCTCTGTCCTGACTTTGACAGTTGCTTGATATTCTTGTTTTAACTATACTCTGGAAAAGATTGCAAGAGTGTCACCTCCAAGAAATAAATGTAATTAAAGGAGCTACCACTATGAGATTGATGGAGCAGCTGCTTTTATGTTTAAATGCTTTGCTTTCTCAACCAATTAGAATTAGAAGCTTTATTTTTTTGGCATTTCCAGATTTTTAGATTTGTCCAGCTGTGCACCTTCTCCACGTGTCACATGGGTTTGAAGGTCTTTTGGGAACTCCTTGCAGTCCAAGAGTGAAGTGTTGCCTTCAAAACTCAAAAGCAATGGCGGTATTGTTGCAAGTGAAAGTGCTGCAGAGAAAAAGACAGATCCTGCTGGTTTTGTAATGGGAAGATGGAAAGCAGAGATTGTGAATAGTTTTCACGGAAGAGGTAGAAACTAATGAAGTTATAGTCTGGGAGCTGTGCGAGCCAGCCTGTTCACAAATGATTTGGGAAAGAGGCTTACATGGAAGTGATGGGGTTTGCAGCTGGTAGAAAACTGCTTTCAGCAGTTGCTGGCTTTCCGATCTGAATGCAAGCTGTGAGAAGATCTCATGAGTAATGGGGAGATTAAATGAGAGGTAACGCTGGCTGTGCAAAGGCATGCGTGTGGAGGAGAAGCAGCTGTGACTAAAGATGCACAGTGGTGGGCTCCGAGTTACCTGTTGTGGCAGGAAATGCAGTGTTTGAGGTAGGGTGGTTTTTAAAATGTCAGCCTAATTCACAAGTCTGGCCAAAAAGGCAAGTACAGCGTTGGGAACTTTGAGGAAAAGAATTGAGAGCAGCCCAAGGACATTATTAGTGTATGCCTGTATTCTGTAGAAGTAGCACCTGCATCTACGTGGAGTTATGGATGTTCCTTTAATCCCTTTGGTGTTAGCCCTGCTTTGAGCAGGAATTTAGACTGCAGACCTGTAGAGTTCCCTTCTAGCAAAACTGTGATTCTCTGATCTCAAAAACATATAGCAGAAGACACAGAGAAAGGTAACAAGGACATCTGGATGGGGAGCGTCATCTGTAGAAGTGTAATAGAGCAGTCAAGAAGGAGAGTGTCCAAGAGGACAAGGCTGAGCTGGTGGTGGCTGGATTTAGCTTTGTGTGGAAGAATCAGGCTAAGTTCCTGAGTTGGTGGTTAAACTGACCTGCTCTGCTTCCTGCTCTTGCCTCTTCTGGTAATCATGCTACTCAATCTCAGTTGGTGTGAGGCTCCTCTTTCTCCCCCTTCTGGTTCGACATAGACACAAAAGTCTCCTGCCTCTTCTGTGTCTGGGGCTTGATTCCACTCTGGTTCCCTGACACTTCTGGCCGTGTCCTTAGGCTCCTCTTCCTTATCCCCTTGCCTCCCCACACTGCCCTGGGAACTTGCTGCTTACCCAGCTGTCTCTGAACCTCTGCAAGTAGTCTGCTAGATGTACGTGTTGCATATGATGTGGCAGTAATGCTTAAGGGATGTTTGTGTGTTGTTCTGAATAACATAGGATCTAAAAGACACTTGACTAATTAGGTATCTCAGAATTAAACTGTGGATTATCCAGGCTATTGGCTTGGCCACCGGTATAAATGGATTTAAATGGTGATTAATAAATTTACAGAACCAAGGTACTATTATGATATTAAACACAATATCCAGATGCAACTGCTGGCTCAGGTCTCCAGAGGAGACTAGAAAATCCTCTCTGGTCCTGTATTTGTTCTGTACCTGGCTGTTGTAGGCTGCATCCAAAGGTGGGATCAGGGACAGATGTTGATCTAGAGGAAGCCCTGCTTTGATCCCGTTCTTACTGTTCACAGTTTCTTTCCTCTATTAAGATGTACTGTGTAGGGGAGAAGCATTTATGTGAAAAATCTTAACTGTAAGTAAATTCAAACACTCATGATTGCAGAGAAATCCTGTACAATGTGACTTGGTGAACAAGGAGTTGACTGTGAGCAAGTGGAGAATGCAGACGCTTCTGGAAGTTGCTCATGGCATCTGACATTCTCTTTCAGTTCAGAGACAGTTGCTTCTTGCCAGACTTCAGAGGCTTCACCAGGCTTCCCTTCAAGACTGAGAGCGCCCAGCTAGTGGTGAAAGAAACAAGTGATAAATTGACATGTTTAAAACAGATACCTCACAAGAAAATAAAAATGCACGCACCCTCTGAAGCTGGTAGGGAGTGGGCTAGAAAGATCTTGTGGTACTCTGAGACCAGAAAGAAAGCTTTTTCCAGGTCAGATGCGTTATTTTTAGAGCTGCCTAAAACCCAGACTTTCTGTCTCATGTAATATTTCAAGGCATGGTGCATTTTTTGAGTGGGAAGGAGAAAAAGACACTTCAAAAACATTTTGTATAATGGAAAATTTTGAGGACCATAATGCAGTCATTTGTTTTCATGCATCTTACGCAAAATGATGAGGTGAGTGACTACAAAGCTTGGTGTGATTCCAGTCCAAAGCGAAAAAAAGGGAACAAATGTAATCTCTTGCAAGGCAGAGCCTGCACCTCAGCCAGACACACTAATGCCAAATTAAATATTGTCTGCATTAACTCAGCTGAAGAACTGCTGATTAGATGATATCTTCCCATCCAGCACTATTGCCCATTGTTTGCTTATTACCTGAAGTGCACGAGCAGGGTCTACACAGGATATCCTAGCTAGGAAGCCGAAGTAACGTGTTGCACGGTGGAAGAGTGAGAAAGAGGGAAAGGAGCAGTAGCATTCTCCTGGGAATTGATATGCTTACAGCTAGGGAGTATGGGTATGCTGAGCCAAGGCTCAGCAGTGTGTTGGAAGGGGAAGATCTAGGGGTGATAGAAAAAGAATACTAGCAAATACAAATGGCTCTAGTAGCAATGTGTCCTTCCATCTCCATAGTATTTCCCCAAGGCTGGGGAGTTCAGTTGCTGAAATGTAGCTTTCTTGTACTTGGCATGCATTTTTCTGGAGCAAGTCATTTCTGTAGGACCTGGTAGCAAAGTGTGTGGGCTGTCCGCATCAAAGAGATGTTCTGCAACACAGGTCAGGGTGCTGATGCTATCTGCCCTTCCTGGTGCCTGGAGGAGCCAAGATCTGGAGGGACAATTGGAGTCCTGCCCACAATGGTGGAGAGGCCAGGGTAAGGTTTTGGGAGCTTGCTGGAGCCTCTGGAGTGATGGACGAGATAGAGCATTGGGAGAGCAGTTCCTTTTGGAGACATGATTTTAATGCTCCAATAAATACACAAAGCCTTTTCAATGTTTTTCAAGGCTTATTTGTTTTTGACTTATCTCATCTGGTCTTGTGCAGGGCTTGGATAGGATACTGAAGTTCAAACCCAGCATTTCAGGGATAATTCCTGATTGAGCTTGCAGTCAGTCTCCTCAAAGATGATGAGTAATGGTGTGGAGCTGCTGGTTCCTAATGACCATTCCTGGGCAGGGCACACCTTTAGGTTCTTGGAGTCTGAGACCCGCTGAAAAGGTGCAGCAAAGGCAAATGCTCTTTGGAGCCTCACTAATGGTTTTGATAGACGTTTGTGCCTCACCTTGTGTCTCTCCTGTCAGGCCCGGGTGAAAGATCTAGAAGACCAGTGTCGCAGTCAAACAGAGCAGTTCAGCCTCCTGTCTCAGGAACTCAAACAATTCCGACTTCAAACAGGAAAAATCGACCTTCTCACCTCTACGCTGGTGACTTCTGAGCTTCCTCTTGCTCTTTGCAGCTCTACCCCACAGCCCCACTGGGAGAAGGGTAATTGCTGGAGATGCCTACGAGTGTTGGTATTTGTGTAAATGGAAAGGTGTAAAGGAAAGAATGCAAAAGTTTAGTCAACTTTGGGGATCTCTGTCTCTATCTCTCTTGTAAATACCTTTGGTTCATTTTGTAGTCATAAAGAGAACTTGGCGGTGACCAAAGAGAGCCGAGGATGTCCAGTCTGTTGCACTGTTAAATGAGTCACATTTTTAGAGGCTTGAGCTGCTCCAGAGGGTATTTGCTCACTGTGATGCTTGCAGCTGATCTTGTGTTCTGCCTGTGGCTAAAAGTAATGGACAGATCCTTTTATTGCAGAATCGACTGGTCCTGGATTGCTCACTCACCAGAGCACAAAGAAGGTTCACAATGAAGAGACCGATGGGTTGGAGTTGTCACAGAGGGTGCCTGATACCACTGTTGGCTCCCCAGTCGCTGCTACCAGTTCTCAGAAACAAGCCAAGAAAGTGGAATCTCAGTCAAACTCTTCAAAATCAGAATCCATGCAGAACAGTCCAAAATCCTGCCCAACTCCAGAGGTCAGTATGGGAGTCCCCTCTGTGGCCTGTGCTTTCCAGCCACAAGGGAATAAATGTGTTGCTGAGAGCACCAATAACGTTGCATTCATTCCCTCCTGGCTGCCTGAAGAAAATGGGGGAAAACCAAGAGAAAAGCTGTAGGAGAAAATTGAAAAGGGCTTGGATGCCCTTGTCTGTAATTCTCATTTGAACATATTGCTGTGCTCCAGGAAGGAAACAACTGGTTAGACAGTGTGCTGGGAGCTTGGAGGAGTGGGGTGGGGAGGTTGATAGGTGAGAAGTGTGGGAAAGCTCCTGCTAAGCTTCCTCGTGGCATCTCAGATACTGTTAAAACACACAAAGCTTACAAACTGTTATTTTTAATGTGCTGAGGAACCGTGTTCAGACTATTTTTGGCATTGAGCTGTGGATGAGGGGCTTAAACTTCTTTGCTGGTGCTTTTAGGTATTAAAATTGTACTTTGTGAAAGAAACCATGAAAAGATGCTGAGTTTGTGCTAGCCTTTGCTTGTTTGTGTCACCAAGATCTTACAGACAGTTGTTGCTTCTCCTCCCCAGGAACTCTTACTGTAGGGTTCACTTAAGCAGTCTTGCATACTGTCTGCTGTTCGTCACTTGATGTGACAACTTAGGGTAAAGTAGTGCTGTGAGTGGGGCTGGGTGAGATGGCATAGGAGGCAGCTTTTGCTCCACTGATGTTTCCTGAGTGCTAAAACCTTTGAGGCCACATGGAGTGCCTCGTTGTACATGTGGAGGACACAGAAGTCTTGAGCTACCGAGGCTGGGGCACTAACGAAGGGATGCTGCTGTGGCAGGCAGTGTCCACCAGTGTGTAAGAGCTCTGAGACCTATCATGGTCAGCGGCAAAGTCAAGGTCACACCTGGGGAGGAACAGGTATGTGACAACTATCAATTCTGTAGTGCGAAAATTTACTATTTTTTAGTTCAAGAGAAAGCTTGGAAGCCACCATGCCTATGTGGAGAGATAAGGCCAGTGTGGGATCCTTGGAGGAAAGCCATTTGGCTTCAGCAACACACGGCTATGGGAGCACTCCAGAGTGTTAGCCAGGCTGCTAAAAGTTACTCCATTTGGGTCTACCTTTGGGTGTTACAGGGTGCAGGTGTTTGTTACCCCAGGACAGCAAGATTGCATTATGAGGAATGCGCTACTTTGGAATAGATGCTCTGAATTCTGTCAAAGATTAACTTAAGCAGACAAAACACCTACTTTTGTATTCTGGTGCCTGTGATGGGTCTTCATCAATAATACATTTGCCTTGAGGTCTGCTTTAAAAAGGCAGCTTGAATTGGTTCATTGGCACCATTTCATACAAACACAAGGGAAGTGCAGTTCCTCAAGAAGTATGACTGTGTTACATAGCTCATTCGTAGAATCATAGAATCATTTGGTTGGAAAAGACCTTTAAGGTCATTGAGCCCAACTGTACCTGTCCACCACTAAACCCTGACCCTAAGCACCTCATCCATCCATCTTTTAAATACCCCCAGGGATGGGGACTCGACCCCTTCCCTGGGCAGCCCCTTCCAGTGCCTGATAACCCTTTCAGTGAAGTTTTTCCTAATACCTAATCTAAACCTCCCCTGGTGCATCCATTGCCACTGGATGTAAAATTCAAAGATGTCAACGGTATCAAAAAGACCAAGACAAATTTCTCAAAGGTGCTCCTGCCAGTAGCCCCCAAATGCATTCAGGGTGCAGCCTCCAGCTTAGGAAGACTGTAAGTAGCTGATTGCTAGAAACTGAGAGGCTGTGCCAAGAAAAGGAGAGTTTCATGCTTGCCCTGTCTCTTGTACGCTTTCCTTCAGCCAATGCTACTGCCTGTTACGCAGCCAGCTGTTTGGACTAGACAGAGCTTTGGTTGGAACTGGTAGGGCCTTCTGATGTTCTGCAAGTACAAATATATTATATTGAAGTATTTACAGGTGCTGGAGGAGAACTGCCTGAACAAAAGCGCTTAGAAACTTAGTCATCTAACAGAGCTGTAAGGTATCCTTTGTTCAGATTGCCGTTAGTGTTGCACACAGGGACAGCTATCATTTAGAAGTAGCAAGAATTGAATATACTGGATTCTGGATATGTGGGGTGGAAGGGCCCTCCAGAGTCTTTAGTCCGATCTCTTACTCAAGTGGGACTGTCACCAACACTAGATCTGGGTGGCCATGGCTCTGCCTAGCTGAGGCTCTTAAGTTCTTCAGGAATGGAGATCCCCCACCTCAGTGGGAACCTGTCCCACAGTTGCATCACCCACCTGGACAAGGAGTTTTTCCTAATGTCTGACTGGAACCCCTGAAGCTACAACTTGGAGCTGTTCCCTCTCATTAGTACTTCTTCACCTTAAAAGTCATTCTTCCAGGTGGTTCTTAGCCCAGTGGCCAGACTGGCACCATACATGAGGTTAGAGGACTTGTTCACTCATGTTCAACCCTTTGAGTGTTCCTTTACTCTGATGTGGGCCATATCATATCTTTCATCTTTAATGTTTTTAGGTGGACACTGCGAGTGAAATGGAAGAACTGGATGTTGACAGTATCTCTCTAATGCCAGAGCCTGGCAGCCAAGGCCCTGCAAAGCTCCAGGTGTTCTTAGCTCGATACAGGTACTGGGTCATTTCTTGTGGTCTATGAGGTTAGGCAGGTTATCTCATGGTTGCCCACTCTACCCTGTTCTCTATTATTAACCACTGTTTGGGATGGGTTAGACCATCTATCTTATTCCTCCATGTGATTTTTTGTGTCCTGTTATTCCCTGTATAAGCAAATCCAATGCGCTTGGCTTAACAAAAAGAAGGAAGCTCACTTGTTCAGCGAACAACTCTGTGTGAAACTTTTTTTTTTTAAATTTGATATTGGCTGGAAAATTGAGTTTGAGTTGACACATTCCTTGAAATGTCTGATTTTGCCAGAATAGCCCAAGAAATTTTCTCCAAGAAAATCTTATTCCAACAATTAAGAAAATTTCAGCCGAGAAATCCTGAAGTTTTTGACCAAAATCATTCTTGTAATTTAAAAAAAAAAAAAAAAAAAAAAAGCAAAGAATAAAACTCAGGTTTTTCTGATAACTGTTGCAATCCATTGAGAACAGCCACTAGCTATTAACAGTTCAAGAAGTATTGGCATACCCTTCATCTTTTAGACTGTGGATTGGGAGGAAGGGAGCTGGGATGATTCTGTGCTTGTGAGGAGCAGACCAAATGCGATCTGTGTCTTCGCCTCAGAGTCCTGGGCCCACAGGGTCTCGCTCAGCTCATGGAGGGGATAACATTGCTTTGGCATGTTGAAATCCCTTTTAAAGACTAAAGAGCAGGAATTAGCAGTAGGTGCTTGCAAAGATAAAGGTTTTTTTATGAGGCATTTTCCTGTGATAGGCCCTCTGATTAGCTCAAGGATCCCTGGGTAAGGCACGCTAGAACTACCTGGAGTCCAAATCCTATCACCAACGTATTTATATCATTTTCATGCTAGTGGAGCTTCTGGACTGCTGTGTAAAATGTGGAGTTACAGCACTGAGAGCTGTGTAACTTGGATCCTGAGGGTTGGATAATTATGAAGAAAAAGGCTAGAAGCCTTTTCTTCACTCATGTAACTTTCTTCGTGCACAAATCAGCTCGTTCTTAGGGTTTTAAACATGAGAATTTTGAGATTCTGTGCTGTGCTTGTCCGTGACAGTCATATGGCTGATAAAGTACACCTTAAATGTTTGGGGCATTTTTGATGCTTTGGAGGTTTGTTTTTTTCCTTTTTCAAAGCTATGAAGTACATGACAGCTCTCTGTAGAATAGTTAGGGTGCAGGTGAATGTAAGGGTGTCTGTTGTAGAAATGCAAAGTCCTACAACTGTTACCTGCTTGGTGCACTCAGAAACACAGCAGGCCCTCAGGTAATTCAACTCTTTTTTTTAAACCCTTTCTGAGTCACTCTGATCTGTTCTTTCAGATGTCACAAGACATCTGTTATGCTGCTCAGAAAATTATTCCTAGCTGCTATTTGAACATGGAGCAGTATGTTATTAGCTATATATAAACCCATAAACTTAGAGTCTGGACTGCTGTCTGTGGAATTTGCTGCCTGCAAAAAGCAGATGCGGTCCCAGAATTGTAACATCAGAGCTTGAATGTGTTGCTGTGAAAGTTCCTATACAAAGTAAGTCTTCGTATTGTAAATATTTCAGCTACAATCCTTTTGATGGACCTAATGAAAATCCAGAGGCAGAGCTTCCGCTGACTGCAGGAGAATATATTTACATCTATGGAGACATGGATGAAGATGGCTTCTTTGAAGGTGTGTTTTAGTAGAATGAAATGTGACCAAACTGCTGTGGGGAGTTGATCGATCTCTCTCAAAAAAAACCCCGCCAACCCAAAAAAGGAATTTAGTGAATCTTGAAACCTCAAGATAAAGGTTTTCTGCCTTAGTTTGTTAGAGGGAAGAGCAGATTTTGTTGGAAAAGGGTTTATTTATATGATGATTATTTTAAGTCTAAAACATGAAATCCTGGCCTAGTGATTTCAGTGAGAGTTTTGCCACTGCTTTCAGCAGAGCTCCAGGTTTCATCCCCATATGGTTCCTCCCTAGCCATGGAGAGCAACATGTTCAGCCCTGGGCACCTTCTGCAGATGGGCTGTTTCCCTCTTCCCACTGACTGCGTAGTGAGCCAGAGACCGTAGGCAGACAATGGTCTTGATTACCTCTTGCTCTTTTTTCAGGGCAGGGTGTGAGATAAGGAGTCCAAACTACAGTTGTTATCCTGTTTGATGTCATACAGTGTGTTTCTCTTTCGGCGCCTTTGAAAACACTGTCCTGGTTGACTAATATTGAAACAGAGAATTGTAGACTGTAAATTTATAATGAAGTTTCTTTATGGAGCTGGCTTATTTGATGGGATGAAGGATCCTAATGTACTGAGGTGCTTTGCAAGAGCTGAGGCAAATGCATGCCATGTTGCACTGCTTGCTCTGACTGTCCTGGCTCTTTCTTTCTTTCTATTTCTGAGCTTTTCATGTATTTGTTTGTTTGTTTGTTTATTGTTTAAAGAATAAAAGGGTTATTCTTTACTAACATTTTCTGCTTTCCCTGCTTTCAATTGATTTGCTGTAGGTAGAGTTTGAAAGGGGAAAGTAAGTGCAATCCCTACAGACTGCTCGCTTGACTGTGAGTTGATGGCTTTTGCACGTACCAAGCGTGCTGTGGTATCAGTTGTCCCCATGGGTCCTTTTGGGACATCTTTATTACAGAAGCTAGCATAAAAAGAAGGCCAGAACTGCATACAGAGCTGGGAAGATGGACTTTCTTGAGGAAGTACTACAAAACCCAAATCTGTATGGCTGGGAGAAGACGTAAAATCATCAATCTGCATAGCTTGGGAGGGCTAGGGAAAGACACTTAAGTTAGTGAAAGGGCTATGATGAGGAACAACAGGAAAGAAGGAAAAACCCTTAAGCTAATTGGACAAAACAACTTTCTAGTTAGTTGGTTCTGGAATGTGTGGAGCAGTGAGTCTTCTCACTGTGGCCATTAGAATCTGTCTCGGGAAGCTCTAGGAGATGCAGAAAACTTTGCCAGGAATAACCTCCCAGAGGATTTTTTTATTCCTGACTGCGGTGCAGTTTAACGTAGCTTAGGTGTTGTCACGTTATCTCCACAGATGGGTTGGAAGGCTGAAAGGTAGGTGCAGTGGTAACAGGTTTCCTGTTTTTTGTTTAGGGGAGCTGATGGATGGCCGGCGAGGGCTGGTCCCCTCCAATTTTGTTGAGCGAGTTTCAGATGATGACCTCATGACGTTTCTGCCTTCGGAGCTGAATGATCTCACCCATAGTTCATACCAGGAGAAAAGTTTTGTCAGTGCAAACACCAGCAGTGGAGATAAGAGTGATTTCTCCATTGAAGAGAGTAGCATCAGTCCGTTGGCCAGTAGAGCAGAAGGAGACCAGGAGGAACCTGTTAGTCATACAGCAGTGCCTTACCCAAGAAAATTGACTTTGATCAAGCAGCTTGCCAGAAGCATAGTTGTAGGCTGGGAACCACCGCTTTTGCCAGCTGGCTGCCCAGACATACAAAGCTACAACATCTATGTGGATGAAGAGCTACGTCAAAATGTGAAGAGTGGCTTTCAGACCAAAGCAGTGATTGAAAAGCTGGATTTAAAGGCAAAGGCCTACCGTGTGTCTGTGCAGACTGTGACAGAGCAAGGCAGTTCTGATAAGCTGCGATGCACTTTCTTTGTGGGGCAAGATTTGTGTGTGGCGCCAACTATGCTGAAAGTCCGAAGTGTCACTGCCACATCAGCAGAGGTCACGTGGCTTCCCTGCAACAGCAATTACAACCACGCGGTGTATCTCAATGGGGAGGAATGTGACATAACAAAACCTGGGGTCTACTGGTACACCTTCCGCAACCTGCAGCCGAGCACTCAGTATGTTGCCAAGCTGGAGGCACGGCCCTTGAAAACACCTTGGGAAGAGGCCCCGGAGGGGCAGGAGCAGGACTCAGCTGTGATACACTTCACTACCCCGCTAGCAGGTATCAGAGCAGTAATGCCCATTGCCACTGTGCATGGAGTGCTTGGAGCAGTGCGCTCAGTCATTACTTTGCTACAAAGCCTTGGGGCAAAGGGAAGCAAGGTTTGTTAGGTCCCAAAGCCTGAGATGCTGTACTGTTTTGTCTTAATGTTTTCCTTCCTTTATTTTACAAATTTATTATCTCTTTTGTTTTCATTTGCTCTGGGAAGACATCCCCTGTGCTGATTTGAGCAGCATGCCTCTCAGGGCATGGAGGATCTGGTTTGCCATGACCTTGCTCTAAGGGTTGCTGCATCTTAGCCTCAGCTACTTTTGCAAAGTCCTGTTTTCTGTGCATTTTAATGCATTTCACAGAACAAGAGCGCCTTATTTTCTCTGGTTCTGTCTATCATTTCCCAGGACTAGCCTGGCTATTCCGGTACAGCTCCACAGTGCCAAGTCTGGTGTGGGAGTTTTCTCTTTGATTCTGACCAGGGCTTAGTTTAGCTTTGTGCTGTAGTCAGGTAAGCAAGAGGAAAATCTGTTTGGTCTCTCACAGGCACACCTGATGCTCCTTTGGATGTCCAGGTAGAAGCTGGTCCCTCACCAGGTATCCTCGTTATCAGCTGGTTACCTGTCACCATTGATGCCGAAGGATCTTCCAATGGAGTTCGAGTCACCGGTTACGCTGTGTATGCAGATGGACAGAAGGTATTGTGCTGACGCTGTGCAAGGCTGACGTTTGAGCAGGTGGGTGGCTGGAGCCTGGTATGGGGTAGCAGGCAGCTGCAGAACCTCCAGACCTGGAAAGCTTGATCCAGTAAGCATGGCATGAGGAGGCAATGACAGTCCGTGACCTAGAAAGAAATGGTATCAGAGAATGGACAGTGCTTGGGCTGTTTGTTTTGACTGATGCACACCAAAAAAGACATCTGTCCAGATTTTTGATGTGTTCTTGATATAACTGAGCCAGGAAAGTTCCTGTGGCAGGACCCTTCACTAGCAAAACAGGACAATTTGTGTCAGCCTCCTCTGTCTCTAGGCGGTAGCTTGATCCTTGGAGAAGCAATGAGCTCAATGAGCAGTGAGTCCCCAGTGCATGGACAGAGTACAAGTACACAACCTTGCCACTGCATGGGGCTTGTCTCTGGACTGTGAGGAGTGAAGTGTAGTTCTCCAGCCCTTTCTTAAATTAGAGACAGCTGAAGGGAGAGGTGTACAAACACCCCAGGGTCCAGTACGAACACTGGTGAAAAACCTCCAAGGATATTCTGTATGAAAAGTGGCCTGTGGTCTTCGGCACACGTGATGTTTTGCCATTGGCCATGGGAGAGACAAGCCACAGCTGTTTAATGGAGCACAGTGCAAACCAGAGTGGTGCTGTGTTGGGTGATTGCTCTTTTATCATGGAAATGCTTGTTCCTCTACACAGGTCAAAAAAGGAGGAATCTGGGAAGGTAAGCAACAGGGAGGCCAAAAAAAAAGATAGCCCTTTAAAGCATAGGGAACAAGGACAGTTAAAACCTGGAGAAGGAGGGGATATAGTAATATTTTATAGAATATAAAATTTCTCAAATGGTTATGGTAACAATTTCTCTTTACTGTTTATTATTCCCTGATATTGTGCAGAAGGGTGAGAATTCTGCACACCTGCTGTCAAGAGCTTTGGGGTCTGTCATTAACTTTGGGTTCAGGGATTGCTGTTCTCGGAAGGCCTGAGCTGTGCACAATAAATAATTGCTCCCTGGTTTTTTTTGCTTGCAGGCAATAGAAGTTACTTCTCCAACAGCTGGGAGTGTCCTGGTGGACTTGTCCCAGCTTCAGATGTTCCAGGTGTGCCGGGAGGTTTCTGTGAGAACGATGTCTCTGTACGGGGAGTCGGTGGATTCAGTTCCAGCCCAGATTTCCTCAGTCTTGCTGCGAACCTCTCACTGCTCTTCACCTTCAGATTCTGCTGTTTCTACCACTTTTACCTCTAGACTGCCCCGTGGAGAGCCCAAGGGCTCTCTGCCTGCATGCAGCCCACCCATGCACCAGATGGCTGCACTCCTGCTTCGACAAAAAGTTCCCGCTGATAGCTCAGATGCCAAATTGACTGATCTCTCCTTCAGCCACAACGGCTCAGCACAATCTCTGCCAGAGAAAGCCTCTTCACTGCTGCACCTCTTCTCCCCCAGTGCTTCCTTGGTGCAGGTTTTAGGCACTTCCCCAGAGGGATCGGACACTGGACAGGACAAGAAATGCCTGACTGTGCCTCCTCAGCAAGCTGGCAGCACAGTGCTCCCTGGTGAGGGCGCGGAGCCTGTCCTTTCAAGGGAAGCAGAATTGCAAGGCGAAGGGATGGAGGTGCAGGTAAGTGCTTATGTCTCCTGCCCAGTACCACGTGTGCTGGGAAGGTGAATGGATCATTTTGGGGAATGGAATGAAATGCCACTGATCATCTTTCTCTTTCTGTGATGCACCATTGCCTTTGGGCCATCATCCAGTGGTGGCAAACTGGCAGGGAGTATTGGCTGCTGTTGTGTACCTGGAGGAGCAGATGAAGCTCACCACTTGATTGAATGTGTGCAAGCAGATCAGGAATAGAGTCAGGAAAGTGAGAATTCATCAGAGAGAGAAGGTGAAAATGATCACGCTGATGATGATATCAGTGTTAGTCTGGCATTGCTGTGCTCTCTGACTTGAAGGGGTCTTCTCCAGTCTAGTGGGTTTGTGCAAGGCAGAGTGGGCGCTCTGGCATGGTGGAGCACCTCACTGGACTGCACAGCAAGGCAGATGTGTCTGGAGAAGAACTGACAAGCTGTCATGACATTGGGTGTTTGGAATCCTGTGGGGGGGGTGAGTGCTTTCAGGGCTCTTCTAGGACAGTGGTGAGGATGTCTGAGAGCCCCATAAGAAAACAGGTAAATGATCTATAAGGTGCTTGCTCTGTGACAAGAGGGAAGTGGGTCCCGTTGGTGTGTGATGTATTATATCAGGAAAAAGGATCTTTTCCCCATTCTGGCCTTTGACATCGGAGACTCAGGGAGTGCTTCAAACTGTTAAATTCAGCATGACTTTATTAATCATGGCAGTGTGAGCTTGGAGTTAGACAAAAGCAGGAATGATTTCTGGTAATTGCTGGAGTATCAGCAGCTGTGTGGGCCCAAGACCTAAGGCCAGGTAAATACACAGAATTGAGATGTTGAGTCCAAAATGTCAATTGTCATTCTTCAACCCCTGGTCATTTGCTGCTCACAGTACCTCAGGTCAATTGTTGGCGATTTGTTTGCCCACATTTAGATGTCATGTAGATGGGTACACATGGGTGGGTCGCTTTGCCTCCTTTGTAGTCAGTGGAGCAAAGTGGGTGCTTCCAGGATGCAACTCATCCTTCTTGCTCGAGATGTGTGTCTTCACTTGGCTGTCAACACAAAGAAACGGGGCAGAAGAATCCTAGCTGTGAGACTAGGCATGAGATCTGGACCTGTTTGCCCAAGCCCAGGAGACATTGAGAAACTAGGCGCTGTGGTGTCCAAATCTCCCTAGGGGTCTGACCCTGTAAATATTTTAAAAGTGTGCTTAGGTTGTGCTCCATTGCATAGTACAGTGGAGGCTGCCGTACTTTAGAGTGAGGGTTAAAGAAGAGGGTGGTCGATGAAGGCCTTACCCTTCTCGTTTTGGGGTTCTACTCCTCCATCTCCCAGAGGTATTCTTAAACACCAGACTGAACTGTCTGGAAAACAGACAAAAATTTAAAATTTCTGTAATCCAACTAGATGACCTAACCAGGAGTCTGCAGTGTATGTTCTTCATTAGCTCCCCTTTTCTTCACAGCCCTTACCAGCTCCAAGAAGCGCTAGGGTAGCATCCTCACCCCCACCTCAAGCTAACCTGCATGCTGGTGTGCAGGACATTCCTCTGGCAGATGAGAGTGGAAAATTACCTTGTTGTGTAGCTTGGGCTCCCCTTCTTGCTGCTCTAAAACTAGTTATTGTCAATCCCCTTCTGTGGCTTACATGAGCCACGTGTGGTGGCCCAAGCTGCAGCAGTGGAAAGACTGTGTGTCTACTTGCGGCTAATGGCAGGGAAGGGTTTGTTCCAGGGCTGGCCAACCTTCCCAGCTGCAAATTGCATGCCAAAATATTCATATGCCAGCAGTGCAGAGTGTGTAGTGTTTGTGTTGGAGAGTTTGGGGTGGTAAGGCCTCCTTTTGGTGTACAAGTATTGTGTGATGTCTCCCCCAGGTTTCATTGTTTGTGATGATCTTTTTTTGGTTTGTTTCCCAGGTGGAGCAATCTGTAACCAAAGCACCAGAGCTGGAAAGCCTGTCTGACAGTAGTCTGAAGATACATATGGAGACCTGCCATGCATGCTCCATGGAAGAATCACCAAAAGGTCCCAGTGCTGAAAGAGAGAAAGAGGCAAAGGAGAAGCACTTGAGCCCAGAGCCTCTGCTCTCCCCCAGCCAGGCTGAGGGGACAGAGGGCACCTTCCAAGACACAAGCGTGGGTGGGAGGAGCTGCCAGGAGTTCCCAAGGTTGTCCCCGGGCAAGGAGGTGATGAAAGAAATGTCCAGAGTGAAGAGAGAGGTTTGTTCAACCTTGGTTGAGTGTCTCTGCCCATGCAGGGATGTGAGGAGTATTTGACAACCCTAGGTTTTACAATCCTAGGTAGCACTGTTCTTCTGCAGGCTGTAAAATGTGTCTGCTGGTTCTGTGTGTCTGTGTGTGTGTACACACATGCCAGTTGCTGCATTTGGTGCTGCCCAATTATTTCCTGCCATCCTTTAGCTGTATGTGTGCTAGAGAAGGGTAAAATGCTACTTTACTGCTGAATTAGAGTGCCTGAGAGGACTGAGGAATTCTGTTTCTCTTTTCAATAGCAAGAAGAAAAAATGTCTGAAATGGGAAGACGACAGCTGACCCTTTTTGCTGAGCACAACCGTAGTTCTGACCTTTCAGATATTTTGGAAGAGGAGGAAGAAGATGAGCTGTCTTCAGAAGCTCTGGAAGAGAAGAAATGGGACCAGAGAGAGCAGTGTTACCGGGAGAATGGGGAGAAGGTAACTTGTAGCAGAATATTGCTTGCGGGGAGCGCCAGTGCAGCCATCCCATGTCATCAGCTCACACAAGGAGGTGGTGGTTGGAGTCCCATGCTCGCAACAGTGCTTGGCTAAGCTCCTGCCTGCTCTGCTTTGATGCCCAGTGTTGTCTTAAGCTGGTAAAAATGCAAGTTCTTTGTGAGAGGGAAGTGTGTTTATATGTAATGAATGTACCCAGGGTTTAATTAGTTGGAAAAACACACAATGTAATGTGAACTTTAGAACCCAGCCTTAAAAATCAATCTTATCGATCAAGTTCTTTATATAGACAGAAAGAGTGAACACATAGGAATCTGTAAAGTCCACCCATCTGTAGATTCTGTGCCAACTCACCTTCCCTCCTAAGGCAAAACATGCATGTAATATTTTGGCCTCTGTCCTGCAAGCACTCCTGAATGTGAAGAACTTAGTGCAGATCATTTTGCTTAGACCTTGGTGCTCTCTGTAGGAGCAGATGGCTTGTAGGAGCGGAGCCATGACTTTGGGGTTCAAATATTGCAAGCGAGGAAATACTCATTGAGCTGAACTGAGAGCGATCACATTAATTCATGTTATAAGTTCAGTCACTTAAAGCTAGTTAGTGTGTTATAAAGCATCTGTGACAGGTAATGTGCTTAAAACTGCGTGACTGGAAAGTGGTGTGTAATCACATAAACGGTGGCAGTTGAGATGAATGTGCGTGAGGGAAAGCATGGAGGTTGAGTGACTGAAAAATTAGGAAGATTTGCAGGAAATGTGATAGGCTCTGTAGCAAGAAAGCACCCTCATTTTTTTTTTTCATGTGACCGAAGAACATCCGTAGTTGTTTGATGCTGACCTGTGTGGCTACCAGCCTGCAGCAGAGATGGGATGGGTCTGGTGAGCATCAGTGATCAGGAGCAGACAGTGTAATGATTCTGGAGTAAATTTGCCCCCACTCCTTTTCCCCTTCTGAATGGGGTTCTGCTTCCCGGGTGGGGAGGTTGGACCTGCAGTGCCGCATGTCAGGAGCCCCAGGAGAGCCTGGTGGCTGGAGATGCTGGGCTGTCTGGGACGGAGCTGTTGAAACATGTTGGGATTGCCCTGGAAAAAAAAAAGGAAGAAAACCAGTTTCCCTGGAAGGAGAAAAGAGGAAATAAGAACAGTGAAGAACACCCTTCTTTGTCTCGTTTTTCCCTGGATGTTTTATTGGCCTGAATGGTTTGGGGTTTGGTTTTTTTTTTCTGAAAAAGAAACACCAAAACCCCATGCACATCCTGTTGAGTGGAGCGAACTGCTGTTTCTTGACCTGATAAAGTGATTGTTTTCTGTTCTGGCAGTGACAAGTTGAGGGTGTGAGCATGACAAGATGCTGAACGGGAAGAGGGCATCAGGGGCAGGAAGCTTCAAGGCACAGAGCTCCCAACACTGCCTTAGAGAGTGAAAGAAGATGGTGACTGAAGCGGGCCAGGCCTCAGCGGGGCTGTTCTCTATGATTCTGCGTATTTAGTAACATTGTGGGTTATCTGAAGACTCTTCAGCCAACTCTTTCAGGATTTGGGGGATGAACGAGTGGAGGGGTGCTGCTTTTTAAAATGTTTAATCTCAAATAAGTAGTTTAATTTCGGAAACCAGTTATTATTAAAACTCAAAAGCAAAAGCCACAACTTTGTAAACAGCTAAAATAAGTCTTACTGGACTTATTTTGTGGTTGCATTTATAAATTCGTCATATTCCTAATTGGTGCTAACAAGGTAGGAGCCTAGAGTGTATGTCCTGTGAAGAGAGTTTGAGGAAGCTGACCTTGTTTGGTCTGGCAAAGAGGAGGCTAGCTGGAGATCCTGTAGCTGCCTGTAACTATTTGAAGGATGGCTCAAAGGATGAGAGAGACAGAGTCATCTTGTTTGTGGCAGATGATACAAAAAGAGGCGCATCACTCACGAGTTGCTGTTTGGGAGGTTCGTGTTGGAGATGAGTAAAAAATTCTTCCCCAGGAGGGTGGTGCAGCCTTGGGACAGGTCCCCAGAGAGGTGGGGGATCTCCATTCCTTGGTGTTTTCAAGCCTCAGCTAAGCAAAGACACTGCTTTAGCGTTGGCAAAGGTCCTGTTGCAATTAGAAGGTTGGAGACCTCTGGAGCCCCCTTCAACCAAATCTAAATATAATTTAATCCAGCTTTTGCTTGGAAAAATTTACGGAGGTTGGAATAATCAATAGGCAGCTTATAACTGCTTTGTTTTTTCCCCTCTGTGGTTCAGTGTTTAATTAGTCTCTGGACAGGCCTACTCAATCCTGTAGCTTAAAACATCAATAGGTACATATGCTTTGTAAACTACTTGTAAATGTTTTTACAACATGTCATGATATAAACTGTCAGGGAAGACAAGAGGCCTCCAGAGGTATCTTCCAACCTAAATTGCACTGTGCCTCTGGGATTCTACCTTATTATTTTAGTATAAATGTAGGAAGAGACAAAACGTAAATTCTACAGTTGGTCCAAGACAAATTTTAAAATTCAGCAGTGCTTTTCCAAACATTTTATGTAACCCTGTAGGCTCTTATGCAGCTGCAAGTGAAATACAAGTCTGTGTGACCCCTCTGAGGTAAAGGGTTTCCTGTGCATTTGTGGCAACTCTCTTCACCTGGATTTGGAGACAGTAAACTGCTGTGGGGCAGGACCTTGGCGGGTGATGGGAAGGGCCTAGGGAAGGTCCTCCCATAGCACCAAGATCTCCAAGGGGTGTCTTGCTGCACAGGGTCGCTTCCTTCTGTTCCAGTACAAGGACAGAGAGGTAAGGGAGGGCTGTGGGTCCTTGTGTGAGCACAGGCTGTGAGACTCATCCCTGTGGAGGGAGGAACCCGGTTGGCTCTAACGTACACTGAACAGACGTGGAGGAACTGTGCCTCTCCTGCCCTGTCATCCCAAACTGGGGATGCTGAAGCTGTGGGGAATCAAGTTGGCAGGATGAAAGGTGCTGCAGATAGTTGTGTGTGTAGAGGCAAAGGCTGGGAGGGAGCTCTTCCATGCATTGGCCTTCTCGCTTTCCGCTGCATTGCTAGTTCATCTGATTGTCTTTTGCCAGAAGACCCATTGCTCTCTTGCTTCCTCCCCTTGCTTCACTGCAGACCACAGTCGCCGCTCCATACTGCTGTGCTGGGAGGGAATCAGCTGTAACTTTGCCTCTCTTTTTAATGTTTATTTCCTCTCTTTTTTCCTCCACTTATCCTGGCTGTGGCTTTTCTCTGGGGCTGGGTACAGATGGATCTTTGCGATACTGACAGCGATGAGGAGATTCTGGAGAGGATACTAGAGCTCCCGCTTCAGAAGAACCACAGCAAGAAATTGTTTAGCATCCCTGAAGTGACTGAGGATGAGGATGAAGATGAGGATGAGAAGTGTGTTGTGGAGGAAAAGGCAGACCCTCAAGACTCCTCGGAAAAGCTTACCTACTGTTCAGGAAGGACAGAGAAGCCGCTCAACATCAAGGAGCCATTTCTAAAGGCAGATGGGAGTAATACCTCCACAGATCCGTCTGCTCAGACTCCGTGGGAGGAGCATGGTGTTAAGGAGAGCAGAGGGGATGCTGACCATGCAAACCCTGCCTTTGTCCAGCTGGCCTGGAGTCAGAAGAAGGCAAACTGGAACTGGGGCTACCAGGAGAATGATCAGAAGTCTGGGACTGGGGCAAGTCCCACTTGGAGCAAGAAGAAGGGAAATAATTATCGAGAGAAGATCCGGAGTCGGCCTGAGATGGGTAGGAAGAGACAGAATAATTTGACAGAGCACTGCAGTCGTCTGGGCAACTGCAGTCAGATGGGAGGCGGGTTATACAGAGCTCCTAGCCTCAGGGAAGAGCTGAACATTGTAAGCAGTGCTGGTGGTAAGGAGGGCTTTGATGTGTACAGTCGTGCCAGACAAGGAACCTTACGGAAAAACCACATGAAAACAGTGCTTTCAGGGTTTGCAGAACCTGCTGTATCGGCAACACACTGCTCCAGCCCCAGGAGCCTGGAAATAGATGTTGAATATGACTCCGAAGATGATCAGGATTCGACCTGTGCATCCCCCCCTGAGAGCAGGCTGTGGCCAGAAAGGTCCCAGAGCTGTCAGGGGGACTGGAGTGATTGCTCCAGTCAGTCTGAGGTTGCCCACACAGATAGCAGAAGGGACCTCACCCGACTGGAGATGATGGAAGAGCAGGGTATGGAGTGGGCTGGGTCTCTGAGCCAGCGCCTGCGATTCTTCTGCCAGGAGAAGGAAGCACTGAGATGTGAGAGCAGATCTGAGGAGCAGGGCTGGGAGCTGGACTGTAAGTCACCTGGCTGGAGAAAGAGGCTTGAACATCCTTCGAAGGGGATACGTAGCACCTCCTTGCACAAAAGGGTTGGGTGACTTTTCCTATTCTGGCTTTGAAGCAGCTTGCAGTGGTGTTAGCTTCCCTCTGCTTCCCTGGCCTGCCTGTATCTTGCTTTGTTCGGTGTTGTCCAGAGAGAGGACCCTCCTCTAGGATTGTCTGGAAGAATATCTGAGAGATTATGTAGTTTTGTGCTGCTCCGTGGCTTTTTTTTTTTTTGTATTAGCTGCTTCTGCTTTTCCTGCTAACTGACTGTGTCACCGATGCAGTATTCCTTTTCACACTGGGTCTTCCTCCCTGTGGCAGGAGGCTGTGGGACCCAAATGAAAATCCCTGGTGAAATAAGCTGATTTGTGAAAGCTTTGTGTAGATGATGACTGTAATGTCATTGCCTCCCCTTGAAATGCCCTTTCCTGCATCCTCATGCTCACCAAAGGAATTGCCGCTGGTGCCTGGTAGGGTGCCTGCCTGTACTTCGTTCTGTTTTCCAACTCCCTTGGTATTTTCAGCTCTAGAGTGTCCCTGAAGAGGAATGTTGCATTTGAATGCGCTGCTCTTTGTGGAGTGCGTTTGGGCTGAGTGCTGTCCACGCGAGCCGGAAGGCGGAGGCTGCTACTAACTCTCTGGTGGTTCCTGTTGCAGGCATCCAGTCATAAAGATCCTAGGGGCCAGGAGCTGCCTGGCACAGCTGCCTGGCAGGCTCCCAGCAGAAGACGGAACAAGAGTGTAAGAAGCAGCCAAACACAGAAACCTTTGCTCTCTAGTCCAGGTGAGCGGGCAAGGGAGAGAGAGTTGGGCAGCAGGAGAGGGAGGCTATTGGAAGCGGCAGGGGCTAGCAGGCGGTATTTGAGCTGTGCAGGGCTACGGCAGGGGAGTGGTGCTGACATTACCTCTGGTGTGTCCCCTGTCTGCGCACAGGTCCTCCAAGGAGCTCTGCTTCAGACACCTCTGTTAAAGATGATGGCATTAGAATATTTGTGGCTCTCTTTGACTACGACCCCGTTTCTATGTCTCCTAACCCTGATGCAGCAGAAGAGGAGCTCCCATTTAAGGAGGGACAGATCCTGAAAGTAAGAGCACACCTTAGTGAACATCTCCTACTCTGTATGGATCCATCTGATGTTCCAGGGACAGCATAAACCTTGGGAGGCAGAGCCTCTTTAATCTTGGGAGTTTCCTTAGCTTCCCCTTCTCCTTTCTCAGTGCGTCTTAGTCCCTGTAGCGTGAACAGTCTCTGGCCTGTCTTTTCCCTTGCAGGTGTGTGGAGACAAGGATGCTGATGGCTTTTACAGGGGTGAATGTGCAGGAAGGGAGGGGTACATTCCCTGCAACATGGTATCAGAAGTTCAGGTGGAGAATAATGAAATCAAGAAACAGCTCCTAAAGCAAGGGTTCCTGCCTGCCGACACACCAATGGAGAGCGTAGGTACTGTATCTCCTTTATGTGTGTGCTGTGTTGTCGGCATGTTTCTTTGCTGAAATGTGGAAAGCTCAGTCATGCTGTCAAGCTGTGTGGCCAGCACAGCCCACCAAAACGATCTCTAGGGCTGGTCCCCAGGATCTGAGGGCTTGTTCAGTGGCTGTTGCAGTAGCAAGCAGGGAGGTCATGACGGATGAGGGAGGAAGGTGTTCTGAGGTCTTGGTTCATACCTGACCCTGGTGCAGCACAGTGCTGCCCAAGGCTGCATTTACAGCTGCTGGAGCTGCTCCTGTGCTTGTGGTGTTGTGTCTGCAAGCTCGGCACGGAGTGTGATGGAGGCTGATCCTCACTGGAGAAGGGGAAACAAGTTTGAAGAGCAGCTGAAGGATGTGAACAAGAGATTTTCACATCTGTGTTCTCTCCTTTGTTTTCTGAGTCTATGTTTGAACCCATAGGGGTGACTCTGCTCTTGAATGAGAGAATCTGTGACTTGGGAATGGAGGAAGATGGGGAGAAACTCATGGGGAAGGGGAAGGAAGGGTGTGAGACAGCAGTGTGCAAGGAGCAGACCTGGTCCTTGTGCAACTCCTTACTCCCTGAAGTACGTGGTTTGGTGCTTTATGTACTACAGAGGCTTTCTGAGTACACAAGTGCGAAGAAACAGGAGAGGGGAGAGGAACCTTCACTGGCACACGCAGCCGTTGCAGCTCGGGCTGAGTTAGGCTGTGGTTCAGTGGCTGTGAGCTGCCCCAAGGCATACAACATATTGGTGTCCCACTACCTGTCCCTTATCCCCCTGCCTCTCATCCTGCTCCTCTCGGTGTACTCTCTGCTACCAGTGGCATTGTGTGCCCTGCTCCACTTGTTAAAGCAAGAGGACATTCTTGTTTTGGCTGGCCACTGTTTCCCCACCAGTTCAGCAGGGTAGGACAGCACAAGTGTGGCTCTGATGGCAAAGGTAAGCCCTGTTACTGACTGAGCTGTTCCACTGCCTCTCACTGGCAGTGGAGGAAAAACAGGGGGGGAAAAAAAAGGAAAAAAGATAAAGGATCAAACTTGTTCCATTTCTCTGCAGCAAGACCCAATGTCCGGCCCTAGAGGCTAAGGGGCTGACAGTGCCCAGCTCCTAAATGCGGGTCTCTGGAAGGTTGATCCTGACCTGATCCCCACAGGGGTTGAAGGAGGCTGTTGCTTTCGCTGTGTGATTTTTGGTAGGTTTTGTGTCCTTTGGCCTCTCTCATGTCTAGGGAGATGAGAGATTTGAGTAAGGCTTTTTTCACACTTGGGACATTCTTAATGTTTCTCCTGCCTGTGTTCTCTGGTGCCCAGAGATGGCTGGGATGCCTGTGGGGGCCTCTGTCCCTGTGTGGGTATACAGGGCGCTCTGTCCCCTGCCCTGCTACATACGCTCAGAAGAATGAAGGAATTTAATAGCTCTGAGACTGCATGAAACTTAGTGGGTTTGAAAGTTTTCAGGAGTGCAGTGGTAGTGAAAAGGACACACCTTATGTGTGCGGGCAGAGAATAAACCTTGTTGCCTTGGGCAGCCAGGCTGTATGTACTTCTGTTTCCTACTGCATAAACCCATATTACAGCCTTGTAACTAAGAAAATGCCTTGGAGGGGTTGGTCTGGGAAATCCTTCGGCAGGCTCACCTGGGGACCTCCCAAGGTCCATTCCCACCTGAGTGAGTTGGTGGGTTCACCTCACCTGGTGTTTTTCAGGTGTTAATGGTACCGGGTTTTATTTTATCCTTATGGCGGTCCTTCTGAAAGATAAAATGCAGCCAAGCGGTGAGGTTTGTCTGATGTGTACTGTGGTATAAATACAACGTGGATTTCTGTGGGTACTTGGGCTGTGGATCATGTCTCGTCTGAGTCCACATGCAAGAAACGGAGGTTTGGGCTCTGCCTGTAGGAATCATGGTGTCTGCTTCCCAGGGGAAGCACGTCATGCTACTCTGTTGCTTGTTCACTCCTCGAGATGTTTTTCACTTTCCATTCACTGTCTGTTTCTCTTGTCTATTTATTTGCTTTTTTTTTTTATTTTTATTAAGGAAATGGCACATTTTCTCCACCTCCACGCCGCCAAACCGTCCCTCCTCCAAAACCCAGACGCTCCAAGAAAGGTCTGTGTTGCCCACTGCTTCCTCTTTGATTTTTGCAATAGGATTACAGACTGCATTGAATTTTTACTACTTGCTTACAGGACCTTCAGATGTTTGTCTCTGTACGACTGCTAGGAAGCGGAAAGAGAGCTCATCCATGTTCTGGTGTTAAGTTTTTAACAATAATGTTGTCTTTTATAGTTTTGGAGCTTGACCTCTGCTTCCTTTTACGTCCCTGAGTCATGGTTACTGGCGTAGACTTTTAGTTGCATGAACGATTTGATTCTGTTGTTTGCGGCCTTGGTCTTTGTTCTTTTTACTGTTGTTTGTCAGTTGTGTCATGGGGTCACTGTTGAAAGGTGAACTCTCCACTGATGAGCCATTTTCTTCCTTCAGCAGGGTTGGATAAACAGGAGAAGTACAAGTCTCATCCAGGTGAGAATCGCTCTTTCGTACTATGAGAAGAGGGTTGGTACTTTTGCATGATCGTCATGCAGACATGTTTTATGGTCAAGGGCCAGTGCAAGACCCTGTAATGCTCCTTCAGAGCACTGTAAGAAAATGGTCATTCTCAGGAAAGCAGAGTTTTAGTTCTTTATTTAGTAGTGAGGGCAGTGTCTTTGACTAAGGTGTTTGAAGGTGGAGGGCATGTATAGTTGTGCTCTGGAGGAGCAGGGAAATCTACTCATCTGATGCCACGGGCCTTAAAATCCAAGATCCCTTGAGGGGGTGCTCGCTCTGCTTAGGTGCACAATCATCTGTTGATGTCCAGAGAGGCCAAGTCTGCAAACCCCTTGCTAGCTCATCTGGTGTCGACTTGCAGCAGCAATTAAATCCGTAAGATGAAGGACTACACTATGTGTGTTTTCAGTAACACCAGACTTTGCTTTTGTAGACTCGAAGCAGGTCTGTAAGTCATGGGCTGAGCAGGCAGGTTCTTGTGAAAATGCAGCGTGTTCCCTGGATAATGAGGCCTGCCCTTCCCTTTGTGTTGAGCTCTGCGCTGCTGGGGCTGGGCTGCTGGGCGATGCTTTCCAGGGCTCTTGCTGTTCCCCTGGCACTTGGAGGATAAATTTTGCAGCTCAACAGCAGAGCATTGCATGGAGGGAGGAGAAACGTCCATCTGAGACACTGTGAAGAGACGGCTGTCCTCTGTGTGTGTATATATGTGTGTGTGTGTATAAATAGAAAACATAAAATAAAACATTCCTGTGTATATATAGACAGGACACCAGAATGCTGGAATGGGGAGATGTCCCTAGTTCTGTGCTTGTGAGGTGATACAGGAGATCAGAAAACTGCTTTATCTGGGGCTTCTAAGATCTCTCTCCTATTCAGTTTCCATTGGGTTTCCCCCTGTTATTTTACTCACTCAGTCTGTTCCAAGAAGAAATTTCTGTGATTTGGGATTTTGCCTTAGAACTTCCACCTCAGGGTATTTTGCTTTATTTTTGTCCTGCAGGCCAGAAGCATCAGAAATTTGAAGCTGAACTGCTGACTCCTAGAAGTATGGTGGCTGCCTTCGACTATAACCCTAAGGAGAGCTCTCCAAATGCAGACGTAGAGGTAACAACCACCTCCTCGCTCCCCTTACAGGCTTCTTTTTCCTCTCTCTTTTTTCTTGTCTCCCAAGACACTTAGCACTTTGGTCAAAACTAAGACTATTATGGCTTGGCAATATAACTGCTAAAAGGGGTTGGCTGAAGTAATAAAACGTAGAATTTGCTGATGTGTTCTCACATGCGTTCTCTGATGACAGTGTTCAGTTATCTGTGAAGAATATGAAGCAGCGTACCCCTCATGACTTTCAGTATACGTCTCAGGGAAACTGTGTGAGCATCTCATGGCCTTGTAGCATCCTGTAGTGCTTAGACAGGATTTAGCAGTTCTGAGGCAGGAGGAAGCAGCCCCTGCTGTTAGCAACTCATCCAGGGCACCCATCTGCTTAAGAGTTTGAATGGACTTCTGATACTTTAGGTGAGCATGTCTTGGAGCATGGAGCATGTCTTTTGTGTTAACTACCTGTGTAGGTCTTTGTTCAAGCAAGAAGACTTCGTTCCAATTTAATGGACCAGTCCTCTTACAGTATTTTTGTGGATAAGTCTGTTTCAGGTGAGAAGGTTGCAATGCAGAATTCTTTCTCTAAATTAGAACGTGCTCTGTTCTCTATTCCTCCATAGCAGTGTTAGTCTACTCTGAGCAAACATAAGCATGGGGTTGGGATTCAGATTCTTTCCATGCATCCAGAAAGGCATGTATGGCCAAGAGGTGGCACAGTTCAGGTAAGGTTTGCCTCCCAAACTGAGTGTCTCATGAGCAAGACAGGCTGCTTCCAAGGACAGTGTTTTATGGATGGTGGATTATTCTGGGAGAGATACAATGACAGCGTGTATCAACCAGCATCTGTGTAGGTATTCATACATCTGGCCAAAGAACACTTCTGAGCCCTTGTCAACAAGACGACTGTATTTTTTTGCAGTGATTTGGGTCTTCCTAGAACCTTCCCTGTGAACAGAGCTCAAATTATTAAAACAGGCTGGTGCAGTTCTGTTGCATTGTTGGAGATGTTCCCTGTTCACACTCCCAGAAAATTTGGTCACCTTTTTGCTAGAAAACAGCTGCTGTTTGTGAACTTGCACCAAGACACAGCAGGATCAGCTGTGCCGTTCTGTGCGTCTGAGGGAAGTTCCCTACAAGTGTCTTTCTGCTATGACAAAGTAAATCACAGCCAAGAGGAGGATCCTGCAGCCTCCAGAGATAAACTGAGTACTAGGGATGTAATAATAAGGTAATTATATTAGAGGTAGGTCCCTTCCAGCTAACACTTCTGTGAAGTGCATGTAAAGCCAGTGGGTCTTGAGTGGGACACAGCCTGATGGGAGACTCCACCTTTTCTATCTTAGAACAGTTTTTTTGCTGTAACTGGGCAGTTTCTTCCATTAGAAGAGACTGCTTACACCTTAGTCTTCAGTCCTGTGCTCCATGGAGCGCATGCTGGGCTGGCTGACAGGACAGACGGGTGTGATGGTGAAGGGTCACGTATGTTGTGCGGTAGTGTTCTTTTACAGGTCAAATCTTCCCGTTTGTATGCATTCCTGTTAGTGACTAATCCCTGGGCGTTGCATACAGAACAGGCTCATCCAAGGGAGCGAGGTTCAGTATTTATATTTAAAGAAATGAAAGGTATTTCTGGTGCTTGTTCAGCTTGTTCTCAACATACCTTTCCAGAAGAGGTGGTAGGTACTATTTTGAAGCCTTATTAAAATTGGTTTTGGAAACAGGCTTTGCTCTTGTCTTAATTTATGAAATGCTTCCTTGGCACTGAATTCTGCAGTTACCCGCTTCGGTTGCTCTTTTGCATCCTGGTCCTGCAAGTCTTTAACACAGTGGGCTCCCTCCCTCATGGTGAGATTGTGCAAGGAGCCCAGGGTGACCTTGTATTTCTGGTGAGAAATTCCAGGCAGTGCTTCTCCTGTGACCGTTGTTCTCTTGCTCTTTGGCAGGCTGAACTGACTTTCAGTGCAGGGGACATTATCACTGTGTTTGGGTCCATGGACGATGATGGATTCTTTTATGTAAGTACAGGGGATGGGTTCTGTGGCTGCATCTGAAATCGTTGGAGTCCATCTAGTGGCAGGAGAGCAAAAATCAGGGAAGAAAATATTCTGCTTTTGAAAAAAACCACAAAAACCCGAAACCCATATCTGCTTAGTGCAGGGCAGATTGTTTCTGGCAGTTCATGCTCCTCCTGTAAACTCAATATCCAAATGGTTCTTAGTTAATGTCTTGGCGTAACTTGACTGCAGGTTTCCCAAAGCCTAGGATGCGTTTTTCTGCACATACGTCAACTGAATCAGCATCTGCTGTAAGCTGATTTGTCATCGAGCACTCAGACACATGGTATCATCCAGGGCAGGAAGTTAAAATGGTACCATAAGAATAAAAATGTATGATGAACCCCGTCTGGCCACACTTCAACGTATCGACTTCAGCAAGCACTGGTATCTGTTTGATTTACCGTGCGTATGTGGGGACTGTGCCTGCCAATGAGCTGTGTGCTAGACACGATCTGTGGCCCTTGGATCATCCACCTTTTCCTGCACAGAAAGCAGTGTGTCTTCACTCATCAAAGTTGAGGTTCATCTCCAGGTAAAGTCTGGAGGGGATCATTGTGAATGTTTTGTTTGACTTCTTTTATAGTGTTGGCCAAACAACACTGCTGGGGTTGGTTTTGTCTCACCCAACCACGCGCTGATGAACTGGAGACAATTTTTTTAGGAATACAGACAAGCTTGGTTTGCAACTCTGGACCTTAGTGAGCACAGAGGCAACGCCTTCAGTAGTTGCAGTAGTACTTCATTCTTTAAAAAAAAAAAAAAAATGCCAGAGCAAATCAAAGGCCTTTAGAAAGCCTGTGGCTAAAGTCATGTTCCAGTTGCATCTGGGATAGCAGTGGCAATTTTTTGAGTTTGTGGAAGTGACCATGTTGCTGGAATATATTTGCCACTGCTTGCTGCCACCTTTTCTTTTACTTTCCTCTGTGTTTTTGCACTCTGATTTGTTCCACAAATAAGCAAGAATTTGAGTCATGAAATTTGCTGAGGTTCCTTCCAACGTGAGTGTTTTACTGGGCTTCTCTCGGACCACAGCGTAGCTGTCTCTGCGTGGGACTTCTCTATTTATTATTTCCTCATCAACCAGGAAACCTGATGTGAGAAATGACTGTTGATCTTGCAGGGAGAGCTGAACCAACAGAGAGGGCTTGTCCCATCTAACTTCTTGGAAGCTGTAACTTCAGATGAAGGCATGGTTGAGGAACTTCATTCAAAAGATAAAGAAGCTTTTCTGTTGAGTGCTGAGAGCCAGGTAAGATTGTGTGACTCCACACAGGACAGACATCCAAACTGTGATGCGGCTGGAGATGGGGCATTGCGCAGCATGCAGCATTGGTGGAATAATTTCAGTTATTGCATGCATCTCAGTCCATCCCATGGGAGATGCTCAAAAGTTTAGAGGGGAGTGCTAGGAGCTCTTTTTGAAGACTCACCTATAGTGCAGTAAGAGGCACAAAGCAACAATGTCCACTGGGGCCTCAGTCTCATTATGGTCAGGTGAGCAAAGAGCATCCCAGCTCCCACGAGCAAATTCTTTAGATCCACAGAAGGGTCAGTGGTAAAATCCACTGTAAGCCAAGCAGTTCAGCCACCTCCCCAGACACATGAAATTCCTCAGATATGCTCATATCCATGTCAAAGAGTTCTGGAGTTATCAACATCCAAACATCAATGCTCTTCCACCCATCCTGAATTAGATATTTCTTAATCCAGTCCATGATGCTTTCAGACAAATTCAAAACACTCTGGGGAGTTTCCCAAACAGATCTGTGGGTTGGATCCTAAGGCAAGCTACAGGTGCAGGGAATTCAAAGGTTGAGCTATCCCCTTGCATATGTTACTGATACCCTTGGAACAAATGCTTAAGTGGGAGGTTTGGGTCATCTGCCAGGTTCAGTCAGTCCTCAGTGGGTGAGGTCAAAAGGTGGCACCTCCCTGGTCACTCCTGGACCTCATGTCCTGTGTCATTCTAGAGAGTGGGAGGCAGGGAGGGACACAGCTTGGTCCCAGCTCACATGTACTCAATCTCCAGTTCTTCTTGGGAGGTTATTGGCACTGTCAAGTGGTGGCAGACCCATAAAACTGTCTAAGAGCAGGCCCAGATTGGCTTTGAGCCAGTCCTTAAGGAAGTATGTGGCCCTGAATCCTCCTCTGCTGAACTCCCCACTGGTGCCACCCTAGCTTTCCTGCTCTCTGCAGCATCCTTTGTCCTATTTCTCATGCTCAGCTCCTCCTTTTCTCTCTACCCACTTCCTATCTCTTATTTTCAAATGCTGCCTGATCTCCCTTAGGCTTCACCTGCAGACCCATTTCTTGCTTCCAGGTATTTCAAGCTTTGTGGGTGCAGCGTCTGCACTACAGCCTCAATGCCTTCTTACAAAGAGCAGGTCACAGGCCTGGCTCAGAACGAAGGTTTGTGGGCAGCTTGCTAGATCATCTTCTGAACTCAGAAGTTGTCTGGGTCCCTTGTGCTTACCTATTTAGGATACTCCGTCCCTTTCCTCCCAGCCCATAAGTGCTAGTCTGTGCTGAGGAATCACAGGCTAATAAGCTGTTACTGCCAGGGTTTAAGAACCCTGAGGTTACACAGGTCTAACTCCCAGGGGGAAACAAGCAGTCAGAATGGGTTTCCTTCAGTTTCCTTCTCAAAATGAGAAATGCAGTGAGCAGGGACATCTTCACCCAGATCAGGTTGCTCAGAGCCCCATCCAACCTGACCTTGAATGTTTCCAGGGATGGGCATCTACCACCTCTACGGGGGCATTATTCCAGCCCCAGCCTGGGTCCATGGCAGAATTCAGGTAACCTTCAGGGCTCAGAGAGCTCGTCTGCCACTTGCAGATGTGAAGGGTTTGGCTTAGCTAATGGTGTTTTATTAAAGGTGGGTAAGAAGAGAGCATCTTGGCTGATAAACAGGGTAACATATACAACAAATCTGCCCTTACTTCAGTATCCCTCTATTCTGTTTTACTGGTGAGGAAACTGTGGCAACGGTTTGACCTGCCTTGTCCCAGGCTTTGTCCCAGACCTCGCATGGTAACAAGGTCCTTTCTGCTCTGCTGCTAAGCAGGGAGCACAAGCTGTTCCTGCTTGCTGTTGCTTCTCTTTCCTCTCCCCTTTCCACGGGTGCTGGGTTCAGCAGTGGGTGGCTGTTCCCCTGGACACAGCAGTTTGGCCCAGATATCCCTGCTTGTTCAAGGCCATAAGCTTTTTTTTTCCCCCTAGGGTTCATGACACCTTTTTTAGATGCCTCTCAAGCAGTTAAAACTAGCCCATATAAAATAACATGTTTCAGGCTTGCTTGCAGGCCCTTCAGACCTTTCCATTTGTCTCCACTTCTCTCTGCCAGAGATCCAACAGAGCTTCCCCTTGCCTTGGCTCTGACTTTGGGTCTGCAGAGCAGGAAGCTCTTGCCTTAAGTCAGGATCAATTTGGTAGTTCTGGCACTCGGCTGATCCATGAGCTGCTGTTCTTTGTAGCCTGTGAAGTCTGGGGACTTGGAAAATTCCATTGCTGGTGATTAAGCCAACTTTATCTCAGTGGGAATCCACATTAATTATCTAGCCATGACATGTGTTGGCTGCTTCTGTGTAGTGACAGGCTGCCTCCTGTCCTGTCACCTCCCTGTTTCACCAGGATACCTGTCCTGGGTGATTCTGGCTTAGCACTCTTTAACTATGGGCAGTCCTGCTGCCTCCTTGTGCTTTGCAATCCAGCTCTACCTAAACAGCTTCCAAATATGAAGGGCTTGTTTTCCCCCTTTTGAAAGCAGAACATTTACCCTGCTTGTAACCAAACTTGTATTAGTTAACTACATTTAAGTATGTTTAGTGATTACCAAGGAGAGACAGAACCTGATCGCAGTGAGTTTTTGGCTTTGCCACAGCAATCGCAGCATTTAGGCAGAATCACAGCAACTGCCCCTATAGGCAGAACACTTGGTGGGTAAGTCAGAAGGAAGACCTCCTCATCTAAAGCATACATATTCTACGGGCCATCCCTGAGCTGGAATGAACTCTCAGCCATGCCTGGGGCTTTCCAAACTCCAGCGACATACTCACTCCACAGAGTGAAGGAACTTGCTTGTTGGAAGTGTTGTTGGCATATGCAACACAAAGAGAGGCACCTTTGCTGCTGCTGCCTGGGATGGGGGGAGTGGGGGGTATGCAAAAAGTCACCAAAGGCAAAAGATGCATGGCAGCCTCTGGAGAAGTATTGTTTAAATCTTCTGAAAGACAGCATGGCAAAACAGGCTCCCATCAAATTTACCAGTCCTACCTCGAGACCTAACACATCAGGGAGCATGCGTACGCACTGTGGCAGAGCTTTGGGCTTGTGCTAAAGCTAGTCCCAGTCTTAACGGAAGCTTCTCCAGCATGATCATGAGTGATCTTTAAATCACTTGTAACTTCTTGGATTTGATGTTTTCATCCTGTCTGTTCTTCACTCTTCCCTTCTCCCTGCTGCTATGCCAAAGGCCTGAGAATACAGACAGTTTACATTCCAAATTGCACTGGGGAAGGTGGATCATTTTGAATGATTTCTGAGTAAATCTTAAAATGCTGGCAGCTGAAAAAGGTGAAGCAGTTTAACTTTCAAACTGACAACATTTGGGGATTAGATTAAGCAATAAAAAATACAGCACAAAGAGGAGTATCCAAGAAGTTACGGTCACAAGCTAGGGCCCTGAAACACTCATGCTCACCAGCTTAGAGCAGTTGCTTTAATTCTGCAGCTGTCAAATGGGTATTTTTGCATCAGTAATGTGCAGTTTCTGTCAAAGACTGATTATAAAGCACCTTCAGAAAGTGTTTGATTCTAATTGATTTCATGTATTTATTTCTGCCTGTATGATGCACCCGTGACGGTTCTTTTCTTCAGAGAATGAGGAAGAGAAGAGTCCAGTGATAGATATGAATGATACATAGAGAGAGAGAGCAACCATGTAAGTTTGTGTGAGAAGACCTCTTCAGTCTCCCACCCAGCCTAGCACACTGAAGGGTCTTGCACCTGCAGCTTACCCCTCTTCTTGCTTGTAGTTTGACAGGCTGGTTTGGGGCTCTGTTAGCAAGTCCACGTCCAAATCCTCTGGTGGCAGACCTTTACCTGCCAGATTGGTTCTGTAGTAAAGACAAGCCGTGATCTGTTCAGCACGTGAAGTGCAATTGTTTGGAACAATTATCTGGTGGTTTTGGGGACTGTGCTGGATATTCAGGGTCAGAAAAGACCTGCTTTGTAATTCAGCCTGGCCCTTCTACCACTGTTCAAGCACGTCAACAGCCAAAGCTTCATTTGGCCTTTGCAGGATCCTGCTCAGGCTGAACACACCCAATATTCAGCCTATGTTTTTTTCCTCTTGATTTTACTCCTTCCTGACTATAGTCCTGAAAAAAGCCCTGTACACCATCAACTTAAGAAAGTAGTGACATTTAGTCCCTAAAATCAACCTTGTGTGGATAATTGTTCTGATAACACTTAAACGATTTGGGGGTGGGAGGGGGGTGTGTGAGACCCCTGGTTGGGGGGGGCAGGGGCAGCAGATCTGTGTTTTTCTCAGTTTCAAAGCATTGTTTCCTTGAAATTGTGCAAATCCATAGTACCTGAGACAGCACTGACAACCGCCCCCTGAAAACTAACATGACTCTTCTGTTTGCCAACCCCAATAGCCTTTATGAGGATCTCAACAGAGCACTTTTTCCTTCATGTGGAAATGTGAGGGTTTCTTAGAGAAGAAACCCTAATTTTGGTATCGTTGTCTCTTACCAGATGAATCTGTGAATGGGTTCTATTGCTTTTTCTGCCATGTAGAGACCTCTGAGAGTATCTGCACATGCTTGTGTTTGACAGTGCTTCTGTGTGTGGAAACCTGCCTGGGCGTCGTGTACCACAGCTGGGAATCAGCAGGACTTGCAGCCACAAAGTCAGGAAACTGCTAGTCACTTCCTCTTAACTGATCCACGTTTGATAATGGCACTGATGCTGCAGTGTCCGTATCACAGTAAATAATTGTGATGTTTGTCAGTTGGCCTGGGTACCTACCTCTCTTCCATGCACAGCTCTACAGGAGAAGTCGTATAAGGTTTGTTGGGCCACTTCAGATCTGCCTGAAAACCATCCCACCTTTGACAGAAAAATGGTTTCCAGTGGTGCATGGGCACCAAGCCTCTGCTGCCCCAGCTGCACAGGGGCCTTTACATCGCTCCCAGGTCCTTTGGGGCTGCTGAACCAGGCAGCCTAAGGCTTGAGCTTCATGGGGAGATCACTGCATGTTGGCAAGACCCCTTCTGATGTTAGCCCAACGCTTTTCTGTGTTTTATCCAAGAATTCTTTGTTGCAGAGTGCATAAATAGTTTCTGGAGCAGAAGCCAGGCGTTCTTTTGCACACAGCTAACCCAGTAGGCTACCAAGTTAGCCCTCATCTGGCTTAGTTTTTTCTCTTTGCCTCCATAAATCTTACATTACTGGCTGAAAATGGTTCACCTGGATTCATTCAGATTTATTTCCAGACTTCTCAGACCTGCCTAGCACTTGGGCCATCAACACCAAGCGTTGCGTCTTGCATGTGCCTGCTGCCAGGAGCTACGAAGGTGGCAGTTGATGCTGTAGCATTGGTTGGAGGAGTGGACTTTGCAGGCAGAGAGCAGCTTTCACTAGGGCTGGGCTGTGCCATCAAGCCCTCTGCAGCATGCCCTTGGCAGTAGCTGGCCTTTCAACACAGTGCAGCACGTGTCGAGAGCTGCAGGAATGCCTCTGAAAGTGTGTGGAACAAGATTTCCGGGTGAAAACAGAGCGTGAGTGCAGGAAAAATCAGCCGCTGTGTTGTTGACTGTAATGGAGAGGTGGAGAGGAGTTACATCCCCATCCCTGAAGCCAGAGACCTTAGCTCAGATAAGAGAGTCTGATGGCACCGTCACTTGGGCCAGTTTAAAGTGATTGGTGCAAGGCAGTCGTTGACTCTCAACCTTCTGGAGTTGGGAGGGGTTGTTGTATATTCACGCAGAGACAGAGCTCTCAAAGTCCTGTACTCCTGTCTGCTCAGGACTGACTTGGTAGGGTTTCTGCTCATCTTGTACCAAAAGTGCTTTCTTCCTGCAGTGGAGCGAAGCGACTGAAATACAGCAGCATAACTTCAGCCTGTGAGGAGAGGAGAAGTGTGGCTGGGCTATAGCTGTGGCAGTAATGTTGTGTCTGGGCATCTGCTTGGTCCAGGCGTGGGGTGGGACCAGGATCAAAGCACATCCATGCCTGCTGGTGAACTGCAGGCACACTGTGCCGGGCTAATGTCTTTGCTCCTCTGTCGTGCTTCCACCCGAGGCAGAGCACCTTGCTGCTGGTGTCACTAACTCATCTCCCCTGTTGGAGCTGTGGCTGCTTACAGACCCTTAAGAAACATGGCCTTGACTCTCCCTGACTTAGTGGGACTCAGGCAGAGGTGATGAGGGCACAGTGTTTCAATCTACCAAGGAAGAGGGCTCCAGCCATGTTGTGTTTTGGGTAATGCCAAGATAGGATGTACAGCTGGGAGCTTAAAAGATTCTGGTTTGTGAAAGCTGTGTGCAAGAGAAGGCCCTGGTACAAGTGCTCTCCCAGGCTTCGGAAACCCAGAGCCTCTTCCCTGGTGAACTTTGCGGCTCCTGGGAAAGCTTGCCCTGCCGGATCAGAAATGGTCACTGCCCGGACACCTAAACCTGGCAAGAGGAGATCATGAAAAGGTGGCTGCTGTTGGGAACTGGCCTGCAATCTGGTATGTTGTGAAGAGGAAACTGAGCCCAGGACTTGGGCACTTTCTGATTTCTAAAAGCCCTTTCCAAAAGAAGCAGCGTACCGTGCGTCATTTGGGACTGTAGATCCCAGTTAGCGTTCTCAAATGCTCGGGTGACTTGGGAACACGTCAGCTGCTGGGTGCCACCAGCTCCAGGACTTCGCCGTGTCCTGCTCCATCGTGAACTTTTTCTCCATTACTGGTGCCACTGCAGAGCATGAGACTTCGTTTTTTGCCCCTCCTGTGAGTAGATCTGATGGCTGCTGAGCAGCCTTGCAAGACTCAGAATTTCTCTTCTCACCATGGCAAACCATGGCCACGGTTAGAAGCCTCCCAGCTTAGCCGGCCTCCATGAACTTTTGAAGGTCTTGCACAGCCCTTGTTATTAGGTTGGTTTTTCCTTCATGTCCTGCCTTCTGTCCCGGAGCGTGCTGGGATCCCAGCAGGCAGACGTGGATGCATCGATGTCCATCCATGCTCTCGGGAGGTGCTTCGCTTACAGCGCCTGCAGCAGTCAAGCAATGCCTTTCACCAAGTCCCCAGTGGGGCTTTTCTGCTGTCCTGTTCTTAGCCCAAAGTTAAGGAATTTCAGAACGTCTGAGCTCAGGCAGGGTCTGGGTAGTGGGTACAAAAAACGTTTAAAGCTACTGGAAACTTCCTAACACTCCCTGCAACTGCTTAGGGGAGTTGAGCCTTGCAGGGAGAGGGACAGGCTGGCAGGGAGAAGGCAGGGTTCTCGGGCTGAGGTTTATATTGCTGTGATGTCCTTTGTCAGCTCTAACTTCTGCTTTTTTCTTTTGTTTTCTCCTTTTCCCACTCAGTTAAATCCAGATGGGTCTGTTGATCAAAGCAACTCTTCACCAACTCCTCCTCTGCCACCTTCCTGCCTTGTCATGGACGAGCAGTGTCCAGAGCAGGCATCGCTGGCCGTTCTCAAATGCAGTGATGTACCTGATCAGAGTAAAAAGAAGAGAGGCTGCTTCTTCAAAGGAAAAAAGCTCTTCAAAAAACTTGGGTCCAGTAAGAAAAATTAACAAGGGATTTCTTGTTCTGTAAAGACTGCCTGTGCAGTACACATGGGGACTGAGACTTCAGGAGAAGCCCTCTGCAATAAGCTGATGACAGTATTTTCATAGGGAAAGGGTGTATGTTGAATAGAGAAGGCTCTTCAGTGGGTCTGTGAGCTGCGGTCTCTGCTGAGAGCCCAGCCGTGGGTGCCCACCCAGTGTGGGCAGTGGCTCTGAACACCGCGTCATGGCACTGGGGGGTGTGAGGCCTCAGCTCTAGGATACAGCTACCTCCACAGTAGTGTGTCCTGCTCCGCACAGCCCTCAACGCACCAATTCCCTGTAAATATTTTAATTTAAAAATTACATTCTGGCTGTAAGTTAGCTAAATGGCTTTTCCCAGCAAAGCCCTGGCCCCTTAGGAAGAGATCCCTTGTACTACGCACCCTGGTATTCCTCTGGTCCAAAGGAGGTTGTGTCAACCCCTTCACTTCCTGCAAAGAAAATCTGCACTTTTCTGTTTCCGTGAATCCCCTTTGCTGTCTCTGGGCTGACGAGTGAGTTATTTGTACTGTAAACCTGTAAATACGCAGCTGTGCCTAGGAGCATCCCACACTGCCTCAGTCATGTCTCAGCACGAGGGTTCCCGGGGAGGAGGGAGCGATCTTGGCTGGTTCACCTTGACCACGCGCTGGCTGGGGACTCCGCCTTACTTATTTATTTATTTACCTGTCTACTTATTTATTTATTTATTTCTCATCTGCCTCTCTCGCAGTTTTATTTTGCTGTTTCAGTGGGCTGCTCCTGAGCTGGAGCATTTGGCGAGCAGAGCTGGGGATGGAGAGTTTGCAGCTATTTTCATACGAGATGATGTGTTCCTTGAGTTAAGACACATCCCTTTCTATGCCACGGAGAGTTTTGTACTACATGGTTTCTACCCTTTTCAGTGTTTCTTTCGTTGCATGTTTCGGTGGGGTACTTGTTTCAAGAAGGACAGTTATGTGAGGTAACGTGAATGATGCCAGCACAGTGGCCACAAGTGTTGGTGATGATCTGGTATGTTTTTATTTAATGTCAAATTTTATTATAATAAAGTCTATTTTCACAAAAATACATTTTCCTTAAAAAAGCAAAAGATTCAGTGATGCTTCTTTGGGGGGTCGGGGTAGAGAGGAAAATGGTACCAGTCACTTGCACCTTGAGGATGCTCACAAAAGCACCCGCCTTCCCTGTGATCGTGGTGTGAACCGCCTTCTGTGGGGGTGAGAAGTCTTTGCCTCTCCTGTTTCAGGGACCCAGTCCTGGAGGAGAGAGCGCCGAGGTGTGGTTACACAGTGTTACACCAGGTCCACACCTCAGCTGAACACACGCATAGCCCTGCTGTGCTGCCTGGGTGGCTCCATGCAGCGTGAATTCCTGGGTCTGGGCACTGGAGCCCCTCACTGTGGGTGCCACCGAGCCTGGGGGACGTGCACAGCTGGATTTCTTCCCGTGGTTCTGTTCTCTGCTCTGTGGCGTTACCGGTACAGGGGTGCTCCTGGATGTGAAGAGCTGGGGGCTGGAGCGGCTGTCCTGGTGCCTCCCGCAAAGGGGTTGCAGGTCGGCAGGGAGGGTTGCTGGGCCAAGGCTGCCAGGAGCACCCGGGCCATGCGGCTGCGCTCAGGCTTCCCTGTTGTGTCGATGTAGCAGAGGAGCGAAGGCAGCATCACGTATGGTGGCTACATCCAGATGACTGCTTCATTCCCCAATGAGTTTGTGTTTAGAGCAGAGCGAAAATTAAGAGGTCAGTGATGGGTTTTGCTAGAAGTACACCTTTTACTTTTTAAGCTTCAGGTGCTTTGGGGTTTTCTATTTTTTAATTGGCTCCTCCACAACAGTCTTGTAGGTGGAACCCACAGCCTGCTTGCAGGCTCCCTGAACCTCTGATGCAGCTTCCAGAGAATGCAGGTGCGTCTCGTGCCAGCAGTGACTGGTCCTGTGCAGCCGGCGGGACCTGGCCAAGCACCACCAGCGGCTGCATAGGGGTTGTTGCAAGGGTCTTCTGCCGTGTTTCTTAACCGAGAGGTTAACAGCCTGCTGCTGGGAGTCCTGAACCAGCGCTGTGCCTGGAGAAGAGGTTTTGCTGCCTCTGTTCTTCCCAGTTTGGGGAGGTTCTGGGCGCTGCTGCCCTATGCAAAGCCTAAACGTGTATTACCAAAAACGCCGTGCTCTTGGTGTTGATTTTTGTAGTGCCACTTGGCAGGCACACGCGTTTTGGGCTATTCAGTGCCCAATCCTCCTGTGTGGATCCACTCCAGCTGCTCAGTTCTGCAGGGCCTCGACCCTGTGCGGTCTCTGATCTGGCTGGAGAGGGGTGGCGATGCTGGAGGCAGACTGAGCTTCCCTCCAGCCCTGCTAGGAGTGGCATTTTTTCTGCCTGTTTGCCTACAGGATGTCTGGAACTGAGCAAAGCTGCTGTCTGCGGCACCTGACCCCAGGAAAGGAGGAGGAAATCACTGGGTTTTCCCCTCTCATCCAGCTGGAATGGTTCAGCTGGGTGCTATTCCTTATATGCTCCATTATACTTTGGCTAAAAAAGGAGAAAAATAAGGAACCCCCAACAGCGCTGAGCTCCAACTGTGGGTCCTGGCACTGTTCCTTGCTCTTACAGAGTAGCTGATGCCTCCTGGTCCCACCAGTGGGAACGGGGGCACTTGAAGCTGGGCTGGGGTGTTAGGTGGGGCTCTGCAAAGGCCACGGGTGGGCAGATATTGGGTCAGTTGTGTGGGGTGGCAGCTCTGTCCCTTGGTCCTCTGGGAACTCAACCGATGTGGCAAAAGCCACTGTGGGCTTTTCTGGGGATTTTTCAGGATTCCCCTGGCAGGAGGGGCTTGGCTGGGAAGCTGCTGCACCTTAGGGAGAAATCTTTCAGGAGGATTTTGATACTGCGGTGAACCACTGCGCTGGACAGGAGTCAGGGCAAGGACGGACTGGAAGTTCTGAAGTTGCTGCAGCAGTGAATGCTGGAAGGAGTTTCCATGACTTCTGAGTCAGACTTAAGTGATGGAAATCATCAGCGACCCAGTAATTTGTCTTCAGCTTGCCCTGCCGCAGAGGAAGTTGGTCGCTGTTCTAACTGAATTTACCAGCTGGTGTTTCCTAAGCAAGTTGTTGAAAGTCTTTTGAAAGAAACTGCCCGTTGTTGCTTTTATCAGTTCATTGGGGGATAAACTGAAGAAGAAAGCCCTTGGGAAGAAAAGCAGCAGCTGTAATGTTCTGGGGTCTGCCTGGAGCCGAGGGCCAGGCCTGCAGGACGGCTCCCTTGCTCCTGGTGCTTCCTACCCCCTCGCAGAGCCCTTATGACTAGGAGGTGCACGTCGGCTCCCGGCTCCCAGGCATGTGCTGGGCCACCTCCCAGCAAGTTTTGCTGTGAGAGAGGTAGACCCTTATCACTTCACAGTCACCCCAATCTCCTTGGTTCCCCAACGCCAGGCAGGCTTCACAGCAAAGCTGAGAGGAGGCTTCTTGAGAAAGGTCTGAGACCTTCAGGCTTTGGTAGCTAAAGGCAAAAGGCTACAAGAAACAAAAAACCAAGGTGAAATGTAGTTATAATCTAGATGTTCTGTGTTTCACCCTCTGCTTTTAATTGCTGTCCTGCATCCCAGGTGTCACTGGCACGTCTCTGCAAGCAACAGTGCCTCAGGGCATCGATGTATTCTTGAGTCCTTACTCCGGAGGAGCAGCATGTGGTCTCGTCTTTGCTGCTGAAGGTGGTGAGCAGGAGGGCTTGGTGCTTGCATTGCTGCTCAGCAGAAGGCTCCCACAGATATGTGGCCTTTCCTGTGCACATCTGGGAGCAGGATCACCGTCCCCAGGGAAAGCAAATGTTCAAGAGACAAAGCACCTCTCAGAACCTCCCACTTCCATGGTTTCTGAAGCAGTTTTGAGAGCAATTAAGTAAGTTCCTAATTGTGAAATGCAATTATCAGCACAGATACGCTCTAACTGTCTCACTTGCCTCTGAAAAATCCTTATCCTCTTCTAACTGGTGAGCTGCATGATACAGCAGAGGAAGCCCGTAGATAACGGCTTTGAAAATCTGCCAGCTCTGCCCCTTTGCACAAGAGCAGCGCTGCGCTTGCCGTTGTGCAAGCAGTGGTGGCAGCAGCTTGGGCGGACACCCTCCTTCTGCCTCAAACACACGGAGCTCACGGGATCACGGAAAGGTGTGGGCTGGGGGCACCTCCTGAGCCTCTGGTGTCCCCCAGGGCTGCCTTGAAGGCCAGGGGAGGTTGCCCACGGTCTTGTTCAAAGTTGCGCTGTCTCTGAGGATGCAGATCCCACCCCTTTTCTGGGCCCTGTCCCAGCATCGCACCGCTCTCATGGGTGTTTTTCTTATGTCTAATGGGAATTTTCTTGGCAGCACCATATGCCCATTGCTTCTCCTTTCACTGGCACTCCAGGAAAGTCTCTGGCTCTACCCGCTCCATAGCCCTCCCATGAGACAGCTGAAGCTGATCATGAGGCTCCCCTGAGCCTTCTCCCCTCTTGGTTGGCCAAACCCAGCTTTCTCATGTGTCCTGTGCTCTCGGTGCCTTCCCAGTTTGCCAACCTGGCCTGGAGAGGAGAGGACATGAGCTCCGGGTGCAGCCTCACCTGTGACTCACTGCAAGATTTGCAATTTGCTTTGCAGCTTTCCTTTCAAGCACGGAAGGACCAAGGCAGGGCGTTGGACGGTGCGGCTCCACCTGCCAGTAGCTTCGGGGATGCCTGCAGAGTCGCTGCAAGAGGCTCTGTACAACCGCCGTGGCTCTGGAGTGCCCCAGGCAGGGAAGGGTTCAGCTAACAGGCGTTCACTTAACCTACCCCAGGGGAATACCCGCAGAGACTCGAGTGCCCTCAGCCTGTGCTGCTCAACTGAGGAGTTTCTGTGACAGAAGGAAGAAGGCAATTGCGATGCACAGTTAGGAGTGAGCTGAGGAGCGGTGCCAGCGAGCAGCTCCTCTGCCCCTCTGTACACCAGCTCTGTCAAGCACATCATTCCCCGACCCAGCAGGATCCCCCTGCCCTGCCTCATGCACAGCTGTAACATGGCAGGGTTTTGTCCATCGGCTAGATTTGTGCTGCAGGGAGAAGAGCTTTGCCAGATGAGCTCCCAGTACACGGCAGCCTGGGCAAGGGCAAAGCCCTGCCTGAGCTGCCCAGTGCTCAGGATGCGCAGCTGGAGGTTGGTGAAGCCCGTTCCAGCCATCATCCAGGTGCCTTGTCCTGCTGCTCCTGTCTACCAGGGAAGTGCACCAGTGAGCCAGCAGTGTGCCCTTGTAGCCAAGAAGGCCAATAGCATCCTGGGGCACATTCAGAGGAGCATGGCCAGCAAGGCAAGGGAGGTTCTCTTCCCCCTCTGCTCTGCCCTGGTGAGACCTCACCTGGAGCACTGCATCCAATTCTGGGCTCCCCAGTTCAAGAAAGATGAGGAACTCCTGGAGAGAGTCCAGAGGAGGGCAACAGAGATGATGAGGGGACTGGAGCATCTCCCCTGTGAGGAAAGGCTGAGGGAGTTGGGCTTGTTCAGCCTGGAGAAGAGAAGGCTGAGAGGGGTTCTCATCAACACATACAAATATCTTAAGGGTGGGTGTCACAAGGATGGAGCCAGACTCTTCCCAGTGGTGCCCAGCGACAGGACAAGGGGCAATGGGCACAAAGTGAAGCACAAGAGGTTCCAGTTGAACGTGAGGAAGAACTTCTTGACTTCTCTGGAGATATTCAAACCCTGCCTGGACGATGTCCTGTGCACCCTGCTCTGGGTGACCCTGCTTGAGCAACAGGGGTGGGACTGGGTGATCCCCAGAGGGCCCTTCCAGCCCCTGCCAGTCTGGGATTCTGGGATTCTGCACCAGCAGCAGCATTCATGGACCCTTCCAGACCCCAACAGGGATGTGGAGCAGGGCGGGTTAGGGAGGTGAGATGGGGAGTGCTGAGCAGAGCAGACGCCCCTTAGAGCAAGTGCCTCCATGGATGGGAAGACACCTTTTTCAACCTTTAAGAGCAGCAAAGGTTGAAGAGCACCATGGGAGAAGGAACCCTGTCCCTGTAAGACATCCCCAGAAAGAGTCCAGACTCTCAAACCATGGCAAAGCACTGCCTTACATCTCCTTCCCCCCAAACCCCCAGGGATGTCCTGCTTGAGCATCGGGCTGTGTATCCAGGGGGGTGTGCAGGAGCCGCCCTTGCTAGGGAGCCGGGGTGGGAGGTGGGTGCTGCGCCGCCTCGGCCTCGTGCACCGTGGGGGTGTTTCCAAGCCCCATGGGTCAGCCCCGCTGGGGCACCCACGACAGATAAAAGCGCAAGCGCAGAGGGGCTGTGGTCAGGACAGCAGAAGATCGCAGGTGAGAGCCCAGCCCGTTGCACGCTGTGCACGCTGGCTTCTGCTTTCGTGGAGCACTTGTTTTGGTGGGGGGGGGGGCTGGGGGGCTGGGGCGTGTTTGGAGCATCCAGCTGAGGTCTGCACTTCCCCTACCTTGCTCCAGTGCTGGCAGAGCCGCTCTCCGCCTGGCGCCGAGGGAGCACAGCAAGGATGTGGCTGGACCCCATTGCTGCTGTTGCTGGGGGTTCCTCCACAGGGAATGGGTTTCGCTCAGCATTTTAGGGTGGACTCTGGGTACCTTTGCCAGCAGCTCCATGGTGGGTGCTAAGCACTGTGCAGTAGGCGCAGCACACAGCTCCAGGCTTGTTCTGATAGAGCCAATTGCTTTGGAGCAGCTCTGGGAGGTGAGTGGGTCAGCTTTGGGCAAAAACCACCCCAAATGTCGATGTGTAGAGGACCTGTGATGCTGCCCTGGCTGATCCCTCGTCCCCTCCAGCTCTTCCAATCCCATGCACCAGCTCTCCCTGCACGCTCAGCGTTGCTGCCCAGGCTCCCCGGCAAGCTGCCTGCCTGCAGCACTGGCAGTGTGTTCTGCCCCTGCTCCCTGTCATATTGCCCCCATAGTCCCAATGCCAGGTGTCCCCCCCAGTGCCTGGGGCCCCCGGGCACCCTTTCTATGCAGGGACGTCCCAGGCAGCACACCCGCTGCTGGGGAGCGTTGTATGGGGAAGGGGACAGCTCCTGAGCTCCCTTAACGTGGGCCATCAGCAGTGTCAGCACTGACCTGCCCAAATGCATGGCGAGATCCACAGATTCTTGGGGTTTTTTTTACTTCTTGCATCTTTTTGCAGGGATGAAGGCAGAAATCTTCCTGGGGTTGCTGGTGATCCTCAGCCTGTTCCAGGCATCTGTATCCTCTTCCTATGGTATTGTCCTTTTCTCGGGTTTTGCAGCTCAGAGGCTTTTCTGAGTAGGAAAGATAAAGCCTAGAAGAGCCAGAATTATTCTATTGTATGCAGCGAAGCCCCGAAGAGGTGTCAGGAGAAGCACAGTCAGATTGTATCTACTGCGGCAGCAGCGCTGGCTGTTTCATGTTTTTATCAGTTAACGTCCTATCTGATTTCTTAAAATCACGTTAAAGGAGAGGTTGGTTCTCAGAACCGCTCCATCCCCACAGTACAGGCGCCTCCCTCCCCGCACTCTGTGTAAAGCGGCGAGCGCAGCCTTTCCCGGGGAGCACGGTGCAGCCTGGGGGGCTGCAGGGCCGGCGTGGGCAGCTGCCTTGCTGCGTCCATGCCATTCCTTTATGGGGGTGGGAAACTGAACCCCCCTCTTCTCGGGGGGGCTGGTTCCTGCTCTCGGGGCGAGCAATGAATTGTCATCTCTTTCTGAAGCGAACTCGCTTCAGCTGCTGCAGCGTTTGGTGAATTGGAGCTACCAGGGGCTGTGGAGTTTGGGGACAGGGCAGTCACTCAGCTCTTCCAAGGTTTCCATAGGTGAACCTGCAGAAGGATCATTATTTTTCAGTACCTAAAGGGGGCCTATAAGAAAGATGGGGACAATCTTTTTAGTAGGGCCAGCTGTGACGGGACAAGGGGTAATGGCTTTAAACTAAAACAGGGTAGGTTTAGACTGGATATAAGGAAGAAATTCTTTACAATGAGGGTGGTAAAACACTGGAACAGGTTGCCCAGAGAGGTGGTGGAGGCCCCATCCCTGGAAACATTCAAGACTAGGTTGGATGGGGCTCTGAGCAACCTGGTCTGGTTAGTAGTGTCCCTGCTCACTGCAGGGGGGTTGGACTAGATGACCTCTAGGGGCCCCTTCCAACCCAAAACATTCTATGATTCTATGATTCCACCCCCAAATCGCTGCTCAAAAACATTGAGAGAGGCCTCTGCCTGTTCATTTACGATGTAAAACCCCATGGGAAGCACATGCCTGACCTTGCATTTGTCTCAAATGGTGGTCCAGGCAATAATTTTTCTCACCAAGATTGTCAAAGAGGTGAACTCTGGGTTGATCAGGGAAGGTACTTTGAAGGATCTGGGGAGAATTTGGAGATTGTATCCCCTTCATGATGTTTTCTGAAGTTTTCTTCTTCCCTAGAAGCTGTAGGGCAATGCTCTCACTCAGAGAAGCCCACCAGGGGCTGTGCCCTCCTGTTCTGTGACCTGCAGCCAGCAGATGACAGGGACACAGTTATGGGGACACGATTTTGGGGAGCGAGTGGTGAGGGTGGCAGGAGGTTGCAGGACAGACTGGGGAAAGCAGTGGGGAAGCCGGGCTGTGTATCCTTCTGCCCTGAGGTGTAGGGGGGTATGCATGAGCTTTGGCCAGCTGGTGCCATGGGGAAGGGCCCAAACTCACTGGAGGGGCATTGGCAACGTGGCTGTAATCAGTCTAGGACAAAAAGTGGGGGAGTAAAGACAGCAGTGGGGAAAATCAGCAAATGAGGGCTCTTAATGCTGGGCTCTTGATGCTTGTCACGGCAGCCAGCAGGATCGGTGCAGGCTCTCTGAAGGCAGCTATGGAGGCATCGGGATAAGGTGAACCACGTTAATTGGGGTTGAAGAAATAGCAACTGCTCTCCTGTGAAGCGGCAGGAGGGATAATGCCCGCAGCTCTCACGGTTGCTGTTTGAGGCCTCTGCCGATGGAGTTGCCCATGTCATGCTCAGGAGTGACCCCCTCAGGCTCTCCCAAGGAGTCGGTGTATGTACAGGTATCTCAAGAGAGAGAGAGCCAGCAGCAGCCGCTACTCCCAGCACTGCTGTGCCGATATCCATGGGTGCTGGGGGCACAAGGAGAACCCCACCGCGGCACGGAGATGCTCCCAGCTGGGAGGCAGCGCTCTTACCTCTGCTTTTTCCTCTCCCTCGCTGAGATCTGCTGGAGGAGCTGTCAGACGTGTCCCTCCTGCGCAGCGTGGAGCAGGCCAAGCAGCTGGTGGATGCAGCCTACAAGCGCACACGCAACCGGTGAGAGTTGGGGCTGGGCTCAGCTGCTGCCGTACGCTGCAACATTGCCGGCCTTTCCTTCTCGCTCCAGCAGAGCGGGCAAAGGCACGAGGTCCGCCAGGAGCCTGGTGGGCTGTAATCCAGCATTTTGCCTGCCCTCACCCTGTTTTTACACCACATCTCCAGTCTGTTGGGTCACTAAGAGCTGTAACTCTGTCCTCCTCCACGCATGCCATTCCTCCCGGCTCAGCATTTCTTGGCTCTGTTTCATCCCTCAGGGATGCTCCGTGAAGGAGTGGAGCCAGTGCAGGCCGATTTCCGGTGCTTCCCTCCTATGGAGGGTGGCAGGAGCAGCCCTGGTCTCTTCCAGCTGCTGTACAGGGGCGTAGATGACTCTGCCTGTGTTTGCGATTCAGTCTGGGAACACCCAGCAGAGCTGGGGTGCCCGACGCTCACTTGTGCAACCTGCAGGACTCGTGGCTCTGCCCATTTTGGTCCTGCAGATGTTGTTTTATTCTCCCTTGCAGCATAAAGGAGCACCTCCAGAATGATGCCTTGACCCCCATAGAGCTTCTGGGATATTTCAAACAGCCAGTGGCGGGGACTCGGGCTGCTGTTCGGGCTGCGGATTACATGGAGACCGCCCTGACCCTCCTCAAGGAGAAGCTGCGATGGGCTGTGAGGGGGGACTTCAATGTCACGGGTAGGGACCCCACTTTGCTGGGAGGAAGGCAGAGGATGAAGATACTGGGCTTGGTCACTGGGGTTTTGTGGGGCTTGGGAATGAGAGGGGGTTACGATGGGCCACAGTTCAAATCCCTCCCACGTGACTGCAGTGGGGCAAAGCTGGGTTATTTTTCTGTCCTCTCTTTCCGTCTTAAAAAATTATTTGGGGGTTTATCAGTCAATTAAAGTGCTTTTTGCACGTCTCTTCTGCAGTACAGTGGTCAGTGTACCAAGGGGTCAAAGCTTGTAAGACCTTGCCAGATGATATTCTCTTGCTCAAGTGGGGAACGAGCAAATGCAGAGGACGTGACTCCCAATAGCTCATCCCCAATTAAGCCCATGCTCTGCCAGACTCCAGCAGGAACAGCCAAAGTCACTGCCGAGTTGTTCTGCGTTGGGAAGAGGGTGCTGGGAGAAAGGCACAAGCAGAGAATGAGAGCAGAGCAGTGTGAAAGGACGTTTCAGCGTGTGTCTTGACGGAGCAACATCCTCCATGAAGTGGCTGTCCTGGCCTCCCAGCAAGCCCGGTTTGCTGAGAGCTGGAGGCAGGTTGGGGGCAGTAAGATGAACAGTTCAGGGAGGCACAGAGAGGGCTCCTGCCATGTGAAGGTGAACTCATGGGGCTCCCCAGCATTACAGCAAAGCACTGGCAGGCTGAGACGCACATTGTGGGGTGCTCCAGCATCACCGTCTCCAAGCAGGGCTGACTGCTCAGCTCCAGCCTCTCCATCCAGGAGTGATCTCCAGCACCACTCCAGAGATTTGCAAGAGCACTCAGGAGGCAGAAATGGCTTCTTAAACCATTCTGTTACCCAGCTGTGGGTGGCAGCAGTGACTAGGAAACCTCTGAGGGGCTCGGACATGGTGTGCTGGCAGCGATAGCCAAGAAGGCTTTGCTGGTTGAACTCGGTCACTTCTTTTCCCTGTGTGTGGAAACCTGCGCAGTGGAAATACCGAGCCAGCATCCCCCTGTGCTGCCCAGCCACTTGATGGTTTCTTCTCCGGGCAGCTCTGAGCAGCGGTGATCCAGACTGGTGGCTGCTGCACAGGGGGGACAGACTTGTAACACACCACTGGGATGGCTGGAGCTGTTAGCAATTCCTGGTGGAGGTAAAAAGGGAAGGGAGAGGAAGGAAAAAGGGTCGCTAACACTATGAAACCATTCCGCTGCTGCACAGGCCTAGCATGTAATTATAAATAAGATTTGACCACAACTTTGTTGGGTTTAATGTTTTCCAAAGCAGAAGAAGCACTCTGGTGCTCTAGGGAGCATCCCCAGCACATCTTAGAGCAGGACAGCCTTAGATGACAGCCCCGCGCACTCTTCGGGGTGTGGGGAGAAACCATTCCGAGGGTACAAGAAGGAAAACAACTTCCTGAGCCCAGGACGCACCGCAGACCCAGCAGGGCCCGTGTGTTCCTGCATGTTTATCCCGTGTCGTTGCCTGGCAGACCTGCTGACACCGGCTCAGCTGGGGATGATCTTTGAGGCAAGTGGATGTGACCAGCAGGACAAGAAAATAAACTGCGCCGTGTCGCGCTGCTACCGAACGATCACCGGCGAGTGCAACAACAGGTGAGGGTCCACGGGAGGGCGGAGGGGTGGGTCCACCACCGGTGGAAACAGGCCCATGTCCCCATGGATGATCCATGTAGGACGCCTTCTTTAGGGTTTTACAGCCCACAGTGGTGTTTCCTAGGGGGGTGAGGCTTTTAATTAGTCTTGCTTTGAGGGTTCTTGGTGTTGCACATGAGCTAGCTCTTTGCCCAAAATGCAAACAGCTCTGTGTTGGGGATTCTTCCAGCCCAGGTCGCTGTCACTGGGCTGTGCCTTTCTTCTTTCTCCTGGGCTTTGTCTGGCTCTGCCCCTTGCAGGGTCTCAAAGGGCTTCCTGACCCAGTACCATTTTCATGCTGGGGCAGGATCTGGCCATCTCCCTGCCCCACATCATACACAGGAGAGAGCAGCTTCTGCCTGCCCTGTGGCTGGGCAAATGGAGGGGCATGGCTTAACGTGAGAGAGAAGGAAAGCTCTGCTAAAGAGCAGAGTGTTTTAAAAGGGACTGCATAGGAACATTCCCCATCCCTGCCCTGTCACCACGAACCTGGTGGGCAGAGCATCTCCTGGTGGGCAGATCATCTCCTAGGGGATGCTTTAGCCTTCAGGTATCTGCATAAGAAGTAGGGAGAGCTCTACCTGCCTCCTTTCATTTTCAGACAGTGGTGTCTTCATTCAGGAGGGGGATCTGAGCTCTGGGGTGGGGTCCATCACCCCTGAAGCCCTGGAGAAGGTGGGCTCAGCTGCGCCCTGTGCTCTGTGTCCCTCTGTTGCTTGGCCTCAGGCAGGGTTGCCTCTCATGGCTCGCCGTTCTTCCATTCGCTCTGACAGGAGGAACCCGTCACTTGGAGCTTCTAACAGAGCCCTGGTCAGATGGTTGCCAGCAGAGTACGAGGATGGCGTGTCAGTGCCCCATGGGTGGACAGAAGGAAAGCGTTTCTCGGGATTCCCCTTTCCACTGGTAATGTTTGTAACAGTCACCTGAAAATGCAGTAGCAGGGCTTAGGGATTGCTCATCTGTGGAGAGGCCACCAGCACCAAAGCACACGTGGCGGTGATAGAATCATGGAATCGTTTGGGTTGGAAAAGCCCTTTGTCACCAAGCCCAACTGTTCCCCTAACCCTGCCATCCCACCACTAAACCCTGGCCCTAAGCACTGCATCTGCCCAGCTTTTAAATACCCCCAGGAATGGGGACTCGACCCTTTCCCTGGGCAGCCCCTTCCAGTGCTTGACAGCCCTTGCGGGGAAGGAATTTTTCCCAATGTCCAACGTAAACCTGCCCTGGCAGGAGGTGGAGGAAGGTAAATTCACCAACTTCAGGCTGATCCTATGAGCATCCCCAGGGTGATCTAACAGCCATGCTTTCCAACTCCCATGCTTTCAGGAAAAGCAAAGGAAAATTAATCTGATGGCTGCAGAAGCACAGGATAAAGAATTACACACCATGTTCTTTTGAATTAGGTGCATTTAAGCCACAGTAATTTACTCATCTTTGTTGATTTGGAAGCTGGTTGTCTCCTGAAAAGCAATATTCCAGACGATGAAATGAATAAGTGAATCCCCAGAATAAAAAATAGCCCACTAGAAATTCTGTGGGGGGGTCCATAGGTGGGGAAAACTGGGGGGGCATGTGGCCCCTTGGCACCTGGATGGAGCAGGGACACTGTGGTGTGGTTCCTGGTCACTTGGGCTTGGTGCAGCACCACCTACAAGGAGTTTTCTGCAGTTTTCTGTGTTGTATGCCTTATGCTCATGCTTTCATTGTGCTCACTAACTCTGCTCTACAGCCCAGGGTCAGAGCTCGAGCAGAGTTTTGACCACTTTTTCTGTAATAATCCATGAAGGAAGAACCGGGAGGGGAAGGGATGAGAAGGGAAGAGGGCTTTGGGAGAGTGTCCTGCTAGAAGGAGCTTACTCAGGTAACTTTCACAAAAGCTTGGTTTTTTTCCACACTTCTATTTCAAAGCCGTCCTTTAAAACCTTTTGCCTCCCTTTCCCTGGCTATTCAGCATGGCTTTTGAGGAACTGCTTCCATATGTCCATCAAGGGATGCTCTTGGCCTCGAGGCTCACAAACATGGCTGGAACCAGCACAATGCAATGGGGGCACTCAGCAGTGCCTTCCAGAGGCAGAGATTTAGGGTTTTGTTCCGTGAAGCGTAAGGAGTGCCTCGTGAATTTATGTTGATGACCCTACAAACTGAAGCACACATTCGTACAAGATATCTCCTCACGCCCGTGTTCTGCCCTCACCCCCTGCAGGTTCGAAAGGTGTCAAACGAGATTGTCCGCTTCCCTCCCAGCCAGCTGAGGATGGACCAGCAGAGGTCACTCATGTTCATGCAGTGGGGTCAGTTTATTGACCACGACCTGGATTTCAGTCCGGACACCCCAGCCAGAGTCTCCTTCAGTGGCATGGTGGACTGTGAAACCAGCTGTGCCAAGCAGCCCCCCTGCTTCCCCATCAAGGTACAGCCAGCCTCCTTCTTGCAGGGGAGAGAGGGAGAGGGTGTCTACCTTCCAACCAGGAGGTGTTGGTGGCTCTCCCGGTCCTTGGCCATGAAGGGGCATCCTCCCAGAGCAGGCCAAGGGGGTCACCCCGTGCTCTGCAAGGTGTTGGGTCCCAAGGGCTGTCCCCAGATGTCAGGCACCGTCACAGCCCATCTTCCCCCCTGTTTCCAACCATCTACCCATCTCTCTCAATGATACGGTTTTGCTTTGGAGGTAGGGCACAAAGGCAACATGGGTGATGCCTGGATCAGCGTAAATGTGTCAGAGCCAGGAGCTGGTGGTTGTCAATACCCCAGCAAATCCATGCTCCCCATGATGGCTGGGGCATGGGGCATGAGGCAGGGCAGTGATGAGCATCTCCCAGCAGTGGCTAGGCATGAGCATTGCGGGCTCCACTCCAGTAAATGCTTAATGATGTACGTGTCCACCCTGCAGCCCTGCTCTTCTGCCTGGCTCTCCCCACAGCCCTGCAGCTCTGGCTCTCCCACATACCCCTATTTCCTTCCAAGGAAGGGATGGAGCATCACTGAGTGTTTGCCCAGTGTGCATTTGAGAATGCAGGCAGGGTCACACATTCTGGATGACAACTCTCCACAGCGTCGACATGGGCACTAGACTCCAACATGAGACAGGAACACCTGAGCTTTAAAGATTCACCCTGATACGTATATATTCAGGGGAAAAAGTTCAGGAATCCATAGGACTTTATGGAAATTTAAAGCATCTCCAGACTTTCATGCATATTTGGGACTTGGACTCCTAAAATAACAACTCTGCTGTCAACCCAACCCTTCATATCTGGGATTTATGACAGACCTCCATGCTATCTAGCATGGGGACTGTCTTTGAAATGGCTTCTGCCTGGTTTTTCTTACGGCTGTAGTGTCACAGTGCACTTCCTGCACCCCTGAACTGGCGATGATTTATTTCTTTACTTATTATTCTTTTATCTTTCTGCAGATCCCACCTAATGACCCACGAATTAAAAACACGAGAGATTGCCTCCCTTTCTCCCGCTCAGCTCCTGCTTGCACCAGAGGCAGAGCAATTCGGGATCAGATCAACGCACTCACCTCCTTTCTCGATGGCAGCGTGGTGTATGGCAGCGAAGTGCCTTTGGCCAGCAGGCTGAGGGATCGGACCAACCAGCTGGGCTTGCTGGCTGTTAATCGGAATTTCACTGACAGGGGGAAGGCATATATGCCCTTTGACAACATGCGGAAGGACCCCTGTCTTATAGTCAGCAGGGGAGCTAAAATCCCTTGCTTTCTTGCAGGTAAGTTGGGTGCTGGCATCCCTAACCCTGAAATCCAGAGAGAACAATTCCACCAGCTCCAGCTCACGTCTTTAATTGTTTGGTTTTTTTCTTATTTAAGTAGAAAATGGAGCACAGCAAAACATCATGCAAGGCTGAGGCAGGCTGTGCTAGGTAGGAGAAAGGTTTGCACTCTCTCCAAATCTCCTTTGGTGACCGCGTGCCTGGAGTGAAGCTGTCCCATCTGTGCTCAGCAGCTCTGGTGCAGGGCCCAGAGAGCACCTGGGGCTGCCGGAGGTGACCTGGGAACCCGTGCCATGATGAAGCCCAGCAAATGCAGCACTAGCAGACTGGCCTGAAGGCAATGGCTTGTCGATACTTGTGCTTTGGTGGCCATCTGTCTTCCATCAGGACGGATACAGGCATGTTGGTGTTGGGCTGGGTCACCTCTGTGAAACATTTGCCCGTGCATCTGCTGCACCATGAGAGGAGCTTAGATCCCAGCTGGGCTGAGGATGAGGCTGGCCACAGACCAAGGGGACCTCTTAAGATGTGTCCCCATCACTGAGAAGGCTGTGGGTGCACTGGCAGAACCCCAGCCAGGTCATCAGTGCAGGCCTGCAGTCCATCAGGACAGCCTCCTGCTCCGTTTATCAAGCTTTTGGTCCTCTTGACCATTTCTTCAACCCCCAAATAACTCCTTTTGCCCTGGGAAAAGCCATGCCTCCCCTCCATCTGAAACACTGCACAGCCACCACAATCTTCCCAACCACTGCCCTTTGCTGTCTTCTCCTTGCCCCCAGCCCACAGAGACAATATAGCTGCCCTGGAGCCCTGAGCACTGCTCCCTTCTCCCTGGCCCCTGCTGGTGAGGACCAGGGTGTTTCCACAAGCCTGTGGGACCCCAGGGAGTGATGTTTCCAGTACACCTTCTGAATTCACGTCTCACTCCCTGGTCCTTTTCTCTCAGCAAGCAGGAACTGTTGGCTAACTCCTGCTGGCTTTGGCAACACGGGACTGCTCACAGCGCTGCCGGAGAAAGCTTGAGGGCACAACGGATCACATCAGCTGTGGAGCTGATTTCTATTCCCTTGGGCCCCTACATATCTGGCCCAGGCTCCTCTGGAGAACATCCTCATGGTCCCTGGATACCATCCGGACCTGGTGGTGGGACCGGTGGGAGGAGTCTGCTTGGTGTCATCCTCCAGCGCCCTCCTCTTAAGCTCTAGGTGTTTTATGTTTCCTTCAGCCTCTGCACCTCCCCGTCTGTCTCAGCCCTTGTTCCATGCCTTCAGCTGCTTCCCCGGTTCTGTGCAGGTCTCTGCTTGGCGAGGACCACGCGGGACCTGCGGCCAAGGGCAGGTGCCCAGTGAGGAGCAAAATGGGCAGGCATATCGGATGCTCCCCAGGGTGGGCTCCCAGCCCCCAGGACTACGCAGTGAGGGGCTGCTGGAGCAGTTGCTGTTCCACAGCCATCAATGAATTGACAGTGAACAGTTCAGGCTGGCTCAGAAGCTCCTTTGAAAATTCAGGGTCTTATTTGTGACTTTTCCGGTCCCTGAGAACTGGAGAAATTTTGCGTGTGCAGTCGCCTGACAGGATCCAGGCATTTCCCACTGCAGCTCTGTTGGAAGCCCTGGGTGGATGCGTTCTGCCCGAGGAGACCCCACAGTGCTGCTTTTGTTTCTTCTTCCGCAGTCTCTCACAGGCAGCCTTTGACAGCAAATGAAAAGGGTTCTGTGCTGAATGCGAGAGCAAATCCCTCTATTTACCATGGGACTAGGGGACTAAATCCAACATATTTACTTTTCTCTGAGTGCTTCTTTATACTCTCATCACCTGCTTGCTCTTGGGTTTCTTGCCCCAGATGGTTGAAGAAGGATTTAGTATTTCATTGTAGTGCCATTTCTAATTTATTCCTTCAAGCTGTGACTCATTTTGCTTTTGCTTTTACTCACCAGAGAGCTTGACTGTGACTGTCATCTTGCCTTGGCCGTAGTTTCAGCTGGTTTGAAGGATGCCATCTGGTTTGCAGAGCTCCCTTGGCCATCCTGACTTCCCTTCGCGCCTTTTCATTTCTCCCTTGAGCTGTGAGACTGCCTCTCTGATATGGGACCCTGGAGAACACCTACATGTATTCTTAAGTTAATGCTCCTAGCCATTATTTGAAAAAAACACTTCCCCATCTCTCTGTGATGCTGAGCACAACCGTGGTGATGTCTTGGCTTTTGCTGCCTCAGCAGAAATTTGGCTTTTCACTGCTGCTCTCCAGCCCTCAGGGCCCAGACCCTGGCTTCCTTCTCCTCCTGTGTGTTTCTTACCTGTCATCTTCACAATGCAGATATCAAGGCATCTAAAAATTTCTTGGGCCGTGCTTCCTGATGTGACATTTGCCTCCTTCCGTCGGGAAGCAGCCAAGCGCAGGTCGCTGGCAGTGCCAGTCTGCTCACTTGTGCTACTCCTAGGTGATTCTCGAGCAAATGAGATGCTGGGGCTGGCGACCATGCACACCCTCTTTGTGCGGGAGCACAACCGCCTGGCTAGGGGGCTGAAGAGGCTAAATCCCCACTGGAATGGAGAGAAGCTCTACCAGGAGGCGCGGAAGATCCTGGGTGCCATGATCCAGGTACCAGCCACCATGTTGCGTGTCCTGGCGCTGCTGCCTTGTCTTGCAGCCTCACAGAATTAATGCGATGGGCTTTGTTAGTGTGGGGTGTCCAAAGGATGCTGTATTCTGGGGGGTAAGTGACCAAATTCTTTCCACCAGCACCTCTTGTCCAAAGCAAAATTACACAGGGATACCTGGAATAACAAGCACAGAGGGGTCCCCCTGCATCTTCAATGTCCCTCTACTGTCAAATTTCCAAATTGCTTGATGGGATTTTAACTGCACATTTTAGTTTGAGAAACATGGGGTCAGAAAAGTTTGTCTAACTGGTGTTTGGTACTGGAGTTTGGGATTAAAATTCCCCTGGGTCGTGAGTCTCCTCCTCTCAAGAGGTGCCACCAGCCATGGCATTCCCCTGTCCTTACGGCTTTGGGGCAAAGAGCCCCTCAGGACTGTGCTGCACAACAGACCTCATCCTGAATGAGATCCTAGGGGGGCAGACATATTTCTGTACTTGGAAGGGATCTCTGAAAGGTCTTTTGTCCAGCCTGCAGTTTGGAGCAGGACCAGCTTCAAAGCCAGATGAGGTTTCACAGCCAACAGAAAGGGCCAGCTCCTGTGAGAAAAGAAGACATGGGGCTTCGAAAGGCAGTGCTTAGTCATGCCTAATTGGAAACCTGTCCTCTGAGTTGGCCCAACAAGCAAAGAAAAAAGCAGGAATATCAAAAGGTTTAAGTTTTTAAAACTGTCAATTTAAATATTCCAGTACCGTTGAATAACCACGTTGGGTAAGCCACTGCGGAGAGACTCAAACAATTGTACTAAAGGCATTGTCTCCAGCATCATGTTTGGATCAATGGTTTCATCTTCTTGCACTTTTCAGACAACTAAGACATTTTCACCTAGTCACAAAGAATTTGATTTTTTAAAAATTATATTGTGCAACCTCCTCAATATCCCCAAAAGGTTCGAAACCTCTTCTATGGGAGGACTAACACAGCTGCCTTGTGTGGCGATATCATCTGTGCCAACACTGTTGACTTTTTCTTTGTCATCTGAAGCATGTAGGGTGGGAGGGAGGTGGAAATGCAGTTCTACCCGGCTGATGGGAATGGCCTCGACCTATAGGACAAGGCAGGAATATTTCGGAGGATTTGGCAGGCTTTCATCTTGCTCTGGCCCGCCAAGCTGATGGGGCAGGCAGGAGCATGCCTGAGGACACCTGAGTACCAAGTCCTCAGCACCAAGGGACAGAGGATCCTGGTGCACAGGCAGAGGATGAGCGTGTGTCTGGCATGAGCAGCGTCTGGTGCTTCCTGATGTTCCTGGAGCAGTTATGTCCACTTTGTATTTTCATACAAATCACTGCATGTTCATGCAAATCTCATTGCTGTTAAAGAGTGTAGAGATCCCACCATGCATGGCCAGAGAAACCAGGAGCCCCAGCAGTGCTTGTGCCTGGAGCTGCAGCATGGTACAGTAGCCAGGTGCAGAAGAGGCTTTGAACCAAGGCCACAGAGCTGAAGAAAGAGAAATGTGACTCAGCAGTGCCAGAAAGGATGCTCACCAGACTGCCAGAGCAGCCGGGTGATGGAGGTCTGATCAGGTGAAAGAAAGGTTGGCCCTGGGGAGTCTCTCTGCTCCACATCCGTGCGAGCAAAACCTCCTACATAAATCCCGTCAAAGAAGTTCAGCACGACGCTCCTGTAGTTAGAGACACGAACAATAACTTGGCTTCCAAAGAAAGTGATGGCCAAGCAATTAACGATTCACACTTCTGTTGCTTCCCCCTAGATTATAACCTACAGGGACTACCTGCCTCTTCTGCTGGGAACCAGTTTCCAGAAATTGATTCCTCGCTACCGGGGCTACAATGAGTCTGCAGATCCCCGAATATCCAATGTCTTCACCCTGGCTTTTCGTTTTGCTCATGCTTCAGTTCCCCCAACTGTTGACCGTTTAAATCAAAATTACAAGCCCATGGGTCCCAAAATTCCACTCAGAAATGCCTTCTTTGCTGTCTGGAGAATCATTAAAGAAGGTAAAGCCTTTCTTGCACCTCTGCAGTGTAAGTTTATTTCATTCAGCCTTTCCTGCCCTCTCTGGATGAGCTCCTGCTTCAAGCCAAACTTAAAAGCAGTTTGCATTAATTGTATTAAACGATCCTTACTACCAGCCGGAGGTTTTCCCAGCATGGCTGTTCCCTACAGTCAGATGCGGCCCATCTTATTATGAAGCATGCAGTCTGATTGCTTGATTGCTGTACACTCTAAGAACGTTACTCAAAGTATTTTCTTTTTAAATCTCTAAGTGCAGGAAAATTGATTCTCTTGTAGTAGAAGCTTATAATTAAATAGAAGCTGTGTTCGGCTTCTTACGCGCACACTTGCCACCCTGCACTGCTCACAAGTCCCTGTGTAACCATTGCAGGTGGAATCGACCCCTTTCTCCGGAACCTGATGGCTAATCAGGCCAAGCTGATGACACAGCAGCAAATGGTCGTGGACGATCTCCGGGATCGGATGTTTGAGCAGGTTGAAAGGATTGGGTTTGATTTACCTGCACTTAACATGCAGCGTTGCAGAGATCATGGCCTCCCTGGTAAGTTGGCTGTGGGAGAAGAGCTTCCAAAAAAACCCAAGTGGAGATCAGGCACTCCTGTGATTGAACATTGAGAAACATCTCCAGCCCACGCTTGGCTGAAATTGCTCTTTCCCAAACCTTTTCATTGTTACTGTACAACCGTATGTGAGTGGACAGGAGGCTGAGCAATGAAGTCAGAGCCTGGCTGGAGCTGGAGTTGGCACGTGGAAGCGCACGGCCAGAAGAACATGGGGCATTGCACAGACCAGAGTCAAGTGTTCAGCAACTGACTCACTTGTAATGTTGTTCAAATGGCAAAACTGGGAAAGTAGCTCAGCAACAAGTTTGCAGGGGTGAAATTAGGGCCAGAAGTCCCCCATGGCTTCTCTCCAAGTACCTGTAGTGGTCCAGCCTAGCCACCCGGCTTGAATAGCAGATCACAATATGTGACAAAATTCTTGTTGGTATAAAGACTGTGTCCCAGGAAAAAAAACCCCAACATGTCAGAACCACTCCCAGGGCTCTGCAAGATGCAAACCCAGTGTAATGGCATTGCAAGACGTCCTTGAGCTTGTTGATGGGACTTCACGACTGGCTCCTGGGTGTGTCATTGCCGAACAGTGTCATAGGGCTGATATAAGTGCCTGGAGCTGCTGTGTCAGTAATGTCCTGGGAGATGCAGTAGAGCTCACTGTGAAACTGTGAGGAAAAGCATGCTGGATTCACAGGTTTTGAGGCCAGACAGAGGCTTTGCAGTGCATCCAGGTGCATGGGCAGGTCGCAGGATTGCTCTGCCTTTGCTGAGACAGAAGCTTGTGATTTTTCCATGCTTTATCTAGGAATGTTGTTGTGCAGAACCTGATCTGAACCACAAATCCAACATTTACAGCTCTGCTGATCTGCTGCAGCAGACTGCCGTGTATTTCCAGTGTGAGTTTGTGTTGAGACCCCTAGCCTTTGGGTCTCAGCCCACCCCCTGGGTGCCACCATACTCCTTGGTGTTAGACAACCTATGAAGGTGATGACAGTATAGCACGATCAAAACAGCTTCCTAATTCTTTTTCTGATAAAGCAAATTCTCCATCTCCTTGATTCGTTCGGTAGTAGTCATCCATGCTGTATCTTTTCTTCAAATTCTCCCCAGTTTTTAGGTATCCTGCTCGCAGCAGAGATGTGTGCTGCAGCATCATCCCATCTCTGCACCTAGCAGTTCACTGGGTTGGTGGGTAGGAGGAGGCATTAGCGCTCCATTGACTTTAAATCTACTTAAGTGGTCATTTGAAAAGACGCCAAGTCTCAAATTGCCCTTTGCTGGGAATGTGCCCGGTCCCCCAAGACGCAGAATGATGCACCAGTTGCAGGCCAGTGGATTTTCAGCTGTTTTCAGTACAGATAAATTAGTCTGGTGGCCCTCTCCTGCCTGAAGTAACTCTCTTTGAGTGTGGGATGGCTTGTCCCTGTGATGAGATGGGGACACGGTGAGACCAGCTGTGGGGAAGGACTTGGCTACTATCCCGTTGTGCAGGAAAAGGGGCATCAACACCTTGTGCAGATTCACTTCCAACGAAGGCAACATCAACGAGTCTTGTGAGGACCTCTCTCCTGTGGCTCTAGACTGTAGCCTCCCTGAGCCCCCTTAGGGCTCCTGGATCACAGTGAACATGAGACATTAGGCATTCCCAGACCCTTCATCTGAGCCCCCGCAGGGGTAGGGGCAGTCACGTGCAGGATCAGGTGCCTGAACATGGGTCTCCTTTGCTATTTGGAATGCCCCGGGGTTGCTCCTCTGGCTCGCTGCTTCAGCTTGGGCAGGGCGTGGGTCTCCCATAGCTCCTCGGCCGCATCTCCGGGAGGTTGTTTCGCACACCATGGCTCTGGAACCTGCACACAGGCACCTGCGTTGGTGCCGAGTGGAACAGCAAAAAGGGTGCTGGAAGGTGGTGGAGCAGCTCCCACTAGCAGAGATTGCTTGCAGAGACCCTTCCACAAACAGCATTGAAATGCCAGGCAGGACAAACTGGATCTAGAGGAGTGGAAAGTCGATGGCATTAACAGAAATATAGACAAATTTAGAAAAATGTTTTAAACTTATTAGGACCCTACCTGTGCCCTGGCTTTGGGAAAGAGGAAAAAAATCTTTCCATGAGGGGGAAACACATTACTGATCTGTCTGCTCTGATACCCAACTACTTGCAGGTTATAACTCCTGGAGAAAATTCTGTGGGCTCTCCCAGCCTTCTGGATTGGAGGCACTTGGTCAAGTGCTGAGGAATCACGGTCTGGCAAAGAAGTTCATCCGGCTGTATGGGATACCAAAGAATATTGACATTTGGATCGGGGCACTTGCAGAGCCCTTTGTGAACGGAGGCAGGGTCGGGCCTCTCATGGCTTGTCTCATTGGCACCCAGTTCAGGAATGTTCGTGATGGGGACAGGTAAGAGAGGAGCTGGGTATGCAAACCCCAAAGGACAGAGGGGGACTGGAGTTTGTGTGATTTCTTTATGCAGATTTGGAAAGTGTTCCAGCTGTTTGTTGCTTTTTTTTCATTACTCCCGCAAATGTTTCTTTCCCTTTCTGGTGACGTTCTTCTCTACCTAGATGACGGTTGAAATCCTAGGCTGAGATTCCTCCCCAGCCAAGCGTCTGTACTCTCAGCCCGTTCACTGCCAGTCCCTACTTGTGCAGACTTGATTGCCCTTCCCCACGCTGATGGTCTGCGCCCAGTGTGAATGTCAGAGCTCTTTCCCTCCTTCAGATAAGCGGTTTCAAGGAGGCCTGTGTTACCCCGCGTTCAAACAGCAGCCCCCTCCAGCACAGGGAAACATGTAAATACTGTAACCAGGTACAGCTCTAAAGGTGGGAAAACCAGGATCTACATGGATTGACTTCACCAGTCAGGAAAAAAAGCTGCCAGGTTTAATCAGCCTAAATGGCTTGGGCTGACAGGAGGTGCTCAGCATCTGCTGATGTGGTAGCCGATGCTTTGGGTAGTTTTGAAAATTTGCCTGCAGACCAAGGGATGCTGCTGAAGGACTAACGCTCTTTCAGGCTTTGCAGGAAGTCAAAGAGATTGATTCTTCTCTCTTGGTTAAGTCCCAGCTCAACCCAAGCTGCTTCCCCGGCACTTGGCAGCATCCCTGTCCCCTCTCTGTGGGACTGCTCCTTCTGGGCTGCTCTGCCCTGCAAAAGTCAGACATCTGCCCACCTTCCCATCTCCTCAGTTTGCAGTACACAGCCTTGCACCATTGCAGTGTCCTATGCACATCTCAGGGGGCTTAGAGATGATTTTTCACTATTACTCCCTCCCACCCCAGTTCTGAATTGGAACCCTGTGGTCTGACACGTTTTGGGCTTCGCTTGCACCAGGATTTGGGTGGGTTGGGATTTGCTTGCCAGACAAAATCATCTGAGCAGCATTGTGCTTTCAACACTCCTGAAGTCCTCCTCCTCCTTGAAGTTGCTCAGGGGCATCAGGTGCAGAAGTGGGTTATGCACCCCATTTTAAGCTGCATTTCTGAAGCTCTAGCAATAGTGCCTGAAAATGGGGTCATGAGCAGTGTTTCTGGGAAACTTTTCTGCCTAGAGAGGCTTACTATGAGCTCAAACCCCAGTATCGGGAGCTTAAAGGCAAGCAGTCCACTGCACATCTATAAATCCTACTCTTATGGCAGGATACAAGTACCCCTTTTTTTTAAAGAGAGTAATTATAGGCCTGGTTCCAGCATGGCAATCATGTGGATGTAATCACAGTCCGCGCAGAACATGTGCAGACTCTTCTATTGAAAGAGGGTGCCTGTGCCTCATTCGAGGGAGCACAGGGCAAGGTTTTAATTCAATTGCATCGTTATTACATGCCCGTGGCAGAAAAGCAAGTTAAATTACCCAGCTGGTGAGTCAGGGCTCTGGATTTAAATAACAGAAATTTCAATTTGTTCTTGGCAAAGGAAATGTGTTATTGGTATTAATGGGAGATAATGGTGCAGGAGTCTTGAACATGAAGAAGCCAGAAGGCAAAAATCTGTTGTGTCGTCTTCTTTCTCCTGCAGGTTTTGGTGGGAGAACAAGGGGGTTTTCACCCCTCAGCAGCGCGCTTCACTGGCCAAAATCTCCTTGTCACGAATAATATGCGACAACACCCACATCTCTAAAGTAGCAAGACATATATTCCAGGCTAACAGATACCCTTGTGGCTTTGTGAGCTGCAGCCGCATCCCGAAGCTGGACCTCAGGGCCTGGAAGTCAAAGAGGAGCGAGGAAGTAACAGAGCAAGGTATGCGCTTCCAACGGCAGCGTGCCTGCACACACGTGAGATAACCAGGCCCCGAGGCGCTAAGCCAGAGCTGCCTCACACAGGTCTGAACACACGTGCAAGGCACACGTCTAGCACATGTTTAGATGTTCCGTTCCTTCGACTCCGCTGGGAGTAGCTCCTCCAGCAGGCAGATTTTCCAGCATCGGCATTGCAAGACCAAACTCAGTGCACTGCTCTGCGATTTTTCTGATTAACTTTTCAGTTTAGCTCTTCGCTGTTGATGCCCCTGCTTTTCTGCGTGGGAAGCGATGCCCAGATCAGGGTGGCCAGCCTTTCTGTCTAGGTGGTTGGGCTGTCTTCTGCACAGCTCTGAGCAGGCTGTTGGCACATCCTGGTCAGACCAAAAGCAGCTCTGCACTTGAGTAGAGATTCCCACTTTATGGAAGAGACTGTGGAGTTTGACTCTTGCTAGGAAAGTCTTTGCCTATATTTACAGTATTTCCCTCAGCTGCCTTCAGGATTTCTGAAGTTCTTGAGGTTCAATGCTTTTCTTGCAAAGTGGTCTCTGAAATCCCTGGGCAGTAGGTGGAGGCAAGAGTGGCTCTCCCTGGGAAAGGTGGGCTGCTTCAGTGCCTTAGGGCCACGCATTTTCTTAACAAAACATTGTATTCCCTTCGCTCTGATGACCAGGCCCTGCCATGATCTTATGATGGTTTCCAGGCTGTGGGAAGGAGCAAATCTCTGCAGCTAACAGCAATCATTAGGAGCTGACAGCTCTGTCTGCAGTCAGCTCCCGCTTTCCGTGAGGATGGGTCGCTATATTCTCTGCAGGGCTATGGGATTATCAGCCTGACAGTGTGGCAGGGTACAACCGTAAATCCCATCTTCATGGTGCCAGAAAAAGCGAGACTTGTAGGATCATATTCATATGATCTGGTTGACAGGCAGCTGAATATGAGCCAGCAGTGTGCCCAGGTGGCCAAGAGGGCCAAGGGCATCCTGGCTTGTATCAGGACTGGTGTGGCCAGCAGGAGCAGGGCAGTGACCATGCCCCTGTGCTGGGCACTGGGGAGGCCGCCCCTCGAATGCTGGGGTCAGGGTTGGGCCCCTCACTCCCAGAAGGACATGGAGGGGCTGGAGTGTGTCCAGAGAAGGGCAAGGAAGCTGGGGAGGGGTCTGGAGCCCCAGGCTGCTGGGGAGCGGCTGTGGGAGCTGGGGGTGTTCATCCTGGAGCAGAGGAGGCTGAGGGGAGTCCTTATCGCTCCCTACAACTGCCTGACAGGAGGGGGGAGCCAGGGGGGGTCTGGCTCTGCTCCCAGGGAATGGGAAAACGGCCTCAAGTTGTGCCAGGGCAGGTTTAGGTTGGACATTGGGAAAAATTCCTTCCGTGCAAGGGCTGTCAGGCACTGGAAGGGGCTGCCCAGGGAAGGGGTCACGTCCCCATCCCTGGGGGGATTTAAAAGCCGGGTAGATGTGGTGCTGAGGGACAGGGTTTAGTGGTGGGATGGCAGGGTTAGGGTAACAGCTGGGCTTGGTGAGCTTAAAGGGCTTTTCCAACCCAAACGATTCTGTGATTTTATGATTCTATGATCAGGGAGTTGAGGAGGGGTCCCTGCAGGGCTTTAGAGCAGTCAGGACTAGTACCAGAGTTATTGGTCCCTTTTTTCCAGCTTAACCTATGGAAATAAATTGCGCAAGGTAACAGGGAAGCACAGCATGTCCTTTTTGTTAACACATCATTGCTTTTTATGTCCTCTAGAAGAAACATCTGGTGACTTTTAATGCTGAACATTGAGGATTCCCCAGAAGTCCAGACCTGGGAAGCTACTGAGATATTTTTTTTTAATTATTATTTTATTTTTTTACTGTGTTTATGCTTTTACTGCCTGAAATGTTTGGGCACGATTGCTGTCATTTTCTTAATTTAGTTTTCATGAAGCCTTTCCAGTGAGATGGAGTCCAGCAATAAAAGAACTTCGTGAAAAGACGTCCCAGATTGGTACAGATGGCTGAATATCATGAAGCAAAGCAAAAAGAGTTATTCAGAGACTGACCCCCAGTCAAACCAACTTTCACAATTTCCCATACACTGTGTTTCAGTAAGCCTTACTGTCAGAAACATGGTTTGGATCCTCCTTTCAAAGTTTCCAACCTACATAGAAAGAGATTGGGGCACTGGAATGACGGCTGCTTGCTCTCCAGTGGTTTTTTTTTTGCTTAAAAAAGTACATACTTCAGTTTCCAGAGAGAATCTGCTAATGTCATGGTGCCTTTGAGCAAAGCAGCAATAGCTGCCATGCTCCCCACATAGATCCATTTACAATGCCCTTGTTCAGGTTTTGCTTGAATACAGAATGAAGAGGTTGTCTCCATAGCAGCAAGCTGTTCTCTCATCCTTTTGTGCCCTCAGTCCAGAATGTCTAAGGCATCATCCAGTGCAATGGAAATCTGTGACGAGTTATTCCTGCAGCCTGGCGTGAGCCAGAGTGACTTACCCTGGGCTGTGGAGGTGGTGGGATGTGTCCTGGCGAAGATCAGAGAAGCCTTAAAGCACAAGAAAGTAAAAGCTAACCTAATCTTACTCCTACCTTTTCCCCTCGATCTCTTACTTTGAAAAGGATCGAACCCACTTCCTCCTTCCTCTGTACTTTGCTGTGTTACTGCTATAGATCAATAAATTGCAATTCTGAGCTGAGACCAAGATTTTCCTTGCACTTTGTAAGAGGTGCAGTAACTACAGGTGAGTGGAGGACAGGGATATTGGACGAAGCAGATTCAGGAACCTGAGTATTTTTAACCTACAACGGAGTTAAGAGATTTGACGAGTGTGGAATGCCTGGCTATGTGGGGGATGTGTGTCTCTGTCTCTCTAGCTTTAGTTTTCTAGTATTAGTTGTCCAACCCTAAGGTCTGCGCCACCAGTATCTGCACAGCCCCCTGGGGACTGAACCTTTTGACTTCAGCAATTAACCTACGGGGGAGGAAATGACTGTCTCAGAAACCACCCATGGCACTAAGCAGAGGACGTGTTTTTTTCCAATTTTAGCTGAAAAGGCTGAAATTTGGAAAATCTAATCTAGTTTATGAGCCTGATCACCTAATCAAACCCATGAAATGCATGGAGGGCAGGGTGGGGGCTGTTGTGATAGGACTGCCCGGAGCATGCCTTCCCTGGCCACGGAGCCAGCCGAGATGGGGAACACGGCCTGCAGGAGCCAGGATGGGATTGTTTGCCTCTGCTGAGGATTGCAGGAAGGCAGCTCTCCCTCCCAGCTCTGCTGGGGACTCTCATGCACTTTCTTTCCCGCTTGCAGCCTCCCCGGCTGTTTCAGCTCTGGGAATGGGTGTCCATCCCAGGTCTGTCTTGCCCAGGACCTTCCCCCAGCAATGACCGAGGTGGCCAGAGGGCTGGAGCACCTGATGGGCAAAGAAAGGCTGAGGAAGCTGGGGAAGGGCAGAGGGGGGTGATTTCTTTTCAGTCTTCGACCTCCTGATGAGCAGCAACAAAGCCAGATGCTTCTCAGAGGCACACCGTGAAAGGGCAAGAGGTAATAGGAACAAGATGCAACAAGGGAAATTCCCATTAGACAAAGAAAAATGTTATTCCCCATAAGAGTGGTGCAATGCAGCCACAGGGACCAGAGGGCCAGTGGGATCGCCATCCTTGGAGGCTCTCAACACTTGCCTAGAGAAGTCCCTGAGCAAGCTAACCTGGTTTTGGAGTTAACCTTGCTCTGAGTAGCTGGTTGGACTGCGGACCTCCAGGGGTCCCTTCCCACCTCAATTTTTCTGTGATTTACAGTGATAAATTGATTTCTTTTCCAGCCCACAGTTCACCAGGCTGGTGCTGTGCACTACCCCCTTGGATGCAGGTCCTATAGCACAAGCTATTCTGGCCCATCATGTTACATTTCTGTCAGGGCTGTCTGGATGCCACGGAAATCTTCTTGAGTCGGTGCACATTTTCCTGTATAAACTCTTCTCCTGTCATTATGAAAATTTCCGTCTATGTCTTTGCTCATAAGTATGTATCCAAAGCTAATCTGTGCCTTGTAAAACCGAGTGATGTGTTGTCATGGTTTGACCCCAGCTGGCAACTAAGCACTACGCAGCCGCTCGCTCACTCTCCCTGACCCAGGGAGAATCAGAAAAAAAAAAATAAAACCCATGGATTGAGATAAAGACAGTTTAATAGAATAGCAGAGGTGCATGGAGAGTTTGGGACCAAAAGCAAAAGTCGTGCTGGGAGTGTGTCTCCTCCCAGGTACCCTGTTCTTTCTGTGTTTCATCCATTTCTGGTGATAAAAATTTCTACTGGTAACTGATAAAATTTTATGGGGAAAAAAAGACCTAAGTCATGGGCTTCAGAAGGAAAATGCAGAAAAATCTTTCCAATTCCCACAGAGAAAAGTAACCCACCCTGTTCCTCCACTTTCTTCCCTGACGCCCACTCCAAAATGAGCTTCTGCCACATCCCACCCTCCCCCAGGTCAGCCCTGCTCTTTCCTAAGGGGAGAACTCACATCATTAAGCAAGACCAACTCCAAAGGTAGATGAGTTTGCTCTGTGCCTTGTCCAGCCAAGTTTGGAGTCATTTCACAGAAGGAGATTGCACAACACCCCTGAGTTTTTCAGGAAAGTCTATTTGCAGTTGCATGTACTGTTGACTTTGCAATAACCTCACCCCAGTAGTCCATGGTTAGCTCTTCTTCAAAGTGCTGTTAAACAGGAAGGACCTTCACTGCTGGAGAAAGAACCACAGTTATCTTTTCCTGTACCTCCCCACTTTTCCCTCCTGCAAGTTTTGCAGGGCCAAGATTTCTGTGTGTTGAGAAGGCTGATCCTCAGGTCAGGACAGCTTGCCATATCCACATCGCCATGCTGATCAGCTTTTGGAAAGCCCAGCTCCGTGCCCAGTGTGTGCACAAGGTCATGCCTGGAGGAAGCCCGCTGCTTGCTGTATGCCTGTTGTACCCTGGCAGACCTCCCTTTTCAGCACAGCTTATGCTGTAGGACCAAGTAACGTACAGTGGACTCCTGAGATACCAGGCCCAGCTTTGGATGTAAGATGTGCAGGCAGGGACCGTGCCCTCTTCTTTCGCAAAGCTCTTCTCTCTGCTTCTGTTTTGCATCCCTTGCCATGCCTCTGCTGGCAATGCTTCTGGATCTCATTTCCTAGCTGTTGTGGTTTAACCCAGCAGGCAGCTGAACACCCCCCAGCCACTCGCTCACTGCCCCCCTCCCAGGTGGGATGGGGACAAAATCAAAAAAAAAAAAGTAAAACCCGTGGGTTGGGATAAAGACAGTTTAATAAAACAGCAGAGGAAAAGAATAACAACAATAATAATTATAATGGTAAGAGAATATACAGACTATACAAAGCAAGTGATGCATAACGTAATTGCTCACCACCCACTGACTGATGCCCAGCCTGTCCCTGAGCAGCAGTCCCTGCCCCCTGGCCAATCCCCTCCAATTTCTATACTGGACATGATTTCATATGGTCTGGAACAGCCCTGGGGTCAGTTGGGGTCAGCTGTCCTGGCCATGCCCCCTCCCAGCTCCTTGTGCCCTTGGCAGAGCAGGGGAAGCTGGAAAGGCCTTGCTTGGTGTAGCCCTGCGCAGCAACAACTGAACCATCAGGGGGTTATCAACGTTCTTCTCATCCTAAACCCAAACGACAGCGCTGTGCCAGCTGCTAGGAGGAGAAGGAACTCTATCCCAGCCCAAACCAGGACACTATCACATGTGTAAAGGCATGCAAGAAAGGTAAAATATAGCACAGACGCTCCCCAGGTCCCCAGGTGGGTGTCTGTGGGGGCAGCGTCTTGTCTCTCCTGGCCAGAACAGGGGCCGTTGGGTGCAAGAGCAGAAGAGCCTGACGACAGCTCTCCAGTATATTCTTCCTGTTTGCACCTGTCAGGGAAGCTCAGGGAAGCTTGGGAACCTCAGGTGCTTCCCAAGGGGAGAGGGACACACCTTGGCCAAACAGGGAGTCTTGGGCGCGATTTCTCTCATCCCAAAGCATGTTTCTGGAAGGAGGGACCCTGCCAAGTTTGGTGTACGTAGAGCAGGGTAGGGCCAGTTTGGGTGCGTTGCATTACAGACAGCTCTGTCTCTTTGCCGTGATCCAGACAGACCCTGCGGCCTTTCCACTGTGAAAACTTACTTGATATGAATCATTGCACTCAACGTATTTGGGGAGAGATTCACCTGCTTCTCTATTTATGATTTTTGCAGTCTGTGGGTGGGAAAGTTCTGGTTTGGGTTTCTGCTGTGTGTGTCTGGGCCATGGCTGGGCTGCTGCTGGTGGTGTGCGGAAGAGGGCATTTCCCTTCGTTTCTGTCTTGTTCCTTCCTTTGCACCGATCCCCCTGCTCTATCTTCTCTTGCTCTTTCACACCACTCACACATTTCCTTCCCCTGTCTCTGACCCTCCTGCCTCTCTCTTCCAGGGAAAAGCATAATCCAGATCCTGCCAGAAGTGGAGACCCTCAGCCTGGGCACAGACGATATTCCCAGGCACATGAAGCAAGTCTGTGACTCCATGCTCACCACCTCTCAGGGGATATCAGGAATGACAAACGGGGCTTCTCATGAGCAATCCTATGTTCTAGCTCCACCTGCATGTGCAGCAGCTGAGGGGGAGGGCATGGCAACCACAGGAAGATCTGGAAGCAGAGACAACCACAGATTGCAACCCTGACGTACCAGAGATGGGCAAAACGTCCACAGAGGAAGGAAAGCTTGGAAGTAGAGGTGGTGAAATGGTTTCTGTATTCCTTCCAGACAATGTGGATAGGCACAGGGTGGGTAGCTGGACATTCATTTGTAATCATAACCCTGAGAACTTCTCTCCAGCTGGACCCCAAGCAGAGCCGGATCCTTCCCGTGGACATCTTATAATCAACTTTTCCTATTCCAAACCAACAAGGTGGATGCATTTATCCCCAAGCCCGTGGCCGTCCTGCCTGGGGAAGTGGCCGTCCTGGGATTTGAGGGCTGCCATGTTCCCCGAAGCAGGCTCAGAAGAAGGCACTGTCTCCTGCCTCTTTCCGTGGGATGGACAGTTTCCTGAGGTTCTTCTGCCCCAGAGGGGAAAGCCAGGGCAGCTTTGGGAGAGGGGAATTAAAAACCTTACATATGTCTGCAGGAGCTGGTGGTTTCATTGGGGCTTTTTTTCACCTTCCTAGATTTTGCTTTCAGTGGTTGGGCAGACCTTGAAAGTGTGAGTAGAACATGCCTGGGGACTCAGAAACCAGAGGCAAACAGCAGAAATGTGTTGCTTAACATCCTTGCTATACCCTGATAATCTCATGATTTTTAACACAACCTATATATTTTTCAGCCTAAATACATCTGGGAGCTGCAGCTCCTGGTTTCTGAATATTGCCTGGTTTTGCCCTGTCTTCTGTGTGTCAGAGGATGCCGTCTTGCCTTCCTCTGCCCAGGGTCACCATGGCCTTTCATAGACTCATAGAATTGTTTAGGTTGGAAAAGACCTGTAAGATCATCAAGTCCAGCCGTTACCCTAACCCTGCCATCCCACCGCTAAACCCACATGCTGGGGGCTTATGGATCAGCATGGTTCCTGTGCTCCATCGCTCACCTGGGGCCCTGGCAGCCCCATGAGTCTCCTGCAGCCCCCCCGAGCCATGAGCACAGGGCACTGGGCTGTGATGGGCACAGTTGCCAGCCCACTCCCCATGGCTCAGCATGGGTGCAGATGCTGTAGCCATGGGATTTTGCTGGGCATCTTCTTCACTAGTCCTCATCAGAGAGGCACCCACTCCACCCAGAAGCTTCACTCATTGCACTACCTTAGGTGCCTTCTTGCTCCCAGCCCCCTCCTTCCCTCCTGGCTGTGCCAAGGAGAGGTGGAAACTTAATATGTTTTTTACATGTTTCGTATTTATTGACTTAATATGGTCTTGGGAGTGATCATCACAGCCGGATGATTAATTTTTTAGCCCTAATGCTTGTGGTTTGCATACCAGCCAGCTGATGGTTTGCTTTTTTATGCTGATACGTTTAGCTATGAACTGTGACCAAAGAATGTTTTGGACATGTTTGACATACCAGAATCGATGCCAAATGTAGATGAGCGCATACAGTGTATTTTATTACTGCCCAGCACATCCAAACACACACACATTCACTACAGGATTTAAATAAAAGATGTCTTTCGGCTTCAAAAGGCAGTTGCCATTCTCCAGGGTGTTCAGAGACTGACATCTTGCTGCTGATTAGAAACAGCCTGAACGGTTTGTGCTCTTGTGCAAAACAAGGAGATAAGGAAAGTTTTGATAAAGATTACATGAACTTGCTCATGTCTGAGCAGGTATGGAGGGTAAGGAATTTGATTTGGAAATGCAATCATGGCAACCTCCAGATTTGACCCCTGTTGAGGATGGGAAGTAAAAAATTTGTCTTGATTGTGCTGCTAGAGAGTCATAGTGGACCCAGCACCTAAGCAAGTCCTGCACACCTCGGAACGCTTTTTTAGGGCAACAGACAATAAAATGTCATTACCCTTCAGTCTGAAGACTTACAGTACTTACAGAAGCTTTTACAAATACATGCTACAAAAATCGCAGTGCAGTCAATAAAGCAGTAGACGTAGTCCTGAGCTCCTCCCTGGGAAATCCTGTGCCGAGGCTCAGCTGGCAGCAGTCAGCTGAGCACAGTGCACAGGCAGCCGTGTCCCAAGGGCAGCCCAGTGCCACCGTTAAAAGTTTCCAACGCTGGTCTGATGAGCAGGATTGGAAACTGCCAATGAAGCAGAAAAAGCTACTGAGAGGCAGAAAGTCTTCCTGGGACACGTTTTTATTTGACTCCATAGCTTAAAATAGTCTTTGGTGAATACGTAACTGTGTAGCGGGTCACCCCTGCATCCTTGTACCCCTGAGACACCTCAGCGCTTCCAGCCTTGTCGACAGGGGTCTCCAGTGACCTGGCATCAAACAGGCCTTCGGGCGAGTGCTTTTGGGGCAATTTCTTGGCACTTGAAAAGGTTAAACTTTTAGCAGTTTCTTTTGAACTGGGATTTCACTGTCTCTGGGTTATGCAAACACAGCTCAGCTTCCTCCCAGCTGGTGATAAAAGAGCCACAGGAAGCAGCTCAGCAAATTTTAGTGACCATAAGACTAAGTTAATAAAAGAAATCAGGAAGCCGCTGTAGTTCAGAGAGAAGGTGACCATCAGATGGATGCTGTTCCTAAAGAATGGAGTGAAGACACCATAATTTAGGCTTTACATCAAGTGCAAATGTCTGTCTTAAACAGCAGTGTGTCTCAAGTACCGAGATAATTGAACTCGGCACGGGAACTGCAGGGAGATGCTTGGTGGTCTGCGCCTTGCAGGACAGCGTAGGCGACCCCCAGGTATTGTGGTCATCTATAAATGGGTTGCCAGGAGGAAAATTCAATCCAGTCCATTCTGCTCAGGCCATACCTGTCTTCTGCAAGTCCCTGTTCTCCCTACGTTATTTCCAACAGGGAGGGCCTGTGCCAAAAATGTATCAGTATGAAGGCACAGCTCGTTCCTCATCTCATATATCGGGGTGCTGGTTTTCTGCCTTTCAGGATTCTTTCAGGAAGTGGCACATCATATCCTCTGACTGTATGTATTAAAATACTGATGTGTCAGGCCATACAGTCTCAGAACAACTCCAGATAGGCCTTAAAATGCTTTAGAGCTTTAGGGAAGGCAAGGGGAGAGCAGGGGCTTGGAGCAGCAAAGAAAGAATTTGGAGCAGGTTGGTTAATTCTGATGGATTTCTTCATGGAAACTCTTCCTGTGAAGGAAGACTCCAGTTGTCCTGGAATAAAGTGCTTAGAGAAGGACATGTTCACAAGGGCCAGCACATTTTCAGGGATTTCCCATCTAATTGAGGAAGAAGAGGCAGGCTACTAAGGCATGATGAAGGTGATGGATTGCAAGGACACTAGGCTAACAGCATGTCTGCCTCCAGTGGTTTCTGAGTGGGGCTGAATGGATGGTCAAGGTCTTTTTGGGGGCAGAGTCACTGTGATGACCTTAATTCTTTTATTTCTTTAGGCACACAAGAGTCTGGCCCTGCAGGACATTTATTATTTTTGACAGACCTCAGACTTACCTTTTGTGCCACTCTGAGGCTCATCTTTCCAGGGTGAGAGGTCCAGCACATCGATCTCATGGCAGTCAATGAAGTCCTCAGGATAACTGTTAACCTTGAACACATTCCTGGGTATCTTTTTGATGTGAGTGTTGTCACAGATCACCGCTGACAGTGAGACTTTTCTCAGTGCATGCAACTGCCGCAGAGTGAAAACTCCCGGTTTCTCCCACCAGAATCTGCAATGATATTTTCAGAAGCAGCTTACGGTCTTGTTGAAGACGTTTGGTGCTGGTGACTCACCAAGATGGGAATCTGGCCAAGGTGAGCCTCTGCTCAGGTCCACCTTGATTCATCAGGCGGCTGGCACACCTCTTTGGAAAGAGGTGTCTCCAGGCATGGCCAGGTCCGGATTCTGCCACTCATCTGTCTCTTCCATGCAGCATCACCAGGCTGCTGGGATGTAGTGATGAGTCCTCCCCTTTTGCACCCTGAGACCAAATGTCACCTCAGGCAGGGACCACTGCAGATCCCTCATGGCCTGGAGCAGATGCTCCTCAGCTGCATGGGTCTGTAGGAAAAGGCTGCAAAAACCAGCCCTTTTGCAGCTGGGCAAAAGGGAGAGATGGAGATGGGCTGGTTTAGTGTGTCACGTGAAATACTGGCATTTTTTCCCATAATAAATGCCATAGGGAAGGTTTGCTCTTAGAGCTACCTACCTGTCCCCATCACGCAGATTCCTGAACTGGGTGCCAATGATGCAGGCCAGGAGGGGTCCAACTCTGCCCTGGGGAACGAAGGGCTCCGCGATTGCCCCAATCCAGAGGTCAATATTGTCTGGTGTCCCATACAACTCCATGAACTTCTTGGCCAGTTTGAAATTGCCTAGAACCTCTGAGAATTCATGTACATTTTGAGGCTGGGAGAGCCCACAGAAGCGCCTCCAGGCATTGTAACCTGCAAAAGCAGGAACAGCAGCAGATCAGGACCCATACCTCTCCACCATCTGCCTACACTCCAGAGCTGAACAGACCTCTTGGCCCATGAGCAACGACTGCTTCTTCTCATGGCGTTGAAGGATCTGGAAGACATTATTGTCTAGACAGTCACGACAAATGCCACGTTTTCAAAAGTCCTGTTTGTATGCACACACTAAACTAACAATTTGGGTTGTCTTTGCACGCAACTACCGATTCATCACATCCTGTCAGTTAGAGCTACCTAGTGCTGTGGGTGAAGGCACCAGACTTTGCAGTTCTGGGAGGCAAAATTTCTAGGATCAAAGCCCTCGAAAGGAGCAACATTTGGTTGTGCTTAAGCCAAGAGCACCTGTTCTTCTCCAGCGCCTGGGGGCAATCATACCTGTGGGTGCAAGCCGCTTCTGCTCAGAGCTCTGTGTTGTCTGAAGACACAAAATAAGCATTGATGGGCAAAGAACAAAGCACAGATGATCCATCTAGCCCACATGAAAGCTGAACTTGGTTGCCTGCAACTGTACCTTCCGTACCCCACATGCTCTCTCTTTGCAATACACCATTGTTTCTACCCCTACCATTATCCCAAATATCATCTTTGCTTTCCAAGCCTTTTGTACTTCTCTTAAATCCCTCAGAAAAGAAAAATCTTTATATTGCAGAGACCTTTTCTTCCCTGATCTTGACTGTCTACCCATCCTTCACCCTTGAATCAAGGTACTGTTTCTTCCCATTGGTATGGAAAAAGCTTAGTACCTTTGTGGAATTACTATAAATAGCAGAAGAAAAAAGAGTATTGTTCACAGGACATTGTGTCTCCTTACCTGGAAGGCCATGGTCTCTTCCCCGCTGCATGTTCAGGGCTGCTAGATCCAGACCCATTATCTCTGTCTGTTCAAAAAGGTGGTTCTGGAGCTCCTCAACAAGCAGTTGATTCTGTTTCATCAGTTTTGCATGATCAGCCACCATGCCTCGTATTAGTGGGTCAATGCCACCTGCATTCATGGCAAATCAGGACAAGACTTTTTGTACCCAGTTACAGCTTTGATGGTCCATTTTGTGCAGCTGACACAGAGCTGTGTTAGATGTATTTTCTGCTCTGGGCTGTGTGGGGTTCATCTAGCTCCGTATTTCCATTTCAACATATACTGGTGCATCTGTACATACCTGCATACACCAGTGGATGAGGCCTCCCTTTGGCACCTGGATGCCCCATCCCTCCCCATCTTCATCACTCAGCCTTCCCTTCTGCAGCCCTAAATCCACTTGTTGCCCCCCTCCGGGTCACTTTCTGCAGAACTGCTCCTGAGCCTGCCAGTCCCCAGCATGTACTGATACATGGGGGTTCTGTCCAAGGTTTACATTTTGCAATTGATTCTGTTTATAATTAGCTATTAATTGACAAATATTTATTAAAACATTAAATACAATGATAGAACCAATTCACGTCTGTTTGTCTATGTCTTTTTCATAGCCATTAAGAGGACAGTATTAGTAGAACACAGGAAAATTGGCTGTATGTGTGTATTTTGGTATGTTTTCTTCGGTGATTAGTTAGATAACTCATTTTGGAGGAGACATTTTTCTTCCTTGGAAAGATTCATGCCTGCAGATACCAGCTGTATAGGAGCAGGATCCCATAACTCCCGTTAGAGTCATGAAGAGAGATGGCCACCACGAGGAAGGAATTATGCTGTCTTAGCTCAGTCAGGCTGGATGCATCACCCTCTGGCAATACCTACTAATTACCGGGGGATAGAAGAGCTTAGATTGACCTAAATTTTGGTTGACCAACATTCAACACATGAGTCTCAGGCCTCCTGGAATAGCATGAGCAGTTGAGCTATTTGAGTAAATGTGCAATGCTTGCGCCATCGGGTGTTGCTGAGCTGGGACCCACGGCAACCTGGGAAGGAGGTTTAATGTGTTACATATTCTGATTACGCACTGACACGTCCAGAACATGAATGCAATGATCATGCAGTGAACTGAGGAAGCCAACACTGAAAAACTGTGCAACAGAAGCTACAGAACTGTGTGTTCTGATGCAAAATCCTGCTCCAATGTGGCTGCTTCTGCAATGTTCAATGGTTGGAGTACAATGGCACGTAATTTTTGGCAGGGCTCCTTTGCCTGGGCACAGCACAGAACCAGTGTTAGGCTGTGTTTGGTGGCAATTCTGCAGGCCTGTCCTCGTGCCCCACATTCAGCAGACCACTGATTCGTCTGCAGCCCCTTGGGTAGACATGACATGAGCACCTTCCAAGCTGAATGGCGCTGTAATTTGTGTGAGGCCAGTGAAATAAATGGAGCTAAAGCAGTTTTTGAAGCCTAGGCTCATATGTCCTCCAGGTGACCTCCAGGTGCTGGTAAGGACCAGACCAGGACTGCTGGCTGCCCCACACTCTTACCTTCCATTATAATTCTCCACGTAGCGCAAAAGGTCAAATGAAGAGGGACACGGGAGAATGAACCGGAAGGCTGAAAGCTGTCATTCAAACGGGATACAAAAGGCCGTACTGAGGTATGGCCAAATCGGAAAGCCAGGGAAAAAACATTGGAGACAGTAGGATCCACATTCTCATTGTAGCCACTGTACAAAGGGATCCACTTGCTGGCCTCCTCCGCAAGCAGAAGTGGGAGGTAATCTCTGTACGTTATTATCTGAAAGAGCGCAAGAGCAGAGCAAGCTGTAGCAGAAATGTCAGCAAAGTCAAGTGCAGAGCATGAACGTGGATGCTCCATCCAGTACCAGAGTTCATTAAGATTGTCGGAAAAAAGAGCTGTGGCAATGGCATGAGTTTGGTGTAATTTCTTAAAATTATATATATATATATATATATATATATATATATGTATAAAGAAGTTCTGGATAGCTGTGCTCTCTCAGAAGGACCACCCTTATCCACAGTTTTCAACCCCCACAAGTAACTCCACTGCATCTGCAAAGCATGGGTTTCCTCCTTTTCCTGGAGGAAAAACCATTCCTGGGCATGCAGATGATAGGCAGCAAGCAGTGAGCAGTACCTGATTTAGGGCAGCTACAATCTTCCGACCCTCTTGGTAGAGCTTTTCGCCATCCCAGTGAGGATTTAATTTCCTCAGCTCTGTAACCAGGCGGTTGTGTTCTCGCAGAAAGACGGTGTGCAGGGCAGAAAGCCCCAGGTTTTCAGTCACCCGTTTGTCACCTACAAATGAAAATATTTTAGGAATTTTGTGAATTGTTTTTTATTTCAGCAGCAGGATTTTGTGCTAGGACAGACGAGTAACAACCGATAGTCAGTGTTACTGGCAGCAGTGCTCCTCGTTAAGCTTCCTAGCAGTCATCATTCATGCCAGGTATTTATTTCCAGTACAGACAAAACATTTTCTGTCCAAACCATTTAGCCAAAACGATTGGAGAAGAGGCTTTGGGCAGTTGAAACAATATTGCACATGGCCGTAAAGCAGCTGTAAATGTCTCGTTTTGTGAAAAAATCTCATGTCTGCCTTCCGTTTGTACCTGAAGGACACACTCTCCTTTTATATCTGGGCTGGGAATGTTTGCTTTTGAAAATTTGTCTCAGTTCACCCAACTTGTAAACACCTCTGAAAGGTCTCAGAATGTGCCTTCAGCAGAGGTGCTGAGCAAAAACTGGGGGGGGGGTGCAGCGAAGACCCTCTGCCAGCTGATGGAAGAAGAACTGAGCATCTCCCCACCCAGCAAGGAGCTCTCCTCCAACACAGAGGAGGGCAAAACAGTGGGCAATGGGAACACTCCATATTCTTACCACTGACTTTTCAAGCTTTGCATTTATAATTATTTTTTTAACACTGTGCCTGTGGTGGATCACTTCCATTTTAAAAGGTTTTGTGTTTTGAGGCATCAGTTTGTTTAAATTCCAGCCATGCTTCTGGACTTGTCTTCTGACGCAGGTTACGATATTCAAAATATTCAAAATTTAGAGTGTGGTACCAGGGAGATTTAACTAAATTGATTAAGATCATTTAATTGTGAGTATTGACTGAGTTGAAAAGTGAGTGGTGAATTCTAGGTAGGAGGGGAAAAAACATCACTGAAAGCTTTAAACACTGGTGGTTATTCCATTGAAAAATTCTCCTACCTGAGAAAACACTTTTTAAACAGAGGATCATTTGCTGTAACTCTTCTGAGAAATTAAAACAAAATCATTTTTGTGTTCAATTGAACAATTACTGTTAAATTATTATTCTTTTTTAATCTGGGGGAAGGTCCCCTGCCTTTCACCTTACACAATCATGTCAGACACCTGATCATAATCATAGAATCATAGAAAAATTTAGGTTGGAAAAGCCCTTTAAGATCCTCAAGTCCAACTGTTCCCCTAACCCTGCCATCCCACCACTAAACCCTGTCCCTAAGCACCTCGGCTGCCCGGTTTTTAAATCCCCCCAGGGATGGGGACTCGACCCCTTCCCTGGGCAGCCCCTTCCAGTGCTTGACAGCACTTGCGGGGAAAGAATTTTTCCATTGGGAAAAACCTAAACCTGCCCTGGTGCAACTTCAGACCATTTCTCCTCGTCCTTTCACCCATTACCAGGGAGAAGAGCCTGACCCCCACCTCACAACAACCTCCTGTCAGGCAGTTGTAGGGAGCAATAAAGGCTCCCCTCAGCCTCCTCTGCTCCAGGATGAACACCCCCAGCTCCCCCAGCCGCTCCCCAGCAGCCTTGGGCTGCAGACCCCTCCCCGGCTTCCTTGCCCTTCTCTGGACACGCTCCAGCCCCTCCATGTCCTTCTGGGAGTGAGGGGCCCAACCCTGACCCCAGCATTCGAGGGCCGGCCTCACCAGTGCCCAGCACAGGGGCATGGTCACTGCCCTTGGCCCTCTTGGCCACCTGGGCACACTGCTGGCTCATATTCAGCCGCCTGTCGACCAACACCCCCAGATCCTTTTCTGATGGGCAGCTTTCCAGCCACTCTTCCCCATGCCTGGAGCATTGCGTGGGGTTGTTGTGACCCCAGTGCAGGACCCAGCCTGTATATAATATACAATATATAATATATTATATATATCATATATAATATATAGTATATATTATAATGAACCTTTTTGACCCCGTGGGCCACTGAAAACTTCTCCACAGATGCACCTTACCTGCTTTAAAACAGGGGATGCTCACGGTCTCATTGGTGAGAACACAAACACTTTTTGTTTTGTTCTCAAAGGGCAAAAATTCCAGCCCCGCATCAGTAAAATTCTGGTTCATGGCCATCAAACCCAGATGGTTTGTCTGATTTCTAATACTCTTCGCCACAGATTCTTCGCTGCCGTACACCGTGCTGGCATCGATGAACGAGCTGACAGCATTGATCTGCTCACGAGTAAACGTCCTGGGATTGCACACGGACGCCGACTGGATGAACGGCATGCAAGGGTTTGACCTCAGTGTCCATGGGTCATCGAGGGGAAACTAAAGCAAACAAACATAAGCTGTGCCTCAGAAAGTCATGGGGGTTTGTTTGTACCGTCTTAAGATAGCATGGGATAGAGTGAAGGTTTGGGTACCTTAATTGGGAAGCAAGGGGCCTTGAAGGCACAATCGGCCTCACAGCGAAGCTCTGGGCTCGCTCCTGCACCGCTGGAAGGGGCCAGGTCTATGTCATGGTTGACCCACTGCCCCCAGTGCATGAAGACAAGAGAGAGCTCTTGGTCTTCAGTCATGTTCTCATTGGCTGTGTGAGCAACTTCATTTGACACTTTCCGAACCTGCAGAAAATCAAAATGAAAATGTGTGTGACTATCTCCACCACTGTGAATTTACCTCTCAGTATAGCACCTGCTATGAGATCGTAAATGAGATGATCTTAGATAAGCTCGTAAGAGTTAATTATGGCATTAAACAGACCCATGCTATGCCCCAGCTCTATCAAAACAGATGTGGTAAGTAGCACCCTCCACAGTTGTTCAGCCAAGCCTGACTTCATGGAAAGCCTTTTACGGCTGAAATTGGTGTACATGCACACATGCAGTAAGTCCAGAAGATGGCTGAAGAACACCCAAGCCTATGGTGTGTATGAATAATATGTGGTGATCTGAGCACACCGGTACTGTCTGCATCAACCCTTGGGATGCACACTTCTGGAAACATTACAGTGTCCACGCCTTGCTTAGTGAAGTATTCACTGAATCCCAGAATCCCAACATGGCAGGGGTTGGAAGGGACCTCGGGAGATCACTCAGTCCAACACCCCTGCTCAAGCAGGCTCACCCAGAGCAGGTTGCACAGGACATCGTCCAGGTGGGGGTTGAATATCTCCAGAAAAGGAGACTCCACAGCCCCCCTGGGCAGCCTGTTCCAGGGCTCGATCACCCTCAAGGTAAAGAATTTCTTCCTCACGTTCAACTGGAACCTCTTGTGCTTCAGTTTGTGCCCATTGCCCCTTGTCCTGGTGCTGGGCACCACTGAGAAGAATCTTTCTGTTCATGTCTCACTCCAACGAAAAAATATCACCCCAAAACCAAAAAAACCAAGCCATAGCTCAGCCGTAGAAAATGAGCCTCAAATCAGCACCTGGGAGCAGAGGAGAGGATCAAGCAATTTACACTCTACGCGTTGCCACTCTCTCATTTCGGATGGACGCAGTGGGGGCGGTGTCCCCTGCTGTTATCTGGACAAGAATAAGAGTTCTCACCAGCGGGAGTGGGAATCCATTGTACAGCTTTCCTTCACTTGCCCCTCGGGGAACAGACACTCCGTCGTCATACACTGCTGGGAGCCAGCGAGCAAAGGCCCGGTTGGAGGTCCCCTGATGAGAATGCTTTCTGGAGCACCACAAGAAGAAAAGCAAACACCAGTTTCATTTCAGAAATGAGCAGGCTTGTAGAGACTAATGTTTTGCAGTCCTTTAATCCAGGTCTGATTATTCTGGTAACAGAGGTGATAGCCAGAAAACACTATTAAATAATATCAGGAAGAAGTAAATAATATCAAGAAGAGGTAAATAATATCAAACTTATTACTGCAGAGAAAAATGAACCTTTTTTGACATTAAGAAAAGATTCCTCATGCCATTATATTAATTTTATTTGGCATTTAAATCTCTGCAGCACCTCTATCTCCACTGCTGCTCCATGCAGAGTCGGTCTCAAAGTAGGGCCGTCACCGCTGACCGAGGTGGCCATGCCTTTGTCCAGCTGTGGACTGGAAGCTTCCGAGGCTGAAGATCCCTTGCCTCCACCTCTGCGGGGACCTGTGCCAAGGCTGCCCCTTCAGGGAGTCATTGCCCATGCCCAGCACAGAACCTCTCAAACCGCAATCTGCAGCTGCGACCACTTGTTAAATTGCCGCATGCTGCTCAGAAGGATTTAAGTCGGCAGTAAACTCAGCAACTTTTGCTCAGAAGAACAGTAATGCTGACTGAGCCAATGATCTGTGGCCCTAAGGACACAGAAACATGGGTTATTTTGGGGAGACCAGTTACTGAATATCAGCCGGTGCACAGCAACTTTCTGTTGCTCTTAAATGCACAAAACCTGGGTAATACCTCCCTATACTGAAAAAGGAGTGGGATACCCAGAATTTACAGCAGTGTGCTGTGAAATGAAAGCATGCCCTAGAACAATTGCCACACCACAGCTGAAGCAATTCCATCAAATATTAAGAACCCAGTACCACCACGGATCATGTGTTGATTGCTATTACTGACCTTGCATCCAGATTTTTACGAAATATTCAAGTGGTATCTCAAGGTGCACATCTCAAACTGAGCAAGATCCTTGGAAAAATGTTAACATATCATGGAGTCCCCTTGCTTCTGAGTGCCTCATTATCTCCCTGGCAGCCCACTAGAATAGCAAGCCCAAGGACAGCCCTACCTTGAGCCTGGAAGTCAGCATGGACACTGCCGTCATAGAATCATGGAATCACAGAATCGTTTGGGTTGGAAAAGCCCTTTAAGCTCATCAAGTCCAACCGTTCCCCTAACCCTGCCATCCCACCACCAAACCCTGGCTCTAAGCACCTCATCTGCCTGGCTTTTAAATCTCCCCAGGGATGGGGACTCAACCCCTTCCCTGGGCAGCCCCTTCCAGTGCTTGACAGCCCTTGTGGGGAAGGAATTTTTCCTAATGTCCACCCCCAGATCCCTCTCCACCAGGCAGCTTTCTGCCACTCTTCCCCATGCCTGTAGTATTGCCTGGGGGTTTTGTGACCCCAATGCAGGACCTGGCCCTTGGCCTTGTTGAACCTCACACCATTGGCCTGGGCCCATGATTCCAGCCTGTCCGGGTCCCTCTGCAGAGCCCTCCTCCCCTCCAGCAGATCCACACCCCCATCCTTGGGGAGCTGAAGGCTCTGGGGTCTGTGGGTAAAGGTACAGACTGGCTGTCATGTTAACACCATCAGTGTGAGCTTCCCACACATCTGAGGCAGAGCAGTGCTATGTCATCACATCTGGCACATCTGTTTCACGCCAGATGCACGTTGGATGCAGGTCCCACTCAGACTTGAGGGCTGGAGTTAGCACACTAGGCAGCAAACCTATGGCAGGACAGGACAGCAAGCTGTGACCTCCCAGGTTTGAGCCAGGAGGGAAGCTATGTGCAAAAAGCTGAAGAACTCCTTTTTTCAGACTGAGGATACCCAATGCTCAAAGCTGGAAGAGCCAAGAATTAAAGTCTTATTTACTTCCCAGCCTTACACATCACAACAGTAGCCATACAGATATGTTGGTAGCTGAATATTTTCATATGAACCAGCCTGGGAAAATTAGCATTATCCATGCTACAGAAGAGCAGACGGGTGATTTCCTGGAGGAAGAGGCTGGCTGTCATAGCCCCAAAATCTGCTTTCCTCCACTTTTCACCTCCCCCTACCCCAAGAAGTCCCTTCATTCATCCAAAGCAGCACTTGGAGGGCAATGGGCTCAGATATGAAATTTTCAAGGAATGACATCTTTTTCCTGCCAGGCATGGGTAGAAATGAAACATCTTATAGGCACCACTAAACTGAGCATTTTGCTCTTCTTGCTCCGTTGAAAGGTGCTTACACAAATGACCTTAAGCCGTCTATCCTGGGTCAGAGTACAGGCTTGAGACTCCCTTGTCCATACACAAATCCTACCTGTTGTTGCACACCCCAGTGATGGTCCAGTAAATGTCATGCTTTGGGCATTTAATGGAACGAATCTGGTAGTCACAGCCAGTTTCTCTGGAAATCACTTCCCTCTCTTTTTTGCCTAGTAAGTCTGTAAGAGAACCCGTGCAAAATAACATCACTGTTACTCATTTGTATTTTTGCTTCTTGGTACTCTAGGTCAGCGTTTTAGTCAGCTGAGCCAGAGCTGTGGCTATATAACATCTGGATTTGAATTGTTAATTTGGTGTCTAAACCAAACTTTTGTGGCTCAGCTCTCACTTCTGGGCTAGGGAAACTGGGTTGCATGGAAGAACTTTCCAGGGGAAGATGGGTAGCATCATCACCAGCAACGTTTTACCCTAGACTGGGAACAAAATCATGGGCACACAGAGTGATACAACCTGGGCAGGTGGGCACGAGGACCAGAAGTGGAAGATGGGCTTTTGTTCTCAGCGGTTGGAGTCTCCGGGCATTCAGCACGTTTTGTCCCAGGTTTATCACGCTTATTGTTAGGCTGGTTTTATCATCAAAGGTATGAGACAGGCACTGCCAAAGATGACCACCAGGTCTGCCTCTGGGCATGCTTAAAGTCTATTCACCTGGGGCACTTGCAGGGAAGGGTTTTATCACCAGGTATTTGGATCACGGCATTGCTGGTCTCTGACATCCCTGCTGCGGTGGATTTTCTGCTCTTACAAACGTAAAACATTTTGGTCTAAACCACATTACCTGTAACATTGAATCTCCATTTCCCAGAGAGATGCAGCTTTCTTTTGAGGAGTTTCAAAGTAGTTTCCAAGTAATCGGCGGCACGGACTGCATATCTGGTTCTTCCTACTGGGTCCTTCAAGTGCTTTAGGAAATCCATTGGGTTGGCAGCCTTTTCCTCTAGTTTTCTCTTTAAGCTGAACACAAAAGAGTCCCATGAAGCGCCTCCTCCAAAATCAGACCTCCTCTCTCATGCTAGGCTGGGTGTACTTAGACATGGCAGCCCTGCTGGGTCCCAGGCAGGCTCTGCTCACCTAGGACCAGCCGGCTGCTCATCAGCTTTGCACATCACCTCAGACAGATTTTGGCAAACAAATCACAGTGATTTCAAGTCTGCATCACACCCTTGTCACAATAAATTTTGTTATGTCATGTGAACAGCTAGATGAGTGGAAAACTGAGCTATCCAGTGTCTGGATGATATTTTACATTTAGTGTGTCGTGAAATGTGTTCTGTGACCAGAAAGACATCCTTGGTCCTGTTGCTTCTCTTCCTGGTCCCATGGCTTTCTTGCACAATGCAAAACCTTCCGTAGGGTAAGTGGGAAGAGAATCCTCCCCAAAGCTTGCTGCTGCCTGGAACTAGCCCTTTGGGACAATACACGGAGAGATACTGGGGGTTTGGTTTCCACTGTACCTTGTTTCATAGAATCACAGAATCGTTTGGGTTGGAAAAGCCCTTTAAGCTCATCAAGTCCAACCATTCCCCTAACCCTGCCATCCCACCACTAAACCCTGTCCCTAAGCACCTCGTCTGCCCAGCTTTTAAATACCCCCAGGAATGGGGACTCAACCCCTTCCCTGGGCAGCCCCTTCCAGTGCCTGACAACCCTTGCAGGGAAGAAATTTTTCCTAATGTCCAACCTAAACCTCATGACTGTGGTCCTTCCAGAGATGGGCAGAACTTCAGCATCTACGACAGGACTCAACATGCACTCAGCATGACCGCTATGGAGTACTGAGAGGTGCCCATGGCTGTGTGGATGAGGAGGCAAAGCTGCGGGTGATGAAGGGTGGCCCTGGGGATGGGACACTAGAATCCGGCCAAACTGAGCAAAAGATTCTCTCCAGCTATGACAGGGAGAGCCCGTGAGAAAAGCTGTCTCCACAATAAATATGCATTGGAAAACAGAAGAAATATACATATATTTTCTTTTATTTCCTTATCATGTTGGGGCCCTCATGCGAAAAGGACTCACCTTTTTCGGGCACGTAAATACGCTGCATCTACCAGCTGCCTAGCTTCACTGATGCTGCTCAGGAGAGATGAGTCTGACAGCACCTCTGAGTCCTCTACAAAAAAAAAAAAAAAAAGGAAGAAAAATCTGAAATTGAGGATACTTTGTGATGCACACCAGGAGCTACACATCCCACCTCACCGCTGGGTGCTGAGGTGCACTGGTTTCCTGCACAGGCAGTTTCCGCTGTGTTTAGTGCTACCCAGACACCTTTACCTGTGCTCCTCTGGCTCATCTGCTTCAACCCATTGTTAGGTCCTGAAGGTCACAGGACAAGAGGCGACTGTAAAGCAGTAGTTTATCACCCATTTCACAGAACTGGCTCTGACGGCCTTGGAAGGCTTTTAGGGAGTTATTTTTCACCCTTCTTTTTGAAGCTATTCTTCCCTGTATGAAGGGGCATGCACAGAAGAAGCCAAATGTATGATCTGTGACCCAGGTTCCCCATCATAAAATGATTATGTGTTTGGAGGACCTGTCAGTTAAATGGACAATTCAAGATTCTTAGGCATTGGCTTCACTGTTAGTGGGTCCATCTACAGGATATTTCAATTTTATGCTGGAGCTATATCTAATTATGGACTCAGGCTGAGTTTTGCCTCACACCCTTTCGAGCATAGTAGCAGCAGAATGAGAAATAGAAACTTACCATTTAATGAGGAGTCCAATGCTCCCACTAAGCAGAGGGTGATGTTGGATCCTAAAAGAGTAATTCTTGGGTTTATGCCTAGAAAGAAATGCAACGTAAATCTTCGGAATGTGCAGGGCTTCACCGAAGCATCAGAAGAGATTGACAGGTTTGGTTTGAATATTTCTTTCAGGAATAAATTACAGGCCCCCCTTGACCAGGTTCGTAGGAGGGACTCTGGCTCGCGAGGGCTGTAGCTGTAGGCATTGGCAGGACACAGGGACATCCCTGTGGTGTGGGACGTTGGGTGAAGTGGGCTAAGAAACTGCCACGAAGGAGGCAGCCAAGTACAGTCCAGGCTCCAGGGATGGAGGTTGCTGGGAAGGTGCATTGGAAGAGGGCAGTGCCCTGGTGTCCTACCCTGGGGACCATCCTCAGGGGGCTGGTGTGGAGGAGGTTAGGCCCCACGTGGCCCTCTCTGCCCCCTCTCAGTCTCATTACTGAGCAAAACAAGTGGCTACATCTAGCACTGGTCCTCCAGCCTCCGACACCCTTTATGCTTCTTTATGCTCCCTAAAATTTATTTCTATTCCTTTTCACGTTAACACTAGAAATGGGCATCATTTGTTCTCACTGATGTTATACACAGTGGCAGATGCCTTCCCCGCAAGGAGATCTTAAACCAAAAGGTTGCAATTGGGTATATTTTAAGTAATTTACTCAACATTTAATTGTTTTGAACAGGAAAGAGACAAAATTTGGAAGAACTCGTGAACTTCTCGCAGTGGGGCAGGCTATCTTACATTTACAGACTGGAAATTCTTCATCCACCTTCACAGGGATTGAAGGCTGCTTATTCCTTGCAGTCTTGCACATGACTTGCTACATGAGGCAGGAAAGCTGCCTTTTCCCGCTTCTCAAATTAAATGTATTTCACATATTGGGGGAGAAGGAAGCATGAAGGACCACCCTCTGCTCTGCCTCCTTACCTCCTTGGGCTCACCCACGGAATGCACCAATACCCATGTCAGAAATAGCAAAACAGTCAAATACAGGTATAAAATTTAAAAAACCACTGATCTTACCTGCCATCTCTGCAGAGCTGGTAGGACTGGGAAACAAGCCAGTCCTTTATAGCCCTTGCACCTGGGCAGAAATTAGCTGGGTCTAACCTGGGTGTGGTCAAAAAGGGAGAAACTGGGCCCAGACTGAGCCAAGAGGAAATATCTGCTTTCCTGGATTAAGCAGAAGGGTGCACACTTCTCTGTTCCTTCTGAGTAAATGTTGACTTTCTTTTTGACAAGTGAAAGAGATTGGCTTAAATTTATGATGGTAAAAGATGATGGTGGAATTTGGCTTCTTTTTCCTTGTTGGTTGACATGTCTGATGGTTTGGGAAGCCAAAAAGTGTTTGTGGAATACAGCACGTCTGAATGGTGGGCCTGCCTAAATTTGTATCCAGGGACACCAAAGTTGTGCCCCACTTAGAACTGCTGAATGAGATGGTTTGTATAATTAAACAGTAGTCAGTGATTTGGAAATGTATATAAAATAACTGCTGGTCGTTGTGGATGACAAAGACTGGACAAAGAACAAAGCAGTTGCACAGAGCAAGCTCAAGCTGTCTCCAGGTGAACCATATGCATAATATGGACAACCACAAAGTTACATCCGTGCCAGTAAGAACAGGCCAGAGGTATAACATGGGAGGTTCCCTCCTGAAATATCCAGTAAGGAACAAAGCGTTGGGTCGGCCAGGCACTTCAACCTGGATTACAAGGGCTATACAGTCCGAAAAAGGCTGCACTTGGGTGGATAACTAGGAAGGTAGCAGAAGTAATTTAATTCTTGGAACATCAATCAGGCTGATCACAAAAGATAATGCTGAATTCTTACTGACACTCAGCCATGGTTAAATATTGTCACAGTTCTTATTAAGCCAAAATAAATAAAAAGAAAAGATGAGAAAGGAAACTGCTAGCAAACATGTATCATTTAAATCTGGAAGAAAAACCAAACCAAAACAACCCCAAAACATTTGTAAAGGTCAGGTTTTCAGAAGCTGCAAACACAGTGTCAATATTTCTCCCCTAAAGCGAAATTCAAAACCAAAAGCAGAAGCTGGTCCCTAGCATCAGAGGGACTCTGATCACCCTGGCAGGTGCCCTGCCTTATCCATCCAGCTTTCTGCCTACAAAATGTAGGTAAGAAGTAGTCCAGGTACTTGAAGGGTGGCTTTGCCGTTTCTTTTGTGGTTTTGACACATATCGTTGCAATTGCCTGAGTGCCTCAGTAACAGCCTGGGAACCCCCAGCTGCCCTTGGTACAGGGACACCGTCCCCCTTCGAGGGTGTGCACCGTTGTTTGCAGGTGGCCGATGGTGCTCCCAAGACTGTGGTCACCTGCCATATGGGCGTTGCATTGACATTACACGTGTCCTACCACTTACTCAAGCCTGGGTGTGAGTGCAGTACCCAGGGCTTTCTCATGTCCACGGGTAAGCTGCCCTATGTCACCTGAAACTACGATTTATGGTGTTTTGGTGCAATTTTCTGAGCTTCAAAAGAAAACCGGGTATCCTGTCCACCAAGGCTGATGTTCATTCAGCAGAGCGTTCAAGACATCTGGGCAGCCAGGGAATTAATTATCGATTCATTAGCTTACCAAGCAGCAGATTCCTCCATCAGATCTCCTTTCTGTCCAGAGTGATTAGAAGTTAAGATTTCTTCTCTTCCAGGCCTTTGGTGTTACTGATACGACTTCTTGGTATTACTGGTCAAGCTGCAGATCTTTACCTACAAATCCTAGGGGAAGTCTAGCAACCTGTAGCTATGCAACTGCTAAATATGTGATTAAGCTGTAGCAACAAAATCATTAAACTTAAGCAACATGAAAAAGAAAGATCTCATTATTACGTTCCTTATGTCCCATCCTGGCTGCGAACAGCGGCATCCTCCCCTCCCCGTGCAACACACCTCCGATTTTCCAGCACGTTTTTTCAGCACCCATTTTCATGATACAGACACATTCATGCTGGTAAAACCCAGGCATGAAACATGATGTCTCAGGGTTAACAGTGATTAAGGGCTTAATTTAGGTACAACTTCAAACCTACAAAGCTCCTTCTTCACCTGCTAACAGCATATTTTTCCCATATTTCAACTGTGGATTCATTCACACACTACTGAGAGCCAAGAGCCCGTACAAGCCAAGCCTGCCCTTGCCCAGGGCACAGAGGCATGGAAGAACCACTATGGGTTTACAAACTGTGCCCAGTGCATCTTCTGCCCCAACAGATGAAGGGCAGAGCTTGTGCAGGGATGGAGCGAGCAGGATGAAACAGAAAAAGTGAGAAATGATAGGTCAGCAGCACAGAAACTGTAGGGTGAGTAGGGGAGGAAAAGTTCCCAGCAGTTTAGGGGTGACATTTAATAAAACCAGTTTGTCCAGCTTTAAAAATGTAAAGGCTGCTGACTAACTGCTCATGGAGAAGGCCGTCTGTTCTGTGTGCTGAGGTACAGCCCCTAGGCAGCAGAGGACTTTTGGGAGATGGTGCACAAGGGAAAGCTGGTGATGAGAATACTTGGCACAGCTCATAGCCCAGAGTCCGGCTCTTATGGACTATGGGGTACCTCCAGGGTCTGGGTATGGGCTCACTACTGGATGCTCTCTGGGGAATAAAGGGGCCAACAACAGAGCAGCAATGTGGGTTGAAAGCACATGAATTAAAAACTGAGAAGCTGTGGCTAAGAGGTTATTTCCTCTTTACGTCATCATACTATGCAGCTGTAGCTCTCCCACTCAGACCACTTTCCTTCTGCCCATAGTTTGACCCCCATCAGCCAGCAGCTCTGGAGGAGCATAATAGCAACACCAGGAGGGTCTCACTCTCCAGCCTGGGATGGTAACTGGTGAGGCTTGCTGAGAAAAAATCCTCAGTCCCCCAGCAGGAGCTGGTATCCACCTTGCAGTAGCTGCACGTGCCCCTGAGGACCCCACACTCACGGTGTGGTCTGCTCACTTCTGACTCTTCTCTCAGTGGGACCTTTCACAGTGCTGGTGTAGGAGCCACTGCAACAGCAAGGGATGCTCAGGAGGTGGCACCATGGGTGCACCAGCATCACTGAGGTGTTCAGGGGTCTCTCCAACTGCATGATGCCCAGAAGTGAGATTATTACCTCTCTTTGAAGTCCACCTTTCAAGGCTCACCACTCATCAACACCCAAGGCTGTGAAGCCTTCTTAGAGCAGCCCTCCATCAGCCACGGAGACTGCTTCATAGCCACAGGAAGGTACCCCAGGCAAGCGCCATGCAGGAATGGGTGAGCCCAACAGACTGGGCAGCACCACCAGTGAGTACAGATTGCTTTGTGCCTCTTTCCAGAAAAGGCACCCATGGGTGGCCATCTGTGGCTGACTCAGGCTGTACTGTGGGACAATCTGAGCACACTTGCTGCTGCTGTTGCCTACAGAGCTTTTGGCAATCCCTGCCGTCATGGGCATGATGCCAACTCAACATGACTCAGCAGGGTAGGGTGTTCAGACCTAACTCTTCCCTGAGCAGTAGGCACAGTTCCCAGGGCAGGAAAGCTATGGAAGGCCATCTGTGACTTCTAGCATGGTGGTAGGACCCACCACACCCACCAGGACAAGCTACTGCACATCCATCCATGGAAAGACCTCATCCTGCAGATCCCAAACATGACTCCTCGCACACCTCTTCCTCGAGAGGAACTCTCCTTCCCCAGGGGCTGGTCCCTTCTTCCCCTTTCCATGGACCAAGCTCCCTCTCTTCTCCATGAATAAAATCTTGAGCTCCTCCTCATGAACAAAACTTATTCCTCCCCATCTTTTAGTAAACCCCCCTTTCCATTCCTTCCCTTTTTCTTTCAGACTGTCGCCCCATGCTCAGACTGTGTGGGAGATGGCTTCCCTGGGGATGGAGTTGGCAGGTCTGGAAGGAGACCTCAGCTGCCACTTATGCCAAGCAGGAGGATGGTTTCTCCATTCTTCCAGTTTACTTTATCTTCTGCTCTGGAACCAGTTCCCATCTTATCCGGGAGTCTGGGACACAGCCATACACCAAAGCAGAAGTGGTTGTCAGGCCCCTAGAAAGCCACAGGGAGAACACATGGCTTCAGAAGTTCCAGAGATGTATTTAAACACAGATGGAGTGGAAGAAGCTTTAGATACTCACTGTAGTTTTCATCATGCCATACCAGCTGGGAGGCAGGGGCATCATTTGCTACAGCAGACTCTTTTCCCTGGACTACAGCTTAATTTCTGGAGAGGCTGAATACATGAGTAGATGTAAAAAAACAGCACAAATTTGGGGGTTTGATTCAATGCTTAACCATGTGAAGGAACGTCTGTATGTACAGAGCTTGCATGGGTTCATTAGTATCCACAACACACATGTAGCAGTCTCCTCTTGATCATCATATGCTATCGTATTGCAACCAGTGAGATGCTTACACACTGTCTTATAGTCAGGACACCACATCAGGTAACGGTTACCAAAGGTCAGCAGGGAATGGTGACCACTGTGTGCTGGGTCCAGCAAAGCCAGCACTCGAGCAAGGCAGTCACTATTTTCTGAAACTTGGAAGATCAAAGGGTGAAAACTTGCAAGTAGCAGCAGAGCCTGAACATTTCTTTGAAGAAGAATAAGGTCTGTCATGAGACATTGTGGTTTTCCATGTTGTGTAATACTGAAAAGTGCCATTTATTGCAAGAGAAGAGCTGTCAGTGCTCTGTTGAACTAAGGCTTTTCTACAAACACATCCTGTTCTTTCTACTAGGCAAGATTGTTTTGTCTGTAAATATCACACGAATTGGAGATGAAAATAGGTGTTCATTGCCGATGACACAAGATTAGATAAAGAAAAAAGTCAACAAAAAAACCAGCTCTGAGAAATATTGTGGGACTTCTGGCCAGTGCAACAAATCCAGCCAGGCTGCAAGAACCAGCTGAGGATACGGCCTCCTCCAGACCCTTCTGTCTGGGCTTCAGAGCTCTCCAGACCACACCTTTTGCCCACTTGAACCCCTTCAGACTTCTCTTTCAAGCTCTTGTCCCCTTCAAGCTCTTCCATGTGGGTACCACCTCTCTTCAGGTCCCTTTTCTCCCCCCCTTTGGTCCTCTCTAGGTCCCTCTATTGGGGTCTGTCATCGTCCCGTCCCGTCCCCCAGTCATAGAATCATAGAATGGTTTAGGTTGGAAAAGACCTTTAAGATCATCAAGCCCAACTGTTAACTTAACCCTGCCATCCCACCACTAAACCCTGACCCTCTTGGGCTCCAGTAATGTGCAGGTCTACGCACTGGTCTGGTGCCTCCAGGTTCCTCCATTGGCCATCTGAAGGATGACCAAACCCTTACCCTGAAATGAAACTTCACCTCCACAGAGCTCCTTGGATACCAAATGCGCAGTACTTCATCCTCAAAAGGAGTGAGGAGAAACAGCTCATTCCAGACTATAGACTTCATCTTCACTAGCTGTGCCTGTCTGGATGTTAGTGGCCTTCTAACTGTGAAGGGTCTCCACTCTTGTGCCATACCTTAACCTTGAACCCCATGGGCATATCCAGGCAATGTATCTCCCAGCTCTGAACATGACCATGGAGCCTAGAAGAGGGAGAAGGAAACCTGAATAACTGAAAGCGATGAATTTAGGCTTAACCTTTCTCCTGAGTCTCTCTGTAATTGTCCAAAGGCTGTATTCCCTCCACTCAACCCCCTCTTTAGCTGTCACATTTGCTGGCTTTCCTCTGCTCACCCTCTCGTGTGTCCATTGATGGAGCTGGTTTGAGCACCTGGTTTCCAACACATTGATGCATCTCAGCATGTGTCTGGGCATCCATCCATGCCTGTGGGACTGCGCCAAGCCTGACTCCGTATCAGGACTGTGCTCCTCCATGGCCAGTGGAGAAGGGAAACCAAACCACCCAGCAAGGCAGAGGCCAGGGAGGGTGACAGTGCATACAGACCCACCTTTGAGCACGGAGGAGCCGTTCCTATGTGGTGAGATTTCCATCCAAGCTACTCCCTGCTGATAAATCCCCAGGGGAGAGGGGTGGGGTGCCAGTGGCATAGCAAAGCACTTCCACAGCTCTTGGACATAACCCTGAGAACCCAGAAAGCTCAGGAGGGGTTCCCAGAGCCAGCTCCCACCCAAACAAGGGGTAGGCAAATGCTTCTAGGACTGTAACTCCAGACAGGACCTTTGTGCCCCAAAGGAGAGACCAAGGTTACTACCAGACCTTGCTCAGCAAGGCTTTCCTCTCTACAGTCACCTTTTCTTCCTTTCTCCAAATCCCCTCTTCCAAAAGCCAAAAAGCGGGCAGCAACCTGGTGAAAACCATGCAAGTCTGCAACATTGTCCTGCCAGGTACAGGACAAAACACTGCCTGGAGCACATCAGCCCACCTCAGTTTGTGAGGCCTGGACCTGTGTCCACAGAGGCAAATGGAGGGAGGAAGAAGGGGATGGAGGAGGCTGGGATGTTCCCAGGCTGGGAAAGGAGGTTGGGGATGGTCGTCCAGGGACAAGTTTCCTGCTGGATACAAGAAGACAAGATGAGATACAGACCTCCCACCATCTCCCTCTTCCGTGTCACCACCACTGATGTTGTGACTGGTGCCCAGTTCCCTTTCCCAGCACTGCTGGGATGCTGGTTTCCATATCAGCCGTAGCTCTGTGTGGGTTGGCAGCAGTAGCAGTGGTACCCGTGCTGGGTGTGCAGCAAGGGCCAGGGTGGCAGAGCCCACGTCAGGGTGGGATCAGGTCCTGTTGTGGCCAGGGTGACAGCCACGGGCTCCTGTGGAGACCCTCTGCGCAAGCTGCTGTGATGGCCGAGCGGTGAAGGCGTTGGACTTGAAATCCAATGGGGTTTCCCCGCGCAGGTTCAAATCCTGCTCACAGCGGGAGCTTTTACTGGCAGCCCCTGTGCTCCTGTCCCCAGGAGGGACAGACGGACACAGACCTGTCACCTGTCCTCAAGGCACCCTGCATGCCCACCCTGGCCCTGGCCCTGATCTCCCAGGGAGCCCTTACCTTTAGGAGAGGGCCCAGAGGGTGCTCAGGGGAGCAATGCTCTGCATCTCCTTATCACAAGAAAAAATTCTGCAATGGCAGGTCCGCTCTGCACAGCAGGGTCACCCTGCTCCCTACAGCCCCATCACCCTGCTCCCTACAGCCATAACGCCCTGCTCCCTACAGCCGTATCCCCCGTTACCCCTCCCTACAGCCCAGCGCAGGCTTGTGGCTACCCTCCACCTGGGGTATTTTTCTGCTGGGGGATGCAGCCTGATGGGAACAGGAGGCTGCTGCCACCCCCCAAAATTCATTCAACCCTGACCCAGCCTCGTGCACTGGGTGTAGGAGCTCCTGAACCCTGTGCTGAACCCCAGGAGATGCTCGAGGGCAGTGCAGCCACCCAGGAAAAGGCTGGGACCCGCGGTGGCTGCAGGGACTCCCTTCCCTGGCTGGGAATCGAACCCAGGCCGTGGCAGTGAGAGTGCCAAATCCTGACCACTAGACCACCAGGGATGAGGTGGTGATGGTGGTGGACCTCTTGGTGGCCACCAAGCAAGCCCTGATGGGACAGGGACATTTGGGCCCCACAGCCCAAGGAAAGGACAGGATGGGATAGACGCCACAGCCTTTCTGGGGGACTTTGCAGGGATGTCCACTCCTTTCTGAGTGCTGTGGCATCGGGAAGACCTTCTGTGCAAGAGGACCCCATCTCTGCCAGGCCTGGGAAGCAGGAGGTGGCTATGCTGGGACCCTGATCACAGCTGAAGGCAGGTTTGCAGAAGGCACTGATGGCCAATGGTTCAGGAAAAGACTTAGCAGTGGGGGTTCACCAGGGAGGTTCAGTCCTGATGGTGATGGAGCATGGAGCCCATTGCCAGGCTCGCGTGAGATGCACACATGGACACAACAACCCCAGCTCCTGGTGCACAGCCAGGGTTTCACTGTAGTCACCTCGGAAGAAGCAGAACAGTGTAGGTCCAGGCCGACTGTTGTCAGCAGAGCTTCCCTGTGCAGGGGAAAGAGGGGTGTGAGCCCTCGCACTGGTGGGGGGAGCCTGTCCGCAGTCCCTCTTCCTACTGGTTTTACAGTGACATTTTAACCTGGTTTTTTGTGGGGAAAACAACCAGTCGGGGCCATCTTTTGAGACTTCACCTATAGCTGCAATGAGTAGGTGATCCTGGTTTCCAGGGAGTCCTTCTGAGGGAGCAGAGATTTTTCCTTTCATTTACCCTGCAGAAGGACACGGGCCCTCGTAAGCCAGCGTGCTCAGGGAGCCATGGGCAGCCAAATGCACCGGCATTGCCCAGGCATCCTGCAGCAGCGACGCTTGTGAACCCCTCACCCTCATCCTGAATACCACGCGTAGCCTTTTTTGCTTGGCCCCATACATTTCACTTAAGAAAATAAGACTTAAGAAAACAGATTCATTTGGTTGGAAAACCCCTTTAAGATCCTCAAGTCCAACAATACCTGTCCACCACTAAACCCTGTCCCTCAGCACTGCATCTGCCCGGCCTTTAAATACCCCCAGGGATGGGGACGTGACCCCTTCCCTGGGCAGCCCCTTCCAGGGCCTGACAGCCCTTGCGCGGAAGGAATTTTTCCCAATGTCCAACCTAAACCTGCCCTGGCACAACTTGAGGCCGTTTCCCCATTCCCTGGGAGCAGAGCCCGACCCCCCTGGCTCCCCACTCCTCTCAGGCAGTTGTAGGGAGTGATGAGGGCTCCCCTCAGCCTGCTCTGCTCCAGGATGAACACCCCCAGCTCCCACAGCCGCCCCCAGCGGGCTCCAGACCCCTCCCCAGCTTCCTTGCCCTTCCCTGGACACGCTCCAACCCCTCCGTGTCATTCTGGGAGGAGGGGCCCAACCCTGACCCCAGCATTCGAGGGGCGGCCTCACCAGTGCCCAGCACAGGGGCACAGTCACTGCCCTGCTCTCACTGATCCATTTCACTTAAGAAAAAGAAAAATTAAAAAAAGAGGCTAAGTCAGGCTGGGGCAAACCCAAAACCAGACTTCTCTCCCACCACCTGCACTCACCTCCTAGAGAAAAGGCTTTCTGCTGAACAGGAGGATGGAGGGGGGCTTGAAATGGGCTCTGCACTCCCCAGGTGGCTGCCACCGGCATGGGCACCATGACAGAGCTCTGCAGAGCCCTGGACCCCTGCCCAGGGTGAAGGAGCCAAGGGGAGCCCAGGGCTCAAGGTGACCGCACAACGTCCCCTGTCCCTGCAGCCCCCAGCAGAGCAGGGAATGACCACTGACAGGGGGTGATGCCCAGGGGTGCCCCAGGCTGTGTGCCCGCACCCCTGCGCTTGGGCAGGCAGGAGGATGCACTGCAGGGCTCCTCAGCAGATGGATGGGCCCGGCCTTGGGAAAGGGGAACAACAAAATCTCTCTGACTTGCAGGGGTCAGAGCACACAGCATGCACAAGTAAAACCTCCCCATCGCTTGCCTTGTCCCATGCAGCTCCCTTAAATGGCCGGTGCTGCTCCCCTCTCCATCTGAGGCCAAGCCCCAGCATGGTCCCCATGGTCTGCCTTGCAGCCCTCCCGTGACATGGTCTGGGGTGGCAGTGGGACGTGTGGCATCCTGCTCCCCCGTCCCCACGCTGTCCTGGTCCCTGACCAGGTTTCTCTGCAATGTCTGGTGGATCCCAGCTCCTGGCCACTGCCTTTGCCACTGCCTTTCCCTGCGGAGCTGCGGAGCAGTGAGCAGGATAGGGCAAAGGGAGGCAGTGGGTAGCTTCAGAGGAGTGCAGAGAAGGACAAGGAGGAGGAAGAGAGCAGGGAGGAGTGCACCCTCCCACAGGAGCTGGGCTGGAGCAAGGATGGAGCCTTGATGAATGGCCTGGCATCTTCCCAACACTCTGCCATCTCTGCCATGATGGTCAGGGCTGCAGCATAGACCTCCAAAAACCTGCCCCAGGCCAAAGCCCTCAAGTGAGGGGCGAAGCTGGGCTGTGCAATGCTCACAGGGGATTGTGTCATCCCTTGGGCATTCCAGACACAGAGGGAGAGGGAGCTGTGCTGGGCTGAGGCGCAGCCACCCGGTGCTTTCAGAAAGATATGCAGATGTCATGGTTTCGGTTGCCTCTATGAGCTCTAGCAGAGCGTGAGCTCTGGCAGCTTTGCGGTTGGGGGAGCGTCAGTATGGCTCTGTGGTTTCTTAGATCTCTATCTGGACCTGTCAGATAGTTTGTCACAGCCTGTAGCAGTTCCTTCCTCTGCCAGCAGACCTGGCCACACCAGAACCGGCTCTCTCGCGTGTCTTGCATGGCTCGCTGCAGGGCAGTCTCCCTCTGTGATGGCAGAGGAGGGGGAGACGAGCAACCCCACCCCACCAAATGCAACAAGGAGGCAATGCAGCCCAGGAGCTGTATGCTGGAGCCCAGGTGAGTGCAGGGCCCGTGGTGAGGCAGGTATTTTCTACAGGCACTGCTCCTTCAGAAGAGAAGTCCCAGCCCCAGGATCAGCAGGGACAGGCAAAGGCTCAGTACAAAATGTAATTGCTGTTGTTTGAGGATGAAGCTGAGACACGTCACCTTGCTTTGCACCCCTACATGGACCCAGGGCACGAGTGATGCATCCATAAATTAGTCAGAACTATGGGCTAATGACAATACTGGAATACACATGATACGGGAGTAGCGATAAATAATCCCCGTCCCCATCTCCCAGGGTGGGATGTCCCTTGGCAAATTCCAGCTGAGGTTTTGTCCTTTGCAAAGCCTGAGCACCTGTGAGCATGTTGTTGGTCAGCCCCAAAATGCCACCACCAGCTGTTTGTGACAACCCCATGGTGTCTGTCACTTGGTCCTGTTCCAAGGTCCTTCACATGCTTTTGAAGGCAGGAGTCCTCATGGTCCCCAGGACACCACCACCCCCAGCCCCATGAGGATGGGTCCTGGGAGGATGAGTTGGGAAAGCCATAGGCTCTTGTGCACCCAAGCAGGGTCCCTGGCGCAGCCCATGGGGTCCCTCCTGCAGCAGTGGTCCCCCCCAGCTGTGGGGACATTGTAGTGAAGGAGACACTGTGGGGAGGCAGCTGCAGTGCACCCAGACACAAGGAGGTCTCTGAGGGCCCCACGTAGCCCCACGTGGCGTGGTGGGGGAGAAGGAGAGGGGAGCAGAACAGCACTGCTCTGCAGTCCCGGCTGCTCTACCAGGGCCGTGGGGCAGCAAGGAAATCCCAGGGGCCCGGGCTGGTGGTGCCTCGTGAACAGCAGTTGTCACTGGGAGGCGGTGTGAAAATACCCGGAGAAACCACAGGCTGTGAGCTGGCAAATTTGGTGCCCGGTGCAGAGAAGAGGGAGGTGGGAAAAGGGGAAATGCTCCCTGGGGCATCCCGGGGAACCCGTCGCATCATGGCCAGGGCAGTGCCGGGGGCTCTGGGCAAACCAGAATATGAGCCCCATGACTGTGAGCATCCACAAGTGCACGGGGTTACACTTTTGTATGGGAGCTGGTCCTGCTCCACTCCCCCAGCAGGGGAACCTCCTGCTCTGCATCCCACGTTGTAGCAGACCCACCCTGGCACAAGTTTGCCTCGTGTCTCTGGGAGTCAGACCATCGAGCTGGGCTTCCCAGGCAAGCACTCCCCTTACTGCCTGATGCTGGAGTGTGTGAGGAGGGGTTTTAGAATCACAGAATCATAGAATAGTTTGGGTTGGAAAAGACCTTTAAGCTCATCAAGCCCAACCGTTCCCCTAACCCTGCCATCCCACCACTAAACCCTGGCCCTCAGCACCACATCTACCCGGCTTTTAAATCCCCCCAGGGATGGGGACTCGACCCCTTCCCTGGGCAGCCCCTTCCAGGGCCTGACAGCCCTTGCACGGAAGGAATTTTTCCCAATGTCCAACCTAAACCTGCCCTGGCACAACTTGAGGCCATTTCCCCTCGTCCCATCACCCATTCCCTGGGAGCAGAGCCCAACCCCCCCAGCTCCCCGCTCCTGTGGGCCCCTCAGCCTCCTCTTCTCCAGGCTGAACACCCCCAGCTCCTCCAGCCACTCCCCAGCAGCCTTGGGCTCCAGATGTTGTCCAGAGCTCCATACTGGAAGCACAGCATTGAGGATTTTGCATTTTAAGGTGCCAAGACTGCCAGCCCAGCTCTACAACCAGTCTCCAGGGTGGCAGCCATCCTTGCCGCCTGTGTGGGCAGCATTGCTCAGAGCGTTCCTGCTCCTCATGCTGCCACCCTCCACCCACCCTGTGCATGTCCCAGACCCCCCACGGGAGCAAGAACCCCCCAGCTGGACCTGCACAAGACCCCAAGCCATCTGGAGGGTCTGAGCACCTTTGTCCTCAAGGCCCGGGTCTTTGAACAGGAGATGGAGTTGAGGTCCTCCTGGTCCTTCGGGGAGGATGCTGAGATGAGTTTAATGAGTATTGCTGTTACATTAGTGAATCTAAGTGTGAACCTGCTGCTCAAGGGTGGTTTCATATCCTGTCTTGGTCAGTGCAGCCCTCACATGGGTGCTGATTTGCTCAGACTTACCCCATCTCACACAAAGGCTATTCTGGTATTTCCTAGACCTGCTTCTTCCTTTTTTTTCAGCGTTTCTGAGGCAAAGGTGCTGTGACATCAGCTCTGTTACACTTAGGAAACTCCAAGCGTTTGCCTTGAAATCTGACTGACAGGGCTGGCCACCGTCCCTATAAAAAGGGAAGCCCGAGCCAACATCTCACACCAGACACAGGAGGAGTCTGCTCTGGTCCTGCCTCTGCCCTTGCAGCCCATCTCTGTCCATAATGAACGTCTCCGCAATGTACCTCTCCATCGTCCTCGTGGCTGCCCTCTTTTCTCAGGCCTCTCCTGCTCCAAGTGAGTAAAACCTCTCTCTCTGCTCTCTTGGGGTGGATTTTTGCTCTGACTGGCAGCAATTTTGAAGCAGAACTGGAAAAAGTTAGCTGCGAAGGTTGGACAGCCCTGTGAACAGCTTCTCCTGCTTTCTGGGGACTGCTCTTCCTTTCTAGCATCCTTTTATCTTAGGGATTAATTTTACTGATAAGTATCAAAGTTTTCAGGTTTCACCTCCCCTGTTTTTGTTGCTGGGCTTTAGGAGTGATCCCAGAGCGCCTGAAGGGCTTTTTATCGTTGGAAGCAAGCGCAAGACATTTAACAAGCAATACTGGCAATGACTTTAATTAAGCTTTGGTGTTCCCAGCAATTTCTTGCTGGCTTTCTGGGGAAAGGAAGAGAGCTCCACAACTGACTAAGGGCACGGTTGCCCATGCTCTCGGCAGGGGAATGTGCAGTTTATTCAGTGATAGACTCACGCTGGGTTTCCTGCTCTCTTCCAGTTGGGGCTGACACAACTGTGTGCTGCTTCAGCTACGCCTCACGAAAGCTGCCCCAGAATCATGTGAAGGATTATTTCTACACCAGCAGCAAGTGCTCCCAGCCAGCAGTTGTGTAAGTACCGGCTCCTGCCCTGGGCTCTGCGCAAAGTGTTTGCCAGCCTTTGGGCTCTTTGCTTCACGTCCAGCAGGGCCAGGAGCACAGTGGTGCGAGGAACCATACCCAGAGTAAGGGAAGGGGACAGCTACCACAGGTCCCTTGAGCAGGGTGTGAGCACCCATCCTTCTCAGCTGAGAAATAAGTGGTCTCCTTGGTCTCCTTGAGCCATCCTGGTGCTGGGAATAAGGTGTGGGAAGGAGGTCCCTGTGCAGCCAGCGGGATCTCCTGGTGGTGATGAGCCCAATGCACATAACGTGCCACATACAGGACTGGCCGCTGGCAGGACTGGCCACTGACATCCCAGCCACCCACTCACTGCACCCAGGCTCCCTCCGCGCTGACGGTGGCCAGGAACATCTGAGCATGGGGGGGTTCTCCCAGGGGACCTTGATTTCTCCCTGCCCTCTAGGCTTTAGCAGGCTATGCAGCCCCCTGATGCTTGGCGGTTTGTGGGATGGGAGCCTGGAGGGTAGATGACCTCTTGGGAGGTAGCCCTGGCCACAGGGCAGGTCAGCACGCACCCGGGGGGTGATCCAAGCCCATCACGTCCCTTTGCCCCTCTGGGGTTGTAACACCTCCCTGCCTGACAGGTTCATCACCAGGAAGGACCGGCAGGTCTGTGCCGACCCCGACACCAGGTGGGTGAAGGAATACGTGAATGCCCTGGAGCTGCAGTGAGCACTGGGAGCTGAGGGGTCTCTGCCTCGAGAAGCCCTGCAAGACCATCCAGCAGAGCCTTGGCACAGACCTAGAAATCCTGCTGCTGGGCGCCAGGGCCTGCTGAGCCCCCGCGGGACCCCTGAAGTTCCTTTTGTCCTGCAAAGGTGCCATTTATCCACGATAATTTAGCCACCCTTACGGGCAGCTGTGATGCTGGGCACCTCCTGGCTTTGCAGACCTGTCATGGTGTAGCCTGCTGTGTGACATGTGGCTAAAGATCTCAAAGGTCTTTTCCAACCTAAACAATTCTGTGATTCTATAAACCACCACCTCCGTGTGCCTCTTGCTAGAATGGGAGGGGGATTTTACCCCCAGAGCTATTTGTGGGAAGTGGTCTGGAAAAATGAGGTATGAGTGCTGCCAGGTAAACCCAGGCTTCCAGGGCAGCCGGCTGGATTTTGCCGTGGTGCGGTGCGTGCTGTAAGGTCTGTCTCCTCAGCAAAGGAAGCGGCGCTGGTTACTTACAGGATGCTTATTGTGGAACCACGTTGTTTGGCTTTGTTCTCAAAATGCTGTCTCTTGCTGGTCCCAAAAGAATAAAGATGTTTTTTCTCTCTGTGTCAACTCTGGAAAAGGTTGCTTGCCTCCTGCCTGGAAAAACGGGGCTGATAGGGCCCCATTACAACTGTTCTGGGGGAGACAGGGGAAGAACCCAAACTTCCCAGCTGGAAATGCCTCAACATCCTTAGCCCCCAAAACCTTCCCTTGCCTGGCCTCCCTGCTCCCTGCACCGCAGCAGCAGCCCCGTCATGGCTCCAGCACCTCCCAGGGCCGTTCCCTCCAAGCCTCCGTGCTGCCACGCAGCCGGAGCTCCCCCCCAGCCCTTTTCCCCCATCCTATCAGCAGCCAAGGCCAGGAGCCAGGCAGCCGGACCCACTGGATTTGCCACTGCAGGTTTGGCAATGGGGGGTCTGGAAATCACAATATGGGGGTGCAGCAGCATCTCTGCGTGACGGAGGGAGGCTCAGGGGCTGCGCAGCCAGGACCGCGTCCCCGCATGGGCTCCGCTGGGGGTGCAGCCTGAGCCGGGCTCAGCTCTGGGTTTGTTTTCCTCCAAAAGACAGGCACCACTTATCTGCTGTCTTTGAGAAACCTGAATTTGGTTTCAAAGAGCACAAGAGATCTTTTGCAACCAAGTAAAAACTGACAAAAGCACTTATCAGCTTCTGGTTTGCATTTAAAGCTCACTGATATCTTTGTGGTTAGAGAATGAAACTGCCGTCTCTGACCACTCTGCTGCTGAAGCTCTGCAGGGGGGAAGGGGACCTTTGCTCTCCGGCTGTCTCCATCTCCATCATTGCAAAAGCTCATTAGTTTTGGTATCTCCCCTTGGCCAAGAGTATCCCCACCTGGCAGCTCGTGCACATCAAATCCTCACCTCCCAGGACATTTTCCACCATGAAATGAGCTACTCATCACCCCGGGAGTAATTTCTCAGGCCCCTCTCATTGCTAGCAACCAGTGATCCCCCATAATCCAGCACAAGCTGCTGGGCCATCTTGTCTGAGCTGTGCTCTTACCTAGAAAGGTTGGACTAGATGATCCTTTAGGTCCCTTCCAACCTGGGGTTCTAAGATTCTATCATTTGCGATTCTGTGATTCTGTGATTCTGTGATTATGCAATTCTATGATAATTAGGAGTAAGCAAACCAGTGTGAGATACAGTGTCTGTAAAACACCCCCAAGACCACTGGTGCCATGGTGGTCTGCAAATGTTCAGGTGACTCCTGTTCTTCCCTTGCTCATCACCACCTCTCCGCAGGTCTCCCTGTTTGTTAACCAGCATTTCCTATTGCAGTTCCTTTTAACTGCCTCAAAGTCTCTATTTCTGGCAGGAGCCAAGGCCTCAGCTCTCACCCACTGCTCCTGGGGCTCTCCGCAGCCTGGGACTGTATTCCCAGAAGTGCTGCACCAGTGCAGAGAATGGGTGCAGAAACCCCGTAGAGCCCCAGGGCACAGCTGAGGCTCAGTGCCCAGGACGAGGGTCCCCAGAGAGGAGGGGGCTGCACCAGCCATGAGGCCAGGGCCAGCAAGGGGCCCTTGCAGCCCTGGTTGCCCCCGCTCTGGCAGGCTGAGCTGGGGAGCATCCTCCTGGTGGGAGCAGGCAGCAGAAGGAGCCCCGAGATGTCTGTGCCCAAGGGCTGGTGCCGCAACCTGAACTCATCCTGTCCCTGAATCCTGGCAGGGCACCTGCCTGCATGTGCGCTGAAGGAGGGACGGGGTCCCAAGGGTCCCGAGGATCGGGGGTCCCAGGGAGGGAGGGGGTCCCAGGGATGCAGGGGTCCAAAGGGTCCCAGGGATGGGGGGTTCCAGGGAGGGAAGGTGTCCTGAGTCCTTGGTGATGGGGCACAAGGCGGCACAGCCCCAGGCAGAAGAGGGCGACTGTCCCTGGGGATGGGGTGGAAAGGTGTAGGGGGGGGAGGTGGGTGCTGAGGGGTGGGTGCAGGGTACCCTGGGGTACAGAGGGCAGCAGGGCATGAAGGGGATGCAGAGAGGGGGGGGGGGGGGGAGGGAGAGGGAGGACGCAGCCAAGGAAGGGGTTCCAGTGCTTAGGTCTGCGAGGGGAGAGCCCTGTCAGGGCAGTGGGATTTACAGGCCCAGGGGTGCTGCCCAACAGCCCACCCTGACAGCAGCCTTGCAGAGTGCACAGAGACCTGGCAGGAGGAGATGGAGGACAAAGAGCCAGGGCCCAGCTCTGTCCCAAACTGGGGCTCACAGCAGGCTCATGGCTGGGTCCCCACACCTTCCCCTGTGCACCCAGGGGGTCTGGGCTGTGGAAAGCAGGGTCTGAGGGTCCCAAAAGGACCACTCTTCTGGGGGTGGGTGGGAAGGGAAGCCTGTGCATTAGGGAGGGGCTCCATCGATGTCCAGGCTCAGTGGTGGAGACAGGCATTATGAGCAGAAGGTTTTATTCCTTAAAGGCAGTGTGAAACCCTGTCTACAGAATCAGGGTGAAAATTGCTAATTAAGAGCATACCTGAAATGCCCCTTCCCTCAAGGGAGGAGAGGGACACCCCTGAGTATCTCCCAAAGGAGCTCAAACGCAGGTTCAGCGGGAGGGGAGAGGTACAAGGCTCCGGTTTGCATCCCTGCACAGCAGCTCTGGCACAGCCACCGTGGCAGGAGACAAGGGGCACCCTGAGACACAGCCCAGCAGCGGAGGGAAGCCGGGAAGGGATGTAGGATCAGCCAGGTCCTCCTGAACATGAGAATAATCCAACATTGCTCATGTTGGTTTGCTTTCACGCAGTGCCTCCCTGAGCACATCACAGAAAGATTTTAAGCATTGCTGTCCCTCACTCACAGATGAGGAAACTGAGGCATGAGCTTGCTTTTGCAGAGCCAGGCTGGGTGAAGTGGGCTGAAGGAGCCGGCACTCCCTGTTGGGGTCACAGGTCCCACCTCCCTGCCCACAGGACCATGACGAGTGGGAGGTGAGCACTCCATGACACCAAAATCATTCCTTTGCAGGAAGAGTGGAAGAAGCTGGTGCTGGCCCTGGGCTCCCAGGGGCCAGAGCTGGAGCACTGGGGGACCAGGTGGGGGTGGCCATCTCAGCGTGTCCCTGAAAAGTTCACAAATGTGTTCACCCTTATGGCATCAGGGTCGGCGCAGACCTGGGTGTTTCTTCCCAGTGATGAAGCTGGGAAGTGGGGAGGCGCAGGAAACCATTGTGGTGGGGAAGGGGTGCACCACCACAGAGCTGCACCAGTCACACCAGGGCTGGGGAATGTCCTTTTTGTGACCGCTGTCTGCTGCGGAGGCAGCCAGCCAAGGGAAGGTGCTGAGAAACTGGAGAAGGTCCCTGGGCTGGGCTCCTGGCTCTGCCTCAATTTGCTGCTGGCTCCCGCAGGCGGGGGAAGGACCGGGGACCCAAGTGGCCACTGCAGAGCATGTGGTTGGTGTCTCCTGGGGCAGGCACCTTTGGGGTATTTCTCTGCTGCTCAGCAAGCACCTCGCCTGGGAGCGCATCCTCCGGCTGCACCCCCAGGACACCAGGAACAACCTCTTCTCCTCCCTCCATCCCAGCGTCAGCGCTGGCAGATGCTTCTCAGCCACCTCCTTCTAACAGGAAATCATCTCTCCTTGCCAGGATATGAGGGATGGACAACCCCAGATAACACCCCAAAAAGTCCCACTCTTGGTCCCAAAAGGGAGAAAGATTTGTGGGGCTGAGCCAAAGGCTTCCTGTACAGGCAGGAGCCTGTACTCACACAGCGGCTGGTGCTGTAGAAATAGTCCTTCACGTGTATCCTGGAAAGCTTCTGCCAAGTGCATGTGAAGCAGCACATAGTGGTGTCAGGGACAGCTGAAAGAGATTTGCAGTGCAGGACTGTATCCACATGACCTGGAGGGGACGAAACGTGGATGTCTACAACGAGCAGACAACAAGCACTTCCAGCAGGCCACGCTCCAGACCAAGGAGTCGGAGTAGGTTGTGACTGTTCCTCACACATTACAGGACACCGTCATGAGCCCTTCTTCCTCCAGGAGAGGAAAAACCAACCCAAAGACAGAGGTGGATTCACCTGGAAGCAGAGCAGGATTGGGAGCAGCGGGAAGTAACAAGGAGAGCAACAAGGGTCAATCAGAGACACCTTCGTGTTCCAAACAGGAGCTAAACACATAAAGACCATGTTTGTGCTTGGCACTGATCCATCCAGTCTCCACTTCCCACAGGGAAGGACCAGTGATGGGACTTATAAATGGGGGGGTTTAGGAGAAAGGCTTCTTGAGTGATGTGGAGCTGCCAGAGCATGGCCAGTGTAGGTTAGAAAGATGGAGGTCAAAGAGGCTGAGCCGTGAGGCCAAGTTCAAGCCATCCACTATCAAAGAGCTGCAGGGAGAGACCGTGTCAGGATGTACATCCCTTAACAGAGCAGGTGCTTCAGCATCATCGTCTAGAAACAACCACAACTGTGCTCCTTGTGTTGAGAAGAGCGGCCAAGAGCGAGAGGCGAGAACAGCCCTGCAGGGCTGACGGAGGGGGCAGCTACAGAATCCGTTTAGAAACAGGGGCCAGCAGGGAGGCAACACGGGGTCTGAAGGTCTGCATGGCTCACCTCCCTTCCCAGGGCTTCCTCCAGCCTCACTGGGAGAGAGTGGGCATCCACAGGGTTCGTGCACTCAAAAAGACCAGAGAGAACAGGGCAATCCAGTGCTTTGCCCATGGCACCATGAGGGTCTTCTGACCTTCTGGGTGCCTTCCACCACAGCAGGTAGTGAGGGAAAGGCCTGTGGTTCATGGGGTCCAGCAGAGCCAATGCACCAGGCCCCACAGGAGCAGCTGGACTTGGCTTTTGTCCCCCTCTGTAAGCACGTAAGAAGCCTGATGGCTGAGCAATGGTCACCCTCCGGCAGGCAACCAGGGAGTTGAACCCTTCCTCTGCCTCTCCGCTGGACCATCATTCCTTCAGCTCAGGCCAGGCTGGTGAACCACATGGCCTTGCTGAGTACTGACTTGCATCTTTGACACTCGGTACCTGGCTCCACGCGCATCTGTGCCCTATGTCCCGTGGGCAGTCTCATGGTGTAGCCCATCCCAACTCACACTTTGCAGCATGGGTGTCCCTGAACTACTTGCAGAGCAAAGGAAGGGAGTGCTGGGCTGTCAGAGTTGATGTGGAGAAGGGTGTCGGGACCAGGGGCTGACCTATAGCCGAGCCACCTCTTGCAGATTTTGGTGCAGCAGACACAGAAAGGGCTGGTGCCACCCCCAAGCCTCAAGACAGGACCATCAAGAGCATCCCCGGATTCTGCAGATCTCTCCCCACAGCAGCTCTCCCAGCTTGCCCAAGTGTCCCCTCCTGTCCACTCCCTGCACATTTGACCCCAGGGCTTCAATTACTCCTTTGCTCCTACAGAGCCCCACCACAGTGCTGCCCCAGCCCCATGGGCCAGCCCGGCCAGCCAAGCAGCGCGGGTGGGCATGGAGCCCTGGGCTGGGCTGCCACAGTCCCCATGTAGAGGGACCTGCCCGCGTGGTGCCTGGCTCGTGGAGATGGGTCTGGGGTAGTGGGGAGCAGGGATATGGGACAGGCTGGCTTGGCTGCTGCTCCTGGAGCTTCAGGAAGGAAACCGAAATCAGAAAAGCTGGAGAGGGAAATTCCTACACAGGGCTGGGCTCCTGGCCAGGGACTGTCCAGAGAAGAGCCAGCTGCAGCCCCGAGTCCTCCTGCCTCTCCAGCCTGTCCCTTGCACCGGGCTTGGGGCAGACCTCAGACCCCCCCTTTCAGCACAGCATCCATCCCCTCATCCCCTTGCAGCATGAAAAGCCCCAGGCCAGGGACTATTTTGGGCTCCTGCATTTCCTCTGCAGCACCAAACTCAGCTTCTCAGCACAAAAAGCAACTGAGCGTGCAGCAAGTGTGCAGGGGTCAGGATGCCCTCAGGGGCAGAGGAGACCCCCAGCACCCCCTTCCTGGGCTCCTCGCCTGCCCGCCACGGGCAGCAGCTCCTCTCCATCCACCCCACTGTGCGGTGGCCACTCTCTGCTCCCCTGTTCCATGGCACAGTGGGGAAGCCCTGCTCAAGATACACCCCTTGGCAGATTTTTGTCTCTCCCCCATGATGGGGGAGAGAGTGGGACAAGATTTTTGCAAACATGCTTATCCACCTTGTCCCTGCTTGGACCTGACCCTCTGTGCTAGGACCCTGCTGTGCCGGGGGAGTGTGGGGACCCTGCCAGGGCTGATCAAGAGCCCATGCCTTTCCCAAATCGTCCTCCCAGCAGAGCAGTCAGGAGCCATCCCCATGAAGCTGGAGAGGAGCCCTCCCGGTGGTGTCCCTTCACCAGCACCGTCTCCTGGGGCACAGCATGGTTCCTGGGCTGGGCCTGCCCTCCGCAGGGATCCTGCTCCTTAGGTGCCATCCTGCCTGCAGCCAGATTTCCAGCCTGGAAAACACAAGACTGGAAGGAAATCACAAGACAATGTGGAGGTGCTTTCCCAGCCTCAGAGTTGGCGAATCTGTTCTGTAGCTGCAGGAAAAAGATGAAGCAATAAGAGAAAGAGAAATACCAACAGACAGGAACAGGACGGCTGCAAGGCCAGGCCAGCTCCATGCTCTTGGGGGCATTTCTTCTTGGCGTGCAGAAGCAGAGGTGCGCTGAGCACCACTGCAATGGGCAAACTGTGCCGAAATGCTGTGCTTTTACGCTTGGGACCTGCTCCCTCCCATTCATGTTCCCATGCAAAGCCGCATCCTGGGAACGATTGCCGCAGGTTTGCTGGTGGCTGTTTTATCCTTGCAGCAGAGCTGAGCCCTTCTGTTTGTTTTACAGGTGGGAAAGCGAGGAACAAGCCCCACTGGGGTGGTCAGAAAGAAAGCTGGTGTCCCTGCCCCTCTCCAGGCAGCACCGCTGGGCTTGCAGGGCCCAGCTGCATGCAGGGGCTGGCGGGCAGAGACACGGTGACATCTCAGAGGAACAGAGACGTGTGAAGAGGGACACGGCAGGGCTGCTGACGGTGTGCATGTGGGTGCCTGTGGGCTCTGTGCCAGGAAATGCTGCTGTTTAGCTGGCAGAAATGGCTAGCAAGGGAATTGGCCCTGCGCTGCACCCCAGCACCCTTGGCACGAGGGCGGATGAGCAGCCCATGAGCCCCAGGTACCTGCTGTCTCCCAGGGCAGCCCCAGCACCGTGGCAGCTCCGTGCCCTCTGCTGCCTCCCACCTGACCATGACCTGCTCTCCCTGCTCCCCACCTCAGACCCTCTGGCAGGATTTTACCCCGTAAAGCAACGTGTCCTTTCAACACCCCACTGCACCCACAGCGCACCCAGGGAGCATTTGAGGTGCGACGTGTGGGGCTGGGAGTGGAAGCAAGCATACAGGACGTGCCTGGGGTGTGTGGACAGCGTATTCCCATGTGCAAAAGGCCCATATGTGCACGCAAACATGCCCAATTCTGTAGAGGATGTGGGAGGCGGGGGTGTACGTGGTGGGGGAGTGAGGTGTCAGAGGATATTCATGTGTCTGCAGTATGGAAACTTCATGGTTTGCCTCAAACCATTGCCCAACATCACGTGCCATACAGGGTGTGCAGAGAGGCTCAGGGTGAGGTTCTGTCTCTGGGCTGGCAAACACCACACAGAGGTGCAAAAGGAAAAAAAGCAGAGGTTTTGTCTAAATTCTTTATTCTCCAGAAGCATGATTTCACACATGTAAGCCAGGGCCACCCATCATCCAACACTCAGATCTGATCCACTCTCCCATAAATACCCTCCCTGCCACCCTCCCATAAATAGCATCATCATCATCCGCAGAAGAAAGCACTGCCCATCCCATATCATAATTTCTTAAATAATTTTAAATAACACAAGAACGATAGAGGTGCAGTCCCATGGGCCTTCCCAGGCTGCAGGCGGAGATGTCCGGGCAGAGGGATGAGGTCTGTGCAAGCTGGGGGCAAGTAGCAGCACCCCAACACTGGGCGCCTTGCCATCCCCCTGCCAGCAGTCCCCTGGAGCCGCCTGTAGGTGACGTGGGCTTGTGCAGCTCCTGTTGCCCTGGGGTCCTGCTCCATCGCCGCAGCTTGGGACAAGGCAACTCGTGCGTGACAGCAGCTAGGCTTGCTGTCTTGCTTCGCTCAGTTCTGCTTCAAGTTTTGCAGGTAACTTTGAACCCAAGTGTCAGTGGGATTGGCGCAGACCTGGCGGCCTCTCTTTGTGATGAACCTGTGCAACAGGGAGGAGACATCAGATCCCTGCTCAGACCTGCGCCCCCAGAGAGCCTGGATCTCAGCTTTGGGGCACTGCAAGAGGTTCTCCCCTGTGCCCTAAGCTGATGCTGAAACAACCAGCGGCTGGCTGTGATTTCCCACCCCTTTTCCCACACTCCCTCCTCAGGTCCTTCAGGAACATCCCTAGACATCCCCATGGGAGTATCCCCAGCAGGCCCTACGCAAGCCCTTTCCCCTTGGATTGGGCTCGCCCTGCTCTGCCTGTACAGACACCCGTGCCCCCAGCCACCCCACAGAGCCGGTCCCTCACACACGCACACCCAGCAGCGACTGTCCCCATGCTGCCCCAGCTTGCCTGCACCTGGGAGTCAGCACCCGTACTTACACGATGGCCGGCAGGGTGCAAGTGGTGCTGGTGGTGTAGTGACGCAGGATGAGCTTCCGTGGGAGCTTCTGGTGTGTGTAGGAGAAGCAGCAGGTTGAGAGGTTGGGTCCGACTGGAAGAGGCAAGGAGAGACGAGGTGAGCCCGTGCTGGGCTGTGCGGCAGGAGCAGCCAGCCCATCAGCTCAGCGAGCCATGATGGCGGTGAAGGGAGTAAGAAACTAGAGAATAATTAAGGCTGAAATGGACATTGAGGATCATCTTGTCCAACATCAGGGACTGGTGGAGATTCCCACCCAGTCATTGCTCAGAGCTTCGTTCTCCCACCTCCCCCAGCCCCAGGGCAGAAGCTGAAGTCCCTAAACTATAACCAGGAATAAGTACTCTGAGCCTGGGATGGCTGGGTGGGTGCATGGATGGATGGATGGATGGATGATTTTCTAATTCTGGGGTTCCTACATGTAGCTGATCTCAGTGCAGCATGGAGAGTGGTGCAAATGCTGAGAAATTGCCTGTTATCTGCTAGGGGAGCTGAATGGAGAAAAGATAAGGAAGGCTCAGTTCTGTTCTTCCTTCACAAATGAAAAAGCAGGACTCACCTGGGCCAGAGAAAGTTGGGGAGCAAGAGGCTGCAATGAGGAGAAGAGCAAAAGCAGCCGCAGTGACCTTCATCTTCCCGTTGGGTGCAGGCAGCCAGAGCAGGACCAGAAGCTCCAGCAGATGCGGCTCAGACTGCAGCAGCTGGATTCAGCTCCCTTTTAATAGGGAGCCCTGGAGGCAGCTGGGAGAAGCCAGAGTGGAAATTCCAGAATGATGACAAATGATGTCACGAAAGTGAAATAGCCAAAGGGAATTCAGGAAAAAAAAAAAGCACAAGTCAGAAAGAATGGGATAGGGCTCACAACGGAGCCAAGGATGTTGAACGCTGACTCAGTGCTCATTTTCGATTTCAACAAAAGGAAACCAAAATGTGCCAAGTGGCACAGCACAAAGAGGAGAACTGTTTATCTGAACTGCAGGAGGGATTTTCCCTGGGAGCCTGTATAGCAAGAGACACAACGTTTGCCGAAGGTTATGCAACTCTGGAAAAAAAAAAAAACCAACATGGGCAGACTCCAAAACATGCTCGTGCTGTTGTGTGTTGGATGTTATCAAAGGTTGCTAAACGGCAGCACATGGAGCAGAGAGGTGGCCGGACTCCAGGCTCTGTGCTACCCAAAGCACTCTGTCCCCACCAGTCCTGGCTTAACGTGGACCGGCAAGGAGCCGAGGCTGGAGGCACCCCTGGAGATCATCCCACCCAGCCCTTTCTCAGAGCTGAGAAGGCTGCCCAGGACTATCTCCAGGGATTGAGACTCCACAGCACCTCTGGGCAACCTGTTTCAGTGTTCAGTAACAACATTTTATCCGGTGTTTAAATAGAATTTCCCATTGCCTCTTGTCCTGTCACTGGCCATGACTGAGAATAGTCGGACTCATCTCCTTTGCTCCTCATACACATATTGATAAGATGCTCCTGACCCCGGATGAACAGTCCCAGCTCTCTCAGCCTCTCCAGGACCCATGCTGGGGAGCCCAGAACTGGACACAGCGCTCCAGGAGTGGCCTCGCCAGTGCTGAGCAGAGAGGAGTGGTCACATCCCTTGACCTGCTGGCATCACTCCTCCTAATACTCCTGCTGGCCGCCTTCGTGGCAAGGGCACATTGCCACTCACATCCAGTTTGGTGTCCACCAGGAGCCCCAGGTCCTTTTGTGCCAAACGGCTTTCCAGCTGGTCGGCACCAGCCTATACTGGTGCCTGGGGTGCTCCTCCCCAGGGGCAGGACTTCGCAGTTCTCCTTGCTGAACTTCATGAGGTTTCCATCAGCCCATTTTCCAGCCCAATGAGGTCCCTCTGGATGGCAGCACATCCCTCTGGTGTGTCAGCCACTCCTCCTAGCTTTGTGCCATCGGCAGACTGGCTGAGGACACACTTTGTCCCAGGCTGTAAGATATTACACAGTACTGGCCCCCCAGGATCAGTCCCTGGGCTTCCCCACTGGCAACCTGCTTGCAGCTGGACTTTGTGCCATGGATCACAGCCCTCCGGGCCCAGCCATTCCGCCTGTTCTCAGTCCTTCTCACCGCCATTTATTTACTCCATACTTCATCGGTTTGCCTATGAGGATGCTACGGGAGCCTTACCAAAGTCAAAATAAACAGCATCCGCTGCTCTGACCTCCTCCACCAAAGCATCTTTGCAGGCTACTCACAGTCACCATAACAGCCACAGGCCTCCACAAAGCAACCACATTGCAGGATCTCACCCTGCTTTGGAGGGTCCTTGCAGGTAGGAGGACCTTTTGCCACCCCCAGCCTCAGCCCCCAGGGGAGCGGGGGGTTTGCTGGAAGAGGTGGTTTGCCTGAACTACTCCCTCCAAAAGCTCCCTTGAATCCAAGATGGATTTTCTGGCGAAAAAGGTGAGAAATGAGTGACAAAGAAACTGCCGGCATGGGAGAAACTTTCAAGCCTCAGCAGGTCCCTGGCGCTGGAGCAGTGGCAGCTCCTGCCTGCGGAGCCGGGCAGAGCCGCAGCTCTGCAGGGACAGGGTGACCCAGAGTGTCCTGGGGCGCAGCTGGAGCAGGAGCAGATAGGGTGCTCAGGCCTGTGGGTTGGCTCCAGCACCTGGATTTTCACCCCTACACGTACAAACCCCCTGCCCCGCTGCGAGAGCAGTGGAGGCTCCGTCCTGCACAAGTGAGCTTGTCTCTGGCAGAGTCAGGAAGGAGGTCCACCCCCAGACACGGGGTTGATCTGCTCCTCTACAGGCTTACCCCCCGGGCAGGATCTCTTCCATGCTCCTGCTTCCCCACATGGTCTTGTCCCACATTACAGCCCCGGATGCTGGTGCTCTTGGCTGCCGGATTCACAGCAAGCCCAGGCAGGACCAGCTCTGCTTTCCCTGCATAAGTCTGAGCAGCTCTGGGCAGAGGTGCCTGGCAGAACAAGAAGCTTCTGGCTGAATTACTGCGGAGCAAAACCAAATTATGGCTTTTTGCCATGGAACTAAGTCATGCTGAAACCAACAGTGGGAGTTTTATGTTCCTCTGTGCTTGCAACTCACATGTTGGTGTGTGCATGGGGAAATGACAAATGCTGGCTGCCGGCGCTACATTGCTGGGTGAGAAAGGTTGTGGCTGTAGAAAGACAGCCTTGTGGCTAACACCAGCCAGAGACAGTCTTGCTCATGGGAACTCCACAGCTTCTGCTCTCCAGCTTGCTGCCTGCAAGGAGCAAGCCATGGGCTGGTGGCCCACGCGGTGCCACCTCGCCCGCTGCGCAGAGCACTCGGGGGGGTGGGGAGGTGTGATGGGGACGTGGTGCGATCTGCACCAGGCAGCTCTGTCCTCCAGATGGAAGCCCTGCAATGGTCAGTGGAAGGAAAGGAGACGTCATTTACCAGTAATGAGTTTGGCAGAGCTGGAGGAGGAGGATCTGCAAAGAGCTGCCGCAGCTGCAGGCGCTTGGTTGTGTCATTGGTAACAAACCAATGAGCGCTTACAAAACTTCCCCGTGTCAGCTGTGATGGTGCTTTCCCCCGGCATGCTGAGCAGCCTCCTGGAAGGGGGGCACCACTCCCTCCCCAGCCACCCCTCTGTGCTGCCCAGCCCCTGCCACAGGGCTGCAGCTTCGAGCCCCCGGCTGCACCGGCCCCCGGTGCCCCCCGCTGCAACCCCAGCTGCACCCCCAGCGCACCCCCGCTTTGCACGCCCCCTGCCAGGCTGCTCCAGAGCAATTCGCCCTCCCTGGCCTCCCAGCCAGCTTCTATTTCCAGTTTTCTGTTTCTGCACGCTGGTTTTCGCTTCTCTATCAAATCCCAGAGTGCTCTGCTGTCACAGTTCCCACAGTTCAAGCATTTATAAGCTGACCTTGCTCAAGCTTCCTTTATTATGTCTGGAAATGAGCCATTTTTTATCATTTAAGCCTCACCCAGACTGAGGCCTGAGATTTGTTTGGGTGCAGGCAGGGTAGAAAAGGAAAGCTAAAATTATTCAAAGAGGAAGACTGTAGGGAAGACGTTACAGTGGGTACTGAGTCTTCATCCCCTGGGACAGATGGTGGTGAGGATTAGACCAGAGGCTTTGGGACTTCTTCAAGCCCCCACCAAGAGCCCTGGGCCCCAAAGCACACAGATACCCCCAGGGCAGAGGGATGCAGGGTACTTTGCTCGGGGCGATGCTGCGGGCTGACGGGGAAGCCGTGCCTGCCTTCCCCTGGGGGCCACCGCTCGCCCGTGGGGCTGCACTATCCCAGCCCTGGCACCATCAGTCGGACCTTGGGGCACGTAAAGGGGTATCATCCCATCCCTGCCACTCCTGCTAGCCATTTGATCCTCTTGCCCATAAGCCTACAAACAGATGCGAACTCTGGGGCGCGGGGTTCTCCATCTGGGAGACGCTAGTAGTTCCACTGAGGCAGAGCTGCGGTGCCCGGGGGGGTCACAGCCTTGTCCCTCTGCTCACAGCCTGCGACAAAGGTGATTCTCGACCAAGCCCAGCTCCCCTCCGCTCCCACTCACAAAGCATCCCCAGCAAGTCCCTGCTGTGGCTGCACGGCCCCCGAGGGATGCAGGAGGCCGCATGGGGAGGCTGCGGGGCTGTGGCACACCAGCAAGAGGTGCCAGAGCTCCCCAAGTGTCCCCCCCCCTCCCCGAGGAGATGAGGGTGCCAGGCAGAGCCCATGTTGGCTGGGGCAGCCGGACAATGGCCCTTTTGAAGGGCACAAGCCCATCTGGGGTGGCAAAAGCCTCTGCATCATGGGGAGCAGGATGGGACCCACGCTTCCTGCAGAGCGCCTTAACCTACAAACAGCCCCCACACGTGGGAAGTGGTTTGCAGCCTTGCAGCAAGCCCAAAATAAAATGTGAAGCTACTAAACATCCGAGCGGAGCTGCCAGGCCCCATGCGTGGCCACCACAGCTGGAAAGCTCACACCTCACTGTGGGAGCGGGGGCTCCACCTCCTGTGGGTTTTCTACCCCCGGCCCATGCTGGGAGGGGACCCACACCAGGCACGTCCCTGGCAGCATGCTGTGAAGAAGAGGACCAAGCCGGCACTGGTGCACACGGGGGCTTCAGGGTGTCCGAGGATCATGCATTAGGGAAGTCCCCCAGCTGTGGCAATGGCCCTGACATGAGTGTAAAAGTTAACCCTGGTCTCAGCCCCCTCTGGGAGCAGGGGAAGGTCAGGATGGGGAAGAGCGGCTGGAAAACTGCCTGGCTGGAGTTGGTCAACAGCCGACTGGATAAGAGCCAGCAGTGTGCCCAGGTGGCCAAGAGGGCCAACAGCATCCTGGCTTGTATCAGGACTGGTGTGGCCAGCAGGAGCAGAGCAGTGACCATGCCCCTGTGCTGGGCACTGGGGAGGCCGCCCCTCGAATGCTGGGGTCAGGGTTGGGCCCCTCACTCCCAGAAGGACATGGAGGGGCTGGAGTGTGTCCAGAGAAGGGCAAGGAAGCTGGGGAGGGGTCTGGAGCCCAGGGCTGCTGGGGAGCGGCTGTGGGAGCTGGGGGTGTTCATCCTGGAGCAGAGCAGGCTGAGGGGAGCCCTCATCACTCCCTACAACTGCCTGAGAGGAGTGGGGAGCCAGGGGGGTCGGGCTCTGCTCCCAGGGAATGGGGAAACGGCCTCAAGTTGTGCCAGGGCAGGTTTAGGTTGGACATTGGGAAAAATTCCTTCCGCGCAAGGGCTGTCAGGCCCTGGAAGGGGCTGCCCAGGGCAGGGCTTGAGTCCCCATCCCTGGGGGGATTTAAAAGCTGGGCAGACAAGGTGCTGAGGGACCGGGTTCAGTGGTGGACAGGTATTGTTGGACTTGATGATCTTAAAGGACCTAAAAAAAAAATCGAGGCATCAGCCATTAGAAAGCATAGCTTTCACTGGGGTATTTCTTTCAGAAGATGCCCTTGCTGGAGGATTGAGCCTTTAACAAGGTACATTTTTCTTATCAGCCACAAACATCTTCCGGGTGCGACACGGTTTTGGGGAAACCTGAAGCGATCCCTTGTGCAACGCAGCCAGTAGTGATCCACGCCTGCCGCGCGGCTGGGATGGCCGTGCTCTGCCCTGTGCCTGGCATGGTGGAGACAGATGGTTCCCAGTCACTCCCACAGGCGCAGGTTCCCACTGGAGCCAGTTCTGGGACATGACATCATCTCAAAAATTCCAACATTTCTCCAGAAATGTTGAGAATGGTGGGGGTGAAATTTCTGGACATTGCGGGGAAGTCGCTGGTGCCGGAGTTCTGAGCAGGGCAAGATGGAGGCGGCTGCACGGGGCAGCGGAGCTCTTCCTAGGGACAGTTTCTGAACTCAGGACATTTTTTAGTACTTCCTTTTCCAAACGAATCCTGACTCCTCCGCATTAAAACCTGCTATAAATAGCAACTTACAGCAGCCAGTCTCACCATTTAGCTTTTTTTCAGGGTTCCCCTTTCATTCAAGATTGAGAATTTCCCTATTTCTGCTGTCATGGAACTTATTTTGGGCATTTGCTTTACTTAGCACTTTCTCCTGGGGTTTTTTGGGGGGGCTTGCAGGAAAGCTCTATCATTTCCCTCTATCTAAATGGGTGCAACATCAGCCAAATGGCTTCGCATGGCCTGTCCTGCTGGGTCCAGGCACTGCCTGCCGGAGGTGGGGGCATAGGCCACAGGGTGGGTCTTGAATCCTAAAACCACCTGGAGCCACGGTGGGAAAACGCCCATCTTACACCACCATTTGCTGTGCTACGAACCTAATTCCCCCCTGCGATGCTCCAGCCCACTTTGGCCACTCTTCCATGGCCACCTCTCCATCTCAGAGCACCTCCCGGCTTGGATTGCCCTTCATCTGAGACACACAGCACCCTCCTTCTAAAAATGGGAAGAGCTAGAAGAAATTACTTTCTCATTTCATCATGACTGGAATGCCCACTGGAGTAGGTACGGAAACAGTTTTCAGGAGCATGTCGCAACATCCCAAGGGTATCGCTGACATCCGAAGGGTATCGCTGACACGGCCATAGCCTCCCACCTCTATCCCGCCTGCTAGGAGCTGGCAGAGTGGGGGCTTTTGTCAGATTTCTAAGAAAGAACCAGACCCCCTAGGAAGCCAACACCCAGACTTCGGGGTTGTTTTTGGCTTTCAGCAGTAGAAAGGTTTCAGCCCTTACCTGGCCCCTGGCACACATATTACCTAGGTTAAACTGATCCCAAACTGATTCAGCTAAACGAGGGAAATTTTTTTCAGATTAATTATAAAATAGTCCCTGACAGTCCAAAATAATTTGGCATCCGCTTTCCAGCAAAAGTGTAGAGGCATGGAGGTGTTCAGCTGCCTAAACCAGAAAAAATTCTCATTGAAAACATTTGAATAATCAATGCAGGTTTCCAACTAATTCTTCTGTTTATTGAAACTTGGGTTTTACCAAAACATTTCTGCACCATAAAAGGCATTTTGCCTGCCTGCCCTACCCACACCGTGTGCCTTGGGAGCAGGACCAGACAGCTGGAGGTGGCAGATCTCAAACATGACCCATGGATGCTTGAAGGTAGAATCACAGGGAACAGCTCAGAGGCAAACCACGCTCTTACGTACATCCACAGGCTGTATTCCCTGAGCAACCAGGCAGAGCAGCCAAGTAAGCCGACGCTAGCTCAGAGCCGATTTCTGGTCTGGCTGAACGCCGGATTCCCACCTCCTGCCTGGCTGGGTGCCCTGCCTGTGGAGGCAGGCTCCCTCCTCATCCTCCCAGGATATTTGGGGACAGGAAATATGACAAGTGGAGGGGGGAGTGGGGTCTGCACTGATGAGTGAGCCTGCAGGGTGTCTACCTCTGCAGATAGCAAAGGGAACGGTGGAGAGATGACCAGCTTGGCCACGGTGTGGCTAGGAAGGAGGTGATGCTCAGATTGGTGGGGTGGTACAGCCCCCCCGGGCCACTCCGAGATCATAAAATCATAGAATCACAGAATTGTTTGGGTTGGAAAAGCCCTTTAAGATCACCAAGCCCAACCATTCCCCTAACCCTGCCATCCCACCACTAAACCCTGTCCCTAAGCACCTCGGCTGCCCATCTTTTAAATCCCCCCAGGGGTGGGAACTCGACCCCTTCCCTGGGCAGCCCCTTCCAGTGCCTGACAGCCCTTTCGGGGAGGGAATTTTTCCAGATAAGCCCAATTGCGCTGTTATCTTGGTCTCAAGTGCAATGACTGGGGGGTCAGGCAGTCTTTGGCCACGCACAGGCCGTCTGCTGCCTGAATTGCATACCAGAAGGAGTCAGCGTGGATAGTGGCCAGAATGGAAAACACTGGCCAAAGCCATCCTCTCAAGATCCTATAAATAGCAATCCAAAGGGGACACCTTTGGAGCTCTCCAGGACAGCAGCAGGCTGTGTGGCCCGGTACCTCCCCCTGAGCGGGGATGCTTCTAGGGCCAAATTTTGTGAAGACTGAAAAACCATCCGTTGACAATTCTGAGGTTCACCAACTGTCTGTTGAAGAATGGCAGCACACAGAAATGAGTAATTCAGGAAACTCACAAAAAGGGAAGTTTTAATGACAGGTTGACTTCTGTGTGTGTGCATGTGCAATTTATTCAGAACTGTATCTGTCTGTCTGTGCAATTTGATTTAAACCCCATCTGTGTGTACAACCCTGCTGCAAGCTTCGGGTGACCCGTGCCATTCTCAAACCTTTAACTAAGTCACTCTTTTGATTGTAACAAATTCCACTGAATCACTACGGTAAATTGACTGATGCTGTTAAGAACTATGCAACCTAATTTTGTGATTTATCTCAAAAACATCAGCAAATCCTAAATTGCTGCTAAACCAAGGCCATGTAAAAATCATATTCTTGACAGTGATATATGGGATTGATTGTGCATCATTTAGACATAAACCATTGACCAAGTCTGGGACTAGGCTTGGATCCAGCCTCACCCAGGCTCCTCTCTGAGGAAGGAGTTTAGAAAGCAAGGGGCTCCTTTCTGAACCTCGTCACTCAACGGGAGGTCAACAGTTCTGCCTGACCCCGTCCTCTCTGCAGTCAATAACCAAGTGTACCTTGCCATCAAATCTTGCTAAACCACTGTCACATTGACCATTGAACCTGGTTGACTCACTGGTTTATATCGATAAAGCGTATTTTTGCTTCTCTCTCACTCCATCCATGACAAATTGGTGTAATCAGCAGGATCCTAAATTTGTGACACTTGGCAAGGGCCACCTTTGCTCCATGGGGTAGATCTGCCCTCCCCAGCAGGAGCCTCCTTGAGCATGGGCCACCTCTGGGATTTCTCCTGTGCCATGTCCAGGACCACGTTGTCCTCCAGACCCCTCTCTGCCTGCACGGAGCAGAGCAGTTAACCTCCAAGGATGGCAGAAGGGGAGGCAGGGTAGCCCACGGCCAGTGGAGGGCTGTGCACACCATGCGGTGTTGGAGTGATATTTGGAAAACACCAGGTTATTTACAGCAGGCGCCTGGGTCGATAGCTGGAAGCCTTTAATAGAAACGCAGTGAGTACTGACTCAGCCCAGCGTCGCGGTAGGCATGCAGAGGTGCTGGTGGTGCGGTTGGGTTGCTCCACTTTATGTTATAGTCTTTCCACTGACTTTCAGGTAGCATCTGCCAAGACTAAAATAGTGAAATGGAGACATTTCCCAGAAAGACATCTCTTCCCAGTTGAGAAGAAATGTCCCTCTAGGAAGATCTCGTTACAGCTAGGCAGGCCTCAGCTCTTCCCGGAGCATCCGTCACCTCCCTGACAAGCCTTCCCTCTCCTCCTTCCTGGGGACAGGGACGTGTTTGGTTGACCTCAATGGCAGTCTGTATGTAGGCTGGTGGCTCCTTCCCAGTGAACCGTCCCTGTTCGCGGCCCTTGTCCAGCCCTCAGAGAGCTGTGAGCTCTTGCTCTCTCCCATCCAACGTGGTCATTCCTCCTTGTCTATGGTCATCAAAATTTTCTCACTTCTGCTGAGACTGAATATTCTCTTCTTCCTGAACATCCCAGTTTCTGGCCATGCCCTCACCCCACAGCTGAACTGCTCCTGGTGTTCAGAAGTTGTGTCGTCTTCTTCACCGTGCTCCTGGAGTCCCTCCTGCCTCATCATCAGGGTCACAGTCAACGTCTCCATGCTTCTTTTGGCTCCTGCATCTCCATGCTTAGCGACAATAGGCCTCACCTGTCAGTAGCCCTTGAAATTTAACTGTCTAATCTAAATTGGTCACTTAGGGTCTTCTTTGGGGACCTGTAGGATGGCAGGCACCTCTGGAACATAATGCCCCATCTCAGCTCTCCCTTCCCTTACACTCAGGAGGAAACTCAAGTGCTTCAGCTTCTGGGACTCTTACTTCATGCCCATCACTGCCTGTGCTGGTGCCTGCAGTGCTGTCACAGCTGCAGAACATGCCCTGAGTCCCTTCAAACTCTGCACAGCATGGACAGGCCATGGAGCCCACTGGTGATGGCTCCCATCTCCTGCTACTGGGGCAGCACAGGCGGTGCAGCTGTGGGAGGGAAACCATCCATGGTAGAGGAGACCTCAGCCCCTTTTTTCTTAACCAGCCTCATCCCATCCTGCTCTTCAGCCTGTTTGCACAGCTCTTGGAAGGATGGACCCTTGTCTCCAAGCTGCTCGAGCAGGTTGTGTAATAGAGGCCTGTTGACAAATGCAGGAACCTCCACAGGGGAACTTCTTACTAAGGGATATGCATGAAAGAAGCAGAAATAGCAATGGTGACTTTCATATCCTGTAACACTGAGGAGGCTCTGAATCGAGGGGGAAGCTTCACCCTTCCGGGGCTGGGGCTGCTGCTCTGTTCCACCACGAGACTGCACCATGAGCAGCTTCTTCTCTGGGGGAAATTCCACCATGCCTACGCAAGTCGCTGCACGGACCTCCTCACCCCATAAATTTGGGAGCTGCTGACTGTCTCAGCATCAGACAGAAAAGAGGTTTTCAAGCTCCACTTGCCTGCTTCAGCTCCGGCCACCACTTCTCAGCTGACATGAAGGTCTTTGTGGCTGCCCTTGCCATGCTCATCGCTGCCTTCTGCTACCAGACCTCCGCTGCACCAAGTAAGTGTGGGCTCTCCCCCTCCTCTCTAAATGGGACCAGGAGAGATGTCGCTGCTGGGACAGGGTCCCTTCTGCCAGGCCTTCCACCCCTGGGTCCCTTCCCATGTCAGCCCACCCTCCGGCAGGAGCTCCAGGGCCACTGGGGCTCTCCTGCCATGGGAAAGGTGCAGCTCAAAGCACAGCATGGGCTGTGTCAGCGCCAGCTCAGGGTGAACCCAGAAGAGAAAGAACCCCATCTTTTCTCTTCCTCCTCCACGTCCTCCCGACTCCCCACACCCAGGGGTCCATGGTCCCAGCTCCCTGCCTCTGCTCCCCAGCTCTTGACCCTCCTGACGGCCGTCTTTGCCCTTCACAGTTGGCTCTGACCCACCGACCTCCTGCTGCTTCACCTACACGTCCCGGCAGCTGCCCCGCAGCTTCGTGGTGGAGTACTACGAGACCAACAGCCTGTGCTCCCAGCCGGCCGTTGTGTAAGTCCTCTCCTCCAGGGCGGTGGCGGGTTCTCCCTTTGGGCTGAGGGTCCAGAGAGGGAAAGACCCCTTTTTGAGAGACAGGGCATGGGGGCTGGCCTGGCGACAGGAGGGACGGGGGACTGAGAGGTGCAAGGTGATGCTCCATGGGCTCAGCGCACCAGGGGCTCGTGCTGGTCTTGCTCCACCACTGCTGACGTGAAGGGCACAATGTCCTGCATGCCCCAATTCTGCTGATCCTTGGGAGAGGCTGGGGTCGGGGCAGGGTTCCCCTCTGGGCATTGCTCTCCCACCACAAGCTCACCTCTCCGCACCCCGCAGGTTTGTCACGAGGAAGGGCCGTGAGGTCTGCGCCAAGCCCGACGAGGACTGGGTCCAGCAGTATGTGAACGACCTGGAGATGAACTGAGGTCCCGGGAGGGACCCCGCCACCCTGCACCCCCCGGCTGCCAGGATGAGCGTGCTGTGGCCGGCTGCAGGCTCCGCTGGAATGCTTCAGTGTCATTTAAAGCCAGTTAAGAAACTGAAAATGTTGCAGAATCTGACTTTAGTGTTTTGCTATTTAGCTTTTTATAGGGGAGGGATCAGGTGCAATAACTCTACTTCAGACAAATAAGAATATTGTTCTATAGATATATTTTTTAAATGAAGACTCATGCTTATGTTATATTTTCTGTATTTAATTGTATTTTTGATATAATATTTAATTCAAATTTTGAAAAATGAATATTTTTGTAAGAACTTTCTGTCTTTGCCTCTATTACAATTCTTTGAGATGACAGTAGCTGAAATTACAGTAGTGGCAACACATTCTTTATTCCCTTTTCTACGCTGTCAAAACCCCCACAAGCTTCTCCTATCTGAACGTGCTAGTCTGTAAAATAAGAAGAGAAAAACCACGAAGGAGGAGGCGCGAGAAGGGCACAGATTATGTTCAGGTGGCTTGGCTCCCTCTTAGTCTATAAAGTATTTAATGTAGCTCATCATGGCTGGGGGCAGCCAGTTAAATTCCATCGCTGGCCCCGTTATAGCCAATTAAAATGTTGCCTTCGGGGGCTGGAATTAAACACGCTGACTGCTTCAGGGAAAGTTTTCTGAGAGGTTCTGAGAGCTGCAGCTAAAATGGATCCGCTATTCCCAGAGCCAAGAAAGGAGAAAGCGTGTATGACTATATGAATTTTAGAACTATTTCATTACGCTCTCATTTAGCTGGGACAGGAGGCTTAGCAGATGAGTCCCTCTTACGAGAAACAGGACTTTTTCCCTGGGCCCCCAAGACCTGCAGATGCCTGCCCAGAGATGCAGAGTCCCCCGGCAGTCGCCCTGCCAGACCCCAGCCCAGGGCAGGATCTGCTCCCAGGGAACAGGCGATGGGACGAGGGGAAACAGCCTCAAGTTGTGCCAGGGCAGGTTTAGGTTGGACATTGGGAAAAATTCCTTCCCCAAAAGGGCTGTCAGGCACTGGAAGGGGCTGCCCAGGGAAGGGGTTGAGTCCCCATCCCTGGGGGTATTTAAAAGCCAGGCAGACGAGGTGCTGAGGGCCAGGGTTTAGTGGTGGGATGGCAGGGTTAGGGGAACGGTTGGACTTGATGAGCTTAAAGGGCTTTTCCAACCCAAACGATTCCATGATTCCATTATTCTATCACTGTTGGATGAACAAGGGTTTGGGTTCCTCCTTGTCTGGACCTCTGGTGCCTATAGGGCAGTCCAAGGAAAAAGGCTCAAGTCAGAGACCCAGCTCACCCCACAGCATTTAAGTACTGAATCTGGGAGGACAGAGATGAACATCAGTGAGACATGGGGTAGAGAGGCAGGGAGGGGGCTCCTGGGGAGGCCATGAAGGTGAGAACACCGAGGGCAGAGACGGGGTGGGAACCACACAGCAAGCGGATCCTCAGGTGGGGCTGGAAGAGACCAGGGGGTTGTGGGTGCATTTGGGGGAGGAAAGAGCGTATTGGTTCTGTCAGGAGCCTCATCACTTCAGGAACTTCAGCCCCCAGCTGCTCAGCCCACGAGGCAGCGTGCACCCCATCACTCATCCCGCTGCAGTGCTGACTGCGCCAGCTTAAAACAGCAGCCAGGGAGGAGGGGGGAGAAGCCAAGAGCCGTGCCAGCAAGCAGCAGCCGAGCCCCCTTCCCTGAGGAGCTGCTGGCAGGGAGCCCACGGCTGGGAGGTTTGGGTGGGCATCGCCACAAAGGCGGCTGTGCCTTGGTGAGAAGGAGCTGCTCCTGCACAGGAGGGCCATGGCTCTGGTCGCAGCCCCAACTCCCCAGGCACTGCGTGCCCCAGGGCCAGCTCTGGGAGCAGGGCTCACCGTGGCCCCGCTGAAGGTGAGGACACCTCAGCTGTTGGGTACCAGCCAGCCCCGTGTCCAAGTGACGGTGCCCAGCAGCTTCCCCCTGCGGACTGAGACTGGCATGAAGCTGAGTGCCCAGTGCTGCCCTTAGAATCATAGAATCATAGAATCACTTTGGTTGTAAAAGACCTTTAAGATCATCAAGTCCAACCTTTAACCTAACCCTGCCATCCCACCACTAAACCATGTCCCTAAGCACCTCATCTATCCTTCTTTTAAATACCTCCAGGGATGGGGACTCTGCCACCTCCCTGGGCAGCCCGTTCCAGAGCATGACAGCCCTTTCGGTGAAGAAGTTTTTCCTAATGTCTAGCCTAAACCTGCCCTGGCGCAACTTCAGACCATTCCCCCTCGTCCTATCATCTGTTACCAGGGAGCAGAGCCCGACCCCCACCTCACTACAGCCTCCTGTCAGGCAGTTGTAGAGGGCGGTAAGGTCTCCCCTCAGCCTCCTCTTCTCCAGACTAAACAGCCCCAGTTCCCTCAGCCTTGTGCTCCAGACCCCTCCCTAGCTTTGTTGCTCTCCTCTGGACATGTTCCAGCAATGCAACATCTTTCTTGTAGTGAGGGGCCCAAAACTGAGCACAGATTCAAGGTGCGGCCTCACCAGCACCGAGTACAGGGGCACGATCACTTCCCTGCTCCTGCTGGCCACACTATTCCTGATACAAGCCAGGATGCCATTGGCCTTCTTGGCCACCTGGGCACACTGCTGGCTCGTATTCAGCCTTGCTCCAGGGAACAGCAGGAGCAGGTGACAGGAGGGGGAGACCTCCAATGGGGTCATCCCAAAATGGCTCGAGCCACCCTCTTAGATGCAAGCCCCATTTGTCCCAGTGGCACTGGGAACAGTCCTGCAGCCTTGGGGTTTCTCGTTGAAGCACGCCCAGTGCAGGGTCACCCGGGGAGCACCATTCAGCCACTGCGCTGTCTGAGCCTGTTGCAAACAACCCTGTGTGCCAACGTCCTTAACAACCTGGGTCCCATTCAAGCCACCCACAGCAGATGCCTACGCCAGGTACCTTAGCTAACTCCTCGCTGCTATTCTGGAAGCCTGCAGGGAGTTCTGAATTGCTCACTGCTATTCTGGAAGCCTGCAGGGAGTTCTGAATTGCTCATGTCTTTCTTGATCTTACACCCACCTACGCGTGACAGCTCAGAGGAGCCCTCACAGTGCGTGCAAGGAAGACAGCGTGCTCGTTAATCCACACCCCCGGGGACAGAGGTGTGAAGGAAGCCTGCACGAGCAAGGCAAAGGCAGCCAGCAGCTTTCAGGGAGCTGGCAGCTGCCCCCGAGGCCCACAAGCAGCAGCGTGCGCATGGAGAACACATCCCTGGAGATCTTCAGAGCTGCCACATTCTGCAAAGGAGGAGGAGGAGGAGGAGTGCAGGAAGGTGGCCCAGGGCAGGGACAGGCAGGCAGGGGCTGCAGTACCCATGTCGCCATTAGCTCAAACCTGCACCCAGGGATTCCCCTGCCCAGACCAGGGGACGTATGTGCCGTATACATTGATGAAGGTATTTGAGGCTGACCTTGCTCCTAGAGCTGAGTCATGCCAAGAAAGCCCTCAGAGGACCCCTGGGATGCCCCAGTGCTCAAGCACGGGTCTCAGGGGCTATCATGGTGCTCATCCCTCCCAGAAACAGCCTGACGGAGCACCCACTGGAGATGGGGCCGATGAATGCCAGAAGCTGAGAGCACAAAGCTGGTGGCAGCTGATGAAGAGAAAGGGGAAGCTGGGTCCCAAGAGGAGGGCGGCTTGCAGGGGGTTTCCTCTGGATTCAGACCAAGACAAGAGCAATGGTGTAAAGGGTTTCAGAATTTGTAAACTACTAAAAGAGAGACTCATCCTGAAACCAGAGTGCGATATTTACTGAATGTTTCGTGCAATGCATATAAAAGTAAATATTTTTAATTAAAACCCTGGGAAAGCCGAGCCGTGAACAAAAATAAAATCATTACCATGATAAGAATAACACCATTATTATGGTATACAGGCACATCTCTCTATATTTGTTGTTCCTATCCCCCTGGTGTGTCCATAGGCATTTCGGGGTGTAATGACAGCCTATTGTTGGAGGTCAGAGTCTGGCGTTGCACAGGAAGAGGAGCTGGGCTGTGGTGATGGAGATTGGACCGATGGCAGTCAAGGTTCATGGTCTGATGGCTTTTACAGCTCCACTGTTCCAGAGAGGAGTTAGACGCCCTGAAAGCAAAACGCTTGTGTGCTCAGAAGCCCCAGCTCTGCGCCTTCCTCACTGTCCCAGGGACCAGGACCCCGGCTTGCCGCAGGGAGGGGAGGCTCAGTCCCCCTCCCAAAACGGCTCTTCCCAGAGCCACCGAGATGGGGGAACATGTCTGTCCTGGAGGGCAAAAAAGGCGTGTGAAAGTGGATGGGTTTGCATGCTGCATGGCAAAGTAAGGTTTTCCTAAAGCAGTGATATATCCCAGACTTCCAGGGCTGAGGAAGACAAAGAAACATTATGCTAGAAATGGTGCCTGGCTGTCACCTTCCTCCTAACAGCCAACAGAAGGCAGAAGTGGCAGTGAAGACCCAAGAGAACATTTCTGCTCCGTTGTTAGAAAGCCGCAGACAACTACGCACATCCCCCTAAGATGACGAAGCATTTTCCACTATACTAGAAGAGAAAGAAAGACGTTAGCACATTTCTCATCGAGAAAACACATTTCTCAAACTGCAGGGCTGCAATTTTCGCTGTGGAGAACCTTAGCAGTGGACACAGTCAGGGGCCCTGGGTGACCAAACCGCCCCAGGAGCTAAAGCCTAAAACCACAGCATTAACCAATGGATTGCTCAGGAAAACACCTCCCTGACCACCCAACCCGTGGCTGTTCTGCCAGGCGTGGTGTCCCGAGGGATTATGGCCTTCAGTAAAACCAGGCACCTTGAGCGGATCAGTCCTGGGACCCACCACAGCAAGGGACAGTCTCAGCCCAAAGTGTCCCTGCAGAATGTACGTATATGCATGTATATATGCCCATCTTCCTTCAGAGTATGGAAATCAAATGGAAATTATGCTGGGCCATGCAGCCGCCCCTCCAGCTGGGGCGAGCAGGACCTGGTCCTTGCTGGGCAGGATCCGCATGGAGGCTAGAGCCAGGCAATAAATGCATATCCCCCCAGGCCAGGGGCAAGTTCCACTTGTCATGGCTTAAACAGAAAACCTGCTTGCAAATAGCTTTAGGAACAGCTTTAGCTTTAACTCCGCAGGGAGCTGTGCTCCTGGCTTTTCTCCAGCCGCCCACTGCCAACACGTCTGGGCATCTCAGGGCAGAATGGTACCTGGCCCAAGCAGTTCCTTAGCTGCAGGTGATGCAGAGTTCACCAGATGGACAATTTTATTCCGAATTCAGAGCTATCTCATACCTTCAGCCTTTACTCTCCTTCCTGGGTGAGGTAGATTCATGATTTCTAGGAACGCTTTGGATGCAGCATTGGGGTGAGGTCACATCCGTCCTGCTCATTCATTTCTTCCACCTCTCTGCAAGATCTCTGAACTGTTGCACTTCCTCCTGCCTCTTCTGGAAACGCTCCTCGTCACTCCGGCGCTGCAGCAAGTGCCACTTATCTGTCACCTCGCCATGGCCAGATTGCTCGTGCTCTCTGGACCGTTTCCATCCCACCACCTCCTTCCACCCCTGGTGCCATGACATTTAGCCTGGTCCCTTCCCAACTGTCACCCTACACAACAAGTTTCCTGGGCTGTCCTCTCCACCACCATCCCCCCCAATGGTCTCTGCTTCCAGCACTCTGTCAGGACTTCAAAGTTCGTGTCCTTTCTTATCTTCTCAGGCTCCACAAACCCCCTCTGTAAGACCTCCATGGAGGTCAATAAGCTGCAAAGCCCACTGAGACCCATCACCCTTCTCCTCCCTGGGACGTGGCAAATCTGGGACTGGGCTCTGCCAGCCACTCTCCCCTCTCTGCCATGCAGGCTACAAATGAAAGAGCCTGCAGCTGAAGGGAGGAGGGTGGGACACCCCAAAATACAGCAAAACTCAACCGAGAGGAACTGCTGTCTCAGTCCAGCATAATTTTTCACTAGGAGACCCCTAAAGCATCATCCAGGACATTCCCAGAGAAATTGTGCTGAGCCTTTAAGCCCATGGCTTTATCAAACTCATTTCATTTGCATTGAATCAGTCGTTAAATTCAGCAGCTTCCTTATTTTTGTCTGAAGGGCGCACTCCGCAGTCCACGGCTGCTGGCACGGCCTCCATCCCCAGGGCAGGGTCTCCTGCCTCCTGGCCTTGTGGACCACAGGCACTTTGGTTTAGGTGAGTCAGGACTGGCTGATGCCACAGCTGAGCTTAAGGCCCCTGAGAGCTTTTCCCCCAGCACCATGGCTGCAAGAGGGCAGCAGTACAGCCTGGAGGGGAAGGGATGTCCCAGGGGATGGAGAGATCGAAGGTGACCTTTGGAGACATCAGCAGGGTTGTTTTTCTTTCCCTGGGTTCTGCAGCCCACAAAGAGCCCCCGGCCTGGTGTGTGCGACATGCAGCTTCCCTTGCTTGGAGATCCCCACTCACAGTGCTTGTGAGGGCAGGCAGAGGGGCTGGACCTACCAAACCAGAGGCAATCTCCCTTCCTGGGGACAAGACAGAGCAGCCCAGGAGCCACCAAGAAGTGCAGCACCTGCACCCATATGAGACATCCCCTTGCCTTCACCCCAGGCCCCAGCATTGCGTGGCCGAAGCATGGCCAAACACACGGGCACCCAGCTTGCCGCTGTGTCCCCACTGCTGCGCAGTCTCTCAAGGACCCTCCCTGGTCTGGAGAGGACCTGGTCCAGCACCCTTTGCCCTCTGAGACGTTGCAGATTAGCTGTGGCTAACGAGCAGGGATGGACGCACCACAAAACTGCCCTGTTAACCACACAAGGCTCCCCCAAATCAACCCTTTATTGCCCTCTTCCAGTGCAATTCACACCAAACCCAGCACCATGCAGCCGGCTGGGCGTGCGCCCTCCTCCAGCAGCCCATGAGATGGGTGGCAAGGCGGCGGCTGGCAGCGCAGCGGGGTACAGCATGTCCCAGCACAGGCACAGCGCATCGTGGGGGTCACCCCCAGCAGCCAGGAGCATGCAGGGACCCCACTGTGGGGCTCACCAAGGTACTCAGCTATTTCCACAGCACTGCCCCGCTCACCAGAGGAGCCAGTCGGGCCCCCAGGTCTCTGCCCGTTGGTGAGAAGCCAGGGCAGCCCCCATCACAGGACAACGCACCCGGTCCCCTGTGTGTCCCTGAGCCAGGAGATCACCAAGGGCTCTGCATTTCTGCCCCCCAAAAAGGCACCCAGGAAGAAGAGAGGCCGGAGGTTCCCTGAAAACTTGTCTGTGAAGGTGTAAATGTGGCAGCGGTCACTCACGTTGTAAAAGGAGATTTCTCCTGCCTCGTAGTCCAGGAAGATCCCGATGCGCCGGGGTCTCACACTCAGGGTCAGAGGGGAGACAGGCGAGGTGAGGGCCTCATAGTTGCCCCCATTTTGCAGCCACAGGACCCAGTAACCATTGTTTGGGGAGAAGAGGACGTTGCCTTTCCTGCTGGCAGACTCCCTGCACAACCCCAAGCCCCACTCGGGCTTGTCTCCCACCTGCACCTCCCAGTAGCAGCGGCCCGAGAAGAGGACCTGACTCCCCAGCACCACCGGAGCAGTGCTGAACCTCTTGGGGTTGTCGAAGAGGGACAGAAGCAGCTTCTTGCCCCCGCGCCGCACACTCTTGCGGTCCTCAGACAGGGTGAGCTCAGGGTGCGCTGTCTCAGGGTCCAGGGTCACGTCCACTGGAGTGAGAGAAGGGTGGAAGCACAGACGGGGGCTTCAGGGGTCTGCAAGCGCAGACACAAGTGGGTGCCAGCAACCTGGATGCTGGGCTCTTCCCGATCTTCCCACCTCCCATGTTTATTTGCTTGTGCCTGTGGTTTTGCACAGCTTCCAACGCTGCCCAACAGTGGGGAAGTGCAATACAGAAAATCAGGCTAACCATAAACCACATCAAAGTATTTGGCATCTGGCTGCAGAGCAGGAACAGAATGAGGGTGGCTCCATGGCCCCCGGCACAGCTTCCGAAACAGCTGACACCGAAAGCAGGAGTTGGTGGGCAACATGGAGCCTGAAACTCCTGAGTGAGGCTTCAGGGTCACCTCACAGCCCATCCAAGGTGAGGGCGAGGAAGGTCTCCCCACCATGAAACCGGCCTGAACTCATCAGTACCCAAACAGGCACCAGCTGGATGAAGCTTCTTGAAAAAAACTCCCCATGCTCCAGGGTATGGGGTGGGGGGGGGACCGGAGCCCAAATGCGCCAGGAGCTGGCACAGAAGCAGCCCCCTTACCTTTGAACTTCTTCAGCATGTCCCTCATGCCCAGGCAGTGCTCAGGGATGCTGTAGTTTTCCTTCAGGGTCACGGACACTGCCTTGGGGAACTGGAACTTCACCCCCTCGCACCTGAAAGGAGAGCGATGCCGATGGGCTGCGTCCAGAGCCTGGAGCACAGGCAGTCTCCTGCAGGGGGGTTAATGCCTTTCCGTTGGCTGCACAGAGGCATCTCCTCCCTTGCGTTCTTCGGCTGGGAAGAGCACTGGGGAAAACCGCTTGTGTATCAGCAAGCGCAATGGGACCAGAGCTAAATGATGCGGGGAGCGGCAGTGCCCATCCCTGGGAAGGCAGGTGCAGGGCCAGCAGGCAGCATGGGGGGACACGTCTCACACACCACAAGGCCAGCTGAGACCTCTGGGGCCAAGGAAGAAGAGTAGGGAATCTCCTCTCCAGCCTCTGCTGACCTCAGTCCCTCCTTTGCCAGTCTCCAGGAGGACCAAACAAGATGCTGGGCAGGGAGGACAAGGAGCCGCTGGCATGGAGCAGGCGCAAACAACTCAGAACCTGGAGGCAGCCAGGACAGTGGGAGGAACGAGCACAGGTACCCACCTGCTCAGGATGCTTTTCATGTCCTAGAAGGAGAAGAGAAAAACCATTCTGGGTGTGGGGCTGCAGGCCCTTGCCAACATGGCCCTGGCCACCCGCCCAGACAGCCCAGGCATCGGGGCTGAGGTAGTGGGGCTGGGGGCACAGCCTGACCTTGAGCAGCCCATCGGCCGGCTGCTGGGTCTTCTCCTTTATCTCCAGGATCAGCTCCTCCAACAAGGACTTCTGCTCCACCAGCCTGGCCAGGTTTTCATGGATCATCAGCAGAATCCGCTTCTCCTCCTCCTCCAGCTTCTGGAGCAGCAACTTCTCCTCGTCAGCCAGCAGCCGATGGAGCTTCCCGAACTCACTCACAATCCTCTCCCGCTTTTTCTTCACCACCTCCTTGCAATAAGAAGACACAACAGGGTGAAGCAAGGCAACATCAGCCAGGCAGCCGAGGCAGGACCAGATGCTCCAGCATCCACAGCTGGTACCAGGCACTGGGAAACCACCGCATTTTTTTGATAAGCCCATTTATTTAAAAAAGCCGCCAGAGGCTCTCTGCTGAGCTTTCACCTCGCCTGAGCTCCCAGACATCCTCAGTTTACTGGCAGCAGGACTTAGCCTGGGGCACTTCTGGTCAGCTGGACCTCCAATCTCCATCGATGTCTCGATGCAGCACTGGGGGGGACGGGGGCGCTGCTGGGCTGCGAGGAGCTGCCATCAGGTGTCAGGGTAGGTTTTTGTTAGATGTGGTACAGCTCATCCCTCCAGCTAGATTCAGGCTAACCTACGGCTCGGGCAGCCCAGATGAAATGCTCCATGCCTGGAAAAACCCACAACAATGGGAAAGAGATGGAAGAAGCCCCGGGGCTGGGCTGTGATGGGAAGGGGGAGCCGGGGCTGGGCCCCCTGGGTGTCTGAGAGCTCCCACTACCATCAGCAACAGGCAGGGTCTGCCAGTGCTTTAGTGCTTTTTGCCTGAGCCCTGAAGATTGGCACTTTGCCCACAGCCTGAGGTGCCAGGAGAAGACACTGCGGTTAGCTAGGACCATGCAACCTCAAAATGCAGAAGATAAACAAAAGGAAACTGAACTGCATTTATTCTTCTGTCCAAGCACATGATTTCTTGGACCTAAGTCACAAGGGCTTGATTAGCCAGGACAGTCACAGCCACTTCCCCCCACCGCTCGCAAAGCACATTTTTTACTTTTTACCAAAAAAGTGCAACCAGCTGCCAGGCCGGGAGGAAGCCGGAGGCAGCTGAGCCCTGACCCCAGAGCCCTGACTCAGGCAGGCTGGGGGACAGCGACACAGCTCTTTCACAACCCCCAGCCCTGGCCCTATCCCCGCCCCGAGTGGGACGGCAGGCACGCAGCAGCACCCCAAAACCCCATCACCCGTTTGGCCGGGCTGTGGCAGGCAGGACGGGGAGCTGAGCAAATAACTGCCGGAGCCTGGAGCAGCCTGTTCTCCGTGCCAAGGCTGATTAATCATCAACTTTAGCTCAGGGCAGGATAACTTGGTCCAGCAGTTTCGTTTCCTTTTCTGCAGTTACTTTTACTTTCTAGCTTCCACCCCGGAGGGACCTGAAATGCAGCTGCTTTGTTGGTGTCGCATCTCCCCAGGACTGCCCGGAATCGGGCAGGGATGCAGTAATTCCGCTTTTCCTTTTTTTCAATGCAAACGCTCCTGGTTCCTATTGCTGTGAATCAGAGCTCACCGTATGGTTCACGCCTGGCTTGTAACTCAAGCACATGTTGTAAAACAAAAGGCAAATAAAAAATATCCAGTGCCTACTGGTTTCGGTGGCACACAAGCCCCTGTGCTTTCCGTGGAGCTGGCGTGCTGCTCTTTGCAAAGCATTTCTTTGCAAACCTCTTCAGGTTTTTTTTTTTACAGAGCTGCGCACAGTCACTGGGCCTGGTTTCCAGCACCAGTCTCCAGTACAACAGTGGGGCATGGGGATGGGTCTCATCCTGAGCACTATGCCAAACTCACGGCCCCAGAGAAGACCATAATTGCTGATAGCTCTGAAGCTCATGATGTAAGAATTAAGCCAGGCACCTGCCTTGCATTCCTGGGTTTTCATCCTTTCCACTGACTCCCGCTTCTTCACATCCTCCACTTCCTTCGAAAGATGCTCCAGGGATTTCTGGAGTTTGACCTGAAAAGAAAAGACACGGGCTTGGCTCACCCCAGCAGCAACCGCCGAGCCCTGCCGCTTGGCTGCCCCCCCGCCCTGGGGCCACTGGTGCCAGCGGGCGGCCAGGGGACGGTGACCCTGCGCCAGGCGCTGCTAGTCCTGGCACTTGAGCCCAGCAGCTGCGCTCCTCACTCCGCTCGCAGCATTAACCCTCACCACACTCCTCGGGTTTTACCCCTGGTTTTCTCACTGTTTAGGTTTTTGGAGAACACAGTGGTGGCTCCCCTCGATGCCGGGGTGCGGGGCGGCTGGCAGGGTGCTGCCAGGAGCATTGCTGGGACGTGGGGCATGGGTGCACCCCTCCACCGAGGCGAAACCTCCTCAGGGCAGGACCCCCCCACACCCCTTCCCCTGGGGGGTCATGGAGGGGCAGGGACCCAGGCTGCCTCAATGCACCCGGACGGACGGGGTGAGCCTGGGTGCCTCCACAATCTGGGAGCCAGTGGGTCCAGCCTCACCCACTGCCTCTGCCACCCCCTCCTCTGCTTTCCCGGTGGTGCTGACCAGGCTGTTGGGTGGTGGGGTACTGGTAGCCGATCCCCCCGGCACCAGGCGGGACGGGGACCCCCGGCACCCCAACCTCCATTACCTTGTACATCTGCGCGGCCTCCTCAATGGGGTAGACGGTGTGCGAGCGGTGGTGCAGGGACTCCCGGCACACCACGCAGATGGCCTCCTCGTCCTCCTCGCAGAAGAGCTTGAGCCGCTCGTCATGCTGGGCACAGAGCGGGGTCCCCGGCCCCGGCTCCGTCCCCAGGCCACCCCGCAGCCCCAGCTGCCGGATGCTCTCCACGATGTTGGCCAGCTGCCGGTTGGGTCGGAAGCCGCTGCGGTGGCAGGAGGCCCGGCACTGCGGGCAGGAGAAGGGCCCGTCGGCCCAGAGACCCTTCTCCTGGCAGTGCTTGGCAATGCAGCCCCGGCAGAAGTTGTGCCCGCAGTCGACGCTGACGGGCTCGCTCATGTACTCCAGGCAGATGGGGCAGATGGCCTCCTCCTGCAGCCGCTCCAGGGCTCCGGCCAGCGCCATGCTGGCCTCCGTGGCCTCGCCAGACGCCTCCTTCCCCCCGGGGCCAACCAGCAGAGGCGGGCTCGTGGGCAGGCGCGGGTGCGGTGGCCTCACGGCGAGGCAGCGCTGGCAACGAAACCCGGAGGAGCGGCCGGCCTGGCCGCCGTGCGGCACCGGCCCTGGGAGCCCCCGCGCCGGCTGGGGGAGGAGCGTGGCGCCAGGGACGGCTGCAGGCAGCCCCACGCTCGGGCTTCCTCCGGCCCCGGCCGGCCGAAGCGAAAGGAAAACCCTGCCGGGATAGCGGGACGAATTAGGAAGAGCCAGAAATAAACCGTGCCCTTAGAACAGCCCAGGCACTGGGGTGGCGAAGGAGACGGGGCCGTCCCCGGCGCTTGCTGAGCCGAGCAGCCCCGCGTTGCAGGGGGGGCCCCGGCAGTGCCTGCCCGCCGCCCGCTCACGAGCTGCCCACAGGCGCCGATCAGGCTCGGTGACCACCGCGCCCCTCCACGCCACCGCTCACCCCAAAACATCCCCCGCGACACCCGCCCACCGCAGAGCCCAAGGCTGGGGGGCCGCGCTTTGGGGCCCCCCGGCCCCCCCCCCCCGCCCACCACGCCCCGAGAGCCCCGAGACTGCAGGTTTTGCTCCTCTTTAATTACACAAAATAACTTCAACACAACCAGTGCAAATTATAAGGAGAAGTTTCACTGAGAATGCCAAATAAATTAAAAATACCTTTGCATAAACTTAAATAAAAGTGCTAAACACTGTATTAAATAGTCTGCCAAATTCACAGGCGGTATGAAAAAAGGGACGCGTCCTGGAGGTGCCCATGAGAAAAGGTCCACAGGTGCCTGGAGGGAGCAGGGCGCTGCTCATCCGCGGCTGGCTTTGTCCTTTAGGTGATTCATGATGTCCTGGACCCACTTGTCATCAGGTTTGCCACAGACCATCCTGCCCACCACTGTGGTGAATCTGCAAAGGGGAATCCCGTAAAGGAGCTGGAGAGGAGAGGAGAGGAGAGGAGAGGAGAGGAGAGGAGAGGAGAGGAGAGGAGAGGAGAGGAGAGGACCACCCGCTCCTTGCCACTGGTGGGGCCCACCAAACCAGACACCTCTGTAGCTGCAGAAGAGCCCCAAGGAAATATGGGGCGGGGGGTTGGCTTAATGTCATTACAAGTGTCTTGCTCTCTGCCGCTTAAGCCACTCCATCCCCAGCCTGCTCGAGCTGGGACTCTGCCCTGCTTGGGTTGCACTCTCTGGAGATGAGGGGGGTGACTGGCAGAAGCTCTTTTGGCTCAGATCTAACAGGGAGTTCCAGAAACTGGCTGCCTGGGATGTTGGATTGGCCTCTGGGATGATTCCGGGCTGTTCTCCTAACACAGGAGAGCCCAGCCCAGTGATCTCCTGTGCCAGGGTGAGGTGGGATGTGTGGTTCCCTGGCGCTGCCACCCTTCAGTGGAGCGGGGCCCCCCAGGATTTGGGCAGAAGATCTACTCACATCACAGCTGGCTGGAGGCAGTGGCTGCCTGTGTGCTCATATGTCAATACACGGCTCAAGGGAAACGCTTTGGAGCTGTACTGCGTGCAGCAGGGACCAGAAAAGTTGACAGAAGCTGGAAGAGAAGTGAAGTTTTCCAATTAAACCACACCAGGAGAAGCACTGGTGGGGAGAAGCTGGGGGAGGTGCTGCTCCCACGGCCACCCGCCCCTCGGGAAGCCGAAGAGGAGCGAGACATGCTTCTCCCCTCCCACAGCAGATGCTTGGAAGGGATTGCTGCCAAGCATCACTAGACCTTTTATGGCAGAAAGAAAGAGGAGAGAGCTCTTCGGAGAGGAGAGCTTGGACTCACCTGGAGAAGAAGAGACCTGGTAGCAGAGGACAGCCACAAAAAGTACAGCAAGGGCAGCTGTGGAGGTCTTCATGTTCCTGTTGGGCGGAGGTAAGCTGTAGGAGTGAGGCCGGACTGCTGCAGAGACCCCCTTGCCGCGACTGATGTGGAATCCCTGGGTTCAGCTCGCTTTATAGAGGGAGACAGCGAGCAAGGGCGGAAGCGTGCCGGAAGTGTTGCTACACGAGGTGACACAATGGAAAAAGTGCTGCTTCAAGGGTGCCGCACAGTCCCGTGGAGGGAAGTACCCGGAGCCCCGATGAGAGGGGTGCCCTGATGTGGCATATTATATAATGAGATGATACCACGGAGTGATAGAGAACAGGATATGAGCTCTCTTTTCCTTTCCCCTGACCAAAGGACCCTGTAGAAAACCTAGAAGTAGCAATTCAGAAGATGAGATAAACCTCTTGTCCAGAAGTCACATGATGGCAATGGATGGAGAATGACCGCGGCTGCCACGCACTCATCTTTCCTGGAATATCTGCAACACGAATTGGGGACAATTCCCTTCTCTCACGGCGACTGGAGCAGTGGGCCAGGCAGCCCTCCCCAGCTGCCCCCCAGCCCTGCAGCCGTGCCCTGCCCTGCTGGCAGCAGTGCCCCAAGGAGATGGGGGTCTTCCCCATGGGAGCCAGAAGGCCACCAGCACATAAGCCTGCGGAGCAGAGGGCAGAGCGTGGTGCCATCCCAGGCCTGGGCTCCTCTCCTGTTCTTGACCCTCTCTTGCGAGTCATTAGAAAACTGTTTCTGTCGCTACGCTGCAGCTTGACAAACACCAGTGACAGCTAAAATAGCACCGTGTCCCCCACAGACAGGAGGATCGGCCATTAATGCTTACAAAGAGCTTTAGAAGCTCATGACAGTGTTGGCACAGCAGAGTTGGCTTGGGTGATTATTTGGTTCCAGCAGTGTAGAATCCACATCGTCCCAACACTGATTTGTCATTGTCCCAGCGGCCACAGCCATGTACAGACGAAATTTGCTGTTTCAGCTCATGTTGTTTGGAACAGGAATTGTGGTCACTGTGCTGGCAGAGAGACTCCCGTTGGAAATGCCACATCCCTACTGAAGGGCTCTGACTTCCACACGAAGGCTTGTGGATGAGCCTCAAGGGAGTGGAGGAACAGCGAGGACTTCACAGTGCTGATGAAGGTGTCTGGGCGCTGGACAAGGGTGGAAAAGACCGACGAGAAGGCTGCTTTTCATGATGGTCCAGTGAAGAAGGGGACCGAGCGCCTCTGTGGAAGGGATGATTACAAAACCAGAAACCACTGCCCAAAGTGGTGGCCTTGTAGGAACCCAGAGGAGGAACTAGAAGGGAAATGAGGAGATTGCTGGACTGGCTGAAGGAGAGCCAATTCCAGGCCTGGGATTCCCACATGCTCCAGGGCATGATGCGCACCACCATCACGTCTCACCAGACCAAACTTTTTGAAAAACGGAGCCAGACAGGTTAGAAAGTGCGGGCTCGGTGGCATTGCAGGATTTGTTTTGCACAGAGCCTTTTGTTTCACTGAAAGACTAAAACTAAGCATGAGTAAAACAGAGGCAAGGTGAGAGCACATGTGGGCGCCTCGCTGCCGGGGAGCCTGTGCAAGTCCAGAGAGCGGCAGCCAGGGAGGGTCCCCCTGCAGAGCCCTGGGACCCACATGCTGCCAGCAGGGCTTTTGGAATGACACCTCCTTAGCAGGGACGGGCATTGCCCACCACGCAGTGGGAAGGCAGCCCCCATTCAGCCCACAGCCCACGGTTCTTCTGCAGCCACTGCAGCTCAGTCCCCAGCTGTGCAGCAGTGAAAACCTTGGCACATCCTTTCACTTCTCTGCATCTCTTTCCCCACTGATGGGATTGCTGCCATCCCAGATCATGCCCAGGGATTAAACTCCCAGCACGAGAGTGAATCAAGACAGCCCGAATCCAGGCTGAGGCTTGACCCGCCTGTGGCAGAGAAGGACTCCTGGTTCCCTGCTCTGAACAGCTGAGGATCTCAGGATTCATCTGGGAGCCTGCCTGCTCTATAACCCTCAATCTTGTGCTCCAGAGCACATGCAGGTGCTAGGATGAAGCCTTGCACCTCCAGGGGCATGAGGCCCCACCACCAATGTCCTGGGCTGGCCTCACTCCCCGCCATGCTGCACAGAGTGGGGCTGGGAAGATGCCAGCCTGCTGCTGGTCCACCCCTGGAGAAGTCAGGGGTTGCTCATCTTGCCTGGGGTACCTGGCTTAACCTAGTAGGGAGCCTCCAGAGCAGCCATCCTGGGGAGCCACCGGGCAGGGGCCAGGCAGGCTTCAGCATTCCCAGTATGAGGCGTCAGCACCAGCAGGGCCAGCCTGGAAGGAAGGTGTGTGCTGAGCTGTGATCCCAAATCCACAGCACCTCTGAGCTCCCTCTGCCTCTCTGTTCCAGCTCTTCCTGCGGCGTGTGTCCATCGTGGTCCCAGGACACCTCCCCCCATCCCCGGCCCAGTTCAGCCATCCTGCACCTCCAGCCTGGCCGTAAGCAACTCCTCTCACCCAGCACCCATGCTTCCCCCACCTCTGGGAGCTCTCGGCACCCTTTTTCCCCAGTTGCTGCTCAGGGAAGCTGGGGAAGGTGTAGGTGAAGCTGGGCTCAGGGTGGGGAGCGGGGCATATGGGCAGGAGCTGCCCGGACCGTGCAGGCCCCCTCGCACGCCCCTGTCCCCGTGGGGCTGGTGGTGCAGGGTGGTCGGACGCTGTGTTGGGTCGAGCTGCATAGCGCTGGGCTTTCTATTGGTATGCAGAAAGAGGTTAACACCCCAATGTTTTGGCTACTGCCGAGCAGTGCTGGCACAGCATCAAGGCTGTGTCTCCAACATTCCCCCCACACACCAGTGGGCTGGGACGGGGCAAGATCCTGGGAGGGGATGTAGCCAAGACACCTGACCCAAACCAATCACAGGGATATTCCATACCATGTGACATTGGCTCAGATATAGAAGCTAAGGGAAAGGAGGAGGAACGGGGGGGGGGCATTCGTCTTTTATGACATTTTGTCTTCCAGAGCAACGGCTCTGCGTACTGAAGCCCTGCTTTCCGGGAAGTGGCTCGGCATCGCCTGCTGATGGGAAGTAGAGAATAAAATCTTGTTTTCCTTTTGCTACCGCACGTGGCCTTTGCTTTTGCTTTTTATTAAACTGCCTTTACCTTGACCCACGAGTTTTCTTTCTTTTCCATCTCATTCTCTCCCCGCCTGTCCTGCTGAAGAGGGAGCAATAGAGTGGCTTGGTGGCACCTGGCATCCAGCCAAGGTCAACCCTCCACAGACATGCTGCCCGAGACAAGAGCCCTGACAGCTTGAGGTGCCGAACACAATGAATGGGCCAAGGCTGACACCCTGCCTGCGGCAACAGGCAGCAGATTGAGGCTGGGGGTGCTGGAAACGGGCTTGGAGACAGAGAAACCACATGGAGAGACAAGGTTGAGGTCAGATTGAGATGAGACAAGATGATCACAAGGCCCTGATGACCTGCTAACCTGGGCTGCCACCACGGTGTATCCCTGCTCCTGACATTTCCACCGGTGCTTTCAGACCCAGCACTTGCACGCATTCCCCATTCTGACCAACCTTAAAGTTCCTGTTACACATCTCCACACAGAGACCAGAATAAAACTGAGAGGAGGAGAAGAGGCTGGGGAATGAGCTGGAGACGTCCTCACTGTTGCAGCTCACACCAACACAGCCCAGCTTGGAGCTGCTTTTAGCTGAATGTTCTGGATGTTCTTGCAATATTCAAATATGGGTTGGATGGAAATGTCAGGATTAATTATGAAAAATCAATATTTTCTATCAGGAATATAAATGTGCCTAGGCTTGTTCAATGAATTCTCTCTCCTTTCAGATACACCAGGCTGTGTTTCCCACTTCCATTCATCGCACAAGGAATTCTTGGAGGTTTTGACACCTCTGTTATTCCCCCTGTTCACTGTTTTCCTCAACTCTGTTCCTTCCTTGAAGGAAGATTTCATATTTCAGTCTTGGCTGCTCCTTCCTGCCAAGACAAATAATGTAAATCTCTAAATATTTTGATTTCTAAAACCTCCTCCATATTATACATCCTCAACAGTAGCTATTTATGGAGTCTGTAAAACCTCTCTGCCTTATGGTGTGTTTCAGCTTTCAATAGAAACCACACGCGGTATCTTTGGATTCATCGCCAGAGCAGATTTGGGATGTGGGAGGCAGCTGGCTCCCCCACCCCGGCCCTTAGCCTGCAGTCATGTCTGGGGATCGCGGCACCCCCGGGAGCGGCCAGGCCACTGATGCAGGAGACTGGTTTGAACTGGGAGCAAATCAGCTGGAAACAGAAAGAGAACAGCTGGGGGAAGGCAGCAATCACAGGGGGGTGAGGTTCCAAGAAAGACAAGCAAGATCTCAGAGGAACTGAAGTTTGCAAAATGATGAGTGACCTAGAACGAGGGACAACGAGTGATTATTCACCGCCTCTGCCAGAGCAAAAGCCACGGGCCACCAGACGGAGCTGGCAAGCGTTGGGTTCAGCATCAATAGAAGGAAGCAGCTCTTCCCAGGAGGAGCTCCATGCTGAGGGACCTGGCGACTGCAAGGAAATTTCCATGTGTCAGAGTCAGGGCTTGCATTTCAAAGCAATAAGCTCAAGAAGATTTGTAAAATGAGAATGGTTGGAGGCTGGGAGCACCCTCAGAGGAGGCACCACAAGTATTTGCCTTTCTCTTCAAAGGGTCCGCTGTGGCCATGTCTGGAGATATTAAGGCTGGGCTAGATGGACCCTTAGTCTGCATCCTCCAGGACCGTTCGTATTTGATCCCCAGGACAACCAGTCCTACAGGACTGTAAGGTCTGTAGAGCAGCTCATCAAAGTGCATTGAAATCCCTGGACTGAAATTTATGCATCAGGATATGCCTCCAGATTAATATTTTTGGTAAATGTCAGCAGTCACCGACAGTTTCTAAGCACACGGCGAGGCAGAAATCTATTGCTGCAGTTTGTGCAATTTTCCCAGACAAATGGGGGGTGCCTAGAAAAGCCCTTGCTTTTGGACCAGGAGCCTGAAGAGCGGGAGGCAGCCAGCTGCCGTGCCAGGATGCGGCCCTCGCAGATATTTGGTGGCACTTCCAAGGACAGGCACAGGCTGCCTTTGCCAAATTACAGCCACGCATTTCTACCTTTGCTTCCCTGAAGACGCCCTCAGCACCGAGCACTGGGTGTTTGCCCAGCAGCTACAGCCCTGCCTGACTGTTTCAGCCATGGCAGCTGAGGTTCGGAGAAACTAAGAGAAAAAGATTTGGGCGTTAGCTTTGAGACACCCAGGACCTGGCATTTCCCAGCACTTGGCCTTATGTGGAACGTTGTACTTGCGTAGTCCGCCTCCTGTTGTCTTCCACGGGAGGTACAAGCGATGCCCGCAAAGTCTGACCATAGGATTTCAGGAACCTAGAAAACAAAGACAACGCTCCAGAGGAGCACTGGTGAATGCAAGGTTATGCCTATATCATACAGGGAAGAGAGGGATGGGCTGGCTCTCCAGATCCACAGCCCACGCCTTCCCACAGCCCCTTCCTCATTCACCAGCAAGCACGAGGTCCTACACACCGCCCTGCGCACCCCAAGTGGGGTGCTGGCTGGATGCTGGGTGCCACTGAAGCTGCTCCATCCGTCCCCTCTTCAGCAGAACAGGGGAGAGAAAAATCTATCGAAAGGCTCATGGGTCGAGCTAAGGACAGGGGGAGATCATTCACCAGTTACCGACATGGGCAAAACAGACTGCACTTGGGGAAATTGGTTTAATTTATTACCAGTCAAATCAGACTAGGAGAGGATAAAAGAAACCCTGAATCTTAAAAACCCTTCCCCCCCCCCCTCAACTTCACTCCCGTATTCTCTCCCTCCTCCCCCAACAGCACAGGGGGACTGGGAATGGGGTTGGGGTCAGTTCATCACACGCTGTCCCTGACACTCCTTCCTCCCCAGGGCAGGACTCCTCACACTCCTCCCTGCTCCAGCCTGGGGTCCCCCCATAGTAGACAGCCCCCCACATGTGGCTCCAGCGTGGGTCCTTCCCACGGGGTGCAGTCCCTCAGGACCAGACAGCTCCAGCGTGGGTCCCTGTGGGGTCACCAGCCCTGCCAGCAAACCTGCTCCAGCCTGGGCTCCTCTCCCCACGGGGCCACAGGCCCTGCCAGGAGCCTGCTCCGGCGCCTGGGGCACCTCCTGCCCTCCTGCTGCACTGACCAGGGCTGCTCCTCTCGCATCCTCTCACTCCTTTCTCGCCAGATGCTGTTCCCCAGCAGGTTTTTTCCTTCTTAAATACACTATCCCAGAGGCGCTACCACCATCACCTTGGCCTTGGCCAGCAGTGGACACAGGGAAAGGTTCCAGCAGCTTCTCACAGAAGCCACCCCTGCAGCCCCCCTGGTACCAAAACTTTGCCCCGCAAACCCAATACACCAAGTCATCCACTGAAAACCTTTTCTCGGTGGTCAGGTTCTAGCAGCCAAAGGCTGTCTCATAGTGCAGAAGCAGAGCAAGCCTGGTACGTCCCATCCTGGGAGAGGCCAACCCGCCCTTCCCACCGCAGCTCCCGCACAGGCAGCCAGCCCGAGGTGCTCGGCCCCGGGTCGCCTGTTGGGCTCAGTGCAAGGCTCTGGCTGGACCTGCTGCCCATGCAGCGGGGAAGCTCTCCAGCAGATGGCAAACACTTCCCACCTCCAGGCCCTGCTCCCGAGCTGGTTTCTCACCCAGGCAGCCACCGCAGCCCACGGTTGGGTTTGGGTCCTCTCTTGCTGGACCTCCAGCTGGAAACCATGCTCAGCCTTGCTTTTGATTTCTTGGACAAGCAGAGGCAGTTGCCAAGGCTTTAGTGCCCAGTGATGTTTTGGGGTTACAGCCCTCCTTGTAAAACCTGGGCAAGTGGGAGACCTTGCCTGGGACAGAGGTGAGAGCCCCACGGACCCTCACACTCCATAGCCAAGTGGCCTCCTCCAAGACCCTCACCCTGTCCCTCTTCAAGCAGCTGCTCTGCCTCAGCCGTTCTCCCTCCCACGCCAGGACTGTCCCCTGCTACAGGGTCACAACAACCCCAGGCAATGCTCCAGGCGTGGGGAAGAGTGGCTGGAAAGCTGCCCATCGGAAAAGGACCTGGGAGTGTTGGTCGACAGGCGGCTGAATGTGAGCCAGCAGTGTGCCCAGGTGGCCAAGAGGGCCAAGGGCATCCTGGCTTGTATCAGGACTGGTGTGGCCAGCAGGAGCAGGGCAGTGACCATGCCCCTGTGCTGGGCACTGGGGAGGCCACCCCTCGATGCTGGGGTCAGGGTTGGGCCCCTCACTCACAGAAGGACCTGGAGGGGCTGGAGCATGTCCAGAGAAGGGCACCGGAGCTGGGGAGGGGTCTGCAGCCCAGGGTGGGGGTTTGCCGGAGAAGAGGAGGCTGAGGGGAGCCCTTACGCCCCTACAACTGCCTGACGGGGGGGGAGCCGGGGGGGGGTCGGGCTCTGCTCCCTGGGAACAGGCGATGGGATGAGCGGAAATGGCGTCAAGTTGTGCCAGGGCAGGTTTGGGTTGGACATTGGGAAAAATTCCTTCCGCGCAAGGGCTGTCAGGCCCTGGAAGGGGCTGCCCAGGGAAGGGGTCGAGTCCCCATCCCTGGGGGGATTTAAAAGCCGGGCAGACAAGGTGCTGAGGGACAGGGTTTAGTGGTGGGATAGCAGGGTTAGGGGAACGCTTGGGCTTGGTGATCTTAAAGGGCTTTTCCAATCCAAACGATTCTGTGGTTCCATGATTCCCTTCGCCACCCACTGCCCCACGCAGCAGCCCAGGGTCTCTTTGACAGCACAAGCAGACAAGGACTCAGCAGGAGCATCTGGTTTGCCTGAAGCTTTAAAAAAAATGGGATCAAAACACACACAGCCAACCAGAGGCTTCTCTGGGTGCACGGTGCTGCCCCAAGCACTCTTTGCTCTCCCAGGGACCCTCCTGCTGGGTCTGGCCCACCACCCCACGCCCAAGACCCTGCCCACTCCCTGCACCAGGTGGGCACTTTGGCTCTTAGGACATTTTTGTCCCAGAGTCTGAGCAACTAGCCCTGTCCCCAGGGCAGGGCTGTATTTGTGGTTGCAGGATTGCATTTGAAGAAGGCTTGCCATGCCACTGCCCTCCCGCCTTCCAGAAGATGTGCCCTCTGGGGATGGCTCATGCATTCGGGTGGGCTCAGGAGGTTTGCCTTGGGGTGTCTAAACAGTCTCCGTTTCAGAGCTCACCTCCGGCGCAGAAAAGCGAGCAGGATCTTTGCAGAGAGCCCTGTGTCCGCTGGCTCCGGCGCAGCCAGCGGGTAACAGAGGACGGACTGTGGTGCATTCTGTGCCTCTCTTTTCTTGCTGAAACAAGGGGGATCTGTGCTCTCCCTGAGCCCGCGCCAGGCCTTGGGAGGGTGAGGAGAGTTGCAGCAGCACCCTGGGATTCTCCTGGCTCTGGCTGGGGAGGAGGGGTAGAAAGGGAGCCCCTAGCTCCCAGCCCCTGGGAAAAGAGCATCCCCCAGCCCCGGTCAGGGCCCACAGCCCCTGCAGTCCCTTCTGGCCCCTCTCCTGCCACCTCTTCCCCTTTGCTTGCAGGTCCTTTGTGTTGAGCCCAAGCTGGGAAGCAATGTCCTGGCAGAGAGGGAGCAGCCCCCTTCAGGGCTGTTACGGGCGGGAGCCTCGGGGCGTGTGAGCAGCAAGGGGAGGCTGCCCTACTGAGCTCTGCAACAGGAGGAAGGGCCAGCTCCGGTCCCCCCTGCCCAGCCTGAGCCAGCACTTGCTGGGTGACACATGCTGCTGAGCACTAGGCTGCCCGAAGAGGAGAGGGGACCCACCAACCTCTCCGTGCCCCAGCAGACACCAGACCCAGGGTCTCCATCCTGCAGAAGACACTTGGGTGCAGACAACCTGGGTAGCTACTGAAAGCAAGGAAGGTGACTGTGGCCCATAGCCCAAGCCATCTACCAAGGTCTTCTGTCCCAGGAATGTGAAAGCAGCTGTACTGGGGCGGGTGGCACAGGGGAAGCCACCTTCTGTCCCCACAGAGGCCAGACACCCCTGGACAGGCTCTCCCCTTTGCCTCCAGGCTGCAGTCCAGCCTCTTGGACAGGAGCAAGAGGAGCACAGAGCAACCGAGCAGATTAAACCCAGCCATGGCGTCCCAAAAGGACCTGCTGAGTGAGAGGAGTGGTGCCCAGCCCACCTTTTCCCTACCCTGCACACTGGCCCTTCTCCAGCATCTCCCCAGGGAGCCTGAGGCAGAGAGGACCCTGCACAGGAGCAGCTCTGTGCCTTCCCCACTGCCAGAGCATCTCTCAAGCTGCCTAAAAGCAAGGCACCCTCTCCCACCAGAAAGCAGCCCCCCAAATCCCTGCAGAGCTGCCTAAAAAGGAAGCACATGGTCCCACCAGAAGGGAGCCCCCCGCAAATCCCTGTGGAGCAGCCAAGCCTGTGCCAGAGCCCCAAAGCACAACCCAGCAGAGCCACTGGGTGGACTGGGCCAGCCCAGGGTGGTCTGACCAGCTGCCCCTGGGCTGGATTCCGGCTCCATCCCGTCACAGCCCCTGTCTTGGGGGAGGCAGGAACAGCCAGTAAAAACAGCCGGTGCTGGCCCACATCCAGCCACCTTCCTCTGCTCCTGCCCGGGCAGGAGCCTCCCAGTTGTCCAGCCCAGGTCCCAGAATGGTCACTCACCCGGCCACAACAAAGATTGCTCTGCTCTTCAGAAAGAGGGAGGCAGTAACACAAACCTCATGGCCCCTCGCCTCGGGGCTGAGGTCCAGCCCTCCCCAGTCCAGGCCTGCACGCTGGAGAGGCCGTGCAGGAGCAGGATGCCAGGCAGAGTGGTGGCAGAAGTAGGCAGATCGCAAGGCCCTTGCTGTCCTTTGTTGGGTGCTCTCCTCTGTTCGTTCTTTCCTTCATCTCTATTCGGCAATGACTTCATTTCTTCAATTATTAATCACCTTGCTGCAATAGTGGCTGAATTAAATCCATTAAACCTCTGCTGGGACCAGCCCCAAGGAAGGAGGCATATTTCCAGAAAGTGCATTAGGGAGAAGGCAGACGGGGAGCCGGGACAAGCCGGCGTGGGAGGAGGTGGCCTTCCCGCACAGCACAGGCCATTTCCCATCAGCTGTGAATCCGATATCCACGGCACAGAGACGGGTAAGCTCTATCGTGCAAACAGTCTGCTCACGCATCCCGCTGGGCAGCTACAGGAGAGAGCTTGTGTGGCAATTGTTTCAGCTGAAAAATGACCCATAGAAGTGAGTTATGCAGGGAGAATTCATTGCACAAGAGCTCCTGACAACCCATATCCTAAGCGGCTCTTCCCAGATTGCCCCATCACCCCAACAGTGGCAGGCAGGGTGGTTTTGCACAGCTACCCCCCACCTGAAGCAAGGACACTGATTTTGTGTGACCTGCTTTCAAGGATTCGGGAACCCAGCTGCACGACCGCAGCACAGCCCCCTTCACAATCAACTGGGGATTAACTGGGGAGAAGCCTTACAGAGTTTCAGCCTCTTCGCAAAAACACCAATTTGTCTGAATTTTGCAGAAACCTTCAAGTTCTGGCAAAGGTCCCAGGGGGAAATTCACCTCCAGAGTGGGATGGGATTTCTGGTCAAAACCACAGGGACCAGGCACAGCCCAGCCATTTGCCGGGCAGAGAGGGGCAAAGATCAGGCCCCAGCACAAGCCGCTGGCAAGTGAAGGGCCCAGACCCACCAGCCTGGATCAGGTAATGCAAAAGAGCATCTCAGCCATCGATCCGCCTGCTGGTCAGGGGAAGTGAAAAAAACCAACCCACTCTTCCTGCTTCTCTCTCCTTGTTTTTCAGACACCTGTGATCATTTTCTTTTGCCCCTCTGCCACCGCTGCCCAAGAAATGACCCATTCCCCTTGCTCCGCTCTGCCAGCGCACGCCTGCCCAGAGCTCCCCACCCACAGCACGGGTGCCATAGGGGGCAAACTCCCCCAGAACCTTCCTGCAGGCTGGGTCGCCCCTCCACACTGATGCCCCGCTTGCCTTCTCCCCACCTCCCCCAGCCTCAAGCAGGAGGGTGAAGCCCTGAACCCATCCCGCACTGAGCGAAGCCCAGCAGACGCTGCTCAGCGGGACACCGGGAGCGCAGCTCAGCCCAGCGCCCAGCACCCTGCGCTCCGCGGGGCCAACCCACGGGCTGGCCCGAGCCCGGGGCCGGGGCCGAGGCCGAGGTGGGCAGGGAGAGGCCCAGCAGAGCCGCAGGCCGAGACCTCCCCGCAGCCCCCCGGGAGCCGGCAGGGCCACACGCCCCCGCCCGGCCCGGCCCGGCGCCGGGGGTGTCGCTTCGCCCCGGGGCTGGGCCGGGCACCGCCCAGCCCTTCCCGGGCCCCGGCGGCCCGAACCCGGCCAGCCGCCGCCCCAGCCCCACCCCCCGGGGGGGGGTTGGGGAGGCGCGGAGCCAATCGTCACAGGGCGACGGCACGGAGGCGTGACCGCACGGCCGAGGTGGGCGGTGCTAAAGGGGCGGGCCCCAAAAGCTGGAGAGAGGGCGGGACTCTCGGGGAGGGGCGGGAGCTGGTGTTGAGTGGCGTCCAGCCCGACCAGTGAGCTTGGAGGCAGTCACGTGGGCTGGCCGCCTGAGCGGGCTCGAGGCCGGCCTTCCCGGGGGCTACTCCTGAGTGGCAGCGGAAGCGGCCAATGAAAGTGAAGGGGCGGGATTGCAGGCGGAGCCTGGAGTGGGGGCCGGGGCGGGGGCGGGCCAATGGCGCGGGGCCCGGCCAGCGGCGGCGCCGGAGCGGAGGGGTGGCGAGGGCGCGGCGCGGCGGGGCCGTCCAGGTTGCTGGGGGGGGGGGTTTGGAGGGGCGGGGTCTTTCCAGGTGAGTTGCGGGGGGCGGGGCTGTGGTGTGCACGGGGGGGGGCTTGGGGGGGGCAGGGCTTGTCAAGGGGCGGGGCCATCCCAGGTGAGCTGGCAGGGCTGCAGTGGGCGGGGCTGCTCCAGGTGGTGATTGCATGAGTGGGCGTGGCCGTGGTGGGTGGGCGGGGCCAGCCCTGCCCCACCCCGCCCGGGGGCTGCCATGGTGGCGGGTGCTGGGGTCTGTGCCCCCAGGGCTCCGCTGGGACCGGCCTGGGCCCCTGGGCAGTGGCTGAGCCCTTCCTGGCAGGCAGCGCGCCTGGGGGCGGTGAGGTGTGGTGGCACCCGGGCGGCTGGGCCCGGCACTGGGCTGCCCTGCCCCGGCCCCTCCCGCCTGTGCCCAGCTGGGACCGGGGGTCACCTCAGGCCTTGGCACAAAGCGGGGTGCGCTTTGCTTCATGGTTGGCCTGCGTTGCTGGTGGGGTTCAGCCTCCGAGCCCAGACAGATACAGGCATCGTGCCCAGGCCCATGTCATCCCCGCCTTGGGCTCCATCTCACATCGTCTCCCCAGGGGCACCCTCGGGACGCAACAGCCTCTGCCCCTGGCAGCTGGCAGGGACATGGGGCAGCTGCGTGGCCAGCAGGGTCAGTCACCCTGGGGGGTGTCACCCCCAGAGACCTCCAGTGCCGCTGGGGGACACCTGGCACAGGCAGGGCACGAGACAGGGACTGCCCCGTGGTGGCTCCTGGGGAGAGGCACCAACGTTGGAAAGTGGCCGTCGATTGCTCCCCAGCAGCATCCAGAGTGTCTGGATGGGTATGGGGCCTGTCTGCCCCTCACCCCTGTTGGAACTGACAGCCCGACACCCTGTGCCAAGGGGGAGGTGGCAGCAGAACTGGGAGGGAGGCAGCAGGGGTGCTTTGGGGTAAAAAGCGAGCAACTTAGGGAAAGGGCATGCTTGGAAGCAGCTGGGGAGACACCCGGAGAAGGTGAAGAGTAATGGACAGCAGCAGGAGGAGCTGGGGACAGCTCGCCCCTGCTCGGTGCCCAGGGGTGGGAAGGGAAGACGTAGCGGTGCTGCGGGCGGGGGAATGAAAACAAAGACCAAGGATCAGCTCTGAGGGGTTTTTTTTGCAGAAGGAGGAACATCAGGATATAAGGTTGGATGTGAGGTTATGCACTGGCAGTCGCCTTACCTTCCTTGCTCAAGTTACCTCCAAAATCAATTATTTATAACACTCGAGGTGGAACTGGAACTGGTTTGTGCATGCAATTGCCTGCCTGGTCCCATGTGTCAGCAAGTGACCCCGTGGGATCCCCAAAGCTCCCACATGCTCCCCGAGAGCCACTGCTCCCCCGAGAGGGGCAGACCTGGAGAGGGCAGTGGGCTCGGCTGGAGGAGCACCACGCACAGCACCACGAGCCCTCGCACCGCCTGCCACAGCCGTGCCCACTGGATCAACACTGCCCGCTGTGGTCAACAGAGTTAAATCCAGTTGGCGGCTGGTCACAAGCAGTGTCCCCCAGGGCTCAGTTCTAGGGCCAGTCTTGTTTAACATCTTCATCAATGACTTGGACGTGAGGATCGAGGGCACCCTCAGCCAGTTTGCAGATGACGCCGAGCTGGGTGGGAGTGTGGATCTGCTGGGGGGGAGGAGGGCTCTGCAGAGGGACCTGGCCAGGCTGGATCCATGGGCACAGGCCAATGGTGTCAGGTTCAACAAGGCCAAGGGCTGGTTACTGCACTGGGGTCACAACAATCCCACGCAACGCTCCTGGCATGGGGAAGAGTGGCTGGAAAGCTGCCCGGCAGAAAAGGACCTGGGGGTGTTGGTTGACAGGCGGCTGAATGTGAGCCAGCAGTGTGCCCAGGTGGCCAGGAGGGCCAAGGGCATCCTGGCTTGTATCAGGACTGGTGTGGCCAGCAGGAGCAGGGCAGTGACCATGCCCCTGTGCTGGGCACTGGGGAGGCCGCCCCTCGATGCTGGGGTCAGGGTTGGGCCCCTCACTCACAGAAGGACCTGGAGGGGCTGGAGCGTGTCCAGAGAAGGGCACCGGAGCTGGGGAGGGGTCTGGCCCAAGGGGGGGTTCGCCTGGAGAGGGGTGGGGGAGCCCTTATCGCTCCCTACAACTGCCTGACAGGAGGGGGGAGCCAGGGGGGGGGTCGGGCTCTGCTCCCTGGGAACAGGCGATGGGATGAGCGGAAATGGCGTCAAGTTGTGCCAGGGCAGGTTTGGGTTGGACATTGGGAAAAATTCCTTCCGCGCAAGGGCTGTCAGGCCCTGGAAGGGGCTGCCCAGGGAAGGGGTCGAGTCCCCATCCCTGGGGGGATTTAAAAGCCGGGCAGATGTGGTGCTGAGGGACAGGTTTCAGTGGTGGGATGGCAGGGTTAGGGTAGCAGTTGGGCTTCGTGATCTTAAAGGGCTTTTCCAATCCAAACAATTCTGTGATTCTATTTAATCGTCCCTGTCTGATGTGCAGGCAAACGATGCAGCGTGTGTTTTTAGGAGCTTGGTCCCTGCCTGGCTTTTCATTCTTCTGGGTGTTCAGCTCTATGCAATTTCCTTTCTTACTCTTTTTTTTTTTTTCCCCTTCTTTTTTTTTGCATAATTTTCTCTTTCTCTGCAGTTTAGGGAACTTGCCAGGCACCCCTCAGATCTTCCACACGTTGCTCATCCACAGTTTTTGTCAAACTTCTTCTTTCTGAGTTTTTTTATAGAAACGTTGTGGGTTTGGGGGGGTTTTGGGTGGTTTTGTTTGAAAGTGACTTTTCTTAAGAAAAGTTTAATCTGTTAAATGGCCTTTAAAATGAAGATTTTACCTGTGCTTCTGCTTGTTCTCTCCTCGCCTCCAAACCTGCCTGTCTTGTGACAGCAGCACTCTCACCAGAGCAACAAGTCTGGGCTAAAAGAGCCCAAACCGGCAGAAAATGTGCCAAAATGGGCCTTTGGTGAGCCTCAATACCACCTGCTTGGGTTTGGCACCACCCGACTTCTGTGGTTTGAGGCTCAGCTTGGAGAAACAAGAGTGCCCTGTGAATCTCTGGTGGTGGTGGGACACTGGTGGTGGTGGGACACTCTGATGATGGGAAGGTCTGGTGGTGGGACATTCTGGTGGTTGGACACTCTCATGGTTGGATGCTCTTATGGTGGTGGGAAACTGTTGGTGAGATGCTTTTTTGGTGGTCATCATGTTGCACGACGGCTCTGCCCTGACAACATCTGTGGATTGGCTTAGGGACAAATGGCAATAAATTTTCCGGTGGCCTCTTTTCTTCTCCCACGGTTGGTCAAGTGTCTCAACTTTCCTGGTGATGCAAATGTGAGAAACCTGAGGATGTGCTGACATACGCTGTCCCTGCCGTTGTGCTGCTGCATGTGTTCTTGCTGCCTGCTGGGCGAGAGCTGGTCAGCGAGAACTGCAGCGATCCAGCCATTGGGTTTGGACACGCGCCCAAGGGCTCCCCTTTTCTTTTGCCATCAGTGCTGATGGTTTTCATGGGAAGTTGAGCAACAGGGACGCCAAATCCTGCAGTTCTGCTGTCCTGCAGATGCACAGCCGCACAGGGTGCATCACTGCCATGGAGGGGATGAGTGGTGCAAGGGCTGTCTCCCTTCTGCTGGTGTTTCACTTGCTGTGATTGACTGCTGCTCATTGCTTTATCCTCAGTAGAATAAATCTTTGGACAGAGCAGAGGTCACCAAGGGAGGAGAAAAACCACCAAAAGTGAAAATTCTGCCATACGTTGAGATTAAGTGTTTGTATTTCACGTGGAATCCAAGTCTGACGTTTGCATCCCCCCCAAGTTCTCCTGGTTGTGTTGAGGAGCTTGTCCTGGTGTCGGAGCTCTGTGGGGAAGGTCTGAAGACCTCCTCATTTAGGCTGGTGCACTGGGGTCTTCCCTCCTCCAGTCTCGCTCCCCTTCTCTTTGCCACAGTCATCCACAGCAGATATCCTTGTGCCATGATGGTGCCAAGGTGCAAATTTCATTCAATTTGGCTTGTTTGGCCAAGACCAGATGTTCAGCGGCTGGATGAGCCAAGGTCTTGAGGGTGAAAACGAAGTCAGAAGGACACAGGACTTCTGGGGGGCACTGAGGATGCGCACCGGGGTGAAATGCCAGGCTGTGCTGCTGCTTCCCTCGTGTTTCGGACTGCCACGGGGAATTTCCCTTCATTCCCAGCAGGGACGTGGCCAGCGGGGCCCAGCGCCACTCGGCATCAGTGCAGGCAGAACCACAGACTCACAGAGGCAGTGCGTGGCATCCCCAAGCACCAGCTGGCCCCGGGCAAGCTGGAGGTGTGCGAAGGTCTCCTTCCTGACTCAGCAAGATTCTGCTCAACTGCTCCCACACCAGCCCCTTCCTCCTTTCGGGAAACCAAACACTGGAGAGGGGCAAATGTGCTCCAAAAGCGAAGGCAGGGGAAGTGTCCTTGAAGTCCCAGCAGGACATGTGCTGAACTCCTGCCCACGGGGCTTCTGGGCGGAAGGAAAGTGGAATGTTGTGATCGCGTGTTGGTTTCTGGGCTGCAAAGACAACGTCACCCTCCTGTATTTCCCCCTGTCCTCAGTACTGCTCCAATGCCCTGGCCCTGCTTTGCCACGAGCCATCGTGCCCCGCGCTGCTGCAGGCTGCCCAGTCCACAGGCAGTTCTGGGTCCCAGTGACAAGGACGTCCCCGCAGCGCTGGTGGAGGGGGACGGCAGTTTCGTGCTTGTCGCCCAGAGCTCCTGTCTGCTGGGGCTTTGTGCCAGGAAGCATGGTGCTGCCTGGCACCAGGGGTACGTGCCTGTCAGGGTCCCTGTCCACTGTGGACAGTCCCAGGGATGATCCATCCTGATGGTGGTGAGTGTTGGGAGGATACACCGCTTGTTTAAAATTCATCCAGAAAATCTAAAAACCCTGCACTTTATCTTCTTTGACTGCAGGTTTTTTTCTGAGAAAGTCACCGAGTAGCAAAGAGAAATGTGGACCACTTGGGTTGCCCACAGCCACCACCTTCCCTTGCACGGTGTCACGCTGGGTCCTTAGGACTGTGTGCTGCTGCTGGACCAGCAATAAAAGCAATTTATGACTCAAAAATTACTCTGGGAAGACGTATTTGCAGCAGAAGGTGATGATGACCTGTCTGCATCGCTGCCTCTATCCTAAGAGGTCCCTGACATGGTGCACAGCAGGGTCAAACCCCGCAGCCTGGGGCTTCCCAGTGGGGTGGTGCAGCACCTGGACGCAGCTGATGCCACGTCTCCTCAAGTTTCTAAGGTCCCAAGCACCCATGAGCCATCCCACCACCGTTTGGCAGGGGCTGGAAAGCTGCTCCCTTTTCCTGCTCTGCTGCTGGAGGAGCCCTCTCAGAACCCAGGTGTGTAGAGACCGTGCAGAAGGAGAAAACGGATACGGCAGAAAGTGATGGCCGATGAAATGGGCTTTTTTTTTTTGCCCTCCCCCGGTGCTGGTTAGCAAATCCTTCTGATGTGGGAACCAAAATTTTTCACAGCCAAACGCAGGTTGAAAGCAGCTTTGTGCCCACCCTGGTCCCTGTGATGGGTCGTGCCACCTTCAGGCACCGTTGCAGCCTGACCACTGCTGTTAATGCAATTAATTCCTTACCCACATCATTTAAAGAATGGGGAATATGGCACCGTATCTCCCGTCCACAGCAGCCCCATTGGAGTTAGACCAGGCTCGCAGTCGCAGAGGAAATACCATTTTACTACTGAAAAAAACAATTTTTGTGGTTCGGATGCTGCAGCTGCCAGCAGCTTTGCCAAGAACTTCAGCTCTTACACAGGAAACGAGGCTCCTTTCAAAGCGCCCCAGCGATATATATAGCCTCTCCGAACAGATATTTAAAGAAACATATTGACACTGGCAAGAACAGGAAAAAATAGCTCTCGACTGCGGGGAGCAAGGGCTGAAGGCAGCTGAGCCCATCCTGGGGGAGTAGGTGATCCAGGGGATTAATTCATGGCTCTTTTATCACCGGGAAACTGAGCTCGTGTGCTTTGTGCTGCCTGAACCCCCCGTGCTTTCGGGCTCCTGTCTTTTAATCGGAATTAGAGGTGCTTGGGATTGAATACGGCTTCACCAGTGAACAAATGAGTCACCTCGCCTCTCTGCAGCGAGTCCTTCTCAGGAACTAATTTCCATCCCCAGGGAAAGAAAATAGTTTGTCTTTTCCCAGACTGGGGGCTGCTTTTCTCTTCAGCGCAATATGGGGTGGAGGGGTTGGGGGTTTTTTATATATATGTACGCAGGAATAACTGATTTTTTTTTAATGTGGTGATTGGGCTCCAAAAGCGGCCAAGGCTCAGGAGGGTAAATTGGTTTGGTGCTGAACGCAGGGGACATCTGCCACCGTGGCCAGGGGGCTGCTGCAGGCAGGGATGTGATGGGTTTGGACCACCAAGGACCAGGAGGGACCTTGCTGCAAATCACGCCGGCGGCTGAGCGGGAAGGCAGGGATGCCAAGGGCTGGGGGACGTTGCTGCCCCCAAACCCCTTTGCCTTCACACAGCACGTGCTGCCCTGATGCCTACAGGAGGCTCCTTAATATCTGATCTCTAAACTACGGATCGGCCGGAACGATGGGAGCTGGGCTGGTTGCAACTGAGCAGCTCTGCAGTTAGGAGGGGCTCCCCACCGAGCGTGTCCTGCTCTTCCCTGTTTAACTCCATCTTCCTGCGGAGCTGGGGAGGAGCAGCCAGCCAGGTGGGCTGTTTTTAACAAATTCCCCATCAGAGGACTCCAGGTGGTGGTGGTCCCCCCTGCTGGCACTGGCAGAGACCCTTGAGCCCAGGGAAAATGGTGGGGAAGGGGAGGTGGGAAGTGGGCATCTGTCATGAGGAGGGGGTGGCTCATCCCAGCTTTGCTCTTCCAGGGGAAAAAAAAACCTCTGGAGAGACCAAGCTGAAGGGGCTGAAGCTGCAGGGGCGACAATTTTGGTTGAAGATTGAGAAACCGAGGGTAGGGAGAAGGCGCCCGTTGCAGCTCCCAGCGCATCATCCCGTGGGTGCAACATGGGAGCAGGCTGAGCATCGCCTGTTCCAGCACCATCCGACATGCAGGCACTGAGGTGTGAGCCCCGGCACCCAAATGCCGTGCCCATGGCTCATCCCATCGCCCTCCTCCGGCTGCATAACTCATTCGCTCTTCTGGCTGGTGGGCTGAAATGACTGCCCCAGCCTCTGCACAGATCCCAAGCTCAACAGGCGCCCTGGCCCTCGCACGTGTGTATTTCAGAGCCCGAAAACGGGATAACTCAAAGCAAGCAGGAACAGGGGCTGTGCTTACAGCCAGGGGTCACCATGTCTTTGCAGGCTTGTTCTTGTGCAAACCTGACACTTTAATTTTAAAAAAGTTCTTTTCTATTAAAAAAAATCTTTTTTAAATTAAGAATATTGATAATTAGGATTAAAAAAACATACTCAGCACACAGCGGTGCTGGGGGGGTGGCAAGGGCTGCCCTGGGAACACCCCAGTGCAGGCAGAGGAGGGGGCTTTGCGGGCAGCCCCGTGGCTGGGTGTAGGGCACGAAGAATCAACTTAAAACCCCCTTGTCCCAAAGCAATTCGGTCCCTCCCCCCCCTGGGGCTGACCTGTGGCAGCAGGGACACGGGTCTGGCAGCTGGGGGGTCATGCAGCAGCACAAGAGCTGGAGGAAGGGCCGGATCCAGGCCCTAATCTCTGCCATCAGCTTTGCTGATTTATTTTGCACTGTCACCAAACAAGAAAACTTCCTGGGGACAGGCTGTGCCCCGGGTGGCAGCAGAGCCAGCAGCGCAGCCGGTGTTTTAGCCCAGACGCACAAGTCTCAGCCCACGACTGCACTAATTATACACTGTGTGCTGTTCCGGGCTAATCACAGTGGAAGGTAAATGAGCCCTGGTCTACATGCAAAAGGTGAAGTTACTTGCTCAAAGGCATGTGCAGACCTTTAAATTTTATCATGGGCTCACAGAGCGGTCTGGGCTCGAAGGAGCCTTCAAAGCTGCTCCAGTCCAGCCCCCCCACCAGGGGCAGGGACATCTACCCCGGGATCCGGTTGCTTAAAGCCCCATCCAAGCTGGGCTTGAACCTTCCCCGAGCTGGGGCATCCCCAGCTGCTGGGGGCAGCCTGTGCCAGTGCCTCAGCACCCTCAGGGTACAACATTTCCTCCTGGTGTCCAGCCCAAGCCCACCCTCGCTCAGACTAAAACTGTGTCTTAGCACACGGAGCTTCCTTTTGTAATTGCCACATTTCAGTCCCTTCTTTGGTGGGACTTTTCAGCAGCTTGACAAGATTCACGCTGATGGAGAGCACGTGGTGTAGGTTGACTGTGGTCACGGTTGGTGTTGTACCAACAAGGACGGGCTTAGCCTTGCGGCTGCTGTAGGGTATGGTCCTGGCCACGGCTTCCAACAACATTTTCAGTCTAGCACAGAGATGCTCCCAGATGGGCCCAGTCCCCACCGCAGTCTTTGAGGTGGGTCAGTCCATCAGCTGTGTCCTGGAGCCTGTGCCGTCTCTTGCTGATCCCTTCTTGCCCAGCTTTTAGCCGGCCGTGCCGGTTTGGTGCTCATACAAGCAGACACCATTGCAAAAACCATCAGTGTGGTGGCTGTGAAAGCTGTGTTCCTGAGAAACCAGGGAGTTCCAGAGCTCATTCAGCTTCATGCAGCTCATAGAGAGGTTACCAAGCTTTCTTTATGGCTTAGTCATGAAAGTTGGGTTGTGAGGTTGACTTGAGTTACCCAGATCTGCCATGCTTTGAATCTCGAGGCAGAGGAGACTGTTTCTTGGCTGTTGAGCAAACTAACAAAACTCTGCTAGGCACACTTGCAGGTCAGATTGCTGAAGCTGTGGTTACTTTATTCCAGGACTTTGATAACGTTACATGCCATTTTCACCTAGCCTGGCTGGAAGCCAGCTTGATGCGATTGCAATAAATCCCAGTTTAACAGCATCATCTTGTGTCCTCCCTGTGTGGGTTTTTCGTCCTCCTGCCCCAAATGGTCCCTCAGAGGTTGCTGGCATCCAGGTTCTGATCCTTGGTGTCTCCTGTGGTCTGGCATTCACTGCCTGTTTTTCTACCAAGTGACCCAAGTCCTGCATGGGACGGCGCAGACCCTCGGCCGGCACCACGGTGCTGCCGGAACTGGGCTGGCAGCCGAGGCGCTGCCACCAAGGAGGGTGCGTTAAATATTTACCATGCAGAAAAGAGGCAAGTTGCAGAAAACAAAGGGACCCTTTGGGAGAAGAGGCTCCTCTCACCAGGGCTGGGCTGGAGACGTGCTATTTATTAGGGGGGTTGTCTCTTTTATTCCATGCGAGCAGCTCGGCACTCTCTAGAGAGTGTGTGGCATCACTTTTTATTTTATTTAGCAGATGCTGGCTGGAAGATAGAGTTCTCCAGTCATTGTGTTCCCATGGAAGTGAACAAGAATACAGGGTTTCGTAAGTGCAAATGGGGTTGCAAGGTGCTTGTGCCAGGACATAAGGGACACCCAGGAATTGCCCCTCCTCCTGAGAGCCCAGAAGAGGGGTGATGGCATGAGTGCTGAGGCCTCAGTGGTGGACCTCACTGACCCGATGCGTGTCCCAAGATTATGGTTCCCACCGAGCAGTGCTCCCCTGGGACTGGGCATCTGGGCATGGGAAGGCTCTGGGTATGGCTGCAAAGAGAAATCTGCATCTTCTGCACAAGCGAGATGTGGCCCTCAGGTCCCCAACCTGCCGCTGGTCACTGTTCACCCAGGTGTGGACTAAGTGCAACCTCTGCAATCCACTGAATCAAGTGCTGATCTGCACTCCTGCATCTCAGCGGGCTTGGCAGCAGGTCCCACCGGTGTTGGCCCTCACTCTTGCTGGTCCATGGGCATCATGGTTGTCCCTTTCCACCTGAGCACACCAAAAGTGCTGTCTTCAGGTGGCTCCTTGTGGGTTACAACCCTCAGAGCTGCTCACCACACAAATCCTACGCCACCAATCAGTGGTGTGTGAAGATTTTCCAAGGTCTTAAGGCAATGCTGAAGTGGAGGCAGCAGAAGACTTTGACTTCTTCTGTGTTGAAGAAGTCCATGTAGACTAGGAATGGCTCCACCAGAAGAGACGATGATTTCTGCATTGAATAAGTCAATGAAGTCATTGAAGAAGTCATCTCTTGGTGGAGCCGTTCCCAGTCCGTGACCTGGTGGAGACCTTGGGTTTTCCCAGACAGAAAGGTTTTGTGCACTTCCCAGATGGGAATGAAATGTTCCGACAGAGTCCACGAGGTTTGACTGCTTTTGCAGAGGTAAATACTTGGCTGGAGAGGGCAAAGGTAGGCATTGCTGAATTTTATGGCCTCATGCTGCTACCTGGAACTTGCACGGCCCATACTGTGCTGCTGGGATGTGTGGAGCGGGCGTCAGGCAAGGTCTTTAACCCCTTTAGCAGCCCGCATTTTGGTATGCTCATCCCAGGAAAGGCTTTGTGCCCCAGCTCTCCTCACTGTGGGACCTGCCTCAGATGTCCATGTCCCAAGCACAGAGCATCGCGTTGCTCTGGTGACCCAGGCTTACGTCAGGGTGATGGGTGGGGGGGTCACACGCAGCACGGCATAGGGCTGGACCTTCCCTGCTCCTCCTTGCGCAGGAGGGGTGAGAGGCAGTGGGATGACTTGGGACACAACACGGCCAACATTTCGGTGGGTGGGATCCGGCCTGGAGCTTCTGCCATGCCCCATAGCCCTCCCTCCTCGTGGGTGCCTCAGAAGGTGACATTAGCTGAAGAGTTGGGTTGAGCAAGGCCAACTCCTGGCTTTGCTGCTCTTCTGCTGAGATGCTCTTAGCCTCTGCGGGAGGACACGCTCCCCTCTTGTTTGTCTTCCCGGCTATTGCTGTCCTGCTCCAGCTCTTTTTATAGCTCAGAAAGAAGTGCTGTGAGTTTCTGAGTCGTCTGGGAGGCCGAGCACATAGGGAGGAGTCGCAGCTAGAAATAGGGCTGCTCTCTGCTTCTGCATTCCAGTTTTATTATTTTTTCAGCCGAGATATCCAAGTTTGAAGAGTCCCACTGCTGCAAGCGCTGAGCTGGGAACCATGTCCTGCATTTTTTCCACTCGGACTCGGTCTTCTTTCTTCTTTGCCTTATTCCCAGTGCCCTCACACCAGCCCTTGAGCCTCTGCGAGATGGCTTCCCCAGGGAATGAGGTCTCTCACCCCTGCCTGTACTTTCCATAACCTGCAGATTTTTTGCCTCGGCGCAGCTGGTTTGGCAGGAAAGCTCCCTGTGCACCGGCGGCGGACAAAGCTGCAGGAACTGATGATGCCTGGGGGGTGGATAAGTGATCAGGTATTTGCTAAAGCTGCTGGGCAGTGAGCAAAGAGCTCAGACAGAACATTCTGCTGTTTCTACCCCGGGGTAGGGAAGCAAAGCTTCGTTTGCTGCACGGCCACAAATACGTGGGAGCAAAAAGGAGAGGGATCAGTTCAACAAAACCTGTGGATTTCAGCCCCTTAAAATGAGCTGGGATTTTGGCTGTGGTGCCAAGCCAGGGCAGGGCAAAGCTCCCCTGGGCATCCCAGCGGGGCTGATCCTCGCTCCCACAGGAGAGGGGTATAATTACCTGTATCACCGCCAGACTTCTCCAATGGTCCCTTAATAGGTGGATACCACTTTGGGGCACACCATGGCTGCAATCTCCTCCTCTGAGAGTTTTTATCATGCAGGAACTGTTTGGGGTCCCTGCTGGCCTCCTCGGCCCCGTGTGTGCCCAAGCACCATCCAGGCAGCGGGGCTGCCTCAGCTGGGAGGGGCTGACACGGTGCCAGTGCCCGTTGGGAATGGGACTTCGATGGGAAAAATTCATCTGAGGTCAAATCTGCACCAATTCTTTCTTCTAATCAGCCATCACATGGAAATGGCAATTAGCCAGGCTGTGTCTGTCACATTGTTTATCATTTTAACCCTTTTCCCTCCCTTTCTGCCACATTCACTTGCTCCAGGAGCAATTACTCTTCAGTTATCCAGCTTCTCTTCCCATCAGCAGGGAAAAGGGATTTTGCACATCGGGGAAATGCTGAGAACTGCTGATCCCTATTGGAGGTGGGGGCTGCCAGCTCTTTTCTTCTGGTGATAAGCAAATTCGGGCTATCTGAGCCCTGCACCTCCAAGGGACTGCTCCTTTCCAGCCTGCGAAGAGAAGCAGCGAGTTTGAAATAACCAGCGGTGAAATAACCAGCAAGCAGCACGCGTGGCCGTGGCAGAGCTTATTCTTATCCTAGGTGCTTCCAGCTTTTCCAGCCCTGCGGGGTAAGAAGCACCAGCTCCTCCCACAGGGCTGCAGCACCGCAGCAGTGATGCCGGGGCGGCCCTGGCAGCCTGGTTGCTCCCGTATGGGACCGTCTGCTTCTCACCTGCATTTTTCTCCTGCTCCTGGTATTCAGCTGCAATATGCTCTTCTCCCATCCTGCAAATTCCCACCAATTCTTGCCATGCGGGTTTCGGCTTCTCTGTGCCTTGAGCACTTGGGTACGGCATGGGGCACTGGCCACGGCAGCAGGGCTGAGTTTAGGGCTCTTTGTGTTGTTTCTGATAATATCAGCCAGTACATTTCTAGCACAATCTTATTTATTTATCCAAAAATGTTACAAAAAGCACCTCCCGATTCCCAGAATGCCACAGGGTCACGGGGGTTTTCTCCCCAGGAGCACTGGGTGTGGCTGCTGCCATCCTGGGGCTGGTGCCTCACTCCACCACCCACCCGCCTCTGCCCAGGCGAGTCTGATCCCTGCGGCTTCTGTGTCTGAGGGTCCGGCTGCCCCCCGAGCCCCTGTCCCTGCCAGCCACCTTCCAGCAGAGCTTCTCCCTTGCAGCAGGGAGCGCTGGGGGAGGTGAGGACCTGGGTCCCCTGGGCTGGGCTGGGCTGGCCTGGCAGCGTCTGACGACTGCTGAATTGCTGAGAGGGCATGGACGTGGCCGTGTTGAGTGGGATGTTTGGTTTTAAGTGCTTGGAAAACTTCAGGACTTCACTGCGCCGGCTGGACCTCTCATTGCCATCGTGGGGAGCATGGGATGGAGGGGCTGTGCGGGGCTCATTTGCGGGCCTGAGTGCTGTATCGGGCGGGGGGGGTGACTGATGGTTTGGGGAGAGGTGCTGCTTGCCCTTCACTTCCAGCTCAGCTGTGGATACATAGCCAGGAGCACACGCTCTGCCTCTTGGAGCGGATCCCTCACTGTTCCAGTGTCCTGCGTGCCCCCCCGCCAGCGATGCACGCCCAGTCGCACGTTGGCAGTGATAGCGTCGTGCGTGCTCCAGGTGCTGTGATTCGCTTTCGAGAGCAGAGGTTTCCCTCTCAGATTGTGCCCTGCAGTCTCCTGAAGCAATGCGGAGATACGGGGTCTGCCCTTCCCTCTGCCCTAACTCTGGCAGGGGCAGCCCCGGGTGCAGAGCCCTTCAGCTGCCCAAGCGCCCTGTCCTGCACCAGGCTGGGGCTGCGCTGCTGCCTGCAGCTGCCAGGTGCAGGCAGGGCAGGGGGGTGCAGGCAGGGCAGGCGGGTGCAGGCAGGGGCTTGCAGGCAGGGCTGTGCAGGCAGGGCAGGGGGGTGCAGGCAGGGGCAGGGGGGTGCAGGCAAGGTCTGTGCAGACAGGGGTGTGCAGTGCTCTCCTGTCCCCTGTAGCCATAGGGACAAGCGCTGCACCCCCCTAACTCCATGCTCCTGCAGAGGACCCATCATCCCGCCTGTGATGCCGGAGCAGGCAGGGAGGAGGGTGGCATGTGCAGCCCCTGGCCCCCCAAGCCCGGCCAGTGTCCCCATGGGATCACACATGCCTGAGCCCTGGGGCACCAGTGGCTCCCACCACGGGGGCTTCACTGCCAGAGGGGCTCCTGGTGGAGCCACATCTCGCTGCCTGTGCCCAGCCCGTGGGCCTCTCATCTGTTTTCCCCACCCTGCCAGGAGGCCCAGGCATGTTTTCCACACCCGGAGCTGGGCTGTAGGCTTTCGGTTCTCTTCCAGCCCCAGTGCCAGGGCTGGCAGGAGCGGGACAGTGCGACCCTTTCTTCTTGGGCTGGGTGAGCTGAAGGGCGTGCTGGCGCACGGTCCAGCCAGCAGCGTTTGGTTTCAAACAAGGAAAATTAGTAAAAACTAATATTTAAATCTCAGGAAAGGATTTCACAGCCTTTTGCACGGAATCGTGCCTGCAGTTCCCTGTTGGTGAGCGTCAGAGAGGCAAGCACTGACACATGGGCAAGCAATAACACATGAAACACAGTTTCCTTTATACGCCGGGGGTTTTTTCCACCTCGGGCTCCACCCTGCATCCCAGCGGAGATCCCTGCTCCAGCTCCGTGTGCTCCCCAGGCGCTTTCCACACCCCGCGAGCGGGCGGCGTGCCAGATGCTCTCAGCCTGGCAAAGCCACGGAGCTCCGGCGCAGGGAGCATCACCTGCGGCGGGGAGCATCCACAGGCACCGGAGAGGTGTCAAGCACGGGGAGCATGGCCCGCTACTTCATCTAAAAGAGCAGGAGGAAAGCTGGAGCTTGCATAGCAGAATGGGGCTGGTTTATTTTCCAGTTACACATCCCTTGTTCCTCCACTCCCCTATCCCACTCCTCCGCACGGGGAAGGGGCACCCCGCATTGCCGGGTGCTAAGCTCCAGCGTGTGGTGGCCTGGGCACCAGGGAGGGCTGCGGGGGCTGAGGCCTGGGACTGCGCCGGTGGCTTAGCAAAGCCAGGGCTGGTTTCTAAAGCCCTGGGAGATCCCAGAGGGATGCACACAGAGCTCCCCCCTGCTCCGGCGCTTACAGCCCTCTGCTGCCTTTCGGCTTAGGTCCTATGTATTTATTAAATATCTGTAGGCTTAGGTCCCAGGTATTTAGTAAAACAGTGTTTATTAATTGCAAAGGTCAAACCTTCCCCATGGCAGAGATTTACTTTACTGTCCTTGCTGGGGGAGGGGGGAGCAGCTTCAGCCACAGGGGATCGTCCTTGCTCCGGCTGCCTGCAGTTGGATGCTGAGCGGTGAATTAAAACCATCATTTTTATCCATCATTTGGGCATCAGTTTGTTTGCTCCGCTGTTTCCCCCCTGGGCTGAGATGGGCACCTTGGTCCCGCTGGATCAGCTGGGAGGGAGACGAACCTGCTGCCCCTTCATAAGACCCCAGGCTGCAAACCCACAGCTCTTTGGAGCCCACAGCACGCCGGCACTTTGGGAAGCGGCTCTCCGGGAGACGGGAAAGTGGGCAGGGGTCTCAGCAGCCGTGCTGTGGGATGCAAGCGCTGCAAAGTGACCTGCAACACCAAGGAAAGCGGAAAAACCTCTGGGAGCACTCAGAGGAGGCGGCAGCATTGCTGCAAGCTGGCGTCACCTGCTCTGCTCCGACCTCTCCCTGCAACTGTGCAGCACTTAAATGTGAACGTACTCAGGGCCGGAAACTTCCCTGGGGCTGTGAATGCAGTGTTGTTTCCTCTGAATGCTTCTGCCACTGCCCAGTAGCAAGAGGCAGGCTGAGGGTCCGCAGCCCTCTGTGCCGCCCCAGCACCACTCCGCAGGCTGCAGGCAGGGTCTGGCAGGGATCAGGCAGCATCCAGCCCTGCAGGGTGGGGTCCGGCCGCAGGGAAAACATTCGCCGTGGCATTTCCCAACCTCTTGCATCAGGTGGTTTGATTTCAGCCGAGCCTGTTTCTCGTTCCTTCTGTGGCTGGGCTGAAGCTGTCAACGTTTAGGGCCGCTCGTAGGTTCTGGGGCTGGCGTGCGCATTGCGAATCTGCCAGGGGCATTGGCCCAGCCCCCTGCTCCCTGTTTTTTGGGTTTGCATGGAAATAAAGCTCGGGAGAAGGTGTGAGAAGGTCCCAGCGGGAGCGTGGGTCTGGGTGGGCATTGAGCTGCAGCATTGATGGTGTTGCCACCAGGTCTGCGGGTCTCAGTTCAAGGGACAAACAAAACCAGGTAATTAAAGCGATTCCTCTGATGGGGAAAGGGGAAGATACCTAAGGCAGAGGGTTGGAGCCAGCCGAAGGGAGGGGGCTCTGTACGCTTTGGGAGAGGGGGGAAGGCACGCGTGGGCAGGCGCTGAGGGTATTTTGGCAAGGATTCGTTTCCAGCCCCACGGGTGCCAGCCATGCCCCACATGAAGCCTCCAGCTCCCCACACATGAAGCCTCCAGGGCAGAACTTAGGGGCTTCAAAAGGAACCGGGTGGGAGCTGTGTTTTATCGGCCATCTTTGGAATCACTGGCGGCATGGATCCAGATGTGGAGGGGCTGCGAAGTGGAGAAGCGCGGACACAGCTGGGGGCGGCTGACAGGGGTAAATGGCCCCACTGGTGGGGGTCGGTGCTGGGGGCATTTGTCCCCGTAGACCTCTGGGGCTTGCAGGGTGGTGGGTGACAGAGGAGCTCTGGGCGCCGGCAGCCCAGGGAGCAGCAAGGAGGCAAAAGCAGGAGCAGGGAGCACAGTGCCGATGGTCTGGCAGCACAGCTGTGACCTTTGCTAACCCTTCTGGGCGTTTTGCTTATCTCGGTGGTGACAAGATAACTGACATGTTAGGCCAATGCAGTGCCACGTCGTGCCTGTGTGGAGGAAGACCGAGCTTCAGCGGGAGTCGAGAAGGGTTTCCAGAAAACCTGCAAGTACGGATGGGGCCGCAGGGGACACGGAAGAGACCTGCGAGTGATGAGCAAGTGGTCACGTACATATTAGCTGAGCTTAAGCGTGCAGGTTTGCATCCCACTGCCATGATTCACTTATGTGGCCACCAAAGGCCGTCCACTTGGATCAAGGGCTTCAGGTGGTGCCTTCCCCATCTCTCGTAGGACCACGGGCTCACAGAGCGGTTTGGGTTGGAAGGGACCTTCAAAGCTGCTCCAGTCCAGCCCCCCGGTGAAGGGCAGGGACATCTCCCCCGGGATCCGGTTGCTCAAAGCCCTGTCTAAGCTGGCCTTGAACCCTCCCGGGGCTGGGGCATCCCCAGCTGCTGGGAGCAGCCTGTGCCAGTGCCTCAGCACCCTCAGGGTACAACATTTCCTCCTGGTGTCCAGCCCAAGCCCACCCTCACCCAGTTTAAAACGGTCGTCTGGTGCTGGGGAGCCCTGAGCTGGTCGCAGGGCTGCAGGGGGGTGTGGGGGGAACGGAGCCGAGGGGGAGCATCCCCTCCCTCCAGCTGCTGGCCCTGCTGCTGGGGCTGCAGCCCAGGAGATGCTTGGCTTTCTGGGCCCATCCGTCCATCCGTCCATCCATCCATCCATCCCCCAGCCTGTGCTGGTACCAGGGATTGCCCCAACCCAGGTGCAGGACCTTGCACTTGGCCTGGTTGAACATCACGAGGTTCTCATGGCCCCACTCCCCCAGCCTGCCCAGTCCCTCTGGATGCCCCCCTTCCCTCCAGCATATTGATGGCACCGCTCAGCTTGGTGTCATCCTTCCCATGGCTTCCTAACCCTCCACACCAGGTGAAGAACAGGAGTTTTTTCTGCTCCAGGCTTGGATGGGAGGCTCTGCCTGGCTGCGTGTGATGCCAGCAGGAGGGTGAAGCAGCAAATGGGGAGGACACTGCTTATCCCATGTCTCTCGTTCCATCTTGCATTTTTAATCCCCTGGGCTGGGCAGAGCTGCTCACTGAGCTCCTGCTAACCTTGGGCCGGCCCTGTCTGCAGGCACTGTCTGAGCGATGGTGCTCGAGGCTCCTGCAGTTGCTGTAACACCAATGGCTATAGATTGAACAAGGAGCTAAAAATAACAAACAATCGATAACAGCAGCATGAGCCCTGGTGGGTTGGGGTTTTTTTTCCCAAGAAAATCTGTATATTGACAACACAACAAAGCGGCTTCCTGCAAAGGCAGGAGGGATAATGGAGCCAGGCTCCCTGCCTGCGCCCCGGCCTGGGGTTGGCAGCAGCGCTGGCTTTGCCCGTGCCTGTTGGGGGTTGCACGCTGGCAGCTCTTCATTTACCCTGTGCTCAGGGTGACGTGGAAGGGTGGCTCTGCCCAACCCCTGTGCTGGTCCAGCCCGTGGCGAGGGGCTGGGGGAGCTCGGTACCAGCTGCAATGACCCCCTCACCAGCAGCCCCGGGCTGCCCACTCCTCCCCACGCTGCCCACTCCCTGCCTGCACTGCCCACTGCCTGCCTGCGCTGCCCACTCCGTGCTGGTGCAAGCCTTCGGTGCGGCCGCCAGCCCTGGACCCGCGCCCGCTTCAGGCTGATCTGCTTTTTCCTCTCACTTTCACATGCCCAGGAAACTGCGGCATTACAAGGATTTGAAAATGGCCTTGAGCTTTTTAAGCACTGCTCCAGAGCAGATATTTTTCCTAAATCAAGATTTGCAAAGGTATTTGGGCATTATTCAGCTGGGGGGATTTCAAGAAGTCTCCGAGCACCCAAACACCCTTTAAATCTGCCTCCTGCGTGAGGGCGGATCTGGTACTGAACAGCAGCCTGTGACCATTTCAGGGATATTTTTTTACCCACCACTCTTAATGAGCGTCAGGGTTTTCTGAAGGTCTTTCATTGACGGATCCCTTCTGAAAATCGCAGTGCTGTGGGATCAGCATAGAGGGGTTTGGCCATATTGCGATGTCCGAGTCCAGAGAAACTCATCACCCCCTCAGCTTCTGCTGACGTGGCTGCTCCGTCCCTGTACTCCAAATAACCCGGGGGGTGATGCTGGCCACGGGGAGGGTAACAGGGCAGGTCTCGGCTCTGTTTCAGAAGGACATGGAGCAGTGCAGGGGATCAGCCAGGTGTGTGGTAGGATGCTCCCACCTCCCAGCTCAGCTGGAAGAAACCCCCACTGCCACAGACAGCGTGGGCGAGGTGGGGTTTTCTGCCAAATCCCACTATCACAAATACACCCCGGCACCTGGCATTCATTCTCTTCTCCTAAAAACCAAAACTCCTTGCATGGCCAGTGACGCTCACCTGGCTCCACGGACCAGAAACTAAACCCAGACTAACACATCCCCAAAAGCGCATCGCCCAGGCGAGAGCTCCGGGTCTGGGGGGACCCTGAAAAGAGCCAAAACCCACAAAATACCAAATAAATGGTTTTCTAAGTGCTCAGTGCTTTTCCGAATGAACCTGCTGTTGTGCTTTATACACAGAGCTCTGAAAACCCCAGGATCCCAGAGATCCCGTACGGGAATGGGGCTCCCGCACATCATCTTGCGTGGGCAACCCACAGGGCAGGACTAGTTTGGCATGAGCTAAGAGAGCTGCTCTGGGGAGGCGAGTTTAAACTCCTCCTCCACTGGGAAAAAAATGGCATTCCCCAAGGAAAACGAATTCAAGAGGCTACGAATCTGAAGGGCGGTTTGATAGTGTGGCTCACGTTTGGTTCCTTCCCTCGGGGAAGACTTGGGAAATACAGAGAGATCAAGAGGGAGCAACAGATATTAGTCATCAGGGAGGGAGGCGGCTGCAGGGGAAGAGGTTTTAAAAGGCTTCAGAATATTTTTAGACCTGGTAAAATGAACAGTGGAGAGGGGGGTAGAGGCAGGAGACCTTTGAGAGTGACGTAAATGCTTCACGGAGCAGAGCTGAGTGGCCCGGACTTTCCGCTCCATCCCACCCCAAGCGTTGGCAGAGACTCGCTCAAGGAGAAGTAGGGGATGTAAAACCAGTAAAAGAAAATGCCTTCCAGGTGACAACCCAGCGATCCTCGTTGCGCCAGCCCTAGCGACTAAAAGCCACATTTGCTGCGATGCTTTAGCCTTAATTCCCTTCATTTTAGCAGGAGTTGACTGCCAAAATGAGTTTAAAAGCTGCTCACGGAGCCTCTGGTGGGCTCGGGGAAGATGCCGAACATCTCTCCTCCTTCGTCCATCGCGGGCTGGACTGCACACCGGCCCAGCAGCTTGCAGCATAGCGGGGCTGCAGGGGGATGGGGGTGTTTCCAGGGTGGTGTGAGGGGTCTCAGAGGGAAGCGCCGGAGGAGGTTAAATACAGCCACGGGGAGAGGAGGGGGCTGCCTGCCTCTGCGGGTGGGCTGGGAGGAGGGTGAGGCTCTTGGGGGGACAGGGTGAAGTGAGGGGCTGCCTTCCCCCTGGCTCCTAGGGAAGCAGCTCTTGCTTTGCCTTCCCTGTTCCCTTCTGGGAAAGGTCCCTTCCCACGCCCTGAGCCCAAGGGGCTGGTGGAGGCAGCACCTTTGCTGTCCTGCGGTTTCCCAGCACATTCCCCAGCACCCCCCACCTTCATGCCCAAGGTAATTCCCTCCATCCCCACCAGAGCATGTCTGCTTTGGAGAGCCTTGCTAGGGCTGGTTCTCTGCAAGCTCATCCCAGGTTGCTGGGGTGGGATGCAGCCCCGGAGCGGGCTGCTGGAGCCTGGGATGGAGCCTGTGGGTTTGCACACCCAACTGGGATGCTCTGTGTATCCCCCCAGCTCCTGCTGCAGCGGCACAGAAATTTAAAGTTCACTTCTTGCACAGCCTTCGTGGCTTTGTACAAGTGAGTTAAGTACAATACAGAGATGTTGTATCTATAGCAGTCGAAGGAATCTGGAAGCAGAGCCGATGCTCCTGCAGCTGCAGAGCATCCTGTCAGCACCTTGGCAGCTTTTCAGGAGCCCCTGGGAATAACCTGGGATCCCCATGGGGGGCAGGAGCGGCTCCCATGTGCTGGCACCAGCGTTTCTTCACAGCAATGTGGAGAACCACAGCAGGGAACTCCCCTGGGCTTGTAAAGCGAGAAGGAAATTCCTTTCACCCCAGTGCATCCCCGTAGCAGTGGGATTTGTCCCCATGGGTGACAGCAGCCCCTCCTGAGCCCCGGCGTGGTCGTGGGCACTGCCGTCCCCACTCTGTGCTTGAGGAGCACAGCTTTGCTTGCCACGGGGGAATTTGGGTTCCGCTTTGCTCCAGGGACCCTCCTGAAATTGCCTTTAAATTAATTTTCGGGTTTTCTTCCAGAGCTGCTTTGACTCTCATTTTTGCCCTCTAAGCCAAAACTCCTCGCTTGCTGTGAAGCCAGGGGGATGTGGAGCTCTTTCCCTTTTCCCCAAGTGCTTCCTGGGGGCTTCCAAAATCTGGGCTTTGCCAGCTGGAGCGGCTCAGCCACAGGGAAGCTGGCGGCGGCCAGGGCTGAGCCGCAGCAGCCAGACGTTCGCATGTCCCAGCTCTGAAGTATCTGCGGGGGAGCATCGATAATGGGGATAACCAATAATGGGGAGAGCTGATAACAGGGATAACTGGTAACGGGGAGAGCCGATAATGGGGAGAGACATCTCCCTGAACTGGCTTGAGCACCAGCTGAGACGTTTGGGTCAGGGCTGAGCTTGAGTGAGAGCTTGGTTTTGAAAAATAAGGTTAATGATGATGAGCTGACTTAATTTGTGGGATTAGGGAGGGATGTTGGGAGCACAAAGCCCGTCCATGGGAGGTGGGCAGCTCGGCATGGCTGCCCATGGGTTTTGACAGCATTGCAGGGTGTCGCCAGTGCCCATGGCCGAAGGATGGGTCCTGCAGATGATTTTCCAAGCTGTGTATTTCCCGTACAGGTGGTGGCACAGGAAAAGTCACATCATGCCATGCGTGGGGGGGGAATTTGGGTTTTGCTCCAGAAGATGCTCTTTGGTTTGCATGCCTGCCTTACCGTCTCTTCATGCAAATGAGGCATCAAACCTGATGGCCAAGTGCTAATTGCAGGGCTGCAGCCTCTGGAGGCTGTGGCTTCTCCATGCCTCTGGAGAGGGTGTGGTGGGAAGCGTGGGCATCTGCATCCCGGGGCCACAAGACAGCAAGGTTGCAGCACTGGGTTCAGAGCAATGCTAAACCCAGCTGAGGGTCAATTAATTAATTCCAGAATCCCATAAAGCCAGGGGGAACACCAGGCTGGGGGCTGGGCTGTGCAGCGGGGAGCTAAGCTCCCACCTCCAATGCCCAGGGCACAAACCCCGTTCTCCCTCCCAGTCACGGTGCTCAATTCTGGGTTTGCCCCCTCTGCTGTCGGGGCCTGGGTGCCCTGTCCCAGGGATGCTGGGGCTGATGCTGTGCCTCCCGTGGCAGGGACCGTTCGAGCCGGAGTGCTCACCCCTGGCTCAGAGCAGGGCCCAGCCCCTGCTCCCAGAGGAATTTGGCTGCTGCTTGGAACCATCTGGTCCAGGAAAACATGTTTGGTCCAGCAAAAAGCTGACGAGCCGCATACCCGCAGCTCTGCCGAGTGGTGCATCCGCCCGTCCATCCCAGGAATGGCAGTGCAGGCTTTGACCTGAGGAAAACACGACCTGGGTCTTGGCCCTGAAAGCTGCTCCCCCCCACCCAAGGGCAGGGATTAACTGGGGGGCGGGGAGGGTGTGCGGAGCTGGGCGCTGGCTGGGCGCGGGGGTGGTGGTGGCTCTGTCCCCACAGGGATACAGAAACCTGTTATCTTGTTCAGAGTGGCCAAGTCACCACGCCAGAGTCAGCGGCTGAGCCATGGCTGGACGATGGTGATTCTGGGGGGCAGCATGTTCGGCCAGGGCCAGCGCCACAGGAGCATTGTTTTTTATTTAAGGCCATGAGGCTTCTCCTCCGCCTTCAGCCGGGGGCAGCTGCGATGCTTTTCCTCCTCCCTGCTTTGGGGTGGCTTTTAGGGGATTTGCAGAGTGGTAGAAAAATTATTCAGGTTTCTTCTGTGCCTCCCATCGGAAGGTGCTGAAGTGCTTCTTGAGCACTGGCGGGAGCTGTGAAAAACCAAAATACCCCTGCTCAGTTGCTTGCCGGTCGCACGGCGGGACGGCAATCCCTGCTCGGAGCACGGGCAACGCAGGCTGTCAGCGTGCTATGCCTGCCCGGGAACGGCGGGCTGAGGCCGGGGGGACTCCTGTACCACCGCCAGATTAATGGCTTTTGTTGTGGGAGCCCAGACTGCGACAGCCGAGCGGGCTCCTGCGCAGGGGAAACCCTGTGCCGGGCACCGGCCCCGGGGGGCTTCCCCCGGCTGCAGGGGTGGGGCTGGGGGTCTGGCAGGGGGTCTGGAAGTGGGGCAGGGGGTCTGGCAATGGGTCTGGTGATGGGGCAGGGGGTCTGGTGATGGGGCAGGGGGTCTGGCAGGAGGGCAGGGCGTCTGGTGATGGGGCAGGGGGTCTGGCAGGAGGGCAGGGGGTCTGGTGATGGGGCAGGGGGCCTGGTGGTGGGGCGGGGGGCAGAGGGGGCCTGGTGGTGGGGCAGGGGAAGGGTCAGGGGGCCGGGCGGGCCGTCGGGGGTGCGGAGTCCCCGCTCGCCGCGCCCCTCAGGCCCCGGCCGGGTCGCTCCCGGGCGCTCGGCGGCGGCTCAGCGGGGGCAGCGCCCGCCCCCCCCCCCCCGCCCGATCCCGGCGCCCCCTCCCCTCCCCCTCCCGCCGGGCCGCCCCTCACGGGAGCGCGCTCAGCGCGGGCGCGCGCCCCCACCCCCCCCCGCGGGGCCCGGCCCGGCCGCCCCGCCCCCCGCCGGCTGGGCAGGTGGTAAGGCGGGGCGCGGGGACCCGGGGCCCGGGACCTCGGCGGGGGCGGAGCGCGGCGGCCCGGCCGGTGCCTGGGCACAGGCTTGCGGGCGGCGGAGCCCCCGCGCACCGGTGGCCCCGGGGGTAAAATCGAGGGGGCCCAGGGGCTGGGCAGGGGGCGGCGGCGGGGCCGTGCTCGCCCTCCGCTGGTTACCGGGGCGCTCATCCCCGGCCGAGCCCATCAGCCCCCCGCGCTGCGGCGGCCGGGCCGGGCTTGGCGCCCACCCGCCCCTTGCATCGCGCTCTCCCCCGGTGCCAGCCCGGGCCGGGCTCCCCGAGACCCCGCGTCCCCACGCCCGCTGCTGCTGTCCCAGCCCCTTCGGCCCCTGGGGGCAGCCCCCGCCCGAGCGTGAGGGACGGCAACGAGTTTGGGGTGAAAAGTGGGGTTTCGGGGTCCGCTCTGTAGGGCGGCGCGTCCACCCCCGGCGCTGCACCCGGGAGGAGGGGTTTTTGCTCCTCGGGGTGCTCCGGCGGGGCCGGGGAGGGTCCCTGGGGTGCAGCGTGGAGCCCCGGCTGCTCCCGGCCCCGCCGCAGGATCCGGGCCCCCCGGGGGGACAGCGGGCGAGGGGAGCCCCGTCCTGCCCGCGGAGCGGCTGCTCGGCGGGAGGTGTCGTGAAGGACGGATTTCCACCAAAGCTACCTTGCTACCGCCGGGCTCTGCATCCCCGGGGCATCCCGGCTCCCCTGAATTCGGGAGCATCCCGCTAGGGTGATGCGCACCCTGGGTGTTCCCACCGGGGTGAAACTTCCCAGGGGAGGTCGGTCCTGGGACAGCAGCTGAGCGCCAAAACACGCAGACAGAGATGAGCTCCTGGCGTCTGCTCCCTGTATCCTCTGGCCTCGCTCCTTTATTTTCCTCCTGTTCCAAAAAATTGCCCAAATTTTTGCATTTGGTGGGAAGATGACGACCGCGGCCAGGACCATCAGGAGCTTTTTGGGAATATTTGAAGGCACTGGAGGACCTTCCTGAACCACTGACCCTGGAAAACACAGCCATCCTCCCTCCCCGGACAGAAATCACCACTGCTGGAAGAGATTATCTTTGTGTAAAATCCCCACTTAAATTAAAAGCCTGGCTAATGGGGCAGCTCGCAGGAAGGGCTCCGGCCACGGCCGAGCCGGCTGGGCAGCGCAGGGCAGGAGTGACAGAGTGCCCGTGTCAGTAATTAAGTGAGTGAGGAGTTTTCTGTGGGGAGTGGCTGCAGAGGGGTGCAGGGTCCTGGGGAGCCTCCTGGTTTTCTGCCCCTCCTCGGGTCCGGCCCTTCCTGCCGGGTTCTGGTGCCAGGGTCTCCGATTGCAGCGGAGGGAGCCGGGGCCTGTGCTGGAGGTGACCAGAGCGTGCCCCAAGCCTTCCTGCAGCCCCGCTGACTTCTCTTTTCGCTGTTATTTCAGCTGGAGGCTTCAAAGGGATCTGAGTTTTACGGCGTCAACCCCCCGATGGTCGTTGGTGAGGTTTGGCTCCTTCTGTAGGCAGCTTTTTGCCAGCTGTTCTCCCCAAAATCAGTTTTACCTGGAAGGTGACTGGCCTGGTGGCCAGCCCGGCTCTCCCCTCCCGGCACCGTACCTCTCACTCGAGTCCTTGGGACCCCCCACATTGGGTGGGTGGTGGCCTTCACTCTCCCCCTTTGCTTGCCTCGGAGGTGGAGGAGCAATCGGACCGCACGCCCTTGTCCGGCCCCAGCTCTCATGATGGCAGTGATCTCATTATTTTCGCTGGGTGCCCTGGGAGGCTGGGAAGAGCAGCGGGTTGGGTCCTTGCGTGTTGCCCCGTGGATCCTAACCTCTGCTCTCTTCAGATACACTCAGGATGCGTATCCTTCACCTTACTTTCATTTTCCTACCGTGGTGACGGTACCACAGCTCACAAGGCGAAGGCCTCTGTGGCAGCCAGGTGGCAGCTGCCGTCCTCTCATGTCTCCTTGTGGTCTGGAGACCTCCGAGCACCACCTTACCCCTCCCTGGCCCAGCCCAGGTGGTTTCTTCCCTGGAAGCACCCCCTGTGCTGGAAGAGCTCCTCCATAATGCCCGCATCAGACATCACCATGTGCCGGGGAGCGCTGATGGAGCGTAGACCAAGGGTGACGTCTTTCAAGCCTCAGCTGGACAGGGTGCTGGGCCATCTTGTCTGGACTGAGCTCTTGCCCAGAAAGGTTGGACCAGGTGATCCGTGAGGTCCCTTCCAACCTGGGATTCTATGATCTTGAGCCACCATAGCTGGGAGCAAACCCCAGTGGAGGCAGTGAGGTTTTGGGGTCTCTTAACGCCAGAGGCAAGCATTGCTTTGGGGAAAATGTGGTTGTTTTTATGGCCTGAGCAAAGGGAAATCCGAGATTCTTGTCATTTTGAGGGTTATCCCTTGTCTGGTGGGAGCAGGCGCCGAGCTGAGCTGAGCCGAGCCAGTGGCACCTTTGGGGAGATGCTCACACAGCCCTGGTCAAGGCGATTCATCCCTGGAGCGGCTCCAGCACGTAGCCAGGGGAGAGGGGAGCACTTTCTCTCCAAACTCATGGATCCAGCAGCCAAATAGCCCAGATTAAACGAAGGGAAGGTATTTTTTAGTGTCTCCTCTCACTCCCCGTTCCAAGGTAGCATTTAGGGCTGTGTGGGAAGGCTACAAGTTACTTCATTTCTGCTGAGCATCCTCTTCTCCTGTAGGTAGGAACACATCAGCGGGCATCCGAGGCATGGCACTGGCCCCCACCGTGCGGCCAGCCGTGCCGCCACTGCCACTCCGCCTGCCTTTCCCTCCGGCTGCCAGCGGGCACAAAGCCAGGCTTGTTCCCTGCTCCTGCTGCCACTGCCGAGGGCCAGGGTCTCCTGGCGGCCCTGTGGAGAGGGGACCGCAGCCACCCCAGCTCTGCCCAGGAGCCCCCACTGCTCTCCAGTGGGGCATTAAGCACTCCCAGCCTTATCCAGCTGGCTTCGCCTCGGTATTTTGCTGGAGAAGAACCTTTCCTGAGACCCAGCGAGGCTGTGCTTTGCTTTTAGCTGCCGGTGGCAAGCAATGTTTAAAGAGACGCGTGCCCTCCAAAAAAGCTTGCCCGCCCCCCTGTGCCCTGCACACCTCCAGAGTGAAGCTTTGCTCGGCTGGGGTTTGCATTTTAATTAAGCTTAAGGATTTTATTTCCGCCCCGCCCCCCAGGCTTGTGTTCAGGTCTCCTCCTCACTCACTTCTCCCGGAGCCCCTGTGTCTGCAGGGCTTGGTTGTGAGCGGTTTTCCGGAGGTATGCTCCATCCCGGCTCTCCATTTATAGAAAGGAATTAAGGAGAAATGAGGGAGCATTACTAAGAGGATTTGCACCACGACTTACTCAGTTTCTCCAAATAATTTGCAATAGCTCTGGATTCTTTAATCAACACTCATTTCCTTTCGGAAATAAGAGGAGAAGTGGGAAGGTGTTGTGCAGCTCCTGAGCTCAGCTCTTGGCCACAGGGTGGAAGATTTGCAATGCAGAGGCTGAGAGCGTAATTTGGGGAGATCTGGAAGGAGGGTGAGGGTGTGCATGTGAAAGAGAGAAGTGCTGCTGGGTGCTCCAGCGCCTCCGTCGCTTTCCTGGGTCCCTCTGTGCAGTTTTGGGCTCCTCTGTCCCTGTCCAGAGCCTGCAGTCGCACACCTGGGGAGGTGTTTTAGTTGACGTGAGCCGGGGTTGGGGGTTTCCTGGAGCCCTGCAGCAATCCTCTCAATTCCCCTGGGGGCGTATCAAGCCAGGGCAAAAGGCCTGGGTTCTGGGGACCCCCTGGGTGCTGCGGAGGGAAGAGAAGCGGCTGGGGCAGGTCCCGCTGCTCAGGGCGGAGGGACAGTGGGGCAGTCCCTGCTCTGGGTTGACTGACTCTGCTTCCCCCCTAAGCGTCCTGAGCCTTGCCCGTGCTCCTGGTGCTGGAATTCCCTTGCCCTGCTCAAGAGAAGCTTGCAGCGTTGCCGATGCTTGTGGCGTTGCCGATGCTGCTCACCCAGCCTGGGCAGAGCACCCATGGCCCCACTGAGGTCTGCCCTGCACCCTGGCCCTGTGGCCCTGCTGGGGGAGGCCAGCGTGGTGGTGTCCCCCCTCTTGCAGCTCTCGTTGTGCAAACAGGGCCCTGCCGGCCTCTTCTCGCCTGCCTCCCAGCCCCGCTGCCTTGGCAGCATTGCACAAGAGGAAACACCGTGGTTTCCTTCCCCGGCGGCAGGGAGCATCCGGGGCTGGAGGAAGGGCCCAGCTGCCCCACACAGGCTCCCTGTGCCTGCCGTGGTCACCTGCCTTGCTCCCAGCGCTGGGGGGTGGCAGCAGGAGAGGACCCCTTTGGGGCCTGTGTGGGTACGGGGACCAGGGGCTGACATCCCGCCGCTGGCCAGAAACCGGAGCCAGGCGGGTTACAAACGGCCCTTGCAGTGCAGAAGCTCGTAACGGTGCTGGGTGGTGGTGGGAAGCAACGCCTGCGGGTCAGGGTGAAAGACGCGCTCCATGGCCAAGAGGTCAGAGCTTTCTTTCAAGGCAGCTCCAAATTTCCCTCCTTCTTTACCCATTTTCACAGCCAAAACTCATGGGCAGGAGCATGCACCATGGTTGCCCTCCCTGACCTCCTGCTTGTCCCTCGGAGGTGACGCTTGCAGCTGGGGTCCCTCGCTGCTGCCCTGCACGCCTCTGGTTTGCTCACATGGGCGCTGCCAGAGCCGCTGGCCAGCGGAGCAGCGGTTTGGGCATCTCCTGAGTCCCAGTGCCTGCTCCGAGTGGCTCACAGGATGGGATCCCTGCTTGCCCTCCTGGGCGACACAGCTGCATCCATGAGGACAGAAACGTGGGATCCAGCTTTTCCTTGGAAAACCTTTCCAACCATCTGCACGGACCTTGTGTGTGCTTCAAATGGAGCCGGGGGCTCGGGGATGGAGGATCCTGGAGGCCACCGCCCGAAGCCAGGGGCTGCCAGACCCCCCATCACCTTCCTGTCACCTTCCCACCACGTCTCCCCACTCTGGAGGGTCACTGGAGGCCTCTGGTGGAAAAATCTGTCCCTGCTTTTCCACGAAAAGCTGGCAGGAAAGAGCACTTAAACCAGGAGCTCTGTTTCCAGCTTTTCCAGGGATGCGGCAGCCCCCGGCACTGCTTCCCTCTGGAGACCACCCCTGTCTGGTCTTCGAGGACAGGGGAGTGGACACATGCCGTGGCTTCAGGAGAGCATCCCACCTCAGGCTACGAACTCCCACTTGCTGGCTCCAGCTTTGCAGTTGGCTTCTTACTCGTGGCCCGGGACTCCCATTTAAATGCTCCTCACCGTGCCGGCTGGCCCATCACGACTGTCCTGCCTGCCTGTGCCATCCTGGCTGCCAGCTGGGATTTTGGATGAGGACAAGCTGTTGACAGCCTAAAGCTGGATCATTGGAAGGTGTCCATGGGCATCACGCTCCAGGCTTCCACCACTGGGAATTTTTTAATGCTGAATTTTGTTTTATGTTTTCATAAATGGCAAGGGGCTGCTGCAGCTGCGGGGCCAGGCAGAGCTGCAAAGGTGGCTCCCACCCTTGGGCCTCCTGCGTTGGGAACCTGCTCGCCTCCATCCAGCCCTCGGGAAGGGACGCCTGTCGCAGTCACGTCTCTCCACCGCCAGTGTTCCTTTCAGCTCTCCATAAAGCCGGGCTAAGGCACAGGTTCTGGTCCATGTCCAGCCTGCCGCTGGACCGGGATGCTTGCGCCTTGCAGCTGGTGATCCAGATCCCCCGCCACCCCAAAATGAGCCTCCTGCACCTTACTGATGGCCTCCGTGGTCACCTCCATGGTCTTTATTGGTCACCTCTGTGATCACCAGTCAGCAGGGACCTGGTGGTGAGCACAGGGAGCAGCTCGGCACGGCCGGAAGACCCTCCGTGATCCCCAACAGAGCCAGCGCCATAGGGATGGGGCTACAAACGCCATAGGGCTGCATGGACCGGCCCTGCCAAGAGCAGCCAGAGCGAGCAGCAGCATCCCCGCAGCAGAACTGTTTCATAGTGGGACATTGGGACCCAGATGCCGTGTTTCAGCTAAAGGGGTGCTCGGCCCTGGGCTGGGGGTGCTGTTGGCAGCTGTGGGTGACAGGACACACCATCTCAGCCCTGCACCGCGCCATCCCTGCTCCAGCTGGCGGATGCTTCCGTGGCAGAGGGACTTTCTGGGGACGTGGGGTGGGCTCAGCGCTGGGGTGTCTGGGCTGGGCCCATGGGGTTTGTGCCCCATGGGTCCCCCCAGCCCCGCTCAGCAGAGTCCTCAGGGTTGGTCATGGTGAAGCGTGTAAGAGCCACGTTGGAGAGGGTGAGCAAGCAGGAGTGCAAGAAGGATTGCAGTTAACTGGTTTATATCAGTAATTAGCTACTGCTGGCAGCATTGAGCCAGACGGTTTCTTCCCTCGGCAGCGGGATCCTCATGGAGACGGTTCTAGGCAAGCGCCTGGCACCGCCGCAAGCAACACAGGAGCCTGGGAGATGGCAGCCCTGTGCCAGCATCACTGTGCTCCCACCTGGCATCAGCCGCAGTGTCCCCCCGCTGCTGGCACAGCTCCCCGAGGGACAGAAATGGGGTAGGGTTAAAAATCCTGCCCAGCAGGAGCTGCCAGTGGCTGCCGCTGCCCCTCCGGAGGCTCAGTGCAGCGTTGGCTCTGCCCTCAGCTGGGGCTTCCCAAGGTCCCTGATGTCTGCACCGCAAACCTCCCCTTTCCTGGCAGAGAGCAAAAGGGCAGCATGCGGGCAGGGTCATGCTGGGGAGAGGCCACTCGCCCCACAGCGGGGCTGTGCCACTGGCAATGGGGACCAGTTGTGCCGTGTCTGGATGCGCCAGTGGCCGAGCTGAGATGCACCAGTTGGGGGGCCCCTCTGCCCGCAGCTGGGGCCGGCCCAGCCGTGGGGTGGTTGGGCTGGAGCAGAACACCCGCAACCGCTGAGGCGCTCTGCATCGGTGCCGGTTAAGCTGGGACCTGTCCTTTGCTGCCAGGCAGAGCCGGCAGCCCCGGTCCTGCTCCACTCTGCAGCTTGCGGTGGTCTCCCCATCCCGCTGCCGCATTCCCTGTGCCCCCCAAAATGCCCTCGCCACTCAGCACCCCCCAAATGCGGAGCAGGAGCCAGCGGCTGCTGCCCCTGATCCAAGGGCAGGGGAGGGATTTGCCTTCCCTCTGCCCGTCCCCCTGCCCTGAGGGCAGGAGAGGGTCCTTCGAGGGCAGGAGAGGGTCCTTTGTGGTTGCTGCTTTAATTGCATCGTTATTATGCCAAGTAAATGAATCCTGGCAGCGGCTGAACCTGGTGGATGCCAACCACATCCCAGAAAGGCATCCGGCAGCGGGCAGCATCCAGCTGGCACAAGCCGGGGCCGGGGCCCTGGATGGGACCCAGCCACTGACAGGTGCCGGCAAAGCCGGGGCGTCTCGGGGAGCCTGGGGGGCCTGAGCCATTCCCATCTCACACACTCCCCCCCACCCCCGCTTCTCTTTTGCAGACTGTCAGCATCAATAAGGCCATTAATGCGCAGGAAGTGGCTGTCAAGGAGAAACACGCCAGAAATATCCTTCCCGAAGCTGGCTGCAGGAAAAATGAGCGTGGGAGCAGGGCTGGGGCCGCCCGGAAAAGGGGCAGTGTCGAGGTGGTGCGTGGGGAGAGGAGCTGGCATGGCTGGGCCGGTGCCGCAAGCCAGCTGCCGGGGTGCTGGGGGCAGCCGGATGGGACCCTGGGGGGCTCTCGGTGATGGTTGGGGTTTTTCCAGGGTGTCATGGGGTCTCTGCTCCCGCTGCCGTAGCCGGTGGGTGCCCAGCCTCGTGCTGCCGGCGCTGCCGTCCCACGGGAGGGCGGGAGGCATGGATGCCCACGGCAGGTTGTCTGCCCTGGGCCAAGGCTGCTCAATCCCCAAAGGTGCTCATGAGCATGCCGCCATGAAAAGTGGCTCCCAGCGTCCCGGCAGGAGAGCCAGGAAGGCTCAGCTGAGGCACAGCCCCAGCCCCAAGTGTGTCACGGTGCTCCCGGATGGTGGTGTGGGGTGGGAGGGGAGGGGACGGCGTGTGCCACCCCTGGGGATGGCGTGTGCCCAAGCTTGGCAGCTCCTCAGCTCCGCGTGGCAGCCCAGCTCCCCTGGGCTCTGCGGGTACCAGCTGGCATCGGGGTGACCGCTGTCCCTCACCACCGAGGAGCGTTTCCTTGACGGGCCACCACCATGCATCCTGGGCACACACCACGAGAAGGGGGCACAGACCTTCTGGTCGGTGGTGAACCGGCTGCCGCTGTCAGGCAACGCCGTGCTCTGCTGGAAGTTCTGCCACGTCTTCCACAAACTCCTTCGGGACGGCCACTCAAACGTGAGTGCCACGAGCTCAGCTCAGCAGCCGCCCTGGGGGCGAACCCTTTCTCCTGTGGGGCTGCACGGGGCGGTGGGAGATGCTGGTGGGTTGGTGCCCTCCTGGGGGTCACTCCGGGGTGGGGACCGGTGCAGGGACCCCTCCCCACTCGCTTTGGCAGAGCCTTCCCAGTGCTGCTCTGCCCACAACCCCCCTGTGCTGCACCCCTGGTGCTGACTGCGGCACCGGTACCAGAGGAAACTGCTCGGCACAGGCATCGGTGTTGGTGCAGGAGCCATCAGCAGGGATTCTCCTGCCCTGTGTGCGGCTGGGGAAACTGAGGCACCCTGCCACTGGGAGTCACGGGACTGCTGGTGGGCTGCAGGGTCGCAAACGCCTCCAGACCTCCTGTTCTTTGCCCCAATTGCTGGCTCTGAGTGTGGCACGGCTTGCCCCGGTGCTCTGCCTCTTACCGGCATCATTCCTCCAGGTCCTGAAGGACTCCGTGAGATACAAGAATGAGCTGAGCGACATGAGCAGGATGTGGGTGAGTGGACAACCCCCCAGCCACCGCAGCAGGGACACCCCGGGGTCCCTCAGCAGCACCCGTCGCCCCAGCTGGGCTGGGGGTGCTGGTGGTTTGGACGGTGGCCTGGCCCAGGAGGAGCCAGGCTCCGAGCAGATGCTCCACTGTGGCTTAGCTGTGGTGGCTGTGACCTGGGCTTGCTGGTCACATTCCACCAAAATCAAACGCCTTCTTCCTATTTTGAGGCAAACCCCAGTAAAACTCTGCTCTGATGGTCAAAATCTGCAGAGAAGGTGATGAGAAGGTGCTGACCAAATCACTTCGTCACGTTTGCTGCAAGGCAGCCTGTAGCCAGGGTGCTGGCGAGGAGGGCTTTGGCTGTGGTTTTGGGGGAGATAAGGGAGAGGTCGCTCACGCTGCAAGGGGAGGCGGCTTTTTCCACAGCCTGCCCCAGGTCTCAACAGCTTTTTGGTGTCTCCAGGGCCACCTGAGTGAGGGCTATGGGCAGCTCTGCAGCATCTACCTCAAACTGCTGAGAACCAAGATGGAGTTTCACACCAAGGTGAGCACCGTCCTGTCCCCGTCCTCACAGCCGCAGCAAGGGGTGGGTGACAGGGTGCTGGGATGAAAGCGGTGGCAACGTTATGGGGCAGGAGAGGGGCTGGCAGAGCCGTTCCAGTGCTGCACCCCTGCAAGTTCTCTCCTCTGTCACAGCTGTCCTGCTGCCTCCATGAAACATGTCCCAGGCTGCCAGGGTCCATTGTTAGCCTGGACCAAAAGTGGCCCAAGGACCAAGCCTCAGAGGACAGTTTCATGGTGGATCAGGGCTCCTTGGAGGCACCTGGGTTGGGCTGGAAGTTCATAGAATCATAGAACCATAGCATCCCAGGTCAGAAGGGATCTCAAGGATCACCTGGTCCAACCTTTCTGGGCAAGAGCCCAGTCCAGACAAGATGGCCCAGCACCCTGTCCAGCTGAGGCTTGAAAGTGTCCAATGTGGCGGTGTCAACCCCTCCCCTGGGGAGATTATTCCAACGGGTGACTGTTCTCATGGGGAAACATTTCCCCAAGAGCAACTTGTGTCCATTCCCCCTTGTCCTCTCCATGGGACTCCTTTGTGAAAAGGGAGTCTCCATCTTCCCTGTAGCCACCCCTTAGGTACTGGTACGTGGTGATGAGATCCCTTCTGGGCCTCCTTTGCTCAGGGCTGAACAAACCCAGCTCTCAGCCTATCCTGATACGGTTGAGAGAGGCTTCCCAGCCCTTGGATCACCTTGGTGGCCCTGCTCTGGACCCCTCCAGCCTGCCCACAGCTTTTTTGCACAGTGGGGACCAGAACTGCACACAGGATTCCAGGTGTGGCGTGACCAGCACTGAGCAGAGTGAGATGATGACTCCTTTATCCCTGCTGGTGATGCCCTTGGTGATGTCCCCCAGTGTCCTGTTGGTCATGTTGGCCACAGCAGCACCCTGCTCACTCCTATGAAGCTTGTTGGCCACCAGGACCCCAGGTCCCTTCCCACAGAGCTGCTCCCCAGCTGGGTGGATCCCAGCTTGTGCTGCACTCCTGGATTGAGTTTTTCCAGGTGCAAGACCTTACACTTGTCCATGTTGGACTTCTTAAGATTCTTGCTAGCCCACTCAGCCCATCCAGATGTCTCTGCAAGGGGGCTCTCCTTTCTGGAGTGTCCCCTCCCCCGCTTGGGGGCCTACAAGAAGCAGTAAGAGACCCCCAGCTTTGGGGTGCACGGCCCCTCCCAGGTATCCCGGTCCATTTTTCTCTTTCATCTTTGGGCTCTTGGGCCATGGATGCTCCTGGGCGTGGGAGCATCACAGGGGAATCCCGGGGGACCATCACAGATTGGGGGTTTTCCCCATCACCAGTTTGTTCTCAGACTCCAGAGCAGCACTGCAGTGAAGGTCCCTTCTCGGGCTGGCCTCTGAAGGGGATGTGCTCGGAGTCAGCCAGCTCCAGGTCTGCTCTGTGCCATGCTGGCTGCCAGGGTGATGGGGAGCATGGTTGTAGAAGGGAGAAGTACCCTGTCGCACCTCAGGAAGCCGGGCTTACGTTGATGGAGCTTATTATTTAGGCAGGTGCTTTCTTAGAATAGAATAGAATAGAATAGAATAGAATAGAATAGAATAGAATAGAACAAAGCAGAACAGGCTTGTGGCATTAAAATAACAGTGTGCTGCCAAGAGGAGGATGGGAAGTGATGCTGGGCTTTAAGCCCTGCGTGGCTTCGAGCACCCTCATTCTCACACCACCCAGCTGCGGCAGGTTTGGTACCCGCAGGGTTTCCTTCCTTTCTGAGCTCTGCTGGAAAGAGGTGTTTGCTGAAGCCAGGCTGCACCCACCACCCTGATTTGGTCTGGAGCCGTACTATAACCTTCCCCAAAACTTCTGGGCAGCATGAGGAGGCTTTGCCCCCTGGAGCAGATATCAGCTCCTTCCCCTCCAGCTCTCGGTGCTGCCATGCACAAGCCCCATCTCCTCCCTGCTCGGTGGGTTTGTAAGCCTGGGTGCCATGGATTGGAGATGCTGCGGTCACCCGGCACTCAGCAGGCCTCACGTGAGCCCCCTTTCCCCTGGCATCACTCCCTCAGTGCGTCCGGAGCCATCCCAGTCACTTGCACTGAGGCTGCTGGCTGGATCGGCAGCCCTGGTGTTCCCAGAGCTGTGGCCGGAGCAGGCGATGCTCTGAGACCCTTCCCTGACTCCTGTTTCCCCACGCAGAATCCCCGCTTCCCTGGCAATCTGCAGATGTCCGACCGGCAGCTTGACGAGGCAGGGGAGAATGATGTCAATAATTTGTGAGTGCAGGGAGGGGGTGAGGCGAGGGAGGAGGGCGGGTGCAGGCGCTGCCACCCTGCACCGGCAGCTGGACCAAGCTGGGGAGGGACCATGCAGCTTCCCCCACCCCTGCTGCAGGTGCTGGGAGTGGGCAGAGCCCCCGGGGTGGGTGCTCCCACACCGGAGCACCCGCTTATCCCTCTGGGGTGGCACCTGGCAGAGCTGGAGGCCCATGGGTGGCCATGGGGATGCTCCCCATCCATCCTCATCCCTTTTCCCTAGTTTTCAGCTGACAGTGGAGATGTTTGACTACCTGGAGTGTGAGCTGAACCTATTCCAGACAGGTAAGCCCCCACGCTGCCGGGCCGGAGGCTGGTGGGGGTTCCTGGGGGCTGAGCTGTGTTGGGGGAGGCTCTGGGGAAGGATGCTCTCTGAGGGCATCGCAACTCATCTCTTTTTCTGGGCACTTTGCCCCAAGTTTTATTAGCACTGTGTGCCGTGCTGCCTCATGGCAGCCCGCTGGCAGTGCTGTGGGGTGCCCACCCCACCCCACCCCACCCCTCTCCCGCCATGTGCAGTGCTTCCACCACGCAGATGTGGGGCTCCCCAGCTCTGACAGTCTCCCCAGGCTGCATTTCTTCTAATCTTACTCATGGGCTTGTGGCAGGTCTTGGTTTTTGTTAGTGGTGAAGGCAACCTGCTGTAGGTGTTTGCAGCGGTGCCGGAGCTGGGGGGGCACAGGGACACCCTGCCTTCCTCCTGCGCAAGTGAGCGGAGGGTTGAAACGAGCCAGTCTCAACCCTCAGGGCTGTCGCACACCTCTGCACACTTGAGCGGGATCAGGTTTGGGGTAAATTAAAGCAATTCTGAGGCAAGCCTCCACCTGCTGCATGCACCAGGCTGTGGGTGCTGGCGGGACAGGGCTGTCTCAATGGAACTGGAGCAGCACCCTCATCGTGTGGCTGCACGCTGGCACAGTAGGACGGGGATGGTGCTGGGGGGCTCATCCAAGCAGCCCCATCCCCAGCACGCTCTTGGGAGCTCCCGCCGTGCTGCCTGTCAGAGGGGGGGTCACTGGATGGGGGGAGATGAAGCCAACATCTTCTCTGACCGCCCCGCTAGGCTGCCTGCTGCACCGGCACGCTTCGAGGGCAGGCACCCCACACCTTATGGGGGACCCACAAGGCTGGACCGGGAATAGTCGCTGGGCACGTCTCCGGCAGCCCGTGCCCCAGGCCAGCCTGTTCCCGGTGCAGCAGAAACCCCCGTATGGCCCAGTGTTGCCCCGGCGCAAGGCGCAGTCCGATGTGACACAATGTGGGCAGCATTTCTGGAGCATCTCCCAGCACCCCTGAATGCCAGCAGGACGGCAGCGATGGGCAGAGCACAGGGGCTGTGTGCCCTTGTGGGGCTGGGAGCTCTGCCTGGGGACCCGGCTGGGGCTCAGGACCAGGTACCTCCAGCCCGCAGTGCCAGGCTGAATTGTTCCCCTGCCTGCAGGGGTGTCCCGAGTGGGAATTTCCCCCCCACTGAGCCAGCAAACGGCTGTGCCTGTGCGGCAGCAGGCTAGGTCCCCGAGGGCTGGTGGGTCTCTTGCTCCAGGTGACGTTTGCGGACGCAGCCAACAGAGCGTGGCACCCTGTGGTGCTGCCGGTGCTGCCGGAGCCTGATCCCGTGCTCCTTCCCCACAGTGTTCAGCTCCCTGGACATGTCACGCTCGGTGTCGGTGACAGCCGCGGGACAGTGCCGCCTGGCCCCGCTCATCCAGGTGATCCTGGACTGCAGCCACCTCTACGACTACACTGTCAAGCTGCTCTTCAAGCTCCACTCCTGTGAGTGTCCCCAGCGCCACCACCTCGGGCAGAGGGGTGACACGGGGGGGGACATTGGGAGTCACTACCCTGCTCAGGCTGGGCCATTCGCCCCCCATCTCCTTTTTGGAGGAGTGGAGGGAATCACCAGGGCAAGGGACAAGGAGGTGCAAGCACTGGGGGATCGAGCTGTCCCAGTAGCCTGCCCTGCCGAACACCCCTCAGCCGCGAAGACGGTGCCCACCGGGAGCCCCCCTGGCAGGTGCTGCCTGCAAAGCCCACGTCCCCTAGGACCTCGAATTGGGGTGGCAGCTGCCTGAACAGCAGCTCACTGCCTGCCCCTGCCCTGGGGGTGTTCTGGGGAGGATGTGGTTCCCTCCCGCAGCAGGACGCTGAGCCTGGAGCTCTCAGACCCTGGGAGGAGGGTGGCCATCTCTGGGAAAGAAACATCCCCATGTGGCTGTGCCAATGGGCTGTCCCCCGACCCGTGCTCCTTCCCGGTGTGGAGCCGCCCGGTGATGCCTCTACTTGCTGCTTCTTCCAGGTCTGCCAGCGGATACGCTGCAGGGCCACCGGGATCGCTTCCTGGAGCAGTTCAGAAAGTAAGTGCCCAGACCTGGGGCGCTGGCTCTCCCCCCTGCCGGGGATGCTCTGGGGGTGCTCCCAGGAACCCTGGAGGGACCCTGGCGGGACCCTGGAGCCCCTGTGCAAGGCTCAGCAGCCGAGCGGTGGGGACGGAGAAGCGCAGGAGTCAGCCTTGCCTTGGGGCTCTGAAATCCAGTCCGCTTCGACCCCTTGGCTTTCTCTGGAGGTTCCTCCAGGACAGCTGCTCCACTTGGCTAATCCACAGCTATTGAATTACCAGATAATGGCATTATTAATTCTAACGAGGCATTCAGCCACTGACAGCACAGCCGACAATTTAAAACCCGCAAACCCTTTAATTGCAGTTTTAAATGCAATTTGCAGTTGATGTGCTGAGATGAAAGTCTGGGTGCGGGCTGAGAAGCCAAGTGGGGGGGTTTGCCAGTAGGGAGACCCCCGGGATGCCCTGGGCTGGGTGTTGGGTAACAGGGTGCTCAGCACCCTTAGCAGCGTTTTCTGCTTGTGATGGCTCTGTCAGCTCCGTTAGGAGAGGGATGGGTTGGTAGGAGCGATGGGGTAGGAGAATGGAAGCAGCACATGGAAGCGGTTCGGGGTGCTGCTGCGGGAGGGAGGGTCTGCCCAAGCCCCAGGGGGGACTCACAGTCCTGGCACTGGGGGCGTGGGACAGGGAAAAGAGATCTTCCCCCCAGTTCTGTTGAATTTAAAAAAAAAAAATGCCAGTTGCACAAACCTTGTTAAGAGCTTGTGAAAAGGGGCAGCCAAATGGTGAAACCTTTGGGTGTTGCAAAGCTGAGGAGGGGTCCACAAGGAGCCTGGGTGCTAGGGTTGCTGCTGGGTGGTGCAGGGAAGCAGAGGTGGCTTTTGGGTGGGAAAAGCCATCCCTGCGGGGACACGGATGGAAAAGAAGAAGGTAAAGCTCGTGGCACCCGTATCTGTCCCACATTAAGACAGCGATAAGAGAGATTTTAAAAGCATAAGGTAAGATAAAACCTAAGATACCCAAGATAAAAGGTGTAGGAGGAGAGAGCCAGAACCAGGTCATGGTTGCCCAGTTGCCCGAGCCCTTGGACATGAGGGGGCTGTGATGCCTCTGGAGCACTGCCAGTGCCCAGGGGCTGCAAAGTGCTATTGGGCTGGCTGATGAAATGGGCTCCAGGGAGAGGGGAGGGAGGCAGCGGGGGGGCTGACCCGGCACTTGGCACAGCAGGGAAATGAGGAGTGGGAGAGGGTCTGCATGAAAGAGACGGCATGGAGTGGGGTGGGTGCTGCTGCGTGCGGGAGGTGGGTGTTGGGTTCATAGAGGCCATGAGCTGCTGCAGAATGATGTACAGTGGGAGTGAACATATTTATTCCCAAAAGTCTGGGGAAAAATGGAGCTACCCTGAGAAATGCAGATGACACTGAGCCGAGCGGTGCCGTCGATGCGCTGGAGGGAAGGGGGGCATCCAGAGGGACTGGGCAGGCTGGGGGAGTGGGGCCATGAGAACCTCATGACGTTCAACCAGGCCAAGTGCAAGGTCCTGCACCTGGGTGAGGGCAACCCCCGGTACCAGGACAGGCCAGGCGAGTGAGGGACGGATGGACGGATGGATGGATGGATGGATGAATGGATGGACAGATGGAGAACAGCCTGCGGAGAAGGACTGGGGATACTGGTGGGTGACAAATGGGCCATCAGCCAGCAATGGGCACTGGCAGCCCAGAAAGCCAAGTGCCCCCTGGGCTGCAGCCCCAGCAGCGGGGCCAGCAGCGGGAGGGAGGGGATGCTCCCCCTCGGCTCCGCTCCCCCCACACCCCCCTGCAGCCCTGCGACCAGCTCAGGGCTCCCCAGCACCAGACGACCGTTTTAAACTGGGTGAGGGTGGGCTTGGGCTGGACACCAGGAGGAAATGTTGTACCCTGAGGGTGCTGAGGCACTGGCACAGGCTGCCCCCAGCAGCTGTGGATGCCCCAGCCCTGGGAGGGTTCAAGGCCAGCTTGGACAGGGCTTTGAGCAACCGGATCCCGGGGGAGATGTCCCTGGCCCTGGTGGGGGGGCTGGACTGGAGCAGCTTTGAAGGCCCCTTCCAACCCAAACCGTCCTGTGAGCCCATGGTCCTGTGGGATGTAAGGGCAGGTCTCCCCTGGATTAGTACCTGCACCAAGAAGAGGAGACATGGTTGGGTTTTGTACCAGTGAGTGTCCCGGGGTGGTCCCCAACGATGGTGCTGGAACCCGTCCTCTCGACGTATTTTAAATGAGATCAAAAAAGAGCGAGCAGCAAAGTGCCCTGGCCTCTGGTACGTGATTGTTTAGGGTAGTCAAAACGAAAACTGGCCACCTAGCGCAGGGGAGGATGTCACGGTACCGAGGGAGAGCCCAATTCAAGGTCACAAACTACAAACCAGCGCCCGTGGGAAAAACACCAAGGCACAGGTGTCAGCAGGTAGTGGGGCTCTGACCACCCAGGGCAGAGACCTTGGGGCAGGTATCAACAGCGCCCAGACACTGCCAGGATGCCGGGGTGGCTGGAAGGGAGCGGAGCCACAAGTGGGGTGGCTGGGCGCTGCTGCTCCTCCCCAGATTTGGAAATCCTGAAGGGAGGTAGCCCTGCTCTGGGGGGAGATGCTGCCCGGGAGCTGAGGTTGATGGTGCAGACGTGGCCTCCAGGCTGGAAGCCCCCAACCTGCTGGTGGCCGGGGCTGTAGCGGGAGCAGTGGCGGTGTTCCCCAGCTCTCCCTTCAAGCTTTGGCTGTGGCAAGGGCAGCACAGGGCAGTGGCTGTACCTTGGTGCCATCCTGGTTCATGGTTTCATAGACTTAGAGGGTGGTTTGGGTTGGAGGGAACCTTTGAAGATGATCCCATCTCATCCCACCTCTCTGCCATGGGCAGGGACATCTCCCCTGGGATCAAGTTGCCCAAGTGTCAGGTCCTTCTCTCTGCTCATGAGGTTCTGGGTTTACAGGAGAAAGCCTCCAGCGGTCGGTGCTTGCCAGAGGTGGGCGGCTGGCAACGGGGTCTTCCCAGGGCCAGCTGTGGGTTTGGTGGCAGCACACATCACCATCCCCTCTGGCACAGCGCGGTGGCCTGGTGACACCCTCCTGGGGCTCCGCACATTTGGGGTGGGGTGTCTGGGTTGGGCAAGTGCCATCCCTAACCCTTCCCTGCCCCTCACAGGCTGAAGGACCTCTTCTACCGCTCCAGCAACCTGCAGTACTTCAAGCGGCTGATTCAGATCCCGCAGCTGCCGGAGGTGAGACCCCATGGTCCCCGGTCCCCGTGCTTGCTGTCCCCATGGCCAGGAGCAGCAATGGGGCCAGTGGCATGGGGACGGTGCCCAAAAAGGGTTGCTTGCTGCCTTGCCCAGCTTCCCCAGGCTGGTGGCAATGTGGGGCTTGTGGGGCCTGAGGCTCATCCTTGCATCCCTCCCTGGGTGGGATCCTGTGGAATGGAGCTGCTGCTCCAGCGAGGGGCTGGGATCCATCCCTGTGGGTCCTGGCTCCATCTGTGTGGGTCCTGGCTCTGTTCCCGTGGGTCTGGGCATGGCCAGCTCAGCACTGGGATTTCGATCAACCATGCCTGAAGCCCTGTGACCGTGCTGGTCCTCCTCCACCCAGCCGTATTCCCCTCCCTCTCCAGAACCCTCCCAATTTCCTGCGTGCCTCAGCGCTGTCGGAGCACATCAGCCCAGTGGTGGTCATCCCTGCCGAGGCATCCTCACCCGACAGCGAGCCCATCACAGACCTGGTGGAGATGGACACGGCCTCGCAGGTGAGCTGCTGTGGCACTGCCTGCGCCCCTCGAGCTGCGGAGAGGATGGTGGCCACACTTTTGCTCCGAGACCAGGGCTATTGCTCCAAGACCACACCACAGCGAGGGCTGAGGCAGTGGGGGCGGCCTCAGGCACCGAGGAGTGTGGCTGCAGGAGGCTGCGTGGGTGCTAGGTGACGCGTGTGGGTGCTGTTGGGTCTGGGCCAGGCTGAGTCCATCCTGCAGTGCTTCTCTCGGTGGTTTGGTGCCCTCCAGTGATGGCTGGCTGAAGATGTTTGGCTTCCCAGCATCGCCCCTCGGCTCTGCGCACTTGCGTTAGGTCTTCGCACCCCCTCTCCAGCAAGGGTTGTGCCCAGGTGCTGAGCATTTTATGGTGTTCAGGGTTGGGCCCCTCACTCCCAAAAGAACATGGAGGGGCTGGAGCGTGTCCAGAGAAGGGCAAGGAAGCTGGGGAGGGGTCTGGAGCCCAAGGCTGCTGGGGGAGCTGGGGGGGGGGGCGGGCCTGCTCCAGGGAATGGGCAATGGGACGAGGGGAAACAGCCTCAAGTTGTGCCAGGGCAGGTTTGGGTTGGACATTGGGAAAAATTCCTGCTGAGGGCCAGGGTTTAGTGGTGGGATGGCAGGGCTAGGGTAACAGTTGGGCTTGGTGAGCTTAAAGGGCTTTTCCAACCCAAATGATTCTGTGATTCCATGATTTCAGGAGGGGGAGGGGTGTGTGGTAGCATGGCTTTGGGGATTTTCCGCCCCTGGGAGTCAAGTGGGGACGGACCAGAGATGCTTCATGTTCAAGACATTCAATGCCCTGGGAGCAGCAGGGGGATCCAGCCCCGGTGCCCAGGCAGCAGCACATGGGCTGGCTTGGCTGTACCGCCAGGGACATGGGGGGGCGAGGGCTGCCGGGTGGCGGTGGGTTGACTCCAGGTCCACGCTGCTCTCCCTACAGAGCCTCTTTGACAATAAGTTTGACGACATCTTCGGCAGCTCTTTCAGCAGCGACCCCTTCAACTTCAATAGCCAGAATGGGATGAAGAAGGATGACAAGTGAGCAGTCCCGGTGATGCCACGGAGGCAGCCAGGATCAGACCGGGAGCTCCCTCCCTGCCCTGGCACTGCAGCCACGGTGGCAGCACAGGGGTTGCCTGCCCTCCCAGGACTGCATCCTCGTGGCACCGGCGCAGCTGGTGGCACCGAGGATGTACCCGGTGTCTCTCCTTCCCAGGGACCGGTTAATTGAGCAGCTTTATGGAGAGATTGCAGCCCTGAAGGAGGAGCTGGAGAACTTCAAGGCTGAGGTGGGTGATGACCATCTGGTGCTGTCACGCAGGGAGCACCCTTGTGGCAGTCCAGGGGCAGGATGGGACCTGGTGTCTCATGCTGGGAATGGGGACGGCAGGGTGGTGGCTAGGTGGGCAAGGTGGTGACCCTGTCTGTCCTGCCCTGTCCCTGGTGGCTTCTGCAGCCCTGGCGCAGCCATCCCTGGCCATACAGGGGGCCCCGGGTGCCTGGAGGGGGCTGTGTCCCCGCCAGGGGGCCAGGTTCCCCCCGCTGCCTGGCATCCTCTGTGCTTCACCCTGCTGCATTTGGGGCTCTGAGGGATGCTACACACCGGGTGGCCACCGGACAGTACCGGTGGGCATGGGACGGTGCCGGCAGCCACGGAACAGTGCCGGGAGCTGCCTGCCTGCCGTCCCACAGAGCGCACGGGGTGCGGTGCAGCTGCGCGGTCGCGCCAGCGAGCTGGAGGCCGAGCTGGCCGAGCAGCGGCACCTGAAGCAGCAGGCGCAGGACGAGAGCGAGTTCCGCCACAGAGCTGGAGGAGCTGAAGAAGCAGCGGGAGGACACTGAGAAGGCACAGAGGAGCCTGACAGAGATCGAAAGTGAGCATGGGGAGCCGGCACCTGGCTGGGGGTGGGGGTGAGCCCTGGGGGGTGGTCCCGGGTGCTGATCTCGGCATCCCTGTGTGTGCGGCAGGGCGGGCGCAGGCCAACGAGCAGCGCTACAGCAAGCTGAAGGAGAAGTACAGTGAGCTGGTGCAGAATCATGCCGACCTGCTGCGGAAGGTGGGCTCCTCGACACCCCTCCTGGCATCCCCTTTCCCAGCTGCGCCCCCCCAGCACTGGGGGTCGCTGAGCTCCCTCTCTGCCATTGCCAGAATGCGGAGGTGACCAAGCAGGTGACAGTGGCCAGGCAGGCCCAGGGGGATGTGGAGCGGGAGAAGAAGGAGCTGGAGGACTCCTTCCAGCGGGTGAGCGAGCAGGCTCAGAGGAAGGTGAGCAGAGACGCGGTGGGGGGACAGCAGGGGTGGGCAGGGGACTTCCCCATGGGGCAGCTGTGCCAGGAACCTCGCTTCTTGCCCGCAGTCTCAGGAGCAGGCAGAGGTGCTGGACACGCTGAAGCGGGAGCTGGCAGCCAGCAGACAGGAGCTGCAGGTCCTCCAGGGCACCCTGGAGTCCAGTGCACAGGTGAGAGCCCACGGGTGCCCCCCACCACCCTGCCACCACCCCGGGACAGGCGGCCCGGGCGAAGGGGAGGGCTGCCTGCTTTTGCAGTGTTTGGGCGAGGTGTTACCCATCCAGGGGGACATTCCCCACCATTGGCCTGATAATCAGAACCCTGTTATCTTCCTCCCTGCATTCTGATGGGTTTAGTGATCGTACTGGGGGTTGAACGTTCCCAGGTGCAAGAGCAGCGTCAGGCAGGACAGCTCTGCCTGCTGTAAAACCCCAGCAGGGAGCGTGCCGTCACACCGCAAGGCTTTGCAGGGGCTTGCTGCCATGCAGGAGGGTATTTCATACCTTCGAAGCGGTGGGGGGCAGCAGGGGTTTCCAGGCCCATTGCAGAAGGCAGAAGCTGGCAGGAAAATGGAGCTGCCTATCCCCGGGGTGGGCGGGCACGCTGAAGCAGGACAGGGATGGGGCAGAGCCGGCTCTCGGGCCAGCAGCCAGTGCCCTTCATCCGCTCCTCCGTCAGAATGCTGACGGTTGCCATAAAAGTGACCTTTCAATGATAAAAACAGAAGGGAGGCTGGCACCAGGCGAGGCCCTCCATGCTGCCAGGGCGCTGCGGGGCTGCGGGTGATGCAGGGCTGCGATGCACCAAGTGGGGATGGTTGGGGTGGCCTGAGCCCAGACCATGTTCCCAAAGTGGAGGGTTTGCCCTCAGCCCAGCCCTGACCGCTGTCTGGTGCCCACTCAGGCGGGAGCAGAGCAGAGCACCCGGATCGCCGGCCTGGAGCAGGAGAGGGACAGTCTGAGCTGGGCAGCGGAGCGGCATGGGGAGGAGATGGCCGCCCTGCAGGCCGAGCTGCAGCAGCTGCGGGAGGCGCTCAGCCATGAGCAGGAGAGCAGCAAGATGGAGCTGGAGACGTTGCAGACCCAGCTGAGAGACAAGGTACCCTGGGGGCTCCGCCGGCACCAGGCATCCCGGCATCTCCCTCCCTGCCGAGCTGCGGGGGTTCAGCAGAGCTGGAGGCAGGCGTGGGGTGCGGGGGTGACTCGGTGCGGGTGCGGGGGGGCTGTGACACCTGTGCTGGCTCGGCAGGAGAGCGGGGAGCAGGCACTGCAGCGGCGCCTGGCCGAGGAGCAGTTTGCCCTGCTGCGGGGCACCGCACAGGAGGCGGAGCGCATGGTGCAGGATGCCCTCAGCCGCCTGGAGGATCCCGCTCACATCGGCTGCACTGGCTCGGCGGGTGAGTTCCCTGGTGCTTGCCAAACCTGGCTTTATCCCAATCTGCCACTGCACAAAGTCCCCCTCCCTGCTGTCCTCTGGGCCGTGCTGGTGGCAGCGAGCGGCCATGCCGCACACAGGGATGCCCCACGTTTGAGTCCTGCCTGCTGTCTGCCTGCAGATTGCCTCCTGTTGAGGACACTGGCAGCCTCCGAGTGCGTGGAGCGGCTGCGGGACGCACATGGCAAATACCTTTCCGATCGCGCAGGTGAGAGCCGGCAGCCCCAGGCAGGGGTGGGGGCCAGGGGCAGCTCTGGCACTCGTGGGATGGGTGGGCAGTGGCCACAGGGGCTGAGGCATCTGCCCCTCTTCTGCTGCAGCCGTGGGCTCCCTGCTGCCCTGCCTGGCCCTCTTTGCCCACCTCGTCAGTGACACCCTCCTGCAGGGCAGCGCTACCTCCCACGTGGCCCCCATGGAGCCCGCTGACCGTGAGTGCTGCCCCACAGCAGGCAGGGGCTGGGGCGGGCAGGGGCCAGCATGGGCGGGATGCTGGGGTGGGCAGGATGCTGGGGCGGACAGGGGCCAGCATGGGCGGGATGCTGGGGTGGGCAGGGGCCAGGCATCTCTGTCCCCGTGTGCGTGCCGCACCCTCGGCCTCTCGTGCTGCCCACGCAGGTCTGCTGGAGATGTGCAAGCAGTGCGGCAGCGAGGCTGTGAGCTACCTCAGCACCCTGCAAGACCCAGGGACAGTGGAAAGCGCCGACTGCAGCCCGGTGACCGCCTGCCTGGGCCGGATCAGCACCATCGGGGAGGTGGGTGCCCCAGGAGGGCTGGTGGGATGCAGACTGTGGGAAGCACCATTGGAGGAGCTGTGCCACCACTCGTCGGTCCCTTTTGTCCCATCCCGTCCCTAGGAGCTGCGGCCCAGAGGGCTGGACGTCAAGCAGGAGGAGCTGGGTGACCTGGTGGACAAGGAGATGGCGGCGACAGCGGCAGCCATTGAAACAGGCATCGAGGTGAGAGTCGCTGCGTGCCACGAGGCACCCGTGGGCACTGGGACTGCCGGCGTGAGGCCAGGGCGGCGCATGGGGCTCAGCACAGCCTCTCCCCCCTCTACCAGGAGATGCTGAGCAAGGCGCGGGCTGGTGACACTGGGGTCAAACTGGAAGTGAACGAGAGGTGAGCGGTGGCTGGGGCACTGGGGAGAGCTGGGCAGGTAGGATGGGGTCTTTCTGCCCCACAAGCAGGGCTCAGTGGGGTTTGTCCCACAGGATCCTGGGCTCCTGCACGGGCCTCATGCAGGCTATCCACAGCCTGGTCCTGGCCTCCAAGGACCTCCAGAGAGAGATCGTGGAGAGCGGACGGGTGAGCTGCAGGCAGGGGTGTGGGCAGGGCAAGGGATAGCGGGCGCTTGGCCAGCTGGGGGTCCCCACTCACTCGCTGGGGACGTGATGCTCTGAGCCTTGGCCCGTTGGGGCATCAACACCAGGAGCTCCTGCCCCAGCCCTGGGGTCTCACCGTGGCTGTGGTCTCTGGAGTGTCATGGAGGTCCCTGATCTCCCTTCCCACCCAGGGAGCCCTGTGACCCCTGGGGTTCGCTGTCTCTCCGGTTCCCACGCACATTCTACACGAAACCCTCACTTACTCTGTTCCCCTGAGAGCAAGGGTTTGGGGGTCCCAGGCCCTGCCCCCCTGCTGTCCCCAACACGTGACTGTGCCTTTCCCGGTGGCAGGGTGCGGCATCCCCCAAGGAGTTTTATGCCAAGAATTCCCGCTGGACCGAGGGTCTCATCTCCGCCTCCAAGGCCGTGGGCTGGGGTGCCACTGTCATGGTGTAAGTGCCATCGTCACCGGAGCGGGGAGAGGATGGCAGGGTCCTGCTGTCCCTGCGGGAAGGAGGTGGAGGTGGCAGCGGGATGCTCCAGCCCCTCTCTGCCCTTCCGCAGCGACGCTGCTGACCTGGTGGTGCAAGGCAAGGGGACGTTCGAGGAGCTGATGGTCTGTTCCCGGGAGATCGCGGCCAGCACCGCCCAGCTGGTCGCAGCCTCCAAGGTAGGAGCCTGGCACCCGGGGGGCTCCCCTGCTGCTGCCTGCATCCCCCACCACTGCTCGCACAGGGCTCTGGGGGATGTTCCGTCCCCCAAGAATGCTCCGTCCCCCCAGGCTGCTCCCCTGGCTGTGGTTTCGGGTGGCTATGGGGCACCACGTGACCACCCAAAACTGTGGGGGCTGGTCCTCTGCTCGCCTGGCGGGGCATAAGCGCTCCCCTCCTTGCTGCCCCGGCAGGTGAAGGCAGACAAAGACAGCACCAACCTTTGCAAGCTCCAACAAGCCTCCCGGGGTGTCAACCAGGCCACGGCTGGTGTGGTGGCCTCCACCAAGGCCGGGAAGTCGCAGGTGGAGGAGAAAGGTAAGCGTGGGGCTGCAGGAGCATAGACCTGCCCTGAAATCTCTGCTTTTCGCACTTGCCATCTTCAGTCAGCTGTGCCCCGCTGGTCCCTGCCTGCGTCTCCCGTGGTGGTGGCAGACCCAGCCAGCAGCACGGGAGCTGCCGGGGGGTCTGGGCAGGGGAGCAGAGCTCGAGGGGGGCTGGCGGTATCTTTCTCCACAGACAGCATGGACTTCTCCAGCATGACGCTCACCCAGATCAAGCGTCAGGAGATGGACTCGCAGGTAGGAGGTTCCCCCATGCTTTGGGAAACACACCTGCCCATGCCTCGTTTGGGCTAACAAGGCTGCCCAGGCTGGAGGGGGGGAGAGCACCAAATGCAGTGGGTGTGGGCAGCCTGCCCAGTTGCCTGGCCCCGGGCACCTCCAGCTCACAGGGAAAGCCCAGGGCATGAGGGCAAGGGCCAGGGTTGCCCAGGAGCTGCCTGCATTTGATCCTGGAGCCTTCCCCAATGCTGTTTCCCTCGTGGCACAACAGCCCAAGGTGCTCGCTGGGCAGCCCCGCAGCACCCACCTCCATGGGACTTCCTGGGGAATTGCCCTTCCCAGTGCCTGCAGGGGTTGCTCTGCCTTCACCTGCCTGCACAAGCAGCGCCCACCTGAGCTCCATCCCCTGCCCAGGACCATTTGCCATCGGAGCGCTCATGGCGTGTGCCTCGGTGGTCTTTGGGCTTGGTTGGGAAAATGGGTGTGAAGGGAGGGTGCCCAGCCCCACCAGGCTCCGTGCCAGCTGGAGCAGCCAGGTGCTGTGCCATGGTGGGGGGTGGCCATGGTGTGCTTTATGTCCTTCAGGTGCGGGTGCTGGAGCTGGAAAACCAGCTGCAGAAGGAGCGGCAGAAGCTGGGGGAGCTGCGCAAGAAGCACTACGAGCTGGCAGGAGTGGCAGAGGGCTGGGAGGAGGATGGTGAGTGGATCCCAGTCCCGCTCTGGCCAGGAAGCTGCTCCAGGAAGGAGTGGGGTAGGACAGGGAAGCCCTGCCTGCAGCGAGCGGGCATGGGTTTCGCTCCGGCTGGCACAAGCAGAGCCCTGGGGTAGTCGACATGCATGGGCAGAGCCATGGGGACCCTGGCCTGTGCAAGAGCTTGTGGGACCCACATCACCCCTGGTGCTTGGGTGCTGCTGGGGCTCTGGCGCCCTGCAAAGTCCTGGGGTCCTGAGGGGATGGGGTGGAGGGATGCTGGGGGGCCTGCCCTGCTCTGCACCCCCTTACCTTCTCTTCCCCCTCCAGCTGCGGATTAACATCTGCAGCAGAAACAGCCTGCAGGGGACCACCCCAGGGTGGGCTGGGGCCCAGCTTGGTGCAGCCTTTTGGGAAGATCCACAATAAACCGGTGCAAAAGCCACCCCGAAGCACATGTCCTCCACATCACCCCCGCCAAGAGCCGTCTCCAGTGCTGGAGCACCCAGAGCTGCCTGGCAAGACCCCGGGGCCGGGAGCGAGGGCTCGCCTGCCTGATGCCAGCCGCAAACCGCACGTGTATTTATTAGAGCTGTTTGGGGTTGGGGGGTGGTCTCGGGGAGGGGGCTTTAACCCTTTAGTTTTGTTTTGCACAGATTTTCAGAACTCTTTGAGCCGGCCCTGGCTGAGCAAGAGCAGTCAGGTTTCTTTCACCTCTTGCTGCTTCTCCAGCCTTAACCCAGTCCCCAGCTCGGTGCAAACATCCCCCCCCTGCAAAGGAGCCTGCCGTGGTGCCGAGGGCCCTGGGGGTGCTGCCGGGCCGGGAGCCAGCTTTTGGGGTGCTGCTGGGCTTGGTGCTAGGTGTGCTCCCCCCTCCGGCGGGGGCACTGAGTGCCTTTGGCCACTGCAGGGTTGGGGAGAGCGTTCCTGTGGGACAGCCCAGCCGGTGAGACCGGGGTGCCAGCAGCAGCGCCAGGAGCAGCCGGCGGTGAGGGAGTGGGGTGGGCAGGGGGGGATGCTGCCGTGAGCTCCTACCCCCCATCCCGGGTCCCCAGAATGCTCCCCCTGCCCCAGAGCTGGGCTGCCCTGCCCCGACAGATCACTGTGTTCATGCCAGCAATAAACCCTCTGCAAGGTGCTGGGTGCAGGTTTGGGCAACCATGGTGCCACCGCACAAGCCACCAGCTCCTGGGGACGGGTGGTGGCTCTAGGGCTCTAGGGCAGCAGCACAGAGGGTTTGGGGAGGCAGCTGGGGTGCCCCAAAACCAGAGCACCCCAAAGCCAGGGCGAGCAGCTCCCCATGCCTGCTCGCTCTGGGCTGGTGCCACCCTTGTGTCCTTGCCATCCTTTTCGGTGCGCAGGGGATTGGTGCCAGCTTTGCCACCGGCAGGGGCAGCCGCAGGGCTGGCACCAGCCAGGGAACTTTTGTGCCTTGGAGCAGGGGGCTCGGAAGGCAGGGGGGTTTCTGCCAGCTCCGAGCCCCCCAGCTCGTCTCGCTGTGGTGGGGACGGTGGTGTCAGCCTGCACAGCGATGTCCCTGTCCCCTGCAGCCACCCTCATGGTCCTGCTGGTGCCCCTTGCAGGGCCAGAGTGTCTATCCCGGCCTAGCACCATCACCATCTGCACCCTGCCTTAGGCAGCCAGGGCAGCCCCCTTGGGGGGCCAGGGTGCAGGATTTGGCCTTTCTCCCCTTAGGAAGTGGTGGCATCGCCCAGTGTGGCTGGGCTGTCACCCTGTGATTTCCCGCTGGCGTCCGCCAGATCTTGGCTGGCACTCGGAGCAGTGGTGCCCGCCTGCATCCCCCACCTGGCCTGGCCATTGCCATGGTCTTGGGGCTGCCACACCCTACACGCAGGAGAGCGCAACCCTCCCCACCATGCAGGGACCCCATGTCCCCGCATCCCCCAGCCAGTTCTGCTGCCAACGCACCCACTCTGTGCCCCCAGCCTGCCGGGGACCCCCCAGGGCTCCCTCTGCCTCCCCATGCCCCGCACGGCCGTACCCCAACCCGTGCCAGCTCCCCTCCGAATGCAATACCAACCATCGCATTCCTGCAGGACACAGGGAGCCCCAAAACCCTCCCTGCTCTTTTGGGGGGTCTCGCCTGCGCGGGGTACCCCCAACTACCTCAGGCCTCCAGGCCAGGTCGGGGCTAGGGGGCAGCGAGGGGGTCGCAGTGGCGGTGGGGGCTCGGGGACGGTGGCACCCCTCTCGGCCAAAACCACTTCTCCTCCTTTTTGTATCTCAGCCGGGCGCTGGCAGGGGGGGATTGTCCCCCGCACAGTCCCTGGTGCTGGCGGCTGGTGACGGGGATGACGGGGGTGCCCTTCCACTGCAGGTTGGATTCATTTTTTTTTTTTTCATTGTATAATAATAATTACTACGTTGTGTGTTTTCGATTTTTCAATAAAGCCTTCGGCCCAGCCCTGCTGGCTCCGGGATGGGTGGCAGGGGACCTGTGTCACTACGGGGGCCCTGGGGCTGAGCCCTCCTCAGCACCCCCAAAAAATAACTTGGGGAGATGTTGTCGAGGTGGCCTGGGTGCTGTCCTGGCGATGTCCCCATCTTGGCCCCAGCCCCAGGGCCACCCTGCACATCGCTTCTGTCATTCCTTGGGAGGGGACCAGGACCTGGTCCCTGCCCGGCCCCAAGGAGCAGGGGTGGCTCTGGCCCCCCCACTGCCCCAGTCCCCTCCTGGGAGGGTGATGCTCTGTGTGTGTGTGGGGACACACCATGCAGACCACCCTGCCCATCCCACCTGTGCTGCAGGGTCACCCCGGCAGGGCCGTGGCAGGGGGCCCTGCTGCTGGGTGGCCCATGGGGGCCGCGGACAGGGAGATGCTATGGGGAACATCCCCTCCCAGGTGTGACGCAGCCATGGGGCGTCACGTTCCCGAGGTGCCCTCCCACCCTGGGCAGCACCTGGCCTCCCCCAGCCCTGTCCAGGGCCACCTGGCCCCCCTGGGCTGCAGAGAGCCCTGTCACAGCCTGTCCCTCAGCCGGCTCTGTCCCCACAGCCATGGTCTGTCCCCGCAGCCGGGTCTGTCCCTGCAGCCGTGTTCCGCCTGGTCCCCGCCGTGGTCCCTGCTCCCCCGGTCACCAGCCGAGCGCCAGCCGGCGCTGGTGGTGCGCCGGGCCCGGTCCCAGGGCGGCGGGCCGAGTGCGCACGGGTGGCGGCGGCGTCGGGGTCACAGGGGCGGGACGGGGCAGGTGGGGTCGTGCGGGGCAGGGGGGGGGGGGGGGGCGGGGGGGGGGGGGGGGGGCCGAGGGGGATGCGGGGATTGGGGGAACGAGGACGCGGGGATTGGAGCCGGGAGGGGAGAGGGGGGGGGGGGGCGGGGACGGGGCCGGTCGGGGGAGGAGCCCCGAGGGTCGGGGGGCGCGCACACGGGGCCGGGACAGGGCGGAGCTGGGGGGCCGCGGCGGCGCGGGCGGGGGCAGGCCCCGCCCATCAGCCCCCCCATCGTGACAGGCCCCGCCCCAGAGGAGCAGGCCCCGCCCAGCAGGGGCAGGCCCCGCCCGTCAGTCCAGGCCCCGCCCCCCGCAGTGCATGCCGGGTGCCCGCGGCTGGCGGGCGGCTCGGCGCGGCGCGGTCGGCGGCGATGGCGGGGGGCGGGCCGGGAGCGGGGCGCGGGGGGCGGCGGGGCGCGGCGGCGCTGGGGCTGGCCCTGGCCCTGGCCCTGGCCCTGGCCTGTCTGCTGCTGCGGGGCGCGCTGCTGGGCGCGGCGGCGCTGGGGGCGGCGGGGGCCTGGTGCGCCATGCGGCCCGGCCCGCCCGCGCCGCGCCCGCCCGGCAAAGCCGCCGCCAACGGGGGCCCAGCTGCCGCCTCGGGCCGGACCGCGAGGGCCCCGCCGCGCCGCCTCGGGCTCGGGTAAGCGGGGCGCGGGGCGGGCGGGAGGGCGGCAGGCGGGCGGGGAGCGCCGCGCCCCGGCCGCGCTGACCCCTCTGTCCCCGCAGGGCCGCGTCGCCCGCCCCGCGCCGCCGGTACCCGCTGCCGCAGGCCCGAAGCGCCGTGCCGGCCGGCTTGCCCGTCGCCCTCTGGGAGGGCAGCTCGCCCAGGAGCGCGCCCTGGGCTCGCCGGGCCGGTCCTCTCCGCAGCCCGGTCACCGTGAGGATCGCCCGGCCGGCCGCCGGCCTGGCCCGCTCCCCGACGTGAGTACGGGAGTGGGGACCGAGCCCCGCTTCGGCCGCGCCTCTGCGTGGGCAGCGCTTGCGGGACTATACCTGTATGAGGCTGAACGGCGTGGGGGGGACCGGTTACCTAGCCCGCAGCCGGTTGCACCGCCCGGAGCAGCCCCCGGGCCGAGCACACTGCTCCCGGCCCAGCAGCCTCTGCTCTGGCCCCAGCTGGAGCCGTGCCGCGTTTGGGGAGGATGGCGTGATCCCCACCCCCTGGAGGGGTGTCACAGGGGAGCCCTCTCCCCACTTCCCGGAGGGCAACCGGGGCGGGGGAACCTCGCTTCAGGGATCCCGCCCCACCCAACGCTTCCCTTTGCCCTGCAGCCTGGAGCAGCTGATCTCGCCCATGGCCTTCCCGGCCAACAGCAGCCTGGACCCATGTGCGAAAGAGACTGTAATGAATGCCATCAAGGAGAGCAGGAAGAGGGCTGTGGAGGAGGAGGACGACGACGACCAGGCTTTTGGGAACGACCAGGAGAGCAAGAGAAGGTAACACGCCAGCAGCCCGGGTTGCTGCCAGTGTGGTGGGAAGGTCGTCAATGGGGCTAGCACTGCAGTGATGACAAATGGGATGTGACCAGGAGTCTGGGTTGGAAAAGCGCTGCGGGAAGCGAACCAGAGAGAGGAAGCCCAGCCCATCACCTGGCCTCTGGGCTGTGTTGGAAAGTTCTCTGAGATTTTGTTTTCTTCTTGAGATCAAAAGGACGTGGCTTAAGTTTTTGCCTGGGCAAGCTCATGGGTCAAGTGTGTTCCCCTGCGTTGCTGGCAGAGGCTGAGATGTGGTTTGGGGAAGCCTGGCAGGGCTCCCTGGTAGGGAAGCGGCTTCTGTCCTCACGAGGGTTCCTGTCATTGCTGGGGAAACGTGGCCGGAAATGCTGGAATCTGCTGTGGGCTCACGGGCTCTATCCTTCCATCAGCCCCAGGCTTCCAGGAGAGATGGGATCCCCAAGTCCTACAGCCTCAGGTGGAAGTATTGTGCTTTAAAAGATCTGCGTGCTTCCTTCCTGTGCTGTGGCTAGGAAAAAGAGGTAAAAACCCAAGGGTAAACAAAAGATACTATCTTCTGCTTTTGTTAGCCACGGTCAGCGATTTCCAGCTCTGAGCTCAAAGAAATGAGGGTGCAATGTTTTTGCCAGCGCTATAGGAAGGACACGGCATAAATCCTGGGTGCTAAGGTCTGCTGGAACCTTGCTAACTGCCTGGGCACAGCGCTGCCTCGCTGTTCTCCCCCCGTGTTTCATCCTTCCTACTTGTGTACATGGAGGCCATTTGCCTCGTGCCCCTCTGCCCCTCACATGCCGGGGCTGCCTGCCTGCACCTGTGCAGGGGAGCTGAGAGACCACAGAGGAGCAGTTTGGGCAGGGCCCAGGCGCTTTGCCCTGCACTGGGGCTGCTGCTAGAGGTGGCCCTGAGAGCACAGCAAGGGTGAAGGGCGGTTTGCAGGGAGTCACCGGCTGCCTTCCTGCTGCAGCAGGGCATGCCATCCTCTCTTCTGTCACTGGATTTCCCTCTGCCTTTGAACCTCAGGTTGGTGAATCTGAGCCCCGCAAGAGCTGAGCACGATGACAACGGGATGGGTGCACGGGCAGGATCAGCTTGGGGGTTTTTTCTTTTTTTTTTTTTTTTTTTTAACGTGCCAATACCCAGCTCTGCCACGAAAGCCAACTTTGAAGGCATTAAAGCCTGGCAAGCACGAAGAATGCTTGTAGGCAGAAAATCCTGTGACCTTTGAGGGCAGAACGGAGCCTGCGTCAGCTGGAGAGCGCTGGATCGCCTGTGCAGTGGGGTCAGCGTGCCGGAGCTCGAGGGAAGTGCTCAGGCTAAGGGACAGGGCAGCTCGTGCACCTCCAGCTCTGTTTCCCAGCACAGTTTGCTTTATGACTCTCAGACTTCATATCTTCACTGAATCATTGTGGGAAAGGGGGATTTGGATTCCAACTCAAACAGTCCAGGGCACTGGCTAGGAAGAGGTAGGAGGTCTGAGTTTTGGAGCTCAGTTCTCTTCCAGAAATGAGCTGCTGAGATTCTCTGAAACGTTTTGGTTTAGAATAATGGATTTGAGCAAAGATTTCATTACGTCAAAACTACTCTGCCCAGCAGGAGGCTAGTGGGGCTGCTGGTGCTTGGGAGGAGGCAGCTCAGGGTGAGAGCCAGTGAGGACAGGACCAGGTGGAGAGAGAATTCGCAGCAGGACGTGGATGGGGAAAATGTCTGTCCTTGGGTATTGGGTGGCAAGAAAAAAGCAAGCGTTGCACTTTCTTAGTGCCGAGCCTGCCTCGAAGGGGCCTTCTCCTCTGTCTGGGGGTCAGCCCCTGTCTCTGCTGCCTCCGCACTGCCACAGGCTTCTGCCCTCTCTCCCGCAGGCGCCACGATAGCAGTGGAAGTGGGCAGTCGGCGTTTGAGCCACTGGTAGCCAACGGTGCCCCCGCCTCTCTCATACCCAAGTAAGTGCCCGTCAGGCCAAAAGCAGCCACTATGGGCTGGGAGGGGGGGTCTGAAAGCCTGTGGGCTGTGGAAAAGGTGCTTGGCTTTTACTTGCGGAGCCAAACTTCAGGGGAAAGCAAGAGATACTGTGGCCATGCCTTCAGTCTGTCACCCTGCTCACAGGCTGGTGGCCGTAAGGGCTCTGCCACTGCCGAGGCTGCTTTCCAAGCCCTGTGCTGTGAGAAAGAGCAGGGTTGCTTTCTTCCGCCCGCCCTGCTTTTAAAGGAGCTGTGGGCAAGAGTGGTGGGGACCTCATAAAATCTTCCGTAACTTCCTGTAGGCCTGGCTCTCTGAAGAGGAGCCTTGTCTTGCACTGCCCGGATGACTGCTCAAACAAGAGGTCACGCACCTCTTCCATGAGCTCCCTCAACAATACGTACGCTGGCGGGATCCCTGGCTCCATCCGCAACGCCATCGCCAGCTCCTACAGCTCCAGCCGGGGCCTCTCCCAGGTAGGAAACATCCTGCCGAAGGCAGCGCCGGAACCCTGGGGGATCCTCAGGGATTGCACCACATAACTCAACCCCTGGGCTCGTGCGAGGAAAGCGGTGCTGCGGGTGCCTGGCAGTGAGCACTGTGGGGAGTCTCCAGCGCAGCCAGGCAGTTCCATCTCCTCGTGGGTTAGGTGGGCTGCGGGGCCAGCAGCAGCAGGCAGCGACATTACTTGTCCCTCAGTGGATGCTGCTGCAGGGCTCCTCAGGCTGAGCTGTCCTGCTGCAGTGCTTGTTTTACACCAAAGCAACGAGGAGGCTGGTTTTTTTCCCCCCTCCCTGCTCAGCCTTGGCCAGTCTGCTAGGGTGGATAAATCCAGGTGAAAGGAAAAAAAAAAAAAACAACTTTACTGCGCTGCCACTTTTTCAGCTGGAGTCGGCAAGTACTGGAGCCGTGCACACCTGGGTCCCCTCAGCAGCTGCTGAGCTATAATAAAACACTGCTCACGTCCTGGGTCAGGCTTGCAGACGTGGTGGTGGGATGTAGCCATGGCTAACGGAGCTCTGCGGTCTGTGGGGAAAGGTTTCTTCCAGAATATATTGGTAGGGAAGGGTGTCTTCTGGCTGGGGCGAGTCTTGAGGTGGGATCTGTCCACTCCAAGCTCTTGGTGCAGAGGTGACCACCTCCTGCCAGAGCAGCCCTGCACACCTGAGGGTGTCTGCAGTAGCCGGGCAGCCTCTGCCTGTGCCACACAAAGGCACGAGCCAGCATCTGACCAGCAGCATCCTCCCCGTCCTCTTGACCAGGCTGTAACAAGCCTGGAGGCCACTTGCTCCCAGAGTGGGTTCAATTTGGGGTGGCCAGACCTTGTGCTCCACGGAATGTAGAGGGGAGTTAAGCAGTGCTGAAGCAAGAGAGGCTCTGGGCTTGCTAGCCACGGCCCCAGGAGAGGGGATTTAATCTGTGGGCGAGGAGGAGGATGGGGGGCTGTGTTCCCTGCCAACCCCTGTACTGAGTTGCTGCTGGTCCCTCTCTGCATTCCAGGTGTGGAAGAGAAGTGGTGTGAGCGTGTCCCCGCTGTCCAGCCCCGCGTCCTCCCGCTCCCAGACACCAGAGTGGCCTCTCAAGAAAGCCAGGTAACTAGCCGCTCACCTGGCAAGCGCCCGCTCATCGATGCCAGCCAGGAAGAGAGCAGTCGCCTTCCTGGCCATCCTGGTGCCCAAGTTCCGCTCTCCACTGGAGCTGGGACGGTCCAGGCCCCTTTCTGAGATGTGGTTGCTGGGTCACCCACCAGTGTGGGAGCCCCCCTTGTGTCGATTGGCGTCCCCACCACCTTGTTACCGTGCGGTCCCAGCAGCAGTGCTGAGCTGCACCATCCCTGCCCTGCTCCTTAGAGGTTTAAGGGCTCGGATTGCCACAGAGGCAACATTGCCTTGTGGCATTGGCGTGACCTGAAACAGTGGGAAGAGACAGGCCCCCATTTTTGCCATCTCCTCAAAATCAATTCACGGGAGCTACAGTAGGGCTTTATTTTCATGCCTGCCTCGGAGTGCGGGCCCTTGTTCTTCTCTCTCCTGGCTCAGAGAAGGGTCTTGCATCAGAACTAAAACCAATGCAACCGCCCGCCCTGGTGTCAGGGTGGGTCCAAGCCAGGGACCTGCAAGGGCCAGCGGCTCCTGTCCAGGAGCCCCAGCTGCCGCCCTGACGCTGACTTGTCCTGTGGAGGGTGCAGGGGCTTGGTGGCCTGGCCGAGCTGGGGTCCCAGGGAGGGGAGCAACTCCTCTGATGGGACCTGCTTTCAGGCTGGTGCAGTGAGGGCAAGGCTGTTGCCCTGAGATCTGTTGTTTGGCAGAGGCAGCACCAGGGATGCTGGTGGGAGTCCTCAGCATGTTTGGTCTCATCCTGCTCCCTGGGGATAGGGCCGAGCCTGGGGTTGACCCTAATTGGCTCTCTCACACTCATGCAGGGAAGAGGAGTTGCATCGCTCCAACACTTCCACTCCGGTGAAATTGGACAAGGAGCTGCGGACAGAGAAAGGTGAGCGTAGGTGGGCCCCAGCTCTGGGCCTGGGTTGGATGGGCCACCGGCACGAGCAAGCAGCAGGACAGGAGGTAGCTGAGGTCTGCAGGTGGGATTGGCTTGAGGTGTCGCCTGGAAACCAGGAACATGCTGGTCCCGAGGCAGTGGCGCTTCTGCTGCCCTCGGTGCCTGCCCTAGAGGGATTTCCAGGTGATCAGCAAGGGTTGCTGACAGTGTCAGTGTGCTAGCGGATGCCTGGGAGCTGGGTTGCAAGGGGGAACCGGCCCAACCGGGCCGGCTTTAGGGCAAGTTGTGGGCAAGTAGCACCTTGATCAAATTCCAGGCTGAGCTTATTCCAACTCTTCCTCAGTTAAAACGGAGAGGAAATCCTTTGTGCCGGTCGCAGATAGGGCCCCGTGGCACAGCGCTAGCTGTGGTTGACACAGGTTGTGTGGTTTGTGGTTCGTGTAGGTGGTGTGCAAGGACCATCCAGGTGGGTGGGAAGGGGCTGCTCTCTGCAGGGCCCTAGCAGGCTCTCATAACAGACTGCCCCGGGATGTGCTGCAGCCAGCTGCCTTCCAGGGCATTGCAGCCTCGTCCTTGGCTTAAAGCCATGCCCCCTGGCTCTGCCCTCTGAGTTGGGTCATCCAGAGGGGGCTCAGAAGGGACAGCCCCATTGGTACAAGCCAAGCGCCTCTTCTGTCCGGAGCTGGTCCTGACTTGTCTCCTTCTATAGTGGTGGATACACCGGTGCGGAAGAAGCAGAATTCCCTGAGCCCACCGTCTGTGTCAGGGAGCAGTGGGAAGCGCAAGCGGAAGATCCAGTTGCTGTCGTCTCGCCAGGGGGACCAGCTGGCGCTGGTATGTCGCTGTCTCGCAGCCCCTTTTGCCCTCCTCTGGCGATAGAATGTGCTCACTGCAATTTCTGCAGGGCTGGGGGGAGACTGACCTGCCTGCCCTCAGGAAGGAGGCCCCGTCCTTGGCCGAGTGGGAAGTGACGCTATCCCCAGCCCCAGTGTCTGGTGGGCTGTGCGTGATTGTGCTGCCTGCTGCCGGACCAGGTAATGGCCTGGGGAAGGCCTGCCGTGCCCTCAGCGCCAAGCCGGGGGCCAAAATGAACGGGGATCGGAGCTCCGCGGTAGCGTGCTGTGGCAGAACCACCTGCTTCACGGGTCTTGCGACGGCCAGCCTTCACCACACGTTCAGAGAGGCCCTGACTGCTTCCCTGAGAAGGAGCTAAGCTGCTGCTCTCTCTTGGCAGCCCCCACCACCTCAGCTGGGCTACTCCATCACGTCGGAGGATCTGGACGCGGAGAAGAAGGCGGCGTTGCAGTGGTTCAACAAAGTCTTGGAGGATAAGGCTGGTAAGGGTGGACTGGGAACACGGAGGGGATGGCAAAGAGTAGAAACCCAGGGCCAGGGCTGGCAGGGTGGTGGTGGGTCTGTGTAGCACAGGCTGGGGAAGCTCCTGGGCCAGTCCTGCCCAGTCCCCTCAAGTCTGGGGATGCTCTTGGTGCATCCAGACTCAGAAGAGCTTGTGCCCCAGAGTCCCAGGGCGATGGGTGAGGTCCCCCAGGACCAGAGCTGTGGGATGTTCCCTACCTGCTGGGGAAGCTCTGCTAAGGGGTAGTCCCCTACAGCGAGTAGCGGGTCCTGATTTCTTGCTCCTTCCCGGTAGATGTGGTCCCCAGCACCACTGCAGAGACTACACCCGTGTCCAGGCCGCTGGCGTTCACCGTGACCTCCCCGGGGCCTGTGCCTGCCTCGACAGCTCCTGCCCCGGCCAGCACCAACTTGCTCCTGGACAGCCTGAAGAAGATGCAGAGCAGCCAGGCAGTGCCTGCGCCAGCCGGTGAGGAGGAGGAAGAGGAGGGTGGGCAGAGCAGGACTTTGCAGAGCAAGGCAGGCACAGTGGGAGCTCTGCATTGCCTCTGTGGGAGACGGGTGACAAAACTCTCTGTTCAGGTCCTGGGGGGCAAGTCAGGGGCCACCGAGCCCAGGGCCCTGCTGGGAGCTGCGGTAAGCGTGGAGGCCTGTGTCTGTCTTGTACAGGCGGGTGCTGCACCAGGAGCCTTTGCAGCAGCAGGGTGGGTGCCTGGCAGAAGGGCTGCCTGTCTGTAGGTGACCCCCTGTCCCTAAATAACTCTATCCCCCTTTTCAGATTCCACTGGAGCTGTAGTAGCATCCCAGCCGCCTTCATCAGCTGCACAGCCGCCCACTCCTGCTGTATCGCAGGAGTCGAGTTCTCTGCCTGCCACCTCTGCTGACACCAAGCCCATGCCTGTGCTGAGCGCAGCTGCCCCTGCTGCCCCCCCTGCCTCAGGGGTGCAGGTCCCCAGCAGCCTGGCACCTCCTGTGTTCACGGAGCTGGGCCAGACCCCCAGCAAGCCTCCCTCCTTCCCGACGCCAAGCATCCTTTTCGGGACGCCGAACACCCCTCCTGCCAGCCAGCCGGCAATGACTGCGGCCACTGCTCTGCCCACCACAACCACTGCTCTGCCCACCACAACCCCTGTCTTCAAACCCATCTTTGGTGCTTTGCCGAAAAGCGAGAGCACAGCACCCTGTACGGCTGCTGTCTCTGCCACAGTCATTGTGTCTGCGAGCTTGGGCCCTTCCTTGACATCCTCCACCACCGCCATGTTCAAGCCCATCTTTGGCAGCATCACTACAGCCTCATCTCCAGCGAAGGCCTCTCCTTTTGCCTTCAAGCCAACGTTGCAGCCAGCCTCGGCCGCAGATCTGCCAGCAGCCTCCATGACTACCCTGGTAGGATTCACAGGTCTACCTAATGTCATTTTCACCACCGCAGCTACGACTGCCACCACGCAGAGTTCCTCCACGGATGCCACCATTAAACCTGTCTTCAGTTTTGGACTCAACCCGCCCACCTCCACCAGCCCCACCGCCAGCCTGACCGTCACTGCTGCCACGTCCACCAGCACGTCGCAGCCCTTCCTGTTTGGGGGCCGAGCCAGCTCAGCTCCCAGCTCAGAAACCAGCTTTGCCACCCAAGGGCCTGTGTTCCAGTTTGGAAAGCCACCTCCAGCCACAGTCACTGCCACCACCACTGTCCCAGGAGGCCCTGCCTTTGGCCAAGCACCTTCAAACGCAACAGCTCCTACCACCACTGTGGGCTTTAGCATATTTGGGGGCACCACGCTGACCTCTTCTACCCCAACCACCACAGGTCAAGTGACGTTGACGTTTGGCTCCTCCGTTTCAGCTTTTGGCAGTTCTTTCAGCACAAGCACAAAGCCGCCACCACCATATCCCAGTGCAGCAAGTCAGCCTGCCTTCAGCACCAGTGCTGCGGAGAGCCAGCCGCCTGCCAGCAAGCCCGCAGCTGGTCCCGTCAGCTTTGTCCCCCCGTTCAGTTTTGGAGCCCCCACAGCCCAATCCACTGCTCAGCCGGCATTTGGCAGCAGTGCTCAGCCAGCCTTCGGCACAACCAGTGCCCAGAGCTCCTTTGGCACCAGCAGCACCCAGGCGGCGTTCGGGACTACCACGTCGGTCTTCTCTTTTGGGACAGGCCCCCCACTTCCAGCTTCGGTTCCACCACCCAGACCACGAGCAGCAGCGCCGGCACCGCCGTCTTTGGCACCACCCCTTCTCCTTTCACCTTTGGGGCAACTGCCCAGCCGGGTCCCTCCGCCAGTGCCTTCGGGATTGGCACGCCTGCCCTGAGCAGCGGCTCTCCCGCCGTGGCCTTCAGCTTCGGGGCTGGGCAGAGTGGGACAGCCCCGGCAGCAACGCCGTTCGGCTCTTCCCTGACGCAGAGTGCGCTGGGTGCGCAGAATCAGAGCACGCCCTTCGCCTTCACCGTGCCCAGCACACCCAACAACAAGCCCGTGTTTGGAGGTGAGTCGGGGCAGGCCAGCCTCCTCAGGGGGTGACGGGCAGGGATAGATTTAGGCAGCAGCTTTCCTGCTGGACCTTGCCAAGCTCCCTAAGTTCAGCAGCCCTGGAGGAGCTGATGCTTGTGCTGCGTGGAGGCTCGCTGTGCGAAGGGAAGGACTTCGTCACTCTCTGTCTGGGCCCCCAGCCCTTGGTGGTGGTGGAGGGAATCCCTAAATTCTGCTCCTTGGCCCCTCTGAATGCACCAGCTCCATGGCTCCATGCGAGCGCTGAGTCCAGCCAGGTGCCCTACAGAAGCCAAGGTCTTGCCAGTGCTTAAAAGCAAAAAAACCCTGCCAGCCAGTGATTGCAATCACTTCTGAGCTTGCTCTCCAAGGTTTTCCCTAGTGCTTTGGGTGCTCACTGGGCTGTCTCGCCTCCCACAGAGCTGAAACCCCTGTGCTGAGCAACTGCTTGATCTAGAAAGACAGAGGTCTTTGTTCCTCTCTGGTCTGCAAATCCTCCCGTGCTGCCCTGCTGCCAGGAGAGCCCAGGGATTAACATGAGAGCACAACTTCTTGCATTAAAAGGGCTTCTTGGGTGAAGAGGCTGGTCCTGGGGGACTGCAGTGCTTTGGCCCCTGGAGGGAGATCCATGCCTCCTGTGGGTGCTGTCAGATCCCAAAGGCCGGGCTCTTCCTCCTTTGCCGCCCCCGCCTCACGGTGGGATGTTACCTTCCAGGAACTCCTGCACCCACCTTTGGGCAAAGTACGCCCGTCCCAGGAGCAGTGGGGAGTGGAAGTAGTAGCCTTTCCTTCGGGACGTCCAGCACTCCTGCCTCGGGCTTCGGAGGAGTCAGCGCTTCCTTTGGTAAGGAAGGACTTGGTGCTTCAGCGCTGGGGAGCTGATGGGTTGTGTTGTCCCCTTGGGCTGGGGATGATGGAAGGGCCAGGCTGTGCTCTGGGAGCCAGCTGGGGTGGTACTTGCTGGGCTCCAGGGGATGCAAACCCTTCCATTCCCCCCAGGATGGGGATTACGCTACCCCTCATGCCAGCTCTGAGTGAGGCTGCAGAGACCTGAGCAACCTTTCTGCTTCCAGGTTCGTCCACCCCCGCCTTTTCCATTGGAGCAGGATCCAAGACGGGCGCTCGCCAGCGGCTGCAGGCACGGAGGCAACACACCCGCAAAAAGTGACCTCCAGTGCTGCTGGGCCCCACCGCCAGCCTGCGCCAGGAGCCCCCACACATGCATGGGAGGCTCCGGTCCAGCGTGGTCCCCGTGACGGGACCAGTGGTGATGGGGCCAGGCCTGTCTGATGACAGCCGGAGAGCGTGCTGGGTGGCAGCAACCAGGGTGGGACGGGATAAACCAAACGCTTCTTACTTGAACAGTTCTGCAGCTGAGGCTGGATGAACCTCTGTACATATCTGCAACGTTTCCTCCCTCACTTTATTTTGCCATGTTTCATAACGTGTAAATTTTTCCCTGTTTGCTGCTTCTAGCTGTTCCTGTGCCCTCCTCCACAGCCCCTGCCACTCAGCCCCCTGCCCCGCGGCAAGGCAGCCGGCAGAGCTGCACATCCCTGCTCGGAGCCCAGATGGAGACGTGCTGCATTCTGCCGGCCGTGGTTCCAGGCTGTTGGGGGATGTCGTCTTCACCAGGTCCCGAAACCTTTCCCCGTTGTTTCATCCTGTGGCCTGGTGAATGCGCTCCCTCTGGAGGGCTCTGCTTCCTTGCCATCCCTACAGAACATGAGCAGGGCTTAGTGCCAGCCTGGCCTGGGGGCCTCAGTGCCATGGGTGACCAGCTCGGCTTCTGCAGCTGGGTGAGGACCCCCTTGCTGTGACTTAATCTCCCACCAGGCCTCCAGCTGAGGCTGCGCTGCAGCCTGGGCCCCCGGGGCAGCCCCCTGGCCCTCGCTGCTCCCCGCTGGCCTGCGGGCTCCCCCCCCCCCCTGCTCGTCTGAAGCCCCTTCTGTTTTGCTTTGTTCGTGTTCCCGTTTCGATGCGCTCATTGAATCGAGTTTGGAGGAAGAACTGAACCGTGTGCGTGGCGGCATGTTGGTATTGCCGGATTTGCTGTTTGGAGTTTCTTTTTTTGGGGGGGCGCTGGTCCCTTTGTGGGGGACACGCCCTGGCTAATTGGGTGTTGACAGTAGCATCACTGCGTGGCTACTCGTGCTGGGGGAGTTGTCCCTTTGTTGTTGTGACCAAAAGGCAGGCAGCTGGGGTGGGGGGGACGGGGCCTCGACCCCGAGGTGGGGGCTCCAGCCCTGGCAGTCTCTTACCCTCCCTTCCCCTGTCTCCTGGTGCCCCTTCCCCACCTTAGGGTGCTCTGGAGCCGCTAGTGGAAGGAGTCCAGAGTGGATGGGTTCCCCTCCCCAAATCCAAATTTATTTTTTGTTTTTAGCTCATCCCCATCTTTTTGGGTTTTACCAGCTCCTAGGAGCTACGGTGCTGCCTCCCCTGTTCCCATCCAGCCAGGAGCAGGGCCCTTCCCCTGCCTGGGAGCTCCTGCAGGCAGAGGCTGCTGGAGCCAGGGGTCGCCCAGAGCTGCCCCCACCCGCCTGGGCGAGGGATGGGCACCCCTGCCTGCGGGCTCCCCACCACTTCCAGGAGTGCTTTGCTGCCAGGTTTTTTACTCTCCGAGCCGTGTGAGTGTGTGTGTCTGCCGAAGTCTAAATTTAAAAAAAAAAAAAAAAAAAAAAAAAAAAAAATCACAAACAAATATTTAAACATTTTTTAACAAAATAAAAATTTATTTTTATATTTAAGCTAAATTGCCTTTGAATTCCTTCAAGCTTGGTTCAGTGAGGTTGCCAGACCCTGCAAGCACTGTGTTCTCCTGTGCCCTCGCAGCCCAGTGAGGAGCTGGCCCCAGCCCTGCTCTGCCTGCAGGATCCAGCTGTGCCGGGGAAAGGCAGCTGGGTCCTGCTGGCTCTGCCACTGCGTGCTCCTCCTGGCCTGCGACAGCAGCTCCGCAGTTTTAAAATGTGATGTACGTGGATGTGACTAAACCTTTTTTTTTCCTCCCCCTCCCCAAATTCTCCAAGGATGAGGAGCAGGAGCTTGTGTGTGTTATGGTGATGAGCGGCTTTCTTGTCTGCCAGGAGCAAGGCGTCTCTCCCAGCAGGTGAGGGGGCTGGGTGCGGCAGTGGGGACGCAGGCAGTGCTTGGGGGGCTTTGGCCTTCCCCGCCAGCGTGGCCCAGGGGGTGCAGGGCTCCCCTGTTGGAGTGGGGCAGGCGGGCACAGGAGCCAGCCCGGGCAAACCTGTCCTGGGGGTTGAGAAAGCGGCTGGAAGGGCTTGGCGCAGGTGCGGGCTACCCTGGCCCTGGGCAGGGTGCTGAGCCCCCAGGGGTGGCAGTGGCCCAGGGCAGAACAGTGGCTCTGGGGGCGAGGGAGCTGGGGTTTGGCCCCAGCACTGCCCATGAGGCGGAGGGTGATGGGGCCGAGCGGGGCAGAAGGTGAGGGTGCCCTGGGGAGCGCTGGCTGTGGGTGCTGCCCCCAGGGGTCCCTCGCGCCCAGCCCTGCATCCCTTCCCTGCCACAGAGACCTTGCTGGGAGAGACCCTTGCACCTGTGCTGCCACAGGTGGTGGGGAGGCTGGGTTTTAACTCCGATGGAAGCCTTGGATCATTCCTGGTGTGGCTGATGAGGATTTTAGTGTGAATGTGCAATTTATTTTTTTTTTCTTCCTTGCTTCTTCTGTCCCTGATTTACAATAAAAAGCCCTGTATTCACATCTGCCCAGCCCCCGCCTTGTTTCCTGGGCCCGAGCAGGGTCAGGCCTTGCTGGGTGGCCCAGGATCCCGCTTTCCAACCCCCTCTGGCATGTGTGTCCTTGCTCCCCCCCCCCCCCCATCAAAGGCAGGTGCAGGGACAGGTTTATTACTATTATTCATTATTACTGTTGCACATCCCCCCCCCCCCTTGCCTCTCCTCCAAGCAGTGACAGTTTTAGGGCATGGCTGCACAAACAGGCAGGAAAAGACAGTGAAGAGGGAGAGTGAAACTTTAATCTGGTGCATGCCTACAGTTGCAGGGTTTTCTGAATCCCCACATCAGGCTGGGGCAAGGATTGGGGGTGGGGGGAACATGGGAAAATGACACCTGTAATGGGGCTCCAGCCCTGCAGGGTGCAGGAAGGGGGGGTGGTGCTGGACACTGGTGCTGTTTGTGGCCTTCCCAAGGCTGCCCCAACCCTGGGAGCAAACCTTCTGCCAACCCAGGGTGAGCTGGTCCTGCTCCCTGGCAACAGGGTGGCACTGGGGGGTGGCACTGGTCACTGGGGAGCACGGCCACCGCAGCTGGCACAAAGCTTTACTTGTGTTCAGAGCCCCTGCCGGCAGCAGGGGAGTGTCCCCCACCAGCCCCAGCCGGGCATCATGCAATCCTGAAGATGTTCTTTCACTCCTTCACCTGCTGTTTTTTCCTCTTCCTCTTCTTGTGAGCTGCTCCTGGCTCTGCTCCCTCTCCAGGCTGTGGGTTCTCAGCTGCCACAGGTGGGGAGCTGCAGACAAGCGCAAACAGCCTGAGCCAGGCACCAGGGCTCCTGCCCTCCCCTCCCTGGGGGCCCTGGTAGCCCCGAGCCTGGCCGTGGCCTCCCCAGAGGCTGCTGGAGGCAAGCAGAGCCCCCAGGCCCTCCTCTCACCTGGGGGCAGAAGCCCCTTCCCCATGCCGCTCCAGGACAGCCACAAAGAAGCCGTGGGTGAGGGTGTCTGCAGGAGAGGCACGGAGGCAGCCCTCTGCCCCGGGGAAGGCAGCCAGTCCTCGGCAGGGCCAGGAAGGGAAGGCGTGCACCAGCCTGTGGCGTGGGACAAGGGTCAGGGTTCAGCCCCGCAGCCCTCCATGCCGCAGCCCACCATGTCCCCCCCGCACCTGAAGGCCGAGCCCTGCTCCTGCAGCACAGCATGCACCACATCCTCATTCTCTTCCCGGTGCAGGGAGCAGGTGGAGTAGACAAGGCGCCGGAGGGCTGGGAAGCTCAGGGCATGGCTCAAGACCTTGCGCTGGAAGCCGGCCAGTGCCTGCAGCCGCTGGGCACTTGGGGCAGCCTCCTCCCTCGGCAGCCGGTTCACCATCCCTGCGGGGGGAGCAGCTGTCTCCCAGGGCTCCCCTGCCCAGAGCCCGGCTCCAGGTGGGGCAGCTGGAGCCCCGCACGTTACCTGAGCCACTGCAGGACGGGTCTAGCAGGATACCAGTCACCTTGCTGTATTTGGGGTCGCCAGGGTCCACAGTCAGGAAGTCCTGCTGGGCCAGCTGGAAGCCAGTGACCCCAGCCCGCATCAGCATGGTGTTCATGGTGGCCAGGCGCTTGGTGTCCACATCAAAGGCAAAGATCTGGCTGAAGGCAGAGACCAGCACCCAGGAGAGGCATGAATATCCCGCCCGCCCCCAGGGATGGCCGCAGGCTGCCCCAGCAGCCCCCGACACTGGGCAGGCAGAGCTCAGGAGCTGCTCCCCGGGGCAGGAGCACAGGGGGTCAGGCAGGGAGCAGGGGCTGGGGAGTGAACCCCTGCATGACTTTGCATCCCCTCAGGCCCTCCCAACAGCCCAGCACTGTCAGATCCACCAGCCTGAGTTAGCGGGGCAGGGTGACAGGGCCACAGCTCCTCCTGCCCCCTTCCCCCCATGCCCTCTGTGGGTTTGGGGGGCACAGGGTCCCTGCGCCCCTTCCCTCCCCCCGCACACAAACCCACACTCACCCCTTGTTCTTCAGGATAGCGGCCAGGTGGCTGGTCTTGTTCCCAGGGGCCGCACAGGCATCGATGATGTGGGAACTGGCAGCAGGGCCGAGGAGGAAGGCAGGGAGGCAGCTGGCCTGCAAGAGGGCAAACCCCACTGAGAGGTGCAGGCAGCGAGCACCCCTGGCCCCTCCGTGGGGCACGGCCAAGGCTGCGGGGTCGCAGGCAGCCACAGCAACACAGGGCCCACTCCACCACCACCACCGGCAGCCTCCGCCCAGCCCGCAGCCCTGCGCTTCTCCCAGCTGCCGGTGCTTGGTGTCTGCAGGGCGTTTTCACAGCTTGGTTCAGAGCAATTCATCCCAAACCTGTTGGTGCAGGGGAACCCCACTGCCACAGGCTGCGGTCACGCTCTCCGCTGAGACTTCAAGTGCTGCAGCAAAGCCGGCCCAAGCCCAGCCCACGGCATGAGGGAAGGGGCCAACCCACCGCCTGTATGGGTGTTTCCTGCCCCTGCAGCCTCCTACTCCCCAGTTCCCCACCTTGTCCTGCAGAATGATGTGCCCTGAAGTGTACAGCAGGTTGTCATGGAAGTCCGTCTGCGGAGGGAAAACCAGCAGCTCTGGGAGATGAAGATCCAACAAGAATTTCTTCCCGGAGAGGGCCCTCAGTTCCTCCACGCTGCCCAGGAAGCACAGGGAGGATGAACACACACTCCCGCTTCACCATGCCCACACTGGAGCCCAGGCTGAGAATCCCCTTCACGCCATGCCCCCTCTCCATGTCAGCGCCAGGCAGCACCCAGGGAGGCAGAAAAGTCATGGAGTGACAGGGCCCCCAACCTGGGCACTGCGAGCACTGAGGCCAACAGCCCTTCAGCCCACACGACCTCGTCCTCAGCCCTTGCCGCTCGCTGACGCCCCAGATAAGGTGGGATGGCCAAAGGAAGCACTCACCTGGCTGCCTTGCCCAGATAGGAGTAGCCCTGGCGCTTGAAGAAGTCAATCACGTCGTCCACACAAGTCTTCAGGGTGTTGACTCGGACGTAGCGTGGTACCTGGGGGGCTGTGGGAGCTGGTTGGGTCAGACACAACCCACCGTTGCCGCCAGCGCAGGGAGAGCGCCCGGCCCCAAGCCCACTCACCTGCGGGGCTCGCTGCCTGCGGGGCCAGGAGGTCCTCGTTGCGGCTCACCTTCTCCAGCACCGGGGAGTAGCGCAGGGTCTCGGCCACCAGGGCGTACAGCTGCCGGACGTGCTGTGGGGTGGTCAGGGGCGGCCGGGGGACGGGGCCCAAGCTCGCCACGATCCCCCGGGCCTCCCCGCCTCGGGCCTAACCCCCCTCGGGCCTCCCTCCCCCCCTCGGGCCTCCCGCCCCCCTCGGACCTGACCCCCCCGGGGCCGACCCCCTCCCCGGCCCCGCGCCCCCCGCACCGGGAAGCCGCTGTTGTACACCAGGGTCTTGACGCCGCCGTCGCCGCGCTCCAGCCCCTCCAGGACGGCGGCGGCCGCTCCGTACAGCGCCATGGCCCGGCCCGGCCGCGTGCACCGCTTCCGGCCGTGCGACCTCCCGGCCGGCAGGGGGCGAGCGGCGGCGCCGGGCGCGGGCGGGCCCGGGCCTGGGGGGCCCCTGGAGGCGGCCTTGCGGCGTGGGCTCGCTTCTGGATGCTGAGGGCTGTCCGTGAGGGCGCCCCAGCCCCCGGGTGGCGGCGGGACTCTCCCCGACCCGGCCCCCGCAGGACTGGCCCCGGGACGCTGCGTACAGCGGCTCTGCGACGCGCGGCCGGTCACGGGGTTGGGGATGAGCCCCGTCGTGCTGTACCCCAGGGCTGGGCGGGTGTAAGAACCCCCCGTGAAGCCACGTTCGGGTGCCCCAGTTTGGCAGGGGCACCTCGCGCAGGAATAAACATTCCCCCCTGTAATGGTATGGTTTGTATCCTGGGCTCTCTGCAGTTGGCGTGGGCTGGGTGTGATTCTGGTGAGAAGCCCTGGGAACAGGCCCCGGGTGACTGTGTTGGACAGGAGCCGACAACGTGCGCCCACAGCCCAGAAGGGTGACCGTACCCCAGGCTGCATCCCCTGCAGCGTGGCCAGCGGGGCGAGGGAGGGGATGCTCCCCCTCAGCTCCACTCTGGTGAGACCCCCCCGGGGCCCTGCATCCAGCTTGGGGGTCCCCAGCACAGGACAGGGACCTGTTGGAGCGGGGCCAGAGGCCACAAAACTGATCTGAGAGCTGGAGCCCCTCTCCTACGGGGCCAGGCTGAGAGAGTTGGGGCTGTTCAGCCTGGAGAAGAGAAGGCTGTGGGGAGACCTGACTGCAGCCATTCAGTGCTTAAAGGGGGCCCATAGGAAAGACGAGGACAGACTTTTTAGTAGGGCCAGCTGTGACAGGACAAGGGGTAATGGTTTTAAACTAAACCAGGGTAGGTTTAGACTGGATATAAGGCAGAAATTCTTTACAATGATGGTGGTGAAACACTGGAACAGGTTGCCGGGAGAGGTGGTGGAGGCCCCATCCCTGGACACATTCCAGGTCAGGTTGGACAGGGCTGTGAGCAACCTGATCTGCTTAAAGGTGTCCCTGCTCCCTGCAGGGGGGTTGGACTGGATGACCCGAAAGGTCCCTTCCAACCCAGAGCATTCCATGATTCTATGACTCTGCGGTCGGTGGGAAGGATGACTCACCGAGGGGCTGTGTGCTGGGCGCCCGGCCTTGCTCCCCTCACACTGCCCTGGCCCGCAGGCGCAGCATCCCACCCGGGCAGGCTCCCCACGCCAGCTCACCTCCCTGAGAGCGGGAAGAGGCTCTGCCCTGGGCAGGCCGGTGTCCTCCTGCCGGGGGCTGACCTCTGCTGCCTGGCACACATCTCTCTCCAGCTGCTTTTTCAGCTCCCGTTTTCTGCCCCCGGCAGCCCCTCACGCCTCCACAGAGCACCGCAGCTACCTGCTCAGCTCTGGCTGCAGTTTGGTTCCTCAGAGACAGTACCGGTGTTAGCCAGCAACCAGCTCAGCTACCACAAACTCTTATTTATTCAGAAGAAAGTGATGCCAACAAAGACCCCCGGACTCTCCCAGCTCACGCTTTTTGGGCAGGAGCTCCTTTCCATAGGGAGACTTTTGCAGGCCAGCTTTTGGGTCAGCCTCCTAGATTAGGGATGGGGATTCACAGGTCAAGGCTGACGTTTTATGCTCTTGGAGGAGAAGGGAAGGACCCTCCCATGCTGCTGATGCTCACTCTGCAGTACCACAGCTTCCATGGGAGGACAACCCTGCGCGCAGCCTGTCTGTCCCCTGCTGTGGGCCCTTGTGACTCAGCCACAGCCCTCCCTGGCCACAGCCTCGTGTCGCTGGCCAGGCTACAGCTTCGTGGGTTCCTCGGGGGCAGGATGGTTGTACGGCGCCCGAGGGTGCTGGCTTGCAGCGGGCGTGGGCAGGATGATGGGGGGGGAGTAGGGCCCTCGCTCTGGCCAGCACAGGTCCACAATGGGGTAGAGCTGGCCCTGGAACTCTGCCTGGAAAGTGTAGATGGGGCTGAGCTCATTGGGGTTGTCGGCGTTGTAGAAGGTCAGCTCGCCCTTCTCGTAGTGCAGGTAGATGCCGATGCGCTGGGGCCGGGCGGTCAGTGGCAGGGCAGCCCGTGGGGTGCTGAAGGCCTCGTAGACCTTCCCTTCCTTCAGGCCGATGAGCCACACGCCGTTCTCGGGAGACTTGCTGAGCTTCCCTTTGCGGCTGACCGTGCCCTTGATGATGCCCACGCGCCAGTGGTTCCTGGTACCCACAATCACCTCCCAGTAGTGCTGGCCGCAGGAGAAGCCCTTGCAGGTAAGGATGCAGTTGCTGGAGTTGAAACGCTTGGGGTTGCTGTCCCGGCGCTGGTAGAGCCCACACTGCACCACCGTGTCGCCCTTGAAGAGCTCCAGGAGGGGATGTGCAGTCACCGGGTCCAGCTTCAGTGCCTCTGGAGCTAGAAGGAAAGCACGCAGGCTCCAGGCACACTGGCAGGCAGGGGCCTGGCTCTGGGTGGCCCCGGGGGCTGGCACAGCTGGACAAGCTGGCACTGCTGAGCTTTAAGCAGCTGGAGCATTGTGCCAGAGCAGGCTGCTACCAGCATGAGGCACAGCCAGCTGCTGCGCCAGGAGCGCTCCTGGGGGTGAGGAGCGCATGAGCAGGGAGCAAGACAGAGACTGGGGCAGCATGACGCCAGCTGGGCAGCCAGTCCCACATGCCAGTGAGCCAGGGCACCCAGCTCGCTGCCAGCAGGGCAGGTCAGTACCTGGCAGGACGCGGCGATGCAGGCGCTTCCACACAGTCATTTTGATGTCGTCTTGGTGGAAACACGGCTTGAAGGACACGGGGCTGAAGATGCCATCACTGGGGTGCAGGCTGGGGAGCTCTGACCTGGAAAGACACAGGCAGTCATGACACAGGTGACAGAGGCACTGCCATCCCCATTGATGCTGTTTGCTGCTGGGTCCCACCACTCACCTGAACTGGAAAGAGCTGTATTTCTGGAAAACACAAGAGAAAGAGGGAGTTGGTGGTGGGAGCCTGACAGAACAGCAGCTCCTCTGCTTGGCCACAGCTGCACACGTCTGTGCCCTGGGCTGGAGAGGCCAGGGCTCTCCTCTCCTGGGAGAGCTAAGGGCATCACCTCTCATGGAGGGCAGGTCTCTCCATCGGGGGAAGCCCTGGCTGGACAGAGGGCACCTACATCTCACTTCTTGTGGTGTCCCAGCTGCTCAGTGAGGTCAGGGCTTGGGGCTACGAGCAGTGGGCTGAGGGCTGGAGCACCTGGCTGACTGTCACTGCCTTCCCTAGCACACTCACCTGGATGAAATCGAGCTGGCTTTCGTTGCTGAGTGCCTCCAGAGAGCTCTGCATCTCCTTATTCCGGGAAGGAGGTGATGAGCTGGGCTGCCTTTCCCTCGATGCTCTCCAGGAAGGTGGCCTTCTCCTCGTCGATGTCCTGTGCAGCTCCTGGAACTCCTTCCGGCCCACTTGAAGACATCCGCCTCGTTCTGCCAGGAGACAGCAGGCAGCTGTGCAGGGCTGCCTTGCTCCGTCCCCTTCACCCGCTTTTTGGTTTCAGAGATGCCACCAGCCATGTCAACGTCCCACCAAGCCGCCCTCCGCTGGCTTTCCAAAGGAAGGGCAGCTCTGTACAACAGGCTAGATGTTGTTTCATCCTGCTGTCCTCAGCCGCTCACCACCACAGCACCCCTGTCTTACACCTCTCCTCCCCCAGATTTTGATTTCCTGATGTCCCAACCAGTTTCATCAGAGCCTTGAAAGTGCAGGTCCAGTTGCATTTGGATTGAGCCCTTCTGAGGAGCCCCACTAGGAAGCTTTAGCCTCAGAAGGGATGCCAGGAGGTCCCTTGGAGATATCCACTGCGTGGGAAACGGACACGCAGCTAAACCAGGTGTAAACTCACTGTGAAACCAGTGGCGTTGCTCTGACTGGAAAGCCTGCTCTGAGTGGGGTCCTACCCTCCTGTTACCTCCCCACCCCCAAGGACATTCGGTCAAACCAGCACTGACTGCTACTCCCGCCAGGACGCTTGGTGAGGGTTACATCACCCTTTCCGAAACCAGGGCTGTGCCACCAGAAAGGGCTACGTCACCCTTCCCGAAAACAGGTCTATGTTTAATCCCCGAGTTTCATGGAGAACATGAACCTCAGGGAACAGGGTGGAAGATAAGCCCTGTCTGCTGTCCCAGGGAAGGGGGAGGAGAAGGAGAGGAGGTGAGCTGCGGAGACCCAGGAGCAGAGGTTGCTCCAGGGGCTGCGTGGGACACGGTCTCCCTTGGCACATGACACTCACTGTGATGCGGCTTTTGTTGTTGATGAGCTTGCTGAAGTGTTCATCCAGGTTCCTCTTGTACTGGTGGACATCGGTCAGCAGCACAGACAGCTCCTCCTGAAAAGACAGCACCGCTATAGGAAGGACCTCTGCGGCAGCCTCCCTGATTGCCCATGGTGCTTGTCAGCCCCTTGAGGAGCACAAGGCCCTGAGAAGCCACGTTCTCCTAAGCTTTCTGGGGCCCTTCATGTTCTGCTGATCTTTCCTCTCTTGATCTGGAGGATTTGGGTTTTCCAGAAGCAAGAGAGCGCTCAGAGCATGGCCCCAGTCTGGATGCTGCTGACCAAGTACTCTTGCCAGGAGCACCATGTCTCCCGTCCCAATCCCAGCCCTCTGTATCTCACGCCCCGTGGTGGCTCTGCACTGGGCAAGTGTGTCATGAGCTGCCACAAGCCAGCACCAGGCTGGCAGCACCCTCCCAGTGCCGGTGCTGGGAGCCTGGCTGGGGCAGGAGCATTTCTGGTGCCTCCTGTTCTTATCTCCCTGGTGCCAGGAGTGGAGGGGACGGGTAGCCCCATGCTTTTCCATTCCTGGGACTTTCATGTGATGCTGGGCAGGGGACGCCAGCTATTTACTCTGCCTGGCTGGGGCTCCTGTTTCCTTGCCTCCCTGCTCTCCTTGCCTCAGCCCTTATCTCCAGACTCTTTTTGATGGTATTTGGAAACAGTCTTGAAAGGCCCCGCCAACACTCCCCAGCCACCAGCTCTTTCCACCACGGTTCAGCCACCAAAACCCTAAGCCCTCTCAGCCGGGGATGTGCTCAGCCTGAGAAACGGCTGCCCCCCAGCCCAGGAGCCCTGCCCCACACCTGGCTGTGCCATGCTCCTCACACTGGCATAATTTCCAGCCTGTCCCTCCAAGGAGGGAGGGCATTTTGCCAGCAAGTGCTGCAGGTGCCCTAACCCCCACCCCAGGAGCCCTGGCCAGCTCTGCCTGCCAACCTTCATCCGGCAGTATGCGGTAGAGATGGGGGTTCCGGGAGGGGGTTGGGGTTGGGCAGGACTCTGGGGTGGGCTCTGCCTCACCCCGGCTCTGCAGTGCCTCGATGACGCGGGCCAGCGTGACGTTTGGTGGCGAGGCACTGCAGTCCACGGTTTGGCGGCACACAGGGCAGAGGAACTGCCCGTCCAGCTCTCCAGAGAGTGACACCACGCAGGACTTGCAGTATGAATGCCCACACTGCAGCATCAGGGGCTCCTTGAAGACCTCCAAGCAAATAGGACAGAGGAGTTGGTCCTCCAGCTCATCGATGCTCATCCTCCGCGCCATCCTGCCACCTTCCCACAGAGGCCTGGCCAGGGAAACACGGGTGGGAGATCAGTCCTGTGCCAAGAGCCGGATAAGCGGAGATGAGTGAAGACAGGAGCTCAGCACCTGGTGAATGTGAAAGAGAGAAACACCTCCACCCCCCAGCAGCAGTGCAGACAGTTGGGAACTCATCATCAGGCCCCACGCAAAGTCTGAGATGTTTGTTCTAACCCGCGACGGGTTTGGGCTCTGGATACCTAAGACCATGCCTGGCCATGCCTGCTGGGTCTCCCTAAGGTGTCAGAAGTCACCATCAAAACGTTCCCATCTGGGGCCTTTGCCTGGCAGGTGCATCAGACTGCAGCCCGCCTCAGGGCAGACCTGCCCACGGGTCAGGGCTGGAGACAGAGCCAAGGGGAACTTCCTAGTGAAAAAATCCAGTATTGACCCTGGCCTGTACCAACTCTTACAGATCTCTTTGGGCTCATCGTCTCGGTCACAGACATCCTCAGAAGGACTGGCATTAGCTCAAGTGATGCACCTAGCCAGAAGCAGAAGGAAATCATAAAGAGTGCGTTTATTGAGGAGACAACCACCACACAGCAAACAGCCATGAGGCTGGATTTCACTGATACGAAGGCTGGGAAGCTGAGGCACAGTGTGCAGGGCTGTGACTGCGGCTCACCCCCTTGGAACACACTGCGGTCTCTGGTCCCCACAGCACCCCATACTCAGGGCCAGCACCCCTGAGAGACACAAGCCCAAATCCCTGCCTCTCCTGCCGGCCCTGGGGCTGCATGTGGCCAGCCTCTTGAGCTATAAGGTCTGTGCCATTCCCTGCTGTTCTCAGCACTGCAGGATATAACCACCAAGATCCTGGGCAAGTCAAAGGCATAACCTGAAGTCAAAGAAAATAAACCTAAAGTCAGAGACTTGGTCATTTCCCCAGGGACAGGGGAGGCTGTGACCTGAGCTCGACTTTTATCATCCATTGCTATAGGAGCTTGGTGAATCAAGGAAAGGTTGAACGTCAGCCTGTGACCCATCAGACTCCATAGGACCCTGTACAGGGGAAGCAGCTTCAGCTGCTCCCTCTGCTCACACAGCAACACCTCCCAGAGACCCGAATAACAGCCCCCGGCTCGCCCACACCACTCACGTGCCCTGCACTACTCCCTCCTAGCCTGGGCTTGGGCTCCACTCGTCCCGCTGCACCAACTCTTGACGGACATCACTCCACTTCTCCCGATCAAGCTGAAGATACTTGTCCCTGTCGGAGGAGTGGACCTCTCCTGCAGCCTCAGCCCCACCGAGGCTGTCCCTGCTTGCTGGGGAGAGGCCAAGCAGCCTCTTGTCCCCCTCTCCTGCTCTGAGGACGGTGACACACCCCCGTGAAGGCTGCCCGCTGTGCAGGTACGGGCACACGCATCATATGACTGCGTGGGCAGGAGCCTTGATAAGAGCCGGTGGTGTTTGCCTTCCTGAGCGGCCAAATCTCCCCAAGTCCCGATGGGGTTTTGCTCATCTGCTTGGTTCAGTGGAAACGTTCTCACTAAAACACTTTATCAAGTAAAGCTCTTTTTTGGTTGAAACGGTATTTTCTTGTTGTTTCGTAAAAAAAACTTTCTTTCTTTTGAAAAGGATTGGAAGGAATCCCAAAGCATTGCTTGTCCAAGTGTGGGGCAAGGCATGCACATGTTTTGGTCTGACTGCAAAAAACAGTTTCTTGTGTGATTCCTCTTGGCCCTTGACTTGTGTCCATCCTGCGGCTTTCCCCTCAGCATCGCTGGGGGAGGCTGGGATGAGGGAGGCTTCCCAGCCAGGTGGGTCCGGCCGTGGGGCCCCCCTCCGGAGGCTGGGGGCTGAAGGGTCAGCTGGGGGCTCCCACCTCGGCCCCGCGCTGAAGGCGTCGGGGCTTTGAGCCGCAGTCACCCAGGAAGGCGCAGCACCCGCTCCCCGGGGGGCCGGGGCGAGGACAGGCCGCGGAGATGCCCCTCCCTCGCCGGGTCCTTTCCTGCGGCCCGGGGAGCACCCAGGGCACCCCAGTCCGCAGGCTCAGCTCAGGGGGGCGGGCCCGGGCCCGGGGCCGGCCAGGCGGGGGCCCAGAGACTTCCGGCGGGACGGCCCGGGGCCCCCTGAGGGGATCAACGCCCGGAAGAGGCCGCTGTCCCCAGCGGGCCCGGGGGAACCAGGGCACGGCCGCGGCGGCCAGGCCCCGAGCAGGCGGCGCACACTACTCCCCCAGGATGCGCTGCGCGGCTCCTGACGCCGCCGCCCATTGGCCCGCAGCTGCGCAGGGGCGTGTCCTCCCCGAGGCCGGGGTTAAGGGGGGGTCCTGGTGGTGGGGGGGGGGGGGTTGGGGGGGGCGGGGCGGGGCCGGTGCGGGATGGGGGGCGCGGTGGGGCCGCTGGCGAGGCCCGTCCCGGGCCCGTGGGGAGGCTACCCCCCGCGGGGCAGGCCCCGACCGTGCCCCCCTTCCAGTGGCTGGCACGGGCCCGGGGTCTGCGGGACCTGAGCGGCGATGGAGGGGTGCGCAAGGAGGAGCTGCGCCCCGGCACAGGGCAGGCCGTGCCCCCGGCCGCCTCTGTGGCAGGTACTGCTGGGGCTGCGGGGCCTGTGATGCTGGGCGGGCCCGGGAGCCTGCGCTCCTCCCCTGGGCTGCGGGAGGCCGCGCGGCAGCGGCTGGGCACCCCTGTCACAGGGCCCGGACCCTCCTTTGCACCTTCCCCGGGGCCCCATCTCCTCTGCTCCGTGCCGGTAGTCAGGCCGCCTGTGCCCATGAGCTCACGGTGTGGCTTCCCTGGCGGCACTCTGCCCTGGCTGCGCTCTGCCCCGCTTTGTGGGTGCGACCTGCAGGTGCCGCTGACCGTCTCCTGAGCCGCTCTCTTTACAACTGGCAGTTGTTAAATTTAATCTGTAGTTGGCTGGACTGAGAAAACCTGAAATCCTCAGAAGCGTAGACCAAAGTCGGGGTCTTGTGCTCCTCTATGTCATTTACATTTCAGTGCGAGGTCCTTGCTTTGGTTTGTGTGACTGGGCCTGAAATGTGCCCTGAGGGAAACAGATAGGGCAGAAGCTGTTGTCAAATATACTCAGAGCCTCTAACCTTGGGGTGCTCACCACTGGCAAATCCCAGTGCTTTGGGCTTCAGCATGAGATCAGGACAAGAACTTAAAAGTGCTTATGTTATACAGCAGCGTGTCTTTCTGTTTCAGAGACTGCTCTCCCTTATCAGTATTTTAGCACTTGGGATACTCTGTTTAACTTCTGGTGGCTGACAGATTAAATGAAAGGGCATCCTGACCTTGAGAAAAGCGAGATTTCCAGGTCCCACCTGTGTTCACAGTGCAGGGAAGAAGTGTGAAGCTGAAAGTGGCTCCTGAAGTGCAAGGGCCTGGTGCCGTGTCAAGGGAAGCCCGTTACAGTGGGTTTTCTAACATGAGTGGGAACTGGAGTTACCCCTGCAGCTCCCTGGGGAGTGGCTGAGCTTGGAGGCGTACATTTCCCCCTTTGTTTCTCTTCCTTCATTCATTGGGAAAGGCTTTATTCCCTGTCTGTGCAGATAATTGGGGCATTTTAATTTCTACAGCTGAAGTTCCCATTCCAATTCTTAGGAACACAAAATCGCATCTCTATTAGAAAGGCATTAAGCTGCTTTATCTGATGGTAGTGTTAAGACGCAGTCAACACCACTTGGCTGCTTGGATGTGACCAGGTTTTTGGTATAAAAGCAAGGTAGTTTGTGCTGCCTCTGCTGTTCTACAGCAGGAGGAAGGAAGAAAAGCAGGATAAAAGGGTGGTGTTGCACGTCCAACTCTGGGTGTGCTTCCGATGGCACTGTTACTGGATATGAAACCAAACTCTTGCTTTTCTCCTCACTTTGGGCTACACAGTGAAGTACTCTGGGTACCTGGAACACCGGGATGAGCCCTTCTGCACAAACTGCTGCAGCAAGTCTCCTGGGCTGATGAAACTTGGAAAAGGTGGGTTTGAGCTGAAAAGTTTGTCCTGGGACTTGGGGTTATAAAGACAGCCCATTAAGACATGTCCATTTAAGTGGTGTTTACTATCTTTAGGTTATTTGAAACCTTTAAGACTTATTAATGGAATCCAAAAGCCTCCTGCTTCACTCAAGTGATGGTCAGGCTGGAACCGATCACCCTCTGCTCCTCTTGACTGTGGGAGTGAGCAGCGGTGCCCGGCTGTTTGTGACAGCGGGGGTGCTTGCTGCCTGCCCAAATGCAGCTGTTTGGGTGGGTTTAAATCACTTGAGAGGAGATGGTGCTGTTCACTGTGTGCTTGGTCCCACAGCCTTGGTGAGCTGTAATGGGGGCCAGCTGACCATTGTAGTTGCTGAACTATGAGCTCCCATGGATTTTTTCCTCCAGGTTTTAAGAGAAATTGTTTGGTGCCTGAGGGGGTTTCCAGGTTTGCGATTCTCATGATTCTGTTTTGTGTTGCGCAGACATTACCCTGGGGGGCCTGGAAATTGGCCTGCTGACGATGAAGAAGGGAGAGGTGGCAAGATTTGTCTTCACGCCAGAGTATGCCTATGGGCGGCAGGGCTGTCCTCCACTCGTTCCCCCAAATGCCACGGTCATGTTCAAAGTGGAGGTGCTGGACTTCCTAGACTCAGATGAATCTGACACATTCTTCGAGTTGACTGCTGTGAGTTGCCTTAATAAGCTTTGGGACCTAAATCTGGAGGCTAAACCTTTGTTGTCTTTCCTTCTAGTTGCTGTTGCTGGTGTATTACATATGTTTAGTTTAATTGCCAGTGCAGTTACCCACACCCCAGGCTGCTAGCTCCTCTCTGATGCAGATGTGTGCCCTCTAACGCTGCTCCTGCACGCCTTGCTCTGTTTGCACTCCTGTGCGATGGGAGAAGCTGGGTGCTGCCTTTGTTTGCTCCCCTGTGCTGGAGTCAGTGGAATGACTTCCAGTTATTTTTAGCTTTATAAGAAACCTCCTGGCTTCACTAGAGGGCACCAGCTTCCAGGAATTTCTTGGAAGGAACAGTAACGAGCTGTCTGTAAAAATCCTGTTCAGTCTGCAGCATTCAAGTGCCCCCCTGCCAGCCCCCACCCTTTGTCTCTGCTTCTTGGCTGCTCTCCCAAGTGCTCCTTCACTGTTCACTTCCCTCACTGGTGAGTTACGGTGTTATTGTTAATTCCCCCTTTTCATGCGAAGGGCTTTGGGCTGTGGGTGTGGGTCAGCGAGTGGGGTACAGGCAGCAGCGCTGGTGGGGGAGGCCCTCCTTGTTCCCTCCTCCTGCTGCTGCGCAGGCCGCTCTGTCCACACATGGCCCTGTGAGCAAATCACGCTTATTACAAGAGAGCTTATGCCCCTTCCTGCCAGTTGCCCACCCTTTCTGGCTAACTGACCTCTCTCTGTGAACTGGTTCAAACTGGGAAACCCAGGAGGACACCTGTCCCTTGATTTTTATCTTTTTAAATTATTGTTGGGGGTTTTTTGTTGTTGTTTTGCTGGGTGGATGTCTTGTGTGGGTGTCAGGCTGGTCCCAGAGCTGGCGCGAAGCAGCCACCCCGGGCGATGCTAAGCCATTAGAGCAATGGGGCCTTTCAGTCAGCTCCCCCTTTGGTGCCAGCAATAGCATTTGTGTTAACTGTCTGCCCTGTGCTAAGCAGGTGAGAGAGTTAGGCAGGATTTAAGAACAAATTCCTGCTTTTTTCCCCGCCCTGGAGTCGCTTTGTTCCTGGTGGGCTTCCTGACCTGATTGGTAGCACTCTTTACCGGGAGTTACCAGCAAAGAGTGGCATCTTTCAGCCCGGCACAGGGAAGTGCCACATGGTGGTGGTGTGGCTGGACACTGCGGGGGGCCTTGGCAAGGGCCTGGCTCCTACGCTGTGAATAGAAGGGGACTGTGCAGGACTGTCCTGTCTGAGCTCTCTGCTTGTTTTCTTTTGCTTGAGCTGAAATCCAGGTATTTCTTCATACAGGAGCAGCAGGATACATTTCCGCTACAAAAGGTGTTGAAAGTGGCAGACACAGAGAGAGAGTTTGGCAACTACCTCTACCGTAAGCGGCACTTTGAGGGTGCCAAAGACAGATACAAAAGGGTATGACACCAGAAAAAATGTGGTTTCCATTGTGAAAAGCTGTGAAAGCAGCAATTATTAAGTGCTAGCTCACCATAACAATTTAGAGATCAAATAACTTTGTTATATTTTCCAGGCATGGTTTGTTATTTAAGAACAGATCTTAGACCCCTGCTTTTGTGTGAGCAGTAGCGGTAAACGAAGGAGAAAGGTTGGCAGAAACAGGCAGAACCCTTTTCCTTCAGGCTTGCTCCCTGTGGGCTCTAGCCGAGACAGAAGAGTACATCTCACCAGCTGTCCAAGCCCTGAGCGGTTTGCGTGGCTGACAGCTGTGCTGGACCTTTTCAGGTCAGCTTCTGCTGGGAGATTTTATGGTACAGCATGGCCTTGTATAGCAGTAGTATGCTGGTTAATTCTTTGAGAAGCAGCCTAGAATCCCTGCGGTCTGGAAACAGAGATACCGCTGGCCTCCTGGGCACTCTACTTTTAGCCTTCCAGTTGGGAATTGCACAGTACTTGAGGTTGGTAGGAACCTTTGGAGGTTGCCCAGTCTAACTGCCCGCTGAAGGCAGGTCAGCCACAGCGGGCTGCGTCCACTCAGGTTTTGAACCTCTTCAAGGATGGAGACTCTGCAGCCTCTCTGGGCAGGAAAATACTGAGTTGTTCCCAAACTGAAACCCATCTGCCTTTGTTTCAGAGGTAGTAAGGCTTTGTGAGATTTTTCCTCCCTGCATTTAGAGTTGCTTTTTCTTGGTATTTCTTTGTAGCAAAAATAATTTAAATTGCCTTTCTCCCTGTAGGATTCCTTTTCTGTCTTTGGCCTTAAGATCTGGGTGTAATATTTTTATTCTGCTGCTTTCAAGTTCCTCGATAGGTTCCTAACCCTGTAGTCTTATGGCTGAGCTGGCTAGTTGTGCTGATAATGCCATGCAGTATATTTAAGTTTTGATTATTATTATTTTTAGCTGACCCTGATAAATAGAAGCATGGGTGTAGCTGACTGCTGAGATGGATTTCTCACTTTCCGTAACAGATTTGTTGTGCACGAGTTCTTTTTTCCTGTCTGCTCAGGCATTCTCCATCCTTGGTCGCAGCCCTTCCAGTGAGGTGGAGCAGTGTCAGATCAATGCTTCCAAGTTGCTGGTACTCCTGAATCTCTCGCTCACTTACCTGAAACTGGAGTGTCCTGCACAAGCTTTGGCATATGGGGAGAAGGCCTTGGAGATTGACCAAAGAAACGCCAAAGCGCTGTTCAGGTGTGGCCAGGTGGGCAAAACTAAATCCCTCCGGTAGCCACATCAAGGAGTACCCCGGTCTGACTGGCTGTGGACAGAGCCTTGAATCAACCAAGGAGAACCACAGAATTCTGGGCCAGGCCTCCTCAGCTGCTGCAGCAGTTGAGGTGGTTTGTCTGCATTTGACCTTTTGGAAAATCTGGCTCTCTGTGAATCTGTCACATGGATCTTTTCATGGGGGATTCCTGAGCTACCTGGATCTGTCTCAGAAATATTTGTGGCTGCGCATGTTTCAGTCCTGAAGGATGGCAGTGAGTCTGTATTTATCTTGCGACGTGTCTGTCTTCTTTCAATGGCAGGCTTGTCTCTGCATGACAGAATACGAAAAAGCACGGGATTTCCTGGTCAGAGCTCAGCATATGCAGCCGTTTAACCACGATATTAACAACGAGCTGAAAAAGTTGGCAAGGTGAGGGAACTCCTTTCCATCCCTGTGGAAGAGAGTGCTTAGACAGGCTGGAACACCCACTCAAAAATATTTAAATGTCTAAAAAAAAAAAAAAAAAAAAAAAATTATTGGGTTAGTAAGTGACTGGGGAAAATGCAGGTTTCTCTTAGCATGTAGGCAGCTGATTCAAACATTTTGCAGACACCACGGTTACAGGTGATGGGTGGGAAGCTGAAAACACCAGCTCTTTCCCACAGTTTCTCTGGGGAGGGTGGGTGCGTGTTGCACTCTTTGTGAATAGGTCAGGGTGATGATGGGGGGCTGCTGAAATGCCTCAAAACCAATGAAATGCAGTAGGCTAGCGCTCGAGCTGATAACGTTCTGGATTAGTAGTAGGACTTTCATTCCCTTTAATATGGGTTGGTTAATTACAGCAGCTCTTCTGCACAGCAGGTGCTTCAGGGTACAATGCTACAAACACTGATGTTTGTTAAAAGTTAATTTCTTGCTCTCTTGGAGGTAATAAGTGAGCAATCCTGAAGGCAAACTTTCCCTTTGCCCGCAGGCTGAGTACAACACAATCCTGCCAGCTTTAGTCATGGCCTAGTGCCACCAAAACATGAGTAATGCCAGTCTCTGCCCTTGTCCTGTTCTTCCCTTTGAAACTGGCAGAAGCACCAGCTGGTTCCCAAAAGTGTGTGCTGTACTGCTGGCACTGTTTACAGGCACAGGCAGTGGGGTGGCTGGGGGAGCTGGGGGTGTTCAGCCTGGAGAAGAGGAGGCTGAAGGAAGACCTTATTGCTCCCTACAACTGCCTGACAGAAGCTGGGGTGGGAGTCGGACTCCGCTCCCAGGGAGTGGACGATGGGATGAGGGGAAATGGCCTCAAGTTGTGCCAAGGGAGGTTTAGGCATTGGGAAAAATTCCTTCCGCGCAAGGGCTGTCAAGCACTGGAATGGGCTGCCCAGGGCAGGGGTTGAGTCCCCATCCCTGGGGGTATTTAAAAGCCGGGCAGACGAGGTGCTGAGGGACAGGGTTTAGTGGTGGGATGGCAGGGTTAGGGGAACAGTTGGGCTGGGTGATCTTAAAGGGCTTTTCCAACCCAAACAATTCCGTGATTCCATGCAGTCCCCAGCTTCAGAGATCACAAAGCAGCCCTTGAATACGAACCCTCTGCTTTTGTGTCTCGCTGTTAGGCCTTTGCAAAAAGGTTCATAGGCAGCAGTAACATATCTCTTGTTAGAGTTGCTGGTGCAGCTGGCAAAGCCAGTCTCATGGGCCAAGTGCTTTCACCAGGTGATGTGTGGTAAAGGGCTGCCCTTGCACATTGGTGTCCTGTACCTCCATGTCATCTTTAATAGTCTGTGATAACGCCAAGTCTTCAAACTTGTTCTGCTACTTCTGAAGCACAAAGAACTTGAAGGCGGTATTAACTGCTGGTCTGGAAATCTGAAATAAACCACTTCTGTTCATCCTGAGCTGCCTCTGGGTGCATAGGTACCGAATTGCTGGGTGAGCGCAAGTGGTTGTAAAACAGACCTGACTGGCTGGCTGCTCTCGGAGGCTCAGTACGTGGTGTCGAAGACCTGTGGTACAGGTCTAGAAGTCCTGACTCTAGAAGCTTCATGTGTTCCCTTAGACTCATTGTAAATATGTTGGTAGGTAAAAGAAAAATCTTGCTAATAATGCTGAGGTTGTGCTGCCAGGAAGCAACAAGGCATTCTGCCTTCAGGACGGCAGCAGGCAGGCTTGTCAGCTCTGAATCGAGCCGCATGTACAGCGAGCACACGTGTCAGTAAGCTGAGTATGCGCTAAACCACTGTTGTCTCCAAGTTTCTGCTTCACTGCCAGTAAAAATTGGTATATTTTTTGCTTTTAATATGACAAAGAGGAATTAGTATAAAACAGATGAAGACAACATTATCAGGTGTTGTTAATTATGTTGCACCTCAGTCTAGATCCTGTAATGTTGCCAAACTGCCTTGTCTGAGAAAACTCATAATGGGATCTGGCAAATGCTTCAGAAATGGAACATGAATCAAAACCTTTGCTTTTCACTTCCTCACTGAGTACATTTATACTTCGCACAAAGGAATGCTGTGTGTTTAATCAAAGCTACCTTTTGCTGTCTAAACCAAAACTTTGAAAAGCATTTGTTTAACAGCTGAACCCGGTTCTTGGCAATATTCGCTTCACTGAAGAAAACCAGGCAGAATCCGGGGTGAGGGTTTTGTGGAACGCGTGGCTGGTACCAGCTGTAGTGGTCTTGCTGGTGCAAATTCTGCTGCTGGATTTGGTGTTCTATTGGAAGACTTGCATTGCATCAAATCCAGAACAAAATGGGGTTGTTCCGACATCTGGCGTGAATCTGCACCTCCAAATGAGGGGCTCTTGGATTTCCTGTGATGGTGGGCATGTGAGTGTGCTGTCCACAGTCCAGGTGGGCACCCTTGATCTGCCCAGAGTTGTGGCAACATCTCTGAGACTTAACAGAAGAGACTGGCTGTATTGGGATTTCAAGGAACAAAATGCTTCGAGGTTCTGGGCCCAGGGGTGCTGATGGCAGGGGGCTGCAAGCGCGTTTAGCCAATGCCACGCTTGGGCTGTTCCTGGTGTGTCGCAACAAAAACCTTCTCTTTTGACCTTATATGGTAGCAGATGCAGGAAAGCTGATGGTGTGGGCAGCCATTGATCCCTGGGACAGTGCCCAAACTGAGTCACCCTCTGGGTCAGGGATTCCTCACCAGTGAGACCTCATTGCCAGTGAGGTGAGAGCACAGAGTGCAGATGATGCTCTGCTTGGAGAAGCAGCCATTAAAATGGAGCAGTCTGGGAAGCTTTTGCCGTACTAATGTGACACTGGCAGGGAAGCTGGAGGAGGAAGCATCTGCCCTCTCATCCACTTGGTCCAGGTGCAAACCCCTGCTGTCTCCTACCCATCCTCTGCCCAGGCTCAGTGGTAGATATCCTGGAGCAGGGCACTTGGATGATGCCTCCTGCTAGGTGCTGAAGGAGCTCGCACAAAGAGTGGCACAAATGAGGAGACACGAAACTAGACCACAGGGCACAGGTGGGGGTTCCTCTGTATCATCCCATGCTTGCAAAGCTGGTGTAGAAAGCATCTGGCTGCAAAAAGTCAAATGACCTACTTGGCTAATAGTCACCAGCGAAGCAAGACCCAGGGTCTGGGGATGAGGCATAGTGTTCCCAGCTCTCCTTCCCTAACATGACAGGAAGAAGGGCTTGGAGGAGCTGTGTCTTTGCTATCAGCATGCTCTTACATTAGGCTAATTTATTTATAAAGGAAAAATAATACATGTTTTCTGGCTGTGGCACTGTTGGTTGGGCGGTCAGTCCATGGCCTGTGATGCCATGCTGTGCTCTACTTTGCAGCTGCTACAGGGACTACGTGGAAAAGGAGAAAGAAATGTGCTGCCGTATGTTTGCCCCTCCCAGCTCTTCTTCTGGCTGACCAGGAATAAAGGTAATCAAGCTGGGAAAAAGGCTGAGGTCTCCCAAAATCTCTGTCGTGTCTGCACTGTTTTCAGGTGGGGAGGTGCATGGGAGGATTTTGGCAGCAAAGTGTAAGGTAATGAGAGTGAGTGGAGGGGAAGGGGCAGGATGGTGGGGTGAAACCCTGCTACATCATTGGCTTGGGGGATCTTTCCTGCGGCACAAGCTGGTCTGGGACAGGAACCTGAAACTGGCAGCACTTGGGTAAGTTTGGTTTTGTTGTTTCCTGTGCTGCTCATCCCAGCTATTCCTTGTCAGAGCCAGGGGGAGAAATAGCCATGTAGTCTTGTTTCTCTGCCAATTAAAAGAAACAAAAAAAAATTGTTCCTGTCAAACTTAAGAATTGGATTTCCTCCTCCCCTCCAGTGCTCCTGTCTGGAGCTGTTGGAATGCCTCACTTCAGAAAAATCTAAATATTTTATTTCTGGGGTTTTTTAAATATTAAAAAACCTGTTTGTACAGGAAATTTCAAATAGATGTTTTGGACTCTTTAAAGCCTTAAATCTTCCAGCAAAATTGACGGGTTTATAAATGCACAAAGGCTCTTTGATTTTTTTTATTTTTTTTTTTTTTTTTGTCAAAACCTTCGGGGAGTGTAAGGGGGAGCAGAAATCTTTGCTGGTCTCTTGCCTCGGGGTAAACCCTGGGGAAAGAGTTTCAGAAAATGACAGCAGCCTTCTGTCAGAAAACGTCACCAGCTCAGGGACGTCAGCTTGCTGCCGTTCCCTCTCATGCAATAAAGGCAGCACCTCTTCGACTCGTAGAAAATGAGTATTGGCAGCCCTTCCATCAGCAGCAGTGTGGGGTCAGGTCTGGTGTTTTAAGGTTGGCTCTTTTGTCTGTGCTTGTGAGGAAGCTAAGGTGGTGTTTGAGGAAGAGGTTTGATTGAATGGCTGCTTTCTAAAGTAACACAACCCTCTTCTGGCTGGACGCGCCTCCCTGCTGCAGTCTTCACCCCTTCCACTGCCCCTGTGCCCTGGTCTAAGCCAGGTGTGTTGCTGAACTGCCTGGGAGCACACGTTCTTCTGCCCTGGGTTCAGGATGAGACTGATCACATCTGTTAGTAGGTACCTAACCCCAGGCAAGGAGCTGTGAAAGGGGGTTTAAGACTGACGGATTTAAGACTGAGGTCTTGCCAGCGTGTGCAGGAAATCCGTGGTTCTGGATTTGGTTCTGATTCCCTGCTTGCTGCATTTCAGAGACTTGCAGTCTGGAAGCCTGTAGGGTCTCGCACCTGATGGTAGTACATAGCGGTGCCTGACCTGGGAAGCTTCTTGTGCCGATCCATGCATCAGCTGGCCCTGCTTTGTGGTGGGAACTCTGAGTGAATGTAGTGGTCTGCTGGGCCCCCCACAGGTCCTCCATTGGTATGGTTGTGTGGCCTCTTGTTTCCCAAAAAGTGGCTTGCAAAGATGCTGATTTCCACACAGCTAGTGGAATGGCACATGGCTGTTGTAAGTAAAACAGCATCTTCAGTTAGCGGAGACATGCAAAGGGGAAGGGAAAAAGAGAAACCACTCCTGGAGGCAAGCTTAAAGATTGGGCTGAGCTCTTCATCACCTAGAGTTTCTCCCCTGACTCCTGCCAGTGTGCACACACACAGCGCTTTCCTGGAGTTTTCCTGCCTTACACAGCTGATGGACAGCTGTCAGTCAAAAAGATTTCTAACATTCTTTTGAAATTTATTTTAGTTACAGCATTAAAAATGAACTAAGTCTTCCAGACAAACATAAATCACTGAGACGTACACAAGAATCTACTGCTAATTCATTGCAAGGAAAATCCCTTGCTGGAGGAGGGTCTTGCAGGGCAGGGCCTTGTGCTAGTGGGAGGTTGGCTTGCTGCTGCATCTTGCTTAAAAGCTTCATTACGTATTCAGAGAGAAGAAAAGCAGTTCTAACTGGAGCTCCTGCTCCCTATCAAAGGCACCGCTAATTAGGCAGACTTGAGGCAGAACATTCTTTGGTGTTTTCTGACAACTTTGTCCAAGTTCAGCTTAGGGCAGAAGCTGTACTCGGTCAGTCTAGCAGGCATGCTTCACCCTTTCATCCTGAGGCACAGAGCGAGTAGATGGCCTGTGAATGCTGCCTGTAGCTCATGTTTAATGATCCAGTGGAGTCACAAGTTAAGGAAAACTTTCCTATATCCCAGCTGGCAAGGTGCTTGTTAAGCGTTGACCTGACCTGTTGTCTAGCTTACCAGCTGAAGGACTCGAAGCTGTAGCTGTGGCATCTTATCCCTCCTGGAACACTGCTACATCCATCCCCTCGCTTCAGCGCTTCTTCCCTGGTGGGGTTGCTGTACCTTTTGGCAAGTTCTGCAGCAGTTGCTCTATTACAGGGACAAATGCTTCATTTCTCTGTACTGAATAATCCAGGGCTCTGTTATATGTTTTGCATAATGACACTCAAACCCAGGCATGCTTGAGTACCTTCACTCTGCCTGGGGTTTCTGTGTCCCTCTCACTGTAGAGTCCAGTTCCTCTAATTGCCACAAACAGCGTCATGCTCAGAACACTTTCTTCCTTTTTAACGGAGTTTCAGCTCAGAATAAATCTTCTCTTTGGTGAAACACGAGTCCACTTGTGATGCTTCCTGGAGGAATTCAGAAATACTCAGAGGGAGAAATAGAAGCATGAATACTTTCTTAAATCCATGCTGCTGCAGCTCCTTGAAAATGCAGTGGCTTGGGTCTCATGCTTGCCCCTCTGTGGGTTTGTGTTATTTGCCTGCCTCTGTACACTTTGTGTGGTGCAGAGGCATTGAGCCAGGTTACCGGGGATGTGCATAGCTGAAAGTCCTCCTCAGTGTCCCCTAAACTGCAGGATGGATGGGCTGAGGACCACTAGCTTATTGGAGCTTTCTGTTCATTCTTGTTTGAAAGATCTGCTAGAAAAAAACCCATAAATTCTTATCCTTGTATTGCTATGGTCCTTCATGATAAGAGAACTTGATCATGAGGAGTGGGGACAAATTCCCTAGAAGTGTCTGAATTCTAGCAGAGGGTCGTTGGTGATGGTTTTGTCCCAGAAAGATGAGCCCCTGAGCTTTTTTTTTATTATCATAGGTGGGCGAAAGGTGAAAGCTTGCCTCTGATGTGTATCTCTGCTCAATACACAGGTCTCAGTAGTTGAGCGCACACAGGGAAGTGTTCCAGTGAAAACAAACAATGCTGAAATTAAGGCAGGAACATATGACTCTGAGGTCAAACTGCTACGAATAGCAGGGTTTAGCAATTCTGAAGCCACTAATTGGTGAGAATTGGCTGCGGAACTGGGGCCGTGTCACCAGGTAGAAGTGACTATAATTGGGCTTAAAATCAGCAGCAGTTGCCAGTTAAACTGACCTAATAAGCTGAAAGAGACTTGCAAATCAACTGAGAAGTATGTGCATAACACTCAAACCTCCTGCCTTGGGAAGGCTCCAGACTTGCAGTAAACAGCAGCTTGCTCCTTCCCCTTCTGCTCTCCCTTATTACTGAGCAGATCTAAAATGTGCCTCCTGCTGACACTGTCCCTACCCACTGCGTAAAGCTGAACCACAGAGAACTGGCAATTTCACTTCTCCATTAGAATATGCAAATGACCACGCCACCGAGATGTCCTGTGCTGCGAAGGAAGTTGTTAAATATCTGCTTTATGCTGAGCATCGCTGGAGCAAGTGGGAAGGCTTGAAGGATGACTTAATTAAGCATTCTCCTTGCTAAGCAGGGGAAGAAGAAAAGCTTTAATAAGGTTGTTGGATTGGTGGGGGTTTTTTTGCAGGTGGTTTTTTTTTTGTTTTCCCTCCAGCTCTTTCCTCTTCTAGCATCTTTGTTGTTTTTCAGAGAAGTTCTGAAGTTCATGCCTGTGGTTGTACCTACAATACCTCTCTGGAAGATTGGTGGGCTCTAGTCTCTTCTAGAAACTGTCAGTGGAGAAATGACGTCCCCACCTCTGCCATGGCTTGCATGCAGGTCAGGGTCCCTGGTTTGAATGCACTAGGGCTGGCTTTACCCAGACCGGGAGGTCTGGCCTGGACTTAGCAGGGAAAAGATGATGTGAAATGGAAAGGGGGGAGGGGGAGAGATCCATGCAGTATCTCAGTGCCCTTCTGTGCCTGTCCTCCAAGGCATCAGTGAAGTGACAGTTCCCCAGCCTCATCAGAGGACTGCCTTGGGGCCCAGCCCAGGGCCGTCCTCTCCAGGCTTGGCAAATGTCTAAAGCCTAGGCTTCCCTTCTGTGTGCCCAAACGTCTTCGAAGCTCCTAGGTGAGGTAGGAGCGGTTCCTGGCTGTGTTTCTCCTCAAGCTCCCAACTGCCTGCCTGTGGCACCCAGCACACTTGCCCTGGAAAGGACAGGCTGAGCCTCCAGTGAATACCCCTGCATGGACCTTTATTTCTCAGATCTTTTGCCAGCAGCTGGAAGATAAAATACACTGCTGTTACAAATCAGTAGAGAGTGAAAAAGATGCTGGGCTCTTGGTTTGTCATGCAGGTAGAGTTTAAAGAGAATGGTCTATATGTGAGATGTGAATTTCTTCATGAAGTTCTAGTTTTGCAGAGCGTTGAGTTACTGGTCTTCACTTCCAGCAGCCAGGAGATGCATGGTTATTGTAAGGTTTTCTCCGAACTAGCGTTTTTAAAGTATCCTTTCTCCACCCCTCACGTTTCAGTTTCAAGAAGCTGTATGAAGTGTAAGTAAAAATGTTTTCTTACCTTGGTGGGTAAAAAGGCAAATTGAATAAACTTGCACCCAAGCAGGTATTGACCAGACGGGTGTTGGATGGAAGCCCGCTGCAGGTGCCTGAGACTTGTGCCTGGGGCCAGGTTACAGTGTAGTTGTGCTGGGAGCTGAGGCAGAAAAGTGCTGCTTTTGGTCCTTGTGGCATTATGGACAGTGGTAAGCGACTCTCCCCGGGCTCTCGCCAACCCAAGCAGAAGTGGCATGCCTGGCCATCGGCCCTGCTGATCAGGCATGCTCCAGACTTTCTCTCTGGCCTAGCAGAAGAAATATCTCTTTCTCTTAGTCATAAATCTGGGGACTTTGAAAGATCATGCCTTACACAGCAAAACAGCGGGCCCTTTTCCATACTTTGCTGTTGTGTGCTTGTTCTTGTAGTGTGGTTTCTCAAAAGAGTGTTCAGAACTGTAACTGTGCCTGTATGAAGAATCGCATATCTCCTTAGGCTTGGAGGATATTGCCACCTCCGAAGTGTGAAGGATGTTTTTCACTGCCTGATTTCAGAGACATCTCATCCTGAGCAGACGCTCAATGACCTAAATCACTGTGCATGGACCTGGGCCAGCTGTGGCCTGGCTGGTGTGCCCACATGTCCTACCTGCACTGGGGTCAGTGGCACTGAATGTGCCTGTCCCCGTGTCTTGCTGCTTTTCTGCACTGAGGGCTCTGCTACTGGGACCAGGTGTTGGCATCGACAGCAGCGTTCAGAGCAGAGGGGAGCTGGTGCACAGCAGAAGGTAACTTCAGCACACAGCTGGGAAGAGAAAAAACTTCAGATGATGGTGGTGTGAACCATGCCGTCATAGCTGATTTTTCTGGGCGCCTTCCATGGGTTTGTTTAGGTTTGGGTTTTTTTGCCGATTCCACAGTCTCCACTTTGTTCAAATGAAACTGCAAACTTCTAATGACCTGATACCCTAGGCTTCAGGTGAGATGCTCTCCTGATTACGAGAGGATGCTGGTCAGGTTCTCGTGAGACCTGCCAGCTTTCTGCTCCAGCAGAGTGAGCGCTGAAACACCGACAAACTTTGGAAGAGCTTAAAATGCTCTAACGGGGCATTGGTAGTAGCTGTGATGATACAGAGACAGCCAAGGCTAACAAAAACAGTGCTAAGTGCCCTCAAAATTGTTCATTGTGGTTTTGGGAAATGCTCCTCTGCTCTGCTTGTGAGCTACGAAGCATTGTTCACCATGTGCAGCCCTGTAACAGGGTGTCCTTTCCATCAGCAGTGACACAGCAGCTGACGGGCTCGGGGGCTTGCATCGCTGCTTGAACAGCGCCACGGCATTGCTTGCTGTGTCTGACATGGTGGCAACAGCACTTTGCAAAAAGACAGTGTTTATGGTTGTCAGCACCAAGAGGCAGGAAGACGCTAACGAGGGCTTCAGATGCAGGGAATGTTGCTTTCAGAAAGGCTTTTTGCTTAAGATGCAGGGAGTGTCCTGGCCCTGCTGTGAGTTGGTTTGCAGAACTGCAGAGTTATTTCCAGGAAGGGTAGCCATGACCTTCATGTGCCTCTCCCACTACCCACCCTGCTTTATCAGGGGCCTGTTGATTTGACAGAATGCTGAGCATTATTGACATGACAGTTATCTGGGCTCTTGAAGGACTGGGAGCTGCTGTAAGGATCTGTTTCCGCCTAGACTTGCTGGATTAAGTCCTTTCCGAGTCAGAAGTGTGTGTTGAAGAGTTCATCCCTTCTTTTACCTTCCCATAATTGTCCCTCTTGTGAGACCTCTTGCTCTCTGAACATGTTGTTTTGTTGCTTTGTCTGGGTGCTGGTTTAAGGGTCTCGCTTTAGAAACGCTTGGGAAAGAGCTCTGCTTTCTGCTTTTCCTTTTTGCTTTAGGTATCCTTTTCCTGTCGCAGATCTGAGCAGATTTGACAGATCCTTGTTCCATCACCTCAGGTTCAGGATGGTAGCACATGTCATCAGCATTCAGGGTCTTTGGAGTCGAGACTTGTTAAAGGTCTCTGGAGAATTCATCCTGCCACTGAGCTGTCTGTCTAGCGTACATGCAGTGCTTGAAACTCACTGTGGATCCTTTGTGGAGCTGAGGATTGTGACAAATTGACTTGTGAAAAAAAAGAAAACAAACCAAAATCCTGAGAAAAAAGCAGGTAAGCACAGATCTTCAGATGGCAACGGAAGGTCATATGGCTTGGTGTTATAAACGAGGAGTAGCACTTCTGTTCCTTGCACCTTCCTCTGTGAATTTGGACATCTGGTGCACCTGTGATGGGGTAGTGGGAGCCTGCTCAAGCCTTCAGATGTGGGGAGGCTCTGGGCATCTGCGTGCTTGTGTGATACCGCGCTCCAAAGATAGGCTTCACAGCCACCTTGGCCATGAAAGTGAGTCCACTTGAAGCACTAACAGCTGGACATCCCTGAACCATGCTTTGGAGAGAGAAACGAGGGTATGGCTGACTGCAGAATTGCTTTTGCAGATTGCAGATAAGTAGTACATTAATTAGGTAATTTTCTGAAGGCACGTTGCACACTTAAGAGACAGGCTCCCTTGGACGGCGATACATCGTGTTCCCTCCAATAATTGTCCAGATAAAACCATGATAGCCTGGCGTTGTAAAAAGCTGTTTCTTCTCCTCATATCGGGGTGGATTGCCCAGCACATCTTGTTATCTGCTAGCTGATAGCACCCTAGCTGTCGCTGGGCTTTCTTCTTGCCATTCAGGAGAGCTGCAGCCTGTCAGTAACCTCTCGTGGGATCCCCATGGTGCATTTCAGAAGGAGCTCGTTCACCTCCTGGTAGCAGTGGGTTTTCCTCCAGGCTGTTGTTCTGGAGTGACGGTTCCTTTTGGATTTGTTGGGGTTTGAGTGAAGAGCACTTCTCAGGCAATTGCTGCTCAAGAAGGTTTTAGCTCCTTTGCTGATCTGCTCTCCAAACATGTGCATGTAACATCTACTTTTCCAGTGTGTTCATGTGGAGCTACGGTGTAAGATCTGTATGGCGGGAAAGCTGCCTGGCGGAAAAGGACCTGGGGGTGTTGGTCGACAGGCGGCTGAATATGAGCCAGCAGTGTGCCCACGTGGCCAAGAGGGCCAAGGGCATCCTGGCTTGTGTCAGGACTGGTGTGGCCAGCAGGAGCAGGGCAGGGACCGTGCCCCTGTGCTGGGCACTGGTGAGGCCGCCCCTCGACTGCTGGGGTCAGGGTTGGGCCCCTCACTCCCAGAATGACACTGGAGGGGTTGGAGTGTGTCCAGGGAAGGGCAAGGAAGCTGGGGAGGGGTCTGGAGCCCCAGGCTGCTGGGGAGCGGCTGGGGGTGTTCAGCCGGAGAAGAGGAGGCCCAACCTGACGGGGGGGGAGCCAGGGGGGGTTGGGGTCTGCTCCCAGGGAATGGGCAATGGGATGAGGGGAAACGGCCTCAAGTTGTGCCAGGGGAGGTTTAGGTTGGACATTGGGAAAAATTCCTTCCCCAAAAGGGCTGTCAGGCCCTGGAAGGGGCTGCCCAGGGCAGGGGTTGAGTCCCCATCCCTGGGGGTATTTAAAAGCCAGGCAGACGTGGTGCTTAGGTCCAGGGTTTAGTGGTGGGATGGCAAGGTTAGGGGAATGGTTGGGCTTGATGACCTTAAAGGTCTTTTCTCACCTAAATCATTCTGTGATTCTGAGATGTACCATATACTTCTAACAAGTCAAAACTTCCTTTCTTCTCCATGGTCAGTTAGGATCCTGTTTAGATGTGAACAGAAGTGTCGAAAAGAAGGCATTCCATCTCCCATAACAGCTGTGTGAGGCCATGTTTCTCCAAATGCCCTTTAAAGGCACTTCTCTGGGATGTAAAAGCCAGGCCAACCTTCCAGGCTGCCCTCCACAAAGCTGATGACTTGATTACGTCTCCTGAGGAGCGTTTTCCCCGAGGGTTATATCTGTGCAACGCTGTTGGGAGCTGCCACTTCAAAGCATGGGTGTAATGAGGGCTGAACTGGCAGGAGCTGTGCATTATGTGCGCGCTTCTTACTTTCCAGTTTCCTTGTGCTTTGACGAAAACTTCACCCGCCGTGCTTGGTGCCTGCGTGACGCTGCCCTGCAGCCCTGCTAGGGGTGGAGGCAGGAAAGGGGGAGCTGGGGAAGAGGCAGCAACAGTTCTTTATGCAAGAAAGCAGCTTAAATTTTAAAGCCTTAGTTAAACATTAACTGTTAATTATGACTTTAATGCAGAGTAAAGGTGACTGTGATTATAAATGACCTGTGACCTGGCATGTCGATTACTGTGAATTGGTGATCGACTGCCTTGTCTTTCTGAAGCATGAATTAAAATAGCTGGTACCAACAGACTTCTGTCTGAACTTCAAAGTGAGCGTGTGCCTTGCTGGTTTGCGTGGCTGAGTGGCTGCCAACCTGCTCTTAAGGGAAGGAGACAAATATTGGAGCAGAGTCCTGGTTGGAGCACACTGTTCTCCTACGTGCAGGAGCTGCAAGCGCTTTGAACGCCATCCAGCTCTGCATCTTTGGGGCTGTGCGTTTCCCCTCCACTTCTCTTTTGATTGTGTAGCCATTAGGTGGAAATGAAAGAGATGAACTGATCAAACACTCCTTGAAATGGCTTTAGGGTTTCAGTTTGAATATTTTTTTTAATTAGCTCCATGTAAAGACTTTATTACTTCAAATAGCAGCCATGAAACCAGAATACTCACAGGTTGATCCTTTGTTTTTACGGTGCGCAGGAAGCCTCAGTAGCTGTGGGTTTTATAGCCACCTAAAGCCCCCAACCCTCAGCTAACAGCCAGTGGAAACATCAGGTGATTTTCTTTTCAGTACGTGAATCAGGGACACATGAAAGGAACTGCTGAGGGGGGGTAATATCAGACTGACACGTAGCAGAGTGGAAATCAGTTGCATTCTTACAGGAGCAAAGATGCTTTTCTGTCACAGCACACAGAACACTACAGCACATCAAGTGTAATGATTTTTTTTTTTTTTCCCCACTGTAGAAACCTTTCTTTCCTTGTCCTCATTGCTAGAACTTTATGCTGTGAACTAGAGAAATGATGTAAGCGTTTCTACCTCTGATTCATTTTCAAAGAGAAGAGATCAGCTGAAGCATCCTCCAGTAGTTTTCCTTCTCCAGAAACTTCCTCTGCTCCTTCAGGGTAGGTACTGGAAGGTGCTGCCAGCCTGAAACTGCCCGAGTATCTTATGCTACAATGAACCTCGTGAACCCCCGGGCTGGGAAGGTTTGGCAATAAAAGGTAGCCTGTTCAGTGAGACTGTAATGTGGGGTGACGCGAGTCGGGGTAAGCCAGGACAGTGACGCTGCGCTGACTTGTTACCATGATCCCTAGTTTGTGCCAGGCTGGAAGCCTTTACTTGTGCGTTTCTGGTCATCTTGAAAGTTGCTCAACTGTTCTGTGCTTTTATTATCCCAAACTTTAAATTGGGGTCGGCCCTTGAGAGAGGTGCATTGTCCCGATTTGGGCTTAGTTTTCCGGCAGGGTGGCATTTGAGTCATGGGTTTCATGTGGCTCTGAGCATACAGACTGGCTGAAGCCCAGCTCCTTCAGGGTCATCGGAGGGAGATGAGTCATCTGGCGACCTCTCAGCTAACCCTGCTCTGAGCAGGAGGTTGGGCTGGAGACCTACTGGTGTTCACGCAGCCCTAATTATCCTGTGATCCTGTGGTGCCTTTCAAGGGTACATAATGAACGAGGTGTGGATTCAGAGCATCATGTGATGCTCCACCTTTTCATCCTTCAGTCTGTAAAATGTCTGTTTTCCTCACAATTGCTGCTGGTTTTTTGCCTTCTGGTTAGCAGGCTGTAAGTTGATATCCTCTAAGGAGCAGGCTTCCCTTGTTTGCTACTAGTAATTTGATTTACATTTGCAGAGATTGCCGCTGCAGCCGAGCCAGCTGAGCAAGCCATAGTGGCTACAGCTGCAGACAGATGAGCAAAAATTGGTTTGGGCTCCTGGTATTCTTGAGCTGAGAGAAGATAGGGCACCTTTTGAACATCCCTCCTTTGATCCTCAGAACTCCTGTAGGAGACAGATAATGGGTTATCTTGGGGAAAGGTTTCCAAGGATTTACTGATTTTTATTTTTTATTTATTTCTTTCTGCTGTTCATCCTATGGATGACAGAGTGATGAGGCTGACTTTTCAGCAGCGTTTCAGTGCTATCCACACTCTGACAGATCAGGGAGATGCCCTCTGTATCGGTATTCCTCCACGAGCATCCCAGAAGTGCCAGTTGCAGCAGCACTGTGAGCAGCAGGATGCCAAAAGACATTAACAGGCGTATTGGAAGGCAGCGTGAATATGCCTGCTGAGTAGGTCTTACCCCAGGTGCTTAATGGCTTTGGGGACAAGAGGGGGCTCCACATTATGCTTGCGTGCACCACAGCTCCACCACAGATCTTGTGGTGTTAGAGCAGCACTTGAAAACCCACTCAAACAGCTTGCGAGGGCTGGGGAGGAGGCGGTGCTGGTTCTGTCTGCAGGTGGAGAGGCAGATGGGAAGCACGTCTGGGAGAGGCACCAGAGGGGCCAGCTTTTGGCAGCGGGGTCAGTGTAGCCATGTAGGGAGGCAGGTGATCGAGTCCTGATCAGTGACCCAAGAGGTTCCCCTTTGAGATCGGGGAAGTGGTGGTGGTGGGGAATCACAGTAAAAGGTTTCCAAAACCCGCCCCTGGTCTGTTTCCTTCCCGTGAAGCTTTTGTGATGCTGAAGAGGGGAGGGATGGGGTGGGGGCTGCAAGTGAGAGAAAGAGGCTTCGCTGGGTGCAGAATCTGTCACCTTCTCAGCGTGTGCCAGGACTCCGCGGCTGGTGAGGACCCAACTGAGAGTGATGGGATGGGGGGGGCTAACAGAACAAAACGCTGGGAGTTCTTTGTGATCCGTTGCCGGTGTTGCAGTGGGGTGGCCAGGCCTCTCAGTGCTTGTGCCCTACAAACGGAGGCGGGGGGGAGGGCAAGGGGGTAAGGTGGGAGCAAGTAAATACGGTGAGCAGCAATAGGAATCTCAGATCAGAAGAATGGTGGATCTTCTCGGAAACAAAGGCAAAGAGTAAGTATCCAGGCGCCGGGTTTTCCAGAACGGGGTTGGAAAAGCACAAGTAATGGGTAGCATGGAAGGCCCCATCCAGGAAGGGAGGAGGCCTGAAGGGTGTTCTGGGGGTTTATCTGAGGCGGAGTTGGTAGTTTTGAGTTCTTGTTGCTCAATACTCGGCTTCTGCCAGGTCCTGTGTGGGGAGGCTGAATGAATTTTATGGGGATTTCACTGTGCCCATTCTACTCGTGCTAATCCACAAAATTCTATGTGTTTCTTTCAGGGCCCCTGTGGATGTGTGCTAGTAATGATTGACCATTTAATGCTAAAATGGACTAGAATGTACAGGTGGGATGCTGACTGTGGTATTCTGTTATCCTAGGACCTTGCCAGCTGGCGAAAAAAGCAGGAAGAAGGCTTACCTCTGGGCACACGGACATCCCAGCATTGCGTCTGTTTTGGGAGAAGGGGCAAGAGCACTGCGTTGTTTTGAGAGCGTAAGCGGAGGTTCTGTGTTTATGCACAACCTGATTTTCCTGAAGTTGCTGTTTGCCGTACTCTGAGCCTGTTTCCAAAAGAGCCAAGTCGTGCTGCAGAAGAGGAAGGCATTCCCTCTGCTCCCCTCCATGCTCTTTGGAGAAAACTCTCCCCTGGCATCCTAACTCTTGAAGGTTCTGGGCTGGTTTTAGGAATCTGTAAATGGGTGTAGGGTGCTGTAAAGTTTTGTATTGTTTATACAGGTTGTTCTATAAAATATGATGCTTGGTATTTTTGTTCTGAGAAAATAAACCAACCTGAGAACTAACGCTGGCAGGACTTGTGCCAATTTATTGTGCAAGAGTGATTAATGTCTCTCTCTTGGTGTAAGGAGCTGGAATTTGGAAATAGGGTCTGGTTTGTTGTTGTATAGCTCCCTTCTTGGGCAACAGTGTGTTATGCTCTTTGTTTTGGCTGAACGTTCCTGCAAATGTTGATGCTCAATTTCAGATTACTTAAGAAAACCAGCTTTATCCCCTATAAACACTGCTGACTCCTCTGGCTTCCATCAAGTAGGTTTCCTTCTGGAGCAAAATCTGATGCGGACTCCCCGCATCTCTGAACATGCACCTTCGTGGTGTGGCTGAGACTTAATAAGCGGAAAATCAGATGCTTCTTGGTGAGACGGTGGCAGGTAAATGCAAAGCTCGCAAGAAGCCATGGAGGAGGAGGAACCTGGCAACATGGAACGATGTTTTCATGGTGTTTGTCCTGTCCGTGCTTGAGGAGGATGGATAATGTCTTCTAAACATGATTCAGTGCCTTGTTGTTGACTTGCCGGGCAGGGAGGGTTGCCTGTGGTCAATGTGCAATCCAAGGCAGTCCGTTGCCAGGAGAGAAACGTCTGAAGCGTTCTTGTTCTGCCAGCGTCTTTACGGCTTTTGGATTCCTTACCACCAGGCTCTGATGCTGTCTTAAAATAAAATGTCCTCTGGGTAGGATGTCCCAAACAGGAGGGGAAAAAAAAGTAATGGTTAGGGAAGCTTTGGGTTGGCAGCACCTTGCAGGCATGCTTCTGGACCCTGCTGCTTGTCTACTTGTTCTGGTCCTCTGTGCTTTTGGAGAAAGGATGGCTTGGTCACCGAAAGGAGGTCAACTCCTGCTCTGCTGCTTAGTTGGAGAAGAGAGATCTAACGGGAGTGCAGCAGGGCTTGGGTTTTGTCATCTGTCCCCTAAGAACAATCCAGTGATCAGGGGTTTTTACCCAGATCTGCTTTTTTTCCAGAAGACTCCAAGAGCCTTCCTGAGGCCAGAGAGGCAGAAATGGAGTTACAGGTTACTAGTGCTTGTATCCATGCACTGTGATGCTTTGTCCTGACAGAAACATGCAGGGGTAATCCGCACCTGTAAAGCAGGAAAGCCCTGATTGTGGGCGAGACTTTGGCTGAGCTGGGCTGGCAGCTCAAAGAACCGAAAAATCACAAGCCTGGGCTCTTGTTGTCCAGCAGGCTGCTTGGGTTTGGATTCCCCAGCCATTGCGGCCAGGGCTTCCCAGCTGTCCTCTGGTCCCCTCTGCTTGGTGGTGCCCCTTTCCAGCAAGGCATTAAAACTGCCTGATCTGTCCCCGTTGGGGAGTGGGCGTCTTGGCGAGTCCTTTTTCCTGGGCCAACACTAGATGGCAATGCCTCCCTCGTAATGCCTTGCCAAAGGCAAGCGGGTCTGGGATCTGCTTGTGGTGGGCTTTAAATCTGGACATTGGTCTTTTTCTGTACAAACTGTTCCGATTACTGCCTTTGATCAGAAGCTGATGCCTCTTCTCTCCAAGAAGCTGAGAACTTTGTTGCTTCCTGACTTTTGGGATAACAGAGGTCTGAAGACATGAACATGGCTGAGTTTTCTGGCGGGAGGCAGCTGTGCTTGCCATGGAGCTTCCTCAGCCTCCACTCGGACGCAGGGTGAGCTGGCCTTTCTCCGACAGCCTTTGGGCACCCGTTCTGAGTGAGTGTGGGCAGCTGGATCTGCAAATGGACACTTGGTGCATCTGTGCCTGTCGATGACCTTGCGAAGGCAGGACCTTGGGCTCGCCAAACTGCAGGGGCAAAATTCACTGTGGAAGGCGTCGGCACCTGCTGAATCTGAGGTGTAGAAATGCGTGTTGGGGGGTGGCTCGCTGTGGCACCCTAAGGAGCTTTGCGAGTCTCAGGAAGGTTGCTCCCTGCTGCCAGTGGTGCATGCTGCAGGAACGGCAACTGCCCACCCCAGAGCCAGCACCCACCCAGGCCCTCCCTTGTATTTGACCTGGAGTCTGTCTCCAGGTTGAGGCCCAGTTTGCTGTTGTGTGAGAAACTTCCCATGGTTAACTAGGCTTTGCTGAAGTGCATTTTTTCCATTTTTCTTTACCAAATAATGGCCAAAAATTACTTTCCTGATTTTTTTTTTTTATATTTTTTTTTATTAAAGAAAGAAATGTAAACTTTCAACCTCTGGGCAAAATCAAAGATGTGTTTGGATCCTGACTTGGCGTTAAAACAGAAATACAAGTCCTTGAACGAAATGGACCAAAATCTCTACAGCAAACCACGCTTTCTGTTTGTTAGCCCAAAAACGCAGGCCTTTGAGCGGTTTGCTGCTGGAATTTTTATTTTTGGCCAAAATGCCTCTCTGCCCCCTCCCCCCCGCCCCCCCATTAAATAGTTTGGCAAATATCTCCCGCATGTCCCCTGGAGAAACTGTTCCAAAAGTTGGTTACGGCTCAAAAGTGCTCTTGTGTTTCCAGTTTAGGTTTATCAGATGTCAACCTGCACCTCCCGAGCTGTGCTGAGCGCTTGCTCGATTAAAATATTATCTGATATCATACGAGGCTTCCCGGCACGGGTGTTCAGCCAAACCTGGGTTGTTGTGTACCCTCGACCACTGAGTCAGCTCCTTGGGCTGCAAGACAAAGTCCAAGAGCATGCAAAGTGTGAATGGCAACCCCTCTGTGTCACCCACGGGTGCTCTTCTGTGTCACCCGTGGGTCAGGTCTCCCAGCTCATTGCCCACCTCCATGCCGGTGAGCCCGCAGGTAACAAGGGGAGGGCAACGCAACCCCCCCATTGGCGCCTGTCCCCCCCATGGCAGTTGATGCAGAAACCCCAGAGAGCGCTGAGGGGTGTTGCTGTCCCCATCAGTGTGCGTCAGGCACATGGGTGTGGGATGGCAGACCCAAGAGTAGGGTGAGACAGCCAGCGTGCGTGGGAGCCCATCGGTGGAGATGCTGGAGGGTGCTCCAGGTTTTGGCCCCTCTTGTTAGGGTCCGAGTTCAGCCCTGTGGGCTGGTCACTGGTCTCCTCCCCCGGCACAGGGTGTTGGGGTGGGAGACGCAGCTTCCACCCCCCTAAACCTTTGTGTGGGGCAGCCGAGCTGGGGCTGCTCCCATCAGCTCAGCCAGGGTGGGAGGCTCAGCACCTCTGCCACAGCCAGGAGCCATCCTGCTGGTCCCTTTGGGCTGGGTGCCGGGGGGCTCCTGCCACCCGCCATGTACCCTCCGCTGGTGGCACAGTCCAGGTGCAGATCAGAGGAGAGGCAGAACCGGTTGCTGCAGGCAGGGACCAAGGACCACTGCGGTGCTGGATCCTCTTGCTGCTGCCAGGCATCTGGTGCCCCCACTCAGGGATGGGGACAGGGGGCTCATGCCTTTGTATTTTGAGGGCTGGGTCTGAAAGTCAGTGGAGCAGAAACCCCTCAATGCTGCCAGCCAGGGCTGAGCCCAACCGGGCTCCACTCCCCTGCCCCCTCGTTTGTGTTGGCACAGGCCAGCGAACGAAGCCGGTTTAATTGGCAGTTGTGTTTGTGGCCAGGGTGTTATGAAAAGGTTTTCTGTCTCCCTCTGTAAGTTACCCTGAATATGTTTTCACTCTTAATATAATATTCACTTCATTATTAGCTGAAAGAGGCTCTTTTCAGAGAGGTTTTTTTTTCCCCCCCTTTTTCCAAAAATATATTAAACAGCCCCTTCATGCAGCGCTGTGCTGAGGGCCAGGATTGTCTGCCGGAGGGGAAGTGAGAAACCTGATGGTAAATGGGATTTGCACAGAAATTCCTTTCTTCCCCAGCGTGCCGGTGGCGCTGGCTGCGGCGGCCCAGCAGTGCCCGGTGCAAGGGCTGTGGGTGACAGCGGAGGCATCCGTTGCTTGTGGGGCAATTGGGGGTGCGCTCGCCTTCCCCCCGCCTTGAAGTGTGGTCACTAAGGGGGTTCTCCCCCCCCCCCGGCAGAGCAGAGGCTCCCCAGGGGCTCCTGGTACCCCATGCTGGGGGTTCCAGACACAAACCCATCCAGTGGAGTTGGGGCCTGGCCACAGGGACCCCACATGCGCTGCGCTGGCTGCTCAGCTGATGCCGGCCCTTGGTCATGAAGGTGCTTCCAGTGCCTGCAAGGGTTCGGGAGCTTGGGTGGGTTTTGGGGCATCAGGTGCAGCTAGAGCCCCGTGTCGTCACCTCGCCATGCTGCTGCTCTTCTGGGCTTGCAAAATCCATAAGGTTGTGTCTCCAGCTTTGGGAAAAACCCAGTGAGCTGCAGGAGCAGGAGCAGGGAACTGCTCCCAGGGATGGTCTTGTACACAGAGCATCCAGCCTGGCTCAGCCTTTGTGGTCCCGTGAAACAGCTCTGCTTCCCTCTTGCCTGAGCAAGAGGGCATCCTTTGCCTGAGCAAAGGACATCCACAGCCCAGCTCAGCTTTTTTTCTTTGGTTGAATTTGACACATTTAGGTGGTTTTGCACAGCCTCAGCCCCCGAGCCATGTAGGGGCACGGGGCAGCAGTGAGGAGCCGTGCACCCCCGGTGCCCTCGCTCCAGTGTCCTCAGCCTGGCATAGCCAGGGGGATCCCATGGCTGGGTCAGGCTGGTGCTGCCCTTGGGCTCGTGCCCTCCCTGCAGCCCCGGCTCCAGGAGCTGCTGGATTTTGGGGCTGCCCAAAGGCAGCCAGTCACAGTGGGGGGGTGAGACTGGCTGGGCTGGGGCTTGGCTGGGCTGGGGTTTGGGCTGCTGCAGGGGTGCTGGGATCCCCCATCCCTTGAGCAGCTTCTGTGAAAGCCCGGAGGAGCCTGGGGCATGTTTTCCCTTTCCCTGAAAGCAGCGTAAACATGAATCCCCCCCTCGGCAGGGCAGGCGCCAGTGGCAGGATGCCTTCCCCCTGCTCCGCTGCCACCATTCCTCGCCATCCTGAGAAACGCATTAGGGCTGGTGCCACGCGCTGATGAGTATTCAAGACCTGGCCCTAATTGGGAACAATTAGCAGTTGTTTCAGCAAACATAGGTCTGTTTGGTTGTGGCTCCTGGGGCCCAGCGCTGTCTGATGGCTGACACAAGCATCCCCAGCTGGAGCAGGGACCGCAGCCAAGGGAGCTCCCGATGGATGATGCAGCTCACAGTTAAAGATGCTCTTGGGAGGAGTCCAGCTTGTGCAAGACTGAGCATCCCCAGCCCCTCACCCAGCCCTGCTTGCCCTTCTCCAGCGCCCAGATGCGAGTGTGTCCCTGCTCTGTGGCTTGGTCAGGCCATGGAAACACTGCTGGAGCTGGACCCGGCTGATGCCACACGGGATTCTTGGCAATTTTCCTCCCTCCTGAGCACCCTTTAGGCTCTGCCGTGTGGGAAGTTAAGTCACACAAGATGCTGCTCTGATCAACCAGATGCCAAAGACCAGTCCCTTGGCTGGGGGGGGACATCGGTGGGAGAGAGCACTTTGGGCGGTGGGGAGCACATACCCTGCCATTTGCCTTCACCACTGTCTGTGGGGCAGCCCTGGCACCCTGAGCAGCTGGGGGTCAGTTCCCCTGCCACAGAGCGGGGCTGCCCTCACTCTCCCCAGCCCCTGCAGGGAAGTGGGAGCTCACTGATGTTCATGGGCATTCTTTTTTCCAGCTTTTGGGAAAAGGTAAATCAGACTTGAGCTGGTTTTCCAGGGTCTTTCTGGTCTGCTGCCCCCACTTCCCATGCACACCTCATGTCCAGCGTACCCCAGTGTCTCCCCTGCCTCTCCCCCAGTAGGGAGCATCCTTTGGCGTGAAGCCAGATGGGAACTGCACCTGGCAGATGCAGGAGGTCTGGAGAAGGTGGTAGAAAAGGTTGTGGAGGGACATGGGCAAAAGGAGACTCCAAATTTGCTTCAAAATGGGACTGAAAGCTGAGGGCAGGATCTTGACCCAGTGGGGGAATGAGAAGTGCTGGGTGCGCTGCTCAGCACAAGGGAAGGGGTGATTCCCGGCTCTGCTCCCCGCAGCCAGGCCGGAGGAGGGAGATGCTGGAGCTTCCCTGGCACCGAGTGCACCAGGGGTGCTGCATGCTGGTGGGGTAGGTCCTGAGCCATGAAAGCTGGAGCAGATGTACCTACATGGGACCTGGGCTTGGAGGAGCACAGGGAAGGGTGAATGGGGAAATCACAGGGGCTTCCCTGGCAGTGCCAAGCCTTCGTTCCTGAGCACTCTCACCCTGGGAGCTCCAGCTGCTCCATGACACCCTCAGCAAGCCTCCAAACCAGCTCTCTGTAGCCTGTAGGCTCAGGGTCCTGCTGGGGGTGGTGAGCTGCGGCACGGGGGAGTGGGCAGTCCAGCCAGAGTGGGATGCCAGCGATGCTGGGAGCAACCTGTGGTCTGCAAGATGAAGGGGCTGAGGAGGAGGAAGGTGGCCTGGCTGCCGGGGACCAGCTTGGTTTTCCATGGCCTCACATTTTCCTGCGCTGGAGACTTAGCAGTGAGGGTGGAAAATGTGGCGGCCAGGAGGGGAGAGAGGGAGGGAGGGGAGGCGAGCAGGGCTGGCGGGAAAGAGTTTGCTTTGCCAGAGTGTGGGGCATTACTGCCTGCCAGGGCAGAGTCTGTGCTCTGCTGGACGGTGGTGGGGGGACATGGACAGGGTCTACACCAAAGCCCCATGGCCTTGGGGAGCGTCCCCCCCAGGGTGGACGGGGGACGGGTGTTTGGTGGCTGTCCTGAGATGGGCTGGCAGTCCCGTGGGGCTCACATGGGCTGGGGGTGCCCGGAGGGTGCCAGGTGCCCCACAGGGCCAAGGAGTGCAGGGCTGGGCTCCGGTTTGCTGCCGTGCTGCAGCTCCCTGCCGTGCATCAGGACAAGCAGGGCAGAGGCCCTTCTGCCACCTGAGGCCATCTCTCTTGGCATGCAGACATCCCAAACCCTGCTTGGGCACCCCATTGCTGCTCGGGCGGGGGGGGGGGGGTTGCAGAAACCTGGCTTTATTAGGAGCCATGGGCTGGGAGCAGAGTGGCTGGAACCCCCTGAGAGGGCAGCTGGCTTCTGCCCTTGGTGGTGCTGGCAGGACCTGCAGCTGGGGCGGCACGGTGGGATCTGGTGTCCCCGGCTGTTTGCCAGTCCTGGGTTTTGGAAGCCTGGAGGTCTGCTGGGGCCTGTGGGCTCTGCCTGCCTCCCTCCCGCCCTTGGTTCCTTGCCCGACGGACAGGGCTTTCAGATTAGGAATGGAAAAGGGGAAAAAGGTAACTCAGGGGTCCCTGGGACAGGGCAGAGGGCAGGAACATGCACGTTGAACAGCAGGGGAAGAGACTTGGCTCATTTCTCATCCTCTGCAAACATTTGACAGACTCCTCTTGCCACAACAAGAGGAGCACGAGGGATCGCCCAGTCTTTAACCCTTTCATTCGTTCCTCTTCCCCTGCCCCATCCCTGCAGCTGTCTCTTCCCTCCCATGGAGCGGTGGTCCCGGCTGGGCAGCAGCTCTCCAGCCTTCACCGTGTCCAGCAGAAGTGAGCGTTTCACACTGGCCTGGGGAGATCCGCCAGCACCAGGGAGCTGGGACCTGGTCTGGGACCACGCTGGGAAAAGACGTCACCTCCAGATGCTGACCCCCCCAATGACAGCACCCAAGCCTGTGCCCTTCCCCATTTCCTGCAGTGCCCCGGCACGTGCCCGGAGTGTCGGTGCCGTTTGCAGGGACAGGAGAGGGAGCGACTGGGGCTGGGGACGGGGACAGGGACAGAGCGGGGCCTGGGGGTGGGTGACCCACCGTGTGGACGTGGTGACACCTCAAAAGCACCTTTTCTTAGCTCGGGACCGATGCCCAAATGGCGGGCGTTGCCAGCTAGGGCGAGAGCCTTCGCTGCGGTTGCCTGACCTTTAAAGAAAGGTGGTTGGAGAGATGGAGGGAGCAGAAATCCCTGAAAGATTATTTGTTTCTCATGAACTATATTTAGGCACCATTGGCAGAACCCAAAAGTGCTGAGTTCTGCTAAATAAATACGGAAGCCTTGTGTTTTTTTCCCCCCGAGGCGAGCAGGATTAGTAAGGGATCGGTAAATAGTATTTTTGTTTGACATACCTGAGGGTTTCCATTCCACGTTGCTGTCTTGCACGCTCGATGCCATGATGCCGATGATGGACCTAAAGTGGCAGTGGCCCATCTTGTGAAGATATTTTTTGGAAAAGAAAAGGAGGCGGCCAGCTTACCCACCATGGCACTGCGGTTTTTTGGGGGGGTGTTAAACTTTGCGTTCTTGAGTACTTTCATAAACATTTGCATATTAGGATATTTTTAAGCTAGAAGTAGGTTGTGGTGGTGCCATGCCAGTAGCAAAGTCCTTCCCTGGTGGGATGCACACCCCTGGCCTCCCGAGTGCTGCCCGGGATGGACAGAGTGCCCAGGTGGCTGTGGGGGTTGGGACAGTCCCTGGCTGGTCCAGGGGATGGCAAGGAGGTCACCTCGCTTCTTTGGAACACACTTGGGTCATCTTGGGTTTAATTCTTCACTGTTTTGGATTCCCCATGCCTGGACCCCATCTCCCCCAGGGGTCCTGCTGGGATCAAGTCCGGACTTCCCAGCAGAGTGTTTGCGGGTAGTCATGGGGCTGCGGGAGGGCACCAGGCCAGCGAGGGGTGTCTGCTGATCACTCAGAGATGCAAGAACCCATCCGACCGGCCGGGCACAATGAGGAGTGGAGCAACTGATCAGGAAACACCCATTTGGAGATGAAGTCCCAAGCCTACAGGTGCTGGGATGCAGTGGGGCAGAAGGGCCCGGAGTTCATCTCAAGCAGAGCAGAAAATCTGTTGCCCCACAGTCGTCAAGATTCGCTGTCCCCTGGGCACTGCTGGGCTGTTGGTGTCTGTTCCTTGCAGAAATAAGGCACTGGGGTAATTCGGGTCCTTGTTGCAGCAGCTCGTCCGCAGTAGCTCTGCTCCAGAGAGGGCCAAGTGGAGGTTGCGATGGAAATTGGTGCACAACAGCGGTACCCGGCTGAGCAGATTAGAGACGCGGCTGAAGAACTTCCCCCTGGAGCTGCTCCTTGGGCCAGGTCGGAGCTGATGGTCTCACAGCGTGCTCCACATGGAGCATGTGAGCTTCATGAAGGTGAGGGAGGAACTCAAGGAGAAACCAGGCCAGGGAGGAGGATGCTGGTACCAGAAGTGACACAACTTTGGGTAGGAACCATCAGAAAGAGGACAGTGGCCTTAACGTGGACTGATTTGGGGCCTGGGAAGAGAAGAAGAAATGCAACACAGTGTTTCCCAGAGCTGATGAACTCTGTCCAATAACAGGCAAGAGGACAGTGAGATCTCAGGTATGGGCAAATACTCAACTAGAGGTTGCAGAGATCTTCAGCCTGGGCTGCTCCAGCCTGCTCACTACTCTTGGTCCAAACCTTGCTGCAGAAGTTGAAACCAATCCAACCCAACCCAGAAACACTGGAAGCGCCGAAATTCTTCCCAGACCACCCTGACGCGTCCATGCGGCTTGGAGGAAGGTGTTTGCCTCCAGCTGCCATGGCTGTGCTGAAGCTTACGGCAAGCACCAGGACTTTGACCACAGCCCTGATGGTGTTGCCAGCAAGTGGGGCACCCATGGCTGTGGGGCACCAAAGGGAGGTTGCGGGGTGACAGGACCTTGAGGTTGCACTGGAAAACCTTTGGTCCGACTTAGCAACCAAACAGGCAGCTTGGCCTGGTCGATGGTGCGTTAAAGCCATCTCCAGCAAGTTCCAGCCCTCGCAGCTGTCTCCCCTCCCGGGGCAGCACGGCATGGGCATGGGCTTGGCCCTGCAGGGGTACTCCTGCTTCCCCAGGGGGGCTTTGGCCATGTCCCTGCTGAGCCCGCACCAGCCTGAACCAGTGCAGATGGGCTCAGCCCATGGCACCATTCAGAGGTGGCAGAGCATCGACACATGTGGGTGTGGGAGCTTTCTACCAGGCCAGAAGCGTGTGTGGCACTGGCCTTGGGGGTGGCTGGAGGGTGCTCCCATGCTTCCCAAATTGCCCGGGAGAGGGTTTCTCTTCCAGCCAAGTAGCGGTGCTGGTGGCCAGGGTGCGTGCCCAGCATGGCAAGCCCCTTGCCAGGCGCCTGTAGCGGCCCCAGGGCTGCAGAGCTGCCTGTTGGATTGCATTTGCTGGGATTTTGGCTGCTCCTTGGAGAGACACGAGGACTTGGTGCAGACCTGGGGAGCATGGACATCCCAGGGGGCACAGCTGCCGTGGGGCATCCCGGGACCCCCCTGCCCCCTCCCGGGGTGCTCCCAGCCCCAGTGCCATGGGGCTCAGCCCCAGCCCACGTCCTGCCTGGCTCCAGGCTGCCCTGTGGTTCTCCCTGTCTCCTCTGGATCATATTTATTTATTTTTACGGTGAATGTAATAAAACTCCAGCAGGAAACGGAGGTGATTCCCTGCCATTCCCCACAAGCCAGCCCTGGGCTGGGGTGAACAAGGAGGCGCATTGTGAGGCGCAGGACTGCCTGCCAGCACCAAGCCATGCACGGGGCCGAGGGGCGAAGAAAGGGCCGTGTGTGCCTGTGCCTGCACCGGGACCCAGTGCCGACAAACCGCCTGCCGGCAGTGGGCAGCTCGGCCGCACCACAGGGAAGGGCGTGCTGGGGGAGCAGCTTCACTTCAGGGGCAAGTGGGGCTGGGGATGAAAGGGCTCCTGTGCTGGCTTGGGATGTTGCCTGGGAGCACCGCAGAGCCTGCTGCCAGTGCAGGGCACCTCCTCTGCCCCTCCTCAGGCTGCCAGGAAACAGGGGTGGGCACCAAAGGTCAGCTGGGAGGCAGACAGTCACCCCGTGGCCTGGTCTGGTGGCTGTATGACCTGCTCTTCCCAAGGCTGCACCAGCCACGAGGGAGCTCCAGCCCTTGCCTGCCTCCATCAGGCAGCTGCTGCAAACTGCGGATGCTGCCATCAGTAGGGTTCAGAGTAAACACCTGCTGCTGAGGCTCACCTAGGTCCTGTCCTCCCCCCAGAGGGCTCTGTAGGGTGAACGAGGTGGCTAGGGGCAGGACACAGCTCAGTCCAGCTTCCCTCTGATGGGGGGGGGGGGGGTCCCCGCTGCTGGGGACGTGCGTCCCAGCCCCCAGAAGGCCATATGCAGCCCGTTGTGCTGCCAGCTGCACTCACCAGCTAAAGTCCTGTGGGGGGGGGTGCTGCACAATGTCCCCTCTCGTCCCCTTGCTAGCCAGCTCCCCACCATGCTCCCAGCCGGGGCTCCCCCCGGGTGCCGCGCTGCCCGCCCCCCACCCCATCCCCTGAGGTCCCTGGCTGCACACGGTCCCCGTCCCTGTGTCGGTCCCTCAGGCTCCCAGGGCTCCGGGGGGGGGTCCCTGCCTGTGCCCCGCCCACTTCGTGTCAACGCTGCATCGGTGGGGGTGCCACAGCCTGGGGAGGGGGGGGGGGCCCCCAGCCACCCCCGGTTTGAGGGCCACAGGGTACCCACAGCTCCCCAGCTGCAGGGCGATGGGGTGGCCAGGGCAGGGAGCATCCCTGGAGGGTTTGTGTCACCCCATGTCCCTGAGCCCTGGCATGGTCTCCTTGCACCATGGGCTGGGGTTGTCACCAGAAACACACGCAGGGGACCTGAGGCCAGGAGGTGACTGGGGAGCTCAGGACATGGCATTGCTGGGGGATGCTGGTGTCGCCCAACTGCCCACCACTGCCCCGGGATGGCCGGGGGACCCTGCTGGGCGGGGGAGGCCCCAGGGGGGGACAAAGGGAGGGCGGGGGGGTGGCTGTTGAGCACAGCATCCCCCCGAACTGCGGCCCCGTCACCCCGCCCCATGCCTGCAGCACCTTCCACCGCCTGCAGCCGCAGTTGCCCGTTCAGGCAGAGGCTTTCATGGCTCCTCCAGTTACTGAAACTGCATGCCCAGGGGAAAGGGGGTGAAAAACTCCCGGCTCCCACAGGAAACGTCTCTGCATCCCCCTCAGTGGTGCTGCCTGCAAGAGGAGGGGCCGTGCTGGGGACAGGGGTGTCACCGCCCTGCCCAGAGGGGCACCGGGCATTAGGGAAGAGGTTTCCTTCCTTCCCCGGGCTGGGGAGTTCAGCTCGGGCCCTGACCTGGATAGGAGGACGGGGGGGGTGGGGTGTCTGTGGCCCCTTGGGGACCCTGCAGAGCCTTTGGCATGGCTGCGGAGCATGCAGGCCCATGCTATGCCAGTCGGGATGCTGGGAGCGCAGGCAGCAGTGGGGTGAAGGAGGAGGGGACAGTCCTGCCTCCAGGGGACACATGCCAGAGCCCGGGTGGCTCAGCAGCAAGTGACGGGGTGCCAGCGCCCGGCTGGGGGGCAGTGGGCCCCCCAGGCCACAGGGCCGGGGTGCGCAGCACTCCCTGCCTTGCCTGGTGCCACTGCTGCTGCTGTGCCCACGGTGCCCGTCCAGGAGTCCATTGCCTGCCTGGCAGCACATGCTGCTGAGCCCCGTGAAGCCACCAAAATAGCTGCAGTTGGGTGTGCAGCGAGCGGGGCTGGTAATTCCCCCCGCTGGGATTCTCACCGCTGTAATTAATGCCGGAATCAGGGAAGAAAGGGCTTTTCCCTTCCGTTGGCACTGGCTGGGGCTGAGCAGGATCTGTGCTGCACGTTCACCCATCTCCTCTTGCTAGTGTCCGGTTCCTCCATCTATTTGTTTGGGGACTGGCCCCCGAAATCCCCACCTTCCAACCCCACTGCCACCTGCCCGCAGTGGGGACCCTGGCAGGTCATAGAGCACCACTTGCCCCATGGTGCCCAGGGTCTGGTGCACACACGTGTGCAGCTGCGTCATGCAGGACTGTGCCAGGGGTAGGAGGGGTCAGGGCTTGGAGATGGCTCCTGCTGGTGCGTAGGAGAGCATCCCCGGGGAAGTGGTAGGCCAGGGCAGGGGGCAGCTGCCCCGCTGGCTGGGGGTGCCAGCCTGCAGCCCCGCGGGGTGCCTGACGTGTGGTGCTCCCAGGATCGACCTCTCCACCTGCTCGCCAGCCCATCCGGCACCGGCAGCCCTTTGAAATTGAAGCTGCTGGCCTCTCATGCCAGCTATTCCTGTGAAATTCTTCAGGAAGGGAAAATTATCCCCCGGATCCCTGCAGGGTCGTGCCATCGCCCTCCCTCTGGGCTGGCAGGGGGAGCATGGGGTGCCGCAGAGCCCAGGTTCTCCCCTGGGTCTGTCCTTGCTGTTTGAGTTTTCCCTCCCCGCCCCAGCTCCTGCCTGCAAACCTGGTGCTTGGGGGAGCAGGGAACCCCCAGGGTCCTTGTGCTGGGCAGGGCAGAGCCCCGGGGCAGGGCAGCGCAGGCCGCCCCTGCCCCCCCCCCGGGGGGCCACAGGACAGCGCCCGTGGGCCCCACCCCATCCCCCTCCGCCCTTCCCCCGCCCTGACCCACGCCGGTCCCCACCCCTTGCCCAGCTCCATCGCTGCCTCCTCTGCTCCCCCCCCCTTCCCCTCCCCCCTCCCTCTCCTGCCCCATCATTCCTCTCCTCAACCTCTCTCCCCCCCTCCCAGCGCCCCCTCCCTGGCTCCCACCAGGGCTGTCCCCATCTCTGGTGCCAAGAGGGAAGCCCCAAACCCTGTGGCCCAGGGAGGCCCCATCCATGGCTGGGCAAGTGGGGCATTGTTGCTGCAGCCTTTCCTTACCCCACAGTGGCAGCAGGGGGTTTTTTCCCCCTGTGGCCCTTCCTGTTCTCCTTCCCCCTCCCCTCGCTGTGGCTCTTGCACAGGTTTGCAAGTGCTGTTGACGGGAAGAAAGGAAATGGGGCAAAGCTGCTGCCAGGAACCACAGGCTCCCAGGCTCCTGTGATACGGCCCCGCTCCGCCGGGCTGGCCGCTTCCCGGGCAGGATTTCTGTGCAGCCTCTGTGAGCCCTTTCTTCCTGCTGTTGATATTGGATTCCCAGCCCAGGGCCACTTCCAAGGCTGTAAATCTGCTCTGTTGCTCTACCTGGTGTTCTTGTTTTCACTGCCAGGCTTCCAGACCTGCTGGAGATCTCGGCTTCTGTGCACGGCCCCTGTGTCCCCATCCCCTCCCTGGCTGCCCCAGCACACCCCAGGGGTGCGGGCACGGGTGGGCAGGTCACTCCCCAGCCGGCGCAGGCAGCGGGTGATGGAAGGGCAAGACCTGGCCCAGGGCTGGGATGCTGGTGGCACCCCCATGCCCCCTGCCTGCCACTGCGGGTGGGATGAAACTCCAGGCAGGACTCTGTGGGTCCTCTGCTGTCCCCACCGCAGGTCCTGGCTGCTTGGGCAGGGCTTGGGCACCCCATGGAGCACCCAAGGAGGGTGTTGGGGTTGGGGAGCAGCACCCCAGGGTGCCTCCCCAGGGTGTGGGGCAGGGGCAAGGGGTGGCTGCTCTTCTACGTTAAAAAGAGCCCCTTGACTCTGAAAATCCACGTGTTGCTCTTGGCCGGGCTGCGGCACCTCCTGCCAAGAGCAACAGTTTTACATATTAAAGCAAAATTAAATTAAAAGACATTTATTTGTGCATTTGCCCCCCCGCCCCCCCTTAACCCTTTGCAGCCCAGGCAGCAGGGTTGGGAGGTAGAAGGGCACCCATGGGGGTGAGGTGGGCTGGTGGGGCCAGCACCCTGGAGTGCCATCCAGCCCCTGCCCATGGGACCTGCCATGCCCCCTGCCTGCCCAGAACCCTCCCTGGGTTCTGAGATGCTTGGGTGTTTGTTCCCAGGTGATGTTCGGGTGTTCCCAGTTGATGTTCCGGTGTCCCCAGGTGATGTTTGGGTGTCCCCAGGTGATGTTCGGGTGTTCCCAGTTGATGTTCCGGTGTCCCCAGGTGATGTTTGGGTGTCCCCAGGTGATGTTCCGGTGTCCCCAGGTGATGTTTGGGTGTCCCCAGGTGATGTTCAGGTGTTCTCAGGTGATGTTTCCAAGCTTTCCTCAGCAAACAGCTCCCTAAGGGGAAGCCTTGGTGGCAGAACCTGGGCTTTGGGGTCCCCTGGAGTGGGGGTGGTGCTGCCCTCAGGTGCCTCACCCCACACAGGACACACATCCTGGGGCTGGGGGGCAGATGGGATGAGGGTCTCCAGGGACAGGTCCCAGCACTCCACGGGTGCCACCTCCCTCCCAGCCACGGCAGACACAGCTGTGGCTGCCAACACATCTATGGGTGACAATTTGCCCCCAAACCTGCACCGCAGCACAAAATACCCCAACCCCACCCATTTCTTAGCACAGGCAAGGAGGAGGAGCGTGGCCTTAGCCCAGGGTGCGAAGACCCCTGCAGCTGGCTGCTGCTCCATGTCACCTGGGCACATGGGATGGTGCTTTCTAGGCCCCCCCTGGAGCTGGTGGCCAAGGGGACAAAGCCCCCTCCAGCACCCCAAATAACCCAGGGAGGTTTCCCAGGGCCCCAGCATTGGGCAAGCAGTTGCTCCGTGCTGGAGGGAAATTCCAGGGCGACGGCTTATCTCCCGCACCGTTACAATAACCGATAAGCGGCTCCCATGGAATTTCCTTATAGTGCCGAATCAGGGCTGTTTAAATAATGTATGGCCAGGGTGTCAGCGTGCGGCTGGCGATTAGGAGCCGCGTTGACAGGTTGTTATGTTGTTACTAAAGAAATTGCAGAGCTATGGGAATGCCTGGGAACGGTGAGGCACCCGGACCCCCAGGCGCCAGCCTGTGCCCACACCCGCCACCGGCATGGAGAGGTGCTGGGTGTCCCTGCTGGGCATCCTGGGGACCCTGCACAGAGCCCCCAAATGCGGGATCGGCAGCTGCAGGATGTGGGGGGCAGCTGGTGGCATCCTGTGCAGTGGCACCGGGTTTCAGGGGCTGGCAGCCCCCACTCAGCCACGCTGCTTCGTGTCCCCACCCAGGAGCTGCCCTGGCCTGGTGCCTCGCACCCTGCCCTGCCACTGGCCCTGGGTGACTCCTGGGGACGGAGGGTGCTGGGCAGGGATGCAGCTCTCCCAGCCCACACCGTGGGCGCTGGGGCTGAGCCACCTCCCGTGGTCCCCACTGTGCCCCCATGGCCCCCAGACACCTTGGGCGCAGGCCCCCTCTCTGCTCCATGCCGGGCGCAGATGCATGGTGAAGTGTTTCCCAGTTCTCAGCAGCAGGACCGAAGCGGCGCTTTCTGTCCCCAAGCCGAGGCGTGTGGGAAGGGGGCTCCCAAGGGGCTGCCCCCACCCGCCCGTGGCAGCACCAGCCCCGCGGTGACCGCGTGTCAGTGAGCCCTGCTGTGTGAGCCCTGCGCACCATCGCCCAGGTGTGCACAGCCGCTCACCCCCGAAACGGCGCCGCGCTGCGGGTGCCCCCGGGAGCGGGTTTGGGCCCTGGCAGCACCCCCCCACGTGTGTTCCTATGCCCCGGGGGGGGGGGGGGGAGTGCGCACACGCGTGTGCCAGTGACACAGCTGGGCGTGGCCCGGCTGGGGGTGCCGTTTGGCACGTGTGTGCGTCTGCGTGGCTGTGCGTGCATGTGTGTATCCCTGCGGAGTGTGTGTGCGTGTGCACGCGTGTGCATGTGTGTATGTGTGCATGGCCGTGGGTGCGCGTGGGGGTGTGTGGGCATCCCACGCCGGGGCGGGGCCGGGGCCGGGGCCGGGGCCGCGGGCGGGGGGAGCCGCCCCGGCGCGGCGCCGCCGCCGCAGCAGCCGCCGCAGCAGCAGCAGCAGCAGCCGCCGCAGCGAGCGGCCGTCCCGGGGGCGCGGGGGCGGCGGGGCCGGGCGATGGCGGCGCTGTAGCCGCGGGGCCGGGGCCGGGGCCGGGCGATGGCGGCGCTGCGGCTGCGGCTGGCCCTGTCGGTGCTCTGGCAGCTGGCGGCGGCCGGGCGCGGGCTGGAGCTGGGCGGGCTGGAGGGGCCGCGGGGGCGGGCGGCGCGGTGCCAGCCCGTCGACATCCCCATGTGCCGGGGCATCGGGTACAACCTGACCCGCATGCCCAACCTGCTGGGCCACGAGAGCCAGCGCGAGGCCGCCCTGAAGCTGCACGAGTTCGCCCCACTGGTGGAGTACGGCTGCCACGTCCACCTGCGCTTCTTCCTCTGCTCCCTCTACGCGCCCATGTGCACCGACCAGGTGAGCGCCAGCATCCCCGCCTGCCGCCCCATGTGCGAGCAGGCCCGCCACAAGTGCGTCCCCATCATGGAACAGTTCAATTTCGGCTGGCCTGAGTCGCTCGACTGCGACAAGCTGCCCACCAAGAACGACCCCAATGCCCTCTGCATGGAGGCCCCTGAGAACGCCTCAGCCGCTGAGCCCCACAAGGGCCAGGGCATGCTGCCCGTGGCCCCCCGGCCCTGGCCGCCGGGCAGCGCCGAGGGCCGGGGACCCAACGGCCTGGGGGCCTGTGACAACCCCGAGAAGTTCCAGTACGTAGAGAAGAGCCTCTCCTGCGCACCCAGGTGCTCCCCCGGGGTGGATGTCTACTGGTCCCGGGAGGACAAGGACTTTGCCTTCATCTGGATGGCCGTCTGGTCCACCCTCTGCTTCGTCTCCACCGCCTTCACTGTCCTCACCTTCCTGCTTGACCCCCACCGCTTCCAGTACCCCGAGAGGCCGATCATCTTCCTCTCCATGTGCTACAATGTCTACTCCGTGGCCTTCATCATCCGCTCAGTAGCAGGAGCTGAGAACATCGCCTGTGACCGGGAGAACGGTGAGCTCTACATCATCCAGGAGGGGTTGGAGAGCACAGGCTGCACCATCGTCTTCCTCATCCTCTACTACTTTGGCATGGCCAGCTCGCTGTGGTGGGTTGTCCTCACCCTGACCTGGTTCCTGGCCGCCGGGAAGAAGTGGGGACACGAGGCCATCGAGGCCCACAGCAGCTACTTCCACATGGCTGCCTGGGGCATCCCGGCCATGAAGACCATTGTCATCCTCACCATGCGGAAGGTGGCAGGGGATGAGCTCACGGGGCTGTGCTACGTGGGGAGCATGGACGTCAGCGCCCTGACCGGCTTCGTCCTCATCCCCCTCTCCTGCTACCTGGTCATTGGCACCTCCTTCATCCTTACGGGCTTCGTCGCTCTCTTCCACATCCGGAAGATCATGAAGACAGGTGGCACCAACACAGAGAAGCTGGAGAAGCTCATGGTGAAGATCGGGGTCTTCTCTATCCTCTACACTGTCCCGGCCACCTGTGTCATTGTCTGCTACTTCTACGAGCGGCTGAACATGGATTACTGGAACCTCAGGGCCCTGGAGCGCGGCTGCCTGCACCTCCCCGGCCGCCGTGCCGCCAACTGCTCCTTGGAGGCCTCAGTGCCCACTGTGGCTGTCTTTATGCTAAAGATTTTCATGTCGCTGGTGGTGGGCATCACCAGCGGGGTGTGGGTGTGGAGCTCCAAGACGCTGCAGACCTGGCAGAGCCTGTGCAACAGAAAGCTGGGCATGAGGACGAGGGGTAAGCCCTGCAGCGGGGTGAGCTGCGGCGGGGTGCACTGCCACTACAAAGCCCCCACGGTCATGCTGCACATGACCAAGACAGACCCGTATCTGGACAACCCGACGCACGTCTAGAGCGGGGGCTGCCCCCTCCCTGGGGGACGGCGCGCCGGGGGAAGCTGGCAGCATGGGTAAGGGGTGAGAGGGTGCCGCTGGGGGCAAGGGCAGAGGCTGAGCGGCAGTGGGAGGGGCGGATGCACACTGGTTTGGGGTGGTGAGGCCCACTGGACCCCCCTGGCACCGCACGACCCTGACAAGTAGCTGCTTTTTCCTAGAGGTTGTTTTGTTGTTGTTGCTGTTGCCAAATCCAGTGACTCTTCTAACGCTTTCTTTGGGGGGGCAGCAGGGATGGGGCAAGGGGGGAATAATCCAGTCCGTGTTTATTTAATTCTGTAATTTATTTTAGATTTTTTTTTTTTAATCATTAGCTGCGAGGAATGGAAAAAACAATAAACCCTGGATGTGTTATTTCAACCGAGCCTGGTGCTGTTTGGAGGAATTTGAGGGGGTTGAGAGCAGCCCCATGGGAGCCCCCCCAGCTCAGCAGGTTGGGGCCACAGTCCCCGTGGTGGGTGTGTGCCGGGCCCAGGGGGCTCTCGTGCTGGGGGAAAGGGGAGGATGCCGTGCCGGGGTGCTGCCAGCTGCAGCAGGAACGTGGTACTGGGGGGGCTCCCTGCGTTCTGGCACCCGCCGCCTCCCGGCTGAGAAGGAGGGTGTTCCTGTGCTGTCACACTAACGAATCATCTTTTCCACTCTGCGCTCTGTAGGTGATTTGTGTCGGCGCCATCAGCTGCTGGGGTCTCGGTGCCAGGCGAGGGGGCTCAGCACTCCAGCACCTGGGGCACGGTGCGCCAGGAGCTGGGGTGATGGGCTGAGGGAGTGGGACCTTGGGGCTCAGGGGGCTCAGCTTTGATGTCCCACGCAGAAGCCCGAAGTGTGGGTAATGGAAACTTCTGGGCAGCTTTATTTATCCCCCACTCCGGTTACAATCCCAGTTTGCCTTCCCCATTGTCCAGAGGAGGGAAATTCAAGCCTCAGCTGGTGTCGCTGGGGTGGCGGGGAGAGCTGGGGCGCGAGGCGGGTGGCAGTGGCCAGTGTCACTGTCCTCCTGGGCAGGGTGGCTCTGCTGGGGACTCAGCGGCGGGGGCCCTTGTCCCGAGACACCTTGTGGTGAGGGGCAGCCCGTGGGGCTGGTTTGCCCAGCTTCCCCTGGGGGGGTGCAGTGGGTTCCCAGTGCCGGGGGAGGCCCCATGGTGGCTGTGGGCAGGGATGGGACCTGTGGCAGCAGGGGGCTGTGGCAGGGACATGGGCAGCCCTGGTGATGCTTGGACTTGTACATCATCTGATTGCCCATTAATTAGCCAGAGCGCAGGCTGGGGCGGTGCTGGGGCCTTGTCCCTCTTGCTCAGGGAGAAACAAGCCAGCGAGGGACCCTCCTTTCAGCACCCAAATTAGCACCTGCTGCCTGCCCACACCAACAATCCTTGGCCCCTGCCCCAGCAAAGCCCCTGTAGCTCAGAGCCCCGTGTCAGGGCTGCAGCTGAAGAAGAGGTGCAAGACCCCCCACCCTGAGCCGGCGGTGGCAGCGGGGACTGGGCTCGGCAGCCCCTCGCGTGCCGCTGTGCTGGGCCAGGGCTTCGTGCTGCTGCAATGGATGCAGCAAAGCACCTTTCATCTGCTGCCCCCGGGGGTGCCAGGGCGGGAGAAGTCAAGCGACTGAGCTGAGAGAAGCCTTCGCCTCTCCTGGGAGCCAGCGCAGCAGCCAAGGTGCAAAGGAGACCCTGCTGCCCTTGTGGTGCCGGCACAGGGGACGCCGAGAGGCTCGTGCCTCATTTGGGGTGCTGGGAGGCAGGGGTGCCTCTGGCTAGGCTGGTGGGCACCTGGCCCCTTCCCCGAGCTGGTGGTGGGGCTGGTGCGAGGGCAGGGACCCCGCCTGGCCCCCACCCGTGGGGGCATTGCAGCCTCATGGATTCCCCCGGCTGCCACGGGAGGGTTTGTTTGGGCAGATAGAAGGGCCATGACCTGGGGCAGGAGAGTCAATACTGGCTGCGGGACAGGCTCCAAAGTCCAGCCCAGGGAGCTGGGCACAGTGCGGGGCGGGGGCTGCCCAGGGAGGGGGCGCAGGGCCACGTCCCTGTGCCAGGGGTACAGCCCAAGCACTAGACCCCCCTCCCCCCAGCTGCAGGCAGGCAGCCCCATGGCGCCGAGCCCTGCGCCAGCTCGGTGCACCTTTGGCTCGCACGCCCAGGCACGCAGCATGGCGATGGTGCTGGGGCGTGCGCGGGCCCTGGCTCACGGCGCCCGCTGGGATAGCTTGCCCTTGAGCACCCGGCACTTGCCAAGTTGCTCGCTGCCACTCGAGCGGGGGGGGTGCCGGCACCTAACCAGTGCATGCTGCCAGCCCCCCAAGCCCCTTGAAGGACTTGGTGCTGGGGACCCCCCCCCGCCACAGCCATTGTCAACCCTGTGCCGGGGAGGCTCAGCCTTTCTCCGTACCCCTTCCCTCCCCCGCCCCTGCCCCGACAGCATCCCTGCTGCCCCTCGCTCTCCTACCTGGGGCAGCCCCAGAGGCTCCAGCAGGGTTGGGGGGGGGCTGCAGAAGCCCCCTCAGTGAGGTGGGGGGGTGGGGTGGGTGGTGCCTCAGCACTGCGCCATCACTGCAGGGGCCCCCATGTCCTGTCCTGTCGTGTCGTGTGTCCCCCCCCCCCCGCTCGAGCACCACAGATGCTGTCCCTGAGGCCAGCCAGAGGGATGGCTGCAGAGGCTGAGCTGGGGCTGCCCCTGGGTGAGCACGGGCTCAGGGAACTCCTGGATCCTGGCCCAGCTAAGGATGGGGACACTGAGCCTCCGGCCCCCTGCACCCGCTGAGCCGTGGGTGTGAGCCCCCCTCACAAGACAGGATGCTCCCGCCGGGATTTGAGTAGCAGAAGGGAAATCGCTTTGTTCTGGGAATGTGTGAAAAATCCCAAGTTACCCAGAGTATTAATTGGTTAATATTAATGATTAAGCCATGAAGAAACCAACGGGGGGGGGGGGGCAAGCTCAATGCTCCTCGCTCACTGTGTCCCCAGGGCCTCCTCCTGTGGGCACACTGGAACTCCAGAACACAGGGGTGCCCCGGCAGGGTTTGTCACAGGTCACCCTGGTGAGGCGGCGGGCACAGCCAGGTCGGTGATGGTGACGATGCTCCAGCCCACGGTGACAGCAGGTTGCCGGGCCATGGCTGCTGGCCAGCCCTGTGCCCCCAGGCATGGGGACGGCTATTTATAGCCCCAGCACAGGACACGCATGCCATGCAGGGGCTTCTATAAAAAGCAAATCTCCGAAAAGGTCTCAGAGCAGATGCTGGTGCAAGGTCTCCATGCTGAGGCCTGGAAACGTCCCAGCTCAAGCCGCATTGATTCACCCCGGTCCTGCTGCACGCCCAGCAAGCCAAGCCACCCCACTGGGGAGGGGATGAGGCTTCTCTGGGGAAAGCAGCATCTGCCCAGCGCCGAGAGCCCTCAAACCCATCAGGGGGTCTCCTCAGCCCAGCAGAGCTGGAGCTAGCTGGATGGCTCCCAACTCCGCTCCCAAGTGAGGATAAAGACACCCAGGAAACCGGCACCCTCCTGGCAGTGCAGCACTGGCAGAAGTGCAGACACCAGTCAACACATTCGTTCCACAGACGACGGGGTGTACATTGGCATGGGTTCATCGCCTCCCCAGCCCCTGCTGCCTCTGAAGCCCAGAACGCCCAGCGCATCCCTGTCAGGCTGCTGGAGAGCCCGATGGTGGGGTGGGAGTCACACCCCAGAGCCACAGGGGGTTCTGGTGGCCAACCCAGCCCAGCAACACCAGGGTGGAAGTGCAGCAGTGTTTCAGCTCCCCGCTCACCCCCATGTATTCCCTTTGGGGGGTACCCAGTGCCACCCTGCACACTGTGGCAGGACAAGTGTGACAGTGGTAGCCTGCAGGAGACAAGGGACGAGAAGGACGCTGCCGCGTCCCTGTGACTGCCCCTGTCCAGGGGCTGCAAGAGCCCAGCCTCGCCCGTGGTCTCTGGGGCAGATGATCGGCAGGGCCGGCTCAGCGCAGACACAGCCACACCAGCGCCTTCTGTTGTGCCCAGGAGAGGTGCTGTGCGATGGCAGCCCCACTGCAGAGGGCATGGCCCAACCCAGCTGCGGCAGGAACAGAGGCATGGCCCAGGCTGGTGGATCCAACATGGAAGACGTTTCTCTGGAGCTGTGAGCGGACCTGACCCAGACTCACTGCTCCCTTGCTCCACAACAGCGCCTCTGAGGGGGGCTGCAGGGCAGGCAGAGGCGAGATGCCCTGACAGCCGGCAAAGGACTCACTGCAAGGCTGTTTACAAACACAAGTAGATAATGTTTATTTTTAAGTTTCCAATTTATTACAAGTACAGCCCTTAGCAGAAACCCCCTCCCCCCCCCATGACATTTATTTTTAAAAAACATACAGTTCCAAAGGTTTCACCGTGTGGGACCTGCAGAAAATGTTCTCTATGAACAGGACAAAACAAAGCCTCTGAGGGGGATGTGCGAAATACAAATGTCAGTGCCATTCTGGGGGGCAGAGGCTGGGGAGAGGGAAGTGGCTGGGAACCTGCTGAGGCCCTGCAGCCACTGACAGTCCAGAACTGAGACCAATACCTGGGTGTTAAAAACCAACAAATCAAAACTAAAAAGTTCACCAACGGGGCGGCCGTTTTGAATCAATGATTCTTTCCTTCTCAAGTCACAAGAGCTGCAACAGCTGCTTTTGCTTTTCTGATACAAAACCAGCACAGAGCCCTGGGGCTGCTCTGTTCCAAATTGAAGACTTCCATAATAAAAAGTTCAAGCCCTGACTCTGTGATCAAAACCTGTCATGATGGAGGGGGAGAGGTGATGAAAAACCCACCCTTTTCTTCGGGAAAAGTCAGTCTTGTGGGCAGCAAGCCACCCTGCTGGGGCCACAGCAGAGCAGCCTCCCAGCAGGACGGGGCCGGGCTGCGCCGGGGGAGCGCAAGGGGGTGAGCTAGGGGAGGTGCTCCTAGAAAACATGGCGAGCATGTGGCTAGAGCAGGACTGGGAGATCCCCTGCCGAGTCCCCCACTGTAACTCCAGCTACTGGTAGGAAAATGAGTTTTAAGAGGGGGGGAAAAATATAAAGCAAACACGATTTCATATAAACTGTACATGTGCCAAAGCAAGACAACGGTATCTTACAGGTGTCCTTTGTACAAGATCACAGCTAGAAACAAGCCACTTCAACTAGAAAATTAATTTAAAAAGTTACACAGAACATGTTTCTGCTGCTCCCCTTGGCCCGGAGCTCCCTACAGGGCACGCAGCAACCCATGCTCTTGGGTACGCTTCTGGCACTCGGTTCATCCAAAGGGCTACGTGATTGTGTGCTGTTCAAGGTGAGGGGGAAGCCAATGGCCTCCTCCTTGCTGCATCCGCGTGAAGAGCTGAGCTCAGAAGAACCCTCTTCGGAGCACAACCTCCAGAGATCACTCCCCGAGAAGAGAGGGGAAAAGCAAGAGCACCTTGAAGCCAGTTGTGTTAGGATGCTGGTGAAAGCCGGATCTCTATAAATGTAAGTGCTTGCTCGCCCTACGCAGCCCCTCACTGGGGGCTCAGAATTAACACCATATAAATATATACATACAAGAACTATCAGCCCATTGGCCTGATAGCACCCCGTCCTTCCGCGAAGCAACATGATCCCTCCCTGCACCAGCGCGAGGCTGGTCTCACATCACAGACGGTGGAGGTCCCACTGCGCGCTGGGGTCGGCTGCTCGCAGAGGGGAAGAGCGGCTCATCCCGAGGAAGCCAGCAGTGCCCGAGCTGGAGTAGGCTTCGTGCTCCCCTGCCCAGCCAGGTGTTGGCCAGGCCTTCCTCTTGCCCTCCCACCTTCCCCTCGCCCTCCCACCTTCCCCTCCTAGCAGGACAGGCTCCTTCAGAGATTTGTGGGTTTTGCAGGAAGCAGTAAGTCACCTCTGTTCACTCAGTGGATGACCGAATACTTGAGGAAATTGCAGAAAAATTAAAACTTGGGACGGGACAAAGGGAAGGCTGGATTAATAGAGAAGTGCCTGCTGCTTCCCAGCTCCCTCCAAACAACCCATCCTGCTGCCTGGCAGCACCAGAAGGTCTGCTCCAGCTCTGGCTCTCCCCCTAGTCTCCCCATCCCTCATTTCTTCCTTTTCCGCCCCCGGGAATGTTCAAGGGGCTCCGACTCACTGTCCCCTTCCTGCTCCTCCAGTTCCTGGCACCTGGCAGAGAGCTTCTTGCGTTTCCTGCGTGCATACGTGTGGCCAGGCAGGTGTTTGTGCACCATGTCAATCAAACACTGTTCCGTCTTCTCCAGGCAGGACAGTACGTGACTCCCGTTCTGGTTGTAGCACTCAGCGTTGGAGAACACCTGCTTGATGTCGGAGAGGAACTCCTGCACTGAGCGGTAATTGCCACAAGAGCACTTGCTCTGCATAGTCTGGAAGTCCATAGGGTTGCTGATGACCTCAAAGTAATCTTCAGCTTCCTCCGTGGTCACTGGCTCCCTGCCGAACGAAGAGCCACAAACACAGGAGGAAAATGACAGCCCTGGCCACACGTGGTGTGGAGCTGTCAAGGAGCGAGAATCACCCTTGCCCCCTTTGCTCGAGCAGCAGCCCCGACCTGCACCCCCCTGCTGCCGTAACAAACCCAGGAGGCACCCTGACAGCCCTACAGACACGTCAGCCCTACAGCGGCTACGGCACGGCGATGGGAAGGACAGCAGCTTGCCCTTCTGCCCAGAGAACTGGCCCAGGCATGGGGACTGGCACGTGGCAGGTATGGCTATCTTCTCTCAAGTCATGCTGCGTACAGAGTGCCCTGCAAATCCTGGGGATTGCGGAAAGCACCTGCCCCAGCCCCCCTCTGCGGCCCACAGCCTACCACCCTCCCTTACAGCACCTCAGAAGGGCCCAAGGGTCTTCAGTCCAGCAGAGGACTGAGAGCCTGGTGGTTTCTTCTGGGGCAGCTTCATGCCCTTTCTTCCCATCTGTTACTTGCTTTTGAGACCCTGGTCTCGCAGCCAGCAAGTGGATCGGGCAGGACTGGAGCGTGGCCAGCCCTCCCCTGCGCAGCCGGCTGCGGACAGTCCTGCGCCCGCCAGGAGGCTGCCTGCGCCCGCCAGGAGGCTGCCCGCCCTCACCTGAAGGGCCAGCTAAAGCGGTACTTGATCAGCTTGCTGAGGATTTCTTCACACTTCTGCAGCTCGAGGTTTTGGCGACGTGCCGTCTTCTTTGTTTGAAGGACCTGCCCATACAAAGGATGTTGTTAAAAGGAGGGGAACCACTACAGGCTTTAGTGTTCAGCCAGCACTTCTGAGGCCACAGAAGCTGGTTCTTAGAAGAACTTTTCTTTTCAATCCTCCCGCTTACGAGCCAGCGTTTCCAGGGGTGGGGGTACCCAGTACTGCTGCAGAAACAAAGTTCAAGTCTTTCAAATGCAGCCATCTTCCACAATAATGAAGAGGCAAACTGCTCTGCTACAGGACCTTTGATGGGAACAGCCAAGCCATGCAGCAGCAGCTTGAGTTACGGAACAGGAGCCCCATCAGAAGCTCTGGTGGGAATAGCTCACAAGCAGCCTGTCTTTTCTCTGGGGGCAGCAGGCTTTTTCAACACAGGTTCAAAGACAACATGGTCAAAACAAGCAGCTAAAGAATAAATAACAGCAAATGGAGAGTGTGAGTTCCCCCTCCTGCCTCCTCTGAGCCCCTGGCAGACAGCACATGAGAGGCACTTGTGCTGCTGTACTGACACCACAGACCCAACCGTGCTGTTTTAAATACCAAAGAGCAGCTGATGCCTCAAGCACTGCTGTCCGGTACACAGGCTGAACACAAGGTCAGCCATTTGCCCGGGGACCCGCAGCAGGTCAGCCACCAGCACAGGGACATCCCCTCGGCTCTGAAGGTGCAGCTCCCGAGGCATCACTGCTTGTGGTATGTCAGATGAGGGGAAGGCTCCACAACACGGGGCACTGTTCCTGAGGCAGCTTTGGTCTCTTCCCAAGACAAACAGTAAGAGCCGCAGCAGAGTCCTCTTCCCCAAGACAGTGCTTTGTCAGAGACCCTGACCCAGCTATTCCAGTAAGATTCTCCCCACTTGAATATCCCTCTAAGCTGGCTGTGGCAGCCCACGCTGGGCTTGCTGGCTTGGTCACTCTCCAATTGGTAACACAGACCAGCTAAAAGGATGCTGCAGATCCAGCAGCCAGCCCACCCACACCCAGCACAAGCAGCAGCAAGCCCAAAGACCCTCATCAAGGCTGCTGAAGACGAGCAACAGTGCTGGTGTACTAGCACTGACAGTGCGGGTCAGTGGACAGACAGGAGATCTAGCAGAGGCTTGTGACATGGCCCGTGGGGCCAGAGTATCCTCACATATCCCCTGCAGGGTGTCCCTCCCAAGGACAGACAGCACAGCACGCTGCAGCTCCACCCTGCCTTGCATGCACACACACACAAGATTGCTGTGTTCAGGAACATAAGGTTTTATTCTTTAAATGTCAAGTGAAACCTAAACCAGTCAAATTATGTCCTGGAGGTTGGGGAGTGACCATACGGACAACAACTGTCAGAAAACAGCCAAGGCTGGGGAGCAAGGGTCCAACATTGCTGGCATTCTCTGACCATCCAGGACCCCCTCAGTCCCCCCACCTCTCTGCAGAGACATATGGGCACTATTTAAAACCCTTTAACAAGCTGCAGGCTGCCTGCTACTCAAGGGGGACAATGTGTGAAAGCGGCTGGGGAAAGATGCCTGGCATATCTGCGCTCTGTTTGTATCGGGCCCTTGAGGATATGCCCCCTTTGTCAGCCCGCCCCTGGCCCAGCCTGGGTTTCACAATACAAGCCAGGGTATTTGTCTGGGGAGGGGAGGAAGCGTGACACCTGTTTCGTTTATAACTCATGATGCGAGCAGCCTCCGGGGAGCAATTTGGCTCTTACCAGCTCGTCAATGTCCGCGCCGTTGACAGGTGCAGCCCGCTGCCGGGGTCCCCTGGCAGGGTGTAGCGACTGCTTCTTCCTTTGGTGCCTTCCCTGCCTCGAGGAGTACATGGCTGCGCTCTGCTTGCCCCGGGCTGCCTTTCGGGGTCTCACTGAAACACATAAGCCACAGGCTTAGAGGAATGGGTTAACCTGGAAGCAGAGATCACAAGCTCTTTGCCCAGCTGTACGCACCAGGCAGACCCTTGCTCACAGCGCAGGGGAGCTTGCCAACCCACGGGTGACTGCTGTGACACAGCTCCTTGCCAGCCTGTCCTCACTCAGCACAGGCTCACATCAGCTGTGCTCTCGATACCCTTTCCAGATGAGATACATGGGTCATTGCCTCCTGCCCAAAAAGGGGCCCCTGCTGTCTGGCAACAGCCTTCTGCTCAGGGGTGGTCAGACATGCCAGCCAACAGCACTGGCAGACAAGGTCTGCCTGCTCCACTGTGTCAGGCAAGGCTTGCCTAGGCTGTAACAGCAAGGCTCTTGCCCGCAGAACCAAGTGCTGAGACCCTGACGGATTGAGGGAGGGCAGGGGATGTACTGCAAGGACAGACAGTTGTCTCGCAGAGAACTGCAACGTCCTTCCTGAAAGCATCGGGAGCAGAAACCTGCTGTTTCCCCAGTTTCCTGCTGCCCCCTCGCTCCTCACCTGTTTGGGGATGGGTGCTTTTTCAAGTGTTTGTAAGCAGCCCATGCAGTGGGATAAGCCAGTTGCTAAGCCCCCCTGAAGAGCGAACTGTGTGCAGGGGGAGTGTTGAGTTACTGCAGCCAGGAGCTGCTCCACGTGCTGAAAGTGGGAAACAATGGGATTTTATTCCCCAGGACGAGGGCTGCTGCATTATATCCCACAGAAAGGCACTTGCCCGTTTGTTAGCCTGCCTGTCAGAGCTCCACACTGATGGAAATGACAGCGTGCTGACGCACTCTCTTAAGTTTCTCCCATGACCCCTCTGTATCAGGAGAATGTGTTAGCCTGCTTCCCCAGCCAAGCTCCTTCCACCTGGTCATACATGCAAGCTGTATCAGTATGCTGTAGCACTTCATCTGCAGCCTCTAATCCAGCCCTGCCCAATAAATCATCTTGCCAGGCCCCCCGCACGAGGGGCGTGTGTCAAGGCAGTGGGATGTCTGCCTGCTGTTGCTCTGCTTGTGTGTCAAGCGTGTAGCACGTGTTAAATGTCTGACAATCCAACATTCTAGGTTATATCCCTCAGGATAAACGCCATGAGGATTAATGGGACTCCTCTACTAAAACAAAAGTTTTCCACAGTGACCTTTCCATGTTAATGCTCTTTAAAACCAGGGGTTGCATATAGCACTTTATTTTTAGTGACTGCAACCCTCTTTTGCTATTGTTTGGAAATCTTGGCTCAGCTCCTGACTTGGCCATGAAACACAGGCTGAACACACTCCAAGTGTGGACATGGATACACCACAGAACAACAAGCAGTGTCCATAGCCAGGGGATCAGCAAACATCCCTGAAACCAGAATAAAGTAGGGAAACAGAGACTGATAGACCTGGATGGAAACCCTTGAAAGAGCATGGGATAATCCTTTGGGTCCCAGTCTCTGGGTTTCACCATCTGCCCTGGTTAAGACACACTGAAGTTAATTTTATGTCAGTCCAGGGCATTTTGACAGAAAGCAAATGCTGGCAGCGTGCCATTCCAGGATTGATCTTTTCACTGCATCAAGTTGCCCAAATGAGACGGAGTCGAATTCCCCTAAAAACAAAGTAGATACACATACTAAGAAGTGGTTAAGTGGAGAAGCAGTCATTGAGCAGTCTAGAAAATGCTGGTTTATTCCACTCAGCTACCCAGGAATGAGCCAGTTATGCATCCTGAGTGGTCTCTGTATGCAGCCAAAGGGCGCTGGCAGTCCAGGCCACACCACACCTTGAGTACTGTGCTTTCCCACAGGAACGGGCAGAGGAAGTGCTACTCCTACTATGTGACAGTGCCTCCTTGCCAAATCACTAGAAATCCTGCATTGGAGAGGTTATGAGCTGGTGGGAAAGGAAAAAGCGAGGAGAGGGGGGTGTGATTAAAGCTCCATTAGCACCTATTCACGGCATTCAGTTTACCAACAAACCCTGTAGGCACAGGGGCTGCCAATACCAGTAACTGATAATGCTGTTTGCCTCTGCTGACAGCCTCCCAGCACCCTTAATGGTCTCAGCAGCGTTCCCAGGGGAGCGACTGGGCAAATGAGCGAGAGCTCACTGCAGTTTCAATCTTTGCTAGCGCTGACCCTATTGCAAAGGGACAAGAGTTCACTCCAGCTCCCCCGGTAACATACAGCACCACCACAGCCTTCTGCTGGGACATCTCCCAGCATTTTCAAGCAAGAACCTGTTCTGTGTGAAAAAAAGCACAACTCCCAAGTGGGATCAAAACTTTGGACACTGAAGGCAGAGTCTTAACGTTCTCTGTTACTTTCCTGCATGGTCAAAGCCTTACATTTCAGTCCAGCAACTTCATAATCTTCTTCCTCCTCCTCTTCCTCCTCAGCATCTGGTTCATCAGAAGCTTCCTCACCTTCTTCACCTTCCTCTTCAGCAGAATCCTCTGCGTAGTTCCTAGAGCAAGACAGGTAAACACATTTGTTGTACCGGAGCCTGGGCATCAGAGGCCCTGGGCCCTCTGCACTGCTTGTTCACAGGCAGAGACTTGCTGACCACCTCCATGTAAAATAAACACCCAGCCTCAGACTGAAGCAGCCTACTATATTTCAGAGAGGATCAAGTTGTAACTGCAGCTAAAAGGGCACTTCCCAGGCTATCGTCGGAACATCTGGGCTGAAAATCCCCAACAGCTGAATCTGTCTATTTTTTGCTATTCTAGGCACCTTGACCATGTGATAACTGATTTTAAGATTGTGACTGCTATGCAATTACTCCTCCCTGAGAGGACGTGCTGCTGTTTTACCCAGGTCTGCAGGCCTGGCCTAAGGAGTTTTGAAAGGGGGGCTTTTTTGTTTCTGCTGAAATATTGTCCCATTATCTCCTTCCACGCTTATGCCATTTGCACGTCCACTATAGGGAACAGGCTTGGTTTAGTATTATTCACAGCTAAGCTTGGATTTATTAGTGAACAGAGCATAGGCTTCTTATGCGTTGATGTCAGAAGCCACAGAGACTCCCTGCCCAGGACAGTTGTGACTTCTTGCATGTGTCTGTTAAAGCACTCAAACAGTTACAAAACCAGGAAAACAAAACACAATGCATAGGCAAAAGGGGACAAAGGCAAAGCTGTTGTGGGAGTCTCAGTCCTCTGGAAAAAGAGGATCTTGAGCAGTAAAAGGAACAAGAATAAGCTTCCACAGTAGAGAGGGGGCAAAAGTGCTCCCAGGCCAGTGTTTTTCCCTGCCTCAGCGAGGGAGACAAGAGCAGCAAGCAAGTAACAAGACTACCCCACCTGATGGCTCTCATCCAGCAGCCAAGCAGCTTGCAGGTGACTCTGCCACATCAAAGGAACTACGATCTCAGGCTAGGGCAACTGCACTGTAGCCCTGTCATTTTTGTACAAGCCGGATGAACTCTTAAATGGTGCCCAGGGAGTAAGTAATACTCTTAAGGCCATACACCACCTGCATGTTAGTACGCCTCTTATTGTGCTGCTGCTCTGGAAGGGAGGATCTGTTTGTTGCCTGCTTATGCTTCAGATGCCATTTGATAACCTCACTTGCTGACAAGTGGGTAGATGCAGCAGTAGAGGACAAACATTGTAAACAGAAAAACACATCTGGCATACATTTAACTTTCAGCTCGCAGTTCAAAAGACTTTTCAACCCCTTGCTGTCAGGAGGGAACTGTAATTTCTGCTGCACAGAACAACTTTGATTCCTCCTCAAATCATGTTCCCTTTGTAGCTGTATAAGGACTCCTGCCTTGCTAAGGTTTATCAGGTCCAGAAAACTATCAGAGTGGCATTTTGCAGCCTGATTTTCAGTAGCACAGCAGGGGCTGAGCCCGCAGTAGCGTCTGCTCTACCTTGACAAGAACATGACAGTAACAGTGCAGTGGACTACAGAGCTGTGGTGCTACCGGCTATGCTCCCATGAAAAAGCAACCCAGCTGTCTGCTCAGTCAAAGAAAACAGCAGCCCTTAGCACATCCAATGTTGGTTGTTTTGTGCATGTTTTCACTGTCACACCTAAGTTATTTGTTAAAACTCTCAAAGTTGTCATGGCTCAGTACAGCACACCTGTGTTGAAGTTACAACCAGAAAAACTTGCTTTTCTGTTGTGCTGGTGCCACTGAGTTAACTTGGTTATTTCCAGCCTTAAAAGGGGCTCTGTTTCAGGCTGCTTTGGTCACCTTGTGGAAGCACAGCTATAACTGTGCATCAGTGGCAATGCGAAGGCAAGGGGGGGGGTCACTCACCTGCCCCGTGAGCTGCGCCTGGCAGTAGCGGGCTGACACGCCGGGCACTGCCATTCACCATCTGGTATCTCGTAGAGTGCCGGCCTCAGACAGAACAGGTGGAAGGCTTTGTTGCACTCGTCGCACAAGATCAGCTTGTCATCCTCACCTAGGAGAGGGCAACTTACTTGTAACTGAGTGCCGCAGCCTCGCTCAACCTGAGAAGCAGAAGCTGCTGCAGTGCTGGAGGTCAGGTCAAAGCAAGAGAAAGATGCAAAGTCCCCTCTGGCAGCAGGGACCCTTCCTTCTCGGTTCCACCACTGCAGTGGAAACCAGCAGCATTTAAAAACAAACAAACAAAACAATGCAAAGTCCCTTGCCCTGCAAAGGTTTCATTTGAGGCAAAGGTAGAAACCTGCCAGATAGGTTCTGCCCAGGCTAAATCTCAAGCCCAACACAGGGAAAGAAGTTTGCTGCAGAGATGCCCAAGAGCCTAGCAAGAAGCTGTGAAGGCAGCTATTCTTACTCTAGCCTCAATCTGGTCAACCTGCACAGCATCTTCTTTCTACTTAAGGTAGCTAGCCTACAAAGAAAATCAGTATGCAGAGCTAGTCTCTGTGCTTCTCACTGAGGCAGGGAAACGGGGAGACAGTCCCGAGCCAGCTATTTCATTTACTGAAGAGGAAAAAAAGAAAGCACAGAGAGCTTGCCAGTATGTCTTTCTCTAGCATCCTAGTTCTTAAATTCTGTGAAACTATAATCTGTTAGTCTCAGGTGAGCACCCTCTTACAACTGCCTAGAATCCCCTCTCAGTAGGAGATAGGATAAGTTTTTGCATTGGTTTGAGGCCCCGCAGTGAATGTTGCACCAGTTCAGCCCTTATTTCTTCGAAGAGGTGGATGGCATAGCCTTCTGGTAAACAAAAGTGGCCCAGCGTTCCCTCAGAGGTCTGTCTGCCCTCATTTCCCACTAGTGTTTCAGCAAATAGAAAGTGAGACAAAAAGCACATGATGAGGCAGAATGTACTACCAAGCTCTTTCCTCCAGGCTTCCATCCAAAAGGAGAGGTTATGTCAGAACAAATACTAGCACTCTGACACTGGTGACATGCCTTCTACTTCCCCTGCAAGACTTTAAAGCCCTTCATCCTACAGTGCATACAGAGAAGGTGGCCCCTCGTCACCTTTCTGGTTACTTCCCCAGCCTTAGCAGAGCAGCAGCCAAAGGCTCGTAGCTTAATTCCTCTGCTCTCACACAAGAGGCAGTTTGCTTCTTCCAGCTCATCAAGCAGTTCTACTCCCACTCCGGCCTCGAAGTAGCACCATCCCACCTCACTCTCCCATTCGGCTACATAGGATAACGACCTTCCCACCCTCTTCTTGCTCATTCCTTCTGTAAAAGATGGGATTCACTGAGACCCAAAGACCATTCCAACTCAAAAAAGAAACGAGGGAATGGACAGTGGCACAAGCACTCCCAGAAGGATTTGAAGATGACTTGTGTCCAAGTACCCTAAATATCCAGGGGAGAGCAGTTCCGCAATATTCTGCAAGACTGTGTCCTGGTTTTGTAAGAACAGTTTATTGGAGTCAGGGTCAAATGCTTCTGTGAGATCAATGCTTCTGACTGTAAATCCTGACATTCAAAACTCAAAATACAGCCAAAGACAGAGTGACAGACTACAAGGGCATGTTGCCTAAGCAGGGCATGGAGAGGTGACAGCGTCCGACTGTTACGCAGGCGTGGGGCAGGAATGCATACCTTTCTTGCGACACACTTTGCATCTGGCATTCTCTGCCGACATATCCCACTTGATACAGGCATCCAGCATCCCGAGCAGCACGTGCATACGGGAGAAGGTCTGGGCCTCACGGATTGCTGTCTTCCACTTCTCCATGGCTGAAGCAACCTGCAGACAGACCTAACAACTTACAACGAAGCACACAGACACAGCTCGCTACAGTCTGAAGATGTTTTTATATCCTTTAGCTGGGGCCCTTAATAACCAAAGCTCAATCCTGTATTTCTTTGCTTCTATACAGCCTCAGCAGTCCTACTTGTGGTTTATCCATAACCAGCCTCACTGGATCAGACAGTTTGTTCATAACAGTAGAGCCTTTTTGCGTTTCACAGCCAGGCTGAAACAACCTATGTGAACTCCACTAAACTCTTGCTCTGAAAGTCTAACCCAAATAATCATCAGGCTAAGAAAATAAAAGGCAGAAATCTAGCACTGTAAAATGCAGGATGAAAGTCAGGCGACAGCTGGCAATGCCACTTGAGCAGGGTGGACGGGAGCAGCCTGTGCTGCCCTCCAGCGGGTACTGCAGACACCGGGGACCATCAGCAAGACCCACTGAATGCTTGGTCCTCCCGGTCCTCTGAGCTGCTCAGCTGGCAGAGGGGACCATTTCACCAGCAACAATCAGATTTGACAGGCAAAGCATTTGGAGCCCCAAATATGAAACCAGCCGCTTTCCTGAGACAAGATGACCTCAGCACATGTGAAACTCCAGAATTAGCTGCAAGTGAGGATGAAAGCATTAAACCCAAGATTTGCACCAAGGCAACTGCTGGAGTCTGCACATAGCAAGCCACATGCGAAATCTCGAACTCAGCTCTGGAGGTTTAGAATAAACGTTGTGGTAAATCGGAAATGCACCAGAACAGAGGAGTAATCCAGAGCCACCGCATGTTCAACTCCAACGTTAATCCTTTGCTTTACAACAATGAGGTGATGGCCTAGACATGACAGGGACATAATAGGACTCAAGTTAATGTTCTTCTACCCCAGGAGAATGAAAAAACAAACAGTGAAGCGTCAGATGGGAAAATCTGAACTCTGCAGCTGACAGCAATTTGGGAGCCAAACAAAACGCAGGATTTTTGCAGAGTTGCACATTCTCCTCCCACTGAATTTGAGGAAGCACAGCATATATTAGATGCTTGGAAAAAAACACACAAACTGTTCTAAAATGCCAACATCCTTGCTGCCGTTGCTAGTGTGGAACCTGGAGCCTAAGACATTCAAGACAAACGGAAACCTGCACAGCCCACTGTGGCAGATTACACAGCGCCGTGCTATTTCTTTGCAGAACATTGTTGAGGTGCTTCACATACTGTGTGATTGATTTTCCAAGTAACTGTTCCATGGGTTTTGCTATTAACATACTGGGTAACTGCTGGGCCAAGATAAATCTGCAAAAGCTGTTGGCAAGTTTTGCTCAGATTTTTTTGCTCAGATTTTTTTCTCCCCAAGCCTGTGGAATTTAACAGATTTTTAGCCTTGCTTCCCAAGCATCATAAGACTATGGCATTTTAGCAGTACCATTATCAAGGGAGTTCAGACTGCCAAGTAGGCAAAACAGGAGGTTGAAAGAAGTTACCCTCCTGACTGGAGAGGAGCAGGGAAAACAAAAAAACCCAAGAAAATACTAAAGTCCTCAGTCGCATTTCAACTGACAGAAAATGCCTGCTTTGGTAAAGGTGGCCAAACCTCCAGGTAGCAAGGGTCTCATCTGGTATCCTAAGATGACAGAAATCCCTCTGAGCAGCTGAAACAGTAACTGCTTGGTTGTGAAGCTGCTATGTGAGGCATTGTCTGCAGGTGAAGAGTGCCCCCCCCAGCCTTTTCCCCTGCCAACAGGGCTGATGGCAAGCAGGAGGAGTGGGTAACCTATCCAGGCCCTTCGCGGTGCTCATGCAGTTGTGCCACACTGCTGCGCTGCCATATTCCCTGTTCTGGGACAGTCCAGAGTGCTACCACCACTGGAAATGGGCACGTTTGCACAAACACAGAGACAAGACTGATTTTCAGAAACAGCCATATGCCAGGTCTATATTACAATCTTTTGCCACTCAGCAGTGTGATTCTAGCTATGTAGCTGAGCCAGCAAGAACCCTTAGTATAGACAATTATGTCAGCAAACTGGTGCTTATTAAGCCATAACTTGTTTCTCACAGGAAAAATGAGACATAACCATACCACAGGACTGCAATTTCGCTCGTATAGTCTGTAAGTACATTAAGTGTATTTTTCCAGTATGGCTGTGCTGTATTTTACCTGCTATGTACACTCAATGCAGTTCTGGCTCTAAAAGACTTCATAAATCTTTGCCAACGCAGGAGATTTGTCTTTAAAGCCCCGCAGTCATTTTTTTTTAAATTAGATAACTGTATCTAAGATCTGGGCTGCTCTTGCAAGGTCATCTGCAAAGGTTTTCTGCTTTGGCAGAAGGAAAGCTCGTTCTAGATAAACTGAGGCAAAAAAAAATCCAAATGAAACCCAAGCCCCAAACCCAAACACACCAACAAATGAACCCAAAAACCCAACAAAGAAGTTGAACATTGCTTGCACCACCAGAAATGTCTAGAAAACTTCGAGCCAGATACAGAAGGCACTGCACTACACAAATAAATGCTCCAGAGATGTTGCACAACAGAAAAGCCAGTGCTCTGGAGGGAGACCTGCACGACCACACATTGGCAATATTAAAATCTGTGCTCATACACCTATAAGGCTGAGCTGTACAGCTGAGTATGCAGTCACATATACACACACTCAGACAAATTGGGTAACACTAGAAAAAAATTCAAAGTAAGTTATGATTACAAGTCCAGCAACATTCAGAAATCCTACTGTTCCAGCTGGTTTACAGAGGAGAAAGTACAAACAGGGATGTTGCAGTCACACCGAGCACTAAATCCAACCAGGCTGCTGTAGCTGAGAGTTCTGCAATCGCTAGAACAAAGCACGCTACAGAAGCCTGGCCTTGCTGTAATGAACAGTGCTCCATAACCCTGTCAGTAAGAGATCAACGCTCCAAGGTAGAATGGAGAAACTAACCAAACACGATCAAAATGGCTCAAGATTCAGGCAAATAAAAGCTTGGGGTTTAAATCTGATATAGCTTTAGCAATAGTAGAGAAGTGACCAGAGTTCAAATACAGAGCTCACGCTGCTGAATTACCACCCATTTAGATATTGTAGTAAATCTGATGTTACCCTTAAAGTGTGCCCTACCTATAACCCTTATGGTTATAGCTGCAAGACACAGTAGAGTAAGGCATGACACGCTGTTACTACAGATACAGAAAATGTGATGACCCAGGTCCTTTTTGTCCCAGACATAACTGATTTTCACAGCTTTGTACCCTGCTGATAGCTTTTAGGATAAGGTAGCCTGCTATTCCCTTTCCACTAAGGACTGGAAGATTCAAAGTCAGCAAAGTTTAAATACTTCAGGACAGCTGGGGAATGTGAAAATTTCCAGGGCCTATCCAAATATCCTGCTAACATGGCAGTGCCACAGCACAGCAAAGACTTGATGTTCAGCATACACTGACAGGAGCTTTAAACAAAAAAACACCCCAAACCCCACACCCCAGCACCAGCCAAGCATCTTACATTTCTTTTTTAAGTTGGGAATTTCAAATGCTTCCATTGATCCAATTCTGATCTTGCTACTTCTGCGGAAGTCAGTGATCAATCAGAGCACTTTGAAGGGGGCAGTGGGGAAGGTCCTGTTGCGGGCCACTAATCTCCCATTCAATCCAGTGCATAGAAACTACCCCCGGGCACCAGTATCCGTCTTAGGAAGAGACACTGGTACAGCTGAACTGCCTGTAGGACCCCACCAAATCCTCCACAGCTCTTCTCCATCCCTTCCAAGCTTTGATTTGGAAGGCTATGTATCTACCCTCACAATACCACTTTTCTACTGCCAGACAAGCTGTGTGCAGTCCACAGTTTGACATCATTGGGTGTCTCCATGCATACGATGATATTTACCTGAACCTAACTCCCCTGCAGTCACCAAAACTTACCATATCCCTTCTCTTTACGGATCAAAGGCATTAAGCCACCATCAGTCTTCTCTGATGGATACACCACCTGTTAAGTACTCTAAAAATGCCCCCAATATGCTTTAATAAAAGTACCCAACTTGTGTGAGGAACTACATGAAAGAAGCCAAATATTTGACTTGACCCATTTCCTGTTCATAGAGAGAAAATTAACTGTGATTCCACAGTATGATTTTTAATTTTGCCAATACCTTTACTCTTAAAAATAACCAGGGAACACCTGGTCACATGAATGACAAAAAACCCTAAACTCTAAACTTGGAATGGGGAGAAGCTGCTCAGGATTTAGTACCCGATCAAGTGTATTGTCCCTGCTCAGAGAGTTTTATTTTAAGACCAATACAGAGTCCTGAAGTGAACAATACCTTAGCTTCTTCTGCCATTTTCTTATCTTCATCTATCTCCTCAGCCTTGGCAGTGTAGTCTTCTCCTTGATGTTTCCTTCTCTTCTGCTTGGGGGCCATGAAACCTTGCAGAAACTTCTTAACAACACCAGCTTGCAGTGCAATCACACAGTCTCCAAAATCCTTCAAGCTCTCCAGTGAGTACACCTGTTTGGAAAAGGATATGATCACGTAACGATTGGGCATTATGCTCTGTGCTGTTTGAGGTGGGTCTGTCCTGCAAACGGATACATATGATACTCAACGCAGTGCTGTTATTCCATACTTAATTATGGAATCAGCATATTGCTGCTGCTTCTGCTAGAGCTCATATGTAGCTGATGGTCATGCATAGAACCACTCAGAAAAAAAAAATCGTACCTTAAAAAAACCAAACCAAAAACCCAAACCTGAAATACCAAAACCCCCCAAAACCCAAATCCACAATGATCAAGCACTAAGCCATTCTTCCACTCCTTCAGTGACTTCACTTCTCCCCTCCTCTTAATGCCTATGGTCTCATCTACATGGGGAAGTCTCTGCAGTGACTCAGGATGCAGCTTAAACAGAGCTTTAACCATACCAGGCCAGACATCATCATCCTTTGGTAGGAGGAGCACACACTGGTCACAGGCGTGTATACCCTACCCACACCAGCCAGCTTTATCCCTTCCCGAGGACACTCACTTCACCAGTAATGCTTGTGTGAGTTAGGCTGAACTAGCCAGAGCAGTGAAAATGCACACTTCAGTTCACTGCACAGTAACTTCCTTATGCTGACATACCCATGAACAGAACGTCCTCTAGGTCCCCAGCCTAAAGTGGTCTGAATCTATGCAGGGAAAAAAACCTTAAACCCCTCCCAAAACAAAAAACTGCTGTCTCAACAAGACATCCTGGCTTTGATGTGGAAGCTAAAAAATCAGCTACAAAGAATTCTGCTAATGCTCCATACCTAAGTCCGCCACCAGATGAAGGAAATTGGACAATTTAACAGCTGTGCAGGACACCTAGCTCCAACATTATGACCTGCCTACACCAAAAAGACCTCAAGCCAGCAGCTGCGTGATCTTGAAATAATAGTTTAGAAAGAGAGGACACATGAGAAAACAGATTTTCCTGATCCTCTTTGTCTGAGGGGAATAAAAAACCCAAGGCCTTCCACAGAAAGTACCAGGTTGTGCTTGTCTTGCTTGGTACTACTTTGCCTACTCACTTTTGCTTCATATTCTGGTGTCACATCAACATATCCCAGGCCTCCTTTTTGCAGGCGAGTTGCAACCTCAATTAGATCACTTCGGAGGTAGTTCAGCAGTTCCTGGTTGCCATCACAGGATTTGAGGCCCAAGTTCTGTTTCCGAGCCAAATGGATAGAATGTGTGACATCCTGATACCTGGAAAGTCAAAACCAACCTTTGAACACATGCAGGCCAGTGCCCTGTGAGCAGTGTGGGCAGCGGGGCAGGAACGATATCCATCGTGATCTACATGCTCCAGCAGTGCAGGACATGCTTTAAAAGACACCTGAAAGCATGTGGTAGCACTGGCTCTGTGAGTGGAACAGCACTGCTTTTGTTTCCAGTTGCAAGGAGCAATTTAAAGACTGACAGACCCTCTTCACAGTTTAGATCATTACTTATCAAGAACCTGCAGTTACTGCCCAAGAACAACATTTTCTCATCATCAATAGCCTCCCCTCTTCAGCATAGGCATGATCAAAGCAAAGTGCAGAATGCTGCTCCAGGAACAGAAAGGCTTGCTGTGACGAGGATGCGCTTTGACTTTGAGAAGGCACACAGAGAAATAAGAAAGAGCAGGCTCACCTTTTCTCCAAACGCTCCTTTAGCTGGCTCTCTCTCACACCTTGTGGGTGTAGGCAATCCAGCAGCTCATCCAAATCCTTCTGACTGTCACAGAGAAACCTGAAAGATATAACACGCACCAACATCAGCTAATGTATCTCCATGGCGAGATAATTCCTTCTTCTAAATAGTTCACAAGCATTAGTAGGCAGGGATGACAAGTAACCTATGTCCCAACCCCATGGAGCAAGATTAAACACTTCCAGTAACGCTAGCATAAGCAATCTGACTCAGATTGGCCTCTTTTTAAGGTCCCCAAATGTAGCCAATTCCAGGGCAAGAAAAATAAAAACAAAATAAACACAGAACTGATTTATAGATTTTTCCCCACTAAGTTTATTAAAACATTGGCATTTGAATGTAGTCATCTACCCCAGGGATTAGATTCACTAAATTGCAGTCAGTTTAAGTAATCTGAATGTCTTTTTAGATGTACTAGAAAAGATTAACATGCTATGCACCGCATAGCATGGCAATTTAATCATTCTTTCTGCAGAGCCTTCAACTTCTTTCATTAACCCAAAAGTCCCTAGATTAACAAAGGGTATGTCCTGTCTTACACCACAATCGCTGATGAGGTAGATTCGTAATTGTGAGGGCTATGCCCTCTGCAATCGCCGAAGTCCTCCTTTCTAAGAAGCTCGCCTTAACTTGAAAGCTCAGACGCAGCATGTGAAAACCATGTTAATTAGCTTTAAACCCTTCTACTCCGTCAGGACAGCAATGGTAATCGGCAGTTAGCTGAATCTGAAAGGGGAAAACTTCTGTAGAGTTCTCTACCCAAGGCATTCCCTGCAATTCCAGAGTACAATCAAGTTTTAATGCTGGGCTGTAGATTCAAACTAGCTTTGAGACAGCCTGAAATTCCTCTCTTTTCCAACTCCATTCTAGGATGCCATGGAGCCTCCTCACCTGATGGGGGCAGGGATTCAATCTGAGCTTCAGAGCTTATTTACGAAAATAAGACTAATTGCATATCTTCTAGAAGAGGATTGCTCCTCAGAAGAGGGAAGTGAGCGAACAGCAAAATCAACCTTATATGGAAGCAACTGCAAAGGACCACTGTGTGATCCTTACCAGCCACCGAGAAGACTCCAGATCTCATTTTTCTTCTTGGGCACAAGCTCAGATGAACCAAGCAACAACTAGAGAAAGATGCTGTTCTGGCTCCTCTTGGAATAACAGTATCCACAATGCTTATTTTTCTGGCAGAAATACTTAGTAAATACCCCATCTGAAAAGAAATATTTCAGAGCTCTAGTATGCTCATATTGGGGGAATGGCCTCACAATTTGCATTCAGTTAGTAAGCCAATTCCTCTAATAAGACATAGGATCAATCATTTAAAAATGGAAGAAAAATAGTTTCTTTCCAGTCACCTGCTTCAGTATACTCCAACCCTGCGGAGCATCCTCACTTTGCACACTAAGACCAAATCTCTTGGCCACCACTACCCTCTGCACACCCTCCCTGCGAAGAACAGGACAGCACAGCTCTAAACTATCTTTCACCCGCTCCAGCCTAGCACAGCCACTTCAAAAGCAGGAGTGATTAAGGGCTGGTCATGGGACCCAGCAGGCATTCACGCAAACCTGTAACAACATAACTTGTGTCTTTTTCTTACAGATGCCACTTCCGGTGACTAATGAGCATTCCTACATTCACTGGAAGGTCTACAGACCAACCACTGCAAGGACTAGCATTTCTAAGTCTAGTGGACTTCTGCTAAAGAAAGAGAAATTTCTCTAGAATATTTGCTATCAAATTGCTCCCAAATCCTGGGGGCAAATCTTGGGAATGGTCCTAAGCCATATTTCAGTATGAAGAATCTGTCACAATATGGGAATGGCATAAACCAAGCTTCAAAACAGTTGCCCTGCAGATACCCAGCAGAGGACTATTTGAGGCACGCTAAGAAGGTTGCCTAGGTCATGATGAAACATCAGTCACTGCTGGTGATAGACCATGGGATCCAGCTGGAAAAATATCCAAGACCATCATGCCCAAGCTTTCTCAGCTTTCCCCCATGGCTGCAAATCTAAGGGGGGGGAATTCCCTGCACAGTTTTGTCTTACTGTAAATAATGAAAGTGCACTGTAAACAGTATGTGGCACTTTGATTCTCCAGTGTTACGTAGCCTGGGGAAAGACAGATTTCAGCCTTTTAAGCAAGCTAGGGATAAGCCCTGGCACAACTTTGTTCCTGCTGAAAAGGAAATGGGACAGGGAAGGGAGAACATCTGCAACAGGTACTTGAATCTTGCCCTGAGAGCAAGAGCTGGGATTTCTGGGAGAGGGAACTGTTCTACATCAGTTTGAACCAAACATGCAAAATATAAACATCAAAGAGGTACCTGTTTTAGCTTGACTGGTGACACCTTGCTGCACTCCCTGCTACCTGAAAGAACCACCTGCACCTCCAACTAGGGCTCAACCAGCACGAGGCTGGGAGCATGGATATACTAAGACAGGGCTGGCATTTTAAACAGGGGAGGCAATAGGGCTATGAGCTTGTGGGTCCTGGTAAGAGGGAGGGGAAGGCACTTCCTGCAGCCTGACACCAAACTTAATAACACAATCCAGAATGATATGAAAGATGCCTTTGGGAGAGTGAAAAACAGATGGAGGTCTTCAAACTGACCTTAAAGGGGGAAATCCTAACTGGGGTAAGGGCTTCCCACATCCCTAAATAACAGCCTAGATTCTTCTCTTACACTTCTGACAGCACGCGCCAGCAGACTGGTCAGCAACCAAAACAGAAGGGACAAATGGCACAAGCAGCAAGTCAAAAGGAGCTCTCAGTATGCACTCGGGCTAAATATTCCTACCTGCTCTCAGGCTACAGGCTGCAAAGGACAGAGGAAGGTAGAAAACCTGGACTGCAGGCTAGGGAATGAAGAAATCAAGAGGACAACATCTAGAGGAGCCCAGGATCAGTACCTGCTCTGGAGGGCTGGTGGAAACAGGGGAACTCCATCTGTAGAATATAGGCGTGAGAATGGAGTCTGTCAGCACCCACTCATGGTTAACTCAAATTGTCTGCTGAGGGGACCCGCCATACCATGATGTATTCCTAATAGATGAAGAACAACGGGAGTTACTCTGCAGAGATGCCACTGTTTCCAAAATTCAACTGCTTTCTGACCAGGGTGAGGAGGAAGTCTCCTGCATACTAATATACTGCAAAGGCTGTGATTAACCCGTGATTCTTGCAGGGAAGACCCAGTATGGGCACAGCTCGTGAAGCACTATGGTACGGACAAAAGACTTTTTCAGGGACCATGTGCCCAGAAGCTTTAAACAGGGAGATTTTTTAATAAGCATCAACATCAATGAAAGTGGTGCACAGTGTTAGAAACGGGACTGGTCCATCTGTCTGGAGGAAACAGAAGTAACCAAGCATTTATGATTCTGAATGAGAACAACGATTCAGGCTCTGCACCTTAGGACAGAACACTGGGCCCTCTTCTTTTTGGGGACAAAGTACTGAGAGCAGAAACCACTTCCATGAGATGCTGTTTCTATAGCTCCTGGCAGAAACATGAAATTTATTTCTCCCTTTGTCAGTGTCCTACCAACTCCCATCCTCAAGGAGAAGAGGGGCAGGACTCTGAAATACAACCATCCACAGGGTTAATTTGGTATTCATTTCAAAGTCTCATTGCTCTAGAATATAAAAGGGTAAAACTAAAGAAGCTCTATGTGCACTGTGAGGCTATGCTCAATCCCACGTTAGGTGTATGACTAGGAAAAAGAGACAGAAGGCAGGAGTTAAAGCAGAACACAAAAAAATGGAACCCCCTATGCACCACATGCTAACATTATGAGTTATAGCTGAACAAGTCCTTGTATCCAAACAACAGGGGGTGTAGATATCCAAGGACTTCAGCGTGACCTCACAGTTTCTCAGGGTGTGCAAGGACAATGTGCAAAATGCAGCCAAGGAGGAGACTCTTCCATAACCATCTATGCTCACAGGAGTCCTTGAGATTGGAGAAATCAATGGCAATGGCCACAGAGGAAGATACAGTAACAGGAATATGGATTTCCTCAGAAGGGACATTCTAGTTACTGGCTCTCCCCTGAAATAACAGCTCTTGGATTGTCACTTTTTGTGGAAGCTTACCTGTACATGGAGACAGCTGTCAGATAGGTACTTAGCAAACAGGCTCTTTGCAGCTCTAAAGCTTTAAAGAAAAGTCTTTCAGCCGAGGAAGCTTACTGCTTATCTGTGGAAATGGCTTTAGGTGGCCCTGTCAGTTAGGAGAAAGTCATGCAGACAGCACAGAAGAATGCTAAATTGGAAGCGGTTACATTTTCTTTGAAAAGCTGCCATTGTGCCCCCTGCTGACTTCAAGGGCAGAAAGGCCTACACCTGGCTCAGATCTGCCATTTGCATTGCTTTACCTCGACATCCTGATACTGCCAACCATGCACACAGACGTGGATCCTCAGTAAAAGGATCAGCAAGCACTGTGGCTGCTAGCAGTCCTTCCTAGCAGGTACCAAAAGGAGCAGAAATCAAAGAGCTGGGCCAAAACAAAATCCCACCCAGCTCAGTATCTTATTTCTGAGTGGCAAAAGGGCAGAGCAGGCATGCAATGACATTTCATCTACCCATCCCTCTAGATTTTAGCATCTGCTGGTTTGAGAACTTCCTTGTGTGCCAGGACAAGAACCTTTGTGCTTAATGCTCCTCCATGAACTCCTCTCTCAGCGATTTGTCCAACTGGTGCTTTGAACAGGTACAAATTTGAAGATCCACAGCAGCTGGTAGCAGTGAGTTGCATACAAACTGCCATTTGCTAGCTTAATTTCCTGATCCCTTTCTTCTGTATCAAAAGAAAATCCTCTTTCTTTAGGAAGCTTCCCCATTCTCCTCTAGCATTACTCTCCATCTCCCTGCTGAACATACAAATTAGACTATTTCCATAATTTGTTTTGTATTTCTTAGCCAATTATTCCCTCATTAGAAGAGCTTCCCTCTTACCCTAAGGCAGGCCTGTAACAACATAGATCTTGTAAAGCTAGATTGTTTCCCAAGGGAAAAAAAAAAAAAAAAATTGTTTTGCCCTTAGCCTGTACTTCAGTTCATCATGCCTTTTAGTTCTTTCAGTTGGACTCAACCACAGTTTTTAAGCAGGCCTTCTTACTTTTAATAGCATCCTTATCCTGATGTGAACTATACTGAGGATGTTTTGTTACTGTTGCTGCTGTTCTGCTTCCAAGTTTCCTCAAACCTTTTTTCCCCAAAGGTAAGAGGCAGCACTTGCCTTGACCATCTGCTATAGAAACTTTAAGACAACCTCTTTGAAAGCATTTTAGGCTTTTGGCTGCCACTTGAAGCTTCTTTGTGGTGTGGGGTTTGTTTTTTTTTTTTTTAAACAAGCTTCTAAATTCTCATTGTTGCTTTTTTTTTTTTTACATAGGAGAATACCACACATTACGGTCACTTCATACAAAGCAGCTCTTAGTATCAATATAATTCAGTCCTGAGAGTGTACAGGCCTGGTCCAAAGAGCTGCTTCTCCTGGCTGTATGACTGGTTACTCCAGAAAGCACTCCTGCCTTTGCAACTACTCTGAGCTCCTTCTGCATGTCCTTGAGAGTTGCCGACCTGACTCAGCAATTCAACACTGTCATAGCAAACACTACGCCTTTTTGAGTTTGGCCTGGAATGACAAGTTGCAGGGATTCAGTGTGACTTAACTCATCCAATTTGGCTCTGTGGTGTCTTCAGTTTATAACAATATGCACTATTAATTTAAGCTACTGTTTTCCTTACGTAATTTGTCCTTCTGCTGGAACACATCTTGCCATCTCTGCTAAACAAAGATCAAGTATTAGAAGAGGCGGTTAGAAAGAGCAGAGAGGACTTCCCGGTGGATCATACTGTCCTCCACAACCTCCTGTTTAGCACCCACTTCCTAGGAAAGCCCAACTGCTTGAATTATGTGGCAAGATGTGCAAAGGACTAGACTGAGAAAGGGGTGGAGATTTGTTATGGCAATATTGGACCGGGTGAAGGCGCGCAGAGGAAACTCTGCTATCTCCTATGACCTGCTAGCAACGAAAGAGAAGGTGTAGAGCAATACAAAGAATCAGTGCTCTGTGCTGATGGTCTAGATGAATCAAGACATCCAGAAATTAGGACACTGCCAATCTCTCCTTACCACACAGGGCAACAGTTGACATAGATTTTCGTTATAAAAGACATTGATAGGGCCAATTACTGGAGGAAATCACAATCAAACATGCTCAAAGGTGGGGTGTTTAGATGTGATTCACTTAGAAGATATGTTGGTGGCTATGGCTTGGCACTGGGAAGCATTAAAGGGATAACAGGCTGTCAACATGGAAGAATAATTTTGCTAAGCTATAATTATCGGTACCAACAAAAATCAATTCCATGAGACAGTGCTGTAAGAGAACAAATGGACACCACCACAGTCTGCTGCGAAGCCTGGGAAGAACACCCTGACAAGGAGCTGGGGAATGGCTTTGCACATCTTGTGTAGTACAAGAACATGCAGGATATAGGCCTGGCTCCAAAGATCTCAATGAAGACTTTAATTTCATGTGCTCAAGGACCCCACGTGCCACAGCTCAGGTCTGCTGAGGTGAACCATTAAAGAAAACCTAGACACACTTAGCTAGGTCACTGATCCCCTCCTCTTTTTTTTCTTTTTAAAGTAACGCTTACCAATACTGAAAAAAGCTCACAGCAATTCTTTTAAATTAACAATTTTTCTGAATATAAAATATTTAAAGAGCAATACAGCAAAGTACCATTTTACCAGCTTAATTTATACTGGCTTTAAGTCTGATTGATTAGGCTGACTATAATGGTTCCACTGGCTCTCAGACTGGCTGCCCTATTAGCCATTCACTATTAGTAATAATATCAGCAACAAAGGCCTGGAGGGCTGCTAAACGAATCCAACCGTTAACTACCAAAAGAGTAACAGGTATACAGTAGGGTCTATCAAAAGAAAGCTCTCCAGTTTCCTTGACCTCTACGCTTTGAGTACTCGCAGCCTTAAAAGCACGCGTTACCATAAGTTCTGTCCCTGCTTGGGTGCGGTGGTCTCTGCGGGAAGGTCTGCAGCGTACACAGACCGGTGAAGCTTGCTCACTCTGTCATCAGCGGCTGCGCTCTTCCGCTTGTCTGTAAAAGAAAAGCACAAGCTCAAGTGTATTCTCATTCATCTGCCTCCTCAGTGAGCATTTCTATTTTGCAAAAATGAACCTATCTCTGTTTATATTCAGTGTCCAGGCCAGCAATGCATTTGTCAGGGAAAACCAATCCAGCATTAGTTTGCTACAGCTCAGTGTATATGCATTTACAGAAATCCAGAAAAATATAATGGGTTTTTAGAGAAATTACTGCATCATAAAGCACGTACATGAAATTAAGAATTCCTACTATTTCAAGTACATAAAATTAGTTTCACCTTTTAGCTATATACTGAAAAAGTACTTTTAGAACTGAATGAGTTATAGATAGGATGTGTTTGTATTTCTGAGCATCTAGACAAGCCTGACATGAATTTAAACTGTTGCTTCTTTAAACCTTTGCTTGTTAAGTTTCAAAAGGAGCGTGCCGAAATCCTGCACGCTAGCTGGGTAAATAGGCAGCAGCTGCAGAATTAATACAGCTAGAAGCAAGCTGGTGTATGGGAACATGGCTGGTCAATATCTGAAAAAGTTCACATAAGAAAATACACCCATCGAGGGCCACTGAATGATACCACCGCCAGCTCCACAAGTCACCCTGACGCAGGTGGCTGGGTGCAGTACCTCACCGGAGGTTTGCCCTGTTCCATTCTTCTACAGATGTCTACTCTGCCCATTGTGGAAGACAAAATACCACCAGGTGAGGGCTCTGATTTAACTCAGCATCGCTTCTCACTAGCAGTATTGCTGTAGATGGACTCAATGTCAGCCCACAATGCTTCAAAAGCAAGAATGATCAGGACTGAAACTGCAACTGGAGTCAGATGAGCGTGCTCTTCTGTACCAAGAACTATTTCTGTAGAAGTGTTACGTTTCCCTCCCCACAGACTGATTTTTGTGCAAGTCCAAGTTCCACCTGTGAGGCTCCACCACCCAGTCAGCCAGGCAAAATTTGAGGAAGCACTAGAACTTCAGCAAGTCGCTGCACCTCACCTGCATGGTCAGTACAAGGTGAACAGCAGCTGGAGAGGACGTTCAAGAGGGCTGTTTGCCAAAATGGCCTCTATCAGTAAAACTGTAGGTATCTAGAAGGCTGTCCTGCTTGATACTATTTCACGGTTAGTCTAGGAGTCTTGCCACCGGTGGAATGTTAGCACCATGATGGCTACCCTCACTCTCTGCAGCACATAACTGCCTACTTGTCCAAGATGTCTGGCACACTGCAGCTCAGCAGGCTCAGAGTAAACCAGAGGGATTAGTCCACAGCTGACATCAACCTCACTGCCTTTAAGAGAGAAGCTGTGACTGACCCCATGGTCTTTAAGTGGTGCACTGCAGGCAGTCTCAAGACCTGCAGCATCAGGAGGGAGGTCATCATGAGCACCAGACTCTCCTGTGTGCAGCTTCTAGAGTTTAAAAGGCGGCTTAAATCAGAGTAGCCCTGTGAAAACGCTCAGACCAGACGGTTCTCTCTCACATTCATGGATCCATTGTAACAGTCACACAGCGACAAAGGAAATACCCACGGAGGAGCAGGCTGATCATACCTCCTGGGCTGTAGTCCTTTTTAGAATCTTCTTTCTTCTGATGCGGGAGGATGAATCTGTAGTCTATACTGTCATGTACCCAGCCCTTCTCAATGAACAAGCCAGGAACCTCATCTGAAAACAGCCAATACCTGTAGGAAACACACATGTTAACAGGTATCTGCCTCCTCTTCTGGCTACTTACACATATCCGCCTTTATTTGCATAGAGGGGAGAAGCATCTGAGTGCTTGACTCAAAAACTGAATGCATGTATAACTTCATATTAGCGCAGTTGAAAAACGTGAAAAGCTTTTATTAGAACCCATTCTAAGAGAATTCCTGTGCAACAAACATGAAAAAAAAACCAAAAGGAAGATGGTAATTGGGTTCTTGGGCACTGATGCAAGCACTTGAAGCTCCACTGGCTAGGGAAACCTGACTCCACAGGAAGGCCTCAAAAACCTGGCCATGTAAACCAGAGGAGGCCATGGCACTCACTTCTGCTCGCCTCACATTTCAGTACTCGGGGAGTCCTCTCAACACCCTCAATATTGATCATTTCCTAGGGGCTGTTAACTGATAAAGCTCCTCTCAGAGGGGAGAGCTGACAGCTCGGGATCATTTCCTTTCCTACCTGTTATGATTACGATCGGTGCCAATTGGGGTCCTGCGCATCACCAGCTTCGCTTTGGCAATTCCATCCTGGAAAGTTTTCTCAGCTGCTGCTTTATGCTTCCGGATTCTTTCCTCCTCTGCTTCTTTCTCCATCCTCACTGTTGGAATCAGCACAGAGAATATTACCGTTCTTTTGGTGTATCCAGGTGACATCATTATAGACATCAGTATTCTCTTTTATGTACACCGTGGGGGTAACAAAAAAAAATTATTGGTGACTTTGGTTAATTTTCTTTTAGCACAGCCATCCACCCTTCATCTTACTTTCCACCCGCTATTCTAGAAAGAATGCAAGAATTAAGAAGTCAAGGCACAAGAATGAACTGATGAACAGGGCTGAGGAAAGAGGAAAGTCTGGATAAAAAATTTCTGGAGAAATTAGTCCTCATTATTATTTCTCATTCTAGATCAACAGTGGCATCCATTGCTGTGCAATCCCATACAATAACAGGGTCAGAGATATTTAATTACAGCACAATCTATGACAAGGACTTCTGCACTGGCCAACTCAAGCGTTGGGAGCAGTCTGGCTGCGACACTGCAGAGGCCAGAGTGGCTAACAGATACCTGCGCTTCTGCAAGTGCAGCTACGGGGAACGCTGTCCCCACAGCCTTACCTACCAAAAACCATATCTGGCACAACAGGGGCCTCTTCCAGGCACAACTGTCTCACAACGGCGACCACGTCACATCTCTAACACCCCATGCTTTCCCATACATGTTATGATGTGGAAGAGCATTAAAACAAAAACCTCAGATTTCCCACTCATGGCAGAACTACTGGAATTCCAGTAGCTATCAATATCCATGGCTGCTGACAAAAAAGAGGAGAAAGAAAAATAGAGTGGCCTAAATCCTGGCATCGCAGGCTCCTTGGTGTCGTGGTTTAACCCGGCTGGCAACTAAGCACCACGCAGCCGCTCGCTCCCTCCCCCCCCCCCCCCCCCCCTCAGTGGGATGGGGGAGAGAATCAGGAAGGAGAAAAAGGTTAGAGCCGAAGGCTGAGATAAAGACAGTTTAATAAGAGAAAATAATAATAATAGTAATAATGAGAATGATAACAGAATATACAGAATATACAAAACGAATGATGCACAATGCAATTGCTCACCACCCGCCGACCGATGCCGAGCCCGTCCCGAGCAGCGATCACTCCCCCCGCGACCAACCGACCCACCAACACCCCCCGCCCCCCAGCATGACGTTCTATGGTATGGAATAGCTCTTTGGACAGTTTGGGTCCTAGCTGTGCTGTACTCCCAGCTTGTTATGCACCTGGCCGAGCAGGAGAAGCTCAAAAAGTCCTTGAACAGTCTGAGCACTGCTTGGCAACAACTAAAAACATCAGTGTGTTATCAACATTCTTCTAGCACTAAATCCAAAGCACAGCACTATGCTAGCTTCTGTGAAGAAAATTAACTCTATCCCAGCTGAAACCAGGACACTTGGCAAGAGTCTTACCGAACAAAACATGTCATTTCACATGTCTAGATAAGGAACAAGAAGCAAGGCAGATTCCGCCAAGAGACAAATCATTAAGGTCAACAGATTTATGCTTCTCATGATGGTTCAAGAATCTCTCTACACTTCTGCCCATCTCTGAAGAATAGGTGTACTTTCACCAAGAACTGCCTGAACAAGAAGGAGCAAAACGTCAAATTGAGTCACATGGGCTCTTCAGAACCTGATCTCAGTCTAACAAAAACATCACCCCTTCACGACTTGCACAAAAGGCTGCACTTTGTAGTGCCACAAAATGGGCAACATTCTTCCATGTCCTGAGAAAACTCGAGGGGAAAAATAAAAAGGATGAAGAAATGAAGACTTGTCAAATGCAGAGCATCACAAAGGAAGGTCTGAAGCACATGGAATGACACCATATGGAAGGGGTGAGGTGGAGTGGGGCGGGTAAAAGCAAGCACATAGGGGTCATATGCTGGCTGCTGTCCCAGGGAGAAGGCTAACTTCTTGCTACGAGCTTTCCGAGGGCTGCTACCAACTCTTTCTCTTGCAGCCATTTCCTGTATCAATATAGGGTTGATAACAGTTGATCAGTAAATACCTGGTAAGCCTCTGAAGTCCTGCCAAGGTAATCAATCCTGACTGATTAGAGGAGACACGCTGAAAGACATACCCTTGCATTTGTTATACCAATTCAATATGTCAGCTTTTATATAATAAAATACCAACAACATACCAACTTACAGTAATTGCAGCATGGCAAAATGGTCCTGTTAATCTGTACCTGCCAGACACCAGCAGCTGCATAACCCATACATCTGTAACTATCAACTCCTCCCTAAAGCTTATGACCTCTCCCTATGGCAAAGCACTGAAATCAGAAGGAGCAGCCACTCTCACAGTACCAAAGGCCTCATGTCACCTAAACCCGAGTCTCACAAACTGCATCAGGAGACCCATACTACAGGAAGTACTACTCTCACCTTCCCCTAGGAGACAGAGGTGATACGATTCCCCCAGGATTCCTCTCTTTGATGCCTTCTCAAGATTTGCTGCCATCAGGTGATTCTAGCACAAGGTATGCTTCCCTCCTCCTCAGCACCCTCCCCTCGAGAGCGAAGACTCCAGCCAAAACAAGCCATGCTGCCAGCAAACTCTTCAATGCTTACAGCACAGGATATTGTGGGCACTCATGAGGCGGGTATTTTTTCTGTCCAGCTGTACAGACCAGTTGCAGCAAGTACCATCAAGTGCCAGAATAAGGAAGAGGCACGGAAAGAACAGAAACTTAAATTTACTCATATACCAAAACTGCTCAAACAAAATGAGAACAGAGACACCAAAGTATAGGGTTCCTCCCTGCATCTCATTTTCAGTTGTGATGGCAAGCTAGCCTCAGTTGGTACTTTCCTCTCTAGCAGGCTTCGTTAGCTGTATAATTCCAGCTCCCTGTTCTCCTGCAATGGATGGAATGGGAGCTACTGCTTCATGGAGTGATAAGGCAAAGAACAATTAGTAAGTGCTGCAGTAACATGGAAATGGAAGTGACTCGACTTTTACTGTCAAGAAACTACAGATACCGATCACGTTATCTCAACAGGAAGTTCTACACTGACTTCTTTTGAAGTCACAGAAGAACAAAAAAATACATTTACACTTTCTTACACCAAGTTATTTTTTGAGCTTAGACTAGCTTGGTAGCACTGGCTGCAACCTTGATAGATGGAATCTGAAAGAGATTAGTGCTTCCAGTGTTAAAGATGTTAACAGAGTGGTGAAAAAGAAGCCTCTGACTGACATATGTATCTATTTATATGTAAAAGAGAAGTTGCTGACAAAAAACCTATTGTGCAGTGGTTCAATATTCATGTATATATTTATGAACCACTGCACAATAGGTGTTTTGTCAGCAACTACTCTTTCCTTCCCCTGGCGACACTAACGTTATTAAAAGTAAATGCAACTGAAGTGGTGTGAAAGCCAGTACACTGAAACAGCCCACAGAAAGCCTGCGCAGTAGGAGCACACTGATGCAGTTCTCGCTGTGGTTATCCAGAACTATTTTTCACACACTGAAACCACACCAGCCCCCAAGTCCTGAACAGATTAGCTGCGATCTGCTAACACAGCCCTAACTACTGCACCATCAACGTTAACCAAGACTGTCAGTACAGGTAAAAGCAGCCCTGGAAGCCTGAAATGTTGGCATTTGTTAGTGAAAAGGAAGCAGTATGAATTCAGACCTTAATGAAAGACTTAATCCTTCCTTCCCTGCCAGAGAGACCCAAGTTTTCCTTGGGGAGTCCAAAAGAATGAATTCAACGTCCTCGGCATGCAAGCCAAATGATTCTCACTTCCATCAATGTAATATTGCTGTTCTGCATATATAACTAGTACAAACTATCAAGTGAGAACAACAAGAAGTATCCCAAGGAGCAGTGTCCGAACTGTATTTAATTTTGCAGTAAAATTTTACAATGAACTTGAACTTGCTGTCAAACAAGTGGAGCACTATAAGAACCAGGGCCAAGAGGCCATTCTGCTACAGCACATTAGATATTTGGTGTTTTGTTTTTCTGGAGAAGTAGAGCAGCACTCCAGATCTTCAACAGTTTATTGATATTTCTGAGACTCACAGTTCTTAACAGAAGATCTGAAAGGTTTATTTACTGTCAATGTGAGGCATGGTTGTATCCAGTCTACTTCCTTAGGAGCCTCAGGGTATTCATATTATTTTCCTATTCTTGGTCTCCTAGAACAGATACTCCCAGATTCCAGCTAAGGCACATAAGCCAGGCTCCATGCGGGATGCTCATCCCTCAACTGCTTCAGAAGGGAAAGAACAACCTAGATGAGCTATGCTGTCCACTTCCATCCACCCAATACCCACATTTACAACCAAAAAAATCCCTGAAGTGCAATTCCAAAGTATTTTGCTCTTCATATTTCACACTCCTTAGCAAAAAGCCTTACTTACAGAGGCATACAAAGTTTGCAACTTGTGATTTAGAGAGGTTTGAGCAGGCAGTTTATATTTATACAGCTCTGTAACTGATTTTTTTCAAGTGAGAAACTGTAAGCTGAAATTTATTGCCTAAGTCCTTATCTGGGAGAAGGGCTGCTAGCATCAATCTGACAATGAGCATGGCAGCAAGGCCCGCAGCAGCTGCAGGAACCAGCTTTTAGGCAGGAAACATCTCCTCTGGACATAACAGCCAGAAGATGTTTGGATGTAGACAAGTTTTTGTTTGTTTGTTTTCTGTCCCCAAGACAGATTCTCTGTTCTCCAGCCTTCTGGGGCCTTACAAAATTAGAAAGGTACTGAACAAAAGATGCCCACAAATTAAAAACCTAGAAGCAGTTATTGCTTTTTCTTAACATTCCAGGTTTTGAGCTGCCATAGGAACCACAGTAGCTGAAATACACTTCTCCAGTGAGTAAACCCCTTAAAACCAGGTAATGCTTTTGAAAATAGGCTGTCAGTTTTGCCATTAACTCATTCCCCTCTACTGCACAACACACAAACGCTCTACTCTCCTGGTATTTGTCTTACCTCTCATTTGTATTTCTTGTTGCTCCCTCTCTTTCTTGGCTTGGATGGCAAGAAGGCGCCTGCCATCAGCTTCTATGTCTACCCTGTGCTCTATTTTCATCATTTTTTTTCTTTTCATTTCTTCCCATCATATTCTCCTCTTTCCCGTTTTCCTTGTTCTTGGCCACCATCTCTTTTCGCTTCTGTTTTTCTGCTCTCTTCTTGTCGTTTTCTTCCTTCAAGATAGCGAGGCGCTCTTTCCACAGCTCAGCTGACGTCTGCTGCTTGGCCTCCACGTGGTCCTGCACTGAGTATGTCATTAGAATCCGGTGGCACAGCGCTCCAAGTATCTGCAATTTCTCTTCAGGAGTCAACTCAAAGAACTCAGATGTCTCCAGTTTCTCCAAAAACTCGTCCTGTACTTCATTATCCTCAAAAGCTGCCGAATCCTTGCTTTCGTCTATGTTATCTGAGACCTCGCTTTCCTCTTGCACATCTGACTTGCGTAGGCATAGACGAACCAACTCGGAAGCAGAATGCAAAGTAAGTGGTATTTCAGAAAGCTTCATTCCCAGCTCAGCATAGTCTTCAGCAATTTCATCCTGCAGCAGGGTCTGCAAGAGAATGACCAGTACTCGGTTCAAATAAAGGAAGCCTCCCTTTTCTGCGCAAAGTGCTTCCATCAGGGAAACTGCCGTAATGGGATACTGAGCATCTGGCATCAATAAGCCTGAGTAACAGCTCAGGAACTCCACCACCATGGCGACGTCCCCAAAGAGTGTATTAGGAAGTCCTTCTGGAGTATCAACGAGTTTAAAAGTAGGCAAGGTCTTCCCTTTAAGATCTTGGTCCTCATATCTTTTCTGTTTTTCCAGTTTTTCCTTCATTTCCTTCTCCTTCCGCTCCTTTGCTCTCTCCTTCAGTTTCTCTTTCAGCTTCTCCCTCTTCTTCTTCATGTACTCCTTTCGCTGCTCCTCTGTCATGGTGGCCCACTTCTTCCTGTGCTCCAGAAGCTCGTAGCGTTTCTGTACTAACCCTCGCAAATCCTCAGGGAGACGGGCACGATCCTCATTTGAGAGTAACCTAGCTGTTTTGGAGATGATGCAGGAAAGAGCACTTTTTTTGTCTTCTCGGTCTTTGTTTTCTTTGTAATAGGCAATGAGATGGAGTGCTGCAGGAGGCAGATGTTTCTGGGGTTTGCTGGAAGACCTAGGGGTGCCTCCAGAATTCCTGGGAGCCCTGGACACCTTAGTGGTACCTTTAGCCATGTCCAGTAGTGTCATTTGTTTCATTTTCATCTTAGGGGTCTTCAAGCCTTTCCTAGGAGACTTTGATTTCCCTGATGACTTCTGCCCATTCAGAACCCTTTTGCCTCTTTGTTTTTTGTCCAAGGATTTGTTGCTGCCCTTCCCCAGTCGGCTCCTCTTTGGAATGTGAAAGTTAGAACCAAGTTTAGCAGGTGACACTATTTTCATCACCTCTTCCAGCTCCTCTTTAGGACTTTTTGAATTCTTAGAGTTTTTCACCTTCAGTGGAGAGCCAATAATAGATTTCTCCAAATGCACGTGACACCACAGAGTAGGGCTCAGCGGCTGGCCCAGGGATGATCCATCAGCTTTGGATTTCTTACAAGGCTTTCTGTCAGGTGATCGAGAGCTCTTCCTCTTGGTTGAGGGGTTGAGAGTCATATACTACAATTAAAGAAAGAACAATTTTATATTAATATTTAAAGGTAAGTAAAGGTTATCCAGATCCTTTTCTATCAATTATTTTTGCCTATTTTTAATGTACTTTTCCAATTACCAAGGAGCACTCAATACATTAAGGGTAACAGGCTTCTGCAATAGCTTTCAATAATCTGCACTGTAGTCACTACACTGGTTATGAGGTCATGAGCTCATTCCAGAAAGTTCACACTTAACTTTATAAAATGAAACACTACAAAGAATTGCAAATGTTTCCTACTACATTACATAAACCCACTTTGTTTCTACTTAAAAGGCTGTGGGAAGGGGGTTTGCCTGGAAAATACTGGCATTAATTTCAAGAACTATTCCTCTGCTCAGAGGTTTCTTAGTGAGTCATGTAGGGTTTGGTCCCAGACCCCACCCAACGCACCACCCAGAGGAAGACCAAAGGAGCACAGAAATGATGGGTTACAGGGATTCAGGGACTTGTTTCTAAACTGCCTGAAAGCGCCTGGAAGGAGGGTGAGACAGGATTCAAATCTGAAGTAATGCAATTGAACATCTGACTCCTTAAGCTGCTGAAATAGCCTACCTGACAGCATACTTTTGGCACAGAACAGTTTTACCCAGAGCCAAAGAGAGACTGATTTCAGGACTATCTCAGCATCTCCAGTTCAGTTTCAGGGTGCACCCAGAATACTAATGTATTTCAAGAAATGAAAAATAAAATACAAGGATATAACTTCTAAGTTATGGGTAAAATTACGAGAAAACAGGGGCTGAAAATTTGACATCCCTTAGCAATAAAAAATTCCACAGTGGTAAGCACAACAAAAGGCGCAAGCATCTCAGAAGTGTTTATTTAAGACCAGACATACACAAATGTGATCAAGTTAAGACTGCCACAGAAATATTCAGATTTTTTGGCTCGTGGATGGTCACTCTTGAAGGCTTTAGTTCAAGAGCCCTCATTAGCCCACTAGAGAAATTTTTACTGAAGATTGTGCAATCACCAAATCAAATGTCTGCATAACTTCACTCCACAAAAATTCTATGTTGAAATCTTTGCTGAAGAGAATTACCTAAGCCGAAAGCATCCAGCATTGATGTGGATCGCGATAATTACACATTCACAAATATGAGACCTACAGCTCATACTGTGTATCCAGCTGTCACTTACACAAAGTTATTTTGCCAGAACACTAATTCTGGATTAATACATTCTCCAGCCACTTCTTAAAATTTAAAAACTCAACATAAATTCAATCTCTGTGCCAAGTGGGAAACACGCTACGGAAAGCACCAGCCCTAAACATAAAGCTGAGGACTTCTGTAAGTCAAACCAAAGATGTTACAGTTGCATATTTTTATTTACACTAAGGGTACGCCTCCATCCATCAGTGCGCCAAATGAAAGAATGTGTACACCACCAGCAAATACTTTAATTTCTATAAAGGCAGCGACACCAAATACTACAGCAAGGGTAAACACAGCTCAACTACGAAGAATTTATTTCTCCCTTTAAGGAAAATTTACAAGCGTCCAGAAGAGCCCATAGAAGCTTGCTAGAAAAGGGTGTTCTGCTCCTGATGAGGATAAAGGGATATAAGTAAATATTTCTCTTCTAGTTTTAGAACAACACTCGACAAAGACCGAGTCCATGAAAAAGTGAGTGTACTAAATGAACTAGTGCTTTTTACACCCAAAGATGGATTTTAAAACAGTAGCTTTCATGATAGGGCATTTACTCAGTTAACAGTGTACTTTGCTGGTCATTACAAAGGGCTGGGGACAAAACATCCCCGCTAAGTAGAGCATTCAGTACAAAATCTGTGGTGTCTGCCATGACTCAATCCAGCACGATGCAAGAACCAAGCATTGTGAAGTCAAACACATCCAGCTCTTGCATTGTAACCATGAAAAGGGCCCAATAATGACATTACCAGGTAAGGACTATAGCTCTTCCATTTGTCTTACACCAGGAAATCATGTCTTTACTTGTAGACAAGTAATGCAAACTATTGGAAAATCAGGAAAAGGCAGTTACACCTCAAGTTTTTGAAGTAGACCAGGGGTTTCAGACATTCAGCTGTGTCACCTCACAAAGGGTCAATCTTCAAAAGAGTGGGCTGTCCTGCTCCGCATCTCTCTCGTTGATGTAAGCTTGGGAGCACCAAAACCCAACTGGCACAATGAAGTCTCTGCTGAGACTGTTTAAGAGTGGGGAATGGGTGAGAAAGCAAAGGAGATAGATACTTTTAGGAATTCTTACCTTATGTGGGTCAAGCAAGAAGTCACTAAATTTACTGGGGAGAGAGTATTTCTTCACTAACTCATCCTCCACTACCCACGGGGCATTCTCACATGTGCCGGCCCGTAGCGCGTTATGACGGATGAAGTACCTCAGGATCTCCTTGTTGGGAGGACGCTCTGTACGGACTAAGCTATCTGCTGGTACGTTGCTGATGATCTTGCAGATAACAAACAGAAAGACCGTTAACATTTAACTTCTAGCCACACTATAAATCCCCAGCATATGGCTAAACAGAGCAAGGACCATCGCACTGCTTCATGTCCACAAACTCTTCGCTCTTTCAAAGCTCTTTTGCAAAGATTCAAAACAAACCAAACAGAACTTGCAGAACTGAGATGCACAACAGAGAGCAGCAGGAGTTTCAGCCAAAAAAGTAAGAGACGTTAGTTTATGTTGCAGATTTCCTGCCAAAGCCTACTGCTTTCTCTGACCTTCCTTGGGCTTGTGCTTGCTACTAATTTAAAAGGTTTTACATGTTAATGTTTATTTTGTTTTGATGTTTTTCCTGAGACCAGAGGAGTAACTCTGCAAGTGGTACTCATTAAATGGAGGTCAGCACTGCCTCTCTTGTCAAATTAACAAACAGATGACAAAAAGCACGCAGCAGTGCTGCAGCTACACAGAGCTTCCCAAAGCGCAGCTACCTGCAACATTTGGAGAAGCTCAGTTAGAACAAGAGCAGCAACTGCCACTCATGGTTTCACTACTCTACCTCTGACCAAGTTTCATTAACTGCCTGACCAGACATTAGCCAGTTAACAGCAACCACTCTAAAGCTACTGTAGCACTGTGACTCAGCCCGTGGTACCAGGGAATTCTCAGGAGTCTCCATGCACAAAACCCAATTATATACAGAAACAGCCAGGCTAGGCAGCCTCACAGACAGCTACAGCCATCCTGCTTCTGATACCACGACTCTGGCAGAAAGCACTACATTGTGCTGTACAGACCCATCGATTGTGATTATTTAAGCTTGTATATTCATGTTACAATAGAAAGGATTCAAGTGGACAACTCACTTTATCTTCATTTTTCAGCTTGACATCATATTTGTGTGGCAGGAATTTAGGTGGAACCCACTTCCTTTCTTCCTTCTTCAAAGAAGTGGGAAGCTTCCGAGGAGACCTACGTGCTCGATCATCTGATAATGCAAGGCAAGACATTAAGTGGCTTAGTATTAGAGTCAAAGGAAAAAAAAAAGTTAAAGAATCCAGACCATTGCTGGGCTGAGCACGCCACCCCTTGCTACCTACACAGGGTTTGATTAACCTAGAACATCAGGAGAAAAAAAAAAAACTCAAAACTGCGTTTTAGAAATATCCTAAAGATGCAGGCTAAGAACGGAGTCCCTAAACAGCTCTGAAGTAGGAGGTGAAACCTTATCTTCAAGGAGTATAAAGGACCACTTGCAGTATTTAAACCCATCGCTGTACAAGCCCTAAGCTGCAGCTACCTATGTAAAGGGAGAACATGTCTATAAAATTCACAAAGAGGAGATGGGTTTCATGGCCTGACCGGTAATCTGCCTAGGGAGCTCCTGCCGAGAGCCCATGCCACATTTGAAATAATTCCACTGCAGCAGTTACTGACTTTAATTTCAAGTAACTTTTAAAATAATTTATCTTTGGTGGCCATTAAGCATTTTACAGCATTATGACCCCTGTGTGTATGGGCCAGTTTGGCTGGAGATTTTAAGCATCTTATACAACCAGTCTTTTTATTCTCAAGAGACATGTAACTGAAAGAGTACAAAGGCATCGCATCCTCTTGCCAGCTGGTGTTGAGTCTATTATTCCCACATTCAGGTTGCAAATTCTAATCGTTTAAGACAAAACCCAAGCTTACTGAAGAGAGCAATACCCAAGTGTTTTTATGTTTGTGGCTATGACTCAAAGAAAACACTAAAGCAAGCATGATAGATGAAAATAATTATCTACTAAGTATACACAGAATACAAATAGATGCTAGGCCCAAGTCAGACTGATAAATATATCTCTCTCTATATATATATATATCTCACTGTCACACTGTAAGCCCTATAGCATTTAAGCTTCAGCAGCATTATAGCTTACATGGTATAAAACCAAGTCCTGCCCCCCTGCTTTCCAAAATCAGTCACCTTGGTTAGGGAACAGATCACTGATGCCACAGGCTCACTGCACCACATGCATAAATGCGCAGCTACTTCCCATGCTTCAGATAACGCAGTGTAGAATCCTCTGCTCCAAGCATCACTCCTTAAAGAACTGTTTCTTTAAAATAAACCCCCCTGACTTTTGTAACAGTGATAGTACATGAAAGGAGACCAATCCTCTCATCGCAAGTCAGGCTGAGACATGGCTTTTGCATGCTTTGGTTCCACATTTGTATTAAAAATTCTTGGTAAGCTCATGAATACTGAGCTATGTTTTTCTGCTCAACAGCACAATGGCAGTAGCATACCCTTCAGCTCTGTAAGAGCTGCTTTCAGAGATCTGCCTCAATGCCTTCTAAGCAGCTGACTATTGTCTTTGCTGGATGTGCACACCATGCATAGCAAGTTTACATTTAAGAAATAACAACATGTTGCTTAGTCCTGGCTCTGACTTTGAAGGACTCTATTACGCTGCTGCCCCTGCAACAGGCCTGTAAGCGACCTCTGCTTTTGCCATTTACTTTCTAGAAATAGGGATGAATACATTGAATTCCATCAAACTACACCCGAATACTCGGGTGTGGGGAAGAAGTCACGATACATTGCTTCCTAAAGTTACTTTACAAACAGCATACTTCATTTGTAGTTGCATTGTACTGTAATAAACTTAGGTTCACTACACTACGGGACCTCCTAAGGTACCCATATGCTGTTGTCTCCTCCTATTCACCACTTATTTTGGATTTTCCAAAGCAGTCTTAGTTCCAAGTACAGCTCAAGCTACAGAACCTGCCTTCATTAGTTCACCCATCCATTCTCAGGAAACACCAGCCTTGCCTTTCACTTCTGCAGATTTTCCATAGTTCACTCCCTAAGCAACTAAAAACACAAAGCCACTTCAGACTGCACATATGATGCAATAAAGCTGGTATAAAGCCCTATTTTTAGCTTCTGAAGCACAGCAGACTCCCAACCAGAGAGCGTGAAGCTTTCTTCCTCTGCCCCTTTTTTCCCCTCTAACAAAACTGACATTAGTATTAGTAGAAATGCTAAGGTTAACTCTGCCCCCTCGTGTGTGCACAGGAGGATACAGCTCTTACGTCACACCCCGTTATGCAGTCTGTTATTGCTTCTAAGCGCTCAGCCTCATGCCGTGACCTCAACTCGTATTACCAGTGGTCAGTATGTGAATTATTAGAAAGAACAAGTCAAAGTTAGTGTGGCTGGGTCCCTCCGGGCACTGTGCAGCCTCCCATAGGTGCCGTTCAGGGTTGAACCCTCTCAACAAAAGCAAACCTCCGCTACTCCTGCAACGTGCTGCAGAAAACAAACGCTACGTAGTTATTTTAACAGACTCTGGAATATAGATTCAGTAATGAATTTACTATGAACCTATGTTTCATTATAACCCAGAATATAAAAACATTAGCAATAGAATAGTTTTAATAAATGCATATGTACAAGGACAAGAGTTATAAGTACGAGTGCTGACTGCTTTTGCTGCTTCTGTTATGACTCTGCTAGCATCTTTGATTTGAAAATGCTGAGGTTCATCTTTCCAGAAAGGGTGGGACAGTCCCAGTTTACAGAGGTGACTAAGCGCAGGCCAGATAATCAGCAGAGTCAGAGACTGAAAAAGGCGCAGGAATCCCCATTCCAGCAGCATTCTTCCAGTCCCCGAGTGCTGTGCTGGCAGCATAAGAGCACAGCTGGTCAGAATGCTGCACACCAATGAACAAAGTATTACAGCAGACTTTACTAAACACCCAAGCCCAAAAATGCTGCTGAAAATGTCGTCAATGAGCATTTTTGAAGGTACTTCCCATGCCTTTTATGAGGTAGTTTGAGAGAACTACCATTCAATAAAAATAATAAAAAAAAGCATGCACTGGTCCCTCTCCAGGCACTGCTGCTGTTTCAAAGGATGGTACGAGGCCAGATAGTTTCTGCAACACTTTTTTTTTTTTCCTTCCTGCTTATACAGAGCAGTGCAATGAAACCAAAACAGCTCATAACTTTTTCCAGTACCACCCAGAAACAGTTGACAATTATTAAGCCTAGGACTAGAGCTTGGTAGAACTTGTTGTCCGCTCTGACTTTGCTATTGGCTTACTGGGCTGTTCTCACCCTATCAGAGGGGTTATACACACCTTCCCCAGACTTTGGAGTGGCTATTTACAGATGTAAACAGTTTATTACATTTATGTGCCTTTAAAATTAAGCTATGCAGATTAGAGCCATGCTGTCAGGTTGGGGGGTTTCTGTTTGTTTTAAAACACTTTTTGAAACCGCTTTTAAAGAATCTTGTAATTCCATTTTTAAGAAGTTACACAGGACATGAAACTTAATTTTTTTTCCTCTCGTTCAACAGTGCCTTCTCAGAGTCAAGAAAAGCCTTGGCCATCCACTGTTTAGTTCTGCAGCAAGGAGGAATAGATATGAAAGAGGGGAACAATGTTTCAAAGCACGCTTTATTTTGAAACCTTAGGAAGAAAATTAATATGCATTTTTCTGCATGAATTTTGTCTCAGTGTCTGGAAATTGGAAGGGGGATAAACCAAAATAAAAACCTTATTTTTTATGTCAACTGGGGACATGAAGGAGAACTGGAGCTTGTCTCTGACTGCAGAACAACAGGCTTCAGAACTAGAGTTGTTTATTCTGAGGATGAACGTCGCAGCAGAACTTCATGATTATCTATGAACTTTTGCTATTCCCCCCCGCCCCGCTTTTTTAAATACCCTTGTTATACTTTAGAAGCTTACACATTTCATGCATAGCTTTCTCTATTGCACCTTAGAACAGCAGCACATTTTCTGCTTTAAGAACAGGCAAGAACAGCTGAAAGCCAACAGCACTGATGTGACCAGAGCTGTACCGCTAACAATGACACCTTCAGGACTTTCATTACCTAATGCCATTTAAACATCATGTACAACATTCACAGCCCAGGCACATCAATTCAAACACTTCCAGGTGCTACCTGGTACATGCTCTCTTACTACTTACTCATACTTTCCCTCCTGTTGTCATCCTCCTTCAGGATAGCTTCCTTCTGGTTGTCCTGGGCTGCCTGGCTGGAGTTCTCTTTGTCACTGGACGGGGAATCACAGGCTCCATCAGATTTCTTTTCCGAGGCCTCTTCATCAGCTTTCTCCAAGGGATGTATTTTCACAACTTTCACAGGCAACATTTTCTTTTTACCAACCTGCACAGAAATATTGGTGAACACTGAACCTGAGCAAGACGTGAATTAATGAGCTCTGACACTACAAGGGAGGGGAAAAAGCAGCTAAGACGACCTACAAATCATCATTTGGCAAAACGCTTCACTGACATCCTCCTTGAGAGGAGCACATGAACGCTCTCATGAAACAATCACAGGATTTCTTTCTATTCCTCCTACCTGGAAGTTCTGCACAAATGGCTAAGAAAGAGAGAATTGCCACCCCACAAGTTCTTCCAGTGTTTAATAACGCCGCTTTTTCAGCCGAAGGAAAGAGTGCGCGCAAGGTGCAAGTGCGCTCTCTCAGCAGCCCCAGTCCTAAACAGATTGCCAACGGAGAACATTTTATAATTTTCCCTTGTTTTTAACAAGTTTGAGTTTTCCCATCATTCCCAGTTTTGGAGGGAATTTTCTAAATATTAGAGCATTGTTAGAGATTTGTAAGCAGTTGACTTCAAGCTACATTAGTTTAACACTGCTACTTCTGGGAACGTTAGGTGAAAAGGTTACAGCAGATGATAGTTTTTAACTTCTTTCAATTATAATATGCATTTTTATATATACACATTTATTTAAATATATACACAGACCATCACATATTTAAGTAGTATAACAAATATATCTGTATATGCCCCCCCCCCCCCATCAGTCATTGTTCTCTTGCCATCAGTACAGGTCATCCACATGCTGCCGCTTACCATTTTGCATTCAAAAGGAGGTGCTGTCACTGGGATTCTATAGAAAAGGAATTCTCACCATCTTTCTGATAACGTAAGTGGATAACATTCTTCCCATCTCCTGCCTTTAGCTATCCAAAATTAGCTCTGTGCAAAAGCATGGGATAAAATGAAAACCAGATCCTTACCTCAAAGTCACACTCTTCTCCCACTGCAAATTTGGTCATGATCTCCAGCCAAGCTGCATCCACCAACTTTTCCAAAGATACAGTGTTGTGGTGGACTATTTCCAGTACCAGTTTCTCATACCAGATGGGGAACTCCTCCTTCAAGCTGAGCAAGCACATAAGAAGTTTTCATTATTCAGGGAATAAAAGCCAAAATGCAAAGTAGCCTCCCATTTCGTAATTCCGGGAACATTAACAGCCAGGACAATGTTTGAGGCAGATGCCACAATTAGCATGCAAACATCCTAGGGCTTTTTGCTGCCCTTCCCCCAGCACCCCCCCAAAGTGTTAATTGGCATGACAATACAAATTGTACTTGTCCTTCCCAGAAGGAACACCATAAAGCATTCTGGAAGAGCAGCACGGATGGTGAACCCTTTCTTGCTGGTTATTTCTGCCTCTCAATTAGATGTTACATATATACCAAGATTGTATATACATGTGCATGTATGTGTACATATATATATACACACACACATATATATATTTGCTTCCAACAATAACATGATGCTGAGGAACATTTAGCATTTCCTTCTTCCCAGACTGCTAACACCATAAAGAACAGAGGGGCAGGCCTACACAATCAAATTATCTTTCCAGAAAAAAATATTTTGTGTTTCAGCATGTCATGATCTTCAAACTTTTTCATTCAAAGAAGAGGAAGGGCTGTTACAAATTTACTTGACTGATTTCCTTTCTAAAAGATCAGGTCAGCTGATAGGAGTACTAAGAAATATATTGCATAAAGCTTTCTGGCTAAAAAGCAAAGTCCGTTTCAAGTTACTGTAAGGAAGAACAAAATACTTCATTTTCCCAAAATCCTTTCAGCTTCCCAGACTCGGGGATCCACTGCTGACAATCCTCAGCTGTATTTCCTGTTCTACAACTGCCATGAACAGTTGCTGAAGCAAACTGACTAAATGAACTTTTTTTTCTTCAAACTAGTGTCAGGTATTAAAGCAGCCAGCAAACTGTCTGGGAAGCTTTTCATCCTGCTTCAAAGAGACAAGACCAAAATCTCATTTCACAGAGTCTTTTTTTAACCGCCCATCTAGAGAGACTACAGCTAAATTAGTTATTGCACAATCTTCCACTTATATATCATCTCAGTTTCTTGGTGTTTTCAGAAGTGGCCAACCAACCCAACATTGTTGACCAAAAGTAAGCGACACCAGACCAGAGGGTTTTGACTCAGGATTGTAAGTTTATGAGAGGAGGCTGCAGCCTCCTCTCAAAGGAGAGCACTAAGGAGGAAAGACTGGAGACAGTAGTACTTCAGCCCTCCTAGAAATTAGGACTGCTAGCAAATGGGTTTCTTATTTGTTGCCTTTAAGGATGTGATTAACCTCAAACAATGGGGAACTTCTCCTTAGGCTAAGACTGTTAACTATTTTGCCAATGAATCAGAAATGTGGATTCTTCACAAAGGAGAGGCAGCAGAAAATTTCACCTCTTAGGTAGTGCTGCTGACAACCTCCCCAGTTTAAACCCAGGAAAAAAAAAAGCCACAGAAGTCTGAGCCATCAGTTCACAGACCAGAGAAACAGCCCACAGACCAGAGAAACAGCCATTTGTTTGGCATAATCCCTGCTGTTTGGTAATCACAAAGTAAATTACCTGTGTTGGTTGAGCCAAGGACCCACACCTTTACAGAAAATTCCCTGCTATGGCAAGGGTCCCGCTGGCTCTCAAGCAAGGACTGGGGGCCTGTGCTGTGTGCTAGAGGGGGACACGGCAGCCCCGAGGAACATTGCTGGTCTGAACAGAATAATGGCTCTTGCTGGTTTCCCTTTGCTCTTTATTGTTTCAAGTAGAGCAGAGCCCCAAAATAACTTTTTTATTTAGTACAACAACTGATTACAACCGAGATCTGGAAAAGATAATTACAGCTGTGGGCCTGGCTGATGTGAAACACTTCAACGGCCTCTTCTTACGCTGAACTATTTTGGTTCAAGTAATACCAAGATACAGCTCTAAACAAGAACATTACTCAACTGCATTAGTGATGGCATCAAATTTGGACTTAATTTCCTTTCAACTCCAGAATCCCCAGATCTACTTACAGTCAGTAAAACGCTACTCACCTCACAAACTAGCAATCCCATATTCCCAAGTCCACTCTTCTGCCCCAACACCTAAAGACTGACACATACCCATTCCTCCACTGGTACTTACAGCTCAGCAACTTCCTGCTCCTCCTCCCAAGCCTCTTTGTGCGTCAGCTGGCTGCTTCCTGTGCTTTTGCACGTCCATATTCGTTCGTTGTACCTCTCCAAACGTGCTTCGTACTCTCTGGAGAAGTGACAGCTCAGGAAAACAGGATTTATGCAGTGGAGAGCATAATCACAGTAGCACAAGACAATCAAATGCAATTAAACCCTTACTACTGGAGCGCACAAAGGCCGAGGATCACTGCAGTACAGTTTGACCCTGCGTCTACCATGGAGATGCCGTGTTAAATCCAGTAAGTTTTCAGACCAGGGTCCGCTGGAGCCTTCTGCAGCTGAAATGCCTGTCCTGTTCGGCACCAGCATACAGAAGGTGCCACCAAGGGGAATAACGTACAGCTGAACATTTTGTGGCATTGCTAAGTTGCTTTTCAGCTTTTCCAGCCCGATTCATTGGAAAACACCAAAAACAACATCACAGGCACACACAGGAGACATGGCATGGACTGCTGCTAAATGCCCGGCAGGAACTGTCGGGGAACTACTGCTACTAATGCCTTAGGGTGGTGTTACAAACTCTAGATGCAAATTACCAGTCTACCCAGTACCCCCCATCTTTTGAAGACAAACCCCAAACGCTGTGAAACTGCAATCACTAGAAAGGCCACCTTTCCTTCAGCCACCAACAAGAGCAGCCTCCTGCGTTAGCACAACACGAGGCCCTTTCTCACCAACTCCATTGCCCGCTTCCCATACCATGGCCAGCCTCAAGGTTAAGCTATTCTGGCTGCTAGGATTAACGGGTGCGCAGGCAAGTCACTGGCGTGCAGGCAGCATTATGAATTACAGCATTAGCTACTCTGTTATAAGCATCTGTGGCTACGCTCTACCCTTTCTACCGAAGCGGTAATTAACTGTCAGTTCAAACAGATACACGCTACCTCATACTCTCTATGGATAGAACACATACAGGCACAACTATCAGAAAAGCTAGCACAGTGTAAATCCAGACCAATTTACGCGGTGGCAGCCTGCTTAAGTTGCCATATGCTTACCCATGGTAATTTAAGTGGAGAAATTAAAAGAGGCGAGAAAAGCATCTTTCCCTTCTCCTTCAGCAGGCTCTGCAGCAGAACAGCAAGCAAAGCGCACAAAGCATACTTGTACCAACGACAGCGGCTCAGCCCGCCACAGCACAAGTGCTAATTATGAGTCTCTGTGGGAACGAGCAGATTGCTCCACACTCCTATGAAGGCAGAGCCACCAGCCGCAGCAAATTGTTCATCGTATCCTGCATATGCTTCGTCTTTCAAGAAAATTTTAGTGCAACTAACTTTTTTTTTATCATCATCATTATTATTTTTAAGATTCCCATCAGGAAGCCAATTTTCTTGGGCATTTCTTCACAGCCCCAAGCTAAAGCACACCAAGGTACAGAAGCCGCTCTGTGGATGTTGATACACGGGTATCTTGCAGCTGCAGCTACTGGTGCCGTGTAAGACTATAAGCCAGGAACAGAGCCACCTCCGGAGGAGGCTGACACTATTCCCTCTGCCTGGAGCAGGTCACAAAACCAAGGAGAAATCCTGTGGTTCCTGAGCTTGCCCCACTGGTGGAATCTCCTGCTCTTCAGCAGATGAACGATGATCTGACAAGTCATCACCTGGTAAGTTTTGAGCCCCCTCCCTCTGGGAAATTCTTACCCCTCCCTGAGGTTTCAAAGATGCTTAAATTTCCATAGAAACAAGAGGTGCTACAGGGCAGGAAGGGCCATCGCTGCAGCAGGGCAGTGGCAAGGAGTAACCACAGCTTACGGAGGAACTCAGCTGCACAGCAGATGACCAGACCAGAAGTGTGATTTTAACAAATTTTTGTAGTGGTACTGAACTAGGAGAAAATAAATAAACCCCAAGAAACCAGGAGTCCTCAAACAAGAAACCAGGCGTGCTCCTCTTACTGAAGGCAATTAACCACTTCAGTAATGACTAAATTGCAATCATAACTATTCCTTCCTATGCCTTTCCCACAAAAAGAAAGAGTTAAAAGGAAACCAAATCCTCGCAGTAGACAGGAGCCTAAACATACAAGCACCAGCAGCCTTCAACTTCATGCAGCACCCCCACCTTCCCCTTCCCCTTGACCTTTCCTTCTGGGTGTCATGGACACCACCTAGAAATGAAAGGACTCGTGGCTGCTGTAACATGGATGCAAAAGGGAAGACACCATACCTAAGGGTTCAGGACATTGCCTTAATAAACATTCAGTAGTCTAACTATAAACAAATACTGGAGATATGGATGGGAAATAAAATTATGGCCTACTTCCCCCCTACATTTATCAACTTTCCTCTCTATAGATCTGTGAGGAGATTCATTTCCTTCCAGCAAGAAGAGTAAATAGATGCTGATCTCCAGCTGAAAAAGAATTGAAAGATACAGGTTTTTCCTAACACCGTTCTTTTCAGATCAGCACTGAATTTAAAAGCGTCAGGTATAGCAATTTCCCTGTCCAGCTCAGCTCTGCCTCTCAAATGCAATTTAGTTCCACCTACAGCTGGTCAGCTCATCTAGCACTGACCCCGAGACACATTCCTTAACCAGTGCTGGAAACCCGTGCCCACTTTGTGTTCTGCCATAAGCTCCCAAGCCAGATTCTGCTTTGAAATCTGGGGGCCAGCACAAAGCCAAAACGCAGGAGGATGTTTTTGCAGAGTTTACTATAGCTCAGACTTTCCACTACACATACACTACTTGTCCTTTCCACTCAGACTGGAAACAAACCCAAGAAATTTCAGACTGTTCAGCAGGTCTGATTCAGGACTGCAAGTGAGGGCTTACTGGTATGCCATAACCAACCCATCCCGCTACGCAGCTGGAGCTGCCATTGCCACAAATTCCCAACACAATAATAAAGAACCCTGGACACCAGCTACTTGTGAACATTCCCAAAAAGCCATGAATAACACACGAGCTAAATTAAACAGCTGACTACCCACTGCATAACAGTTAATACCTCACATCTGTTTGCATTGCACTGAAGATCACTTCATGTTGAAAGGCAAAACAAAGTTATGGTAAAAACAAAACTTTTTAAAGAAAAGTGTTTAAAAATAAACAAGGCAACCACTGCATGAGACAACTATTAAGTGGATACACACTTTACTTCCTGGGTTATTGATGCTCTCCCAGAAATTATTATCACCTCCAAAACAGCTTGAGGGTACCTTAACTATTTCGCCTTGTGTTAGCTAAGGTGGCAAACTTACCAGGCAGGTTGGTACATTTGTAAGACGCAACTCCGTGGGTGGGCTGCAGAGTTTTTCTAGAACTGCAGCTCGTGACACGTCCGTACTTTAGTGCTGCCATCTTTCAGCCAGGGCTTAACTGGCTGATACCACACAGGAAGATGGGAACAACAGCCTCTAACCTGCATGCCAAACATGGCCCAGTTCCTCATGCTCTCCGTGCTGCTCACCATACAGCTAACCATAGCACTAAAGACAGGCAGCAGGCTTTTATCTGGAGAGGAAAGCAACACAGCTTCCTAAAACCACACACTGATGGCTGAAGGAAAGCTTTGGCTGGAACAGTCCCTTCTTGCCTGTTCAGGCTGGTCAGCTCTCTGAACCGAGCATCTCTCTTGAGCTGGTGGTGTGGTTTTCCAAAGCGCAGCCAGTACAACAGCAGAACACACGCTGCAGCAGCCCCAGGCGCTAACGGAAGAGATGACCTTGCTCACCAGGGAACAAATTTGGTGTTTGGTAGACATCAATGTTCAGTACATGTGCCACAGACCAGGCACACAGGTGACACAAACCAGGCAAGGCTGTACCACACATGAAGCATTTGCCTGACACCTCAGACATCTCAGAGCAGATCCTACAGAGCTGCTGCAAGGATGGGTCTGCCTCTGGCTGCCCAGTGATCCACCCATCCCCAAACAATTATTAAGGCTTGCTCCGAGTCAGGCACTAGAAACCCAAGGCATTGCCAGGATGCAATGGGCTCTACACAGCATGGTTTCTCCTAAAAGGTTTTTGGGGGATTTGGCAGTCAAAGGAAGCCACATAAAGCTACAAAGAAAGATCAGACCCAAATAAACACCTGGGCTCTGATGACTAGCCTATCCATCTGCCCACCACTTCCAGACACTTAACACACCCACAGGGCAGAAGTCTGTTCTCATATACAATACCCCAGCCTCCGTTTTTTGTTCAACCCAATCTATGGCTGCAAATCAAAAAAAAAAAAAAAAGAAAAGAAAAGAAAAGAAAAAAAATTCTTAAGAACTTTTCATGTCTTTCAAATACCTCAGTAATAGCTGTGCAGTGTAAGAACCTGTATGGACTTCAGGGCAAGAGCCAATCAAGAGTTTTTCAAGGTGGAAAAAGAAAAATTCAGGAGACTACATTCTGCCAGGCCTCAGCATAAACAACATGGAGCACTGCTCTGGGCCAACTCGGGTGCCCCCTCTGCAGGCCGTTCCCACCCACAAAAGCCATTGCTCTGCGCTGTCTAGTATAAACAGAAGTTGACCAAAAAAAACCCCCTCCAAGTCTTCCTCAGGTAACATCTCCCTTCAACTTACTGACTCATTTGCAACTTTCTGTTCCACTTTTTGCCTAGCTTATATTATACACACTCAACAAAGCAAGATGAAACCCAACATTACTTAGTTTCTCTTTTTAGCTTTGTGACGTCTAGCCACCAAAATGAATTTTCTAGAACACACTAGGCTGTCTGCCTCCCACGGCATCCCATGCAGTACTTTCTTCAAGAGAAGAACATCCCTCCAGAGCCTCAGTGCTCGTATTGGTTTCCCTCTTTCCTTCTGACCCCGTAGCTGACGCCATCCCCTCTGAGGATGAGAAACTGTCCTTTTTTGCTTAATGTTAATACCATCCAAGTGTCCACAGAAAGGCATTCTGCATCTGCTCACAGATGCACAGGAGCGATACCAACACTGGTGCTCTCAGAAGGTGCCCCAGTAACTCCCCTGTACTGTTCCTACAAGGCAGGCAAACCTTAAAGACATATCTTCTTCAAAAGCAGTGATTAGGATTAAACTCTGTCTTTTTGATCACTCATCATTCCTTACAGGGAAAGACAGAGCAGGTCTCTGCCTGGTCAGATGGATGACTGAGCTACTTTCAGTTTGCACACACCGCAACAGCAGGTTTTTGAGTCACAGACTGAATGCTTTAATTTAAAATACCGTTAAAAAGCAAGTAGCTAACACCCTACCTAATCTCATTTTATTGGACTGAATGCATTAGCAATGCCTATCTGCACTCAGATACGCATTTCCTCTTCAAAAGCTACCTAATCCTTCCTAGGGGCTTTCGCCGGCTGTTCTTCATACCGAAGTAACAAGACACTCTCCAACACAGGGGTCTGTACAAGTTCTGGAGTTCCTTTGTCTTCCGCACCGCCACGGTCTCTGATGTATATTTCTATATTCATGCATTTCCGCCTCACTTCCAGTCCTTCCTTCAGTCCTCAATTGCTCAGCTTTTGATCCTCCTAACACAGACAACAAACCAGCCTCCTGAAGCAGCAGTGTGCAGGTCACAGCGCACAAGTCCTGCCCCGCCAGCCCTGGATGGGACCTGAGCAAGAATTCTGCCTTTGTGGCTGCACATCGCCGGTGACAGCTCTCTGCCTTGCCCACCTCCGCTCCCTGCCGCTCTAAGGCTGTCACATGCTGACTCGCATAGAATCATAAAAAAAGCAAAGAAAAAAAAAAAGCTTTCACACGAAAGCAGCTCAGGAGGAGATACTCACAGCCGGACTGGAAGCCTGGGCTCTCCACAGGCGAGCTGCTTCTGTCACTATTTTATGCTGTTTCTTGAGAGAGTCTCTAGTTTCAACACCACCCCTTACCTCCGGGATACACCCCCGAAATCCGTACTTCAACCCCCCTCGAGAACTGCTTCTGCGCTAATTGCACTAATCAACCCTCTCTACCGGGATCTGCTGAATGCGCAGACAGCCGCGCTTCACGGCAGCCTTTACCCGTTAGCTTCTCTCCACGGCCGGGCCGCCCCAGCCCCCGCCTCGCCGTCCATCGGCCTGGCACCGCGCTTTAAACCGGCTCAGGAACTTGTCAGGGAACAACCGCCCGCGGCCGCAGGGCCGGGTCCCCTCACGGGCCGGGCGGAGGCGCCGCCGAACCGGCGCCGGAGAAGCCGAGCGGCCCCGCTCCCCGCCCCGCTGCCGCTTTGTTCCGCCCCGCCGCCCCCCGGGAGGGCCGTGGCCGCCGCAGAGGCCGATTCCGCGCTGGCCGGACGACTCGCGGGTGCGGAAGGCCTCCTGCGTGTGGGGGATGATGAACCGCTCCCCTGGCTCCCCCGGCGGCAGCGGCTTGGCCAGCGGGAAGGGCTTGCGGCCCAGAAGCGGCGCCATGACGGGGGGGGCCCGGCCGGAGCCGGCAGATCCGCGCGACCCCGGCGGCGGCAGGCCCGGGCGGGAGGATTGAAAAATGGCGGGAGATTCCCCTCCCCCTCTCGGGCGGGCGGCGGGCCGAGCCTCGCCGCGCGCACCCGAACCTGCCTCCCGCCCCGCAGGGCCCGCCCCCGCCGCCGCGGTTCCTACTGGCGGGCCGCCGGTCCTGCCGGATTCCGATTGGCTAAGCGGCCCGCCAATCGCGCCGCCTCGCCCCGCCCGCTGGTGCAGCAAGCTCGCTTGTTTCCCCCCCCCCCCCGCCCATCCGGGTACCGCGGCGGGGCCGCGCGCCGGGCTTTGTCCTCCGCTGTCGGCTCGTGCCGCCCACTACCCCTTAAAGGGGCCGGCGCGCGCGGGGCATTGTGGGATTGCAGGATCTTGCGTCTGTGTGGCGGCCGCTGCTGGGAACGCGGGCCCGGCTCGCGGGGCCGGGGGGGCGGGGCCGGGCCCGGCCCGGCCTGGTCCCCGCCAGAGCAATACCTCAGTGCTGGGCTCGCCCCGGCGGGCCGGGTCCCTCCGCGTGGCCGAAGCGGCGGCTCCAGCGGGCCGGGCCCGGGGTGGGTGAGGAGGGAGGTCGAGGCGGCGCGGTCGGTGCCGCCGCTGCGCTCCGTTTGCACAGCCGGCGTCGTACGGCGGCCGGGGCTTGTCCGAGCGGCCCCGGTACTCGGCGGCGCGCCGCCGGCTGGCTCGGCTCCGGGTGAGGGGGGGGAAAGCTCCCGTGCCCCGAGGGGCCTGCGCGGGGGCGGCTTCTGGGGTCCCGGGGTGCGCGGCAAGCGCCGTGCTCGCGCCACCGGGGTTCTGGGCGCCGTGGGGTGGGAGGACCGGGCACCCCGAGGGCGCTGCTCCTGCGATTGGAGGGAAGGCAGAAAGGAGAGTTGTGGATTTGGTTTTTTGCGGTGTTCTTTTTTTTTCGTGACAAGCGGTGCATGGGGAAGTTTGTGCTATCTGTGTGCTGGGGAGCGTAGGGGCAGCAGCTCAGGTGCTGCCTGCCGAAAGCAGCTGCAGCAAAAACACAAGTGCAGCAGTGCTCCCTCAACCCCTCTTTCAGTGACGATGAAAGCAGACTTCACTTAAAATCTACTATATTAAAGAAGTGTAAAGAAGTGTGTTCTAGTCATCCTGGCTCGCTGCTGCTTCCCAGCACTGAGGACCAGGTCTGCTTTGTGTAACCCTGCTGTGGCTGCTTCAGGATTAGAAGCAGCCTTGGCAAACTGGTTAGGGCGGCATGGGGTACATTCTGCTGCCCAAACTGCCCATAAAGTTGGGTACAGCCCTTGTACGACCCAGAGTATAAATGTTACATCCTGCTGTTATGAATCTCCACTGGAAAAGCTAACTACATCACTTCTGTGTCAGTGTAGGGGTCACTGCTTTATCCCAAAGGCTTCATCTAGCACCAAAGAGTGCATGTACTAACAGCCAATGTGTGTCCCCCCCCACCCCGGCAACCCTTGGTGGCAGCGCATGGAGATGTGCCTGCTCCTGGGAATTCACCAGGAGCTGGAGCTCTACCAGGCCTGGGAGCACGGAACCTTTCTGCCTCCAGCCAACAAAGTGTGGGTCTCACGGGTTTGGCATTTGGCCCCCTGCCTAGCCAAGCCCCTTTCTGCTGAGCACATGGGAAGGATGGGGAAAATGCCTGAAGAATGTGGTGAAGTGTGATACTGCTTCACTGCAAGTTAGTCTGGTGGTTTTGAAAAGTTCCCTGGCTTTGAGCAGTGTGTATGAATGATGAGGTGGGTGAGGGCCGTGAGGAGATGACAATCTATTGGAGGGGAATTGGGGCGGAGAAGGGTTCACACAAGGAATTGGTTTTGGGGAACAGCGTAGTTCTGTTTAATTTACCATGCTGTGTACAAGTTTGGGAGAGGCTGCAAGTACAGAGAAGGGTCAGGTACAGGACAATAACGGAGGGTTTCATTCAGAAGAAACAAAACAGTGCACAGTACAAATTTGTGCACTGAAGGAACTTGTAAGCAGAACATTCCTTGGCTGGAAATAACGGGAGGAAGAAGGCCCAGGTGCATTTGTGGGTCACAGCATGGCTGAGGGCTGTTAATACGATGTGGCTGTTAAAAAGCCAAATACGAGCTGGAGTTGTTCTGGATGTGTCATTTCTGTACGACAGCGCATGTGGTGCTGCTGTTCTCATCTCTGCAGCCCCATTCATGCCACCTGGCCTGCAAGTGGTGAGGGCGGGCTGGGCTGGGTGCAGAGAGTGGCTTGGAGGAGCAAGGAGCCGACCTGACAGGAGGAAACTGAAACAGCGGAGCTGGAAGTTTGCCAAGTGCTGCAGTGTTTAGGTATGGCCAGGGAATACAGAAATCCCTCCTTAGGTGACCCTATCTCCTCGTGTTTAAATGCAGGGGTTGCACCGTTGAACGCCAAGCAGCTCTCCCATGCAATTCAGCCAAAATAATTCAACACCTTCCTGGGTGCCTGCATGGTTCCTCTTGCTGCAGTCACCTGCCGAGTGCAGCAAGCGCGCACCGCAGCCCTGGCCCGTGGCTATCGTCTGCCTCATCCTGCTGCCGCTGGCTTCCTTCCGCTGCTGGAGCTGTCGCACCGGTGACTGCCCCAGCTGTACCAGCTCCCTTGATGCGCAGCCGTGGTTTTGCCTCTGCTGGGTGTGGTGTTTTCTCTCTGCAATTTGCTCCTGGACCGCAGAATAGGAGCGGACTGAGGCATCCTGCCTGCGGACAGTGCAGAGCAGAGTGCAAGGTGGTACTAATGTTTGAGCTGGGGAGAAGCCCGGCAGTCCTCTGGGATTTCCCGAGAGACACAGCACCTGCTTCCCAATGCTGCTCGTTGCTGTAAAGGAGCTCAAGGTGAGTAGAGAGGAAAATAAGTGAATCCCCAGACCTAACAAGCTCGTTCTCTTCCATTTATCTGTCTCCAAAACAACACAGGGATTCCCTGTCTTTCAGACCAACAGAGGCATTCCCTGCTTGCATGATTTTCGCTTCTGAGGTCTTCATTTCCGAGCAGGTTACTAGAAAGCTGAGTTCTTTCCTCAGGAGGAGCGAGCAGATGTGACACACAGGGCAAATGCATCACTTGGCCATGAGCTGGTGCTCTCCTGGGTTACAGGGGTCGATTGTTCCGCAAGGGTGAAAGTCGCCAGGTGTATGTGGAGCCTGTCCACTTGCCAGTGCACCTGTGCTGCTGGAGGGGCAGTTAACCCTGGCTTTCAAATGTCAGCTTCCTTATCTATTCAGTTTATCTAACGTGCTGAACCAGAGCCCTGAAAGTCATCTCCCTCTGGCAGTGTGCAGGCTGGGGAGGCTGTTGGCCTGATCAGATTTAGGAAGGTGTTGCTGCACAGCTGCTGCCCCAAGATTGACTTCAGTTCTGGTGTTCCTGTCCCCTTTGGTAGTGACCCTGCAAGTCCCCTGGGAGTCAGTGCTGGTGACTGCTGCAGCCTGCAAAGCTTAGTTCCTAGTTGAACGCTGGTTTCCATCTCAGCCAGTTTTTCAGTAGGTGAATGTTTATCTCCAACACTTCATGTTCCCACTGGCAGAAAATGTCTGATAAATACACGTATCTACCCCAGACACTTCCCTCTGTAGACTTCTGTGCCCTGGCTCATCGAGCTTAGAGCCTCAACTAACCCCACCGCAGGCTCCCAGAGCACTTTCTGCTGGCGGCTGAGCTCCTTCCTCCATGCTGAAGAAATGACACTGTGCCCTGCAACGCATGCTTGCAAGCAGCAGAGAAAACCCGGTGTGCTGAAGGGCCGTGCCCTGCTGACTCACAGACACATCTGGGGGTGTGTGTGCTAAGCCCCATAGCTCAAGCAATAAAGTTTATTCTGGGCCAGTTTCCCTCCTGAGAGCTTCAGAAGTCCATCAAGCCAAATGCCCTCCTCCTGTTTTCAAGGTCAATGCCTCCTTGTACACATCTGTACAGTCTGCCTAAAGCAGTGGATGGCATCTGTGCAGGCTTCAGGGAACAGATACTCCGCAAAGAAGCTACAAACCCCTTGTGTTGGTCAATGGTGTCACATCTCTAAGAGCCTGTGTCGTGGTTTTTGCAGCCCTCGAGGTGCAGGAGTGCACCCAGCTGCCTTGCTGCATTGCAAAGAGCATTCCTGGTTGCTGTTGCTGGAAGACAGTTGTGTTTCTCCCGATCCCTGCAGTGCCCGTTCCCTGCTTCCTTAGCCGCGATGAAGATGTGACGTGTCCTGCGTGTACTCTGCAGGGTGTGCTTAGTGGGTGTTTTAGCTCCTTGCACGCCCCAAGGCTTTGAAATTGCATTTGAGTCCCATAAGAAATCACACTGAGAGCTCTCCTGTATTTTCACTGGGCTCTGCCAAGTGACCTTCGTCGGCCTCTTCACATCCCTGCAGCCAAGGCAGGAGCAGACCTTGCTGTTGTTCTTTTTCCATATTTGAGTTGCTCACAGAAGCAGTCATTTCTTTAAAAATTTTTCTTATAATATTATTCTTAATAATTAAGAATTTTCCTCTCCCAGTTGAAGTCCTTCCATGTGCCTAGCCAAAGTACTTGCCAAATATATAAAACTAACTGTACTCTGGGGCGGTGTTTGGTACCGCTGACTCTTCTCTTAGGACACAGGCTTGCTCCTGTTTTCGCAGCAGGGAGAATCAGGAGCCTCCTACCTGCCCACAACCTGCTTCCAGAACCAGCTGTAGTGGCAGAAAACCTTTTGGATACCAAAGCCAGCAGCCTGGTACTTGGGGGAAACCCTGCCATATCAACGCGGGAACATGGGAGCTGGCGCAGCTGCAAGTGCACACCCTGCAGGCTCCAGGTCCCCAGGTAACAGTAGACTCTGCTGCCGCGCCTTCTCTCTTGCCACCTTGGCCCCAAAATCTGTGGCACAGGGCTGCTGCTCATGCTGCGGCACCACCACAGGCTGCGATTCGCAGCGTTAGTCAAACAGAGCCCTGAAGAGCAGGAGGATGTGTGCCAGCCCCCCCACTCTGGGATCCAGGCAGCCACATCAAGGAAGGAGAGGGACCCTGTCGCCTGAATCCTGTCCCTCCTGGACGGCATGTCATGGGGGCTTGGGAGACCCATCGCTATTTATGAGCTGCTGTAAATAAGGTCAGGTGCTTCCCAGCACAAAGGAAAGCCTATGATAGCCAGGGAACCATTCTTACCAGTTTAATAGCTGACAAGGGAGGACAGAAGGGACATCCAGCCCAGAGAATCCCTCAGCTGAAGGTGTCTGGAGGCTCAAAAGTTCTCATGGAAGTTGTAACGTCCCATTGCCCTGTTCTTGCGCTTCTCTAGAGACTCAGGGCAGCTATCACAGAGATGGTGCTGGGCTGAATAGACCCTTGATCTGATTTAGTTCAGCCCCTCTTCTGTTTGAAGGGGCCAGGCAATGAGCTGAGCAGGACAGTGCCTTTTATTCATAATGCATATACACCCTTCGCCTTCAGGCCGTGCAAAGGACCCAGAAATGGAGTGGTACTGGACTGCCTGTCGTGCCCATCTTCCCTTCCCCGTTACCCCTTCATGATGCCATACTCCACTGTACTCCCTAGGTGCATTGGGGTGCTCCTACCCTTCCTAGTCTTCACACCTGGGTGCTTCTGCTTTAGCACTTCCAAAGCTTGCCAGACAGCTTTCACGGTGGCTCTTTTCCCCTGTGGCTGGCCAGGAGCAAAGATCTCCACCTCCAGATCCACCTTCCTCACACCCACCTCCTCTGGCAAGCCCTGCTCGCTATTCTCTGCTCCTCTCCCAGGGCTGCTGAGAGAGGACACCCTGAAAGGGTATGCACCAGCCTCCAGGCGTCTGCCGCCTTTCTGGGCTGCGTGACGGCATCCTCCAGGGCAGCGGGGGCTTTGTGGCCATGCTTCCCGTCTTTTAAGACCTCTCACAGCTCAGCCTGCCTGTCCTGGTGGGAGGAAGCACAGGAAGAAGACGGGTTTGGAAATGAGAGTGGGGAAGTTCCCGTAGGCAAACCACGGGCATGAAGTCTGAAGGTGAAGAAAGAGGCATCTTGTCCCTAGTGTGGCCCCGGGTGTCGGTGGTGGGAAGCAGCTGTGCCTGGGGCATGAAGGACCAGTGCCATCGAAATGGCACCAGGTTGCCATTCTTGGCCTGAAGACAGCCAAAAGGTTTTGCTTTTTGGTCATGCACAGGAGGACCCCATGGGAACCAATGCACCGTGGCAGGTTCATATTTAGTGCACAAGTGCCTCTAAATGCCTGTGCAATCCAAGAGCAGATCGTAACACACATAGAGACAGATCTGCATCTCCAGTTGCTGCTTCGGTTTCTGCATTTTCTGACCTGGGAGGACTTCTCTGCCCATCACAGCATTTTTACTTTAGCTTTTTGTTTGTTGTGCCCTCGTTGTGTTAGAAAGAAGGGAAGGAAGATCCGTCCAGTATGTGTCCTTTGGCAGCCAGTGGGCTACCAGCAGTCCCAACAGCCCAGCTCCCAGGGAAGGACAGGGAAGGGAATCTGGGGTTTGGGACAAGGACTGTGAGTTAAGACAGCTGAGTGTTAGATGTTCTGCACCCACATGGAATTTGTCATCTGAGGGTCACAAAGCTGAGAGTGCTGGTATAGCCTGAAAAGGCCCACGTTTTTGTGTGCTAAGAATCCATGTGTCTTGCTGGAGAAACTGGCACCTACAGGGTGACGTGGGTTCTGCTCCCTTGGTCAGGGATAACTACACCAGCTCAGCTCTGTCACCTGCGAGTGAGTGGGGAGAGGCAGTGCTTGATGTGCAGAAGCATATTTGGGGTTGTCAGTGACTTGCATTCTGGTTCTCCATTCCTGCAGACCCAGGGCAAGCCTGTTCTGGTGTCCTCCCTGAGTGACACTCCTGCATCGCTGGCTTGCTGCTGCCGGGCGGTACTGACTATTGCATGGCAGAAACTGTGCTTTGCCACAACCCTGCGTAGCAGAAGCTTGGTGGTGCATGTGGAAAAAGGCAGGATTTGTGCCGTTTGTGCTATCACCTCCCAGGAGAGATGCCCTGCAGCCCCCAGAGCTCACTGCATTTCCCTTCCTATTCCCAAACTCCACGTTGCGGCTCTGTGCGAGGAGCCCGCTGGACATGGCCAGCACCCATCACATACCGGGCAGCTCGTGCTGATGCTTTTTCTGAGCTTTGGCAGGCAAGTTTCTCACCCAGCTCTTCTTGCTCCCTGCCAGTCCTCAGCATGGCGGGGCTGGCTCTTGTAGTGCTGATGCTCTGCAGTTTTGCAGCCAGCCCCATTAATCTGCAGGTCTCTGAGCGCTTGACAGCTATTGAGTTAATTAAAGTTTGCACTCTCCCTTCAGACCGAGTGAATGAAACGCCATTTTGGTTTGATGGAGATCTCTTCAGTGGTGCTCACTTACAGCCCAGTTCTCAGGAACACGAAGGCCTTTTTCCATCATTCTGTCAGTATGAAAGGACCCTAGAGTGTATGTAACTCACCGCTGACTTCCCTGTGTGTAATGCAGAAGGTGATTAATCAGATATATGACTGTTTTAAACCTTTAAAAAGGTTCTCCCTCATTGAGTTTTACCATATCTTTTCTCATGCTCTGTCCCCAGGCCTCAGCTGTAACCCAGGAGATGTCAATTTTATGTTCCTACAAATATGTATAACACGGAAAACTTTAATACTCCTTCAATAGAAATATACATTTTTTGTGTTTGACAAGTCTTCATGTCTCTGTGGAAAATACCTCTGTTGAGAAACAGGAGCAGGATTCAGCTGATTTTGGTACTTTCATGGCTTTTCCAGTCATTTTTGGTCATCAATGATCCTTTTTGGTTTTAAATCCTGAAGCTGTCCCAAAATGTAGTTGAAGCTTATTAAGAAACATCATTTATTTCAACACAAGTGTGGTGGTTTGACCCTGGCTGGATGCCAGGGGCCCACCAAAGCAGCTCTATCACTCCCCTCTTTAACTGGACAGAGGAGAGAAAAGTAAATCAAAGGGCTCGTGGGTCAAGATAAGGACAGGGAGAGATCATTTATCAGTTACCATCACGGGCAAAACAGACTCAACTTGAAAAAAAATTAATTTAATTTATTATCAATCAAAATCAGAGAAGGAGAGGAGAAAAACTGCTAAATCTTAAAACACCTTCCCCCCACCCCTCCCTTCTTCCTGGGCTCAACTTCACTCCCAGTTCCACTACCTACTCCACCCCCAGTGGCGCAGGGGGATGGGAATGGGGGTTGGGGTCAGTTCATCACACGTTGTCTCTGCCGCTTCTTCTTACTAGGGAGAGGACTCTTCCCCTGCTCATGAGTGGGGTCCCTCTCACAGGAGACAGTCATCCACAAACTTCTCCAATGTGAGTCCTTCCCACGGGCTACAGTTCTTCACAAACTTGCTCCAGCATGTGTCCATAATTTCCACGGGGCGCAGTCCCTCAGGAGCAGACTGCTCCAGCGTTGGGTCCCCTGCGGGGTCACAAGTTCTGCCAGCAAACCTGCTTTGGCATGGGCTCCTCCACCCATGGGTCTGCAAAGTCTTGCCAGGAACCTGATCTGGTGCAGGCTTCCCACAGGGTCACAGCCTCCTCCCTTCAGGCATCCACCCACTCCGGTGTGGGGTCCTCCACAGGCTACAGGTGGAGATCTGCTCCACTGTGGACCTCCATGGGATGCAGGGGAACAGCCTGCTTCACCATGGTCTTCACCATGAGCTGCAGGGGAATCTCTGCTCCGGCGCCTGGAGCACCTCCTGCCCCTCCTTCTTCACTGACCTTGGTGTCTGCAGGGCTGTTTTCTCTCACATCCTCTCACTTCTCTTCTCTCTTTGGCTACTGAGCTGCAGCCGTTTTTTTTTCCTTCTTAAATATGTTGTCACAGAGGCACTTCCACCATTGCTGATTGGCTTGGCCTTGGCCAGGGGCGGACACAGGGAAAACTTCTAGCAGCTTCTCACAGAAGCTACCCCTGTAGCCCCCCCACTACCAAGACCTTGCCACAGAAACCCAATACAATAAGTTAGAACAGCTTGCAAGACCTCTCCCAAGGCACAGCTCAGGTTTCTGTCCTGCCTCCAGCCCTGGGAGCTACAGTGGCTCTGAAGCCCAGGAGCTATGGTGGCTCTGAAGCCCAACTCTTGTCCACGTCACCCTTCCATCCCCCATCCCTCTGCTCCTTGGCCTTTGCCACTTGCTGTCTGCCAGGCACACGTGCACCCATGCCACCCGCTCGCACCGGGTGCTGTTGGCCTGGGGGGTTGGCACCAGTGGACGTACAAACTGGAACCAGTTCTGCTCCTGAGCACCAGAGCCAACAGCATCGTTCATTTCTGTAGCAGACATGCGAGTGTCTGGGTCTCACACTTAATACTTACCAGATTGTAGCTGTAATTACCAGGTTATTGTCATGCATTTAGCAGATTGCTTTGGTAGGAGAAAGATCCCATCACTTCTGCTGGTGGGGTAATAAGAGCGTTTCCCTTCACAGGGCATTTGTTTGGGGTGTTTGTAATCTTGGAAACGGAGAGGTTTGTGCTTTGAGTATCCCTGTAGCACCCGGGTTAACACACAGCACGTAGTGTCTGTTGGCAGGCAGCAGTCGACTGCACTTCCCACAGCATTTTAAATTATTGTTTAATGGGCAGTAGATAGCGGTAATGCTGTACTAAACGGACAAAATTAATTAACAGAGTAAAAGTGCCTACGAATGGATGCAGCCATAGATGCCCCCCTCTCTCCCCACCTGATGCAATGTATGGATCAGCAGTATGCTTAGAGAGAGAGAAGATACTTTCCTGATAACAGAAATTGGCTGCACCCTGGATGCTGCTTCCAAGGTGCTGGAGAGAGATGGGGTGGCTGCTGGACCCCACTCGGCCATGGGTGCTGAGGAGGACAAAGCCCATCTCCTATTGTTTCCCTGTGCAAGTGCCGTGTTGTGCAGCAAGAAATTGTTTCACAGGGTCACTTAATGGGAGAAATACAGCCACCGAGTGGGTATTTACCTGCCGCCTCCGGCAGTCTGTGTAGGGCTGCCAGCCACAGTCTCCATCCGCTGCATTGCTACACTCGGTATCTTTAACCTGGCTTCTATATTTGGGCTAAATTTGGGCTTGTCCTTCCTGCATGAAAAGGCACATCGGTGTCTTGCTGTGCTTGGCTCAGTCTCAGCCCGGTCACCTCCAAGTTTGCCCACGCAATTAGAACCAGCTCGCCTGCTCCTGTGGTGCATCCTCTTCTTGGCTTTATCCCAGCAAATGCCCTTCCCTGGCCCTTCCCTCCCGCACCCTGCCGTGGTGCTGCCAAACCCGACGCTGCCCGTCCTGCCTGGTGTGTGGGCAGGGCAGGACCCACCGGGCCCCCCAGCCCCCCGCCATCATCCTGACCCACCAAGCAACCCGGGACAGTGCAGGGCACCTGGCTGTCCTAAATGATGCTCTGGGAGCACTGCCAGTGCCACCAGAGGTTCTTCTATTCCAAGTAGGTGTCTTCCCCGCATTTCTGCACACATCTACAGACCATAAAAATTAACGCTGAAGTATCTGAAGCTTTATTATGGTGACACTTGTCCTTATTTACTGCTGCTACCGGAGCGGGAATTCAATGCCATAAATCTAGTGGTGAGTTTAAGAATATCTGTTGAGGATTCCCATTACTCCTGTAAAGTGCTATAGGAATCATTTTCAAAGCACAGGCCGCTCACAGACAGTGAAAAAGGATTGCATGGTGCTTCCGACAGAGCTTGGCTTCATGACATGTAGTTTTGTGAGAGCTTAAACTGCTTGGGCTGAAATTCCCCATAGCTCACACCTGCCTCTGGGCTGCAGGGGAAGGTGGGGAGGAGAGGGAGAACTGGAGTGTAATGTGAAGAGGAGGGGGTTGGGATTTTGGGGGGTAGGTACAGACCTGAGGAGCAGTGTGGTTTGGGGAGGAGGTGTTTGGCCAAAAGGCAGAGGTGAGGAAGCACGGCCCCGTGGTGGGCTCAGACACTGTGGGGCTGCAGGAGGGGTCTGGCTGCGGGGAGTGGTGACATGTGGGCAGCGGGGCCGGCAGGCACAGGGCTTGGGCAGGGGAGCCGGAGGCCGGGCAGGGGGCTGAGGCAGGCAGGACCCATGGGGAGGGGTGGGGGTGAGCTGCCTGTCTTCCCCACGTCCAGCATGGCACCGTGTGCATGCTTCTCCATCGCGCTGAGGCACGGCAACCCTCGGCATCAGTGCGGGGCCGCCTGCTAAAGGTCTGGATTCCCCCATTCATTTTTTAGACTGAGAAACGGTGTGCAAGAAGGGGCACCAACGGGTACCACAGGGCAGCGAAGGGTGTCTGTTCAGGCCCCCTTGGCTCTCCGTGGACTTTCAATACACAATGGCCTGTGAATTTTTGCGTTAGAGCCAAACCACATTGCTCAGTGGTGGGAACCATGTTCTGCTCAGAGTGCAGGTTAAACACGTGCTGGCCACGGAGCTGTTAATTGACCCTGGAGCTCCTGCTGAAGCTGCTTTTGCAGTACTCAAAGGCTGGGTTTGTCTTCACAGGCAGTTCCTGCCATCGCAGCGGCTTCTCAGCCACGTGGCCCCTGCGTTATTCCCAGATGGTTTTCTGGGGCTGTTGCACACCGAGTTTCCCAGCTGCCCAGGAGATGGCAGTCCTGCCTTTGGACAACGTGCGCACGCGGTCCCCAGGCAGCACCTGAGATTTCCTGAAGCGCGGTTTGAGGCTAGAAAGGAACCCCAGGTCGTGAGCTGTATGTCTGGCTCTGCTGGGAAGGAGAGGGCAACCTGCAGTGACTGATGGCCCATCCTGTCCTGTGAGATACCAAAACTGGGGTGGTGAGCCACAGCAATGAGGACGGTCTGTGCTCTGCAGACAAGTGTTCCTGGGTGCGTATTAATGGTGCGAACCTCACCAATGGGACAGTGTCGCTGCCAGGGAGGTGTCACCGCAGATGACCTGGGGGTGGGCAGTCTGTGCAGCTTCAGCTCCTCCAAATTTGAAGGCTTTAATCACAGCCAGGTGGAAGCTTTCTTATGAGGGCTGAACCCACTGTAATGGAGCCTGACCGTCAGCTTCCTTGTCCCAGCTGGAGGGGTGACTATTGCCTTTAGCATTCAAGTGGAGAGTGCGTGATGGGAACCCTCCTTCCTTGCCCTCACCACCAACCCCTGCCCCTACCAGGACCCCCGTCTGTTCCCCCTCTCCCCACTTCCAGCCCTTGTGCTGTTGTGCTTCCGCTCTGTCCCCATCCTCCCTTGCTTTCACCAGTGTCCCCAAGTCACCCTTGTCCTCCCCAGGGCTCTCCATCCTCTTTCCAGACCAGCTCAGGGGCTGTTCCCTCTCTCCATCCCCCATCCCGCACTCCTTTCTTGCCCTTTGGTCCGTCACTGAGAGGTGACGTTCCTGGTGGGACAGCTTTCTGCTCAGAGGAGGAGCAGCAGAGCTGAGCAAGTGGCACAGTTGCTGGAAGGGTGCTAGGGCCATCCTCGATGCACAGCCCGTCACAGAGGCTGCTGGAGATAACCAGCCACAACTTAGGATCTAATTCTGGGTTATTGCAAGCTTGTCCTGGCTATCACAGATCAGGAGGCATGTTTTACGCTTGGGACGGTGGCAGATGACCTGTTTGCTAAGCAGAAAGTTGAACCCATTGAGGAAATCCATCACTGAACCCATCTCAATTCTCTCTCAACAAGGGACGAACAACAAACACATCAGTCAGTGCCACCTCCTTGGGCACAAGGCAATGTGCTTCACCGCCCAGCTGCCTGTCCTGGGCTGCAGCCTCAAAATTCTTCTTCGCTTTATTGTTGTCCTAGAAAGACAGTCATCCGCGTTAGGGTTAGTGATGTGGTGCTGCACAGAGCGCCTGCAAGGAGGCTTTGGGTCGCAAATACACTGCAAATAGAGCTTCTAAATCTGGAGACAGCTGGGCCCAAAGAGAGTCACCCAAAAAGAGCATCTTCTCAAATGAGAACATCCCTGGTGTGAGAAGCCAGCTAAGGAAAGATCTGACCTTCAAAGCAAGAAAACAAACTTCTCTGGATTATTTTTAGGATAGAAACAGAACTTTGTAGTGGCAAGTGCTGTCACAGCGCTCTGCTCAGCTCTCCAAAAGATGATGGTTGCAGTCATGCTGCAGAGCCATAAACTCCTTTGGGAAATGAATCCTCTTCATCCCTTTTCTCTTTAAAATCACATAAGTGATTCTAAAAATCCCCCTATTGAAATACTGTTCTTTAGTAGATGCTTTGTAGTCTTTATTCTTTAAACTTTGTGAATGTTTATGGTTATATAATGCTGCACTGAAGTTGCTGGTTATTTCTTGGTTGCTTTTCTATTTAAGGATGGAAAACTTTGTTGTTCCTCAAACTTTTTCAACCGCAAGAGCTTCTTTTCAAATGTTTCTTTGTGAGGGCAGGAGACCGGCACCTTTATGTCATAGCTACCCGCTGCCTCTGCGGTATGTACAGATGCACGCCCACAGGCCTCCCCAGACTGGATGCTGTAGAAAACCTTTTCAGCATGAAATATTCATGTTAGTTGGGGAATTAATTTGTCATCTCCTGATTGCTTTGCAGACTGAGGACAGGAGGGCAGCCTGCTCTCCTGAGCGGCCAGCCCGCCCTTTGATGTCTGTCTCAGGCCGAAGGCTGTTTAAGAAGCGCTGGCACTTAAAAAGGCTGGTTTGGAGTTGAAACACAGATGTGTGGGCAATAGAAGTGTTTGGGCTCGTTTGAAACAGCCTGCCACTGCTTCTAAGCCCTGGTGGAGCCAAGGGGATGTATTGGAGAAGAAGAACTGAATACAAGGAGGTAAAAGTGCCTCTCTGGGGATGTCCTCAGGTTTTCCCCAGAAGATTGACAAGTCTGGTACAGGCGTGTTGGGAGAGTGGGTCTGAGGAGCTGGCGACCCACAGGAGCAAGGGGTTGGCAGGCAGTGGGGGAGGTGACACATGGGTCCCTGGGCTGGCTGTGCTGCTGGTCCAGCTCATGGCCAGGCAGTGAGGAGCAGGGGCTGGTGCCCTGGCTTGCCAGGCCTGAGGGCACCTGGGGAGGTGCTGCACCAGTGATGTTCCTGGCAGCTCCCAGACACACGCTTTGGCTTGGAGATGTTTGACCTGCTGGTTTGCAAAGCCCTTCCTTGGGTTAGACAGGATCTCTGGACAGAGCATCCTACCCATCTATCGGCTGTTCTTGGGATCTGCGCTTGAAAACCATGTCCTCTTGCGTTCCTGCCCTTTGAGCAATGACGTTCCTCGGTCAGCTCCCACGACTACCCAGACCTCCCAGGTACCCCATCCTGCTCCTCCAGGCTGGCAGCAGTGCCATGGCCCTGAGGCAGCACGGCTGGCACACGCACTGTCACCGTCGCTTTTGCAGCTTGGCCTGAGGACACTGGCCCAGCTTGGAGCCTGTGAGCACCACCCAGTTCTCAATGCTTGCACCGCAACTGCAGGCTACAGCAGAAAGCCCTGCTGGGCCATGAGCCGTGGTGTTGGCAGTGGATGCCGTACCTTGCCTAAACAAGGATTTGATGGAGTGAGATGCACGCACAGGGGTCAAGGGGGTGCAAGGACCCAACTGGCTCTGCGGATGGGAGGTACTGCAGCTGCTCTCAGAGCTTGTCGCTGTGCAGGGCTTTGCTTAACTGCACAGTGGTGTAAAATGGGACGTCCTTCATGCCTCGGCTGCACAAAATAGAAGGACATTTGGGTCCTTCCAGGGCCACTTGGCCTGTTATCCCCCGAGGCACAGGCAGCTGAGGCTGCTGTGGCTTTCTTTCAGAAGAGCATTTCAATCCCTCTCTGTGTCTTTTTTCTCCTCCTTTCGCCTGCTCTGTGACCCTCTGCAAGGAAGACTTTTGGCTTCAGGGAGGATTCATGGACTGGCAGAAGCCAACGCTGCTCCAGGTGCCCACAGTCAGGAAGAGCCTGAGTTATGACCCTAAATGCGACTTTGGCCATATGGGTCATGACATGCCTGTCCCCTGCACCCCAGGGACTGTCAGCAACCCAAATGAGGGCTTGCCGTGCTCCCTCAGTGCTGGCTCCCTGGGCATCGTACAGGCAAGAGCCACCATAAGTAATGCAGGACCTACCCAAGAGCAGGACACAGCCCCCAGGTAGGAGGCCGAGTCTGCCCTGTCCCCACTGATGCTCCCCACAGGGTAACGTGGCTCTGCGTTGGGAGCTGCAGGCAGCCAACGGCCTTGTGTCTTTCAGATAAAAAGGAGAGAGCTGATTAATCCTGGAGCTAGAAGAGCCACGAAGAGAAGACTTCAGGGAGGATTTAGTTAGCAGTGGCCCAGATACATCAAACTGTCTCCTGCATAAGGCGATATCCCATTAGCTCTCCTCTTTGTGCAACGCAGCTCGCTTTACTTACTCTGTTAGGTGGCTGATGCTGCTTTGATGTATTCCAAGGAGACTGCGCTGAACTTTCCATCACAGTTTTCCCTGACTGGTTTCAGTCAATCACCACCGATGGAGGCGTCCGCCTGCTGAGTGGTGTGGTGACGTCCGGAGGATCCTGGTGGGGTGGGCAGAGCAGCACCTGATGAGCTCGCAGGGGTACTGCTGCAGGAAACCCCTGACCCCACCATGTGCCATAGGGCTGCCAGAGGATGTCCCCAAACAGTACCAGCCTCCCTGCCCCTCTCCCAGTGCGGCAGCGAGTGCTGCCCAGCTCTTGGCTCATAGCACCTGCGATTGGTGCAGATCCCATGGAGACACACAGAGACGCTCTTTGCTGCTAATGGCAGGCCCCCCCAGGCATGCCGCTGCCACCCCTCCTTTTCTGGCTCCAGCCTGGTGTTAATCCAGCTGGATTCCAGTTTCTTTCCAACAGCAGCGAGCTGTTGAACTGGACCAAAAAGTTCCAGCTTTACTCCATACCTGTGAGCCTGGAGCGTGTTTTTGGGCTGGCGGTCTTGCTAAAACAGGAGGGGCTGTCGGCAGCCTTCCCTCTGAACAAGCATGCGCAGGGGCAGCACCATCCCTGGTACCAAAGCGCCAGTCCTCAGGCACTATTTTGAGGGAGTCAGCAGAAGGTGGCCATCCCAGACACAAATATACATACCTACATATTTTCAGTCACTATTTCACTATCGTTACAGGATTTCGGTAGCTCCTCAGCCAAGGGCACTGCAGCGCAAGCAGCCTCACTGCAAAGGGCAAACCCTGCTCAGCCCCAACCCTCCCAAAGCCCTGGCCAGGAAATATCTGCTCGCAGCTGAGCATCACCAAGGGAAAACCCTGCCCTGGGGGCAGCCGCAGCTGCGGGGCATCCTGCAGGTGCTGGGGCCTCTTTTGTACCCACATGGGCAAGGGGTAGGGAGCTGTGGCCACCTCTCCACCTGGAGGTGGCCCTTGCACCCCACCACAGCACCTTTCCCTTGGCACCCAAGGGTCCTCTCTCCTCTCTTTGCTGATCCCCACTTGCTGTGGCCTAAAAGAAGCACTTTTTATAGGCTGGGAAGTTCCTCCAAATGTGTGGTGCCTCTATGACTGGGGAATTGAGAGGGGCAAGGGGACACCCGTCCCAGGGCCAAGTCACGCAGCTCTCACTGTAGCACAGAGCACTCAGTGTTGGCCAAGAGGAGACAATGTCAAGCTGCTGTTGAACCACTTTTCCCTTTTTGGGGAAGCGTGGTGACCCCAGCTCATGGATGCAGTGCCTGCTCCTTGGCATGTGACCATGGCCTTGCTGAGGCTTTGCTTCAGGTCTCCCAGGAGCCGGAGCCTCTCCTGGACCACACACCACCTCTCACCACTGCAGGACCACAGGGCTGGACCACGGGACTGGACCACAGCGCTGCTGAAACCATCCCAAGGCAAGGGCCAGCTTGGAGGGGACCTGTGGCCTCCTGAGATGCAGCAACCAGGACAGGGCAGTGATTGTTGCAGTTGGGGCTTTGCTGAGCCCTGCCAGGCCTCTAGCCATAGCCTGGGAAGGTATTTCATGAGACAAGTAGCCTTGACCTCAAAGTATTTCCTATCTGTGGGCAGAGGGGAGAGGATGCTGCACTCCAGTGCTGTAGCACTGCAAAGCAAATGATGTTCTGCTGAGCTGATAAAACCTGGCATCCACGTCACTGTGGGGCTGCGCACACCGTGAGCGCATATGAAAATTCACTGGCTTGAAAGTAAAAGGGTGTTAGAAGTGCCTCTTTGGAGGATGGCCCCGGGATGATATGAAGACATCTGTGTCATCTTATTTCTTCCATCCGTGGGTTTGGAATACGAAGGATTCGTCTGGAGAGCTGGATTTTACCAATAAGGCTGGCAAACTCAAATGTCCTCGTGTTTCATCCATGTGGACCCGGCTCCCTGCAGTGGCCTTGTGCATGCTGTGCTGAGGGGTGACAGGGATGAACCCAGCTGAGGGGATGGCTTGGCCCCCGTGTGTGGAGAGCGTGGCTGATGTGCAGATATTGGGGGCACTGGAAAAGTACCAAAGCTCGGCACAACTGTGGATATGTGGATATGAATATGGGAGATGAAGGGATGTAATTAGAGAATTTGGGTAACATTTTTAATTTTAATGCCAGTAAAATTCCCCCTGAACAGCTCTTGTCACACTCAGTCCAGTGGCAATGCCACCTTTCAACAGCCGTATTCAAACCTGTCCCTCTGCTGTGTCCGTGATGCCTATACCTGCATGCCCTGCACTCCCTGCACCCGTTTTCGCTGAGGACTTGCATCACCTGCAGTGCACCAAGTGGTGATAAGATCAGCAACGACCTGCCCTTCCTGCAAGGTGGCTCCCAACCCAGCCCTTCCCCAGGCTGAAATTCCGTGGACGTGGGGTTCACATGGCAGACCAGGAAAGTCTTAAATTGTCACAGTGGTTTAAATGAACCATAAAAGCACTTAATTTCGTTCTTGGCTCGCTAATCAGTTCATCCATGGCACTAATGTCCAGGGTTTGGAAGACGGAAGGCAATGAGCAGCATTGCCACTCCTGGAGCAGGCTTGCTGGCAGCTGGAGGCAGAAGATGGCATCGCTGCACAGCGCATCCACAGCTCGCCCGGAACCATGAAGCTGTTCAAGAGCGTTGTATTTCTTGGTCCACATTTGCTAGCCACTAAATCCCTCCTTTTTAAGCAATTTCTTTGTCAATGACAAGCTTACACACTGGTCAGTGCTTACGCCTCTCTGTTTGCCTTCTCACTCCTGAGCCAGCCCATGGTCACTGCATCTGGAGAGCGTTCAGGAGGAAATTGGGATGCTGCAGGCAGGTATCGTGGTGGTACTGTACCTGCTGTGTCTCACATGGTCCTTTGGGCTCATGGGGGAGCAGAAGGCATGCTCTGAAGGGGAGAGGAGCTACGCAGGCATGGGAAGGTGCCATGCTGGCTTCCCAGGGGAGTGAGACACCAGCCCTGGAGGTCCCCCGGCCCCAGACAGCCACGGGGAAGGGGCTCTGCCCGCTGACAACCATGAGACATTTCTGTCTCATAATTCAGACCAGGAGCACCTTGCACAAGGTCTCCCCACCCATTCCTGTCCCCAGCTGCAGGGTTGGGTTTTTCTGCAACGTGGGTGCTGACATTACTCCTGGTGGCATCTCCTGATCACCGCTGGGTGCCCATTCCTTCCCTGCAGAGCACCACGGTCACAACTGGGAGGGGTGGGATGCGCTCCAGGAGCCTTGCAGCAAGGCTTAAAGCATAACCACATGGGACTGCAGGGGCTGGTGGCAACCTTGGAATTTTAGTAGGGGAAGAGGCCAGTGGCCTCCTGGTTTAATGGCGAGATGCAACTCTGGTATTTCTGCATGGAAGCAGAAAGTCCATGCAGGCTAGGAAAAGAAAGGCTGGGAGTGTCCCAGCCTTTGCTGGCCACCTTTGCTTCATACACGGTGGATTTTAATTACTAGCACATTTCAGAGCACCAGCTGGCAGGAAGATCCTTTTCACTTGCTCATCCCCTCTGCGTGCAGGCTTGGGGTGAGGACGCAGTTTCTCAGGGCACGTGGTTGAAACTGGCTTGCTCTGCTTGGCAGCAAATGCCACCCTGGGCGCTGGCTGCTGCTGCAGGGGTGCGGGAGGGCATTGGTGTCCTCCGGCTCACTCTGCCCCACACCACTGGTCTGTTACCTCAATGCCCTCATTTGCGCCAATGGGGGGATGGTCCCTGCTCAGCTGAACTCTTCAGAATTAAGCATGGATCCCAGCAACAGGGTGGGAAGCGGGAGACAGTCAGCCGCTGGCTCGGTCTGACACAGGAAGAGGAAAGCAATATCCTTGTAACAGGCCTGGATGAAAGCAAATGGATGCGGACCAGCTGGTGTGATGTCCCTGACAGGCAGGGGCCAACAGATTCTTCCAGAATCCCGGAAAAGCCTCAATACCTCAGCAGTGTCAGAGGAAAGGAAAAGTGAACTGGAGCTCCTGCACGAGCAGAGGCAGCAGCAGGGCCGAGCAAAATGGCCAAGTGGCAGAAGGGGAGGATGACGGTGGGAGGAAAGTTCACCAACACTTGTGCAAGGACAAAGGCACAAATGCAAATGCAACAGAAGGGCCCTGGCTTCTGAACATGGAGGTCCCCTGGCCCCAGGCAGCCATGGGGAAGGGGCTCTGCCTCCCAACAACCATGAGATGTTTCTGTCTCATAATTCAGACCAGGAGCAAGGGTTCAGTGAGCAGCAAAGGGTCCATAAATGGTGCTTTTTCGTATCTTCCCTTGCCGCCACTGAAGCTATTGAAACCAAAGAAGAGGAGGAGGAGGAGGTTCCTCCATCAATGAGATGGGAACCCAACACCCCTTTTTCCCGGTGAACAACAAGATAGAGTTTATCAGCTATTACAATAATGTCGTTCTTGCCCATGCTTGGATGATATTTGACCTCGACACATTAATATTTGCTTTACACAAACGTAACCCTATCATATAGTGCTGAAAATAGGCACTGAAAGGGACACATTCATGGCAGTAAAATTTTATGTGTATGTGCAGGTACACGACAGCATAGATATTAGTGTTTCCTTTACTCAGGATGTGCTTTGAGATTTATTCTGGGAAAAGAAAACACCACTCGCACGGCACAGCTGGGAGACAAATGTTTCCCATCTTGCAGATGCTCCAGAGGCCAATAACAAAAAAGTCAAGGAGGAGGAGGTAGAAATAATTTCTTAGGAACAAATGCCCATAAAACCGGTGGAGAACAGCTTGCTGGTAGCACGCAGCAGATGTTCACTAAGCCCACGGCACCACAAAGCCGTCCCTGCACGGTGGGAGCTGCCTCTTGCCTGCTCGCTGCCCGAGGCTGCCGCTGCTCCAGGCCTGTGCCCCGCGGGGCCGGGGGCTGGGGCTGCTGGGGCTGCTTCTTACCAGCGTTAGGGCAGCTCCACGCTGCCACAAAGCTGCTGTGGCCTCATCAGGGTGGGCTCCGCAGCCAGGAGCTGCAGGGGAGGTCTGCAGGTCCAGGTCCCTCCCGGCAGCTATCGATGGTCCTGGGTCCATGGTGCCTGCTCAGAGCTCTGGAAGAGCATGGCCACGCCCCATGTCCCGGGCCAGGCCCCCCTGACTTCTCAGCAGGACTCCTCTGAGCTCGCCCAGCTGCGTGGCCGCCTTGGGGGCCGCAGTTCTGGCTGACTTGTGGCACGGATCTGTCATGAAACAGAAGTGCTGGGAACTGGACAGCATTCCACCCCTCCCAGGGTAATGGTGCAAGCATCGCATCTCTGCAGGTATGAGGGATGAGAGAAATAGTTTAGAAACATCATGTAACAGGCAGAGTACATAGGGAAAAGCCTTCCACTTCCCTGATTGACCCATCAGCTTTTTTGGAAATCCTGTTTATCTCTACTGCTCTACTCCAACAGTTGAGCTGCAAGTTGGTACCCAAGAGTAACCCAGAATTGTCCTGGGGTAACCCAGACTTCCTGCTGCAAGCAACGCACCTTGTGTTTCGCCTTCACATTCATCTGAACCTTGAGGGGAAAGCCCTGTCTGTCTTGAAGTTCTTGCTCTCTCAGTAGGTGACATTTGGCAGCTGCTGGCATTATTCCATTATTTTTCAAATGCGAGACTTCGGAAAATGGGGTTTTTTTCAGTATTTTTTTGCAACCACAGCTCAAAGCTGGCTTGGGCAAGAAGTGCCATTTGTCACCGTAGGTTGTGCTGTAGATAGCGGGGGCCTTGCATGGTGAGGGCTGGTAGCATGTGGATGCACCATGCAGAGGACATGCTGTGGACTGCACCAATTCTGCACCCTCAGTTGGAAGAGGCAGAAGCTATTCCCAGCACCAGGTACTGCAGTGCTACCTGCTTTCTTCTGAGACTCAGGCAGAAACAGTCACATGTTTCAGCCTGTCCAGCCCTTTAGCTCCGTTCCTGACATGAGCCCCAGGTGTGACAAGCTGGATGGTCACCACCATTGCTTGGTTCTGCTTTGTGCCCATGACCACTGCTGAACCATGCGGTGTGTTTGCTCCAGAAGAAAGCGAGGACATCCACGGGGTCTTTCTGCCGTGCTGGTTTGCTGTATCCAGCTCCTCTCCACCTCAGTGTGGATCCAGCGGGAGGGACCCCGGACCCTGCTCAGCTGTGCCCTGCAGAGGTGACAGGAGGGAGCTCAGCAAAAGCTTCCAAACGCCCGTTGGTGGCCTGTCTAGGAAAAGTCCTGCTTGACACATGGGAAGTGCCTGGATGCCTTTGCCGCTCCTGGGCTGTATTTGCTCAGGCCCTGATAAGGGCTCTTATTGGAGCAGATGGGCATCCCTGCTGGGGGAAGGGCCCGTTCAGGCTACAGGCCCATTGCCGGCAGCTCATTAACACGCCCTAGGATGAGAACAGGATGGGACCAGCGGCAGCAGTGGCAGCGGCACTCCTCCCCTGGCACGGTGCAGCTATAAATCTTGTGACCCAGCCATATATACGGTGACTTTCTGGACTTCCAAGAGTCCCCGTGGAGTCAGGATGGGTGAGTGTGAGCATGGGAAGCAGGGCAGGGTGGGTTCCCCGGCCTGTGGAGCCCCAGAAGCAGTGCTGGCAGCAAGGGTGTTGAGAGCCTCCCCCCAGCAGAGCCGTCCCTTTGCTCCCATGGAGGGAGGACTTCTTGCTGCAGACGTGTGAGGCAGCACAGGGCACAGAGCAGGGGCAGACTCAGGGTCCGTGCTGCTCCTCCTGGGGCAAGGCAGAAGGTCTGAGAGGGGCATGCAAGCCCCTGGTCTGCCCCCCCCGGGCGTCAGGGCAGAGGAGGGGGAGGAGTAGAGGGGGGGGGCCCGCCTGCTGCCCTGCCCCAGGGAGTGGGGGGGCAGACCAGGCTGGGCCATGCTCGAGGGGTGCAGACCTGCTGGCCATCCTGCAGACCCAGTCACCGGCTGGAGGACAGGGGCTCTCCGCACCTCGTCTTACTGCGAGCGCATCCATGCAGGGTCCAGGGTCTACCCAGGGCTGTGCTCGGGGGCAGGAGGTCAGGGTGGACTTTTCCCATGCAAATGGGTCAGTGGGGGCAGAGATGACGCTGAACAAAGGAAAACATCGGAGCAACTCATCCCCTGGGAGTGCCCCTGCACCCTGGCAGAGCGGGGACAGGTTCAGAGGAAGGGACAGGTTTGTGCCTAGCAGATAGTCACTGCGCTTGAGCTCTAGCCCAGCAGAGTCATAAATCTAAGTGTAAATGTGTTAAGATTGAATTTACCAGTGCATGTGAAGGGGAGGTTTCCAATTGCTACCAAGGGTCTGTCATTGTGGGGTGTCCACTGCTGCAAAAGTCATCCCTTTCCAGATGTTTTGCAATGCAGCACTACTGTAACCCCTGGAGTGCAGCTGTGATGCCATCTCTAAATGAATGTTCAGATGTTAATCTTGGGATAACTGTTATTATAATTCAGTCAAATAACATTATTATATTTTTTTGACCGCAGCTTGTTTTTTTAATTTAGATTTTCCAGAGTGTAGAAGTACCATCTAGCTGGTCAGTGAGCTGGAGGGGCAGAAAATATCCCCCAAGGTTTCTGTTAAAGTTTGTGCTTAAAGAGAAACACTTTGGCCAAGTCTCTTCTGATCTGCAGGGGAATCTCTTGTGATTGATTAATTTTGCTCCCCAAATTTCCTGGGCGCCTCGGGCTTTGCTGGGAAGCCTGGGGACAGTGAAGGGTCCAGCCACAGGATCAGTGTCCGAGGGGCAGCCCCGTGCCACCCTTGCAGGTCTGGGGTGATTGCAGCTGTTTCACCCCGCTGGGGCTGGTTCCCTGCTGGGTGTTTCACAGCAGCCGCGGGATGCTCTGCCTGACCCTGCCCCTTCCCCCCAGCTGCCCGGTGCACGCCCCTTCTGCTCCTTGCCTGTGTGCTGGCCCTGCCTGCCCCACGTCTCACCAGGAGCACCCAAGGCCTGTCACTCTTCAATCAACCCATCTTGAACAACACCGTGTCTGCTCTGAATGCCTTAGAGAACGGTAGGTACACGGGAGGTCTCCACCTCTGCCAGCAGGAGACAACCAGGACCACCCCGGGGTGGAGGGCATCTTCCAACCCGGTGCTTCTCCAAGTTGTAAGCAGAGCCCCAGCATCCCCTGAGAGAGATGTGCACCCCAGTGTCACCTGCCCTGCCTTGAATGTTTGGTGGGACCCTGTGGTCAAGGGCCTTTCTGCTCGGATGTAGGCATGGGGAAGCCTGGGGGGGTTTGCTCTGGTCTCCTGGACAGCCAAGGGAGGATGGTGGGGACAGTCACTGCGGAAGGCAGGGTTCTCCTGCTACTAGCATCCTGAGCTATTTCGCTAGTCCCATGGCTAAGAACTACACAAGTGGTCTTCTCCTGTGAAATACCCTTGTCTGCACCATCCCATGCCTCACCCTCAGCCTTGCTCTCAGGGTACTCACTCCCAGGAGGGTACAACACCATTCTGCAGTGGTGGGAGAGGATGGCTGATGCCCGTGTGGCTGAGGACGCACACAGCAAACCCACACCCACTCTCTGGAGCCACAACACACCAAAAATAGTTGGAAATGGAGGCTTCAGAAGACAAAAGCTCCTAGGCACCTTCCTTGGCCAGGAGCACGATCAGAGGTGCAGAGGCCCTACACCTTACTGCGTGGATCCGCTTCTGCAGCTGGAGAGTACCTCCTGATATGGGTTCCATCTTTCTTTGATGACATCTCCCCCATTTCCAAATCTTCTCCCTACTGTTGTTTTCCATGTTCCAGGTCAGGTCCGGCTAGTGAATGGCTCCAACCGGTGCTCCGGACGGGTGGAGGTCTGGTACCGCAATGAGTGGGGAACGGTGTGTGATGACGCCTGGGACATGAGAGATGCCTCTGTGGTGTGCAGGCAGCTTGGCTGCGGAGAGGCAGTGTCAGCCCCCCATAATGCCTATTTTGGGAGTGGATCTGGGACTATCTGGCTGGACGACGTTAACTGCAGTGGGGAGGAGAAGCTCCTGACAGAGTGCTCGTTGCGGGCCTGGGGAGAGCACAACTGCAGGCACAGCGAGGACGCAGGCGTTGTGTGCTCAGGTTAGGATGGCATTCACCTGACCTGTGCTCCTCAGGCGATCCAGGTCTTGTTGAGCATCTTGGTCTTGCAGAACCAGCTATGGGGGGACTGTGGGATGCACCTCTGCCTTGTTGCACAGGGTCTTATTAAATCACCCTCTCTCCCACCCCAGGTTGGCCCAAGGACTGCAGCGAGATCCCCGCTGGCAGCCCCAGTGGCGTCTACGCCATCCAACCCACGGGACTGCACCCCATTGTGGTGTACTGCGAAATGAACGTGACAGATGGGGGCTGGACGGTCATCCAGAGGAACCGGCAGGGCACGGAGATCACCTGGGCCGAGTCCTGGAGCACCTACAAGTATGGCTTTGGGAATGTGCACACCGACTATTGGCTGGGCACCGAGTACATTCATCAGATCGCCAACCAGAAGGTCTACCAGGTCAGGTTTGTCATCTGGGATGCCACAAACAACACCAAGTTCGCAGACTACAGCCTCTTCAGCCTGGAAGACGAGTCCCAGGGCTACCAGCTGCGTCTGGGAAGGTACTCGGGGTCAGCAGGAGATGCCATGACCTCAAACAGTGCTTCCACCGTGCACGACAACATGAAGTTCTCTGCTAAAGACCTGGATCAGGATGCTTCCAGCGGGAACTGCGCCTCCAGCTCTGGGGGCGGGTGGTGGTACTCGGCATGTTATGCCGTACGTCTGAACGTCAAGGGGGGCATAGCATGGGGCAGCCTGTGCAATGGGAACTGCAAAGCTTCCGCCATCCTCATCAAACCCATCACCTACTGCTAGGGCTTCATCGTTGTCAGTCTGCACTGGGCACATGGCCAGACCAGTGCCCTGCTGGGCCCCGTTGCTGGGGGGAGTGGAGTGGGTGGCGGTGGGGCACAACCCGGGGCTGTCAAGGGGTTTCTCTTTCGCCTCTTTTGCAGAGTTCCTCTGCTTCCCTTGCTGGGTTCTTCCCCTTTCAGCTGGTTTTATTTTAATTGCATTCTAATCAGAGTACCACACTGCAAACCCTGTACTTCTGCAACACCCCTGCTCCGGAGAATAAAATGTGCTTTAGAAACATAGTGCCTGGGTGAGCGCCATGGGAAAATGTCCTAATTCTGAGCTGTGTAAAGAACCAGTCCCTTTCTCTTCGGGGTTTCTGTTGCCCCCTCATCAGCTGGGGTGGCAGAAGGATAAAGATCCCCTATTTCCCAGTAAATCTGAATTAACTCCACTTGCTGAAGATGCAGCCTTGACACCTACACCTGGGGAGGTGTTTTCACCCACACCAGCATCTAAACCAGCACCTACAGCCTGCAGAGAGTGACTCCCGTTCTCCAGCATGGTCCTGCAGGCCGGTACAGAGTGAGCAGCAGTACCAGGGCGGTGCCAGGCTTCCTGTGGAAAAAGCTGTCAAAAATTGCAGGGAAAATATCACATAGGGAATTAATTTTAATAAAGCACACCTATGTTTAAACAAAGAACCTGCAAGGTTTTGATGCTGGAGAAGCTTCGGGGAAGGACAGGCAGCCCCGGGTGCTCTGCATGGCACTGCCAGCCCGGATGGGAGAGGGGCCACTTGGTGCCTGCCTGCAGCATTGCCTGGGGCTCACACCACTGCCCGGCGCTCCTGTCTGCCTGTCCTGGCACAGTCCTGCCACAGCACACTTGCACCATCGCCATGGGGTGGGTTGTGCCAACACGGGTCCAGCTCACTGGGCAGAAGGTGCTGTCCCCAAGCCCCGTGTGCTCCCCAGCCTCTGGCCAACACACAGGCATGGGTCGTCCATGGCCAGCCAGGTCCTGGTGGGTCCTGGCCACCCAACGTCACCCACTGCAGGGTGGGAAAGCGGCAGCCATGATGCAATGCCCTGCTGCCCCCAGGAGCCCCCTAGCCCCTGCAGGGAGCCAGGGTTGAGGGCTGTGGGGCTGCCCCAAGAGCCCTGCTCGCTCTGGGGCTCCCCACCCTCCAGGGCCTTGAAGCATCACCCCCCAGCACCCAGCCGTGGGCTGCTGAGGGATTCTGGGGACCACCCCAGGGGTGGCTCCCGCATGGTGTGAACCCCCCTCCTGGTGACTTGATGCTCCTCAGGGGCACCGTGGGCCCCCAGCCCTTGCTGTAGGATGGAGCTGGGGCTCCAGCTCTCCCAGTCGTGGCATGGAGTGGAGCAAGGAGAGGGTGAGTTGCAGACAGGGGATGCAGCAAATGGAACCCCTCCCATAAACACGGTGCCCCCCAGCATCCTCCACTGCCCCACGACCTCAGCTCTTCCCCTATGTGTGTGCAGTGCCGCAGCAGCAGGTAGACACAAGGCAGCAAAGTCTGGCTCCAGGGTTTATTGCAGCTGATTTCTCCCAGCATGGGCAGCATGGGCAGAGCTGTGGGGCATACGGGGCTCAGGGAGGGAGCAGGGCCCAAGCAAAGCAGGGATACACTGACTGCACAGGGAAGGAAACTTGCACCAGCTCCCCCTCCACAGGACAGGAGTGGGCACATCCACCCCAAACCAGTGCCTGCGTCCCAGTGCCAGCAGCACCGTGACACCTGGGTGAAGCTGCCCGCTTGCCCAGGGCTCCGGGCAATTGCTCCTGAGCCCCAGAGCCGCTGTGTTTCAGCTGGTGATGGTGCAGGAGCTGCCGATGGCACAGGACATGCACCAGGGCTGGCACGGGGGTGTTGGCAGGCACAGGGACGGGGCACTGAGCTGGGGACGGTGGCACTCCCACAAACTGGGGGGGGCTGGGTGCTGCGGCACGTCAGCACACGTCTGTGGGTTTGACCAGGATGAGGGATGATGTGCAATCGCCACTTGAGCAGATTCTTGGCCAGAAGATGTACTTCTTGCCATTGAGCAGGATGTTCCGGCACTGGTCGTACCACCAGCCCCCATAGCTGCTGGCGCAGTTCCCGCTGTACTGGTCCTGGTCCCTGTCAGTTGTGCTGAACTTCATGTTGTCATGTATGCCCCCGTACCCAGAGTGGTAGCTGGTCAGATAGTCGTCCCCATCGCCAGAGAACCGGCCCAGCCTCAGCGGGTACCCACTGGCCTCACTCTCCACGCTGAAGATGTCGTACTCGGCGTAATGGGTGACGTTGGCTTTATTCTGCACGACGAAGCGGACCTTGTAGGTGCCCTGCTGTGTCAGGAGGTGCAGGTACTCGGTCCCCAGCCAGTGATCGCCCTGCACGTTCCCGAAGCCGTACTTGTAGGTGGTCCAGGACTCCTTCCACGTGATTTCGGTGGTGTAAGTGTTTCTCTGGACAACAGTCCAGCCCTTGCCTTCAGTGTCCATGTCACACCACACCACCCTTGGGGGTGACCCTGCTGGCTGGATGATGTACACCCCGCTGGGGCTGCTGCTGGTGAGGTGGCTGCAGTCTGCGGGGAACCCTGCGGCATCGGATCAAGCAAGACATGAGGGACCTGTACTGGAGAATGAGCTAGCAGGTTACTGTGGGGCAGCTGGGCTGATGCTGGATCCCACTGGGCGCTCTGCAACCAGTGGTGCAGGCTGGGAATGCCTCTCATCTGCTGGTGATGAGGGGCAAGGATTACCCTACTTTGCAGCTTAGGTCTGACCATGGAGACTTGCTGCTCTGTGGCTGCTGGCATGGGGACGCTCGCACCCAGCACCTCAGAGCCTGGCCCGTGCTCGGCCAAGGGCAGCACAGCTGCACCCAAACCTGGCAGCTCGTTGGCTGTGCCCCCGGCACCGGCACTCACCATCCTGGAAGCTGGCAGCACGTGCTGGGCTCATGCAGAGGAGAAGCATCGCCGTGGGCAGGAGGACAAGGTCCCAGCGGAGCCGACAGGTCCTAGCCTGGAGCCCTGGGGAGTAAAGGGCCCAGCACCATCAGGATCCCTGGGCAGCCCCCTCTGCCCCTGCCAGCACCCCCGGGGAGCTCGGACCAGGGAAGGCAGAGCCACGGGGCACAGGCAGGAGCAGGGGTCTCCCGAGGGGGAGGGAGCTGCAGCTTCGTGCAGGCTCTGCCCCTGCAGAGCCAAAACAAAGTGAGAAACAGCTTTGTCACCCTCTGGCCAGCACCTTCCCCGCACCAGGCAGCAGCCTGCAGCCACAGTTTTTCCTGTTTCTCCTAAATTTGTTGGTTTGTTCTTCCACAGGTCTAGGTGCAAAAGGATATTTTTACGGGAAAGACGCAAATCTGTTTTAAGGGCGTTCAGATCAAATAGTTCAAAGCGCTGCAGCTGAGTTTGGTGGATAAACCTGGTGCTCTGGGCGCAGTGCCTGCATTTGCAGTGGGGCAGCAAATGACCCAGCGGCAGCAGCAGAGAACTGGAAGAGACATCAGCTCCTGCTCCCATCGTCCCCCACTGCTGTCACTTAGCTTGGCTTTCAACTTGCATCCCCCAGAGCTACAAGAGCTGCAGAAAAAGAGCCATGAGGAAGAGGAGAACTCACCCATTGCCGCAGTGCTCCTGAGCCGTGGGTCAGGCTGCTCTCAGCTCCATGCTGGCCTCTGTCCCTTTATACCTGGGTCCCTCCCCTACGCGCCTGCTCTGCGCAAGGACCTCAGCTCCCCTGTTTGCACGGACAAGGTCAATCATTGCATGTCCATCTGGTGGCTTCTCTTTGCTCGAGATTAAACAAAGACGCCCTAAAGTTGTTGGGTTTTTTTCTGAGAAAAGCAAACAGGGCTCCGAACCTCCCAGCTGTGGGGCGTTTTATCAGCTGCTATGGACGGGATCTGCCCAGGAGTTAAATCTCCCGGGGGATCTGCCAGCTGCTGCAGGGCAGCGGAGGAGCTAAAGGGGAAGGGAAAGGCAAACAGAAGGGAAGGAGTTGTGAACACCAAGGGCACGAGGGAGATTTGTATCATCCGGAGATCAAAGAGGGTCAAACCTATGGTTTGTCAACAGTTGCCAGCTCCCAGCATGTCACAATGCTTCTGTGATGGCCAGCGGTCTGGCTTGGGCTCCTTCCCTGCAGGGAGCTGCTGAGAAGTCAGACCCAGAGCTGGGCTGCAGACACTGTCGCCTTTTTGCCCTCAATCAGTGGAGGCCGAGGGCTGAAGGCAGCAGCCCCGGGATGCTTGGGGTAGCCCTGAGCAAACATAGCCTGTGGGGGTGTCTGTGTGGTACCCCCCCTCCTCGGCCCATACATCTTGGTGGTAAGAAGCAGGCGCAGGAAGGCTCTGCTGACCTCCTGCTCTTCCCTGCTGTATGTGGGGTGGGCATTGCCCCAGCAGCCTGGTCCAGGCTTGGTGCTGTCCGAGTGAGCACCTTAAATGCCCTTGTGGGCAGCTCATCCAGCAGCAGCTCCAGCTGTTGGGAGCACATCTGTCAGGGGAGGTGTAGCTCCACGTGCTACTGCAGGGTGTTTTGGCAAACCCTCAGGCCTGGGTTGGAGTCTCCGCCTTGTTCCCATCTTTTTTCAATCCCTCTTTTCCTACGGTGCCTTGGGAGACATCAGCAGGTCCCCACCCATCTCCTGCCATGGGGAAATGGCCTCAAGTTGCACCAGGGCAGGTTTAGGTTGGACGTTGGGAAAAATTCCTTCCCCTCAAGGGCTGTCAGGCACTGGAAGGGGCTGCTTGGGGAAGGGCTCGAGTCCCTGGGTGTGTTTAAAAGCCGGGCAGACGCGGTGCTGAGGGCCAGGGTTTAGAGGTGAGATGGCAGGGTTAGGGGAATGGTTGGGCTTGGTGAGCTTAAAGGGCTTTTCCAACCCAAACAATTCTGTGATTCTATGATTCTGCTGGACCCATGCTGTGCCAGTCCTGCTGAGCACATTGCACTCTTGTGGGTCTTGGTCCGGCTGTAGGACTCTGTTTGCTGGAAGGTGATGCTTCCATCGGCAGCAGGTCCCACAGGGGAGGGAGGGCAGGGGAGCGAGGGCACAGGTGCCTGTCCCCATCTGCACAGGAGGCTCTGTCCCCTTCGCCTCCTCTTCATCACTCTGCAATTCAGCTTTGCTTGCCACCTCTGCATGCCTCGGCTGGGCTCGCTGCTCCGAGGCTGCTCATGCCCCATCGCCGCTCCTCCAAGGGCCAGTGGCACAAGGAGAGCTCACGATGGGGACCTTGTTTCAGGGACCTTTTACAGCTACCAAGCAAGGGTGGCAGGAGGCACCGAAGGGTGGCAGTGAGCAGGGCCACCCCAGTGCCCCCCAGGGCCACATACAGTGACAAGTTGGGATGTTGGCCATGGCCACGGCTTGGCACCACGGCATTGGTGCCAACCCTCAGTGCCCTGGTGGCGTGGGGAGCCAGCCCGGCTCCCGCCTGGCACGGGGGGGCTGGCTGAAAGGGCGGGGAAGGCCCCTTTCACCTTTTTGAAATTTGGCTGACAGAAAGATGAATGCCACAGCCCCAGGTTATCTATCAAGGCACTTCGGGAAGCTCTTAAGAAAAGAAAAGAAAAGAAAAGAAAAGAAAAGAAAAGAAAAGAAAAGAAAAGAAAAGAAAAGAAAAGAAAAGAAAAGAAAAGAAAAGAAAAGAAAAGAAAAGAAAAGAAAAGAAAAGAAAAGGAAAGGAAAGAAAAGGAAAGAAAAGGAAAGGAAAGAAAAGGAAAGAAAAGAAAAGAGAAAATAAAAGAAAAGGTGCTTCATTAAAAGGAAACTGCTGAGGGCAGTCTTGGATCAGGTCTAAGTCATTCATTGCTGTTGAGAAACTTGGCAAACATTACTGCAACGCAGTGTTGGCAGGAATCCTTGTTTCTGTGAATACAGGTGTAATTTTTGCGCTGGTAACTTTACGAGGGGCTGGTGTAGGGCAAGGGGAAAGTGCGTCCCTTGGTAAAAAACATCCTGGCTGTACTGAAAGGAGTCTTAGAGTAACCCAGGGCAGGGACCAGGCAGCACTCAGCCAGGTGCTGGCACGGTGGCAGGGGTTGCTGGCACTGGGACCTTCGCCTGCCAGTCTCCTGGAGGAGAGCGGAGGTACCGATGCCACCTGGGGACTAAGGACCTGGGCATGAAGGCAGCATGGGGCCGAGCAGCCAGCACCAGCCCTGTGGCAGCAGAGCCCCTGTGGGTCCCTGGCAGTGCCACAGAGCATCCCGGGGCTGGTGCAGGGACATGCTCCAGCAGCTCAGCAGCTGCTGGTATCAAACCATCAGTAAATTCCCCACCACGGCACTAGATCAGTGTCACTGAGCTGTGAGCCAGCATCGCCAGGCCATGACACTGCCCTCCTTAGCACTCCCAGTCGCAGGGCTGGCTTCAGACTGGACCATTCAGCATCCATTAAGCATTTATTCCACTTAACCCACAGCCACCTCGTTAACTGAGTCTGCAGCCAGCTCTGTGATGAGGTCTGCTCCCCAGAGCTGTGAAGTCAGAGATAAAGCCTCCAGCAGACCCTGTGGCTTCCTGAGGACCTCTTGGTCCTTGGGGGGCCCACGCCAGCAGCCCCTCAGCCTATGTAGCTGCCCCATGGGACAGGCTCGCTGCTGGAGGGCTGGCACGAAGCTGGGCAGCTGCATGGCCAACGTGGGCTCAGGGCTGGGGACAAGGCCCTTTGCTGCCCAGGTGTGCATGGAGCCAGAACGCAGTGCCAGAGAGCACGACTCCCTCTCAGTGATGTACCAGGGCAGGGCAGGCAGCCCCTAAAGAGTGTCTGACGGAGATCTCCGGCACAGCCCAGGTCACTGAATGTCCCCACAGGGTTTGGCATCAAATCCTGTAAGTAATAACAACCTCAAAAAAAAAAAAAATCCTTATCAGGAGCATTTGTCAGTTTGGTGGAATGTTGTATGGACGTCGGGTGCTGTTTGCTGAGGGGACCCCTTATCACAGAGGCGCGACAGCCGGTGTGTGAGCGGAGGCGCTTACGGATGGAGGGAAAACAAACCATAAATTTCCAGCCTTGTTGACAACTGGAGGGCAAGTGCCATGGTTTGGGCCAGCCGGCCCCACCTCACCCCCTGAGCCCTATATAATGGCAGGGTCGGCCACGGTGGCAAAGCCACTGCTTCCCGTGCCGCAGCGTCCACGCAGAGAAGGCATGGGTGAGTGTGGGATGGGGTAGGAGGGGGCGGCACCCCTGTGGGTAGCTGGGCACCCCCGCCTCCTCTGCCTGCCCCTGGGCTTCTGCTGCCTGCGCTGCCGCTCTGCTCTTCCCACTAACCCTTCCTGGCCTTGGGATGGTGGGGTAACCCCGATCCTGCTGCACCCCCAGGCCTCTGTCCCCCTCCTGCTCCTCACTCTCCTCCATTCCTGACCACGGGCAAAACTCTGCTGTGCTGGGTGGTGGTGTAGAGGCAACATTTATTTAACTTATATTCATGCCAGAGCCCAAACCACCACCAAAAAAACCCCCCAAAATTGGAATGGAAGCTAATTAATGCATTAATCGCCCATCACCCTCATAAGTCCTTCAGGGCACTGAAGCTGGGTGGGCAAAGTGTAGACACCAATCTATGGAGCTGGCCATGAACAAACTCTTGGGGAATGTCCTGCACTGGTGTGGTCCAAAGGCGTCAAATTGCTCAGGTTGTCAGAGCAGACATGGCAGAAACCATCCTTTAAAGCGTGGAATGTCCCAGCCCAGGCACCAGCCAGGTGGCACCGGCCCTTGGCACGTCCCTGTGCATCCAAGCCCCATTCGTGAGGCATAGCAGGGCCTGATGCTGGATCGATGCTGCTGGCTCCCTGCCAGATCCTCTCCTGGCCTTCTCCTGCCATGGGCAGCTTCCAGCCTCTGCACGATGCCCTGGTGGGAGGGGGCCATTCTGGGACCATTAAGTGAAGCCCTTGGCTCTCAGGGTACCATCAGCATTGTGGCCACAGCAGCTCCTTTCTTCCCAAGAGCTCAGGTCCCTGCACCTTGTTTATTGCTGCTGTAGTAGTTCCCGGCTGTCTTTAGGGAACAGCCGTACCTATGAACCTGCACACCCCCTGGCACTGCTAGGAGGTGCTTTTCCCAAGGCACGCGCATGGATGCTAGCTTAGCACCTCGGTTCTGGGGCGCAAAGCCCATTGCGTTAGCCCAGGCCACAGCTGAAAGGGATGGCACCGCTCTTGGAAGCTGCAAATTTAGACCTGTGGGTTGTAGTCAAAGAAATTGTTTCCCTCTGGGGATGTATGCCGCTGCAGAAGGCTTATTTTGGGGAAAGGTGCTTTATACTTCTGCTGCTCAGTAAAGCAAAAGCATAATTCATGGTGTGGATTTGTCCACCCTGTGAGTTTGGTTTAACTTCTGCTGTGGTTAGTTAGCCGGTTCTCTTTCAGAGGGTTTGCATCTCCAGGTTCACCATGTGTCTTCTTTTCTCCAGCTGCTCGTCACTCCGAGCTGCTGCTTGCTGCCTCCCTACTGGTCCTGCTAGCCCCGCTCCTCGCCCTGCGCATTGAAAACCTGGAAAGACTGAACGCAAGGTTAGAGGACATCGCTAATCTCCGCTCAGGTGAGCCCCGCACTGGTGTCTTCTCTCTTACACCCCTAAACACTGTTCACCCAAACATCAGGAGCCCCCCAGCTCTGCATGGGGTGGGGGTGTGGAAGGCAATCCTGGAGAAGGGCACTTGCACTCAGAAATAAAAGGATCCTGATCAAATCTTCCTCCCATCTCAGCTCTTAACCAAACATCGCAACATTTGCCAGTTCAGCCCCCTTGCATGGTGGCTTTTTCTCGAGAGCTGTAGGTCTGAAAAGGAAGAGCTTTTCTCTTACTCTCTGTCATCCATCTGTGGCCTGAAACTTCAGAGAAGGTTTGTAGACGTGATCAACCAAAATGCCTCCCAAAGCTTGCACACGGCTGAACGACACAGAACCCCTTGTCCCACCACTGACCATGGTCACACTGTGGGGCTCTCGGGGAATACTGTGTTACAAGGATGAGTGCTGTGATTTCTCTGTAAAGAGACCATTGCTGTCTTGTATGCTTTGAGCTCCTTTCCTCTTGAAGGGTTCTGCAGCTCTGTATGGATTGAACGAACAAATGAATCCCTTCAGCCACCACTGGAAAGCAACGCAGGTTTACAGCAACATCACTTGACAGTTTAATCTTGGTCTGAACCCACACACCTTCTCCATCCTTCTCCATCCTTCTCCATCCCTCTCCATCCTTCTCCATCCTTCTCCATCCCTCTCCATCCCTCTCCATCCCTCTCCATCCTTCTCCATCCCTCTCCATCCTTCTCCATCCCTCTCCATCCTTCTCCTCCTGCAGTATCTCCTTGTACTCATCACTACCACTTGGGTGCGCAGTCCACTCCACGCCGCTCTGGAAAGCCACATTGCTGAGTGGGCCAATGACTGCAGCGTTACCCTTCCTGGTATCTTATCCCTTTAAAGAGCTTACAGCCAAAAACTACCATGCAGGAAGAAAGATGAGCCCAGTGGTGTTGCTGAAGTGCCCTACAAAAACCTTCAGGGCTGGAAATAACACTCTGGGGAGGCCGTAGTTACCATGCACTGGGGCACAGGGCTGCTCATCTCACTCTCTCTGTTTTTTCCAATGCAGATGGAGAGAACGTGCAGCAGAGCAGAGTGAGTGGCCCCCAGCAGACAGCACGCCACAGTAAGCACCCCCGCTGCCCCGCAGGGAACAGGGAGGCTCCAGCAGCAGTGGGTGGGCAATGAGCCTGGGGATAACCTAGCCCAGCTCCCGGGGGCAAGGCTCGAGTTGCTCCTCCGGTGCGCGTGCCAGGGCCACTCAGACATCGCTCTTTGCTAGTGATAGCCGCACACTGAACTGTGCCTTGCAAGATCCCAAAAGACTGTGCAACCTTTGCTTGCACACCACAAGCCCTCTGCTCTGCTTGGAAGCTCTGCACGGGGCAAGCAGAGGCTGTGCCTCCCAAGCAACGCTTGCTGGGGTTTCACAGTTAGCCACGGGGTCTGGTGACAAGGGAACGAGGTTTTTTCCTTCCTGACCCCAGGGATTGCAGTGAATGCCAGGGCTGTAGGAGCAGCCCACTTGCTCATTTAAGCTTCTGCATAACTGTGTAATAAAAGCCATCACCAAGCCAGGCTTGGACTCCTGTATTGCTATAATGCAGGAGAAACATCTGAACATTGGGAAAGGCTGAGGAAACAAGAGCCTGAGCCAGAAGGAGAAACAAATTCTATGCTTATACCTTCAAAATGTATTCAAATTCTCTTAAGCACTCTATTTCCCTTACAGAGATTTTCTGCTTTCACACTTACAGTAAGACAGACCCTGGCAAAATCCCACATAGGCTCATTTTCTAGAAATCCCTCTCACAGGGTCAGCCAAGCAGACTGGAGTGTTACTGTGCCTGTAGGTCCTCTGTGTTCTCTCCTGCCCCAGGTTGGCCCAAGGACTGCAGCGAGATCCCCGCTGGCAGCCCCAGCGGCGTCTACGCCATCCAACCCACGGGACTGCACCCCATCGTGGTGTACTGCGAAATGAACGTGACAGACGGGGGCTGGACGGTCATCCAGAGGAACCGGCAGGGCACGGAGATCACCTGGGCCGAGTCCTGGAGCACCTACAAGTATGGCTTTGGGAATGTGCACACCGACTATTGGCTGGGCACCGAGTACATTCATCAGATCGCCAACCAGAAGGTCTACCAGGTCAGGTTTGTCATCTGGGATGCCACAAACAACACCAAGTTTGCAGACTACAACTTCTTCAGCCTGGAAGACGAGTCCCAGGGCTACCGGCTGCGTCTGGGAACGTACTCGGGGTCAGCAGGGGATGCCATGACCTCAAACAGTGCTTCCACCGTGCACGACAACATGAAGTTCTCTGCTAAAGACCTGGATCAGGACACTTACAGCGGGAACTGCGCCTCCAGCTATGGGGGCGGGTGGTGGTACTCGGCATGTTACGCCGCACGTCTGAACGTCAAGGGGGGCATAGCATGGGGCAGCCTGTGCAATGGGAACTGCAAAGCTTCCGCCGTCCTTGTCAAACCAGCTCCCTACTGCTAGCTGCATTTTCATGTCCTTTCTGTCCAACCTGAGGCTAATTCTGGCTCTGCAAAGAGATGGAAAAAGGCAAAACAGGTCATGGCCCAGCCTGGGGTCCTAGGGGTCTGTGCTGAGGTTGGTAATTTCCTAGCTACTGGAGAAAATAAGGCATTTCCACTTCTTCTCCCTCCTGTAGATTCCCTCTACTCCTCAACTGTGCCTTTAGCCTTTTGTTCAGAGCCAGGTCCTTTTGCTTATGTTCATAATCAGAACAGTCTCTGGCAAACCTGGAGTTTCCAGGGCTGTAGTGTACTTCCGATAAAATGTGAAATGGCCTAACACCAGCGGATCCATGTGGTTGTACAGGTTACTTTACAGCCTCCACTTCAGGCAGACTGCCTAATCTGCACTTGCTGAAGATCTCGCTCAAGGTAGCAATGGGCACAGTCAAATTCCCACTCTGTACCTTCTAAACTTCAGGCTTAATAGGTGTTAAATATCCAAATAAATCTGTATTCAAAAACCTCTCTCAGTTGCAAAAGTCTTTCAAATCTCCGAGGTGCTCACAAAGGTTGATGTGTTAGAAGGTGTCCACCACTGAAGCTCAGCTTTCCCATAGGACAGATGCTGGGCATGAGCACGCATAAATAAAACTTGAAATACTGTGTGCAGGCTTCTGCCTTCGCACCTGGCAGTTTTGTCTAAGCATAGGAAATGTCAAAACGTTTTCACTTTTCTCAGCAACAGCGAGTTTTAGGTGTTGCTGTCCATGTGACCAGCATCCCCAAGTGCCAGGGTGACGACTCCCAAGAGATGGCAGCACAGAGGGGAGGCACCATCCCTCCTTTGCTATTTTGGAACTGAAAAGAGATTTCAAAGTGCTGTGAAAATTCCTGTGGGAAGACCTCCAGATTCCTGCAGCCCACCCTCTGGCATCGCAGGGCTGCTCCTCACAGGAGGGAGATTTGCTGCTGTTTCAGTCGGCGTCACAGTTTGCAGGCACTCCCATTGCTTAGCACAGGGCAACTTCCACAGCTGCCACCCACAGAGGGGACGCAAGATGAGTCCATGGTGCCCAAATGTTCCCCTGGCAGCAGGGTCTGAGCTGGAAGCCCCCAAGCCCAGGGTGGGCAGGGGAAGAAGCCTGCCCTCGAAACGTCTGCATGATGTTCCTGTGCCCGGGTTCTCCAACAGCACACCCAAAACTGCCCAGGCTCCCCTGGCACTGGAGCACACAAAAGGCTGCAGGCTTAACGCAGTCGGGCTTAACAAAGAAAGGCTGCAGGCTTAGCACAGCCCATGCATAACTAAGACGTCCCAGGAAAGGCAATATACATGGTGTATTTTATGTCTCCAGGGATTTTAAGATGGCACATGAGAGGTCTCGTTTGCGAGGGTGGGCCTGAGCAAAGTGAGGGAGCACAGGCAGGGCTCGGAAGAGCTCTGTCCCGAGGTACCAGCAGGTAAGCGAACAGACCATTTGCTTTCATTTATGCCAGGACTCAACGCTCCAGCTCAGAAAATGCAGAAGTCTTCAAGCAGGATCTGTCAGCTCTGCCAGGGTCGAGCCTGCGGACACACGGATTCCATCACTGACCACCAACCCACCAACGCAAAATGTTTCCCATGTAAATCACGGCTTTACATTTTCCTGAAGGGATGGGTATGTTCCTTTCCTTGAGGGGAGAAGCATGTCGGCAGCTGCCATCCAGCAGTATTAAAGTGCTAAAAATGCCTCCAGCGGCAGCATGGGTCTGGGAGTGCCCTTGGCGCGGTGAGGCGAGAGCTGCCTTCCTCACAAATGGGGAAAGGTAGGCTGGCAAATAAAAATGGCAGAAACCAAATTTTTATTACCCTTTATGCTTGTGGGGGATTTTTTTTTACGCTACGGTTTTACTGGTCTGCACGTCTACCCTTTACAGCGGCATTTCTCCTCCTGCCTCCTACCACCTCCAGCTCAGGCCCCCGCAGGGAGTCATGAGGAGCACAGCAGGCAGCCGCCAGCACAGGACGAAGCCTATGCTCAGTGTGGGAGATAATAACTTAAATAAAATCTTCTCAGCTGTCAAACTTGGGAATTTCTTGCTGCATTTAGAAATCTTTTTTTGGCTAACCCTCTTGCCTTAAGGCAGATCTGGAGCTGTGTGATTGAAGCAACACTCCCCCTGCCCCCGCCCCCCCCCCCACCCCAGTGCAGGCTGATGGGGTGGGAGGCAGCAAAGAGGCAGCAGCACCCACCTGCGCTGCTCCCATCAGCTCCCCTTCCACCGTGGGGAGGAGGGTACCTGTGTGTATCCCATCCTCGGCTGGATGCAGAACAGTCTCTTTTGGACCACATCCTCTTGTTATCCCTAAACAGCATGACTTCTGCTTTTTCTACAAACTGGAGGGCTGCTGTGTCCCCCTCAGGTCTCTTCTGCTCTTTCTGGAGAGGCTTGGACAGCTTGTCCCATCATAGCAGAGACGCGGCGGCGCGAGCTGTCCCTCTCCAGCAGGGTCCTTGTTCTGGGCAGGTAGGCTAGCGCATGTCGCCACCACGAAATGCACTTGAAAACGCAAAGGCCACATGAAAAGAAGTGATTTGAGAAATGTCGAGTCTCATTACCTATGTCTCTCCTGGTCCCCAGAGGGTGCCCTTGCCCCAGGGTTTGCCAGGCAGCTTCCAGAGTGAAGGAAGCACTGCCAGCAGGGAGAGCCCACAAATATTCCCTAAGGAGTCCAGATGCAGGCTGTGTTCCACGCTCGTGCTGCTGAGAGCCCACCAGAGCAGCGCAGGCTGCGGGAGCGTGTGAGCAAGGCTGTCTGGGGAGGAAAGCACCAAGAACTCCACTGCATGGATAGAGACAGAAAATTTCTTTCCAGGCAGAAGGAAGACAATCAGCTTGCTCTCTGAACTAGGGTTTCCCAACCTTTTCCAACTGATTTGATTATTTGGGATGCCACTATCTCTTTTGGGGAGGAAACTGATATTCTACCTTCCTCCCAAAGCTTTTGCTGCTTTCCCGTGGCTGTTACCTGGTGGTCGGACCCACTTCCACTCCGTGCTTGGCATTGCTCTCCCTGCGAGCACACCCTTGGCCCCGGAGTCTCTCAAGGCCAGGTCAGGATATGTCTGCGTGAAGGCTGGCTCTTGGCTCCCGGTGAGCAGAGAGGCACAGCATGGTGCGATGCAAATGCTTCATGCCCTGCCTCCGCCTGCTCCGCCACAGCACTCCTGCACACAGGGACTCCATCCCCAGGGTCTCCTTGCCGTGGGCTTGTGGGGATACCCGATACCCAGCCTCCTGCCATGGCTGCTCGGCTTTCTTAGTGCGTGCCTGCCTGCTGGGGAGCAGAGCTGTATTTCCAGCTCCTAAATTTGCCTTTTGTGGGTTGTCTCTCTCCTTCATTTGACAGCAACCCGGTCAGATCCTGCCCAGATCGACAAATCCAGCTCCATGGGCACCCACAGGCTTGGGGCAAGCAAAGGCTGGCCCTGTCTACGGGCAGAGGAAGCAGAGAAGCGTTGCGCTGTCGCGAGATACATCAGCACCGCTGCAACTGAGACCATCACAGCCGTGACAAGCGGCGAGTCCTCCCCAGCCGGCCTGGCTGGCAGCAGAGTACGCTTCCAGCAGCAGGCAGAGACGGAAACGGGGCCAGGTCCCCACGGCGAGTCACGCATCTTCACATTTTAACAGCAAAAGCCACCAGTGATTCTGACAAAGCCATTCTCTGCCTGCTGGTTCTCATTAAGGCCATGTTTCACTGTCGCTGCTCGTAATTAGGAGCTCTATGCTTCTAGCAGGAATGCTGTGCTTTACCTGGCCCCTGCAGCCACGCGCTTCCCAAGCCGTCCCCACAGCCTTTTCCAGTGATGTGCCCAGATCATGTGAGGTGACCTCACGTCCGTGGTGCTTGGCCACACCAAAGGAGAGCTTGCCCTGGCACCTGGGCCCATCAGTGACTTTGGAGTGTGTCATAAGATTAAAGCCTTAAATCTGACCCCTGTAACACGGCACCGGGCCAACAGGTTGCAGGCTGGGGGCAAAACTGCACCAGTACCTCCTGCTTCCACCTCCTCCAACCTCTGACTGAGCTCTGGGGTGGTAGAGGCTTCTGGGGTAGCTGTTGACATTTTTTTGGTTACAGAAAAGGCAACAACAGGCACGTTGTGTTTGGTTTCCAGCCTTTTGGGGCGTGCGTGGGTTTTGCTGCAGGAATTTGGAGATCCAGCCTTCCCAAATGAGCCTTTTTGCAGCAAGACTGCGGGTAACTGTGACTTTGTGACCCTGGGACTTGCCGTCACTTAGGGGTCCTCAGCCCCCAAGGTGGGGCTGCATGTCAGCAACTCCTTTGTTGGGATTTCCCTCCTGCCACCACCTGCGGCCTCACGCAGCAGCGCTGTTCCCAGAAATCAAGGGGTGGCCATGCCAGCTACTGGGGAAGAGCCTCAGCTCCAGTGAGAAGTGAGTACAGCAAGACCATGGCAAGAGATTTCAGTCTCTTCCTCCATTCTTCAATTGCCCTGATGAAGAAGAGCCAGTGACCCCAGGGGAAACCTGGTGAGACCACCAGCACAGCACCATCTCCTCCACCCGCCCCGGCAAAGCAGGAACTGCTGCAGGCTCTGCTTGTCGGACTGCAGGCAATCAAAGCAGGAGATGGAGGCGTGCCCTGCTGCTCGTCCCAGGCATCCACCTTCCTTTGTGGGAGTCTGTAGCGGGCCTACAGACAAGGCAATTGCAAGATGTTAGGGACAAAGAAAAAAAAAACAGGAAAAGGACGGAACAAGAAACCACAGCATGCTGCCTTAAGGGAAGTTTCTCTTGTCTCCTTAAGGGAAGTTTCTCCCGCCTCTTTAAGCCAATAGCAAGCTCGCTTCCTTACAGCCAACAGTAACTTGTTAAGTACATTTGAAAGAACGAATCAAGTGCGCTGATGTTAAGTTAAGCATGTGCTGGAGTGATGAATAAAGGAGAATTCATTGCTACACCGTGAAGAGGTGTATTGTTGCGTTTGTCCGTCTCAACCTGCGCAACATTTGGTGTCCCCGATGTGATTCAACTAAAGATAGCCAGGAGATTATCCTGAAGTGGGCCAGCGGGTAGCTGGGGAGACGGAGCCTGGTGAAGCGGATAGCGCAGTATGTTGGCTGCTAGTTCCTAGGAAAAGAGACACCGTATAAGGTGAGCCACCAGGGACAAGATGGGGAGTAATCTCTCTAAAGAAGATAGTCTTGTTTTATCGATGTGGGAGTTAGTACTACAAACGAGAGGAATAAAGCTAGAAGAGATGCAATTGAGACGAATGTTACTTTGGGCAAAGAGGCAAGGAATAGAAACCTCTACTCTAACCGCATTTAGTGTTTCAACTTGGGAAGGACTGGGACTTTTGTTGATGGAGGGAGCGGCTAAGGGTGATAAAGAGGCCACGGGACTGTTTACCACGTGGGGACTGTTGAGAGACACTGTTAGACGATTGAAAAGTCAGCAAGATGCAGAAACTTGTACCCATAGGCCTCCTCCTCCTGAACCCCCACCTGATAAGGGTAAAGATGGGGATGAGGGGGAGGAGGACCTGCCCGGCAGTGAGGGTGCCTGTGGATCTGATGAATTCCGGCCCCAGCAAGATAATTTAAAGGCGGGTCTTCCTGAGTCCTATCGACGTTTATGTCGTCCATCGGCCTCTTCTCTGCCTGTCCCTCAGAGACAAGTTAATGCCTTACAAGAGCTGGAACTATGTAAAATTATGAACTCATTGTCAATTCAAGAAGAAAACCAGGGTATGGGGGCGATAGGAGGAACAGAACAAACACTGGTAGCTAAACCTGTGGTTGCCATGCACGATCCACAATACTTTTGGAACAGTGTTAAAAGAGGGGCAATCCAGGCAGGGAAATGGGATCTGTTGGAAAACCTGGGAGGAATTATACCAGATGAAGGAGAGGGAAGCCCCTGTTTGCATGCCTATCTGGTACAGATAGCGGATGCGGCAGCCAGAAATCTGAACACCCATGTCCCTTTTGCTTGGAAAGTGGTCCAAGACTTGCAGAAAACTGTTTCTCAATACGGGGTAAATTCACCCGCAACTATGCAATTATTATGTTTATAAACAATGGAACCCTTACCTCCCTTTGACATTCTGCAAATAGCCCAGATTGTGTTTCAGCCAGTTCAATTAGTGGTTTTTCATGCCACTTGGCAGGCAGCTGCACAACAACAGGGATTACAGAATTTGAATTTTCCCCGAGATGACCCTCGTTTTGGTAATGGTCCTGAAGTGCTCTTAGGAACCGGTCAATATTCCAATCCACAGCATCAAGCTCAATGGTCTACCCTTGTATTAGACCAGGCAAAAACGATAGGGGTGCAAGCAATAATAAAAACAGCTCAGCTAGCTGAACCAAAAAAACGCTATACCACCATTAAGCAGGGTCCAAAAGAACCTTTTTTGCCTTTTGTTGAAAAATTACAATATGCTATAGCTTCACAAGTGTTCGATTCACAATTATCGGAGATGCTACTAAAACAGCTAGCAAAGGACAATGCTAATGCTGACTGTCAAAAGATATTAGAAAGTATGCCAGGAGAACCCACTTTGGAGGTGATGATATCGGCCTGTGCTAAAGTCAGCACCTTGGAGCATAAGGTAGCTGTGATGGCCGTGCTTCAACAAAAATGTTATTCATGTGGCAAGTTAGGGCATAGAAAACAAGAATGTCGCACCAACAAACAGGGAACTCCCCCAGGAAATTGTCCAAAATTACCAGCAGAGATTGCTTGTTTTCGCTGTGGGAAGAAAGGACATTTTGTGAAACAATGTCATTCCCGTTTTGACAAGGATGGGGTACAGTTACCGATGCTACAAAACCAGGGAAACACCCGCAGGAGTGCGAGGGGGCATGCTCTGACACAAATACCCCAACCGGTCAACTTGCTGCAATCAGAATCAACAAATCAATCTTATGTGAGCAATTGTCAGGGGCTACCCAAGGATCAGCAGGGATGGATGTATCCACTAGAGAGACAGTAACAATTAATATATAGGGGTGGTGAAAATACCCCTGCAAGCTTATGGACCAATAGGGAATGGACTTAGTGCCTTGTTCTCTAGTACCACAATGCAAAATATCCAGGTACATGTGGGCGTCATAGATGCTGATTATGAAGGTCAAATATGTGCCTTGGTTTCTACCCCTGTCCTAAAAATACACAACTTGTTCAACTTGTGCCTTTTGTAAGCTGTGTTCCAAAACCAGAATCTAAACACCGAGGCTGTTGTGGTTTTGGGTCTACGGGAGCTCCTCAGGTATGCTGGACGCAAGAAATATCATCTCGACGACCCGATCTGACCTGCACCCTGATCCTCTCTGGCAGGACACCCACAGCCATTCGAGTCAGCGGGCTTTTGGACACTGGAGCAGATGTTACCATCATCTCACATAAGAACTGGCCAAATCAATGGCCATTGGTAACTACACAAACTGGGGTAGTAGGTCTGGGAGGTGTAACACATAGTTATCTGTCTGTTAAATCAATGCAAATTAACACACCCGAAGGTCAAGTAGCAACAATCAGACCATATGTAACAACAGCCCCATTTACCTTATGGGGACGAGACTGCTTAAGTCAATGGGGAGCTCGCATACCCATGGATTTTTAACAGGGGCCACTGTGTTGCAGGGAATTAAACAGCCTAACCTTGGTCTCACGTGGCTAACTGAGGCCCCGGTATGGGTAGATCAGTGGCCCCTGCCTCAAGAAAAGCTGAATGCCCTGCGTGAATTAGTTAAGGAACAGTTAGATGCAGGCCACATTGAAGAGTCACATAGCCCATGGAATACCCCTGCATTTGTTATTAAAAAGAAATCAGGCAAATGGCGGTTACTGCATGATCTATGTAAGGTCAATGCAGTAATGGCCCCTATGGGGGCCCTGCAGCCAGGGTTGCCGTCTGCCACCATGATACCAATGGAGTGGGACATTTTAGTTATTGACCTGAAGGACTGCTTCTTTACTATCCATTTAGATTGCCTTTACTGTATCAACCAGAAATAACTCTGAGCCTGCAAAAAGATACCATTGGACTGTGTTACCACAGGGCATGAAAAATTCACCAACCATCTGTCAATGGTTTGTAGCTCAGGCCTTGAGCACAGTAAGAAATAAATATAAGAATGTTTACTGCTATCATTATATGGATGACATCTTGTTGACTGCATCATCAAAGGAACTACTGGACACAGTTGAAAAGGATGCCAGACATAGTTTGCTGGAATTTGGATTGGTTATAGCTCCTGAGAAAGTCCAGCGGCAAGAGCCTTGGAAATATTTAGGTCTGAATGTGGTAAAAAGAACTGTATCCCTACAGCCTATCCAGTTGAGATTAGAAGTAAAAACCTCGAAAGATGTCCAAAAACTTGCAGGAATGCTAAATTGGTTACGACCCTATTTAGGCCTTACTAATGATCAGATGCAACCTCTTTTACAACTTTTAAAGGGGGATACAGATCTTTTGGCCCCACGATATTTAACGCCTGCAGCTTTGACCCTTGTTAGAGAAATTGAACAGTTGATATTCCATGAGACACGTATGGCGCATAGATATCACACTTCCTGTAAACGGTTTTATTTTAATGGATCGGTGTTCTCCTTATGCCATGCTGGCCCAATGGAACAAAAATTGGAAAGATCCACTGCACATACTTGAGTGGTTGTTCTTGCCATTGCAGTCTAAGAAGACTGCTGCAGGGTGGTATGAGCTGGTTGCAGACTTAGTCATAAAAATGCGAAAAAGGTGCATGGAATTGACTGGAGTTGACCCATCAACTGTGGTCATCCCTGTACAACAATATTACTTTGAGTGGGCACTGGCAAATTCCATGGCCCTTCAAGTAGCTCTTGCAAATTTCCAGGGACAAATTCAATATCATCATCCCTCTCATCCACTTTTAAAAATGACAGTTAGTTTAACCCTGCAATCACGACAGCTAAGTCAAAGACAATCAGTCAAGGGCGACACCGTGTTTACGGATGGATCTGGAAAAACAGGGAAAGCTGCCATTGTCTGGCAACACAATGGACAGTGGCAATCCAAGATTGTAACCCAGGAGTGGATCACCACAAGTTGTTGAATTGCGGGCTGCTGCCTTAGCCTTTCAGTGTTTTCATGGGCCTCTCAACTTGGTGACTGATTCTGCCTATGTAGCAGCTCTCCTTCCAAGGTTAGATATGGCCGTCCTTGGCCACGTCAACAACCCAAAGCTTTTTACAGTTTTAACCTTAGTTTGGGAGGAAATTCGAAAATGTCAGTTTCTGTTTTATGTTATGCATGTTAACAGTCATACATCTTTACCGGGATTTGTGATAGAAGGTAATGCTAGAGCCGATGCTCTTGTCTCTGTTAATGTTGCGACACCTTTACCTAATATACATCAACAAGCTGTCATGAGTCATCAATTCTATCATCAAAACTGGCGATCTTTGTATCATCAATTTGGTCAAAAAGGTCTCTCTCAGGCTACTGCACGCAGTATTGCCGCAGCCTGTCCAGACTGCCAAAATGTTACCTCAGTACCAAATTATGGGGTTAATCCTAGAGGCCTGAAGGCGTTACAGTTATGGCAAACAGATGTAACTCATTACAGCAAATGTGGTAAACAGAAGTATATTCATGTTACAGTGGATACCTACTCTGCCGCAGTAGTTGCTTCAGCCCACACAGGTGAAACTAGCCGAGATGTCATTCGACACTGGCAACGTGCTTTTTCTGTGCTGGGCGTCCCCCTTGAGATTAAAACAGACAATGGACCTGCTTATAGCTCTAAGGCTGTCAGTCAATTCCTTTCCCTATGGGGCATCTCTCACAAGTTTGGCATCCCTCATTCCTCCACGGGCCAAGCCATTGTTGAGCGTATGCATGGCACCCTCAAGCGCCTGCTTGAAAAACAAAAAGGGGGAATGAAGGGAATGACCCCAGAAGCACGCTTAGGAAAAGCATGTTATGTTTTAAATTTTTTGAAGATCTCTGCTGACCACATGTCACCTCCCATTGTGCGACATTTTTTGTCAATCGGGGGTGAGCAGCAAGGAGCCAAAGGCATTTTGGTATGGATGAAGGATCCTCACACGGGACTTTGGTCAGGACCACATGAACTGCTAACCTGGGGAAGGGGTTATGCTTGTGTTTCCACAGATGAGGGTCCACAGTGGATTCCTACTCACTGTGTTCGCCCTGCTCTCTCTGTTCCACCTACAGGGAGGAATGCACCTGCCATTGATCAGCCCAGCAACTAACGTGTGGGTTTCTTTGTCTCAGCAACTGAATCAGTCACGATTTTGTGTAACTTTGGCACAAGGATAGTAGCCTTTCCATACTTGCTTGACTGGTGTGCCTTTTGACGGATATGAAACAAAACAGATCTTAAGTGAAGTAAATAGCATAATCTTGCACACGAAATGTGGCTCCATACAGAATTGCACTGAAAATTATGACGTATGGGATGACAAATTACCTCTTTATAGTGGCGATCCCCAAGACATATATATTGTGGGCACCCTGGAGGTTGAAAGTTGTTTTTATGTGAATGTTACTAATGGATATGTGAATGTTATTATGGAAATGGCACACCTGTTTATAAACCTTTAAATGTTCCAGGTACTTTGATTGTTCCTTTGAATGCATATTGGAAATTAGCTTGTTGGGTAGTTAAAAATGTTAATCAAACATCTGAGGTTTTAGGATTGTTAGCTGATGATTTATCACAAGTGCAACATGCAGTTCTGCAAAATGGAGCGGCTATTGACTTTTTGCTATTGGCTTAAGGCCACAGCTGTGAGGATTTTGATGGAATGTGTTGCATGGATCTAAGAATCCATGCTACGTCTATTCACAATTAGCCCAATTACAACAACACGTGTCAAAAATAAAAGAGGATACTGGTCTATTTGGCCTCTGTTGGTTTTTTCTTAATTTGCCCAGTTAGTTAGTATGTGCCTTATGATATCCTGTTTGTTGTCATGTTTGCAAAGGGCCCCGCAACGTACAATAAGCATGGTTTTCATTGCTCAAAACCAAAAAGGGGGAATTGTGGGAGTCTGTAGCGGGCCTACAGACAAGGCAATTGCAAGATGTTAGGGACAAAGAAAAAAAAAACAGGAAAAGGACGGAACAAGAAACCACAGCATGCTGCCTTAAGGGAAGCTTCTCTTGCCTCCTTAAGGGAAGTTTCTCCCGCCTCTTTAAGCCAATAGCAAGCTCGCTTCCTTACAGCCAACAGTAACTTGTTAAGTACATTTGAAAGAACGAATCAAGTGCGCTGATGTTAAGTTAAGCATGTGCTGGAGTGATGAATAAAGGAGAATTCATTGCTGCACCATGAAGAGGTGTCTTGTTGCGTGTCCGTCTCAACCCGCAACATTCCTTCAGTGAGGCAGCTAAGGTGGGAGAAGCTCCGAAGAACCGCAGCGCCGTTCCTTGTTCATGTACTGGGCGAGACAGAGGGCAGGCTGCTTGTCTTCTCCAGGAAAAAGGGGAGTAGAAGATACCATCTGCTTTTTTTTTTTTGCAGACCTTTTATGCATCTGCAGCCAAGGAAGAAAACTGCAAAGTCTTTCTCTACAGGTTCTTGCGTGGGCATGTGGAACAGATCTCTGCGGTCAGCACAGATGGTTACGACCAGCTGGAGATGCTTCTCACCCTGAGGCTTTAGGAGGTCTCATCCTGTGCTTGTACCGGTGTCCTGGGTTCCCACGAGCGAGCTTTTCCTCGTACACACGGGGTGCGTGAACCATGAATGTCAATAGTTCCAGTCCTCCATCGGGTTAGCAGCATCCTGAGGTGAACTTGCTGGCGACTCCTTTGCCAGGTGCCCCTGGCTCTTGTGTTATGAAAAGTGCTGAAGACCCATTCCCGAACTGCTCTCTGTTCCCTGCATCTGTGCCTACATCCCCAGCGCTTACACCCCATTCATCTCTTCTCTAACACGGGCAATCCTGATCTGTCCGGCCTTTGCTTGCAGTGGTGCCATCCCCGCCTCTGATCACCCATTAGCCTCATCTCTGTGGCCTTTTCCAGTTCTCCAACACCTTCTCTGAGCCAGGTCCCAAAGCTGCCCACAGCTGTAAGCACCCTCTGGTTCATACAGGGGCAAGTGACGTTTCCTGCTGAAAGCCCATTCCTGCCCCTGCCATTCCTAAAGCCTTTTTGGTGTGGAATTGCTCCTGAACCTTCTGCTGACATTTTCAGAGAATTGCCTGCAATTACCCCCAGGTCAGCCTTGTGAACGGTAACAGCTGGTTTAGAGTCCACCCCTGCGGATGGTTAGGGATGTTCTTCACTTTATCCTTATCGGCATTGAATTTCATTTGGCATTTTATCACCCACTCACTGTGTGGCCTGAAGTCATAGAATCATAGAATGTTTGGGGTTGGAAGGGACCCCTAGAGGTGACCTAGTCCAACCCCCCTGCAGGGAGCAGGGACACCGCTGACTAGATCAGGTTGCTCAGAGCCCCGTCCAACCTGGCCTTGAATGTTTCTCGTTCTCTGTCCTTCTGCAGCTTTCTCCAGTACCCTTCAGAGATGCCTGGTCTGAGCTGTTTTCACTGTTGTCAACGTGCTATTTGCTGCCTTTTCTCCATCACTTATCAATATGCTGAAAAATCCAGCCCTGGCACAGACACCTGTAGCACCCAGGAGGTAACCTCTCTGCTTCGTGAGAATTCACCGATTAGTCTGATCTATGCGAGCTGCCAATCTGTTACAGCTCAGTGTCTGACAGATCTTTCTAAAAGCTTTTTTGGATTACATTGTGTTGACTGGATCGCTGTTGTCCAGTCCAGCACCGCCTCTCCTTCCAACCGCTGCAACAGATTTCTGAGCTACAACTTTCCTCTAAAAGCCTATATTGACTCTTCCTTGAGGTATTGTATTTATCCACAAGTTCCCAGGAATTCCGTGTTTATTACAATTTCTGCCACTTCGCTGGGTACAGAAATGAGACCTCTAACCCTGGGTATCCTTCGCTGAGTGACTGAGCCTTCCAAACCTGCACACTGTCCATAGCACCTCTGTTCCCTTGGTAGGCAAGTCAGAGGTCACAGCCCACTGTCTGAAGATCAGGAATGTCCCAGTGGAGTCTGGTGAGGGCTCCGGGGTGATGCTCTCTGGTCCCAGAGGTCTGGAACTGTTCATCTGACAGATGAGGTCTGCAACTCCTTCACGCTGGCTTCTCAGTTTTAATTCCTGCCACCAACCCCACAAGGGCTCAGAGGTGGAAACCCCCTGCACTGTTGCTGCCGTGGCGCAGCAGACTCAGCGTGGGCAGGGTCCCCACCACCAGCACCGCGGTCAACTCACGCAGGGCTCCTCTCTCTGCCCCCTGAGCCCTCAGCATCCCTGGCGCATCTTCCATGGCCTGCAGGCTCTCTGACAGGATTCCCACCTCTGATGCACAAGGTTTTCATAGCAGCTTTTGTCTTTCTCAGACTGCTCAGTACAATAGTTTTTGGCCCGCCTTTGTGCTTTTACATTCCGCTTGCTGAATTTCATACCACTTTCTGTTCTTTCTGTTCTTTGAAGGTGATTCCCACCTTCTGAAGGGCATCCTCTCTGCTGTTTCGTGTCCCTTGCCGGCTCCTTTGACACTCTCAGTACCTGGCCATGGTTCAGTTGATTATATTTATTCCAAACCTTAACCATGGTGTCTGTAAATGCCCTCCCCACATTTTGCCCCTTTGCCTGCTCCTTTTAACCTCCTTTTAGCACGCTCTTAGTGGATGTTTCCCACTGTTCCTACCCATACAGCTTCTCTGGCCTCCCTGAACATGACATATTCAGGCCACCAACTTTGCTGCTTGGTTGATAACAAAGCTTCCAGAATATATTTCTCCTCTCTGTTTCATTTCTGGTAGCAATGCTACAGTTGACAGTTTCAGTCCTAGTCCTTTCTTTTAGGATTTTGAATTTTTAGGACTTCAGAGGATCCCCATCTCGAGCAACGTAAGCTGGGAGCTGCATGTTCCTCTGCATCTGCTGAATACCCTTCAGGTTTGCATCAAGCCCATCCCCTTCCATCCCTGTTGTCACTGCAGGTGCCAGCGTCCCGGCTCTGTCTGGGTCAAATGGAGATTTCTGTGCAGATCCCATCGCTCTCAGGTTCTTCAGCTACTGATAAATCCGACCCCTCTGCCTCAACACCGTTCTCCTCCCAGCCAAGGAGCCTGTTGGCCCCTGTGCAGGGTGTTGGGATTGTTTTAGAGAGTTGCTCAGACTGCTAAGCTCCCATGTGACAGAGCACATTTTGGGAGACCTGTGGGGCATCCATCCTGCGCTGCACTCAGGACCACGATTCCCTTGCCGCGCTCTCTCTGAGGCTGCGTTGCATCCACACGGCTGTGCCTGGCACTGCACATTTTAGGATCCAAGCAGCCCGTTACAAAATCCCTCAGCCCTGCAGCCTGCCTGTTCATGTGTGGGACCCCTACTCTGGTCCACGCTCTGCTGGTAAAGGTTCCCCTGCGGGATCCATCACTCCCTTCCCCAGACTTTGCCCATGGGATTCCGCCCCCACAGCACAAGAGCTGCCGCACCAGGGTCAAGGAGCTGTGATGTCCCTAAAAGCCTCACTGATGTATTTCTCCACTTCCCTCAGACATACGTTGCCCCAGAGGACCAAAGTCTGCACACAGCCGGTCAACAGATGGCAAATGATCCTGGGCAAAAAACCTGGAAAGTCCCATTTGCGCGGCACAGCCCTGCGCAGAGGAGCGCTCCCGGGTGCTTGCCTGTCTCCGATAGCTCTGTTTCTCTCGTGGCTTGCCTAATTCTTAGTTTCCCAGGACACTCACGTGCCTGTTATTGCTTTAAAATGTCTGCAGACAGTGTGTTTAAGACTACTTCTCTCTTCAACATCTTGACAGGCAGCTTGGGACAGGCTGACATGGCTGTAATGAACCTCAGAGGGGGAAAGGAGAGCTACGGAGCAGTGCAAATCGGGCTGAAAAACAAAGAAATGGTTCCTACACGAGGCTGGTGCCATCAGTGCAAAAGCTATCCCAAACAGTTCGTTGTGCATATTCCTCTACCAGCTCAGAAAAACACCCCGGAGGGCTGCTTGCTCCTCCAGGGCACCGGCAGGGACCCCTGTGTGGTGCAGGGGGTGCTCTGCTCTACCTGCAAGCTGAATTAAAGCTCAGACGCCTGCAGCCATCGGTGCTAGCTTTAGGCCACCCTTCATCCCACATCTTCATCAGAGGCACCTAAAAGCTGCACCTGGGTCTTTCCCGGCATGTGTGCTTGTGTCAGGCTGTGGAGCTGGGGAAGAAGTCGCCAGAAACTAGGGGGAAAATAAGTGATTTAGGCCTGAAATGCTGCCTACTTTGTCCCCCTGCAGCTCTGGTCGGTGAGGAGATGCTTGTGGCACAGGTCTGGCTGGCACGGCCTGTGCTGAGCCCTGAGCTCTCAGTATTTATCAAATGGCATGGAGCAGGGGAGGGGGCTGGTGCAGCGAGCCCTGCCCGCCTGCATCTCTCAGGACACCCCAGAGGCGAAGGTGACCCATCTGCAGGACTGTGTGACTACCAGGTGTGCAAGTCCCACCGCACCCGAGCTCATTGCTTTCCTCTCTTTCATTCGGCGCTCGCATCCCCTGTCCTGTTGGGCTGCACCTCGGTGCAGGCTTTGCCGCTGCTGTTGCTCAGCTTGGCACATGGCTCAGTGACTCGGCACGCTTTGTGCTGAGCTGGGTGCCCGTTGCTATAATCTTACCTGTTTGTGTCCCTTAATCTGTATTTGTTCCCTTGGAAGTGCAGGGAGATGCATTAGGGCAGAGGCACTAGGTAAATACCGCCCGCTGCCCTCCCCGCAAGCACGCTGGGAGCAGCCATTAACCCCAGGTAAACAGAGCGGCTGCCAGTGAACCAATGGCCACCGGCGAGGGGGGGACAGGAGGCCCGCAGCTGCCCCTCCCCGGGTTTGCAGGGGAGATAAAAGCCAGGGCTGTCACGTGTATTGTGAGAGCAGGACAGCAGCGCGGAGCTGCAGCCCCCGTGGCTGGTGGCCAATGGCCAGTGGCAGGGTGCCGGTGGCCTGGCTGACGGTGTGCCATGGGCGGGATCAGCTGCCACCACTATAAATAGGGCTGACAGCAAGCGCCCCGGCAAACCGAAAGCTGAACCTCAGAGCGTGGAGGAGACAGCCTGGTCCGGAGCGGGTGTGGGTGTCCGGTGCTGGGGAGCCCAACGGCATGTGCTCGATGCCAATGTGGCACCTGTAGGGCTCTGGCAGAGCCAGGACGCTGGGTAAGGGCTCCCCAGCAGGTACCAGGTGATGGCAGGAGCTCAGGTGAGGCTCCCAGGACCCTTCCCAGAGCCCCCGGTTGGGCCATGCCCTGTCTCCGACTCTGACTCGGACTCTGAGGATGCGACTGCAGGTGACACAGGACCTGGCACTGGGGCACAGAACCCTTCCCAGGTCATCCACAGTGGCCACTTCATGGTGTCATCCCCACACAGCGACTCACTGCCCCGCCGGCGCCACCACCACACCGAGCCGGAACCAGCAGATCCCCGGAGCATCGACCCAACCCTCACCCGGCTCTTTGAGTGCATGAGCCTGGAGTACAGGTGAGTGCAAGACCCCTCTCACAGGCACGCGTCTCACAGACTCCCCCCAGCTCTTGGAAGGCACGAGGCTGGCTGAGCCCCTCTGGGAACCTGTTGCTAATTGCCAGCTGATAGCATCCTCGTATTCTTGTCTATTGGGCTGTGATGTGCAATCGGCTCAAAAACCACCACCCTGGGAAGTTTCAGGGAGAAAGAGCTGGTGCTGGGTTGTTGGCCGTGGAACCAGATGAGAAGTTCCTCCTCTCTTCATGTGTGGCTTAACCCTCCTCCACCTTCCCATGAGATCTGGAACGACTGTACTCGGCTGTAGCACCCTCACGGCCAGGTCCTGCACGCTCTGTAGAGCAGCGATAACCCTGTGGGCAGCCAACGCTCCGACTTTGGCAATCCAGCCCAGAGCCTTCCCGTCCTTGACTCTGCCCACATGTCCCACAGTTATTCCAGGACATGCTGCAGCACCCAGGGCTGGGCGGCTGCACAAGGCTTTGTCCTTGGCCTCTGGAAAGCTTCCCCCTTCTCTCCTGCAGAATCAGATGGATGACTGCATTGTCCCCCCAGCCACACAAATCACCCTCACTCAGGGTGCTAGGGCCCTGCTCATCCCACAGCTCCTCGGTAACACCAGGAGAGCCTTCACTGTGTCACTTAGCACCTTGGCCCACATTCTTGGAAGCAGCTCTCCTCTTTTGCCAAGGCCCCAAGGTTTGAGTTCTCTCAAGCATAGCATCAGGGTGACTTGCTCTACTAGCGTCCATGCATAGCTTTCCCAGTGTGCAGGTGAAAACCTGGAATGCCGATATCCTACTCATGCCTCATGAAAACAAAGCCTCAGCAAAACAGCCCCAAAGAGTTGCCCATTGCCTTGCTCCACGTGGGTTCATTCAGTTGCTGACCTCTCAGGTATGCCTTGATGTCTTTGAGTGCTCAACACGATGGAATATGTGGTCGCAGCCCTGGTGACGCAGGGCGCTGGGACAGCACTCCAGGGGTTCTAGCTCTGTACATTTGGCCCATCGCCACATCCCAGACTGTGTGGAGCAGCTCTCCTCCCTAGTGCTGGTGAAGCTGGCACTCTGGGGGAGTGGGGTGAGCTTCGGCATGGGGTGGCCCAGCTGAAAGTCATACATCCTGGTCAGGCAAGTCACCCCTGGGCACCATGCACAGGGGACACTGAGGCACTAGTGGCCTCACTCTCTTTTGCTCTCCCAGCTCCACACTTGCTGCATTCTGCTCCTTCCAGACTGGGGCCGGAGGAGCTGACACTGCTGCACCCCAGGGTATGCAAGCTCTTGACTCCTGGGATGTACCACAGCCTCCGTGTGCTCCTGAGCTCTGGTGCTCCCCAGGCAGAGGGGAGAGGGGCAGGGTGTGCAGGTACTTTGGCCAATGGAGCGGACCACAGTGGCTGTACAACACCCAGGACTGGCCATTACGCTGCAGCCAGGGCTCCTTCACTCCGGATCCCCCTACCCCTTGGGCTCTCTCAGGGCCTTGGCTCCCTCCTGCACTACGCATGGCAATGCCCACACCAGCTCCAAGCCCAGCACCGTGGCAAACCATAACTGCCGTTGGATGATAGTCCTCACTGGGGAGGATCCACATCAGCTATGAAGCATTAGTGCCACCACTGATGGCCACCCTGGAGTCCAGAGCACTAGCAGCCACCCGCTCCTCGCTGTCCGGCACCTGGCTCATACCATTTCAACAACAAATACACCAAATTCTCTCTAAACACTTGGTTTTCAAAGGCTGCAGCTGAACAGCCATTTTGACAGCTGTAATTCCTCCCCTCCCCAGCACTTCTCCACGGCACTTCACAGGCATTTGTGGAAGTCCTGTCTCAGCTTGAGCGATTCCCCAGGGATCTGATGTTTTATCCCACCATGGGCTGGGCTGTGCATCACCCCCTTGCTGGGAAAGCAATGCTCTCTCCACAGCAAGGCTTGCTTCTAGCAGCAACTTGTTTCTTCATATCCCTCAAAGAGAGGCAACTCCCCCCTGTGAGGTCTTCCTCCTGGTGACGGAGGTTGGATGAAGCAGTTCCCAGGCCCTTCGTACCCGTTTTCCAGGATGCTACTCTCCTTCCAGCAGCATTCCTGCCAAAGGCTTAATTATTCTCTTCCACTCCTTTTTCTCCTGCAACCTGCTGTGTTTCTTGAAGCCCTTCCTTGGGCTGCTGTTTCTGCCATGGATCAACCTCCCTACAGCACACGTCGCTCCCCCAGGTTCACCAAAAAAGCTGAGCACGTGGAGCCGAGCCCCTTCTGGAATGGTTCACACTCTCAGCTGAGCACCACCTCCCCAGCTGAGCGATCTTTCTGCCCATCGTGGTGGTGCCACTGCCCTGCGGGGCTCATGTACCATCCTCTGGGTGGCTGGCCCGGGGAACCTTCCACAAGGGGGACAGACTGGGCAATGGCAGGAACTGCAAACTGCAGACGCCCAGGGTCTTACCTTGCACCCGTCTATAGTGTGCTTCAGAAGAAGCCTCCTGTAGCTGTTCCCAGGGCTTGATGTGGATTCATCTCCTCCTCTCCCCTGCAAATACCCAGAGGGGAGATTCAGCGGGTAGGGGCATGAGGCTGGTAAGTGACATGGGGTATTAACTCTGCCCTTCTCGTGATTTGAAACAAGGCAGGCTTTGATTACACCCTGGCATGCCGATTTGGTACGAATTCTTCCTCCTGGCAAGCTGATGGCAGCCCCTGAGGCTTTCCCAGAAGAAGTGGAATTGCTGCTATAGCTTTGCCGTGCTCTCAAATTGATTGTCTCATTGGCAGTGCCTTAAGCACTGCTGCACAGAGGCAGCAGGAACCCAGGCAGGGACCCCGGAGCTGCACACGCTGAGCTGCCCTCTCCCCATTTCCTTCTCTCAGCCTATCATAGAATCACAGAATCACAGAAACCCAGGTCGGAAGGAACCTCAAGGATCATTTGGCCCAACCTTTCTGAGCAAGAGCCCAGTCAAGACAAGATGGCCCAGCACCCTGTCCAGCTGAGGCTTGGAAATGTCCAATGTGGTGGAGTCAGCCCCTCCCATGGGGAGATTATTCCAATGGGTGACTGTTCTCATGGGGAAACATTTCCCTCTCATGTCCTGTCGGAATCTTCTCAGGATCAACTTGTACCCATTCCCCCTCGTCTTTTCCATGTGACTCCTTATGAAAAGGGAGTCTCCATCTTCCCTGTAGCCACCCTTTAGCTACTGGTACGTGCTGACAAGATCCCCTCTGAGCCTCCTCTGCTCAGGGCTGCGCAAACCCAGCCCTCAGCCCATGCCATCCATCCCTCAGAATTAGCCTGCACTTCCCTTTGCCCTCCTGGCAAACCGCTCACCTCAGCTCACTGCTGTTCACCAACACTGGCCGCAGCCCCCTGCACTAGAGCAGACCCTCTGGAAGGGGCTCACACCGGTGTGGCCGCATCCTGTGGCTGCTGGGTCCACCCCCACTGCTTGATGAGGCTTTGGTCTCATCCAGAGCCAAGGCAGACTGTGCCCTGGCTGGAAGCGGGGCGCTCCGGCCACAGGAGCAGAGCTTGGTGTTGATGGCAGCGCTGGCTCAGCAGATCCCTACGGGGCTTTGCAGTGGGTCAGGCAGCTTCTGCTATGGATTATCAGCATGATGGGCAATAACAGGTCCGGTGACAGGGGACACTCGTGCTTGGGTCAAGCCCACCCGCGCTGTAGTGTGGCTGTGCTGCTGTTGGCGGCAGGGAGCTGCACACCTTTTCTCTGCCATTTTCCAAGGTCCCCATCTCATCCCCAGCACGGTCTGTCAGCACCTTTGCCACAGCGCTGCCCTCCAATCGCCCCAGACGCGCCCGTGCTGGCTGCAGCACCCGCCGGGGCAGAGCTTGCTCCCTATGGCAGCAGCCAGCAAGCAGCCGGGATGGGACAGCGGCCTCTTCCTCAGCATGATGCAGTGGAGAAAAAAGTTCAGTCAGAGAGCAGGGATTTGAAGTAGGATTTGAGCACAGTTGGGTTTTGCCTGGTGGCACTTTTCAGGAAAATCGTGGTTAAATTTTTAACTTTCTTTCCCAGACTCTGGATTTTAAAACATAAAAATTCAAGAAAAACCCATGACTTTGGCAGCAAAATTTGTGAGAAATCGAACGTGAGCTTTGAGGACTCCCAGGAAAGACTGACTGTCCTCCTCCAGCCTCTCCAGGGCCAAGCTGTGTCCTGGCAGCCCAGCACACAGGGAGAGATCCTGCTCCCGCTCCGCTTGGGAAGGCTGAGCAGACTGGGACCTGCCAGAGGACCCTCAGCTTAGCAGGACCCCTCCTGCTGCCACCCCCTTCTCTTCATGCAGCCCTGCATCTCGCAGATAGTTCCTCCCCCTCGTGTTGCTGTCGATGGAGAGCAAAATACTCAGTTTGCCCTGAAAGCAGGGGCTGCGACACCTTAAGCTTCTGGAGGGGCTGAATGAATCACAGCGCAAACAGGGCATCACTGGATGAAACGGCATCGGAGCTGCCCCACGCCGGGGCTGCTCCCAGGCTGAGCCCTGCTCCCGCCTCGCCCCATGGCACCGAGACCCCTCGGCTGTGTCCCCGCTGCAGCAGCATGGGGCAGCAGGGCCCCCAGCCTGTTCTGGGCATTCCAAACCTCTCTTGGGCTCAGCACGGGGTTTGCATCCGTCTCCCCAGGGAGAAAATGCCAGGGAAGGGTGGGGCCATTTTCAAGGCAAATCAGGGAGCAAAGACCAGCCTGATAAGCCCCCAAACTGAGAGGATCGTCAATGGGGAATTGTCATAGTTTAACCCGGCTGGCAACTAAGCACCACGCAGCCGCTCGCTCACTCCCTCCCCCTCCCTCAGTGGGATGGGGGAGAGAATCGGAAAGGGGAAAAAGGTTAGAGCCGAGAGCTGAGGTAAAGACAGTTTAATAAGAGAAAATAATAATAATAGTAATAATGAGAATGATAACAAAATATACAGAATATACAAAAACGAATGATGCACAATGCAATTGCTCACCACCCGCCGACCGATGCCCAGCCCGTCCCGAGCAGCGATCAGTACCCGAGCGACCGACCGACCCACCAAACCTCCCCCCCGAGCATGACGTTCTATGGTATGGAATAGCTCTTTGGACAGTTTGGGTCCTAGCTGTGCTGTACTCCCAGCTTGTTATGCACCTGGCCGAGCAGGAGAAGCTCAAAAAGTCCTTGAGCAGTCTGAGCACTGCTTGGCAACAACTAAAAACATCAGCGTGTTATCAACATTCTTCTAGTACTAAATCCAAAGCACAGCACTATGCTAGCTTCTGTGAAGAAAATTAACTCTATCCCAGCCGAAACCAGGACAGGAATAAAGGCGGTGTGTGGGGAAGCCCAAAGACCCCACCAACCTGCACGTGGCCAAGGCGCCTGTCAGCAGCCTGGGGGCTGCGTTCTGCAGGCTCCGGCTGCTCCTTTAATCTGGCTGTTGGGGCGGGCGGCACTGGCGAGGAGTGTGGCCCAGTGGCCTTGACTGGCCCGATCTGGCTGCTCGCCTGGGAAACACGTCCTGTCCATTGGCTCCTCCGCTTGGCACCACCGTGCTGTTTGCCTTGCGCTGCTGGGGAAAGTTCAAAATCCTGGTGATAGCGGAGTGGCCAGCGCGTAGCCAAGTCCTTAACTCTCTGCAGGCTGGAGCGGGGGAACACGGGTCCTTCCCCAGCACCTGGGGCCATGGCTCGGGCTTGGTGTCCCTCTGGAGACTGTCCCCGTCCACCCCCGTGGGTGGGAGCACCCGCTCCCAGACACATCCCTGCATCAGGCTCTGGAGCCGGGGCGGGGTCCCCAGCCCTGGTCACCCCAGTGAGATGGGGCGGCAGCACCCTCCTCTCCTCTCCCCTATGCCCTGGCATGGTCCCTCCGGCCGCAGAGCCAGGCAGGACCAGTACAGGGGCCTTGCTGCCTGCACTGCTGCCTGTTTTGGCTGCCTGGCTCTAATGTCGATGTCTGTGAGAAGCCACCTGCCTGCTGGGCTGCACGGAGCTGCGAGCCATGCTGCAATCTGCGCCGGCACAGCTGCTGATGGAGTGAGCCACGTGTACCGTGCCATGCCGTGCTGTGCTGTGCCGCACATGCCATGCCATGCCGTGCCGTGCTGTGCCATGCCGTGCAGTGGGAGGCAGATTTCCAGGCAGGTTAATGCAGAATTGGCCAGAGTGTTTGTTCGACGGTGCTTGAAGGTTTCACAAGCTTGAACGAACAAGTGTGTGGCTTCTTAAAGCATTAGCCAGGCACTGCTCTCATCCCCAGCACCTCCCCGGGGACGCAGCCCAGTGGCACCTTGGGGTGCAGCTGGGGAGATGCTGGCAATGGGGGTACATGGTACCCCTACGCCCAGCTCAGCATGTGCCGAGGATAAGTGGGACTCAAACAGCACTGAAAACTTTAAGGGACAAGCTCTTGGCTGGGGGGAGGGATGCCGTGCAGCCCACAGCCTGCTCTCAAAAGGCCCCTCCGTGCATCTGGCATTGCCCTGCAGCCATGCCCTGGTGGGTGGGAGAGCTGGGGCAGCCGCCAGGCTCTCAGGGAGAGGTGAAAAGGACCCTTCATTAAGGCAGAGAGACCCCAGCCTCCCCTGCAGAGCTCCTGGGGCAGCAGGACTGCCAGGACCCCCGCTGGCAGGTGCACGTGTGAGGGTCATGTCCCTCAGCTGGAAGGAAGCGAGATGATGAGTGCAATGAGGCTGCCTGCACTGCAGTCCCCATTAGGGACATCACCACCACCCCAGCGAGCTGCAGAACAAACCACCGCCAGGAGCTGGGAAGCAGGGAGGAGGGCGCCCAGCACGGGCTGGGGGCTGGGGAGAGGCGTGCAGGTTTGCAGGGATGGATGCAGAGAGGAGCCCAGGGCAGAGCTAGGCTGCAGCCAGGGCTGGTCCTGCTCTCTGCCCCTCTTGGAACACAGGCAAGTGTCCCTTAATGTCCTTCCCGTCCTGCAGCCTGCTGTCCCGCCTTGCCCAGGCCCACACTGGTGCCTGCACCTGCCTGCCCCACTGCCTGTGCCTGCCCCCGGCTGAAGGCAGCATTCCAAGCCATGCCTGGCGTTAAAAGGAGGGGCAGAAATAGTTGTCCCAATGCTGCAGTGCGGCAAGAGACACAGCAATACGTGGCCCTGGGCATCTCACCCGGGTGGGAGACCTCCCTTCCCGTACCCTTGGGGCTGGGATGCAGTCATCCTGGTTGGGGCCAGCAGGGTCCCACTTCGGACCCAGGGTCCAAGCCTCAGTGAATCAATTCCTCCATGTGCTGTGCTTTAATCGCAGGGGCTTGAGAAGCCTGGTGTGGGTCTGCGAACTCCTGGTTTAGGTCTGTGCTGCTCTCAGTGTAAACAGGAGCTCAGAGTGTTCCTGCGGGTGCTCCTGTGGATGCTCCCATGGGTGCCAGGCAAGCAGCCCACAGTGGAGCCGCATGGCTGTGCCTGCTCTGGACTTGCCACCAGGCTGGTGGCCCTGGCTGTCTCTTGAGGCACGGCCCCCTCAGGAGATCCCTGAGCTGGGAGGGCTCTGGGATGGTGCGCCTCAGCTTCTCCTTTGCTTGGTGTTTTAGTGGGAAGCTGGTGTCTCCAAAGTGGAAGAATTTCAAGGGCCTGCGGCTGCTTTGCCGGGATAAAATCCGTCTCAACAACGCTATCTGGAGAGCGTGGTACATCCAGTGTGAGTACGGGGCCAGACCCCGCTCCGTCTGCTGAGTGCTGGGCAATGTTGAGTGGGATGGGGCTGGCACCGGGCAGCGATGTATGGGTGCGTGTCCCTCCCCTGCCCAGGGATGGAGCTGTGGGTAAAGCCAACTGTGTTTTCCCCTGTGCAGATGTGGAGCGGAGGAAGAACCCTGTGTGTGGCTTCATCACCCCACTGGAGGGGTTGGAGGCTGATGAGCACCGAAAACCAGAGGTAGGGCATGGTCCCTCGCAGCTCTCTGGGCCTGGAGCTGGTCTGGGTGGCAGAGGTGGGAGCTGGGGACACACCAGGGGCAGAACTTGTATTTCATAGATTTGCTGGGGAAGGTGTTTCTGACCTGGCACAAGGAAACCAGCCCTGGCTGCGGGGGGCTGGGGTGCTCAGCTATGACCCCCTGTCCTGCCCCCCCAGGCTGTCATACTGGAGGGCAACTACTGGAAACGCCGCATAGAGGTGGTGATGAGGGAGTACCACAAGTGGAGGATCTACTACAAGAAGCGGGTGAGTGGCTCCGCCTGTGCTGCTCCCTGTCCCATGGCAGTGCGGGTGGTGGAGTGGGATGGCAGTGTGCCCAAGGTGGAGCCGGGGCTAGCCAGGAGTGGGACATGGCAGGCTCTGGACATTGTGGGAGGGGGACGCTGGCTGCCCCCGTGGCACTGATGGAGGGGAGCTTGGTGCTGGAGCATGTCCAGAGGAGAGCAACAAAGCTGGGGAGGGGTCTGGAGCCCAAGGCTGATGGGGAGCGGCTGGGGGAGCTGGGGGTGTTCAGCCTGGAGAAGAGGAGGCTGAGGGGAGCCCTTATCACTCCCTACAACTGCCTGAGAGGAGCGGGGAGCTGGGGGGGGGGTCAGGCTCTGCTCCCTGGGAACGGGTGATGGGACGAGGGAAAATGGCCTCAAGTTGTGCCAGGGCAGGTTTAGGTTGGACATTGGGAAAAATTCCTTCATGTGTAGGCCCTGGAAGGTGCTGCCCAGGGAAGGGGTCACGTCCCCATCCTTGGGGGGATTTAAAAGCCAGGCAGATGCAGTGCTTAGGGACAGGGTTTAGTAGTGGGATGGCAGGGTTAGGGGAATGGTTGGGCTGGATGATCTTAAAGGGCTTTTCCAACCCAAACGATTCCATGATTCCGTGACCCTGTCCCCAGCTGCCTGCGGTGCTGTGGTGTGCTCTGGCACCCTGACCTAGGCTGACTGCGCCCTGACGGTGCACGATCCGGGGCGGGGTTTGGCAGCACACATTGGTGTGGGTCAAGCAGGGCCATGGCTCAGCAGAGCGCTCCGTCTGGGCTGGAGTTGGCTGCTGGCAGCCATGGCTCACCCCGGCAGCACAGGCTGCCCGGCAGGCTGGGTGGCTCCGCATTGCTCTGGGTGCCCACTCTCAGGCATGCTGGCACCACAGCCTTGGCCGCCCACCGCAACAGGGTGGAGCGTGGTCCAGCCGCCTTCCCAGCCACTCGCCTAAGGGGGGGGGCCGGCGCCTCACGCTCCACACACCGCAGTCCCACCGCTGTACCAGCCGCTCAGCCCAGACCCCATAGAGTAAAGGCAGATGTGAACTTGCAGTGGCGATGCTGAGCCCCCAGGAACCTCCCTCTGAGCACTCCCCTCTGCCCCGCGCCACACCCACCCTGGCTGGGGGTGGCACAGGCTGTCTTCTCCTTCCAGCTTCGCAAGTCCACCCGGGAGGGAGAGGTCTCCAGCCCAAAGCGGGTGAGTCCATGGGGGAAGGGTGGGGTGGTGGAAAAGGGAGGCGCAATGCAGACCCCTGCACTGGGCAGCTTGGGAGAAGGGCAGGTGAAAGCCCCAGGGTGTGACGAGCCCAATGGGATGGGATGCCAAGCACTTGGGATGCTGGGTTCACCCTTTTGGAAGCACCAATGGGCCAGGTGTGAAGCTGTGGAGCGATAGATGCTATGGGGAGCATGGGAGCTGCTGGGAGGGCAGCTGGGGAGCCAGGTGTGGACCCCAGCCGTGCAAGGTGCCCACATGGCTCCTTTGCTCCATCTCATGCAGGATGAGGATGTCTGGAGGCCAACGGAGAAATGGTGCAACCAGCTCTTCTGTAACGTGGTGCCCATGCTGCTTGGGGATGAGGAAGAGGAGCCGGGGGGTAGGCAGCACTTCGACTTGGACTCCTTCCTCTCAGACATCTCTGACACCCTCTTCACCATGACACAGACACCCAGCACCCACCAGGCACTCCCTGAGGATGGTAGGTGCTCCAGACCATGCTCTAGCAGGATGTGGAGGAGGTCCAGGCAGGCAGTGTGCACCATAGCACCTTGGTGCCTCTTGGCTTAGCCCCTGAGAGCTGCTGCCTGTGTCCTTTGGGCAAACAGGACCCCCTGACATCCATCCTGCCGGGGCAGGAGGAGGGGATGCTCCCACCCTGCCCAAACAGAGCTCTCATGCTGCGCAGGGCCGGAGCATCCCCTCCTCTGGTGGCTCCCTGCAGACCAGCCTGGGCTGCCCTAGATGGGATGGGCTAGCAGCCCAGGGAGCACTAGCCCCATGAAGGACCTTGCACCAGCTGCCAGGGCAGGACTGCTAGCCTTGGGCAAGCAGTGGGCAGATCCTGCCTTCCATGGCCACTCTTTGTTGTCCCTGCCTGGCCAGGTCCCTGGAGTTCCTGCAGAACCAGGCAGGTCCTGTGCCAAGGATCAGCCTTTCCCTGGTGCTCCTGCACACTGGATGGAGGTCCCAGAGGTGCTGGTGGGCTGGGTGGTAGGGACGGCATGGCCCTGGGTCCGCACAGGGTGCGCACCCACCTCCCTGTCCATGCATGGCTGCCAGGCAGGGTGCAGTGTTGGGGCCGGGGGGGGCCGGGGCTGGGCCCTGATGTCGCAGCTCTGCCCTCTTCCAGTGTATGTTGGGAATGCTGACATGATACAGCCGGACTTGGCACCCCTGCAGCCCAGCCTGGATGATATGGAGATCTCAGGTAGGAGCCAGCCCTGATGTGGTACCACATCCCACACAGCCCAGCATGTTCTGCACCCCACAGCAGCCCAAAATGGGGATGTCAGAGGCTTGCCCGGAGCTGCTGGGGCAGCCAGAAAGCGCTGGACAACCACTGGCATGGAAAAAGCACCATGCATGGCCCAGGGTGCTGCGGCAGGCTGCAGGCAGGGGTTCGGCATGCCTGCCTGCACGGGGCAGAGCCATGGCAAGTCAGGAAGGGCCTGGCCAGGAGCTTTGGGAGGGGGTTTCTACAAGCAGAGGGTCTTTCCAGGGGTGCCAAACCACCTCGCTTTGGCTGCAGACAGAGGAAGAACAATTGCCCCCTCAAGAGATGAAACCTCTAGAAAGTAGGTTCTGTGCTGCTGTGTCCCAGGGAACTGGCTCAGAGCTGGAACCCCATGCTGGGCTGGGCTATGTCCCCTGGGGACAAGTCAGGGCCCAGAGACAAACCTGGCACTGGTGTCCAGCGGGGGGGGAACGCCGGGAAGCAGGCAAAGGCAGCCTCCTCCCCTGGGGCTGCCACACAGGCTCTGAGCCATGAGTGTCCGTGAGCACTGTGGAGTCAGCTGGGACAAGTTGTGGTCCCAGCCATGCAGCGCAGTGTCCCCATGTGCCAGGGCAAGGCACCGCTGGTGCACGCTGCACCGAGGACCAGCTCTGCCCTCCACATGCCAGAGCTGGTGGGCAGGTAGCTGGTGGCCTCGGGCAGCACCAGCATCTCTGGATCCCTCTGTGCATCTGTGAGCACCCTGCGAGGTCCACAGCTGGTCTCCACTTCCTTCGGCAGGAGGAAACATGGGTGCTTGCGCCATACGGCTGCAGGGTGATGCAAGACCGGCTGCTGGTGGGGAGCAGGGCACTCTGATGTGCTGGGGTGGGCAGGGGGCTGCCGCAGGGATGCATGGGGTGGGGAAGCCAGCCCTCCTCAGGTTGTTCCTGCCAGAGGTCCCACCAGGGTGAGCCCTGCTGGAAGAGGGTCTGTCCCCACTGCTGGCCCTTTGCCTCCGGTCCCCTGGTGCCCCATGAGGTGGGATAGTTCCAAATGGGTCAGCCTGACGCTTGACAAGTGTCCCTTCACCCGAGAGGTCCAACCCCTTTCAAGCAGCTCCTTGCCACAGCAGTGTCACAGCAGCAGCCCCAGCCCCTCTCTTTGTGGGCCCGGCTGCCGTTCGTGCTGCCGGCATGGCACAGCCTCATGCTCAGCAGGAGATGGCAAGGGGCATGGCACTGCACATCTGCACCAATATATTTCTATGAGCAGCCAAGTTGTCTTTTTTTTTTCCTGGGGAGAAGGCCTGCATATTGCCCCAGTGTGCTGCCTGAGAATGGCATGGGGCTTACTGCAAGCCGCTACGTTCACAGGAAAGCATCCCTTCACATTCTGCCCATGCCCAGCAGCTCCGCGTGGTGGGACGGCTGGGGTTGGGGAGGGTCCCAAGCCCAGTCTGGGCCAGGGACAGCATCCCAGGCTGTTGTCTGCCCAGGCACGGGCTGCTGAGCACAGCTGGGGAGAGGCTTGCGTGCCCCAGGGCTGGGCAGCACCCTGTGGGGGGCTCAGAGGCTCGTGGGTGGGAGTTTTGTCCCCGACGTGGCATTTCCAGGGGTGGTCCACGGAGCAGCTTGCCCCGACGACAGGGAGGTTACAGTCCCGCCACAGCCAAGTGCTCCACGTGAGTGGTGCATGTGCTGACGGGACGTGGGTGTGCGCTAGGCGGCGAGGGTGTGTGGGGTGGAAGTGTAGGAGCAGAGGTGTCTGCACCCCATGCAATGGGCAGCCACCAGGGCTGTGTGACCACAGGGCTGCAGGAGCTGGCAGGGAGAGGCGATGAGGGTGAATGCTGGGTGTCGGGTGTCAGGGCTGTGGGTGCCAGCCAACCCAGCTACATCCCCAAGGCCACTTTTCTATCAGGGCATGCGACGTCTCTTAGTGACTTGGGAGCAGGGATGCCCCCAGCAGCCTTGTGCAGAGCACTGTGGTGCAAGCCTGTAGGGTGGGCACCGCCACAGTTGGTGCAGGGCTCCTGCAGGGTCACAGGGCTGTCACCATGTCTGGAGGCTGTGGCAGAGCTCAGCGCCTGTCAGTCAGTGCGTGCAAACCCATCCCCAAATGAGGAAGCACCTCGTGTCTGCAGCGGGTGCCAGAGCACAGTGTGGGGTGGATGGAGAAGTCCTGATGGCAGAGGCAAGGGAGCAGCCCGGCCCGGTGCCCTGCTGGCACCGCGCTCCAGGTAGGACCCGCGCTGGGCACTGGGGAGCCAGGGGCTGGGCTGGCCATCCCAGGGGGTGGCATTGCCCCACTGTGCTGCAGGGCTCTCCCAGAGCCTGGGGCCAATGCTGGAGGGTCCCTGGTTTAGGAATGGCTCTGTAGCCCCGATCCCACTGGAAGCAGCCCCAGTTTTGAACGGGATGCCAGAGGGGTGCTGTGCTGACCGCACGGGCTCTTCTCCCTGGAGCAGTGACGTGCCCTGGCTGTGCTGTGCAGCCTGGGAGCAGGTCAGGGTGATGCAAAGTAGAGAGGAGTGTGGGCAAGGGCTGTGGGTGGGGAAGGGGCAGGAGCAAGGCAGGACGGGGTGGTTGGGGGCTGCCAGCCCCCTTCCATCCCTGCAGCACAGTGAGAGACACAAGAGGAATCGAATCTGCAGAGCTGGGCACCAGAAATGCCTATAAATACCCACAGAGCTTCAGTGCCGGTGGCAGGGGGCAGCCTGGCGTGGGCATGGCAGGGTGCTGGGGGCAGCATGGAGCTGGGTGCTGTACCCCGGGCAGGCTGAGACCCTGCCTGGCAGCAATGTGGCCCACACCGAGTGCTGGGCCGTGGAGGGGCAGGGATGGCTCTGCCATGCTCCAGGCATTCACCGTGTCCTTGGCAGGGGAAGGGGCAGTTGGAGGGCCACTGCTGCACTGCCCCATCTCGCACCAGTATTACCCTCGGCTGGCAGCAAACGCACTGCTGGAATCATCACTGTGCTCAGCGCCATGGCATCCCGCTCTGCTGGCACGTTTCCTACTCTGGCACAGATTCAAAAGGGCCTCAGGCCTTTGTGGGTCCCAGCCAGGGCACCCCGGGTGCTGGAGCCTGTGCCGCAGCCCGGAGGGAGCACAGCCTCCCTGCAGCCCTGCCGGTGCCCATGGCATGGCTGCATGCACTGGGCAGGCAGAGCCAGCACGTGGGCTTGGCGGGGCTCTGCCGGGCAGCAGCCCAGGGCCTGGAAGCAGTGGTGCTGATGGCAGCCATGGGGCTGGGAGCACGACCAGGTGCTCCCTGGGGGGAGCGCAAGCGCCTGTGTCCCTGGGGTGGCCCAGGTGCAGAGCCTGTGCCAGGGGCTGTGGGTCAGCTGCCCGCAAACCCAGCCAGCGCTGCTCCATCCTATGGGGAAGCATCCAGCAGCCAATTCCTGCCCTGCAGTCATCCTCTATGGGGAAAACCTTCCCCGTGGCAGTGCCCGAGCCAGCGCCAGCACAGGCAGAGCCAGCACCAGCACTAAGCCGAGGCATGCGTAGGGGCTGGTGTGCCCAGGGGGCTCATTTGACATGGGAGGCGTCCGCCCATGGTGCCAGGCCAGCCCTTTGCACTGCGGCATCTGAGCCTGCGGAAGGAGTGGGGTTGTGGGAAGGGGAGAGGAAGGGAGAGGGAGTCGTGGCAAGGTCACGGGGCTCGGCTTCGGGAAGGCCATGGGATGTGGTAAGCCACAGGCTGCACGCACGGCACCGCCAGGGTGGGGAGATGAGCACTCGCCACGACCCCAGGGGACCATCCCCCACGGCTCAGGGACGCTGTAACCCACTCCTCTGAGACCCCCCCCCACGGCTGCCCCGCAGCCTGGGTGTCGTGGTCCCTGCCCCAGCCCAGTGCTGGTTCAGGAGGAGCGGCACACACATGCACCCCCTGGGACCAGCCCCAGTGCTGGAGCATGTGGCACCCAGCTGGGTGCTGAAGATGGGGACAGGGTCCCCACCCTTGGGTGGCACCCCTGGGCAGGTTTTCCTGTCCCCATGTGTGTGGCAAGGCTGGCCCCAAGCGCGTGGGCTGCCTCTCCCCTCCATACTCGTGTGTTTCACATCCTGGGTGCCAAATCTGCTGGCAGAGCTGGGAATGCTGTGGCCCTGCAAGGTGAAGGAGGGACTGGCAAGTCCCCAGCAGTGCAGGTAATGGGGTATGGCTCCCCTGGCGTGCTCTGGGGCTTGTCACCCTCTCGCTGGGAAGGTCCCCTCATGCCCGTCACTCTGTCTTCACTTGGCCCTGCAGATATCTTTACTGGCCACCGGCCACCACCATCGCAGATGCAACCGGACTGCCAGGAGCCACCCTGCTTCCTGCCCATGGCCGAGCCCCTGTTCGGCAGCGAGGGGTCCCTGATGGGCGCACGGGGGCTGCCTGCCAGCCCCGAGGCCCCGCTCCCACCTGGCACCCTCCTCCAGGTGAGTGGGACCCCGGCCCCCCCCCCCCCTGCCACCCAGCTTGGCCTCCATGGCACCTTCCTGGGCCCTGAGCTCCCTTCGGCCCCCCTGCCCCCCGAGCCCCCTGCCCCGGTGCCCAGCGACCTCAGCCCCCAGCTCCGGCACAAGCCCCCGCTGCAGTATGGTCTCCCCGGGCCCAGAGCCCCATTCTCCCCCGCCTCAGCCCCCCGGTCCAAGTTCCCCTACACCGGCTCACCCGGGCCCTCGCTCCTTGCCCACCCTGCATCCCCGCTCTTGACGCCCTGCTTCGCCCCCCACGCCCCGGCCCCCCGTCCCCCCCCCCCCCCCCCCTGCCCCCGTCCGCTGGGCAACCCCAGATTTCCCCCCCCAAGGGGCTACCCCAGGGTGGGGGTGGGTGGCCGAAGGCAAAGCCCAGCGGCACCAAGGTGAAGAGGCTGCCAGGCCCCCCTGCGCCGCCCCACCTGGCCACCCAACCCCCCCCAGTGCCACAGGTAAGGGGCTGCGGCTGCCAGGGGACGCAGGGGGGAGCTGGCGGAGTATGGGGGGACCGAAGGGAGACCCCACTTTCTGCCTGGGGTTGGGGCTCTGGGGATGCTGGGCAGGTCGCACAGCGGAGCAGCACCCAAACCAGAAGTGAAGCTGCGCCTGGGGAGCCCCGCCAGCTCCAGCAGCCCTGGGAGGGAGATGGGACCCAGGCAGCCCCAGGTGGCCCCAGGGCTTGGCCACGGGCACCGCTGCAAAGTGCCCGTATCCCTAGCCCGGTTTCCGCAGCCCTCCATGGATGGGCTGAGGGGTCACCAGTGTCCTGCCAACCCACTGCCTGTGCATGTGATGGGACAGGTCCCACAGAAGTCACATCCAGCCCCATGCTGGGCTGGGGAGGGGCTGGGGGTCTCTGCCCGCACCACAGCTCCCAAGGCTGTTCCCACTGTGGGGAGCAAAGGCACCTCTCTCCAGGGGCTTCACCCTTCCCCAGCGCTGATGGGCAGGGACGGGGCTGCAGCAACGCTGGTGCTGGGGGCTGGTGGTCCCGTGGGGCAGGAAAGGTCACCCGAGCTCCAACAGCCTCAGGCAGCAGCACCCCTCTGCTCCCTGCCCTCTCACAGCCAAGCAGGAGCCGCCCCTGGATGCCCCACGCCCGATGGGTGCAGGACTGGTGCCCGCGTCCCCTGTCTCCCCGGTAAGCACCCGCCTCCCCCCCTGGTTGGGAAGTGCCTTCTGGCTGCTGGGGCAGGGGTAGAGATGGGGCAGGTGGGGACATGGGCTCTGTGGGGTCACCTTCTGCCATATGGGGCTGGACAGGCACAGGGTGTGTGGACGGGATGCCAGGGTGGCAGGAGTCACCCAAGTGTTTTCTCCCATAAACGGAACAGGGCAGAGGTGGGAAACACCCCACCTGCAGGGCCCCTTCCCTGGTGGTGCTGCCCTGGGGCAATAAGGCTGGGGCTGTCCCGTGGGGCTGGGGCTGCACGTCCACCTCCTCAGTCCCCTTGTGAGCGTTCGGCTGTCAGTGCCCGGGCACCAACTGAGCAAAGGGAAAGGTCTGGTCCCCGGCATGCACTGGGCGCTGTTCCCCCGACCTCCCACTTCCCTCTGCCTTTTCCCTGCAGCGGAGCACCGTCACTGACGTCCCTGCCGCCTTCCTCTCCAGAATGGCCCAGCTGAGCCGAGGGCTGGCTCCCGGCTCCAGCCCTTCCCGAGCAGTGCCAGCTCTAGTGCCAGTGCTGGGCACCCAGCCAGGCCCACTGCTGGTCCCCAAGGCAGAGCGGCTGTCCCCCACTTCGGCTTGCGGTGAGTCTGGGGCACCCAAGGATCTCCACTGTGCTTCCTGCAGGGAGCTTGGACCAAAACACTGCGGGAATGTTCCATTTCGGCTTCCATCCCAGCTGGGCACAGATGATTTCTTTCTGCAGGGGAGGGCATGGCCCCTCCACCTGCCTCCTTCTACAGAGGCAAAAGCAGAAGCAGGAAAAGACAAAAAGGAGCAAAATGTCGGACTGTGGTTTTGAAAACCCAGAGCCTGGTTTTCAAGTGGGAAGCACCCTGCTTTCACCTGCAAAACCAGAGCGGCGGCTGGAAACCAGGCTCTGGTGTTGTTCCCAGTTTCAGTTTGGTGCTACAGACTGCAGCCTTGCTGCCTTTGGGACTCTCTCCTGGTGATTTCCACCCCAGGAAATGCCAGGAATTTAAAATGTCACCCCCCAAGTGTTTCCATTTCTGAGCAGCTGTAAAATGAGTGGGATTTGGGATACGACAAAGCGATAAGATGTGGTTGGATGCTGGACTGGAGCATCCCTGCCAGCTGAGCAGGGTGGCTGCACCGGGGCTGCTCCTCTCCGCCTGCTCCAGTGCAGGACCCTGGCATCAGCCTGTCAGGAGGGGCTGCTGCTGCCCCTCTCCCCAGAGCATCACCTTTCCTCTTCCAGGCAGTGACTGGCCCAAGCCCAGCCAGGCTTCCCCGGCACCTGCTGTGAGGCTGGGTGCTGGCATCTCCCTGCACCACCCTGTGTCCCGCCAGGGCAGGCCTGAGTCCAGCAAGGTATGGCAGGAGCAAGTGCTGCCTTCGCTCCGAGGCACCATCTCCATCCATCTGCACCACCCTTTCCTGCTACCCCTCAAACTCCCCCCCCTCACTGTGAGCTTGGGGCCAGCCCATCCCCGATGGGGCAGGTGGCCCAGGGCCCCCCCCTGCTGCCAGGAGGTGCCTGACAGTGCCTGCCCACAGATGGAGAGTCGCCGCATCACACACATCTCCGCCGAGCAGAAGAGACGCTTCAACATCAAGCTGGGCTTTGACACACTGCACAGCCTGGTGAGCACGCTGAGCGCCCAGCCCAGCATCAAGGTGAGTGCCCTGGGCACACCAGCACGCAGTGTGTCACCTGGGGATGCTGTGTCCCTGCTCCACCCCATGTGTGAGGTCCTGCCCTGCACCCCAGCCTGCGGGGAGGCTGCAAGCCTGCACCAGGCACACGGAGACTTTCGTGGTGTGGCCGTGCCAGGGCCGTCTGGGCTCTGGAGCCTGTGGCAGAAGCTGCCACGCTCAGCAGTGGGGTTCACGGCATTGCGCTGCCAGCCGCTGTACAAAGCGCTGGGTGCCCCACGCCCTGCCCAGCCTGAGGGGCCCCCTCGCACCCTGTGACCCCACAGGTCAGCAAGGCCACCACCTTGCAGAAGACAGCCGAGTACATCTGCAAGCTGCAGCAGGAGCGGGCGGCCCTGCAGGATGAGGCGCAGCGACTGCGGGAGCAGATCAAGGAGCTCAACGGCTCCATCAAGTAAGGGGGGCATGGCGGGGGCAGGCGGGAGGGAGCCGCCGCCTGCATCAGGGTAACCAGGCAGGGCAAGCGGCAGCACCAGGGAGGCAGTAGGACTCTGCAGGTCTTCTGAGCACCTCCCAGGACCTGCATTTGACTCTGTCCCCCCTCAAACCCTGTTTTTGGGGAGGGAATGCTCACGAGGCAGTGCTGTGTGGGACCAGGGCATGGGGCCGTGCCCCACAGCTCTCCTGGGAGGGGCGCACTGCCTGCCCAGCCCTGCTGAGAGCTGAGGTCCTGCCGGAGCCTCTCCCCCTAGGGAAGCCCCACAGCTCCAGCCCCCTGAACATGGACCCATGGCTGCTTGTGCCTCACAGCCTGTGCCAGGAGCAGCTGCCGGCCACAGGGGTGCCCATCACGCACCAGCGCTTCGACCAGATGCGCAGCATGTTCGATGAGTACATCCGCTCCTCCACGCTGCAGAACTGGAAGTTCTGGATCGTATCCTTTGGGGCCAGCGGCTGCTGCTTGCTCTTAACCCCTCCACCAAATGCCGGGTGCTCTGATTCATGGGTACTCCTGGGTCTGTGGGGTCCCTCTGGCTCGAGAGGCTCTGGGGGTCACAGGGAGATGTTTCCCAGCCAGGGGCACATAATGGGAACACACTGAGACGCTGTGGTTAGGAGGAAGCTTCTGGTACAAGGGAGCAAACGGAGTAGGAGTAAATGGTAGGTCCTCAGGGAGAAGGAAAGTCACTGGCAGAGCTGAGCCCATGCGGGGAAGAGCTCCCAGTGACATGGGAGCTGGCACTGAGAGGCAGCGGCCATCAACTAGAGGTAAGGAAAGGTCCAGACACAAAGCTGGGATGTGGTGGCTGCATGGGATGCAGGTCTAGACTCCACATGGTGGAGAGGATGGAGGGGACCAAGGGCCAGGGACTGGGTGGTCCTGCTTCTCTGTGAGCAGGGAGGGATTAGGTGCACAGGGACCACCAAGCCTGTAGGGACTGTGAGATTTACAGAATCCAGAGGGGCAGAGGGATGGGCAGGCCTTGCTGCCCACAGTCCGTTCCCATGCAGGCATCCTGGGCAAGGCAGAGGTGGCTCCTGGCAGAGTCTGGGAGCACTGTGGAGCTCCTTCCACTGGACTCTGGGTGTGCTAAAACCAACATGGGCTACAGGACATGCCCGTGGCAGAGGCAGCTGCTGTGGATTTACTACATGCACAAAGTCCCCGGTCCCCAGTGGTGGCCCCTACAGGCTGGGAGCACACTGGACACACTGGTCTCGTGCCCTGCTCCTGGGTGCTCCAGAGGGCACCACGCCACCTGGCTCCTTGATCTGCTCTGAAGAGTTGTCTTGTGTCCAAACAACCACTTCTGGCAGCCCCAGTGGCGATGGGGGTGTGTGTGTGTGCAGCTCTCCCACTGCGTGCCCCAGGAGACACTCATGTCCCTGTCACCCTGGCAGAAGAGGCTGGTGCCCAGCATGGTGCCACGCTGGGGAAGGCACCCAGCAGGTCTTCTCCATGGCCTGGCAGGGAGGTCTGTCCTGCTGCCTGCAGGAGGGTGCTGCCCACCCCCAGCCGGTGGGAGACCATGGCCTTGGCAAGGCTGGTCCTTAACTCCACTGCTACCAACAGTTCAGTATCATCATCCGGCCCCTCTTTGAGTCTTTCAACAGCATGGTCTCCACGGCCAGCATGGAGAGCCTCACCCAGACGTCTCTTACCTGGCTGGATCAGCACTGCTCCCTCCCAGCGCTTCGGCCGAGTAGGTGGCCCTGCTCCTGTCCAGGGCGCCCCACAGAAGCTGCGCTGTCCGGATGGCACGGACCAATGGAAAAACAGAGGGGGAAAGGAGGGGGGTGGGGGTGCACAACGTTTCTGCCACACGGGCAGGAACCACCTGTGGGATGTCCTGGGGCTGCATGCTCGGTGCTTTTCTGTGCTGCTTTCACACCCATGTCCCAGCTGAGCTGGCTGCTGCTGACCTTCCCGAGAGCCTGCATCCTAGCTCAGTGGGGCTCGGCCCTTCCCAAGAGCCCGCGTCCTGGCTCAGCGGGGCTTGGCCTTTCCCAGGCCCCGCAGGGTGGGTTTCCCTTCGCCCATTCTGCCAGGGGCCATGGCAGGGAGCTGTCATGCTATTCCAGGGGCCATAGCAGAGCTGGAGCGGGGATGGGAAGTGCTTTCTCCCCTGGGATGGGTTAACCCAGGCCCCTTCCAACCCCCAAGGCATCTGACATGTCCCACATCTCCCTGCAGCCGTCCTGAGCTCCCTCCGGCAGCTGAGCATTTCCACCTCCATCCTGAGTGACCCGGCCTGCATCCCTGAGCAGGCAACGCAGGCAGTGGCAAGCATGGGCCGAGGCGGCGGCTCCTCTTAGCTGCCCCCGGAGGGGCTTTCCCAGCCTTGCCAGGACCCTCGGTGCTGCCAGAGGAGTGGCCGCCAACACCAGCAAGGAGCGCCAGTGGATGGCCAGGCTGCGGGAGCAGGGGCAGCGCTGGCGGGGGCCCCTCTCCCTCTGGCACTGTCTCAGGGCGTCCCTGCCGGTGCAGCGTCCTGCACCCAGGGGTGGCTGGCACAGCGTGCCCCCCCCCCGGGCTGGGCTGGGAGCTCCTGGCGCCCGCTGGGGGCGGCAGGGGTGGCCGGTGAGGGCGGGGGGTGAGGGCAGGGGCTGAGGGCAGGCCCGCAGTGGGAAGTCCACCCCCCCGCCGCCGGGGCCGCCCGCGCAGGGCGGGGCGGCGTGGGGCGGGAGGTGCTGCCGCGCTTGAGGTGGCGGCGGGGGAAGATGGAGGTGGCGGTGCCCGCGGGAACGGTGCTGCCGGGCGCTCTCGCCTTCCTCCTCATCCTCCTGCTACTGGCGGCCGCGCTGCGCCGCACTCCCCCGCGGGGGCCTCCCGCCGCCCCGCCGGACGGTGAGTACCGCGGGTACGGTGAGGAGCCGGGGCTGGGCGGCGCTGACCCGGCCCGGCCAGGCCCGATCCCACCCGAGCCCTCCGCTCCCCGCAGGCCCTGGGGCGAACGGCGGCGCCGCCCGACCGGAGGAGCCCAGGAGGGCGAAGCAGCAGGCGCGGGCCCGCAGGGACCGGCCGCAGCAGCACGGCTTCGCCCACCGGCTGCTGGTCGCCGCCCTGAAGGTACCGTGCGAGCCCGGTGCCCCGCCAGGCCCGGCGCCTCCTGCCCCGCCAGTGCCGCCCCGCCGCCCGCCCTGACCGCCTCTCTCCGCAGGGCCACAGCGGCTCTGTCTCCTGCCGGACTTCAGCAGCAGCGGCAAGTATCGGCGTCCTGCGCCGACGACCGCACGGTCCGGCTGTGGAGCACCCGGGACTTCACGGCACGGGAGACTGCTGCCTGCGCGCCAACGTGGGGCAGACCACGCCGAGCTTGTCCGGCTCAGCCCCGACTCACGGTAGGGCTCGGCCACCCCCCACCCCCCCCCCCGCCCAAGGACCCGCGGGGTGCAGGGGCACCAGGGCACCCCATGGACGGGGCCACATGGAAGCTGCGTCCCCGTTGGTCTTGACAGTACCGCCGATTCATGAAAGCTGTGGGCACGTTAATGTGGTGCTCAGAGCGAACGTCCCAGTGCCCAACTTGCCACCCCCATGGAAGGCACCTCTTAAGGTCTTTGCCTGTGAGGCCCCGTGGCTGGATTGAGCTGCTGAGCCTCTCTGGTGGTTGGGGAGAGAGCTCTTGCTGGCTGGGAACGCGTGCCTTGGCACTTGTGAAGTGGTTTCTTTTCGAGAGAGGGAAGGAGCTCATTTCCAGGTGTGGAGTAATACATTCTGTTCTTTCCCATTCAGTGTTGCAGTTGAGCTAACACAGGGAGAGAACTTTGTGCCCTCATAAAGCACATGGCTTTTTATCTGCCAGTGTATCCCTTTCCCTAGGTGCCACTGAGTGGCCCATTAGCTTACCTGGTGTAGCTAGGCTGAGCTGAGGTAGCCCGTTTCTTAACGTTTCAGAGTGTCTGTCCTTCCACTTAGGGCGTTCATTGTTTGGCTGGCTAATGGTGAGACTGTTCGTGTCTATAAAATGACTAAGAAGGATGATGGCAGCTTCACCTTCACTGCAACTTCTGGGGACTTCCCGAAGAAGCACAAGGCTCCTGTCATTAACATAGGAATTGCAGAGACAGGTATGGCAGTGGCAGAGCCGCACACTTGTTGAGGCTCTAGGGATCAGCTTTGATGTCTCTGTCAAGCAAGAGCTGCTGGGTTGGAAGCGCTGGAGTTCTTGGTGTACTCAAGGCCCATTTCTGCACCAGTACTCAATTCTCTGTAGTCTCTTGGATGTTACTTTTTAGCCTTTGTTCACTACCAAGTGGCCTGAAAGATGTCGTTTTCAGACAGATGATATTCCCAGGAGCACAGGATTAGCGCCGCAATACGCAGAGTCTCTTAATTTACATTTTCAGGGATGCTGTTGCAGAGAGGTCTGGTCTCAGTACTGAGAGGATCGCTGTTCTCTTGCGCACCAGCCTGTCTTTAACCATTCAAAACACTCTCTAGTGAGTTCATGTGGTCTGTTCATGTGGACTGCTGGGATCTTCTAGAACAGAGGCTGGGGTGGGTGGGTGTTAGTGGCAAGGGCTTGATGGATTAATGCTTCAGATACGTGACAGCGGGCAGCTGGAGGTGGGTGGATGCGAGTTCACCTCTGTAATAGGGGAGCAGAGAAAATGTTAACTGAGAGCTTTGTTCAGTGTGAAAGCAAAAACTTAAACCTGCAACAAGTAGCTGAAAGATGAACAGGCAACTCCCTGCCTGGGCTGGGACGGAAAAGGGAAGGCGTTGCAAGTGGAAATGAGCAGGCCTCCAAAACGCTGACACAAGGAGTGATCGTGGGTAATAGTGCGACTTGCAGTCAGCTGCCGGCCTGTAATCCAGGACTTGAAAACTACAGATACCTTGGGTTGTGTTTTAGCCATCTGAGGAAGGTGGAGCTGGCTGCGTTACACCTGTGGTACCAGCTTAGTGCTGAGCTCTGCCAGTGGGGCCTGAGGGGTGCTGGGGGAGATGATTGTGAGGTCTCTGAGTGCCCATGGCCAACTGACGGCTGCTGAAGCTGAGGGTGCGCTAATGCATAACCAGGAGCCGAGTCTTCCAATACTGCTCTTTGTCCCAGGAGATTTGGATTTGGGTGGTGCTTTTGGTTTTCTTTACTGTCCAGGTGCAGGGAGAGGTTGCCCTGCATAGGGTCTGTGGCAGTGTTAGGCCCAGGAGCTCTCCTGATCTTTGCCTTTTTCCCCCCAGGGAAGTTTATCATGACAGCTTCCAGTGACACTACCATCTTGATATGGAGCCCGAAGGGTGAAGTCCTGGCCAGCATTAACACTAACCAGATGAACAATGCCTACGCCACGGTGTCGCCCTGTGGAAGGTGAGGGGCGTGGGGTATTCCAGGCTGCTCCCGCTGCGGGGCGGGAGCCTACAGGAGTGAACAGGAGCATCGCTATTTCCCAGAGGATGTCATCAGTTCAGACCACCAGCAATGAGCTGCTTTCAATGCAATATTCTGAGGATTCCACATTTTAAAAAGCAGTTCCAGGCCCCGACAGCAGCCCCTCCATGAACGCTGGCTCTGGCCTGCGTGTCCTCAGATGCTCGGTGGGTTGCTGTTGTGCCTTGGTACTGCTGTTCCTGTGAACTGTCTCCTGCAGAGCTGAGGAGAACAGCATCAGCCTCGGGTAGCAGAGGTGGGACAATGCGAATGGCATAGTCGAAACAAACAGCATTTCTAACTTGTTCTTAACCTTTTAAAGGTTACTTATAAAATGAAAACCTTTATTGCTGAAAGATTGTTTATCAGGAAAATCATGTTCTCCACTCTGTCTCTAACATGTTGCTGGGAATACTTGCCATGCTCCAAGCTCAGTGAGTTTGGGGATCAAAAGCACTTGGGGTTTTTTATTTTGGCCTGGGAGTTTCTCATGCCCAAGCCATGGTGTTGCTTCTGTGGTTCCTGGTGCCCTTCCTTGGTGTTCCCTTTACCAGCCTGGGAAAAGTGAAAAGTGAAAACTTTTTCAGCCGACCAAAGCAAAGATGTGAACGTCGGTGTCGGGGTAGGTTTGCTTACACAGAGCCCTGCCGTAGGCACCCTCTGCTCTGAGGGGCTTGCCCCACGGCTCGGGCGAAGCAGGTGCTCTGTGACAGATAACCCGTGTCTTTCCCTCAGGTTTGTGGCATCCTGTGGCTTCACCCCTGACGTGAAGGTGTGGGAGGTGTGTTTTGGCAAGAATGGGGACTTCCGGGAGGTGGCCAGGGCTTTTGAGTTGAAAGGCCACACTGCTGGCGTGCATTCCTTCTCCTTCTCCAATGACTCGAGGAGGTAAGCGTCTCATCCGCTGCCTGAACTGGAACGCTCTGGCTTGCCCTGGGGACGTGTGAGCTCGCCCTTCCAAGGGGTGCCAGCAGCCCTTGCAGGGGGGCTGCACCCCTGTGTGGTGTGGGGTCTGCTGCCCTGCGCGCTCTCCTGGGAGCCCAGGGCGGCAAAACCCTGGCTGGCTCATGCTGCCCGCCTGTTCCCGGTGGGTTTCCTCTTGGGGGTGACTGCTACCCACGCTCTGGAAAGAGGATGCAGAGGGGATGCGTGTACAGACTCACACTTCCCAAAAGAGCTCCCTGGGCACAAAGGATTCCCGGTTTGCAGGCGTGGCAGGGGAAGAGGTGCTGCCCGATTTCCTTGCTCTCATTTGTGCTCTGTCCCCTGCCTGCAGGATGGCGACCGTTTCGAAGGACGGGACCTGGAAGTTCTGGGACACAGATGTGGAGTATAAGAAGCAACAGGATCCGTACCTGCTGCTGACGGGGAAGTGTGAGGTGTCAGAGCCTTGCCGCATCGCCCTGTCCCCCGACGCGCATGTCGTTGCCATCTCGAGTGGCACAGACATTGTCATGTACAACACGAGGAGAGGGGAGGAGGAGGAGCGCTTTCTCGCTGTGCACTCACAGTGCATAACGGACTTGGCTTTTGACACCAACAGCCGCTACCTGGTGTCGTGCGGGGACCGGGCCATCCGCGTCTTCCACAACGCCGCTGGTCACAGGGCGGTGGTGGAGGAGATGGAGGGCATGCTGAAAAAAACTGCCAACAAAGCCACCCAAGAGAGGCTGGAGCAGCAGATCTCCAGCGCCCGCAAAGAGCTGGCCGCAATCTATGGCAAGAAGCAGTGACGTGTCCCAGCTCTCTGCGGTTGCGGGCAGCCATGTTCTCCCTTTGCGGATTTATTCTGATTTTTTTTTTCTTTTTAATAACACTGAACAACTTGTAATAAAAGAGACAGCGCACTCAGGACCTTCCTCGTGATTTTCTGACTGTAGCGATGGAGAGCTGGATGGTGCGTCTGCCTGGGGAAGGTGGGGGGCAATGGGGGTGACACTGGTTTCCCCCCAAGGGCTTGTCCTCACCCATTCTCTCATCGACATCCTCTGGGAGTGATTGCAGAGGGTTTTTTGGGCTTAGAAGAGGGAGTTTCTGTGGGATTTTTTTTTTTTTTTTTTTTGCAGAGGAGCTGCCCAAGCTCAGTTTTTGATGCTAAACTGGGGGTTCTCTGCTGCGTGGGAATGGGCAGCGCTTTAATGCTGCGGAGCTCCTTCCACCCGGGGCGGGGGGTTGAGGTGATGCACAACCGTTGTGGGCACGGCTCGGGGGCCTCTAGTCCCGGTACAGCGCCTATACCGGGACTAGAGGCGCCCGAGCCGTGCCCAGCGCTGGGCGGGACTTGCCCCAACTTAAGATGGCGGCACCAGCCTGGCCCCCTTTGCCCGTAAGAGGGCGGTGCGAGCCGCGCAGGCGCACTACGCCCCGTCCCTTCCTCCGGGCGTGGCGAACGCGGTGACGCAGAACGCACAGGGCGTGGGCGGGGCGGGCGCATGCGCGGAGAGGGGCGGCGGGTGCTGCGGAGCCGGGGCTGCCGGGGCTGCGGGCGCCATGTCGGGCCGCTCGGTGCGCGCCGAGACCCGAAGCCGCGCCAAGGATGACATCAAAAAAGTGATGGCGGCCATCGAGCGCGTCCGCAGATGGTGAGAGGCGGGGCGGTGGGGGGGGAGGTGGGGCCTGCCCGGCGTGCAGCCAATCACCGTACCCCACGGGTGCCGGTGGAGGTGCTCCGGTGGCGAGTATCCAATCAGCGCGCTGCGTGGGGTAGCGGGCGGGGATAGTGAGGCAGCAGCCGGCCGGGTCTGAGGGGGGTGCCGGAAGCGCCGGTGATCGGCGGGCGGCAAGGCCTATCGCAACGAGGTGTGCGGGGTGAGGGGGCGGGGCGCGGCGGGTTTCTGGATTGGCGTTCCCCTGAGCCAATCGGAGCCGGCGGGAGGGAGGGCGGGGCTTGTTGCCAGGGTACCCCCGGGCCCGGCTTCCCTCGGCCACGTCCCCGGGGCGGGGGCCTGGCGCCATTAACGGCCCTGTCCGCGCAGGGAGAAGAAGTGGGTGACGGTGGGCGACACCTCCCTGCGGATATTCAAGTGGGTGCCGGTGGCCGACAGCAAGGAGGTGGGTACCGCGCGGGGCCGGGCCCTTCCCCGCGGCGGGGACCCCGGCTGCGCCTCAGCCGCCGCACAGGGGGGGCGCCTCGCCCCCGGGCCCCCCCCCCCCCCCCCTTTCGGGCTCTGGGGCGGCTCCTGTTGCCCAATTCCAAACCCTTTGCAGCTGAAGTTCTGCCTGTCGGTTGGAAAAGTACCCAAAAAGGAGAGGGAAAAGGCCCGCACAAGCACGGCCCTCTGGGCTGCTGTGGGGGAGAAAGGGGACCAGCTTTTCTGGAGCAGTTTGTGCAGATGCAGGCATCCTCTCGCCAGTGTTGGTCTCCTCTGACCTTTTGTTTCTGCTTTCCTTTCCTCAAGAAAGAGAAATCCAAATCGAGTAGCAGCACTGCCCGAGAACCTAATGGCTTCCCAGCTGACACCTCTGCCAACTCCTCTCTCCTCCTGGAGTTCCAAGGTGAGTTGGCTGAGCCCCCTTCAAGCTGGGGAAGGACTCTAAGGGCCCACGGAAGCTGGGGTGTCACTGGCTCGTGTATGCTCTGTTTGGAGATGAGCAGCACATGTCTTCAATGTGGGGTTGCGCTGATCCAATGACTGTCCCCGCTGACCCTGTTCATTTTTGCTGTCAGAAAGAATCTTAATTCCTGTGGGGAAGCTTCATGGGAACTGGGGGAGTGGGGGTTCCCCTTCCCACTGTGCAGTCCCTGCTGGGAAGGGTCCGGTAGCTGCCTGCAGCTGAGCCCGCTGCATGGAGCTTGGGATGAAAGGTCAGGGGCTCTCCTCGGCCCCACTCTTGCTCCTGGAGCACTGCAGCTGGCTGCCAGCAGGCCAGGCTCCAAGGTGGAGCTTGAGCAGCGTGTGGAGTTGCTGTTGGAGCAGAGTACACGCCTGTCCCCAGCCTCTCCACTCAGCTCTTGGTGTGGTCAAGGAAAACGGGGGAATGTGTTGGCACTTCCAGTGCTGCAGGTCTGCAGTTTGGGGCTGCTTCATCTGGAAAAGATGTGTGCCAGGATTGCCTCCCAGTCAGGAGGCAGGAGCTGAGCATCGCTCCTGCTGTTAGGCTGTTGCCTCGCATGCAGGAGAGGAGCAGAACCCTGGCATGCAGGGTGTGCCCCTGGCAAGCTGCAGACACGAGGTCGGGCAGGGCAGTGCATTGGATCGCCCCTGCGCCTGCTGCTCGTGCTTTTTGAGCTGCCTAGGGTCATGCTTTGTCTGCCCAGGCTCCCTCCCCAAGCAGAAGCACCTCCTTGCCTGTGGGCCAGTTGTGTATCTGATGCCAGCCATGTGCTGGCGGGCAGTCCTGTGCCTGGCAGCCCTAACGCTGGCAGTGACAGCAACTCCCTGTCTGTGCCCCTGACTGTGCTCTGCCTGCTTCCGAAGACCCTGGCTTGAAGTGCCACTCTTGGCTGTCTGCGCCCCTGGGTCAAGGTGCTCTTCACTAGGTGCTGTTTCTGCAGATGAGAACAGCAACCAGAGCTCCCTGTCAGATGTCTACCAGCTGAAGGTGGACAGCAGCCCCAATTCCAGCCCCAGTCCCCAGCAGAGTGAGTCCATGAGTCCTGCCCACACGTCTGACTTCCGCACGGACGACTCGCAGCCGCCCACGCTGGGGCAGGAGACGCTGGAAGGTGGGTGCGGGGCTGGGAGGGGAGGAGGTGGACGGTGGGGGCCAGGGAAAGCCGTTGCTTGTCTGGTGGGTGACAGAGGTGCTGCTGGAAGTGGGCAGGGAGAGTTGTGTCTTCTGCTGGAGGTCTCCTCTACTGGCTTGGTGCTGAGCTGGGTACTGCCGTGCTCCCAGGTCGGCAGCTCTGCTAACCCTTCTGTTCTCCCCAGAGCCCTCCCTGCCTTCCTCGGAAGTTGCAGACGAGCCTCCCACTCTCACAAAGGAAGAGCCAGTCCCCCTTGAGACCCAGGTAAGGGAAGGGGGACTGAAACTGCATCTAAATGCACAGTGAAAGCCCAGAGTGTTCCCACAACATGACACAGCCTTGTCTGGGTCCGCGTGGCAGGGTGGACATGCTGAGCCCCAGCCGCTGCCTGTGACCTGTGCCTCTGGCTCTTGCAGGTAACTGAGGAGGAGGAGGACTCCGGCGCGCCACCTCTGAAGAGATTTTGTGCCGATCAGAACTCTGTGTGCCACACGGCCTCGGAGAGCTAGCCTGCGCGTCCCCGGGGAGAGCGCCTTCGCCAGCCCCTCGCAGAGCCATCCTCCCTCCCCTGGGGGACCGGGCCCGGGGGGGCCCCCTTGCCACTCGCCATCCAGCCTGCCCTGCCATGCTCTGCCCTGCTTTGGGGGCAGGAGCCTCCTGGGAGCCTGCACTCCCCAGCTGGGTGGGGCTGCCACCAGTTCCTACAAATTTGCCTCTATTTATTGGCTCCCCCTCTCCCTGCTGCCCTGTCCTGTGGCCTGGGGGCTCCAGTGAATGCTTGGTGTGCGCAGGGGGGCCCTCCCTGGGGCTCCCCACTCTTTGTGCCCCCGGGTGCTGGCAGATGCGGTTCTCCTGCTCCTGGTTCCCTGGGTGTGGGGGCGCTGCCCTCCACCTGCACAAAGTGATTTGTCTGCTCCTTGTGAGCGCAGGCAGGATCGTGGGGGGAACCCCCAGCCCGGCCCTGGGACGCTGTGCAATAAAACTGCGAGTTGAAGCCATGGGGGGGGGGGGGGGGAGCGCTGCCCGGCCCCCACCGGCGCCCCCCCCCCATCCCCGGCCCAGCCCCCCGAAAGCCGGGGCCCTGCCCCGCTCCCCGGGGCGGGCGAGGTCGCGGCAGGCGCCGGGCCCCCATGACGCGCTCCCACCCCGGGGCTCTTCCCTACCCCCGCCGCGCCCCCTCTCCCCCCCCCCGCCGCCACTGCATGTCCCGCCGAGTCTGTGAGTGAGCCTGGCGAAGCCGAAGGCGCGGCCGCGCGTGGATGTGGAAAGTTATTTTAGCACTGAATAGAATATTTTTAAAATTAAAACTATTTGAGATACAGCGTCCGGTCTCTGCGGGGGGGCGGGGCCCGGCGGGAGGGGCCGCGCAGGCGCCGGGGCTCGGGGACTGGCACCGGGGCCGCCGCCGGCCGGGAAAGGTAGGGCCGCGGCCGCTGCCCCCAGCTTTGCGCCCGCGCAGCCCTTGGCTGGGGCCCGGCGCCCGTCAGAGCCGGCGGCAGCGCTCGACGGGGCTGGGCCCGGCCCTGGCGGCGGGCGCGGGCGGGGAGCCCGGGGCGGCCCCGCCGTGTGCGGGGGGGCCCGGGGCCGGGGGCCGCGCCCGGGGCCACCGGGGTCCGTTTGTGCGAGGCTTCGAGATAACGGGTAGAGCCTGATATGCAAAAGAGCCCAATCAGTTACCCGAATCAGCGGGACGTCCCCGCGTGCCTTCGCAGGAGCCTGGCTCTGATCTGCTGCTGCGTTCACGGAGTTTCGTTTTCCAGTTTATTAAATCTGGCACCTCAGCCAGAGGCACCTGGCTTCCTTGGTCGCGCTGCCGCATCCCAGCGCTGAGTGCTTTTAACAATTTGTCATTTCAGGATCAGGATGGCTGGGCAAGACAGGCAGCCGCTGATTAATTTGAAAATGAACTATCCCGGTGTGGTGGTAGATATTGAGAAAATAGGTTTAGGGGAGAGATCCAGAAAGAATATCTCTTGCAATCAGAAGAGGCAACGGAAGGGGCTTGCTGTAGCAGTGTGTGTTGCTGAATTCGGGAGGAGGAGTGGTGAGGCTGGAGAGTGAAGACAGGAATTACTGCTTTCAGGAGCACGGCATTTGGCCTGGACATAGAGCAGAGCTTCAGGGAGTGCATCGACTGCACCAAGACCAGCGAATACTTCACGTGAATGCAGCAGCAGAGCCACTTGCTGCTTTTTGTTAAGACATGGAGCTGTGACGGTATCAAGCCATGTATCTGTAGCTTGAGCACCGGTTTGTCCCGTCGGTCCTTCACTTCAGTTATGCCTATGACTTCAAGCGATGCTGCTGCATTTCTGAGGGAGGAGGAAAGCTGTGCCCGGCACCGCGGTGAGGACAGGCCAAGCACTAAGCGAGCACTGCTGAGTTTCGATGGGGGGCAAGGGAGACCCCTCTGAACACCCAGGAGCACAACATCCAAGGTGCTGCCAGGCTTTTCAAGAAAGACAAACTCATTTCTGAGGGAGGACTGCATTTTACAGATACAACACATTGAGTTTAAGAACTTCTCTACAGAGAATATCCTGGAATATGTTAGGAAAAAGCTCCCATATTATGTCTCTGCCTTCGCAAACATGCATGGCGGTTATTTGTTTTTTGGAGTGGGTGACAACAGTAAAGTCACTGGAAGCCACAGTAAACTGGAGAAAGAAGCTTTAGAAAAAACGGTGGCTGATACAGTGGGCACGATGCCTGTCCACCACTTTGCGGCTCGCGGGCTGGCGTGCAGTTTAGGACACGTGTCCTGAGCGTCCACAATGAACCAGAATGCTTGCAGGGCTACGTATGTGCCGTGCATGCGAGTTGAAGCCACCTGCTGCGTGGTTTTTCATGATCACCCTGAATCCTGGATTGTGGCGGGCAGCGCGATCGAGAGACTGAGCGTCAGGAAATTGACGGAGCTCATGATGGCTGCCGGCCCAGGTAAAATCTGTGCTTGTTTTAGTGCCAACCTAATTTCTGCCTCAGTTTGTAACTGCCAGGAGCAAAGAGCAACTTCTAGAAAAGGGGCTTTGGCCCATGGCACGGTCACAGGCACTGAGAGTGGTGGAACGGTAACTGGCCCCCAATGGCAGACCACTCCGTGAAGCATTACTCTCTGACCTGGTCCAGCAGGACTTCCTGAGGCATTCCCCACTGGAATAAGCCTTCCTAGGGATCCCATATGCCCCAAAATGGAGTAGAAAGATTCAGAATTGCCCAGGAGCTTCCATTACTCTTGATGAGAATTGCGTCAAACTTCTGAAGGTGCCTTTGTCTGCTAAGGGGCTTAGGACGGAGTGATGTCCTGGTGGAAATCTGGCGCCTTCAGTCACCTAAAGGGGGTTTATTCTGAAAAACAAAAGTGTCCTTCCTGGTGCTGTTCCCCATGGAGTGAAATCGCCAGCGCATGATGCCGTGGCGAGGGTGACTCCATGCCCTGGTCTGATCTGTGTAGGTCCAGCACTTTGGCACAGGGTGTGTGCCAGCACTAAAGTGAAATAATAATTTTCACTGTAATGGTGGCGTCAGCCTGCCCTGCAGCTTTGCTCCTCCTTCCCCTTGTCAAGCACTAAGAACTTCTGTGATGACATCAGCGACGCTGGGTCGCCACTAAAACCTGGTCGGTCGTCACTTCTGAGATCAGCCTGAGGTTGGGAAAAGTCCTTTCAAGTCCGCAGCTCCGCAGGCACCGTGCCATGTGCGGAAGGTGGCAAACTGCTCTCCTTTCCCAGGCTCACGTGCGTTTCAGATGTCTGCTGAAACGTCGCTCATGTCACTCCGCATATGTGGTGTGGTTCTGCGGTCGGTAGAGGCACAAGGCTTTGCTTGCTTTAAGGCATGTTGTCCTGCTTCCCTGTGAAATCCTTCCCCTTCAAAATCCATGTGCCGCATTTTGTTCCGTCACCCCCCAACAAGACCTGTGTGGTGGGTCCTAGGGAGTTTATCCCGACTACAGATTTGAATAAGGGGGTTTCAGTCTTAAGATGACACCAACACTCCTGTTCTGCAAGTTCCCTGTAACACATTTTCCTCGAGTGTGTGCCCGTGGCAGTGGCCCTGGGAGCAAGGAGTGTGCCAGCTCACGCGGACCTCCTGGCCCAGTGGAGCCCTGGCCGTGGGCTTCTCCTGTAGCCTCAGTCTGCAGGTAGAGCTGGGGTGTCTGGCCTCTTCAAAGGACGTGAGCATGTAAAAGAGAGAGGGTGATGTTGATAGGAGGGGAAGAAAGGAGCAAGGTCCTTTGGAGTGTGCAGCTACTGAAGAGCCTCGTGGTGCGCGTGGGTGGCTCCTGCAGGGGGACAGGGTCTTGGGAGACTCATCCCGCATGGGGTCTGGGCCTCGCCTTTGGGCTGTAAAGCTGTCTGTGCTTTGAGCCCCTCGCTTTGCCGCACATCGGGATCCTGTTGGTCTGACGCCATGCTGTCATTCTTAACACTGCCGCGGGCAGCGGGTTCCTGGGTTGCAAAGGGAGGTTTTAAATGAATTGTTTTGGTTACTGTTTAGTGCTGAGTTTTACAAGCTCACCTGGAAGGGTTTTGATGGATATAACAGACTTTTTTCTTCCCCCAAGATCTTCCAGACCTGGCTGATGAATTTGAGAATGAGCTCAGTTTGTCGAAGGGCCCTCCTCTTATCTAGCCCGTTTATTCCAGAACTGGTCTCTGGTGCATGTCTGAGCTCCAGGAATGCCTCTGCCCAGGTAAGCTGTTCATTCTGGATATTTTTTTGAATTTAAGATTGTGTTTGACAGAATTTCTAGGACGAGAACGTGATATAAATATCTGTTACACTATTTAAAACGTACAGCTGCTCCAAGTGTTGATTTCCCTGATTTTCAGGTGTTTTGATTTCTTCTCCCATTTTTGCCACTAAATATAACCCCTAATGCACACAATTGCTGAGAATGCACCCAGTGTCCCGGGGGGGGGTGAGCACTGTGCCCCCTTTTATGCTCAAAAATCTTCTTGCAGACAAAGAGGAGAGAGAGAGAATAATTTATTTCGAGCATAACTGAAATCTACGTAGTCTAATCAAGGAATTATTATTGGTCAAGATCTAATTATCACAGATAAAGAAAGAAAAAGACAACAAATGAATACCACTGTAAATAACAATAACAACAACAGCAATAACATTAATAATAATAATAATAGCAGCTACCCACCTGTTTCCTAGGATCCACCCCTGCTCCTGGCGTTGGGCTCAGCCTTCCACTGCTGCTCAGGATCCGTCTGCTGATGGCTCCGCTCTGCCGGGGGTTGTGAGGGCAAGTCACAGCCTCACTAGTTCTTTCCTCGGGAGTACACAGCTGATGTCGATGGTTTCTTTGTCCTACTCCAGGACCCACTTGGGGTCACTTGCTGCATGTTTGCTAACGCACTTTTACACCTCATTCTTTCTTCACTGCTCTGCCAAGTTCCCTGCTCCACTGGGGCTCCGGAAATGCGGCGTGTTCCACAGGAGTTAGATACTTGCTCTGGGTTACCCCTAAGAGCAGCATGGCTCAGCTCCAGGGCTGCATTTCTTTACCATCTGAGAGCTGTTTCTGGCCTGGGCACCTCCTGTGCTCTGCCTCTTCCCGCCCCACACCTGAACTCAGCCCCGCATCGTGTATCCCTCATCTTCAGACCCCTACTGTCCCACCAGACCCATATTCTGCACTCTGCTGTAGGCAGAAAGATCTCGCCCTGTGCAGGAGACCGGCTTGCTGCTGCTGTCTGTATAAATCATACAACCACAGAATCATGGAATCATAGAATTGTTTGGGTTGGAAAAGCCCTTTAAGCTACCAAGCCCAACTGTTCCCCTAACCCTGCCATCCCACCACTAAACCCTGGCCCTAAACACCACATCTGCCCGGCTTTTAAATACCCCCAGGGATGGGGACATGACCCCTTCCCTGGGCAGCCCCTTCCAGAGCCTGACAGCCCTTGCGCGGAAGGAATTTTTCCCAATGTCCAACCTAAACCTGCCCTGGCACAACTTGAGGCCATTTCCCCTCATCCCATTGCCCGTTCCCTGGGAGCAAAGCCTGACACCCCACCCCACCCAGCTCCCCGCTCCTCTCAGGCAGTTGTAGGGAGTGATGAGGGCTCCCCTCAGCCTCCTCTTCTCCAGGCTGAACACCCCCAGCTCCCACAGCCGCTCCCCAGCAGCCTTGGGCTCCAGACCCCTCCCCAGCTCCGTTGCCCTTCTCTGGACACACTCCAGCCCCTCCAGGTCCTTCTGGGAGTGAGGGGCTCAACCCTGACCCCAGCATTCGAGGGGTGGCCTCCCCAGTGCCCAGCACAGGGGCACGGTCACTGCTCTGCTCCTGCTGGCCACACCATTCGTAATACAAGCCAGGATGCCCTTGGCCCTCTTGGCCACCTGGGCACACTGCTGGCTCATACTCAGCCACCTGTCGACCAACACCACCAAGTCCTTTTCCACCAGGCAGATAGAGAGGAGGCAGATCCTTCCAAAGAGGCTTTTACTTCCTCCATTTAGAAGTCAGGAATGCCTGGAGCATGAGTTTATACCTCTTTTATTCATATAAAAAAATCCTTGCAGATTTGCCATCAGGTGTCATGGGAATGCTGAATGCTTTACTCACATTCAGTCATTCACTTTGATGACCTCACGCTATCATATATTCCAGCGGTGAGTAAATTATCTGCTGTATTTTGTTTTTCTAATTTTTGATTTCTTTTTTCTAGTGGGTTCTAATGAAATCAAATTGGAGCCAGAAACCATCTGCACCAACCTGTTTTCAGAGTATCCTGGATTAGAGGATTTAATGAAAAATCAAATCCATCCACTTAACAGGGGGGTGCTGATATTTTCAAGGAGTTGGGCTGTTGAGATTGGATTGCAGAAGAAACAGGACATGGTGTGACATTGTCTTAGTGGCTGGAAATGTGCATCCTGTGTTGTATACTGTGGTCACGGATGCCTCTTCTGCTGACGCCGAGAGCTTGAGAGAAGTCACTTATGCATTAAAGCAGAAACTGGTCAACGATGGATATGCTTCAAGAGTGTGCATGATTCCCCAGACACTGCGCCTGAATGGCACAAAGAAGCAGATAGGAGTTGCAGAGGATAACGTTCCCCAGCAAGAAAACTAAGAAAACCTGTGTGGCTACCCCAGCTTGTACCCAGGGAATTATGTCCTCACCTCCAGGGAGGTCCCCACGTTCCTGTGTGCGCTTGTCATTGTTGTGCTGTGCTTTAAGTCCTACTTAAGCGACCATTTTGGCTGTGAGATTTTCAACTTCTCACTTCCAAACAGTATGAACTGCTCACCAAGAACCTGCTCAAAGTCAAGGAGCAGTTTGTCCTTGGTCTTCCTGGAACGGGGAAAACAATTTTGGCTTTGAAGATCATTGAGAGAATAAGAAACATCTTTCACTGTTCCACAGAGGAGATACTGTACATCTGTGAAAACCAGTCCTTGAGGTAGTTTGTGGGGTAAGCAGAAACGTGTATTTCCCCTGTTTTCTGTCATGCCATGCTCTGTTCATACAGCACAAGCCCTGCTGATTTTACATCTGTTTGCCACACAGGTAACTTTGGCTGACGCAAACACATAACCCTCATCTCAGGAGAGGTGTTAGCACTGGGAGTGTTATTAAGCTGAGCACTGGCCCAGATCCAGCGCTCGGCAACTGCAGTGAGAATCCCACGTTCATGATTGCTGGCTTGGAGTAGCCCTTCTGAAGATGGTGGGCTTAGTTTAGCAGCCTGTTACGGCCGATGCTGACACCAGAAACCCCCACCTGCCTTTCTCTGCTGCTGCCTCAGCGCTGCCTGTGCTGGCCCTGGTGTGAGCTCTTGTGCAACCGTGCTAGGAACTGGCCGTCGAACCTGGGCCATAGGCGAGGAGAACAGAAACGAATGCCCTTTTGGTAGAGGATTTCAGGCAGAGCAGATCCCCGACCTTGCTGCATGGGGAGGGCAGCAGGGCACCCTGGTGGCTAGGGCGCCCTGCAGCCCAGCTCGGCACGGCAGCGCCTGGGCCATGGCCCTGGCCCCAGCAGGCAGATGGCTTGGCAGAAGAGCTGCTGGTCCCTGCTCACCTGGGGAGAAAAGGGAAGCGTCCTCCCTGCGGAGCTCAGGCACCGTGCTGCCTGCCGAAGCCAGGGAGAGCGGGGCAGGAGGACGGCCCTGGGGGCCCCCTATAGGAAGGGTGGGCTTGAGTCTCCTCTCAGGGCAGCGGCAAAGCCGGCAGTCAGTACGGATGTGTCCAGTCACATCTTCTTTTTGTTTACCATATGGGTTTTTTGTGTTTCATTTGTTTTGTTTGGGGTTTTTTTTAGAAATAAGATATGCCGGTCTGTGACACGTGTTGCCTTCTTAAATGAAGTCTTCCCAGAAGTGAAACACATTGTGGTTGATGAAGCTCAGAATTTTCATTCTGGAGACAACTGGTATCAATGTGCCCGGGAGCTGGTCAAGGAAAACGGTGGCATTTTCTGGGTCTTCCTGGATTTCTTCCAGTGCATTTGCGCTTATGGTTCTGGGTTTAAGATTTCAGAACTGTATCCTCAGGAATCATTGACCAAAGTGGTCCATAATGCCAAGCAAATCTACAATGTCATGTTTAATCTGATAAGGAAAATCCTCCAAGAACGTAACACGGATATGCCCTGCGAGGTGCTGGAGGAGTTGTTCGAGCAGGCTGAGTGCGTCCATTCCTTGGTAGGTGAGTGCATAATAAAAGATAGTATGGGAGCACTGGAAATGGTAGAGTACGTGACCAAGCAGTGCAGCAGCTACATCCAGCAAGGCTATTCCACCAAGGACATTGCCATCCTGTGAAACACACAGGAGGCAGCCCAGGTCTTCCATTTTGCGCTGGAATTTGAGCTAAAAAGGCAAATAGGGAAGCACAGGATAAACTTGAATTTGAGGTCAGCGGAGCATATTTTAAAAAACGTCATTGTTCTTGACAGCATCCGACGCTTCTTGGGCCTAGAAAGGAGGATTGTGTTTGGCATCTACCCTGTCCCTGCGCAGAGGGAGATAGCTCTCAATCTTCTGCTCTGCGTGGCATCCGGAGCCAACACCAAACTCCATTTGCTGTCCCACGAAAAACTGACGTTCATTGATACATTATTAGTGAACGGCTAACTTGTACCTGTGCTAGGGATGCTAGAATGCTTCACTAGGTTTTTGTTCAGTGGTATTGTAGGACAGCCTTAAGATTTTTTTGATGTCCTCTCTCTAATCTATGCAAAAAAAAAAAAAAAGCAGTTTTCCATATGCATTTTGTCACATGTAGGCCTGTAGGATGTCATAAGATTGATTTTAATTAAAGGACATCTCCACCTGGAGAGGACAAATTGCTGAAAACGACAATTGCAGAAGGAAGTCGACAATGACAAATTACTTGGATAAATCACAGAATGGTCTGGAGACTGGTGCTGTTAATTCCTCTGCTCTTTAAGCTGATTGCACATTTTGATTTGTTTCAGCTCTACCGCTGGTAGGGAACCCAACAGGGGCCACCCTTGTTTATGTCCCTGCTGATGCAAATGGTCAGAAATCTGCTTTTTTCAATGGTGGGGAGATTTTTGTGAATCTTCAGCCAAATCATCTCTTTTCTCATCCAAAAAGATAGAGCCACAGCCTGCTTTTGGGAGCGGCAGGTACCTCTGCTGGGAATGGGGCTGTGCTTTTGTGGTCACATGGAATCATCTTAAATGCAGGTTTCTGCCCAGGGAGGCAGTTCTGTCCTCGGCAGTACAGTCCCAAACCTCTCCTAAGCAGGCTTGGGTGTGCAACAGTGTAGAGAGTTGGGAACTTGGGGGGTTTTGGCAATTTAATCCTCAGACAGGTAAGCTCCACCTTGTCATGCAGCTGCCCAAGTGCTAGTGCTGGCATGAGGGGTAGCAGGAATATGCTTCCTGGGGAAGGAAGCAGCGTGGGATCACAGAATGGTTGAGGTGTGAAGAGACCTCTGGAAGTCCAACCTCCTGCTCAAGCAGGGACACCTGGGCTGCCAGGGCCACGTCCATGTGGCATTTGAGTATCATCTCCATGGATGGAGACTCCACAGCCTCCCTTGGGCAACCTCTGCCAGGGCTCAGTCACTCAGGCAGTAGAAAAACTGTTTCCTGATGCTCAGAGGGAACCTCCCATGTTTCAGTTTGTGCCCGCTGCTTCTGGTCCTGTCACCGGGCACCACTGGGAAGAGCCTGGCTCCATCCTCTTGGCAGCCTCCCCGCAGGTATTGATACACGGTGAGATCGCCCTGAGCCTTCTCTTCTCCAGGCTGAGCAGTCCCAGCTCTCTCAGCCTTTCCTCATGTGTGAGGTGCTCCAGGCCTGTCATCATCTTCGTGGCCCCTGTTGTACTCTCTCCAGTGTGTCCATGTCTCTTTCATCCTGGGAAGCCCAGAACTAGGCACAGTGCTCCAGGCGTGACCTCGCCAGTGCGGGGTGGAGGGGAAGGATCCCCTCCCCTGTTCCGCTGGCCACGCTCCTCCTAACCTAGGCCCGGACATTGGTGGGCTTTTTGTGCTGCACAGACACGTTGCTAGCTCACGTTCACCAAGACCTTCAGCAGCCTTCACTACAGAGCTGCTTCCCAGTCCCCCCAGCATATACTGGTGCCTGGGATTGTTCCTCCCCAGGGGCAGGACTTCGCAATTCTCTTTGTTGAATTTCATGACGTTACTGGCAGCTCATCGCTCCAGGCTCCTCACTTGATGCTTCTCCCTGTGCTCCGCTCTTGGTAGCTGCTCACATTTGTACCTGCTCAAGCTGTTCGGGTCACCAGTATTTCCTCATTCTAACTGGGACTGTTGAAGTATTGAAACCAAAAGCTGTTGCAATATTGTGTGTATGTTTACAGCCCCATTCCCACTGTCATGCCAAATTCGGCATGAGCAGTATGGCTTTGCAAACTGATTGTGCAAAACCTGTTGAGAATCTACCACATAATTACATCATGTCTTTCTGCCTCAGGTGCCAACTGTTACCAGAGCTTTGCCAATGCTTGCCTTGTAATGTAGTTCCTATTATTATTACTACTATATTAATCTGATACTAGATTTTAAAATGCTAAATAGTGACATGATAATGTCATATTTGCTCAGGGGGAAAAAAAAAAGTCACCGTGATTCTTGCACAATTGTATCAGCTTTCTGCTTTTCTGTAATGAATGGCTTTTTCTGATCTTGGGATCTCTCGAGTTTGTGGTGGCTGGTGTTCCAGATCTCAAAAGGCAAGGGCCTTGCAATACCTGCAGGGACCACTGAGGAATTCCCATCACAGCTAATGGGCTGAGAAGGAGGAAGATCTAAATCCTGCTGTTACCCCAGATCTGGGCTCTTTATGCAGCGTGTGGTGACCAGTTTGCCCACTGAGCCAAGGCATTTGCTTTTATTTCCTTTCTGTGCAGGGATGGGCACGAGGTGGTAACCCCACAAAGCTACCACTCCATTCCAAAGAGCGTGGTAACCTATGTATCCTCTTACCTGAAAAAAGCAAGCCGCCTAAGCTCATATCTGTTGGCTAGTGATCACTGTAACCTTTGCTATCGGTTAGTTATATTTAAAATAGCCTTGCTTGCTGGGTAAATTAGCATGCAGGCTCCTTGGGGGGGGGGGGGGGGGGGCAAGTCTCTTCGGGTTTGATTTGAGTCAGTGGTTGCCACATCCCCTCACCACCTTTGCCTTTCCCTGAGATACTGCAGATCTTCACTGACCTCGTGCCTCTCCAGCAATTATCCAGCCTCTGGCTGGGCCTTCCTAGTCGCGATGTTCCCCTTTGGTTGGCCTGTTAGCTCCTCTTTGGGGGTACAGGCACCAGTTCTCGTGTGCTCAGGCAAACACTCCCTTATCCCTTAGCGCCTTCTAACTGCCAGCTCCTGTTACACAATTCCTTATTCCCACTCTGTCAGGAATTCCACTTTCTGAGGCATGTCACTCCTGGGTTTTGCACTTCAGACCGTTAGTGCGCCAGCATAACGTCGGCACTGCAGCACACAGAAGCGAATTTTGCACTCCTGCAGTATTTAAACTTGCCTTGACCCAAACATTCCCTGAGCAGCAGTGGGGAAGCAGCTCCCAGCCCAGCATCCCAGGGGAGTCCCAGCTGGTGGAGCTGGGTGGCAGGGCAGGCTGCCAAAGCCCTCGGGCATGCCAGCCTTGCGGGCAGTGACTCCAAAGAGGGCCATGGGGCAACCAGGTTGCTGGAGGTGTCGGAGTACACCTCGGGGCTGGCTCCGGGGAAGGAACCAGAGAAGCTGAGATGCTGGCTGAGGAGATGGTGCACAAGGAGGAAGGGACGCCTCTTCGAGCAAAAGAGGGGTGTGTGGATCTCTGGGATGTTTCCACAGGGCCCCTCACCGGAGGAGGCACATCCGGGAAGGGACGGGGAAGGCAGCAGAACCCGTGGCAGCGGGCAGGCAGCAGCAAAATGGCCGCTGAGGTGCAGTGTGAGGCACAGGGGCTGCGAGGCCCCGGCCCGAGGGTGAGGCTGTCCTCCCTCCCCCCGGCAGCCAAACACTCAAATGTCAGGGAAGAGTAGGAAAGGGGCAGGTTCTCAGTTGGCTCCCCACAGGCTTTGGCCCGGAGCCCCATGCCCCGGGCGCTGGGGGCACCACAGCATACCCTTTCCCCTCAGCATCGCCACCGGGCTGTCGGGATAGGGGGGGTCTCGCTCGGGAGGCCTCACGCGGAGCCATGTGGGCGCCCCTCGTCCCGGAGGCCGCGGGGACCCTCGCACGGGGGTGGGGGGGGAGGGAACGCCTCTCCCGCAGAGGCCGGGGGGATCCGTGCTGCGGAAGGCGCCGTGGCGCAGACGTCGGGCGCGGCCCCGCGCGGGGGCGGGCTCCGGGCCGCCCCGCCGGTGGGCCACGGCGGAGCCGCGGGCCATGGCGGAGCGGCTGTGCAGCGCGGACGCGGGCGGCGCCGTTTATCGGTCCCGCGACCCCGTGCACAACCTGCGCCTCCGGTGAGCGCCCGGCCCCGGCCCGGCCCCGGCGCGCCCGGGCCACCCTGACGCTCTCTCCCTCCTTGCCCGCAGGGTCCGCATCCAGCGGGTCACGTCGGCCGGGCCCCTCCTGCCGCAGGCCCCACCGCCGCTCGCCGGCCCGCGCGGCCCCGAGCTCCTGGGCCGGGCCTGGCGGACCGCGCCACGGCCGGTACGTGGGGCGCCCGGGGGGGGGGCGGGCGGGGGCAGCGCCGCGCGGGGTGACCGGGGCCTCTCCCGCAGGTGCCCGGCGGCCCCCGAGGAGGAGGAGGAGGCCGAGGGGGGAACTCTTCGCCGGTGGGGTGCGGCGGCGTGCCTGGGCGGGCAGCGGGGGCGGCCCGGCGGGGCCGGGGTTTTCCCCTGTGCCGCCCGGCGGCGGTCCTGCCCCGCTCCCCGCCGGGTCTCCTGCTTCGGGGTGAGCTGCGGTGCCCGAGCCCCTCCGGGTGGGCATCGGCGGGCGCTGTTGGCCCCCGCACACCTGAGTGGTGTTGGGGCTGCTCCGGAACTCGGGTTGTTTGCTGGGATTCCCAAAGGATCCTTGTCTCTCTCTGTGGCGGCTTTGGAAATCTCAGCTGAAGGGTGCTTGTGGCTCTGACAATGCCGGTGAAAGGCAGCTTTTGCACTTTGCCGGTGGTGCTCTCAGTTTGAGGTGGATGTGTACCAACACAAGTCAGCCTGCCAGACTCCCCTGGACCGGCAGTACCACGAGGAGATCCTGAAACTGGAGAAGGCTGGCGGTCGGAAGAACTATCGCATCTTCACCTACACTGACCATGACCGATTCACCAACCTAGAGGAGGTACCAGCTCTTAGGGACACACAGTCTATATGGCACTGTCTGTCAAAACCACCAGGCCTGCAGAGGGAACACTGGTCAGTCCTGGGCCATGCAGAAGCAAGCCAGATACCCTGTACGTTGGAGATGCTGCTTCTGCAAAGCAGCTTTGCCTGGTGCCCCAGACCTGGGATGAGCTCGCCCTGTTTCAGAACGGTGACCAGGGGCAGCTCAGAGGGACTTGGCTGTGTAGCGTTGCTCTGTAGGTAACTTGTTGGGTGGAGTTTAGGTGTATTTTGCCACAAGAACAGGGAATGAACTTTACAGTCTTGTAGCAGTTTGTCCTTGCATGTGGGTGCGTACATACCTGCTCTCTCCAAGAGCGGAGCTGTGATTGGGAAAGTTGTCCGGTTGTAATTAAGCTAGTTCCTGTCTGTTTCTCTCATCCAGCACTGCCAGAAGGTAACTGACTCAGATCGTGAGGTGCCATCATATTTGGCAGAGAGGATGGCCAATGTGAGGAGGAGAAGACAAGACCGTAGGCCAATGTGAGTGCAGACTGGGGCTTGGAGCTTGCTAATGCAGGTTTCTTGATGCTGGTGCCCCAGCTGCGGAGGAGCCCAATCCGTGGAAGTTGGTGGCTTGAGCTGTGCTGCACTTGGAATTGGGCAGTTTGACTTCTCACTGAGGGGTTTTGGTGCTGCCTGTGCCGGGCTGCCAAGGTGAGCTGTGACTTGTGCTGTTCTGTTGTTGACAGAGAAGCAAGTTCTCTGAAGTCGAAAATCATCACTTGGGAACCCTCAGAAGAATTTATAAAGAACAACCATGTGATTAACACTCCTGTCCAGACCATGTACATCATGGGGGACTTGGGACCTTATGGGAAGTAAGTAAAATCCCAAAGTGATCTTAATTTCCCAGAAGGAAGCCCATCTTCCCTCCTTACTCAAATCTCCTGTTTCTTTCATTAGCTGAGAGAATTCCAACAGCTCAGTAACTCGGGCTGCTATTTCTTTTTGTCTCTTTTCTCAGCTGGGAGGTAACTGAGTGTATCCCTCCAAAAGGCTTCTTAAACTAATGTAGGGTAGTGTGGGTGTGCTTGTTCCCTTCTATACCCCCACGTGCCTTTACCAGCGAGAGGGCGTCCACATTCTCTATTTAGACTGTGTTTCTTGATGTCTTCCATTAGGCTTGGTCACCGGGAGTATGAACATGTTCTTTGCACAATCAAGGTGGATGGCAACGGGGTGATCACAGTGAAGCCTGACTTTAATGGCACCAAAGGAGCCTACCGGTGAGTGGGACAGGGCTGCTACCTCTTCTGACTGATACAGAGGGCTGAAAAGGCTGTTTCCTGGTTGTCCTTCAAGCAGTGGATCAGCACGTAAATTGAAGGGTATTTTTTAGTTTTATTCCAGAGATTTCTAAGACAAGATTATTGTGTACTTGTGCTCGATGTCACTGCATGTGTGGTGTGTGGGGCTTTGGTGCCAGCCTGGATACAGGTTATGCATTTGCTGGATGCAAGCTAGTCTCCCTTTTTGAGTCACTGATGCTGGCAGGCGCCTGGGGAGTGAGGAATGGGCGTTAGTGCCCTTATGCTACTGCCCTTGTGCTAGGCCTGGTGAGGGGGGGCTGCTGCGTCAGGATGGCTCGGTTGCTGCCTGTGCCTGTTCTCTGCCTAACAGGGGAGTTTTGCCCATGTGTTGTGGGGCTCTGCAGGATTGAGCTGGATGGAGAGAAGCGAGAGGTGTGGAAATACACCATTGAGAATGCGTCTGTCCAACTGCAGCCGGAGGAGGAGGAACGCGAGCAGCACGTGTTCAGAGATGTAAGGACCACCCTCCACTGATTGTATTGACTAGTTCTGATTTGACAGAGGGAGCTCAGACCCTCATGTAGATGTAATTGTTAGTGCTGTAGGCTCCTGAAGTTGACAAAACGGGTGTCGCTGGCAGTGAGTCTCATCATGCCCAGCAATTTGAGAACAACAAATACTCCCTGACCGCTTCCTCCTTGCTCTAGGCAGGGGCCTTGCCTGGTATGAGGTGTGGTGGCCTCTGACTGCAGTGATCTATGTAGTGAGAATGGATGTAAGAAACCACCTAAATTCCTGCCTTTCTAGTGTCACCTGCCCATGGTTTTCTGTCCTTGTTGAGCAGTGGGCAAACCCTTTCCTTGGTCTTCCTCTCACTGCCTTTATGCTCATTGAATGATTTCTTGTTACCTGTAACGTCCCAGCGTATTTAGATCTCATTTTATGTCTTGATCTTTCTGAGTTGCTTTTGGCTGTGGCCATTTATAAAGGTACTTAATGTTTTAGTTTTCATTTGTATGTTTCCTTATTCTTTTTGTGGTCAATAAGGAAATCATGACTTCTCTATGCTGATCTCCTGTCTGCTGATTTCATTGGAATCGTTTATGCCTGTGTTTTTAACACGTCATTTAAGACCTGATTGTTCAGAGCTGCTTTTCCTCCTAGACTGGCCTTCGATGAGGTCTTCTGTGAAGCTGAAGTTCCATTCAGTTAGCAGTTACACACCTTAGTTCTGTTAGATTCTTATATTCTCTGTATCTGCTATAACAATTAAAAAAACCCTGTGTGCTAAGCCTGTCAACAGTTTAAATTGGTTTTAAGTTACATCCATTACAGTTTTTGCAATAAGAAAAACAATAAATAATCAAAAAGACACTTTTTCTGATCAGCTTGTTCTGTGTTTTCAGCTGTACGGTCGCCACAAGGAATACCTCAGTGGTCTTGTAGGCTCAGAATTTGAAATGGTGAGTAGCAGCAGCACTCAGCAGGGACCTGGAGCCTGTTGACCTGGTGGCATGGCTGCCGTTTGCACCACAGTCTCTGAAGACTTTCACTCTGGGGGGGGAGGTGTGTGTGTTGGCAGCTTTTACCTTGTGGCTTCCAACAGAAAATTGGGTCAGAAGGGACAGGTCGCTGTGGATGTGGGGCCTGCAGAGCTCTGTCCGTGCCTGTCGGACCAGCAGCAGAGCAAGCTGAATGCTGTTTCTGTGAGACCGTATGCATTGTCTGAAGGCCTTTGCCTATAATGCTTTAGGAAGAAAGGAGGGTTTCTGTCTTTTGGGATAGTGATTGCTGTTAACTTTGTGAATGTCAAACACATCTACATGCCACTTTGTTCAGGTAAACAGCCCCTCCCACCCCCAAACTACTGCACAGTTCCCCTTCTTACTGAATTACCTGGACTGCAATCTCCTTTGCTCAAATCTTGTTTGCCAAAGTGTGAAAGTTGTTGTACTTTCTCGTGCTTTGATAGAGTGTCTCAGCTCGCCCTATGCTTCCCCCCTGCTTCCCTCACCTTGGGCAAGTGCAGGAACACTGCAGGAGAAACAGGGCTATGGTTTCTGCAAGTGACTTCTCGCTACATTTTATATCCATCTTGAAGTCTGTAAGAGACCGATTTACAAATAGTAAACTCCTGCAATTAGGCATTTGGTTTCTAGAGAGCCTCTCTCCAGAGGGACTGTTCACTTCTGGAAAGTGATACGAAAAGTCATGACACCTACCTGGCCAGCAGAGTGAATCGTTCATGTACAAGCATCTGTGAAACACCTGTATGCGACCCTGCTGGGAGGGGATTGTACGTAGCTCCCTCAGCGGTCATTGAGCTCTTTACCTTGTTTGTCTGCTCATTCTTACAGACTCTCCCTGGTACACTGCGGCTTTTTGTGAATGGAGAAATAGGTGGGTCCTTACTGTGAGCAGCAACTAAGGGGCAAATCTGGGTCTGCTGCAATGGCCGAGGCTATGAAGGGACTAAGGATTCTTGGATCACAGGCTGGTCCAGAGTAGGTGATTCTCTCCCTAGAATCCTTACTTCCTCCTTCTCCTCCCTTTGGTGGCATTTACAGATTGGAGGTGACAAATACTGTGGCTGTTCTAGGAGGATGTACAGATCTGAATAAAGGAGAGCAGATGGGGACGTTAATAGAGATTATAGCAAAGAAAACGATTAAATGTGTGACCTCCTGAATCTAGTTAGTGATATGTGGACAGGGCTTGTTAAGAAATCTTCTCTGAGGGTCATATTCTGTTCCTTTGAAGACCCTGGCTTTTCCCAGCTTCCAGCAGTAACTGGTTGTCCCTGAGGTTATTGGTGCTGGCCTTCCCAAAAGCCTACAGTGAGTACCGGAGGAGTTTGCATGGAAGCGAGCAGCTGAAGTTCATTCTCTCTTCTCAGTTTCAGCTCAAGGCTATGAGTATGACAACCTCTATGTTCATTTCTTCCTGGAGCTGCCTAACCGTGAGTATTCACGTTCCCAGCCGTATCACAGCAGTTTAAGGAATGAAGCGTGCTTTGGCTGGTCCATCAGAGCAGCTCTGCTGAAAGTCAGTAAAAGTTAAGGTTGGGGCTGGGGTCTACTCAGGGGTCTTCAGAGCTAAAATTGTAGAACTCAGTTGTCTGAACTAAACTCATGTCTAGGGGAAAGTAGCATCTTCCCCTCATCTCCTCCAAATCAATTTGGGACACAAGAGGTCCACTGACTTCTCAACGAGTGGTGATGGTGTCCAGCAGTCACCCCAAGCTTATTCCTCATACTGCAGAGAGCAGCCTTCCGTCTTCTCTATCTCAGCAGTGACCCTGTCTGATTTCAGTGCTCACCATCATGCTCTCATGTTTTGTGCTGACACTAACATCTTACGTTTTGACTGATAAATGAGGTTCCCAGCACTAATGTGCACATCCTGCTGTGTGTTTAATGCCCTGAACCTATGGCTCTGGCTCCCCTCTCAGGTTATGCCCTGATGTTTGTCTGAGGAGGTGCCACTTTTGCTACTCAATACATTTAGATAAGGTCCTACTTTTCTCTTGAGATGGAGCTGGTGCTTTTCCTCAACAGTTCAGGGTGTTCTGGGGAGCAGACGTTGCCTGGAACAAGATGGGGTGGGACACACCTAGGGAAATGCAATGTGGTGACGTTATCCCAGTCATCTGGGACTGACGTTCGCCTTTGAGCTGCTCTGGTTTGTGAGTCCTCCCTCTCGCTCAAAGCATTCATCACTGTGCTCACGTTCTCTTCTCCCAGAGTGGTCGAGCCCTGCGTTCCAGCAGCTATCAGGAGTGACACAGACCTGTGCCACCAGGACAGTGGGCTGGGTAAGGACACTTTCGGACCTGCAGAACAGTTTGAGCAGGTGTTCTCTGAAGTGGAACATGTGTAACAAGCCTCAGATGTACTCAGCAAAGGTCCTGACTTGCAAGCTCCTTTCAAGGGTAGAGCATGTCTGGGAATTCTCCTCATTCTAGTTATACTTGCCATTTTTCAGGGTGCCATTGTGTCCAAACAAAACTAAACCAAATAAAACTGCTCCAAAGCAGTTTCTGGAACCTCACTTTTTTCTTCCTTCTGGGTTATTGATTGCCTCTGGAGCTTTGATTTTGGTGTTCTCAAATGCTCAGTGTTAACAAAGCGTTGTTCTGGCTTGCCTGGGACAGGAATGCACCCAGTCTCTAAGCTGGTTTCTTGAAATGAACCCCTCCTCCTATCTGGGAAGTTTGTTCCATTGCTCTCTCCAGCTCCTCTCTCATAAAATTTGAATGTTATCAACTTTTTAATGTCTTTTATGTGAGCTAGTTTGCATATTACAAAAATAATTATCATCCAACATTTCAGTAATAGCATTGTTTGAGGTGTTTTGCGTGGCTCCTCTCAAGATTGTGGCGGTGTAGTAGTCACGCAAGTGGCTGAATTGTCATTTGAGGTGTGTTACTCTTTCCCCTTTTTCATTATTTTTAACAGCCTGTTCCGTCAGCATGACGCTTGGGAGTGTAGGCAGGTCCAGCGTGCAGGCAGGTGTTTGTTATTGTGACGTGATTGATCTTGTTTGGGCATTGTTCCCTCTTTTCCACCATTCGTTCTTGTCTCCCTGCTTTCTGTGCCACCTGCAATGCTGGTGATGAACTCTCTTGTCCAGGAATCTGATCTCTGTCCTGTTCCTTTTCTAGGATAATGTGGCATATTTCTGTTACCCCTTCACTTTGGAGATGTTTTTCACCCAAGGAGACAAATCAGAAGGTGTGTTTCCTTCTTGCTCTGAAATGTGAAACTCTGAGATCTTTTGATCACAGTGTAGGCAACAGGCTGTCTGGCTGCAGTTTGGCCCCTCACCAAGATGAAAGGACAGGTTTAAAGTCAGCAAATGTTCACCTGGCACCACACAACCTCTCCACACAGGCCCTGCCCAGCAGTGCATTAGCATTTGTATGGATTCGTTGCTGTTGCCCTGCTTCCAGGGTGTAGTCAGCTTTATCCAGTTGCAAAACTGCTTGGATCTTAGCTTGTCTGTCTCAAAATGCCGGGCACGCTGGCTTGCGTTGCCATGCCCGGCCTTCTGTGTAGAGCCCTAGGACTCCGGAGCAGGAGGAACAGGCAGCTTTGTTGTACATAACTAAAACTCTGTACTGAGTGTTAACGTTTGTAGACATGCTCAGTGACCTGTGTAGGCTTTGTATAGTTTATGTCACTTTGAAACTTCCAGCTCTATTTTAAGCTGGGCTTCTCTGCTGCCGATTCCTGCTGCTTCACTGCACTACTGCTTCCTCACCAGCGCCATTGCTCTTTGGATTGCAATTGCTGGGGGCAGCTTTGCGGCATGCCTTGCCACTTGAATCCAACGTACACACTGGATTTCAGTATTCAACCAACACTAATGAATTTTCAGCCTAGAATAAACACAATGAGTTTGTTTCACCATGGAAAAAAGAAATGCTCCAAGACCTGTAGGAGAATCCAAGTTAATAATCCCCCAATAATGGTGGGAAAGGTCAGAGATAAAAAGGTTCCCCTCTTTGGCATCAGATCATTCACAAAAGATTGTCTTGTCTTCTCAAAGATCATTGAGGAACCAGTTTGGACTTGCTCTCAAAACAAAGAATTTTCCCCAGTTTTTAGCATCTTATCAATAATTTTCATCCTCAAATTTAAGGGTCCGGCATTTACAGGGGAAAATAATCATCCATACATCTAGGTTAGTCATTGTAGATGAAATACAGAAAAGAGTTCCTACTGGTGGAGTTTTTGGCATTTTTTCTCCTCTGTGACAGTCTCCCTTACAAAGCTGTGATCTGCTCCCTTCCTTGCAGATAGTCTCCCTCAGTGGCCTGTTCTCTACTTTGAGGTCCTGTCCCTGGATTTCTGGCAGAGGTACCGCGTTGAAGGATATGGTTCTTTGGTGCTGCCGGCATCTCCAGGTAAAACATACTTGGGGCATTATGTTAATTGTCTGGGAAAATGAGTTGAGTGGTTCTCCTGGGAATGGGTTCAGCTGGTCCTGGGGAGGCTTTGCCTACTGAAGGGGATACTTCGCTCTCCGTGGGGCAGCAAAGAAGGATTGGATGCATCCTGCACCATTCTGCCTTGTTGCTGAGACGCATCACGTGTTGCTGTCCTTGCTCCTTCGGCAATTCCGTCACAAAACCTTGTGTGATGAAGCTCTAGGGTGATGCTGCATATCCATATTTACAGTAGCAGTAGCCCTCTCTGTCCCACATGGAATCTGAGGGTCACAACTATTCTGACACCCACGAGTAGGAAGGATATGCTCCTCATGGGCAGGGGGTACTTTCAACGTTATAGAGGTACTGGGCAGTGTTTCCATTTCCAGCCCACTCTGGTTTGGGTCAGCAGGCATCCATCTTCTGTGCTGTCCTCTGTGACTCTGAGCAGATTGTGGTCATGGCTGCTAAGCTGTCCTGTTGTCCTGGGTCAGGTCTCCACATGCTCACCATCCCTACCTGGCGCCCTGTGGAGCTGGGGACAGTCGCCGAGCTGAGGAGGTTTTTCATTGGTGGATCTCCTGAGCTGGAGGACATAACCTACGTCAGGACGCCATCAACCTTCAAGGTGGGCTTAGCTGCAGGGCATTGCTCTTGCTGGGAGATGGCAGACTGTGCTCTTGGATTCAGATGTCTGTGGACAGCCTGGGCCAGATTTGAACAAGGATGAATCATAGAATCATAGAATCATAGAATGTTTTGGGTTGGAAGGGACCCCTAGAGGTCATCTAGTCCAACCCCCCTGCAGTGAGCAGGGACACCACTAACTAGATCAGGTTGCTCAGAGCCCCATCCAACCTGTCCTTGAATGTTCCCAGGGATGGGGCCTCCACCACCTCTCTGGGCAACCTGTTCCAGTGTTTTACCACCCTCATTGTAAAGAATTTCTTCCTTATATCCAGTCTAAACCTACCCTGGTTTAGTTTAAAACCATTACCCCTTGTCCTCTCACAGCTGGCCCTACTAAAAAGATTTTCCCCATCTTTCCTATAGGCCCCCTTTAGATACTGAAAGGCCGTAATCAGGTCTCCCCGCAGCCTTCTCTTCTCCAGGCTGAACAAGCCCAACTCCCTCAGCCTGTCCTCATAAGAGAGGTGCTCCAGCCCTCGGATCATTTTAGTAGCCCTCCTCTGGACCCGCTCCAACAGTTCCATGTCCTTCTTGTGCTGAGGGCTCCAGAGTTGGACACAATACTCCAGGTGAGGTCTCACCAGAGCAGAGTAGAGGGGCAGAATCACCTCCCTCGACCTGCTGGCCACGCTTCTCCTGATGCAGCCCAGGGTACGGTTGGCCTTCTGGGCTGCCAGTGCACATTGCCGGCTCATGTCCAGCTTTTCATCCACCAGCACCCCCAAGTCCCTCTCGGCAGGGCTGCTCTCGATCCTTTCTTCCCCCAGCCTGTATTGATACTGGGGGTTACCCCTACCCAGGTGCATGACCTTGCACTTGGCCTTGTTGAACCTCATGAGGTTCACACAGGCCCACCTCTCCAGCCTGTCCAGGTCTCTCTGGATGACATCCCGTCCTTCTGGTGTGTCAACCGCACCACTCAGTTTGGTGTCATCCGCAAACTTGCTGAGGGTGCACTCAATCTCGCTGTCTAAGTCATTGATGAATATATTAAACAGCACGGGTCCCAGTACGGACCCCTGAGGGACACCACTCGTCACCGGTCTCCATCTGGACATCGAGCCATTGACCACTACCCTCTGGATGCGGCCATCCAGCCAGTTCCTTATCCACCGAACAGTCCACCCGTCAAATCCATAGCCCTCCAATTTAGAGAGAAGGATGTTGTGGGGGACTGTGTCAAAGGCTTTGCAGAAGTCCAGATAGATGACATCTATTGGTTTTCCCTTGTCCACTGATGCTGTCACACCATCATAGAAAGCCACTAGGTTCGTCAGGCAGGACTTGCCCTTGGTGAAGCCATGCTGGCTATCTCGAATTATCTCCCTGGCCTCCATGTGCCTTAGCATAGCTTCTAGGAGGATCTGTTCCATGATCTTCCCAGGCACAGAGGTGAGGCTGACAGGTCGGTAGTTCCCAGGGTCTTCCTTTCTACCCTTTTTGAAAATGGGCACAATGTTTCCCTTCTTCCAGTCACCAGGGACTTCACCTGACTGCCATGACTTTTCAAATATCATGGAGAGTGGCTTGGCGACTACATCGGCCAATTCCCTCAGGACTCTGGGATGCATCTCATCAGGTCCCATGGACTTATGTGCGTTCAGGTTCCTCAGGTGGTCACGAACCTGATCTTCTCCTACAGCAGGAAGGGTTTTGCCCTCCCTGTCTCCCTCATGCCATCCATCAACTCGGGTGGGGTGAGGAGAGAGCTTCCCAGTGAAGACTGAGGCAAAAAAGTTGTTGAGTACCTCAGCCTTCTCCTCATCTGCTATTACCAGCTTGCCGGTCTCGCTCATCAGTGGGGGTACGCTTTCTTTAACCATCCTTTTCCGGCTGATATACCTGTAGAAACCCTTCTTGTTATTCTTTGCATCCCTAGCCAAGTTTAGCTCCAGCTGAGCCTTGGCCTTCCTGACCCCATTCCTACACAACCGGGCCGCGTCCCTATACTCTTCCCAGGATGCCTGTCCCTGCTTCCACTGCCTGTGCAGCTCCCTCTTCCTCCTTAGTTTGTCCAGCATGTCTCGTCTCAGCCATGCTGGTCTCTTCCCTTCTTTGCCCGATGAGCTGGTGGTCCTGTCCCTTTGACCAAAGAAATGTCTCCTCTGTGAGAGTTGTGATCATGAGCAGAGGAACGGGCAAACACTGAGGCAGAGCTCTCTGCCATCTGAGGTGTGTGCAGCTTAGAGAGGTGGGTGAACATGGACCAAAGCCTTGACTTACCCCTGCCTGTGCTGGCCCTGTCTGGAAAGCGTCTGTCAGGTCAGCATTTGTTAGACTTCTTCCTGTGTTTTTGTAAGGGATCTGGGCTGTACTGTGCCTGGAAGCAAGAGGCTGATGGGTGTGAGGCAGGCAGAAATTTCATGTTCTTAAGAAAGCTGCAGAGGTGTTTGCTGTGTAATGAGTAAGTTCATCTTAGTAGCAGCTTTGCATGGGAATGAGCCCTGATGCAGTTGTTGAAACCTTCCTCCAGCGCTGTACTATCCGCTTGCTGGTGTTCAGGTCCTGCCCTCAGCACAGCCTGGAACTACCTGCCCTTTCTGACTTTGCTTTCTGTGTGCAGCAGGGAAGGGAGAGACTGTGCCCACAGGAGTGCATGCTCCTGGTGGGGTGCACCCATTTTCACTAGGGTCAGCCTGCTGCTGCCACAGGCTGTGCTTACACGTAACTTGTCCCATCTTTGCAGGGGCAGCGTCTGAGCCGCTTTGGTTTTCGCACAGAGACAACAGGGAGCGTCACGTTCCGGCTTTACTGCCTGCAGCAGTCTAAGTAAGCACAGCAAAGTGAGTACGAGCTCCGTCTTGTATGCTGTATTTTGGCAGCCCTGACCTCCTACTGTACTTCTGTGCAGAGCCTTTCTGGAAACCAGTGCCCTGAGGCAGCGCATGCAGAGTGTACTGGACCGGCTCGGAGGCTTCAGCCAGCAGAGCTCTGTATACAATGTTTTGGGTAGGGCTTCAGTGTCATTCTCCCTCGCGAGCCTTTGGCTTACTTTTGCCCCATCTTTACAGAATGGGCAGGATATTTCAGGAGAATCCATTACTGTGGGGATAGTTCCCCCCCATGAGCTCCCTGGGTCCATAGCAGAGGTTAAGTGTTCTGATCTGAGCTGTAAACTTCAGGAAGCATCAGCTCTCTGCAGGCGGGGGGGATAACTGCGCTGTGAGGGCAGAGCCTAGGCTGGGCTGCCCAGTCTGGCCTGGCACTGAGCATGGCTTGGCACTGATGCACAGGCTCTCTCTGATTCCATTACGAATGGAACAAAGTGCTGGAAATAAGTGAAGACAGCAGCAAGGAGTGGGTGCTTTGTTGATGGAACTTAGCAATGGGAAGTGAGATGCCTGCTTGAGGAGACCTGATGTTCACTGGGCAGATTCGTCCCCCCCTTCCCTGGGGCTGTCTGATGCATTCTTGCTTGCTGTCGCCCGCTGTCTTGTAGAGGCTTTCCAGAGGGCACGGCGCCGGATGCAGGAAGCACGTGAGAGCCTTCCTCAAGACCTCATCAGCACCTCTGCCTCTGCTGTGCACCAGTCGCAGGAGCTGTGATTGACCTCCTCCACTGCTGGGGAGCACTCAGCGTCCTCTCTCTAACACAAGCTCCTGTTGTTCAGCAGGAGTCACAGCGCTGGTGCCTGGAAGCTTCTGAAGCCCACCCTTTGTCGTTTTCCTGGGATGGGGGAAGGAGTCTGTAACACATCCAGACCCAGAACCTTTGCATTTCCGCAGGTACCTGTGGAAGGAGCCTCATTTTTTCAAGGCAATTTGTTACCAGGCCCTAACAATACAGCCAACTGTTCGCATTTCTGTTGAGCAGACTAAAACACTGACAAGGGACCTGTGAACCCTTTAACACCTTTTCAGAAATTGAACAGTAAACGATTAGAAACATTTCAAGTCTACATGACTCAGTAAATTTAGTTTTCTTCTTAAAGAAGAGGGTGATGTTGAAGGTCAAGGCATGAACGCTGTTTCAGATTTAATGAAATGAGTAGATAACTTCTTGAGAAGTGCTGACAATCGTTACCAGCATTTGTAGCTATAGACTGGTCAGTAGTAAAATGAATCTGTCCACCTGTGCCTTGTGTTCAGTGTTGGGCCCCTCACTACAAGACAGATGTTGCGTTGCTGGAGCATGTCCAGAGGAGAGCAACAAAGCTGGGGAGGGGTCTGGAGCCCAAGGCTGATGGGGAGTGGCTGGGGGAGCTGGAGGTGTTCAGCCTGGAGAAGAGGAGGCTGAGGGGAGCCCTTATCGCTCCCTACAACTGCCTGACAGGAGGGGGGAGCCGGGGGGGTTCAGGCTCTGCTCCCAGGGAATGGGCGATGGGATGAGGGGAAACGGCCTCAAGTTGTGCCAGGGCAGGTTTGGGTTGGACATTGGGAAAAATTCCTTCCCCGCAAGGGCTGTCGGGCACGGGAAGGTGCTGCCCAGGGAAGGGGTTGAGTCCCCATCCCTGGGGGGATTTAAAAGCCAGGCAGACGAGGTGCTGAGGGCCAGGGTTTAGTGGTGGGATGGCAGGGTTAGGGGAATGGTTGGGCTTGGTGAGCTTAAAGGGCTTTTCCAACCCAAATGATTCTGTGATTCTATAATTAAGGTTGATTAATTCCTGCCACCTGTAAAACATGAAATCAGAGCAAGGGAATGACGTGTGACAGATTGAGAACTGGAGCAAAGGGCTTATTCTGTATTTCCTTGTACATCCCGTAACGTTTCTGGCTCTGCAGTGATGAGCAGGAGGATTCTCTGTTGAAGAATACAACTGAAAACACGCGTTCCCCTGAGTTCATAGCAGAGCTTTGGCTGGGGCTGGACGGTTTGCAGACGACAGGAGCAGATCATAACGTTTGCACAGCAGCTGAACTTTGAACTGTTCGAGCTGTTCATTTGAGCTCTGGTTCGTTGTTCCATCCCTGACTGCAGCACACTGTGCTGCTTCCTGCAGAACCATGTTTTTTTTTCCTGGTTTTGTTCCCATCCCAATTAGGCACGAGGCTTCCTGCAGACTGGCAGTGCTGGCCGATTTAACTTTTCCAGGTGTTCTCTACCTCTGCTCCCAACACAGGGGGTAGGAAGAAAAATTTGAGGCTGAGCTTATGCAGGCCTGAATGCGTCTGTAAAGTTAGAATTGACGGGCAGAATATGAAATAGAAACTGGCCTTCCTCCCCTTGCCCTGCACATTCCTCCTTCATGGGGAACACGAGACTCATGGTTGCAGCCGTATGTGAGTGTTAGAACATCCCCCTCTTCCCTGGTGCTCCGTTGTCTTCCTCGCTCCCTTCTTGCCATTTTGGTCTTGTCCCAGCCTTCAGTGGGAAAACCAAAATCCCGAGTTTGTTCCTCCTTGACTTTTGTCATAATTCCTTGACCTGTCTGGCAGCTTGGATATGGCTGGCAGTTTCAGTTATTAAAGAGGATTTTTGCTCACTTTCCTCAGCCGCTACCCCTCCTTTTTGGTGGAAGAGGCTGCCAGCATGTATTAGATAGCACGGCCCCTGAAGCAGAGCCTGCAGTTGGATGATGTGTCTTGTGCACGAGTCAGGTCTCCACTTACACGTTGGATGTGATGTCTGTGAAGGTGAACACCCACTTCTGGAGTAGCAGAATCACAAAATTGTTTGGGTTGGAAAAACCCTTTAAGGTCATCAAGCCCAACTGTTCTCCTAACCCTGCCATCCCACCACTAAACCCTGGCCCTAAGCACTGCGTCTGCCCGGCTTTTAAATCCCCCCAGGGGTGGGGACTTGACCCCTTCCCTGAGCAGCTCCTTCCAGTGCCTGACAGTGGAGGTGTGTGTGCTATCGTGGTCTTCAACGAAACAGTCACGTTTTGCAGGGGTTGACCCGCTCAGCACCCAGGATGAGGAGTGTTCCGTGAATGTGTAGCTCTCGCTCTCTCTTCCTTTTCTCTCATTGCTCATGTCATGGCTCTGTACGGTCACCACATGCTATCGAAGCAATGTTTAATTTCCTTCTGGGTGTTTCTGTTGTGCTTATTGCTAACAGCTGAAACGCACGTCTGAAGCCCTTTCCAGGATTGAATCACAAGGTTAAGAGAATATTATTCTTATCAATAAAGTATGGAAACACCTTTCTGACTGAGGTGATGCCCAAGGCAGACCTTGTTAGGGAGCGGACTCCTCAATTAGAAGACCCGGATCCTGCCTTGTGCTCGTAGCTCAGCCCATTTGGATGGCAGGAGTTGGTTGTGAGCACTAAGGTTTACATAACAATGCTGGTTTTGTTAGTTAAGACTCTGAAGAACGTAAAATCTTACAGAAACTTGAGAGAGCATAATTTAAAAATAAAAAATGTTTATAACGAAGGAAGCAGTTCTTCCAAAAATAAGACATTAGCAGTTTTTCACCTTTGTGCTTGCCACCTCCTTGGCCTGACAGAATAAAATGGTGCTTGTGAAAGATGTTTTGGAGAAAGCCTTCAGCAAATGTTCTTTGACTCTGCCCTTTTATAAATTAAACTGGCAAATTTCCATATACATGTACATGTATGAAAATGTCACTGATCTTTGAGGCAAAAGTGGCATTTGGTGCAGGGCTTGTGCTCCAAGCTTGCCAAGGGGCCCGGGCAGCTGGAATGGGGGTCGTGCACAGGTGAAATGGGAGGTGGCCCATGGGGACAGGGAGAAGGGGAGGCCAGGGATCCCCCAGAGCCCTGAGGATTTCCCCGGTACAGAGGTGTACCTACAGTTGGCACTGGAGGGTGCCTTTGTGGTGAAACTCAGCAGGACAAGGGAGAGGAAGGGGCTGCTGTGGGTGCAGGAGAGCTTGGGATGGGAGGGCACCAGTTCATGGGGCGGGAGCCCGGCATGCTGGGGGGTGCCCTGAACTGGAGGCGCAAGCCAGGCAGTACTGCAGACTCAGAGGGGTTGAGAGCGGGTCTAGCAGTGAGCCTGGGAGGCCTGTGCTGTCCCCGGAGCACGGCCAGCAGCCCCCAGCTCTGCCCACATCTGCTGCAGCAACGTTGCCACTTTTCAGCTTTGCCTGCTGCTTCCTTTGGGCAGGCTGGAGCTGTGATGGTGTCTGAGTGCCAGCTGAACCCCCAGCTGAACAGACATCTGAGGCTGAATGCTGCAACCTGACCAGCAAAGTGGTCGGGATGGGGGCAGGAGCCAGCAGAAAGTCCTTGGGGGCCTCTGGGCGTCTCACTAAATAAACCATGCAAACACAGGGTAATTGCAAGAGTGTTGGCTTGGTGGAGGCAAATGCCCTGGGTAGCTGGCAGGGCTTGTGTGATGCAAATCAGCAGCCATTAGAAATTCCAGTGTAAATGGAACAGAAAAAGAAAGCCTAGAAATGAGTCATTCACATGACCGGGGGGGAGCAGCTTCCCACTAAAGAAGTCAAATCCCGGGAGTGGGTTCTGCTCCCAACCGAGGAGGATTTGGGCCATGGTAGCTTCAAAACGGAGCCTTGCCAGCAAACCTCAAACACCCCTTTGGTTGGGTCCCATCCTGGTGCCTGTGATGGAGCAGGGGCACAGCGCTGTGCCCGCGCGGGCCATTCTGGCCTGGGAGGGTGGCCCGCTGCCCCTCCAGCAGCGGGGGATGTGTTTGGGAAGGGCACTGGGCTGTGGGTGATGCTGAGCTGCAGCAGGCGTGTGCCCTACAGAGATTTGACTTGGTGCTGCCTGGTGAGTGGGGACAGAGAGGCGTGTTACATCCACACCATGAGGTTTCAGTGGTTGTTATTAAACAGCGACTGGAGGCTGCTTGTTGGCTCAATGTATTTTAATTTTAGCCACTGGGCTGGAGTTTGGCAGGGAAGCTCCCTGCAGGCCCTCCCTCTCCTGGCAGCGAAGCAAAGGAGGGGACTGCTTTGCCTTTCACCCCCAGCTGCCTTTTTGTTACATGTATTGTCTTGCCAGGGTGCAGCCTGCGCTCTGAAGCTGATGTCAATAGTTGAGGGCAAGGCAGGGTGCAGCTGACCTGAGCAAAATCACAGTTCCTTGGATCAGTGAAAAAATAGGTGTGTGCCTGCGTTCTTGCATGGAGATCCTTGCTTTGGAGAAAGGGAACACTGGGGGCGTGCAGACCCAAGGTATGGCCCTGTCTCATCTGTCAAGACCCTTTTCTAGGGTAATACACTGAATCAGAAAGGACTGATGGGATTGGACTTCTCTATCATTTATTCACAAGTTCTTACACTTAAAAAAAATCTGAGTTTCAGAACAGTTGGGAGAATTTTTGCAATGTGTGAAAGAGGAAACTGTCCCGGAGGTGCGTGATTCTGAGCTGTTTCAGGCTTTCCAGAGCTGAGAACAAGAGGACTGGGCCCTTGGGCAGGTGGGAAGGGCAGATTTTCTGTGACTTTACCCTGCCGTGGGAAGCCAGAAAGGCCAAGCTGGATATCAAGATCCAGTCTTGATCCACAGCTTTCCTTCGGGCGACATCGCCTTGACCTGACCACAGCCCAGGAGGTCTTCAGCCAGTCCTTCACATGAAGACAGGGGCTGCAGATCATCCCTGCCAGATGTTGAGGATTTTTTTTGCTGTAAAAAATTTTCTTGTACAGGGCAATTGATGGTGGCAGCTTATGCCTGAGCTGAGCAGCACCCGTCGTCAGGCAGCCGACGGAGGCGTGAGGGGGAGGGAGCGTGTGATTTCTGCCAGGTGGTTTTTGTTTCTCTGGGGGGTTCCTGTCCCACAGTGCCATGCCTGTGATACCGTATTCTCCGCTGCTCTCTCCTTGGGAGCACTGGGATGCTCCTGTGCCGCTCTGGAGATGGTGTCAGGAGTCTTGGGAGAGCAGACAGGCTGCAGAGCCAAGTGAATGGCCGCTTCTGCTGCTGGAAACACTGAGCCCAGCTGCTTCTCACCGCTTTGCTTCCAATGTCCAATGCCTTCCACTGCAGCTGTGCCTGCAGGGGCTGGATCCCCTCCCTCTTTCCCCCAGTCATCTCTCCTTCTCCATCCTTTCCCCTCTCCTGTCCCATTTTGACTTTTTTTTTTCCTTGTGTGCACATCACCCGCAGGCCCCTGCATGCATACAGATCTGAGTGTTTGTTCCTTTCTGTAGGTTAATCCTGGATGTAGTCTTGGCCCTGCTTTCCCTTCGCACCCACCTATGCCCCTCGCTATTAGCACAGAAGCTGCTCTGCTCCTCCGTGCACCCCTCACCTTGGGAGAGTGGAGCTGAGCTGTGAGTCCCTGACACCAGCCCCTGCCAGCCCCTGCCATCCCCGCCTCCCCGGGGCTCCCAGCTGAGCAGACACACCCTGAGGCGGCGCAGGCTGGGCACGGTGTGGGTGCAGTGTGCCCCACCAACCTGGGCTGGCCAAAACCCCAGCCTGGGAAGAGGCACCTCGAGCATCGGGCACAGCCTTTCCCTTTTTTCCGCAGCAGATGCCTTCCTGGGTGCCCTACCTCAACCTCCACAAGTCACAGCAGTTTCTCTGCCCTCCTAATGCAGTCTCCCTTGTTTGCTGGTGTCCCCCACTCCTACGGGGCTGGGCTGGACTCTTGCCCCACAGGCAGCGTGGGGACAGGAGTCCTGTCCTCAGAAAAGCGATGGCAGAGCATCCTCCTGTGGTTCAGGCATGTGAGATTGGGCACTGTGTTTGCTTTTCAAAAGCAACTTTTTAGTGACTGTTGGCATGGAGACAAGCGTTGTGAGTAATCGCCGTTGGCATCATCTCCACTCCCCTAGCACAGGGGCTGGATCCGCTTGTGACTGGGGTCCTCCATGTCCTTCCCCACCCTGTTCCTCCCCTCCCCAGCACCTCCCGTGGCGTGGGCACGCACAGGCAGTGGGGTGCTGGGGTGAGGCTCCCCATGCAGGGTGGTGCTGTGGTGCAGCCCAGCTTAATTAGCTCACCCCTTCCTTGCCTCCGAGATCCCCTTTCTCTCGGCCGCGAGACTTGGCCCATGTTCCAGGCACCAAGGAAGACTCCCTGGCTCTGCTCTTTGCCCTGCCTGAGCAGCTTTCCAGGCTGTTCCTCCCCATGACGTCTGGCAGCTGCTCCAGGATCTCTGTCCTGTGCCTCCAAAGGGAACAGCATCCCTGCAGTGGCAGCAGTGGCTGCAAAATGAATGAATGGCTTCAGGTGGTTTCTGAGCCACAGCCAAGCCGCACGGCTCGCAGCCCCCACTCCCGTCACATGGAGCCTGGCTAAGCTCTGGATCTCAGTCATGTCTGCGCTGCCAGCCTCACTCGGGGCCAAGGGCTTGCTTTTCTCTGCATTTGCAGTGACGATTGTCTCTACAGCCCCTTGTTGTGCCTTTCTGAGCTCTTCCTTCCATTGGTCGCGGCCCTGTCGCCCCTGATAGAGGCATGTCCTCAGGAGCAGCAGGCTGCATCTTAGATCAGCAGCAGCCTTCGCCGTCCTCCCACAGCCTCCACACAAAATACCTTTGTGATTGTCCGTGTGTAAGCGGGGCACATGTAACTCCTCAGGCTCCTGTGCTGCATTTTCGGCTGCTGTCAGCTGCCTGACTCACCTGACACTCGTGAATACATCAGGTGCTGCAGGCACAGGCCCTGCTAACGTGATGCGTGTCTGACTTTTTTTTTTTTTTGCGGTCCCTGTTGCCTGCAGCATGAAGGAAGAGCTGTCTGAGCCTCCTCCACTTAGTCCCCACACCTCCCAGGCCCTCAAGAAGCTGCTCTCCCCACCGCCGTGTCCCAGCTCTTGGGATTGAGGCTGCTCTGTCCGCTGTCGGCTCCAGCCGCACAGCGAAGCTCCTCACTGGTGCCCTGTACACAGTGGGGTGGCAGGAGGGCGCCTGGACAGGGCCTGGGCTGGGAGGGACCTGCAGTCCTCATGGAGGTGTTGGCACTGAAAACGGGAAAAGGGGTGCTGTGCAAGGCAGGGCAAGTTCGCCAAGTGGGAGCGCTGGCTTCCATGGGACTCTGTGGAGCTGAGGAGAGGAGGAAAATGTTTGGGAGCCTCTTGATGGGACCTGGCTAAAAGGGGTGCTTCAGGTGGAGGTGAGGTCGTCCTGCTCGGTGTCGGGCATGGAGGAAAGTGCTGGTCTGTCTTGCTAGCAGGGGTCCCTGCTCTGGCAGCCTGATGTTGGTGCTGGAGTCAGCCCCAATGCTGAGCTGTGGGGCCGCAGCAGTGCCACGCGGGGACAGGCAGGATGAGCTGTTCCGCGCACCAGTGGGACGATGGACAAAAGCATGGTCAGACCCATCCTCGGCCTCAGCTGGGACAGTCCTGGCTCTGGTGAGAGGTGAGGACGGAGAGCTGGGTCTGGAAGGCTTCGTCCTTGTCACCTGCCCTGGGGAGCGCAGGGCACGTGGAGCTGTCTGAGGAATGGCCCCTTCCCTCAGCAGGAGGCAAAGAGCTAGTCGGGGAGGTGGAGGCAGAGGCAGGGAGGTGAAACCTTGTGGTGGGCAGTGGAGAGCTGAGCTGCCGCGGTGTGGGACGACACCAGACGTGGGCTTTTCTGTGCTGTAATCTGGTGGCTTTGTACATCCCTCTGTGGGTGGGGGAGAAATGTGCAGCAACGAGGTGTTCTGAGCCCGTGGTGTGGGGGGTACGTGGAGGCAGCCCCTGCCCCAGCAAGCTGCAGTAAATAAGTGCAGGCAAACGTGAGGAACGCTGCAGCAGCTGCCTGGGTCCCAGTACCCCACACAGCTGTGCCCAGCACCAAGGCTTCACCAGCAAGACCTCTCTGTACACCGAGCCCCTGTGCTCCCAGCTGAGGTGTCCACGATCGTCCCTTGACGGCAGAGCTCTTGGAAGGCACCTGGGGGCTGGTGGCCCACAGATGGACCCAGATGCTCATTCCACTTAGTCTGTGAGGAGCTGATTTTGGAGCTAATTAGTGTGTGTGATAGGAGCAGGAGCTTCAGATCTTCTGGGAGGAAAGGTGGTCCCTCCCCCTGCAGGCACCCTTGGCCGCAGCGGTCCCAGCTCTCCCCAGAAGGCAGTGAGCAGCAGCATGCTGAAGGAAACTACTCCTGTCTCGCAGTGATCCAGGCCTGTCTCTGCGCGGGGCAGGTGAGCAGAGCTGCCTGGGGAGGTGGGAGGTTGCTCCTGAAGGCATCAGGCTCAGTGGGGCAGGGCAGGTGGGTCGTGAGACCACCATCAGCGGTGGGGCAGGGGCATGTGGTATGTGCTGTGCTGAGAGCGTCCATGGGCAGCTGGTGAAAGTGCCGGAGGCTTCGGCACTGAGGTGCTGGTGCCAGGTGTGGTTTTGGCCTGTCTGCACCCACTGCTCCGCTGGCCCGCCGTGGGTGCGCTGCTCTTCAGGGGGAGCTGGTGGCAGGAGACACCGCCTTGATGAGCTGCCCGGCTTCCCCAGGAGGAGGAGGAGAAGACAGCAGAGCAGTGAGGAGGTGGGCTCCCAGCCTGGGCCGTGGGGGTTGCTCATGGGGGTGATGGCAGAGGGTGTGACGTCTCTTTTTGAAGTGCGCAGTGCTCTTGTCACTTGAGTAAATTAAACCCTGTTCCTGGTGACGGAAACTCTCTCCGTGGGTAGGATGTGCAATAAAGCTCCTCTGCCCACCTGCGAAGGAGCACGGGGAGACACTGGTATGAGGGGGAGCCCAAATAACGCCCGGCCAGGTCCCTCCCAGAGCCACCAGCCCAGGGCAGTGGGAACCCAAATTAGGGACTGGGAGGAAGGGGCGCCCTGCCTGGGCCCCCCCTGGCAGAGCTGCAGCCCCTGGGCCCTGGTGTGAGGCACCTGTTGGGGGAGGGTTGTGTCTGCCTGGGGGCACGGGAAGCATTTCAGGGTGCAGGGGAAGAGCATTCAGGGTTTGCACGGGACTTGTTGTGGGATGTTTAAGAGAGGGAAGAAAGGTGGGGAAAGGGGTGGATCCGAGTGATTCAAGAACAAGCATGGGGAAATAGAGGGACGGGGGGACAGAAAGGGCAAGTTGCGTGTGAGAAGCCTGCAGGTCAGGACGCTCGCCTGGCCGTGCTCCACACCAGGCTGACTTCTGCCCTGCTAAAGTGCAGCTCTACCTCTGCCCCGTTCAGGGCTCTGCGTCCCCTGCACGTGCATGTGTGCAGGGTGAGTGCAGCTGCTGGAGTTAGGGCACGGCTTGGAGGGGTGTGTGTCTGAGCCCAGCTGCTGGAGGGACCAACACCGCCGATGTGCATCCATGCTGTTTCTGTACACACATGCGTATACATATGGAGCAGGACGAGGCTGTTGGTGCTGTCTCTGCGTCTATCAGTGCTGATCTGTGCGGCCATCCATGCATGTACATGTGTGTTGCACATGTGTATGTGTGTGTGTGTACCTACCAGGAGTGGATGCTCAGCCATGCTGCTGGTTGGACTGGGGTGGCTGGACCTCGCCTCCACCGGCTGCTGGGTCCTGCCCAATTCCCTGGTACCCACTGCCTCCTGAGTTGGTCAGGCCTTTGCTCCTGGGAGGGGGATGATGGAGCTGTGCTTGGCACCGGGAGCTCCTCCAGGCAGGCTGAGTGAGCTGACCTGGTACTGGCATGGTGGAGAGCTGCCATGTTCCTGTTCTGGTCATAAACACCCACTTCCTAAAGCAGTAACCACTGTTCCCCTGGAGTCGAGTCCTGCTCTCTCCTGACTCTGTTACTCCTGTCGTGCCCCTCCTGAACTGCCAAAGAGGCCATGAATCCGAAACTGCAACTCCAGGCTGGGCAAAGCCCTCCTGCTTACACCCCAGTGTAGCAGTGGGTGAGACACAGCCAGAACCGGGGGCTTGGAGCACGTCTTGAAACACGGCCAAGGTTGTGGGCTGCATAAAATTCCCCTTCGTCTTCACTGCCGAGGCCAGACAGGGCCCCACCTGAGGGGTCCCTTTCCCTCCTGCTCCCAGGAGCCACCAACGCCCGTGAGTCCTGTCTGCATGTGCCTAGGGGGGCACAGAGGCACAGGGCAGTGGGAGTCCAAATTAGGGACTGGGAGGAAGGGGCGCCCTGTCTGGGCCCTCCCCACAGAGCCCTGGGCCCTGGTGTGAAGGCACCTGCTGGGGGGCGGTTCCGCCTGAGGGCACGGGACACCTTTTGGGGTGTGGGGGATCACACAGAACTCATTATGGGATGTTTAAGAGAGGAGGCGAAGGTGTGGAAGGGGATGGATTGGGGTGATTTGGGGTGGAACAAGCACGGGAACAGACGGGAACGGCTGTGGGAGCCGCGGGGCGCGGGCGGCCCCGGCGCTCATCCGGGGGCTGGGCCGGGCACGGGTGGGTGCTCCCCCGGAGGGGCGGGAAAGGCGACCCCGACCCCGACCCGGGGGGTGCCGGGGTCCCCCCCGCGGGTCCCCACTGCCACCGCCAGGGGGCGCCGGGCCCCAGCGCTGCGCTCGGGCCCCCCCCTCGGGGCTGCGGGCGAGGGCACCGGCACAGGGTACCGTGCACCGGGCATCGGGCATCGGGCGGGGCAGGGCGAGATCCCGGGCACAGGACCGGAGCCGTGGGCCTCAGGAGGCGGAGCAAAGCGTCGCTGGCGGCGGGCGCCGCAGAATCCCCCGCCGGGCAGCGGGCCAACGCGCGGGGCTCCCGCGGGCACCCCAGCCCCGGGGGGGCTCCGCCCGTCCCTCCCCGTGGGACGGGGGAGGACGAGTCACCGGCCGCGGGAGGAGGAAGGATGCGGCCCAGAGCAGCGGGGGCGGGGGCGGGGCTCGGGGCTGGGGCTTGGGGAGGCCGTGGGGAAGCCCCATGTGAAGGCCGGGAGGAGGCTGCAGGGCAGAACCGCTAACGCTCACTGCCACCAAATTATCGGTGCTGTGGCACCATGAGGGGAGCCCCATGTGCCCCCAAACCCCCGGCTCTTGTCCTGCGGCCACATCCCTGCCGGGCGCATTGAGAGCCCTGAGCTAAACTCGTGTCCAACAGGGTCCCAAGACATCTCTGAGCATCTCCTCCGACACAGGCATATCCCAGTTGGCTGGTGCTCCTTCCTGCCGTATCCCACAGCAGTTTGCATGGCAAATGGCATCTTGCCTAAAACCGGTCAGGGTCCCCTGGATGTTTAATCCAGTCAGCTTAATTTTTCTGTGGCAACATTTAAACCTGAGCAGGGTTTGCTCAGGCCATTTCTCATCAAGATGTAGGCCTGGTTCCAGGGATTACCTGCACAGGGCATGAACCTGGAGGACCACGGGGAAGAGGTCTTTGTTGGGAGAGACACTGAGTTTGATGGCTGGATGTTTCCCAGGGAACAGGAGCGGGGTTTTGCTGGGACATTTCTGCTTGACTCCCACTTGGCTGGTTCAGGACACCAAGGCTGTTCCTGTGCAGAGCCACCCCCTGCCCTGGTGGCTCTGGAGCTTCTCCCTGGCACAGGAGCACTGGGAGGAGACCCCTGCCTCTGTGCCAGGCGCATCCCAGCACTGGGCACCCCAAAGATTCTGGATGCATCCAGGGCCACTGGAGCTGTGGCCAGTGGCTCTGAGGCTGGGCCAGCTGGCCTCCGGGAAGCCCCAGAACATGCAGGAGCCTGCGGGCACAGGCTGTGGGAGGCCCCATTCCTGCTCTGTCCCTGGGAAAAGGGGGGCACGGGGGGGTGTCTCCCCAACATGGCCAGTTCCCCCAAAAGCAGCAAACTGGCACCACCTGTTTGAGCCCTGCTGGCGCCTTGCTGCTGGGGTTGGGGTCCCCCAGGCTGGACCCCCCTCCCCGCCCCAGGCTGGGAGCCAGTGCAAGCCCCTCCTGCTGGTGCCCCCAAACTGGTGTCTGCCGGGTCCCTGGCTCCTGCACTGCCTGCCCCTCCCGGACCTGCCCCCCTCCGCGCCCCCCGCCCCCCCCGCCCGGCCGCCCCGCTCCGCCCGGAGCGCGCATGTGCGGCGCCCGCCCCTCCCCCGCACGGTGGCCGGACCCAGCGGCGGCGGGGGGGGGCTGCGCGCCGTGAGTGGGGGTCGCCGGCCGCGGCCGGGGGGGCGGGCGGGGCGGGCAGCGCCCCTGGCCCCGCTCGGGGACCGTCCGGCGCCGCGCCCCACCCCCCCCTTCCCCGGGCCGGGGCCACCGTGCCCCGAGCGGAGGCGGGGGGGGGGGGCGCGGCGGGGGGTGGGGAGCCGGGGCTGAGCCCCCCGGCCCTCGCGGGGGTGTCGGGGCGGGAGCGGGGTTCCCCGGGCTGTGCCCCCCGCCCCCGGCCTCCCCGCGGGCCGCTCTGGTTCCCCCTGGCGCCGGGCGGGCGATGCGAGCCCTGGGGGACCCCATCTCCCCCGGCACCGGGGGACCGGCTGCCCGCCGGGGCCGCGTGGCGAAAGCGACCCCGGCCGGGGAAGGGGGCAACGCCCGGCGGGGCCGCTGGCGGCCGGGGGAGCCCCGCGGGCAGCAGGGCCCCGCTGTTCCCCGCCCCGGGCCGTCTCCCGCCCGTTTTGCTTTTTCATCCTCCGGGCTCCGCTGATGTCACCGGCCTGGGAAGGGCCCGGGTCCCCGCAGCCCTGCGGGTGCCGCCTCGCCGGGGGGGCCCCCGCCCGGGCCCCCCTCGCCCTCCGCAAACGGCCGCTCGGTGCCCGCTGCCGTGACCCGGGGCTCCCGCCGTGACCTCGGGGGCCAGCGGGGCGTTCGGCCCCCGCGGCCGCGGGCCCCAGGGGCCCCCCCGCCCACGGACCCCGGGACCCCCTTGCTCACGCAGGGGCCAGGGGTGCTGCCCCACGGCTCGGAGCCCAGCTGGCAGGGGGGATGCCCGGAGCGGCGAGAGCCTGAAATCCCGGGGCGCTGCTCCAGCCCCCAGCCTCGTGCCATCACACCAGCTATTGCTTTGCTGCTTTTTATTGTGGTTTTTTTTTTTTTTTAATTACTTCATGATTGGGTCTGCCAGGTCGCCTGGGAGGTGAGCAGTGGGGTGTGTGGAAAGGGAGGCGAGCAGGGGTCCAGCCACGCTATCTGTGCTCTGTCCTGGGGGGGGTGACCTGCAGGAGAGGAGGAGGTGACCCAGATGCAGAGCGAGGGTCAGGGGGGATGGCTGTGGGTGCCCAGGCTGGCTGGTCCCTGCAGAGATCCCACTGGGACTTGGGCTTGGTCTGGAAAGCGCCAGGAGGACGGCTGGGGTGATGCCAGCAAGGGGCCGAGGGGGTGGCTGCTGATGGCAGAGGAGGAGGGGCTAAAAGGCTGGTCCCTGCAGAGATCCCACTGGGACTTGGGCTTGGTCTGGAAAGCGCCAGGAGGAGGGGGCTATATAAAGAAAAACTGCACACCCCCCCCCCCCCCCCCCCCCCCCCCCCCCCCCCCCCCTGCTCAGCCGGAGTGCCTGGAAAGCACCCAAACAGGGGGGCTCTTTCTCCACCAACAGCACAGGCTGTGAAATAGGATTAGAAAACAGGCTTTTTAATAATAAAACCCAGCCCCGTGAATGTCCTCTTGGCAGCCGGCGCTGGCTGAGAAGTGATGCTGCAGAGTATTTTAATATCCCTCCATTCCTTTAAATATGTCTTCAGAGAAATGAAGCATTTTTGCCTTGCTGCTGCTGTTCCTTATTCATCAGCCTAATGCCGAAGGGCTGCGCAGCCCCCCCGGCGCAGCATCCGCGCTGGGGCTCCCTGCTGCATCTGGGGGCTCCAGGGGGTGGAGGTCCAGTTTGGAGCATCCAGATGCCCCAGAGCTGAGCAGGTGCCTGCACTGGGGCAGAGCCTGGCAGGGCTGCGGAGAGCGGGGCAGCTCGTGTGGGAAACGTGGATTTGCAGCCCTGGCGGTGGCGGGCACCTGGGAGGAGCGAGATGCTGCAGTGGACGGAGCACAGGGGGTGTTTGAGTTTTGTTTTCCCTGTGCTGCCCATAGCCAGCCTCACTGACAGCATGGGTTGGTTCCTTCCTGTTTTAATATAAAGTCTAAATTCTGCCAGGAATGATAAAAAAGAATTTAAAAAAAAAAAAAAGCTGAGGAGGGGATGCGGGGCTTTCACTGCTGTGCTGGGCAGGGACGAGGTGGTGCGTGTGTGCAGGACCGTGAGGATCCCACGCTGCTCCATCCTGCCTGGGAGGTGACGGCTCAGTTTGGGGATTTCCAGAGTGTGAGACAGGTCCAAATGGTAAAATAGTTACGGATGATGTACTGGGAGAGAGATTGGGAGGAGGTGGGGGAGGTGCACAAGTGTCATGGGATCACAGAGTGGTCTGGGTTAGGAGGAGTCCTCACAGCTGCTCCAGTCCAGCCCCCCCGCCAGGGGCAGGGACATCTCCCCTGGGATCTGGTTACTCAAAGCCCCATCCAAGCTGGCCTTGAACCCTCCCTGGGCTGGGGCATCCCCAGCTGCTGGGGGCAGCCTGTGCCAGTGCCTCAGCACCCTCAGGGTACAACATTTCCTCCTGGTGTCCAGCCCAAGCCCATCCTTGCCCAGTTTAAAACGGTCGTCTGGTGCTGGGGAGCCCCGAGCTGGGCGCAGGGCTGCAGGGGGGTGTGTGGGGAGCGGAGCCAAGGGGGAGCATCCCCTGCCTCCAGCTGCTGGCCCCGCTGCTGGGGCTGCAGCCCAGGGGACGCTTGGCTTTCTGGGCTGCCAGCGCCCATTGCCGGCTGATGGCCCATTTGTCACCCACCAGTATCCCCAGTCCTTCTCCACAGGATGCTCTCCATCTGTGCACCCATCCATCCATCCATCCATCCCCCAGTCTGTACTAGTACTGGGGATTGCCCTGACCCAGGTGCAGGACCTTGCACTTGGCCTGGTTGAATGTCACAAGGTTCTCATGGCCCCACTCCCCCAGCCTGCCCAGTTCCTCTGGATGTCCCCTTCCCCTCCATTGAATCGGCGGCACCACTCAGCTCAGTGTTATCTGCAAACTTGCTGAGGGTGCACCAGATCCCACTGTCTGTGCCACTGATGAAGATGTTGAGCAGGCCGTGGAAGTGGCATTTGGTGGTGCTTGGTCCCAGAGTGCCCTGTTTCCAGCAAGACTCAATTTTGTGCTCTTGCTTCTCCATTGCTGAAGCAGTGAGATGGTGCCAAGGAGCTGCTGGCTGCTGTGAGATGCCTGCCCTGGCCAGGAGAGGGGGTTTTGAGGGGTTGTGGGGGCTGGAGAGGGCACGGGGGGGTCAGTGGCTGGGTGGACCTGGATGGTTTGGGTCAGGGGGGCTGTCGCTGGAGGAACTCCATGCACTTGATGTTACTGGCCATTGCAAAATGTGTGGCTGGGTGATTCAGGAGGACAGGAGTCTGCTGTCAATGTTTCATGCAGCCCAATAGCAGAATTGCCAATTGATATCAGTCTTTGGTGACTGTAGCAGTTGCTGGGCTCTAAGTAGGCTGGGAAGGACGATTTATGGGTTGGCAGATCCTCTCCCTGTTCCCTACCGGGCAGTCCTTGCCTGATGGTTTGTCTTGCAGTTACATGATGGAAGTGTTCCTTGAGATGCTAGGGTGGACACTGCCCAAACTGTGCGTTCGGGCACGGCGGGGAGAGGTTTGGCAAGGCCACCATGCTTGTGGGACAGTGTCCAGGCCTGGCAGGTTTCAGCACTGGCAGAAGCTCCCGCAGTGTGGCAAGGACCTTCTCCGGCGTGGTGGCAGGAGAAGAAGGACAGTTTAGACCTGGAGGTCTCCCTCTGGCCCCCAGCAAGGCCTTGTGCGGTGGGACTGGTTGTCTGTCCAAAACTGGGTGGGAGTAGAGGTGTTTGTGGGACTGAAGCCTCAACAGTTGCTTGCAGCAGAACAAGCGTACAAAGCGATGGCCCCGTTGCTGGTGACCTTCCCATTGGGTGTGAAGGCTTGTCTTGCTTCAGGCAGTGTTAACTGGGAGTAATCACTCTGGGGTTTGAAGAGTTGTCCTTTATTTCTTGCCTACCTTTAGTTTCTCATCATACCTCATTTTTGAGTGAGGAGCTGTTTCCCAACCCATACCAACAGGAGAGGCCTGGAGGTGCAAAACCAGACCCCAGACCCACTTTTGCACGTCTCCACCTTGCAGAAATGGTCACAATGGTTTTGCAGGGCCCTTTCCTCCTGCGCCCGTTGTTCCTCTCTGGCGGCCGTTTTCAGGTGCCTGTGTCCAGCAATGTCCGTACGTCTGTGGCGCGCCACTGTCTGTCCTCCCCCTGCCTGCCTGCCTGCCATGTCCCTGTTCCAAGCGCTGCCTCCTGCCCGTGGGAGTTGTGGGGAGGTGTGCATTAAAAATAAAAGGAGAGAGAAGGCGAGGTCAGCTCTAGGTCTGGCTCCGTGGATCCACCCTCTTCCTTCCTGCGGCAACTGAAATCTGCAGCGCGGCCCCCCAGGACTTGCAGCCAGACCTTGCTCCATCCCCTCTCGTTAATAATCTCATGCTGCTCCCGCAGTTGATTTCTCTGTCAGGGCCACAAATGTGAAGTCGACCAAAGTTGCCGTTTGCAGCAGGGGTTGGGTCTCCTCGATCTCTATCTGGGCAGTGGGGCAATTCCAGAGCTACTCCGCGATGCCAAAGTCCTTGCTGACCCCAGGGACAGATATATTTAGTTATTTAAAAGCTGGTTTCCTTTCCTTTTTTAACTCCCTTGGTTGCCTGGCATGCTTTCGAGCTCTTCTGTTGAACCAAAAGGGTCACGTAAATAATTCGGCTTTGTGTCTTCCCTCGCCTGTTGGGGAGCCAGGGCTGTGGCATGGTGGGTGGCAGCTGGTGGCTCTGTGCTGCCTGTCTGCAGCCCCCACGCTGCCTGCCCTGGCTGGAGTCAGCGGGGTGGGGAGCGATGCCGAAAAGCCGATTTTCTGGGGGCTGGAAGGAGCAGAGCTGCTGGGGAAGACCGTGGACCATGGCTGCCTTTGGACTGCTCCTCACCTGACTGTCTCCCTGCTGCACGGGTGCGTCCCCAGGGCAGGGAAGCTGCTTTGCCCACTCCCTTGTGGTCCTGGAGAGCGGGAGGGCCTGAGGCATGGATGAGTCCTTGCTCTGTGGGGTCAGCCGGGCATGGCAGAAGATAACGGAGGTGAGGTAGAGTGGGCCCACAATGCCTGCCTGCCATGCTCTCTGCCTGAGACGTTCTCCTGCTCCTGGCAGTTGTGGGGTCCCAGGTGTCCTTGCAGAATCATGGAATCGTTTGGGTTGGAAAAGCCCTTTAAGCTCACCAAGCCCAACCGTTCCCCTAACCCTGCCATCCCACCACTAAACCCTGGCCCTCAGCACCTTGTCTGCCCGGCTTTTAAATCCCCCCAGGGATGGGGACTCGACCCCTTCCCTGGGCAGCCCCTTCCAGTGCCTGACAGCCCTTGCGGGGAAGGAATTTTTTCCAATGTCCAACCTAAACCTGCCCTGGCACAACTTGAGGCCGTTTCCCCTCATCCCATCGCCTGTTCCCTGGGAGCAGAGCCCCCCCGGCTCCCCCCTCCTGTCAGGCAGTTGTAGGGAGCGATAAGGGCTCCCCTCAGCCTCCTCTTCTCCAGGCTGAACACCCCCAGCTCCCCCAGCCGCTCCCCATCAGCCTTGGGCTCCAGACCCCTCCCCAGCTTCCTTGCCCTTCTCTGGACACGCTCCAGCTCCTCCATCCTCCATGTCCTTCTGGGAGTGAGGGACCCAACCCTGACCCCAGCATTCGAGGGGCGGCCTCCCCAGTGCCCAGCACAGGGGCATGGTCACTGCCCTGCTCCTGCTTGTGCTGCAGGGAAGCTGTTAGCAGCAGTGGGCAGGCGCCTGAGTAGGGCAAGGCAAAGAAAACTTAAAATAGGGAAAACCCTCTAATGTGCTTTGAACGTAGCAGCATGCAAAGTCAGCTCTGGGTGGTTTTTCATGTCCCCACTCCAGGAGAAGGCGGGGGTCTGCACCCTGCGGGGGAGCAGGGCGATGGATGGAGGTTTGGAGGACAGGTGGGCTCAGCCCCCACCAGCACTGGCCTCGGAAGGGGATGCTGAGCCCCAGGGTCCCTTGGTGTCTGCTGGGGAGCTCAAGGTCTGGTGGTGGGGGCTTGGTGGTCCCACAGAAGTCAGCCTCAATGCAGAAATGCTCTTTGCCTCCTGAAGCCTGGTGCCACTCTGGGGACACTGAAGAGCGATGAGACGTTGCATTCGCAAGCTGCGTGTGTTGGCTGTGCACTGAGTGTCTAAAAGGGCTCAAGCTGAAGGGGTTTAGGCTGGTTCCTGTTGTTTTAATTGCCAGTGTCGTTGTGTGAGCTGCTGGGGAGCCATGCAGATGTTTGGTTTGCTATCTATCTCTCCCTTAACAAGATTTCTCAGGAAATATGCAAAATTATCACTACAGGCAGAACATGTACAGTAAGGCTCATTAAGCTAAGTACTGTGACAAATTGCTACTTCCAGAAAATTATGTATATTAGGAAAAAGGAGAAGAGTGAGCCCAAGTGGAGACCCGGGAAGACAGAGTGTGCAGTGCCATCCTGGCTCTGGGCAGCCAGAGGATGACCTGAGCAAGCCCACGGCAGGGGACGGCTGAGTCTCCTTGGACCATGGCATCTGCGGGATTATCCTTAGAGGAGAAGCGTGGGGAGGGGAGGGCAAGTGGAGAAGGACGGCCTGGGAGACAGAAACAGAGCGATGCTGTGTCAGGACCAGACCAGGCATAAAGCCAATGGGATCGTCTTTACTTGGAAAAAATATAAACTGAGGCAAACTGTGGGAGCACAGAGTTCTGCTGAGCTGGAGGGCAGGAGGAGGGGGTAGGGGCAACGTGCCACAGGCTGCCTGCCTCTCTGCCTTTGGTGGTCAGCGGCAGGGCTGGTGTCTAAAACATGGAGGCTGCCTTGCCCCCCAGAGCCGGGAGCGGAGTGCTGGCATGTGCTGTGCCATGGGCTCACAGGACGGTCTGGGTTAGGAGGAGTCCTCACAGCTGCTCCAGTCCAACCCCTCTGCCAGGGGCAGGGACATCTCCCCTGGGATCCGGTTGCTCAAAGCCCCATCCAAACTGGGCTTGAACCCTCATCCCCAGGCTGGGGCATCCCCAGCTGCTGGGGGCAGCCTGTGCCAGTGCCTCAGCACCCTCAGGGTACAACATTTCCTCCTGGTGTCCAGCCCAAGCCCACCCTCGCCCAGTTTAAAACGGTCGTCTGGCGCTGGGGAGCCCCGAGCTGGGCGCAGGGCTGCAGGGGGGTGTGTGGGGAGCGGAGCCGAGGGGGAGCATCCCCTGCCTCCAGCTGCTGGGGACGCAGCCTGTATGGCTTTTTATGTGATGCTGGCAGGGGATGCAGGGGTGTTTGGGAGGTGATGGTGTGAACTCGAAGGCCATTCCCGCAGAAGGCCAAAGGCATGGCCCGTCTCTGCTGTACTTCTCCATTACTTGCTCCACTCTGCCGTGTTTGCAAGCGGGCAGGTCACAGCAGGAAGAAAATTTCTTGAAGACCTCAAATCTGCAGGACTGATGCTGACCCTGTGCAAGCAGCTCGGGGTGACCAGCTGAACCAGGCATCTTTGGATGTGGATTGTGAGAAGAAACCTGCTGTGAATCCACTTTCATTTTAATTTTTAATCCACTTTAAATTTGGGTTGCTTTTAACCTTTTCTTGAGCTTTGTACCCACATTGTCTAGTTCTAGGTCTGTAAAGAGATGTTGTATTTGCTTTTCTTTAACTTGCCTTGAATACAAGCAGGTCCTAAGTGCTCAGGTCCCACATGAGAGATGTCCTGAAGCAACTTTCAACCTTCTTTGGTGTGATACTCCACAAGTATTTCCAGTGCAGGCTCAGGAGATACCTCTGTACAGCCACTCTCCTCTGGCAGGGGCGTCTCTTCCTCCGCCACCTTTTGCAGGAGCCTTGGAAGTAGTAAGTGGCGCCCAGGACATCTGCTGAGTGCTGGCCAAAAACTGTCCTCGGGGGCACCCAGAGGAGAATGGGAATTCCTTCCACTGGAGCAGCTGTGAAGAGGTCAGGCTAAGGAAAAGCTTCTCCTCAGTCGCCAAGGGTACGGGCGCTGCCCATGGGGAGATGTTGTCTAGGTCCCTTGGAGGTTGAGGCCAATGCTGTGTTCGCGTGGCTGCGTTTGAGTCCTTGCTGTTGCTCACAGCCTCCTTGGCCTGTTTCACAACCTTGTCGAGACCTGTTTTTGGGAAGTTGCTCATCCTGCTGTTGTTGGACAGCCGTTGCAGGACCACAGTCATTGATTCGTTGAATGGTTTGTGTTGGAAAGGACCTTCAAAGATCATCTAGCCCAAGCCCATTGCCATGGGCAGGGACATCTTCCACTAGATCAGGTCCTAACTGGGTTGTAAAATTCCAAATCTCCTGCCCACAGTTCTTTGTGCTTATTGGTTCTTAGGCTGGAGAAGGTTCCTCCTCCCTGCTGCCTACTTCTCTGGCGTCCACCGGCACCTCGATGTTCACCACCCAGTGCAGGGGACAGACCCAGGCTGCGTAGCGTCAAAACCTGCTGCAAGATGGGACCGAGCTTTCTGTTAATAGTGCGGCGTTTTAGTTTCTAGTGGATACGTAAAGACCTGGGTTTCTTTTCATGGGAACTAACTAAAAAATAGTTAAAAATAATCTGCTCGTGTTTGTCCTGTGAGTTTTCAGCAGCTCACTGCCAGCTGTGGCCGCTTCCTATCATGCAGCACTTCCATGATGTCTGCTGTGGATTTTCTAATCTTAAGTCTTCCTTTTTACTTGCCGTGCCTTTCAGATCTTCCATCAAGTCCTGCCAGACTTCGGGCTTGTGGTGTATGAAACGACTGTTCATTTTGGTTTTCCAGAAGACTTCTGGGAGGGTTGGTGTCTCACCTGGATAGTGCTGAGGTTCCTTTACAGGGTCTAGGCAAGAGCACCAAAGAAATGTCATTCCCACGTTTGAGCATTCACGACTGTTTGAGCAGCCTGGTCTAGTGGGAGATGCCCCTGCAAATGGCAGGGGGGTTGGACTGGAGGACCTTTGAAGGTCCCTTCCAAACCAACACATTCCACGAGTGTCTGACTGTAGGCAGTGCGGTCTGATTTGAGGGTTAACCATTTTATGGAGTGCCTTGATTTTCACGTGTTGATCCTCTCCTGGTGACGTGGGCTGTGGGAGCTGCGGTGCTGCCTGCATCAACCCCTCTGCTTGAGGCTTTCCTTTTTGCTGGTAGCTGCCTGGTGCAGGCCTTGCGGTTGCTGGTGGGCATCACCATGTCAATCATAGAGCACTTGTTAGACACCAAAGCATGGTGGTGATCCTGGCAGGAACCTCTTCGAGTGCTGACCCTGGCACTTATGCAATGGAGTGGAGAGGAGAGACGAATGCCAGGGCTGAGGGGCTCCTGCTGCCCATGTGAAGCTCTGGTCTACACAGAAGTGGTAACAAGGATGGTGCCACCATCAGAAGGATGTTAAGAAATTAATTTCAGATGAATTAAGTCTGTCTGCTGTTTTTCACCCAGGTTATTCTTTAGCCATCATTGCAAATTTCCAAAGTATTGACTGTAAAGTGTCAGTGCCTTGGGTAGATCATAGTCCTGACCATGGCCTGGAGCTCCGGGAGGAGGTTGCTGAGCTCAGCTCCTTGCCCTCTGCAGGACTGGTGGCACCTCTGTCACTTCTGACATTTGTACTTAATAGTTAAGCGAAATTTTACACGCTTGCTTCTAAAACCGAGCTTAAGAGTTGACCACGGCTCTGATAAAAGGCTTGAGCTTTGTGCCAAAGGCTGGTAATGCAACTCTGCAGCAATGAAAGCCAACACCTAAGGACAAAACTCTTGGAAATGTTGTTCTCCCTTGCACTGCTGGTGCTGAAAATTGGAAATGCCCGCTGACTCATGCAGATGTTGCTGAACACTGAAGTCGTTTGTGCCTTCAACTTTTATTCATCACAGAGTTGTTAGTGAGAAGTATGGGCTGGTTTTGGTGAATGCTGGAATTTGGCATAGCTGAGGCCCATGTGCTATAAAATACCCAGGTTATTATGCTGCGTAGCTGTGCCATGTATGTAGCCTGCAAAAAGTGCTAAGGCTGAGGCTGCAAGTAGTTTAAGCTGTGGTCTCAGGTGGTTCAGCTCTTCAGGGCTCTTTGGAGCAGACCCTCCAGCTGTCGCACCTCCCTGAAAACACTCTGGAGCAGGGCTTCTGCCTCTGGATGCCTGAGGAAAGATTTGGTTTGGCTGCTGCAAAATGCTAAAGCAAACTGTAAGGTGTGAGGGATCACTGGAGCCACCCCGGGTGAGGGTGGTGGTGGTTCAATGGGTAGGAGACCACTGGGTGGTGGGTAGGTGGGTGCTTTGGACCTTGTCCCTGTGAAGCTTCAGCAGAAGCGCTGCAGTGAGCTGCTCGTCTGCTGCTGAGCATCGCAGAGCTGGGCTGGGCTGTTTCCAGGGATCTGGGCATCTGTATGCTGTAATTCGTGTCCTGTAGGCTTTTTAAGATGGCTGAGAAGAGATTTCGGTGCAGCTCGCTGCTGAGTTATTCTGACCTCGTCCTTCCTGGGAACGTGCACATCCGCAGGGCAGAGCCATGGGGAGCGAGCTGCCGCAGGGGTTCTCGGTGCTGACAGCAATGCCCTGGGCTCGTGGGCTTAGATGTGGGGAACAGGCGGCTGGTGCTGGACCTCCATGGGCTGCTCTGTGCAAGGATGCAGCCCTGGCCAGGACCCATGGCTGCTCAGGGAGCATCCCCCAGGGAGCAGCCTCGTGTTGCGCATCCTGTGGGGTGCTCTGGGTTTGGTACAGAAAGGGCGGTCATTCTGCAATGTCAAGCCCAGATGGCTGAAATTCCTCAGGCTGGGCAGATCAGTGTGGAGGTGTCCAATAAATAAAAAAACCCCCAGATTCAGCCTGGAAGTGAAGCCAGTGAGCGGCGTCCTGCATCTCTTGGGGATGAGGCCTTTTTTTGCTTAACTCAGTGGTCCCTGAAAGGGGGTGGCAGCTGCTGAGGCTTCCTCCTTTTGCTGTGCTTGCGTGAGGCTTGCCTTGTCTCTGGTGGGGATGGGGCCCCGCAGCCCTGCGTGGTGGCTGGGGGCAGGGCTGGGGCTCGCTGCCTGTTCCTGCGTGTGGGGGTTGCCCAGGAAAGGGGCGGCTGGTGTGGCTGTGGGTGCCACAGCAGGGCCTGGCCCAGGGGTGGGCTGGGGGGTCAGCACAGTCCCCTGGGATGCAGAGGTGCCCAGCGGCAGCCCAGCCTGTTGCTCCTCTGCCCTGGCATGGCTCTGCTCCCTGTACTGGCTCCACAGGTGCATCTGGGCATGGTCAAATTCATCTGCAAGGCTAACAGAAGAGGGCAGGAGCTACAGCCTTCGTGTGGCTACTGCTGAGCTAAGAGACCTCGTAACACCCTGCCTGCCCCCTCTTGCTTTTCGGAGGAGAGCAGGCTTTGAATCTTTTTGGTTGGTTTGTGCTCCTCTGCTGTCTTCCAGAAAGCACCTGCGGAGGTAATGGGGCTGGTCTGAACCAGAGGGATGTAATCTGCTCAGTAATACATTTGTTAGCAGCATGCTCGTTGCAAAACCCACAGAGCCGGGATGCTCCAGGGCTCTGGGTTGTCCTCCCATCTGCTGCTCCCCTTGGTATCATAGCTTGGCTCTCCCTCCTCTTGGGGTTTCGGCTCGTGGAGGGGCACGTTTAACCCTGCAAGGTCCTGAAGGATGCTGGAGGAGCTCTGGCTGGCCTGGCCTGTCCATCCCACTCCTGTGCTCAGCAGCACTGGAGACACCAGGGAGGCAGGGGCTCCCAGAGCCATCCCCGCTGCCAGCACACCACCCGCCACTTGGCCTCTGGCAGACTGGAGGAATCAAAAACCCCGTGAAAGAAGGGTTACCTTCACCTACCCTGTGTGGGGGTGTGGAAGCCCCAGGAGAGAGGGAGACCCCAGGGCCCTGGCTGCCTGAAAGTGCCCGAGGCAGGAGTGGGTGTCGAGGGAGGTTGGTCAGACCCCTCCTGCTGTTCTGCTCCGGACATGCCAGTGGAGAGCGCCAGGGGCGCAGGCAGCCATCAGCTCTGCCCTGCGGTACCTGCATCAGGTGGGCAATGCCGGTGGCCCACCAAGGCCACAGGGCAGCGGCCCGGCTTGCTGGCTGGTTGTGCGCATTAAGGTGGGCTTGTTGCCTGCTGCAGGCTGGTTTTGGAGCTGGTCTCACTCAAGGCACGTAACCTTGCGGTGCTTTGCTGCAGCTCTGCATCCTCTCCCCCTGTAAGGAATCTTGGGGCAGTCTTTGTTGCCCAAGGTTGCAGCATGTCAGGTGCACCCAGCGGTCGCAGGGACAGATGGGCGCTGCTCCGACAGCTGAGAAGCGCTGGGAAGGCGGCGTGCCCGGCATGCTTGCATGGCCTTGGGAGCACATCTGCTTGCCTGTCACTGGCAAGCAAGTCCGGCCTTTTGGAGGCTGTGGATTGTTTGGCACTTGTGTTGAGTGGTGCCAGTGGGTGGCTTTGACCTCAACTGGAGCTTTCCATGGGGCTTTGAAAACCTGGGATGCTCACAGCTGGGATGCATGAAGCCAAAACACTGTCAGCTGGTTTAGGTTTCCTTAGGAAAGGTATTTTGGTTTTATTCCTGCTTTGGCAGCAGTGTACAGGAAGACACTTCAAGCCTGGGGCGGTAGTGCCTGTGAGAGCCGGCCGTGTGCCTGGACCATGCCCTGGGATGGGGCGAGGTACTGGGAGCAGATGGTCCTTTGATGCCCAGCGTCCCAGGGAGCTGTGCCTGCCCAGTGGCATCTCTTCTCCTCCCCCCTGAGCCCTGGCTAGCCCCGCTGCTATTGCCACTGCTGCTACCCTCGTGCAGGGTGGGGGTGGTGGGGCTGGGCGATCAGCCCTATGCCATGCGTCAGGGGCAGTGTGGCACGGAGGGTATTTCCAGTGACGTGGGTTGGACAGATGGTACCCTTCTCCAGCCCAGAGTGACGTGTGCCCGCCCGACCAGCAGGCTCCATCCTTGTAATTTCCTCTTCGCAGGGCTCCCGGACGGGCATTTGTGCTACTCTCCCTGTGCGCAGCAGGGCAGCGCCGCATTCAGTGCCTGCCCTAAATAACCCGCCCTGCCGGCCTCGCACGCTGCGCCGGGCGGCGAGCTGCCTTGGAAATAGAAGCGCCTCTGGCAAGACTGTGTGTGGCTTTGGCAGAAGCCCCCTCCCCGGGGGGTGGGTTGCTTCCTCTGGGATTTCTGGGTCTAAAAAATGGCAGGGGCCAGTGGGCAGCAGGGATGGGAACAAGCAGCAACATTTGCTGTGTGCCGTGAGCCAGGACTGTTTCAGACATGGAAGGGATGGGCAGAGGGTGACAAGGAATGGGCATCTCCGTGGGCGGCATGCCGACCTGCTGCCTTCCCTTGGCTGCCAGTGCTCTGGCTGGCGTGGTCACAGTGCAAGCCCGTGTTTAAAATAGTGATGGGGAATGTTTTCCTCTCAGGCTTCAGAAAAGGGCTCAAGATTCCTGCAAATTAAGATCCTGCCAGGATAAAGGCAAGAAAAGCTGGATAGGGTCAGGAGAACTTCTGACAGGGGTGCATATTCCTGTGCAGGGCTGCAGAGGCTCCCTGGTGCTTCCCATCCCGCTTGCCTTGGGAGGGGGCTTTCATGGGATCACAGAGTGGTTCGGGTTGGAAGGAACCTTCAAAGCTGCTCCAGTCCAGTCCCCCCACCAGGGGCAGGGACATCTCCCCCGGGATCCGGTTGCTCACAGCCCCGTCCAAGCTGGCCTTGAACCCTCCCGGGGCTGGGGCATCCCCAGCTGCTGGGAGCAGCCTGTGCCAGTGCCTCAGCACCCTCAGGGTACAACATTTCCTCCTGGTGTCCAGCCCAAGCCCATCCTCGCCCAGTTTAAAACGGTCGTCTGGTGCTGGGGAGCCCTGAGCTGGGTGCAGGGCTGCAGGGGGGTGTGTGGGGAGCAGAGCCAAGGGGGAGCATCCCCTGCCTCCAGCTGCTGGCCCCGCTGCTGGGGCTGCAGCCCAGGGGACGCTTGGCTTTATGGACTGCCAGCGCCCATTGCCAGCTGATGGCCCATTTGTCACCTACCAGTATCCCCAGTCCTTCTCTGCAGGGTGCTCTCAGCCCCTTTTCCTTGGACCCTTTCTGTCCATATTGTTGGGCATGCAGCGAGGTGGCATGGGGCAGGACATCTGGCCATCTGCCCCAAGTGGGCTTCAGTGCCAGCCCTCACACCCTGCCCAGCCCCTCTGCTGGGGGATAAACCTCTGGGCAGGGTGTCGTGGTGGGCTGTGGGGATGAGCCAGCCTGCCCATGGTGGGTGCTGGGCATGCTGCCCAAGGAATGGCTTTGTGGCAGGTAGCTGGGGTCAGCAGAGCTGGAAGGAGCACAGAAAAGTAGTGGTACAGTGGGTGTGGGAGGTAGCAAGAGGGGCTTATCCTCAGGTTGATCTCGCCCAGCTCCGTCAAAATCCAAATGCACTGATCCCTTCCCAGGCTGGCATCTCCTGCCCTGCCCCAGCCCTGCTGTGCCGGCAGCTCCTGTCTGCTGAGCCGGGGCTTGGGGGCCCAGCTGTGGCCAAGATGGACAACTCTGGAATTCCTGGCTTCAGGGAACATTTCTTCTCTGTGTCCCCAGAGTGGTGGGTCAGGGCAGCGATGTGCCTGCTTTTCCTTGGCTGGGTGAGGTTTTCACTTGGGTCGTGGTAGCTCCTGAATCTTGAGGTCTCTGGAGGAGCCGCTGATGAAGCAAACAGTGCCATGAGCAAGGCTGGAAGCTGGGGTCTCCTCTGGGCCACTCCACCCCAATCAGTCACCCTAGGGTGAGAAGGCAGTTCAGGGGGAAGGGTAGGATCTGAGTTATTCCATGGTGAGAGACGCCTCTCTGGAGGCTCTATTGGGTAGCTCGTGGCATGCGAAGGGGCCATGGGGTGACGTGTAACCACCTGCAGGATGGGGGACAACTGCGAGATGGGCAGAGACAGTCCTCCCTCTTAAATCTTCTCCATTCTGCTGGCTCCTTCTCTCTAGTGAAGATGGAGTAAGAAGAAACTTTTCCACCCCATTAATTTTCCATTTCCCTCCATCACCTGCTTTGGATAATAATCTTTTAAATGTCTCCTCATACAGAGGACTGTAATTTTTCTTTCCCCTGTGAGCTTGTGCCCCCTGCCTTGCTGAGACGGGAGGTGTTTTTGTCTCTGGTGACAATGACACACAGGCTGCTGCTGGCAAGGACAACCCTGCTTTACTAGTTCTGTTCTATCTTCTGTTCTCTCACCTTTCCTGCACTCCACAACACCCCTCGTGTTCCCCATCGTGGCACCCCTCGTGTTCCCCATCACAGCACCCCTTGTGTTTCCCATTGCAGGACCCCTCGTGTTCCCTATTGCAGTGCCCCTTGTGTTTCCCATCGCTGCTGCTTGTGGAGCCGTGGTGCTCTCGCACAGCTGAGGACGGCTCATGAAATTCTCCCTCCAGCCCTCTGTAAATGTGCAGGCGTCGGTAGCCCTGTTTGGCGCTGGCCACGGGAGGCCATGCATGGTGGCAGCTGGCTGTGGTGGTGTTCTGTGTCTGGCCTTTATTGCTGGAGCTGGGCGCCCTCTGCTCTCTGAGTGTCTGTAGTGCTCTGGTGCGGCAGCGCCCGGTGCGTCCCTCACTCTGATGCTTGCCCCAGCTCCTGGGAGCAACTGAGCAAAGGAGAAGGGGAAGATGCCCCTGGGGAGTTCCTGCAATGGGGCTGCAAGCTTTGCACAAGTGCTTGTTGATGCTTCTCTCTATGTCGTTGCAGGCGAAGGACAGTGACGATGACGATGAAGTCAGCGTCAGTGTGGACCGGGACCGCTTCATGGATGAGTTCTTTGAGCAGGTGAGAAGGTTTTGTTTCTCCGCTGCAGCTTTCAAGCCAGTTCAGAGCCTTCTGCTGGCGCTGGAGCAGGCTGCGGCCGGTTGAGGTGGGGATGGGGATGCCCTGGCTGATTCTGCTCAGCTGATGCTTGCGGCCCTGGGGGGTTACGCTCAGAGTGCTTCCATGCAGACCGGGGCTGTCCTGGGCTTACCTGGCCCTATGGGTGCTTTGCTGTGCTGCCAGCGGGGCAGCTGGGCCAGGTGATGGGCTGGGGCGAGCGGGTCCCTGCCTGCTTCCAGCCCGCTGCCGGAGCTGACCGGCTCTCAAACCTCTCCTGAAAGTACCTCTGCGGAGTAGCAGTTTCTGCATGGGATCAATTTAATTTTGTGCCTCTCGTTACCAAACAAGAGGTTGTCTTCTGGCTTGTGGGTGGCTGTAAGATCTGCATGCGGATTTTTAGCACACCCTTAGCATGGCATGTGTGTGGGGGGTGTTAAAATGTATCTGTGCAGGCAGTGGAGTGGGGAATGAAAAAAACCTGGAGTGCAGATGGAGGGAGATGAGCAAAGTGGTGGTGTGAGTCGAAGGAGAAGACGGAGCTGGAGGGTGGGCAGCCCGGCTGGCAGAGGGCACGGGGAGAGGTTCCCCCTCTCGGTGATGCCAGCATGGCTCCTTGTACTACAGGAGGGCAGGGAAGATGCCAGTGTGGATTTCCTGGCAAATTTGGCCTCCCTGGTCTGTGGGGTGAGGGTCAAACTGGGCTTCTCAGCCCCCGAGCAAGCTTGTGCAACCTCAGCACTGTTCTCCATACTGGCAGTGCAGGGTCTGGGAATCCGCAGATCTGGTGCTAATTTAAATAAAGCCCGCATGTTTCTCAGTGCCTCGCAAAGGGCACGGGCCGTAGGGTCTGTGTTACGTTGATGTGACTGCAAAGCTGGCTGCTGTGATGGGGAGGCCTGTTTTCACAGCGGTCCTGCAGTTCGAGGATCCAGCTGGAAAATATTCATCCCGGAGGAGGTTTGCCGTGGTTCTGAGTTGCGGTTGCTTTGGGATAGGGTTTAATAAGCCCTTTCTTTCTGAAACCCCAGGCCTCTCACAGGAGACCTGTCATCTTGCACATTCCCACAGGTGGAAGAAATCCGAGGGTTCATTGATAAAATTTCGGAGAACGTGGAGGAAGTGAAGAGGAAGCACAGCGCCATTCTTGCTTCGCCCAATCCCGACGAGAGTGAGTAAGCCCCGATCTGCGCGTGTCCCCCTGGCACCTGGCTGCTGCCTGTGGGTGGACAGAGCCAGAGCGAAGCCCTCGTATCTTCAGGTGGCCATGGCTGGGGCACGGGAGGGCTGGGACCTGCGTGGGAAGGAGGTGGAGGGACGGCTGGCAGCTTCCTGACCCTGAGAAGTGGTGAGGGTCCAGCGAGGTTGCTGGCAGGGAATTCCTGAAGGTTGGGGCCCCATGGAGGCTGAAAAGAGCAAATGGCTGGTTTTACGCCAGTTGGCTGTGTCCTTGCCCTGGGCTGCCTGAGGAGGGTGCGTGGATGAGGCAGCCCTTGCAGAACATGCTGAGCATCGCTTGCTGGGCCCAGAAATGGTGCAGTCATCGCTGAGCCCATGGTATGCACTGGCGATGCCATCCTCTCTGTCCCGAAGGACATTTTGTTGCTAGCTGGCCAAAGAGTCTGTCCCTTCTGGACCTTTATTGCTGTTTTCTTCCCCGGTCTTGTGTTCCTGAGTAGAGGTTTGTTGCCAGGAACAGAAGTTAAGGCTAGCGGCACCTGAGAGGTGGCAACATTTGGGAGTCTGCAGTATCTGGCAAAGTTCAAGCTGTGGGTGAGGGGTTCCCCCGTCCCCAGGAGGGAGCAGAGCGTCTCCCAGGGGAGCCAGAGGAGCCAGTGCTGGCTGGTGGGGTCAGCTGGGCTTCCTTAGTGCAGAGGCTTTCCAGCTTTGGTGTCTACAACCCCCTCGCTGGGGAGCAGGCGGGACCAAGGTGCTGAGCTTGCATGGGGAGAGTGGGAGTGAGCACAGCTGAGTGGAGCTTCTCACTGTTGGGGCTGGACCAGGGGTCTGGGGCTGGAGCTTACCTCCTGAAGGATGTCATTTGAACATCTCTGCTGCCCCAAGCCTGTCCTTCTGTCTCTCTGTGAGCCCATCTGGGCTCTCCTTCGTCCTCCCTCGTGGTGCTGAGGGTCGCCGGGCTGATGGTTGCTGTGGGGCGACTGTGCAGGATGGCTCCAAGCAGCCCTTGTTGTTGGCAGAGGTGTTGCGTTCATGGGCCAGTGGGCGACTGCTGAGGAGCTGAATGCTGCTTGTGCCCTCCAGGCTGTGGTGGCCCTGGCATGAAGGTGTGATTAGGGGGGCTGGAAAGCCGAGACCAGGTCTCTGTCTTGCAATCCACCCCCCTGCCATCCGCTTCTCTTTATTTGCCCAGTGCAATTCCACGTCTGCTCGTATCCGACTGTGAGTTGTCTCTAGAGGTCCCGGGAGGTGGTCTATATGTACATTTCCTTGTGTCCAGCCCTACGTCAAATCAATAGATATTGCTAATTGCGTGGAAGAACCTGGTGCTTCCTAAATTGTCTTACGCTCCCCTCTCCTGGCAGCTGCTCCTCAGCTAAAACCCTCTTGGCCAAGCCTGGAAGCGAGGGATTTTCTCAAGGGAATTCACATGTCTCAGACTGTTGCTCAGTCGTCCTCCAGGCTCTTTCGGTCTGTGCTTGCACTGTAAGATTTTGCAGTGTTTCTGTTTGGGTGTTCTCAGGGAAGAGCTGTCATTGCTTTGCTTCTGGCTGCCGGGCTCATACACACAGCATGCATCGGCGCAGTGGCTGCTTGGGGCTGAGCCAGAGCTTGGGCTGCCAAGGGCACTTGTGGCCAAAAGTGTCTCTTCAAAAGCCTGAGATCTGCAGCAAACGAGATACTGTGACATTGACATGACTCCCAGAAGCATCCAGAGTGTTGGGAGAGCTTCTGGTTTTGTTTTACAGCATTACCTTGCATTGGTATTGCAGAAAATTCAGTTTATAATGCCAAAAACTGTTTGGGCAGTGAAACAAGAGCCCACACCTTGTTTAGAAATCAGCGTTTTATAATCCTGTGGTATGTCCAGGAGGGGCAGTGGGGCTGATAGTGGTAGGCTCACAGACTCATGGGATGGTTTGGGTTGGAAGGGGCCCTCAAAGCTGCTCCAGTCCAGCCCCCCATCAAGGGGCAGGGACATCTCCCCCGGGATCCGGTTGCTCAAAGCCCCATCCAAGCTGGCCTTGAACCCTCCCGGGGCTGGGGCATCCCCAGCTGCTGGGGGCAGCCTGTGCCAGTGCCTCAGCACCCTCAGGGTACAACATTTCCTCCTGGTGTCCAGCCCAAGCCCATCCTTGCCCAGTTTAAAACGGTCATCTGGTGCTGGGGAGCCCTGAGCTGGGCGCAGGACTGCAAGGGGGTGTGTGGGGAGCGGAGCCAAGGGGGAGCATCCCCTGCCTCCAGCTGCTGGCCCCGCTGCTGGGGCTGCAGCCCAGGGGATGCTTGGCTTTCTGGGCTGCCAGCGCCCATTGCCAGCTGATGGCCCATTTGTCACCTACCAGTATCCCCAGTCCTTCTCCACAGGATGCTCTCCATCTGTGCACCCATCCATCCATCCCCAAGTCTGTACTAGTACTGGGGATTGCCCTGACCCAGGTGTGGGACCTTGCACTTGGCCTGGTTGAATGTCACGAGGTTCTCATGGCCCCACTCCTCACAGCTGTGTCACCACAAATCAGCAAGAGCTGCTTCACCCCATCTAACCCCTCCCAGCTGGATGGATGCCAGGTGTTGTCTGGGAGCAGCCTCCAGCTCCCCTGGGTGCCGGGGCTGCCCATGGTGTGGTGCCAGCTGAGCCACGATCCTAAGGACAGCACCCATGTGCCAGCATCACTGGAGCAGGATGTGCACCCTGTCTGAGTGCAGCTCCCTTCTGTCCCACGGTACTGGGGGGTGGGGTGTTGGAAATGGTCCTCGGTGTCCTCAGGACAGGAGACAACCTTGGACATAGGTGCAGGGTCTGCTTAGACGATCTAGAGGCATTAAACTCATGTGGCTTCATAAGGGCAGGCTGTGTGCTCCCTCATGGGACTGTGGGTCAGCTCTTGGCATGACTCAGGGTTGGACTGGATGACCTTTAAAGGTCCATTCCACCCCAAACCATTCTGTGGCACCTGCTGATGTACTGCTCGTAGCTTTTCCATTTCCCACAGACTGAGAGCAGCCTCGCTCCATGTCCGTCTGCTCCTGCAGCCCCCAGTGAGATGCACGAAACATGCACGAAACATGGCAGAAGTTCAACCAAACGCAGGATTAACCCCCACATCAGCCTTGGCCAGAGCGCAGTCCTGTGCCTCAGCAGGGTGGGGGCAGCGCAGCAGGGAACAGTGCGGTGCCCCCCGCCTCTCCGTGCGCCTGAGCCTGCAGAGAACCTGGTATTTCATGCAAAGGCTTCTTGTAATCCAGGGAAGTGAATTTATTGAGATGAATTTAGACATTAAGAAGCAAGGTTTCCATGAGGCATGAGGGGGGGATGCAGCCAACAGGGCACTAAAACGTAGGTGGTGGAAGGCTGCTCTTAGTGTATCCTCACTGGCATTTGCTTTAGAACAGGGCAAGTGAGCGGCACCTGTGATGACAGTCAGGTCAGGACACTGCTCTTTGTAGGGCCCAAACTTGTGGGGCATTTGGGGCGTTGCCTGTCTCCTTTGGAACAGCACCCCAGTTGCTTCTTAGTGATCTCTAAGCACTTAAGCAGCATGCGAAACTTCTATCAGAAGACACCGATTTCTCCTTGTCTGGAGGCAAACGTGCTGTGCTTGGGGCAGCTCAGTTTGGTGGGTGGTGCAGCTCCTCGGTCAAGAGACCCAAACTCCTTGAACATTACCAGCAAGTCCCTCCAAGAGCTGGAGGACCTTGGAGCAGGGCTCAGAAGATCAGGACAGAGCTGGGCTGGTAATTTGGAAAACAGCTGAACAGTGGTTGGAGTCGCTGTTGGAGCACTGAGTGGAGGGGTGGATCTGTACTATGTCTGCTGGCTGAATCGCTGTTTTTCCAGGGTCTCCTGGTAGATGAGAGAGGCTCCACAGGTACAATCCTACTGGAACCTGTCTCAAAGGACTGTGCTTAGGCGGATGCAAGCCCTGGTTGCTCTCCTGCGCATGCTCTGCTGTTGCAGAAGGTGAGGTCTGGGTGTCTGTGACGCCTGGATTTACCCACCAGCCAGCGCGGGAGGAAGGTGCAGGGCTGGATCTGCGCTGCACAGAAGGGCTCATCCTTCCCCTCCCCTCCCTTCCCACTGATCCCTCTCCTGGCTGCACAGACTGTTCTCGGATCCATGTTACTGCTGCTGCCTGGGCTTATTTTGGCGCCCAGTGGGTGGGCAACTGGCTGGCTTTGCCACCATGCCAGCAAGGTGGCAGCCCCCACCTGCCTTGCTGCCTGCGCCTTGCAGCTCCATTGGGCTTGTGCCCAGTTGTGGGGTGATGGGGAGGGTCTGCCCGCCGAGCATCTCTGTGCTGCAGGGTAGGCAGCATCGTGCCAGGGCTTGGGTGGGTTCGGAGTGGCTGAGGGGCTGTGTTCCTCCTCAGATTGGAGCCGTTGCTGCTGCTACTCCTGATTTGAGTCACAGCTCCTGGTAAACCTGTTCCTAAAATCCTTCCTGGTGAGCTGCTGCATCTGTCGTTGCTCCTGGCGCTTGAAGCGAGCTGTTTGTCCTCGGTCCATGGTCCGGGCCATTTCCCAGAGGAGGTGGCTTGGAGTGGCAAGTTGCCAACCAGGGAGGAATGAAATGATGGTGGGTTTTTTTTCCTGGAGTGGTTGGGAAGGACTTCTCTGCCACTTGTCTTCTCCGTGCATCACATCCCTCCCCACGGCCATGCTCCGCAACTCCTCATCTCTGCGTTATATAACAGATGCTGTTCGCTGGATGAATCGCCTCCGGGAACATAAATCTTCACGTCTGAAGTCATGTCTTTCAGCCTGTCAGCTGAGTCCCTCTCCACAGGCTTTGGAAGACCCAATAAATATTTCAGACCTGGAAGGAGGACCTTTACGGCTCTGCACCAGGATGGAAGGGGAGGCTCAGTTGCATGTGCACTTGCCCTCCAGTTTCGTAATTTAAGCTGTGCAGATGCGAGGTGGTGGCTTTGGGCACCAGGGTGCAGGTCCCGGGTGACTTTGTTCAGGTTCTCCATCTGCTGGAGGAGATTTGAATTATTTAGACAGTGGCCTCTAATTCCTAGTGGATCATCTCCTGGCAGAGAGATGTGCTGGGTAATCAAGAAGACAAATCATAGCTGCTCACCTCTGTCTAATGCATTGAGACAGCACTGGCTGGTGCCAAAAAGGCAATTTGGAGTTGTCTTGGTGCCTAGGCTCCGGCCAGATGCCCCCGAGCAGACTGTGCTCTTGTGTAAGCATAACCTTGCTACTTACCAGCTCCTTTTGGTAGGTACCACACCTGGGAGCACACTTTGCTCAGAGGAGGTGCTGCTTGGGCGCTGCCGGGAGGAGGGGAGACTGCAGCTGGTTCTTGCTGGAGCTGCCCTCCTCGGGCACTGCTTTCCATGCCCCCTTAGCTCTGTTTCCCATCACACAGTGGTTTTTCTGGAGGTACGTTCCCCCTGATGCCTGGTCCCACCAGGGCAGAGAGGAGGTGTCCTTGAAGAGCAGGAGTTGCAGTCGTGCTGTGTCGGAGGCTTCAGGCTCAGGCTCATGCCGTGCTCCTTCTGGAGGAGCAGTGTGGGAGGGCAAACGGGGGGCTTGGTCAAAAGCCTGACTTCATTCTCCTGGCCTGTCGTTGCTCTTCCACCCTCTGTACTGCTTCTCTGAGCTTCCCTGGGATGGGAAACCAGAGCCAGCTCAGACTTCAGAGATGGATATGAGAGGAGCTGGAGCTGCGGTGAAGCAAGTGTGGCCCCAGCAGAACAAGGGACCTGGGGAAAGCTGTCCAGGCATGTCCTGGACATGGAAGGCAAAGCAGTGAGCCCCCCCCATTCACTGTGCTGCTCTCACCCCCTGGCTGCAGATCTCATCAGTCCTGCCCCTACCCAAGTCGCGTCCTGCTCAGGTCTGGCCAGGTGAGGTTTTTAGGGGCAGGCAGGGCTCCAGCGTTTGTCCTCGGTGCAGCACAGGGGCACAGCAAAGGCGGCTCCAGCTCTTTGGCCTGAAGCAGGAGTAAATTCATGGGATGGTTTGGGTTGGAAGGGACCTTCAAAGCTGATCCAGTCCATCCCCCCCGCCAGGGGCAGGGACATCTCCCCCGGGATCCGGTTGCTCAAAGCCCTGTCCAAGCTGGCCTTGAACCCTCCCGGGGCTGGGGCATCCCCAGCTGCTGGGGGCAGCCTGTGCCAGTGCCTCAGCACCCTCAGGGTACAACATTTCCTCCTGGTGTCCAGCCCAAGCCCATCCTCGCCCAGTTTAAAACGGTCGTCTGGTGCTGGGGAGCCCTGAGCTGGGCGCAGGGCTGCAGGGGGGTGTGTGGGGAGCGGAGCCAAGGGGGAGCATCCCCTGCCTCCAGCTGCTGGCCCCGCTGCTGGGGCTGCAGCCCAGGGGACTCTTGGCTTTCTGGGCTGCCAGCGCCCATTGCTGGCTGATAGCCCATTTGTCACCCACCAGTATCCCCCAGTCCTTCTCCCCAGGGTGCTCTCCCTCCCTCCCTCCCTTCCCCAGTCCATGCTGGTACTGAGGATTGCCCTGACCCAGGTGTGGGACCTTGCATTCGGCCTGGTTGGATGCCGAGGCGTGGATGGATGTAAAATCGCAAGTGGTCCAGGGAGGTTGGGCAGGGTCTGGTTGCTCACCACACACCCCAGGGCGGGGCTGGGGAGGACATCCATGCAGCTGGGAGGTGGCAGGGTCCCCACCGACAGAGGTGGTTCTTCGGTGTCGTTGGGCTTGGCAGGGCTGCTCACTGCAGCACCCAGGGAGCATGCACTTTGCTGGGCCCTCCTTATTTAGGGAGGGGAATGGGGGCCCCATCTCCCTGCTCCATACTTGCCCCTGCTGCCTCTATGCGGGAGCCGTGGCCGAGCTGCTCACCTGCTTCCTCCTGCCCCATCTCTGAGGCAGGTGAGCTGATGCTGAGTGGAGGGCAGTGGCGGTGAGGAGGAGATGCCATCTGCCTCCCTGCGTCCTCTTCCTCCTCTGGGCAGGTCCCTAAGGGGAAGGTGTTCTCAGGCTGCCTTTGCACCCCATGCTTGGTGCAGCTGTGGCCAGGGAGAGCCCTGTGGCTCTGCTGGTGCCTCCTGGTGTGAGATGGAGAGACTGGAGGGGTACTTGGTGCAGGGTTGGGGGTTCCTCTGCCCACTGGGGAGGTCCAAGAGCTCCTGCAGACCGGCTTGAACGCCTCGCTTGGCTTGGCCATCCTGAGCAGAGCAGCGCCAATGGTGCCTGTGGTCATGGCAATGCCGCACTGTGCTCAGGGCCTGCCTTGGGCGGCCGTGGCCTGTCTGTGTCACACTGAGATGCTTTCTCTAACCCTTCCACACCTTCCTCCAGCTCCATCCTGGACAAGTTTTGTTCCTTCTCCCAGTAAGTGTTGTTGAAGGGCCATTCTATGACTTCACCTCCAGTGGTCAGGAGCCATCTTCTCATTTCCAGCCTGAGTCTATTGGTGATCAATTTACATACCAATGTCATCCCAAGAACAAATATATTTAGCTTAAATAGCTGTTTGCCCTTCTGGCTTCATCCTGTCGGGTCCACACAGCAGCTCAGTCATTTTGCAAGGGCTCTGCACAGTCCCTGCCTTCCCTGTCCCCATCACCTGCCCCGCTGGGGTACCATGTAGCGTGAGGTCTCCAGGATTTTTGGGGGCCTCTGGCTGCTGGTCAGCATTTCTTGAGCTTTTCAGACTGGGTTGCCCTTCTCTTACCTTGTCATGTTGCTACCCCTGTGGAAGATGGGGTCTGTGTGGTACAGGCCAGGGCTTCCCATGCCCAGGTAGTGGGTACGCGCAGATGGAGATGGACAGAGTGAGGGTGGGCGGGTTGTGGTGGTACCTCTGCGTGTGAGCAGGAGGCTTGGCCGGTACGCTGGGCTGTGGAGACAGCTGTCCAGGGAGTGGATGTCCAGCCCTCCCTGGTACCTCCAGGGGATCCCTAGTGGAGCTGGGGAACAAGCTGGCAAAATGCCTCCCTTCAGCGCTAAACCAGCCCAGCACCTCCCGGCACTGATTCAGTGGGTGTCATGGGGTGCACCCAACGCAAGGCTGAGCGTGGGTGTGCAGGGGTGCTCGCGCTGTGGGTGCAGGGGTGCTCGCGCTGCGGGTGCAGGGGTGCCCGCGCTGTGGGTGCAGGGGTGCTTGTGCTGGTCCTCACCTTCCCTGGCCCCTGTCACCGCTCAACACAGACCCATCTGAGGCTCCTGCCGCTGCGTCTCACCTGTCATGGTGGCACCCACTGGCCAGTCCTCGTGTGCTGCCCACAGGAATAGGATGCATAGACTTCCTGTGCATCACCCCAACGCCGCAGCAAGGGTGCCCGGGACATCTCTGTCCTCTCTCCCTTGTGCCCCTGTGGCTTTTTCCTTTGTGTCCCCTTGACGTGCCATGTGTTAGTCCAGGTGAGGCTCCTTTTACCGTGCAGCAGCTGGGCAGCCACCCTGCACGCCCCAGCTTTGTGCTCACCAGCACCCATTGTCTGCTCTGTCATCCTGAACAACGCAGGGCGATCCGCGACACCGAGCAAATGCAGAGTAAATATCAATTAACTGCAGTCTGATTCATGGCAACATAAAAAAAGAATAAAAATCAGCTGCTCTGTAATTATTTTGGGCTTAATTTAGACCAAACGGTTAGTGGCGCTCCTGGAAGATGTGCTATCACTGCCGCAAGGTGCAGCTTTTGCTGAAAAGCTTTGTCTGCTTTGGGCTGTGCGTCCTGTTGCACCTCAGAGCCCGTTGCATAGTGGGCGATGAGGAGGTGATATTTGGAGCCAGTCCTTGGGAGGTGTTGCTGCTCCTGTCATAGTGCAGGAGAGCTCCTGTGCTCCTGGGCTTTGTGTACCGCAGCCCCTGTTCCTGAGGCGTCCTGGCAGGAGGCGAGCAGTCCTGGGAGCGAGGGGCCACGGGACCACCACTGCCCCGAGCCCCTTTTGTGCCCTTATGTCCTTCTCTGCTGACTCCTCTTGTCTGTGTGCAAATTCGGCCCTGCTCCCCACCCTGTGCCTCCTCCCCTTGCGCTTACTGGCCTCAGCTGGTCCTTGAGCCCTGGTGAGCTGGGCTGGGCTGGGGCCGGGGCCGGGGCAGCCTGTGCTGGTGGTCCTGGCTGCGCGGGGAGGCTGCCTGCCCTCTCCTGCAGCCTGAGTTGCTTGGCCCGGGGAGGTTGGAAAGAGGGAGGAAGAAGGGAAAGGAGCAAAAATGAGAGGGTATACGGCAGCTGTGCCCGCGGCAGTGCTGGCTGGGAGAGTTTAGCCCCGGTTGCCTGGCAGGCTGGCTAGGTTGGGGCTCTTCCAGCCAGTGATGGGTTCAGCAGGCTGGGTCACTGCCTGGGGCGTGTGGCTGTGTGGCTGTCCGTGGGCTCCCTTCGCCTCTCCCTGCTGGCTTCATAGTGGTTGGTGCCAGCTGGGCCCTAGATGCTGGGGGAAAGGGAGGAGCCAGAGCCCCCTCTGCAGCAGCCAGGAGCCCTGCTCCAGTGGGCACCGAGCTGGGGTACGGCACTGGCCCCAGCGGGTGGGATGCTGGGTGGCACGGGGGCACGTGTTGCAGTCGCACCACCACTCCTGGGTGTTGCTTGCTTTTGACTCCAGCCTGTGGTTGAGTTTCTCTCGTCTGTTTACAGCAGCCAGGATCCCCTCCCCATCTGCTTCTATGCTCCACGTGGCAGGAAAATTGCTGTGATTTCTAATGCCTTTAGTCATCAGGCTCGCTGTTGGCAGGGGAGGCAGGCAAGGGGGGCTTGAAGGCCAGAGGGTGAAAGAGCAGAAATGTGAGGCTGCTTTGGGGAGTGCCGGGAGAAGGAAACGGCAAGATCGGGGGTTGCAGCCCAGTGTCTGGCAGGCGACCCCTTCCACGCACGCCTGTGTGCACGGGGCTTTTGCAGCACTGACGTTCTTTGGAGCTACGTCCCTGGAGTGCGAGCGGCCGTGTCACCCAGCAGCGTACAACTTGGTGCACGGCAGCGTGCCTTCGCCTCGGGGCTGGGACACCACGGGGCACAGGGGGTGCTGCCTGCGCTGGCAGAGAGGGGCCAAGACCCCGCAGTGGGGTAGGACACCCTCCAGCAGACCTCACCTGAACTCAGCAGTGCATGTGTTGCAGCTGGGCTGCAGCTTTCCCGTCTTAAAGCTCCATTGTCCGGGTGTTGACACTGGGGGATAATCCGATATTTGCAGAAATGAGTTTAGGAGGGCTGAGATGAGCAAGCTGTAAATCCTGTTACTGTGCTTTCCTGGGATTACTTTGGCAGTGCTTCACGCCGGGAAGGCTTTGTGCTTTCGAGGCATGCTGAGAGCAGCCTGGATCGGGCTGGCAGGGCAGGGGCGCAGGCAGGAGCAGGAGGAGGAGGAGGGGGGCCGGAGGTGCTGTGATCTCCTGGCTCACCAGCATCACTAGTGCCTGGGGACTGCGCTGCAGGCACTGCTGCGGCAAGGGGCTCCTGCTGCAGGTGGATCCAAGAGCCCGCCTTCCAGGGCTACGGCTGATTTACAGAGAGGTGAGACAGGCGAGGATGGTGAATTGGAAACTGCTGGAAACAGCTTGGGGGGTGGAATTCCTGGTAAAAACCCATTGAGGTTGGAGCAGCTGGGAAAATAGCAGCTGTGCCTTTGTCTGCGTAACCTGAACCCACATGCAGCAGGGCGGTGGGCACGGCTGTGTTTTGGATGGAAGGAGGGAGAGGAGGGGGAGTTGATTAAAGTGGAGATTTTAGGCAGGTGGTGGGGGGATGCGGGAGGACAGAGCAGGAGAAACAGGAGCACAGCAAGGAGTTCACGTGGGCTGGGTCTGGAGGAGGTGGTGGGACCGGTCCCTGACGCAGGTGTGCGAGCGCTGCTTGGCTGGGCTGGTTCGATGGGCAACTGTGTGCTGAGGAATGGAGATCGTGGCTGTCACACAGGAGACTCCATGCCGGACAGGGCTGCTGTTGGCCAGAAGTGGCTCCCCTCACCCTGTGTCATGTCCAGGTCAGAGTCCCCGGGTCTGCTGCATTGTCCCCTCGAGTGGACGGACGCAAGTGCTGCAGCCAGTTTGGCTGTCTGCGGTTTGAGAGCACTGTGCGTCAACTGGTAAAGACGTTGAGGAGAAACTGGGAGAGTGACTGAAGGGCTGGAAGCCGAGGTACCCGGTGGAGGCTGGGTGGCTGCTGGGAGCAGGCTGGATGGTGGTGGGACCAGCTCAGGTGCTCCTGCAGGGAGCAGAGCCCCGGCAGTCGCTCTCAGTGCCAGGGGGCACCCGGCTGGATTGGCCCAGCTGGGGAGGGGGTTTGACGTCAGGGTGGGTGGCTCACCAATGGCGCTTGTCCCGGTGCTGGCGGTTATCAGTGGAGGGCAGGGGTCCTCATAAAACCAGCTCAGGAGAGAGCACACGGCATCTGAGTGGGCCAGGCTGGGAAATGGCAGGAACTGGTGAAATTGGCCCATGGCAAACCCGGCTGCTGGGATGAGGCTGGAGCTGTTCAGAGATCAGACAACACCGACAGCGCTGCTGGGGGAGTTCAAGAGGCACCTATGACCTTTCTACTTCTGAATGGGTCTTTGCCCAGGAGCTTGCGAGGCTCATTGACAGGGCTTTAAACTAGATGTGAAGGGGGAAGGGGAACCTATCGGGCTTGCCAGCGACAGGCTAGGGGATGAAATGCAAGGGTTAGAGGGACTGGGGGCTAGTATGTGCCCTCAACCCATTGCCCAGCAGTGTGCCAGGGGCATGGCAGCGAAGTTGAAGTCTGGTGGAGGTGAGCCGGAGGCTCCTGAGGTAGTAGGAACCAACAAGGAAAAGCCGGTGAAACATCTCAAAGGAAATGAGGGGTGTTCTGCTATGAAGGTGACGAGGCTGACAGCTCAGATGAGATGCCTCTATACAAACGCGCGCAGCATGGGAAACAAACTAGAGGAGTTGGAAGCTATCGTGCTGCTAGAAAGCTACGACCTGATCGCCATTACGGAAACTTGGTGGGATGAATCCCACGACTGGAATGTAGCTATTGATGGCTACAGGCTGTTCAGAAGGGACAGGCGAGGAAGGAGGGGCGGAGGCGTTGCCCTTTACATCAAGAAATCGTTACAGCGTGAAGAGCTGACCCTGAAGAACAGCCACGAGCAGGTCAAAAGCTTATGGGTAAGAATCAGAGAGAAAGGCAACAAAGGGAACCTGGTGGTTGGTGTCTACTACAGGCCGCCAGATCAAGAGGAGCTGACTGACAAAGCGTTCTTCCTCCAACTCCGGGAGGCTTCGCGCTCGCAGGCTCTCGTCCTGCTGGGGGACTTCAACCACCCCGACATCTGCTGGAAAACCAACACGGCAAGCTGTAGGCAATCCAGCAGGTTTCTCGAATGCATTGAGGACAACTTCTTAAGCCAGGTAATAGACACCCCTACCCGAGGGGATGCGATACTGGACCTGGTGGTCACCAATGCAAGCAAGCTCGTCAGAGATGTCAAGATCGGAGGCAGCCTGGGCTGCAGTGATCATGCGCTGGTAGAGATCACGCTCCTGAGGGAAATGGGAAGAACAAAGAGTATAGTCAGGACTCTGAATTTTAGGAAAGCAAACTTCCAGCTCCTCGATAGTCAGAAGGACTCCCTGGGAAATGGTCCTCAGGGACAGGGGAACAGAACAGAGCTGTCAGATCTTTAAGGAAGTGATCCACAGAGCGCAAGAGCTCTCGATCCGGAAAAAGGGAAAGAAGGGAAGACCGACATGGAACTGGTCAAACTAAGGGGAAAAACCACAGGCAGTGGAAGCAGGGACAGGCATCCTGGGAAGAGTATAGGGACGCGGCCCGGTTGTGTAGGAATAGGGTCAGGAAAGCCAAGGTGCGGCTGGAGCTAAACTTGGCTAGGGATGCAAAGAATAATAAGAAGGGTTTCTACAGGTATATCAGCCGGAAAAGGATGGTTAAAGAAAGCGTACCCCCACTGATGAGCGAGACCAGCAAGCTGGTAACAGCAGATGAGGAGAAGGCTGAGGTACTTGACAACTTTTTTGCCTCAGTCTTCACTGGCAACCTCTCTCCTCACCCCTCCCGAGTTGATGGATGGCATGAGGGGGACCGGGAGGGCAAAACCCCCCCTGCTGTAGGAGAAGATCAGGTTCGTGACCACCTGAGGAACCTGAATGCACATAAGTCCATGGGACCTGATGAGATGCATCCCAGAGTCCTGAGGGAATTGGCCGATGTAGTCGCCAAGCCACTCTCCATGATACTTGAAAAGTCATGGCAGTCAGGTGAAGTCCCTGGTGACTGGAAGAAGGGAAACATTGTGCCCATTTTCAAAAAGGGTAGAAAGGAAGACCCTGGGAACTACCGACCTGTCAGCCTCACCTCTGTGCCTGGGAAGATCATGGAACAGATCCTCCTAGAAGCTATGCTAAGGCACATGGAGGCCAGGGAGATAATTCGAGATAGCCAGCATGGCTTCACCAAGGGCAAGTCCTGCCTGACGAACCTAGTGGCTTTCTATGATGGTGTGACAGCATCAGTGGACAAGGGAAAACCAATGGATGTCATCTATCTGGACTTCTGCAAAGCCTTTGACATGATCCCCCACAACATCCTTCTTTCTAAATTGGAGAGCTATGGATTTGATGGGTGGACTGTTCGGTGGGTAAGGAACTGGCTGGCTGGTCGAATCCAGAGGGTAGTGGTCAATGGCTCGATGTCCGGATGGAGACCGGTGACGAGTGGTGTCCCTCAGGGGTCCGTCCTGGGAACGGTGCTGTTTAATATATTCATCAATGACATAGAGAGCGAGATCGAGTGCACCTTTAGCAAGTTTGCAGATGACACCAAACTGAGTGGTGCAGTTGACATGCCAGAAGGACGGGATGTCATCCAGAGAGACCTGGACAGGCTGGAGAGGTGGGCCTCTGTGAACCTCGTGAGGTTCAACAAGGCCAAGCGCAAGGTCATGCACCTGGGTCAGGGTAACCCCCAGTATCAGTACAGGCTGGGGGAAGAAAGGATGGAGAGCAGCCCTGCCGAGAGGGACTTGGGCGTGCTGGTGGATGAAAAGCTGAACATGAGCCGGCAATGTGCACTGGCAGCCCAGAAGGCCAACCGTACTCTGGGCTGCATCGGGAGAAGCGTGGCCTGCAGGTCGAGGGAGGTGATTCTGCCCCTCTACTCTGCACTGGTGAGACCTCACCTAGAGTACTGCGTCCAGCTCTGGAACCCTCGGCACAAGAAGGACATGGAACTGTTGGAGTGGGTCCAGAGGAGGGCTACTAAAATGATCCGAGGGCTGGAGCACCTCTCCTATGAGGACAGGCTGAGGGAGTTGGGCTTGTTCAGCCTGGAGAAGAGAAGGCTGTAGGGAGACCTGATTACGGCCTTTCAGTACCTAAAGGGGGCCTATAGGAAAGATGGGGAAAATTTTTTTAGTAGGGCCAGCTGTGTCAGGACAAAGGGTAATGGTTTTAAACTAAACCAGGGTAGGTTTAGACTAGATATAAGCAAGAAATTCTTTACAATGAGGATGGTGAAACACTGGAACAGGTTGCCCAGAGAGGTAGTGGAGGCCCCATCCCTGGAAACATTCAAGGCCAGGTTGGACAGGGCTCTGAGCAACCTGATCTAGTTAGTGGTGTCCCTGCTCACTGCAGGGGGGTTGGACTAGATGACCTCTAGGGGTCCCTTCCAACCCAAAACATTCTATGATTCTATGATAATGACAAAATAAAGACATCTAGCATAGGATCGTAGGGTAGCCCAGTCCAGTTGTGCTGGCCCGTCGCACAGATCCACACCCAGAGGGGCGAAAGCCACCGCACTTGGGAAATGGGAGAGGAAGGAAAATACTGAAAATAGAGAATTTCCACTCCTGGCTTGGAGACTCAAAGCAACATTCTACCTAGTGCTCAAAAATAGCCTACAGAAGCGTGGCCAAATGTTACGATGCGGTGAGGCCAAAAAAAAAATCATTCTTAGGGGAAGGTTTGGAATATAATCCTGTTCCTTTTCTAAAAGGTGGTTAACACAGCACTGCTGTATATTTGAATCACTGCAGTGATCAGGTGTCTGAATGCTGTCCCAAATCTTTTCAGCTCTTGTTTTAGGAGAAAATATTCACACAGAAAACATCTCCTGTTTCCCCCTAAGCTCCCTCCAAAGTTGCTGTATTTTGTTGCCTTGCGACACCGCCCACCTTCAGCACGTAGCTCTCCTGCCTACTCTCCCGACACGTCGCGCCAGCCCCCTCTCTCCTGGGCCTCTGCCGGCTGTGTTCCCACCGCACCTGTGGGTTTGATCCCGGGTCTCTGCCTGCCTGCCCGCTCCTTGGCACTGCCGGGCTGTGCATTGGCCTCTGGGTACCTCAGCAGCTGCATGGGGGTAGTTGGAAATAACAATTTCCCTGCACCCCAGGAAGATGATTAATCGCCGGGGGGGTGTTGCTGTCCATTTGCCGTTAACTGGGAGCCCTGCAGCGCACTGGGTGGCAGGGGTCTGTCTCATGGCAAGTGCCTGGGAGCTGCCAGTTGGGAGCAGTTGCTGCTCTGGCAGCTCTGGCTCCAGCCTGTTCAGGCAGAGCCCCGCTGCCTCCCCAGCGCAGGCTTGTCACCCGCATCGGCAGGGCTGACCTGGGGTTGAATGAGCGCTTCGGGGGTGCTGGCGGGAGCACCCGCAGGTAGACCCGGTCTGTTCCTCCTTCCTTTGGGAGCTGCTGCTCTCCAGCCCCGCTCCTGCCTGTGCGGATGGCCGTGTGGGTGTCGGTCAGCCCTCCCATGGGCTGTGCATGGACAGCCCCACGGGTGCTCACCAGCCCTGACAGCTGTGCTCCAGGCATGCAGCCCGGGTATCCATGGGACATTACTGGGTATGACCGTGAGCTCTGATTTCCCAAGCTGGGCTTTATTGGTGGCTGCCCAAAAGCTTGATTAGGATGTGGGGTTTATGTTGGTTTCTCTTTGTCAGGCCCCTTTGCCGTCTCCCTGGTTGCCCATACTGGGTGGCTTCTGTCCCCTGGCCTTCTGCCCACCTGTAGGTGTTGGCGCAGGGGATGCCGGTGTGCGAGGCAGCCTTATGGGCCTGGCACGGAGGGGTTGGCTTCATGCATGTTTCAAAGCCAGGACCAGCATGTCCCCTGGCTTCTTCCCCCACCGTGGAGGTGGACTCTCTCCTGCTGGACAAGACACCAGCTTATCTCCAGTCCTGGTGAGGCTGAGGCTGTTCTCTCAGGGAATTTGGGGTGTATAGCGGGGACCATGGTTGCTTTGCAAGTTGGGGGATGCAAGGCACTGGGGAGCTTGTGGGTGGGCGATGGGTGTGGATGTCTGCAGCTACAGTTCAGTCTGCAGACGGGACAAAGCCTTCTCTGGCGCGGGCTCTCCACGGGGTCACAGCTTCCTTCAGGGCACATCCACTGCCCCAGTGTGGGGACCTGCATGGCTGCAGGGGGACAGCCGGCTCCACCATGGGCTGCACCCTGGGCTGCAGGGGGATCTCTGCTCCGGCACCTGGAGCTCATCCTCCCTCCTGCTGCTCTGACCTGGGGGGCTGCAGGGCTGCTCTGCTTGCATCCTCTCATTCCCCTCTCACAGTGGCTGTTGCATGGTGTTTTTTATCCTTTCTTAAATGCGTTATTACAGAGGCACCATTGGTGTCACTGGTGCGCTCAGTTTTGGCCAGCAGCAGGTCTGTCTTGGAGCCAGCTGGCATTGCCTGTGCCCAACCTGGGGGCAGCTCCTGGTGTCAGAGGCTGCACCTGCAGCCCCTCCGCTGCCAGCACCTTCCTGTGTAAACCCAACGCACCCAATGCTCAGCCTCTCAGGCTCAAAAGTGAATTAGTGGCTCACTCATTAAGCTAGCCAAGCTGTGGGCCTTGGTCATCAAACCTCACAGCCTCTCCCCCGGTGTGCCTTTGACTCCCTCCCCGTATAGTGGGTTCATCGTGCTGGTGCCTGTGCACATTCCCATCCCAAATGTGCCCATGCTCTGGGTGTGACGGTTCATAAAATCACAGACTCACGGGATGGTTTGGATTGGAAGGGGCCTTCAAAGCTGATCCAGTCCAGCCCCCCGGTGAAGGGCAGGGACATCTCCCCTGGGATCCGGTTGCTCACAGCCCCGTCCAAGCTGGCCTTGAACCCTCCTGGGGCTGGGGCATCCCCAGCTGCTGGGGGCAGCCTGTGCCAGTGCCTCAGCACCCTCAGGGTACAACATTTCCTCCTGGTGTCCAGCCCAAGTCCACCCTTGCCCAGTTGCACCAGTCATCTGGTGCTGGGGAGCCCTGAGCTGGGCGCAGGGCTGCAGGGGGGTGTGTGGGGAGCGGAGCCAAGGGGGAGCATCCCCTGCCTCCAGCTGCTGGCCCCACTGCTGGGGCTGCAGCCCAGGGGACGCTTGGCTTTCTGGGCTGCCAGCACCCATTGCCAGCTGATGGCCCAGTGTCACCTAGGGCTGCTCTCCATCCATCCATCCATTCGTCCATCAGTTCATCCATCCATCCACCCCACCGCGTGCTCCCCCGTTCCGTCACACCGACTGCAAATGGTTGTATTGGTCAGAGTGGAAAAAAACTCTGGAAAACTATGAAGGGATTGAGTCAGTGTCTTGCAAACCAAGCGTCTGATTTTTTTCTTCTTCTTCTACTTAGCTCGAACAAATAAGTTGCCATGTCAGGCTCTGAGCTCTGTTTCCAAGAAGACCATCAGCCTTTGGGAACTGAAGAGCTGCACAGAGGTCATCACTGTCCTAAACCTCTTTTGGCAAACAGGAATTCAGCTGGAAAGTCCTTCTCTGCAGGGTGCTCTCCACCCATCCACCCATCCATCCATCCATCCATCCACCCACCCATCTACCCATCCACCCATCCATCCATCCATCCATTCATCCATCCATCCATTCATCCATCCATCCCCCAGTCTGTGCTGGTACTGGGGATTGCCCTGACCCAGGCGCAGGACCTTGCACTTGGCCTGGTTGAATGTCATGAGGTTCTCATGGCCCCACTCCCCCAGCCTGCCCAAGTCCCTCTGCAGCGCATCGATGGCACCACTCAGCTTGGTATCATCTGCAAACTTGCTGAGGGTGCACTTGATCTCACTGTTCGTGTTGTTGATGAAGATATGAAGTAGTATTGGTCCCAGCATGGACACCATTTGTTACAGTTTTCCACTTGGACATTGAGGCATTGACTACAACTCTTTGGACGCAGCCATCCAGCCAATCCTATATCCATCTATCGTCCATCCATCCAACCTGTATCTTTCCAATTTTCTCCAAGTTGCCCGGCTTTCCCTCTGGTGAGAGCTCTGCTTCAGTGCCAGCTCACTTCAGCTGTGATTCAGCAGTCATGCTGGAAGCCGTCTTGCCTGCGCCAGCGTCTCTCTCGTGTCTGTACTGGTTTGAACCTCCAAGGTCATGGCCAAAGCTGTGTTTGCTAGCAGCAGTGGCTGCAAAGAGGTGTGCTGCAGCTCGGGGCTTGTGTGGTTTTCTGCTGTGCTGTGGCCAAGCACAGGCTAGCCTACCGTGCTGGGAGGAGAGGGACAGCGCCAGGGCTGTGCACTCTGTCTGTAGATGGGCAGGATGCATGCAGCCAGCTTCCAGCAAGCAGCGAGGCGAGACGCCTGCAGTGAAGTGGCATAGGAGAGGAGCCATGCCCACCGCCCACTGCTGGCACAGGAGAGGAGCCATTCCTACTGCCCACTGCCAGCACAGCGAGTGCCTCCCAGTTGTCCAGCTGAGGATTTAACCCTAAATCATCCTCTACAGGTGAGGTACCTGCACAAACCCACAGGCTGCATGGCTGGGTGGTGGGTCCTGTGCACTCTGGGGCCTGCAGGGGCCGTGCACACATCAGGTCTTCTACATTGCTTCCCCCCAAACCAGTAACCCCAGCGGTGCTGCTGCAGACCCTGCTTCACTTGGGCCTTCCTGGCTGGGTGCTGGCTGGAGGGGAAGGGCCCCGCGCTCTGCGTGTGCCCACTGTTGATGGCCCTCCCAGCCATGGTGCTGGGCCGGCGGCACCCCCTCCTCAGGCAACGGGTTTTGCAGATGCCAACCCTGGATTTTGCTTCTTCAGCTGGAGCAGAGCTGCAGGAAAGGAGCCCTGAGGTATTTTCAAGCTAATTCATCAGGCAGGTATAAATCATGGCCGTTAGGGCAGGGCTGATCAAGTGGGTGACTGGGGAGTGAAACGTCCAGGGAAGGTGCTGCCATAACCTGGGACTGTTGCTGCTTATGAGCCAGAGATGATTGAGGAGGAGAAAAACATCCTGCTGACCTGTCACTTGGCTTCTGTCCCTGCAATTTGCTGCTTAATTATCAGGGCTTGGATCCCTGTCTTTAGTGGGTGCTCACTGGTGCGTGTTGCAGACGCGCTGCAGCTTTGTGCGCAGGCTGGGATGGAGATGAGCGTGCGCCCCAGTCGTCCCTACACCCTGGAGACCCCCTGCTGCCCCCAGTGGCGATGTCCTGGCCTGTGTCTGGGGGTGGTTTCATGGGATGTGGCATGGCTGAATAATTTTTCTCACACCTGAGACTTTCTGCATAATGTGGCTGGCTCGTAGATGCAATTAAAGCGATCAGGAGATTGCCAGGCTGTCCTTTCAGGGACTTGTCATGCTGTAGCACACTCCAGTTCCTTTCCTGCTGGAAGTGGCGTGCCATGTTTGGACCAGTCTCCTCTGGAAACAGTCACACGAGGACACGTGGGCTGGGGAGGTGTTACCGTAAATCCTGGCTGGTGACTGAGAGATCAGGAATGGAGTTTGGGTTGATATTCCAGCCTGAATACACGGCGTTTGTAGGTGCTGGCTGACAGGGACAAGGTCGTGAGTTGTTAATCCGTCACCCCAGTAGCAGCACCTGCACTGCGTTGGTGATGTTGATGGCCGGTGGCTGCTGGTCATCCCTGGCAACCAGAGAGAAAAGGAACCTTGCGTGGCCCTTTCCTCTACCCAGTCTCTCAGCCTGGGAGGGTTTTCTTTTTTTTAGGGGCTTACTTTCAGTTTTATCTATTTTCTCCTCGCCAGTGCGGGCTTTGGTCCAGGTTCCAGCTGGCAGATCCTTCCCCCTTGGCTCTTCCCTGCCAACACGCACCAGAGCTTGGTGACCCACATTGCTTCTGGTGGCCACAGGGATGAGGAACCCTCTCCTGTAACTGGTTGCTTTTTCCAGTGAGTTGGTTTTGATGACTTCTTGAAGGCCGGGCTTTCCCCTATCCGCCCCATGCTCCCTCCACCCCTGGGAGGAGCCCTTGGCGTGGTGCACCAGGGGTTGGTACCAGGGCCCTAAGGAGAGTCTGGAGCTGTGTGAGCTGGGATTGCTTGCCGTGAGTTTGCTGCTGCCCTCGGGTTGCCTCTGCATATTCCCTGCCAGTGTCTGGTTTTCAGGCAAAGGCTGCGTTTGAGTTCTTGATGTCTTGGGCTGCAGCTGCTGCATCCTGTGATGATGTGGGACCTGTTGACGTCCCGCATGGGTGGGTGTCAGCACAGTGCCTTGGGAGAAGAGCGGTTCGGCAGGGTGGACACTGTCTGGACCTTGGGTGGTTTGTGAGCTGTATTTTGGAGATCTGCTTTTCTTCCTCCCTGCTTTTTTATTTTTTGGGGGCAAAAGCCTTACAGTAATCCAGTGGACCTCCAAATACACGTTCTTGTCCCCTGAAGGGGGGTGCTCTGATGGAGCTGGGGCAAGTATCTGCTGGTGGCCACTGACTCAGGGGACTCGTTTTTATTGTGTGCCAAGTGGAAATATTTCTGAGAACAGGTTGTTTCTGCTGGATAGGTGCCTGTGCCAGGGCAGGGGAGAGCAGTGAAGTGCCTCTTCCCAGCAGCTGGACCCAGACGATTCTCTCTGGCTCTGGTGATGGAGAGAGCCGTGTGTCCTGGTTCTGGCTGGGATGGAGTTTATTTTCTTCACAGCAGCTGGCACAGTGCTGTGGTTTGGGTTTAGGATGAGAAGAACGTTGATAGCACCCTGATGGTTCAGTTGTTGCTGAGCAAGGCTTACACTAAGTCAAGGACTCTCCAGCTTCCCCTGCTCTGCCAGGGGCACAAGGAGCTGGGACAGGGCATGGCCAGGACAGCTGACCCCAACTGTCCCCAGGGCTATTCCAGACCATATGGCATCATGCCCAGTATAGAAACTGGGGGGAGTTGGCTGGAGGCAGTGATGGCTGCTCGGGGATGGGCTGGGCATCAGTCAGCGGGTGGTGAGCAATTGCATTGTGGATCACTTGCTTTGTATATTCTATTATTATTATTATTGTTATTATTACTACTACTACTACTACTACTACTATTTTACTTTATTTCAGTTATCAAACTCTTCTTATCTCAACCCATGAGTTTTCTCCCTTTTACCCATTGGATTCTCTCCCTTGTCCCCCCAGGCAGGGGGAGTGGGTGGCTGGGGGGCTCAGTTGCTGGCTGGGGTTAAGCCGCGACACAGTGGGAGAGGTGTTGGGTACAGTAAAGGCATTAACTCATGTTTAAAAAGAAACATTTGCTCACCTGGGGAGGTTGGCACTGCAGGAGCTCAGTCCCCTTGGGGGGCCTTAAAGCAAACTGTGGGAGGTCAGGAAGGGCCGCTGGTACCACTTTGAAGGCCTGGATTAGCGAAGGCTGGCCCTCTGTAGAAGGGGATCGGCTTTGGGAACATTTCAGAGCAGCATACGCAGGTCTGGGGGCTCCAACGGGACGTGCCTGGGGGACCAGGGGAGCCAGCTGGTGTCACTGCGAGGCCCCCGTAGTTGTCATTGAAGGCTGATGGTGATCAGGGAGCTGCAAAAGCAAATGTCCCTCCTGTCTTGAGGAGGAGGCTCAGGGGAGCTCCAGGCCAGTCAGCCTCCCTGTAGTCCGCGGGAAGGAGCAACTGATCCTGGAAACAATTTCCAGGCACATGGAGGACAAGAGGGTGACTTGGAGCACCGGTTTATGGAGAGAAAATTGTGCCTGGCCAACCTGATAGTTTCTACAAAGGCCAGTTTGGTGGGTGCGGGGAGAGCAGCAGGCACTGTCGGTCTTGGCTCCAGCAGGACTTTCGACTCTGTCTCTGTAGCGTCCTCACGGACAAAGTGTGGGATAGGTAAGTGGGCAGTGCCATGGGCTGCAGGGGGGCTGAGCTGCCAGGCTCACAGTGGTACCAGCATGAACACCCGTCAGGAGGGTGCGAAGAAGGCAGAGCCAGACCCAACCGCATGGCCCTGTTGTGTGCGTGCAAAGCCCTTTGGAGACCTGGTAGGGAGCAGCCGGCTTCCACATGAAGTGCAGGCTGCGAGCAGTCGTCCCTGAGCTGCGCTGGGCCGGCCCGGAGGGAGAGAGCGCGCATCTGTGGGATGAAGGGAGGGAGTGGGGAGGAGAGGGGATGCTGCGCTGCGAGCTCAGTGTCACAACAGGACGTTATCCCAATAGCCGAGAGGAGATGGGAGTGGTCTGGTTGCTTTAGGAGACGTGTCCTCTTCCCCTTGTGCCAGTAACCAGGTGCTTTCGCCCTTTGCTGGGCTCTGCCTGGGGTGCGGTGGAGCTGAATGGTTGCCTCCGTGGTGCATGTGGACGCAGGTCATCCCTCAGCTTGCACAACTGCCCCCCGGGCAGGCTGGGCTGTCCCCACACAATCATGGACTGGCAGAGTCTGGGTTGGAAGGGGCCTTCAAAGCTGCTCCAGTCCAACCCCCCCGGCAGGGGCAGGGACATCTCCCCTGGGGTCTGGTTGCTCAAAGCCCTGTCCAAGCTGGCCTTGAAACCTCCCCGGGCTGGGGATCCAGTGAGCGGCAGCCAGATGTGTGTGACCAGCAGAGGTTTGGTGTTGGAATCATCCCCTGTGTGATCCTAGGTGTTGAAATCATGCTTCTTATGGGGGTCTCCATTGAAGTCTGGGGGGTGCTGGAGGTCCTGGCTTGACTATGCTTCCTGAGTGGGTCGTCGTGCTTGTTACTCAGCGAGGGCTTTGGGTGCTTTGTGAGATCTCACTGCCCCCAGGCAGTTGTGCCCCTAGGAGGGGGGTGCTGGGTGGAAGTGCCCCAGGAGGGCAGGGGGTGACAGCACCCACATTTGAGATGGAAACTGTTGAGGTGATCCATGGCTGCGCCCATGGGAGAAAATCTGTCGTCTGTGTCCCAGGTATCGCCCTGCATAGGGCTTGGCTGGGGGCTTGCTTGGAGGGTTCTCCTTTCCACGGCTGCAGAACCGCAGGCCTGTGATGGGACTGTTGTGGCGGAGGGGTGACGGCCAGGTGACATCCCCCTCTCTCCTGGCTCTCTTCCTTACCATCCTGTTGGTGGGAGGTTGGACCATGGGTGCCCCAGCACAGAGCCTGCATGGCTGGGGATGGCCAGATGACCAGCTCCTGCTTCCCGCTGCTCAGAGGGCCCTGAAACAAGTGTTTGGGGCCCCGGACAGGCAGGTGACGTTACTGGGGGACTGGGACTGAGCCCCATGTGGCAGCTGTGTCTCAGCGCAGGCAGGCAAGGACTTGTTGGCCACACATAAGACACCAAATCCCCTTCAAAATCCCACCCTGAAGTCCCACTGAGGTAAATGGTGTGTGGGAGAGACCCTGGCCCTGGGAGTGGGGTGCAAGGGTGTCTGGACTTATGTGCAGAAGAGGTGGCAGAAGGGAAGCATCAAGGGGCCTGGAAGCTGGAGGATCTTGGTGCAGGGTTACTGAGGACTTTTCTTCTTGCAGTGTTCTACCATCCAGGGAATCTGCCGAGTTATAGCCTCGAATTAAGCAAAAAAGAAAACAACTCCTCTGGCAAAAAAACCCGCAAATATCAATAGAGTCAAATAGCGGTGGGGACCCTGTGCGTTGCTGGCGGATGCTGATGCAGGGAAGCAAAGTGGTGATGAGCTACAGCGTCGCAGCAGAAACACCCTAAACCCGAGACCTCTGGGCTTTGGGAGGCCTTTAGTTTGCTTTCGGTTGGGGAAATGGGAAAAATTATTGCTGTTTCGGGCAGGACAGCTGTGGAGGCTCTGGCCAGGCAGTATTGGGTTTGAAGGCTCTCAGAGGAGAGCAGGGCTTGTACGTGGCCCTGACGCTTCCCTCTGGTGGCCTTGGAGATCTGCCCACTGGTCCTGCCTCGGTTCCTGTGGCTCTGCTGGAGAGAAATGTTTTCTGAGGGCAGGCAGCATGAATCTTGAGCTTGCTTTTAATGCCAGCAGAGCCTGCGTAATAGGTTTAAGCTTCTTGCAATCTCCTAGCGCTGTTAATGAGTTTCCAGGCCCCACAGAGGTGGAGCAGAACTGTATTTTCCTAATCGAGTTATCTGATTATTAGCAAAAATGCAAATAAAAGAGCTGCTTTGCTTGCAAGTGAAAAATTGCTGTCTGGAGAAGCACGTTGTTGTTAGCACCACGTGGCGGATAAGGGAGGCTCAGGCAAGGCCAAATAATTGTCAGGGAACGAAGATAAAATGCAGCTGGGATGTGGCCTCCTCTGATTTCTTGCCTGGGGCTCTCCCATGAAAGATTTTTCTTCTTAATCGTATGAAGCTGTAGATGTTAGAAACATTTATTGAGTTACTTCATGAGTGTACCCTACTGGTAGAAGAGCTCATGAAGAGTTAATAGATGATTAATTAGCTTTGAGGTAAATTATTAATCAAGTGGTGTAGAATCCAACAGGTCAGACTTTGGCTTCTGCTTTGTAAATACTGATGTGCACACAGCTGAGGACCATCTTGTGCAGATACCATTTATTACTCGCCTCCAGCCCTTTGTGAACCACTTTGTGCACTTTAATAAGAGGAATGATCCATCATTCGTTGTCCCAGCTGGTCATGGTGCTGAAGGAGTAGCATTTTGACCTGTAGATCTAAAATAACTCTTCATGGGAAGGGAATCACAGCTCCTGTCTCATTTCACAAGTGTGGCACTGGGGGATGGAGGAGGTGAAGACCTCCCTGGTGTCCCTGGGCTGGTGGCAGGGCCTGCAGGCCGGCTGTGGCAATAGGAGCGGGGTGTCTGTGGTGCTGAGGGCTCTACAACTTGGTCATCAGCAAATGAAGTTGTGCAGCACAGAGGGGAGATGTGAAACAGCACTGAGATGTTGTCCCTTGTGTTGGAAGGGCCTTGCCTGGGGGAAGCACCTCTGCTCTTTTGAGCTCTCCCTGCTCCCCTTCGTGTTGGCTGAGGAGGGGGTCTGGTACCCTGGGTACCAAGTCCAGCCCTGTTACGGCAATAGGATGAGGAGACTCGTATCCAGGACAAGGTGAAAGGTGCAAGGAAGAGCGCAGAATGAGCAGGAATCCTGGTTAGTTGTTAACTAACGTCTTTATAGCAAGGGATCTCTGTACCCGATTCACTCTCTGCCTTCGTGAAAAGCACTGGTGTTCTGTCCCTGTGATAGGACACGAGTGTTCCCCATTTTGTAGCCTGCTTGTGGGAGGCTTTGTATGTGCCCAGTCATCCTTGGAGCCTTCCTCTTTTCTCCATGTGCCTCCGTCAGAGCTGGAGGCCATTGGGAGATGCATTGACCCGGTGATGCATTGACCTGGTGATGTCCTACAGCAGTTGCTGCCTGGGCCTGGCTGGTGTTCAGTACTGGTACGCTAGTGAGTCAAAGCTTGAAGGTCGTCCTGTGGTGGATCCCCCGCGGCAGTTTTGGGGGGTTGTTGGCTTGGTGAAATGTGCCACCGTCCCCACACGGAGGACCCACCCTGTGGGAACCCTGCCTGTTTGCTGACCCCATCTGAGACGGGTCAGATCAGAGGTGTTCATTTAAAGGCCCCTGGTGGTGTTTCAGGCTCTTTCCGTGGAAACTCTCTCCAAAGCAGCAGTTGAGCGTTCGTGTGTGCGTGCAAGGGCATGTGTGATGTTTCCTACAACCCAAAGGCATTCCCGTAGCTGTCACCTCCTTGGCCCCAGTCTGAGCCTGCTGGACTCGGGTCTGGTCAAAAGTGGTGGGTACAAGTGTTTAAACTTCTTCCTCTGTCCCTCGAACTGCAGCCATGAAGGGAACAGCTCCCAGGGAAAGTTTCGTTGGAAAATAATCAAATCCTGACATGCCTGTGTCAGTTCCCTCCTTCCTCTATCGCCGTGATGTGAGACCATCACTTGTTCCACACCTGTGGCTGACGCGTTGAATATTGCTTGGCTTTTTACTGCAACATGGAAAGGTTCGGAGTTGCATTAATATTTCAAAAATTGCAGTAAACCATTGGGCTGTTACAGCAGGACAGGTTGCATTGAAGGGTTTCAAGTTTGCTGTTTTTATCTTCAGGCCTTAATTTCCACTTCAAAGAATTATTGGTCTTTAATCTCTTAAATTAATTTCCACCTTAAAAGATGTAATCATCAAAAGGCCTGGCAGAAAGAGGACCTCAACCTCAGATAAAGAGCCCCTGGCTTCAAGAAGGAGCTGACCCCTTGAGGAGCCTCTGGAGAAGTTAGGGCAGCTCCGTGTGCATTAGTGCTTACCTAGAGCAAAGAAGCAAAGGTGAGGAGATGGCGCAGTTTGTTTCTGTGGTTACTTCAGTTAATCACTGGATAGAAAGCCACTAGTTTCTCCTAAAAATTTTCTGGGCCCAAAGCCCAAAGCAGAGCAGGAGCAGACTCACGGGGAGGTTTTTGCTGTGCTCCCTTCGCCTTTGGCTTGTCAGAACAACCCATGATGCTGCTGTGCTCTTCTCGGCTGCAGGGTGCCACTGCTCCCAGGTAGCCAGCTCTTCTCTTTGAAGCTTCTCCACTGAAGAGACGAGGCTGAAGTTACAAAGTTCTCTTAGTCGGCCAAAGGTGCTGGTGATAAGCCGTAGCCGGTGCAACCTCCACCGGTACTTTCCTTTCGTGTTCTTTTTTAGCATAGTGAGAAGGTTTTCGGAAGAGGCGGTGATGGCGAGACTTGAAAGGCAGCCTCTTCCCGCAGGAGGAACAGCGGAGCGAGCCAGGCTCAGTCTGCTCCCTGGATGCAGGCAGTGAAGTCCTTGTGTGGTGGAGAACATCTTCCCTGTCGCACCCCACCTCGGGAGGAGCACTGGGGTCTCTGCGTCGCCTCTTGTCACCTCACCTACTAGTTTTTGATGACAGACAATTCAAACCTCACGCTGATTCACAGGTTTTGGGGGCCAAGCCCTCCTGAGCACAGGGTCACCTGTAAAAGCATCAGCCCATGGCGATGGTAGAAGCCAACTGTGTGTGCAGCACCCTAAGCTGAGGAGCACGTTTGGAAATGATGTGTCTAGGGACATTTTTTCCATTGAGAGCTTAAAGGTTTTGACTCATGAAATAAAAATGAGCGTGCCCATGCTTTTATGATGCCCTTTTGCTGAGCAGGTTGGGTATGCGAGAGAGAAGCTGGGATTTTTCTGTGCAGGTGTAGGCTTTTGGAAGAGTGCAGCTGGGTGACTCATGTGTGTTCAACCCAAGTTGGGAATTAGGACACTTCTATGCAAGGCATGTTAGCATCTCTTAAAAATGCTACAGCCATAAGAAGTGCCTTATTCTTGGCATCCATCTGGGTTCTTGCAGAGACGGGGCTTAGAGTGGGTAATGGCACCATGTGCGGATTATATATCTCACTGTGACCAAAAGGAATCTGGAGCCCCCAATCTGGAGGATAATTCTGTGCCTTGAGAATACTGCAAGGGCTTTTAATAGCTTCTGGTGCCGCAGGAAAGCAGCCGGGTAGGAAAACGGTCTGAAGAACATAAGCAGAACATCACCCACCTTATCTCCCTCTGAGTTCTGAGAAGATCCTGTGCAGCAGTTCCACTTCTGCACTGGTGGAGCCACATCAGCTGGAGCTGCCCTCAGGATTTACCTGTGGAAGCATGCATAATTTTTGCTCTTAATTGCAAATAGAATGAAGCAATATCTAAACCCTCAATCATACTCTTTTTTGCTTGCCCTGTTGTTCAGTTTTACATGAAAAAATGCTATCTGCCAGGCATCATCAACATGTGCCATTGTAGCTCCATTTCCATGGTGGCCCCATCTCTGTACTGGCTCCGAGCCAGGGGTTGCTCATGGTGTCAGAACCCTGAGGAGCTCCTGCCCTCTCACCAGGGAAGCTCCCACCTGCTTTTACAGCAGCCTGAAGTGAAGAACCTGGTAGTTAACTTGGCTGCTGAAAGGCTTCCCACCTGGACCAGCCTCCCTCCTTGGCTGAACATGCTGCTGGTGGGAAGGTGGTCCCATCAGCTTGCTGGCTGTGAGCAACAGAATCAATGGAAAGAAATCCATATTTTGGGGATTTGTTACAGGAAAAGTTGAGATTCTCACAATGGAAACAGACTTTTGTGTGCCCGCAGTGGGGCCTCTTGCAGACGGCTGCTTCGGTGCCCCAGTGGTGGGGAATGCTGGTGCCGAGGCATGAGCCCGCTGTGCTCCATTTCTAGCAAGGGGACCATGACGCTTGGCTGCCAGGGCCGGTGGTCAGGCAGTAACCTCTTCCTACCCCCAGACTTGGAATTCAGTAAGAGACAAATTAAGTCACGTCTGAACTGTCCAGTTTTGTCTAAAGCGTGACCTGGAGTTCTAGCAGCAATTCTGGCTTGGTGGGACCTGAGGCTTGGAAACCTCTCCTCTGTTACATGTGCCTGGGGGTCATAATTAACATCACTGAATGACTGCAAATGCAAAATCCATCCTGCTTTGCATACAAGCAAAAATATGCCCAGAAGGGGTGGAGCGCAGCAGCCTGGTGCTGGCTGCCAAGGCGGAGCTGTTGCCCCCCGGGGCCCCGTTCCCAGTGGCCAGGCATGCGCTCTACCCCGTCCTTCAAGGGTGAATGCGGGGTGGGCTCCCTGCCTTTCTGCCAAGCTGCTGCTGCCCCAGCATGGGCTCACCCTGTGCCCACCCCTGATGGGATGTGCAGGGTGCTGCTGCTGCTGGGGCGGTTGGTGGGGTTGGTTTCTACACATGGGGTGGTTCTGTGTCCTCCTTCAGGACAGCTCTATGGGCATTCCCAAGCCCCCAGCCTGGGGCAGGTTGGAAGCGAATCTGCCCCCACCTTGAGCAGCCCATGTGGCCGGGGACGCAGTGCAGGTGGGCCACGGGACGAGCCTGCTGGCGGCGATGCTCATCTGTGCCATCCTCTGCTGCCGCGAGCGTCCCTCTAGTGGCTCGGCTCCTGCGTCCCCCCTCGCCTCCCCCTTCCTCTCACTGCCCACGCAGGAGCCCTGCCCTTGGCAGAGACCGCTTGGTGGGTGGACAAAAATAGCTCCTGCAGAAGTGTTGGAAATGTCAAGAGCGAGTGGGTAAAGCCTGTCGCCACGTGGTCATGGCGTTGACAAATGGCTGCTGCGTGTGCAGCTGGGGCGCCCGCCCTCCGCTTTCACATGGGGATGCAGCTCCTGCCGAGCACCGGTTGACACATCGTTGGAGCGTGGCTTGGAGCAAGCACTAGGAGAGTGGTAGATGAAAGCTGCTGCAAAGCTGTCCACCCTTGCTGGCAGAGGAAGGGCCATCGCTGCGAGCAGTGTCCTCCCCTCCTGAGCCTCCCAGTCTCGCACTTGTGTCTGTTTGGGGAAAGCCCTGGTGGTGGGGAAGAGTCCTGGCCCCCATCTCTCCTTACTGTCAGGGTGCAGAAGCACCAGTCAGGGGGGCTGGGGGCTTCCTCTGCCTCATGGTGCCCTCTGCGGTGTGCGGGCACTAGGTCTCACCTTGTCCTGGCAGGAGGGAGGTGCTGAAACAATGAGGAAGAGCTTTGGAATTAGCTACTGAAACTTCGCAGGCTCCTAACATGTAATAATTAATGGTAGGAGGAAATGGGCTGGTCCCAGGTGGGCTGCTGGGTGTGCTGGAAGGGGAGCTGCTCTCCTTGCCAGTGTTTGCCTGTGTGATCGGTGCTGAAAGGCAGTGCCAGCCTTAGCTGTTGCTGCTCTGGGTGGTGGCTTCAGTGTGCAACCTGGAATCTTTTGCCAAAACTGTGACGGAGGTTCACCTCTTGGAGCTGGCTGGCCACAGAGTGCCGCGGGACGGCAGCACTGCTCCCACCATTCAATACTGCCTTCCTTGTCGAGTGAGATGCTGCTGCATGTTCCTGGTTGTTCCTTATTCCTGCGGAGCGCCGGCTGTCCGGAAGGAGATGAAGACCATCATGTGTTGCAGGACACGGCTGCAGAGAAAAAGGCAGCCGATTGATTTAGCCAGCCTTGGATGGAGGGGTTGGCTGGGCTTTCCAACCAAGCGGCGCAGGGTTAGGCAAGTGTGCCTTGAGCCGTGTTGTTTGTCCCAGTTCTCCCTCCACTGAACTTGGTAACTGAGTTTGACGAAGGAGGTGGCCCTTTGACAAGGGATGAAGGTCTTGATACAAGGATGTAGTGAAGACTACCCAGCTCCTCAGTTCTCAGCGTTTCCTCCTGGTAAGGTGACCGCTGTTTGAAATGAAGACAGCCTTCTCTGGGCCTCTGGAACCTCTTTCTGTAAGGCATTTTCTCCCATTCTTGAATAATTTCTACTGTAAATGCCACCTCCTTGCTCTGTTGGGTCTCCTCCCATCTGCTTCAGCTAGTCTCCAGATGAGGATGTTCCCCTTGCGTGGGTCCTGCAAAGTGCTGTCCCCCTTGCCCCCCATCTCAGGCCAGGGTCCAGCATTAGTGGTGCTGCGCGGGGGCAGGGGATACTCTGCAGCCACGAAACCCCCAGTGACATGGCTGCTTTTCATGGATTTCATGAACACATGGCACAACAGCTTCTCTTGTCTGGTCTGATACATCACAGGGCGCTGCAGCTCCTTTTTTTCATAGAATCGCAGATGGGTTCAGGTGGGAAGGGCACACTGGCTGAACACGCTGAAACTGGGTCACCCAGAGCAGGTTGCCCAGGGCCATGTGCAGATGGTATTTGAGTACCTCCAAGGATGCAGACTCCACAGTGTCTCTTGGGTGACCTGTGGTCAGTCACCATCACAGTAAAACCCCCTTTCCTTACAGAAGCACAGGCAACAGCCTGAGGTTGGCGTGGGTTTCTGCTCCACCGCTGGAGACTGTGGTAGGTCAAAAGCAGGAAGGACTGAAATCCTCCCATGCCAGAGGAGTTGGTCTGGTGATGTGTCCTCCATGGAGGAGATGGGGCCCCGGTCAGTGGAGGTTCGTGACAGCCCAAGTGCAGATTTGGTGGTTAGTTCGGTCCTGAGCATGTGAACTTTGGATCAGAGAACACTTCTTGAGGAGACAGATCTTTATTACCAAGTGGACCATGTCCAGTGATGGCTAGTGTCTGAGCTTCGGAAGCAGTTTGGACCCATTATTAATTGCTGAGATGGAAACAAGAGCACACCCCTCCCTGACCACCAGACGCCGGTGTCCTGTCTTCTGTGGCACAGCATTTGGGCACAGTCCCCGCCTCAGCAGCACATGGCCCGACTGAGGCTGCTGTGGGAAATCCTGGCCATCCCTTGGCCCCAGGAGGAGGGGACTAAACAGGGCATTAACTATCCACAGGCTGCAAGGGGCTGGCAAGCCAGGCAATAGTGGAGATCCAGAAAATTGGGTTAACTAGATCTTTTTCTGACATTAGGTCGCGTTCAGACTGCTGGGGGGGGGGGGGACGGGACAACAGCTTCTCCATGGGCCAGCACCCGCGTGCAGCAATCACGCGGCATCTCCAGACCTGCCCTCGGTGGAATCCTGCTGTCTGGCCTCTGTGGTACTTGATTTTCTCCTGATACATCCTCGTCTGGGAAATGCAGGAGCCCTGCTGGGCCACAGGGGTGATGCTGTGTTCAGAGGTGGGCTTGCCGTCTGCACTGCCCATCCTCCACACAGAGCTGTGTTGAGCTTGGAGAGGCCGTTGTCTGCCCAAGCCCTGCTTAGATTTGCTGTTTACTGAGAAAAAAAATGCATTTGATCCCCATGCGTATTGGCCTGCCGTCAGCTGCTGCCTTCCTCATGTAACCTCCTCCCGGTGTATGAGCAGATGCAAGGTCCTGGAGATGTATTTTGCCATTAGATTATTGCTCTCCATGGGAACCAGCTGAGATTTGTCCTTTTTCAGTATCTCTGTAATTGATTTTTAGCCTGGTTTTGTCATTAATCAAGTGTGTCTCTAAGTCAGGTGGGTGAAGGGAGCGCAGCTCCCGTGCAGCCTCTGCAAGCTGGTGAGTGGATTTTCCTCCAGCCTGCAGGGTCTTAATGCAAATGCTGAACTGAACTCGGCCCAGGAACAATGCCTGCCTGGGACTCATTCATCTGACTCCGAATCTTTAATCATCTGGTCCCTGTGTCCAGCCTGGCAGCATGGGTGTGATCCAGCTGCATGTGGCTGCCTCGCCCCTGGCTGCTCCGTGTTGCAGGAAAACCAAAGATCCGCTCTCCTCGCTGCTCTTCCTTCCTTGTGCATTTTGCTTTGATATAAACCTTCACCTATCCTGAGCCTAATTTTGCTTCTGATCTGTGCTGGATCCACCCCACCGAAGTGTGCCTGGCAGCGGTGCCCTTTGCACATCTGCAGCAGCTGGAGGTTTCTGCTGTCTTTGCCGTTCCCTGAGAGTTAAGAGTTGGGCTTTGCAGCCCTGGAGGAAAATGTTGCGGTCCCTGCGAGAGCTGCCTGCACGTCCTGATGTGACGCGCAGGCCATGGCTGTGTGTTCTGTGTGTGGAGCAGCCCCGTGCCCACAGTGTCAGTGCTTTGGGTTTGGATTGAGAGGCTGAAACAGTGGGACGGGATAACTTGGAAAAAGGCGGCAGATGGGGAAAATCCTCCGTCTGTCAGGGTTTGATGAGGAGGCCCAGGATGCACCATGACTGTAGTGCACAGGGCAGGGGACGGAGCCACGTCGTGTGACCCAGGGTGCCCACAGGCTTTTAGAAGACGCCCCCATATGAGATTCCCCCAAGGATTTCCCCTGGGGAAGGGTGGGAGTCAGAGGACGGAGCCAGACTCTCCTCTGTGGTGCCCAGTGCCAGGACAAGGGGCAATGGGCACAAACTGAAGCAGAAGAGGTTCCAGTTGAACGTGAGGAAGAACTTCCTGACTTTGAGGGTGACCGAGCCCTGGCCCAGGCTGCTCAGGGGGGCTGTGGAGTCTCCTTCTCTGGAGATATTCAACCCCCGCCTGGACGATGTCCTGTGCACCCTGCTCTGGGTGAGCCTGCTTGAGCAGGGGTGTTGGACTGGGTGATGTCCCGAGGTCCCTTCCAGCCCCTTCCAGTCTGGGATTCTGGGATTCTGTGAATACAAAACCTGCTGTCTAAAAGGCAGAAATACCACCCTGCAGGGAGAGGGACATCCCTTCCTGGGCAAGCTGGGCAAGCTCCCATGGCCATGCCAGGGTCGCTGAGGTCCTGGGGAGGGTGAGCCTTGGCAGCGCCCCCTCACAAGGACCTTCTGTCAGCAGTGGGGCGGTGTGGGAGGGGCTGTGGCGCCTGCAGACGGCTTCCCTTGAGCAGTAGTTAAATTTTAAAGAGATTTTTTAAGTATGCCAACAACAAGAGAGGTCGCAGTGATGGGGCAGGCAGCTGCCAAGAGCGGATGCCCGGGGCAAGGCATGAGGGCTGGTAGGACAGAGCCCGCTGTCCTGGGGGTAATTAACCTGGAGCGAGCGGAGCTGCGGATGGGGGAGGCAAATCCTGGCATGACAGATGCAAAGCGGCAGGGGAGGGTGAATTCCGTGCGCGGGGGGAGGGGCTGGGGAAGCCGTAATTACGGGATGGTGGGAGCAGGACAAGTCCAATGTAGCGGGGAGGGTGGAGGGCTTTGGGGGATGCTGGGGAGATGTGGGGCCAAGAGGGAACGGGTGAGTCCCTGCCGAGGAGGAGGTGCGGGGGCCACCATAGGACTGTACACAAAAATATCTCCTGTGCGAGAGCTGAGGAGGGTGAACGAGCACTTGGCACTTGATCTGTGCAATCCCAGACCCGCGTCCATCCCATTTTCCCCTTTCTTTCTTACAGCCCCAACGTGCCCTTGCATTGTTTTGCAGTAATTCCGTAGGGCATCCGTTATTTTCTCTTCCTTCAACCCATGGTGTTTCATCCTTTTTGTTAAAGCCAAATTTGTTTTCCTCCCTTCCTACCACCATTCCTAGTTCCTCCGTTTTTATTTGAAGCAGTCAGAGGGAACCTGCCCTTCACTGAGGGGCGCTGAGCAAAGACAGAGCTGGAAGTTCAGGGCAGTGAAGCAGGGAGCGAGCAAGGTTTGCTGGTCATGGCAGCCCCCTCGCTTTTGGGATTCTCTGTTCCCTCCTCCATCTGGGGGGAGATTTCCCCTCTGCTGAATTAACGAGCGCTGTGGAAAAGGCGGCTGGTGACACGCTGGTGACGCTGGCGGCTGATGCTGCGCTGGGGAGGAGTGGGAGGCTGGAACGAGTGTGCCGGGGAGCACGTTGGTGCTGCTGCCATGGCACACGGCTACCGGTGCTGCTCGTGGCTGCTGCTGTTGGGTCCCCGCCGGCTCGGACAGTGAGGCCGGGGGAGGCTGGTGAGCGGCAGCGCCTCCAGAGTGCTGGGGCCGGCGGATGGGGAGAAGCTGGGGACAGCTGGGTGAGGGCAGCAGAGAGGACGGGTCAGAGGCTGCCAACGCGCTGGCCCTGCGTGGGGCGAGAGCTCTCTGGCCAGCAGCGGGTGTGTTCCCATGCTCCTGAGCCGGATCAGGGCAGGGGAAGGGCCTGATCAGGAACGAGGCAGCCTTGTGATGGGGATCATGGAAAAGGGCTCAGCCCCAGCACGTGAGGCATGGAGCTGTCTTGCTTTTGTGTTTGGAGACGCAGGTGCAGGAGAGAGTGGATGGACCAAGACTTCCCTTGCTGCTGCGATCACCTGTTTGCCCTGGCTGTAGCCCTGGGGGCTTGGGTGATGCCAGCCTCAGTGAAAAGCCAGTTCCTGAAGTTGGGGAGAGCTGGCTTTGCCCTGGAGGGTCTGCAGCGGGGGCTTGGCAGAGGAGGTGGCTGCGGGGGCTCTGCAGCCCGTGCTAGCACTGTCCCAGCTGGTGGGCTAGCAAGAAGGTTTAAGTTGGACACCAGGAGGAAATGTTGTACCCTGAGGGTGCTGAGGCACTGGTACAGGCTGCCCCCAGCAGCTGGGGATGCCCCAGCCCAGGGAGGGTTCAAAGCCAGCTTGGATGGGGCTTTGAGCAACCGGATCCCGGGGGAGATGTCCCTGCCTCTGGTGGGGGGGCTGGACTGGAGCAGCTTTGTAGGCCCCTTCCAACCCAGACCGCTCTGTGGGTCCATGACTTTATGAAGAATACACTTGAGGAAGTACCCAGCCCTGCCAGGTGGATTTTTTCCCTTTTTGATACTTACCATCTGTTTCCTGCTGCCTCTTCAGCAACGCTCTGTTCCCTGGGCTGCGGCTAAAGACTCCTGGTGACCAGAGCATGTTTCCCTTGGTGGATGAAATGCATTACAATTCATACTCGTGGGTTGCTGTGTACGGGGCTGCAACAGGCTGCTCACAGCCAGTGGCTCTTAGGGACCTTTCTGGCCTCCCTGTGCCCAAGGCCGCCTGCTCAGACGCCAACAGAGCTGCAGGCTGCAATGGCGGGCTGACCCAGACAGGGTGTTGCCCCAGTAAACTTTGTGGAAGCCCTGCTGAGGTTGGGAGCTCTCAGATGGCCGCTGCCCTGCGCAGGGCCCGGGGTGCGGAGAATGGGGAGAGGCAGGGGTAAGGGGGACTAGGACCCACAACAGCAAAAGCAGCAGCCAGCCTGCCTGGGAATGGGCCATGAGCAGTGCGGTTTGTTGTGGTCCATTTGGATACCTCAGATTTACAGGACAAAGTACTCTGTAAATTAAACTTTATTTTACGAGCTCATTAGGAAAGAAGGCAAATGACAAAGAAGGGCTCAATACCCTTGGCACAGACCAGTCTAACATGAATCCACTCATCGGTTGCTTACTTCATCAGGTTTCTAACTCAGAAGTTCTCAAGTTCATAACTTGCAGCTCAGAGCTTGCAGCTTGTACCACGTGCATCTATGAGCAAAGCAGCAACCTAGCAGAGGGTGCGTGTGCTCCGTCCTCCCCCGTCACAGTGTGGGCATCCCCTGTGTCACACCAGGAATCACAAAAGCCTCAGCAGTCCAGGTGCTTTTGGAGCCACTTAAAAACTTTTCTGGGTGAGCTGATGCTGTTATACCTTCCTGCTCAGCAGGTCAGGCTCTGCTGTTTGCGTGAGTCAGTCAATTCTGGAGAAACCACCAGCCAGCCACGACGCAAGGACGATGGCCGCAGGGGACAGCGGCTGCAGGGACAGTGGCTGCAGAGTGACCTTCGAGCCTTTCTGGCCACTGTGACCTGCCTATGCTTAGTCCGTGCTTGGACCTGGCAGTACTGCTCCCAGGATGTTTGCCAACATCCCAGCAGGAGCTGAGGGAATGGTCGCACCGTTCCCTGCACTTCAGTCCATGTTTAAAAATATAAATCAGGCCATTTTATTTTTAAGAAAAAATTCTGACCTGGGCAGCAGAGGTGGTTCACTGGGTGCTTTCCGGGGCTTTATTTTGGACATGCTGCTTTGGATACCGAATAATGGCACTCTCGCAGCTGACGCTCCGGCTGGTAGGACTTCTTCAGGTTACTTTTTTTCCACCAGTGCTAGAAAAAGTTTTCTTTCTGGCTAGAGGTAATTCTTGCCCTTTATCATGGAAATAACCTTTCCACAGTTGCTTGGCTGGCGGCCTTTCTGCACGAAGCCCTGTTTCTCTCTGTCCTAATGGGGTCACTGCCCATGATCTGCATCACCTTGTGCGTGGGGTGACCACTTCCCTCCTCCTGAGGACCAGTCCCTCCATCAGGCCCCGCTCCTCCACCGCCTGTCGGTCTGCTCGCTGGCAGGGCCCCTCATTGGCCCAGGCTCTCTGGCTCGGACTCGCCCACTCATCCTGAACAACTTGAATAAGGCATTCAGGGTGCGTCTGCTTTTGGGAAGAGCCGTGGCATGTCCTGGGTCATGCTGGGTCACGTAGAAGCGGGCTGCGTTAGTGAGCCTGCAGGACCTTCCCCGTGGTGGCCCTCTCCTCCCAGCAGAGCTGCTCCTGCCCCTGCCCAAGGGGCCTGACCCACCAGACAGCCCAGAGGACAGGTTCTGATGTAGGCTTGGGGTGCGTATGGCCATGCTGCCCTGCGGAGCGGCATCTGACGTGGCCTGGGATGGCCAGTGGCCCTCCAGAGCTCTGCCGCCTCCTCTAGGCTCTGGGATGTGGAGAGGTCCAAACCTACTTTTTTTGGTTTAATTTTTTGGTTTTAACTCAGTCTGATTCAGCTGGCATTGCATTCAGCCTTTGAGAAAGGGCTATGATGAACGAGCACTATTGCTGGCTCAAAGAGGAAGCAGCCTGGGCTGGGGGAGCTGGGGTGGTGGTGAACACGGCTGGGTCACTGCTTGTTGCAGGAGGCAACTTGGTTCAGGGGTGACCTCCTGAAGGAGGCGGGGATAAAAAGGGAAGGGTGGGTGAAAGTTCTTGAGTGTACAGCCAGAGTGCTAGTGCGGCCCGGTTGTGTAGGAATGGGGTCAGGAAGGCCAAGGCTCAGCTGGAGCTAAACTTGGCTAGGGATGCAAAGAATAACAAGAAGGGTTTCTACAGGTATATCAGCCGGAAAAGGATGGTTAAAGAAAGCGTACCCCCACTGATGAGCGAGACCGGCAAGCTGGTAATAGCAGATGAGGAGAAGGCTGAGGTACTCAACAACTTTTTTGCCTCAGTCTTCACTGGGAAGCTCTCTCCTCACCCCACCCGAGTTGATGGATGGCATGAGGGAGACAGGGAGGGCAAAACCCTTCCTGCTGTAGGAGAAGATCAGGTTCGTGACCACCTGAGGAACCTGAATGTGCATAAGTCCATGGGACCTGATGAGATGCATCCCAGAGTCCTGAGGGAATTGGCCGATGTAGTCGCCAAGCCACTCTCCATGATACTTGAAAAGTCATGGCAGTCAGGTGAAGTCCCTGGTGACTGGAAGAAGGGAAACATTGTGCCCATTTTCAAAAAGGGTAGAAAGGAAGACCCTGGGAACTACCGACCTGTCAGCCTCACCTCTGTGCCTGGGAAGATCATGGAACAGATCCTCCTAGAAGCTATGCTAAGGCACATGGAGGCCAGGGAGATAATTCGAGATAGCCAGCATGGCTTCACCAAGGGCAAGTCCTGCCTGACGAACCTAGTGGCTTTCTATGATGGTGTGACAGCATCAGTGGACAAGGGAAAACCAATAGATGTCATCTATCTGGACTTCTGCAAAGCCTTTGACACAGTCCCCCACAACATCCTTCTCTCTAAATTGGAGGGCTATGGATTTGACGGGTGGACTGTTCGGTGGATAAGGAACTGGCTGGATGGCCGCATCCAGAGGGTAGTGGTCAATGGCTCGATGTCCAGATGGAGACCGGTGACGAGTGGTGTCCCTCAGGGGTCCGTACTGGGACCCGTGCTGTTTAATATATTCATCAATGACTTAGACAGCGAGATTGAGTGCACCCTCAGCAAGTTTGCGGATGACACCAAACTGAGTGGTGTGGTTGACACACCAGAAGGACGGGATGTCATCCAGAGAGACCTGGACAGGCTGGAGAGGTGGGCCTCTGTGAACCTCGTGAGGTTCAACAAGGCCAAGTGCAAGGTCATGCACCTGGGTCAGGGTAACCCCCAGTATCAGTACAGGCTGGGGGAAGAAAGGATGGAGAGCAGCCCTGCCGAGAGGGACTTGGGCGTGCTGGTGGATGAAAAGCTGAACATGAGCCGGCAATGTGCACTGGCAGCCCAGAAGGCCAACCATACCCTGGACTGCATCGGGAGAAGCGTGGCCAGCAGGTCGAGGGAGGTGATTCTGCCCCTCTACTCTGCTCTGGTGAGACCTTACCTGGAGTATTGTGTCCAACTCTGGAGCCCTCAGCACAAGAAGGACGTGGAACTGTTGGAGCGGGTCCAGAGGAGGGCTACTAAAATGATCCGAGGGCTGGAGCACCTCTCTTATGAGGACAGGCTGAGGGAGTTGGGCTTGTTCAGCCTGGAGAAGAGAAGGCTGCGGGGAGACCTGATTACGGCCTTTCAGTATCTAAAGGGGGCCTATAGGAAAGATGGGGAAAATCTTTTTAGTAGGGCCAGCTGTGAGAGGACAAGGGGTAATGGTTTTAAACTAAACCAGGGTAGGTTTAGACTGGATATAAGGAAGAAATTCTTTACAATGAGGGTGGTAAAACACTGGAACAGGTTGCCCAGAGAGGTGGTGGAGGCCCCATCCCTGGGAACATTCAAGGACAGGTTGGATGGGGCTCTGAGCAACCTGATCTAGTTAGTGGTGTCCCTGCTCACTGCAGGGGGGTTGGACTAGATGACCTCTAGGGGTCCCTTCCAACCCAAAACATTCTATGATTCTATGATTCTATGATTCTATGAATACAGATAGCAAGGCATGAGACCCTCGTGATGTTCAGCCAGGCCAAGTGCAAGGTCCCACACATGGGTCAGAGCAACTCCCAGTACCAGCACGGACTGGGGGATGGATGGGGCTCCCCAGCACCAGATGACCGTTTTAAACTGGGCGAGGGTGGGCTTGGGCTGGACACCAGGAGGAAATGTTGTACCCTGGGAGTGCTGAGGCACTGGCATGCCCCCAGCAGCTGGGGATGCCCCAGCCCCGGGAGGGTTCAAGGCCAGCTTGGACGGGGTTTTGAGCAACTGGATCCCAGGGGAGATGTCCCTGCCCCTAGTGGGGGGGCTGGACTGCAGCAGCTTTGAAGGTCCCTTCCAACCCAAACCATGCTGTGAGGTCCTGTGATTAAAGCATGGGACAAAAAGGAATTATTTAATTGCCCCAGTGTGGTGGTTTGACCCTGGCTGGATGCTCTATCATTCCCCTCTAACCAGACAGAGGAGAGAAAAGTAAATCAAAGGACTCGTGGGTTGAGATAAAGGCAGTTTAATAAAGAAAAAAAAAAGCAAAAGCAAAGGCCACACGCGGTAGCAAAAGGAAAGAAAACAAGATTTTATTCTCTACTTCCCATTAGCAGGCGATGTCCAGCCACTTCCCGGGAAGCAGGGCTTCAGTATACATAGTTGTTCCTTTCCGAAGACAAAATGTCACAAAAGACGAATGTCCCCCCTCCTCTTCCCTTTCCCTTAGTTTTTATATCTAAGCTGATGTCACATGGTATGGAATATCCCTTTGATTGTTTTGGGTCAGGTGTTTTGGCTACGTCCCCTCTGAAGATCTTGCCCCCTTCCAGCCCACTGGGGGGGGGGGGGAATGTTGGAGGCACAGCCTTGATGCTGTTCAAGCACTGCTCAGCAGTAGCCAAAACATTGGTGTGTTATCAACCTCTTTCTACATACCAATAGAAAGCACATCCCTATGCTGCTCGACCCAATACAGCCTCCACCCCTTATTCCATACCATTTACGTCCTGCTCAGGTTCCACATCATTCAGCACATGCAGATATATATTCTAGCCATTCCATTGTGCTTAATTCTCATTACTGAAATCTTTTCTTACCAACACTTACAACTTAGGCTACATACTTAAACCATCTTCATACCCAACATACAGATTTATACATTCTCATTAACTTCTCTTCCCTGTCCTATATTAGATAACTATGACTTGACTTCCATCTGTCAAGATGAGCGTTCAGGACAGGAGAAGCAGTATGCTTGATTGTTGGGTGCCAACACCAGCTTGGTTTGAGTCATCGTTGCATTCATCTGTTTCTTTGCAAAGTTCACTCTTCTTCAGTTCAGGTCATTCCTGCTGTATCACTTCCTACAACATACAACTCACATCACAAATTATTTTTCCTCCAAGGTTAAATCTCTTTGAGGCACACACCGGGTCTCCCGATCCTTCCACGTTACCCACCAAGTACACCCAGGTCCTTGAGCAAAAACAATCCCACGAATGGGTTTGCCTTTTCCCATAGGAGGAGCAAGCCACACTGCCTTCCCCAGCCACTTCCCCATGTGCACTACAGGGACCTTATCTCCTCCCGCAGTCCTACACAGGGTTTTGTTTGGGCAGGACCAGGACGGTTACAGATCCTCTGGTATTAACTAGCCAAGTGGCTTCTGCTAAATTTGTATCCCAGTGTTTCCATGCCCCATTGCCCAAGGCTCTCAACATAGTCTTTAACAGTCCATTATATCTCTCAATCTTTCCAGAGGTTTGTGGGTAATAGGGGATATGATACACCCACTCAACGCCATGTTTCTTTGCCCAGGAGTTTATGAGGTTTTTTCGGAAATGAGTCCCATTGTCTGATTTAATTCTTTCTGGAGTACCATGTCGCCACAGAATTTTCTTTTCAAGGCCTAAGATGGTGTTTTGGGCAGTGGCATGGTTTACAGGGTATGTTTCCAGCCAGCCAGTAGTTGCTTCTACCATGGTGAGTATGTAGCGCTTGCATTGGCGTGTTCATGGCAGTGGTCCAATATAGTCTATCTGCCAGGCCTCACCATATCAAAAACCCAGCCACCGCCCTCTGTTCCAGGGAGATTTTACTTGTGTGGCTTTCTTAATTGCAGCACATGTTTCACATTTATGAGTGACCTGTGTGATGGCCTCCATGGTCAGGTCCACCCCTCGGTCACGAGCCCATCTGTATGTTGCATCTCTCCCTAGATGTCCCGATGTTTCATGGGCCCATAGAGCTACAAATAACTCACCCTTACATTCCCAGTCCAGGTCTACCCGAGCTATATCAATTTTGGCAGCCTTGTCTGCCTGTTCATACTTCCTTGCAATGGAGTACATCTGGCTGCTGCAGCCAGATCTTCTTCACGCTGTCGTAGAAGTTGGGCTTGGGCGGCGTCTCGGCGGCGGGGGGCAGGGTGAAGATGCACATGATCCTCTGCTTGTTCCGCCGCGCGTAGACCAGGAGGGCGAGGCTGGCCAGCACCACCAACAGGTAGACGTTGGTGGCCTCGTTCCACACCTTGTGCACCGAGTAGTCGATGGCGCCGCTGCTCTGCCGCTGCCCTCACCCCCGGCCACCACCTCTGTTACAAGAGCAGTTAATAATCCAGAGAATTGCAATTGCTTGTTTGTGATCCCAAATTCAGCCCAGTTTGTGTTAGAAGAAAGATTTGCGTTGCTGGGGTATGAAATAGCCTCCCCACAGCCGGGGGAAGGACCCATGCAGCAGCACTGCCTGTGCTGGGTGTCAGCGCTGGGGCCAGCCCGGTGTCAGTGCAACGCCCTGGGGCTGGTAGAAATGAGAAGCAAATCCTTCTGCCATGCCAACATGCCACGCTCATGCTGAAGAGCCTCGATCCTCTTTTTGTCTCAGCAGATGGAAGGGAGCCAAGGCCAAGATGGGAAGCGAGAAACTTTGCTGCAACTGATCAGGAGCACTGGCTCCTCTATTTCACGTCGGCCCAGGAGCAATGGAAGCGCCGTGTCCTCACTACATCCTCCTGCGTTTCTTACTGCTCTTCTGCAACTCCTCCTCCTGGAGTTTCGCTTGCCGTTGGTTTACATTCATCTCTGTTTTCCCATACGTGGTGGGGAGGAGAATAGTTCTCACCCTCTCCCAGTGGCACAGAAACTGGAGCAGGAGTTGCAGGGAGCCGGAAAGCCCAGCAAGCAGCAGCCCGAAGGATGGTCTGAGTTTGTGCTTGAAGGGCAGAAACGTCTCAACCATTTTGGTGCTTTAGAAAATGGGAGAATAATGCAGAAAGGACAGAAACGCATGGGAAACGCTCTTTTTTGGAGTGCTTGAGAAAACACACGATGCATCTTACGGTGATCTTATGTTCCAACAGTAATTCAGGTTGTTGCTAAACAGTCGGTGCCAAAAATTGAGACCGCTGGACCCGGCCTACCTGAAGTTATCGATCAGGATGTTTTCCAAGAGCCAAGTGAGATGGTGCCTTTGCCATTAGTGTTGATTTCCAATCAGCCCCCATGTACCTGACGGACATCAGGAGCTCGCCTAGTAGCATGGCGTCGATTTTTTAAAGAAAGAGCAAGGGAATGAGCTGGGTAATTATTGACTGATTGGCCCAACCTTGATTCTGGGCAAAATAATGGAGCATTTGAGGTGGAATTTGATCGAAAGAATTCAAGGAGGGTAAGACAATTAATGTGGTTTGGTGTTGTAAAAATAGATCTGAGCAGCTTTCCTTGGAACCTCTGAGTGCCCGGGGGGCACCAGGTTGGCTTTGCTCCCTGTGCGCCCCAGTGCTGCGGTCCCACTGCGCCCTGCGCCCGCCCCGCAGCTCATGTGACCCCGCTGTGCAGCTCCTGCTGGAGCAAACAGGGTGGGTGGGGAGGCTTGGAGCAGAGCCCTGCGGTGCTGGGGGGAAGATGGGACAAGGCTGTGGAAAGGGAAGGAGCAGTTTGCTCGTCAGCCAGCTCATTGCTCCTGGAGAAGCGGGTGCCCTGCCCCTGGCAGGCAGCGCTGTAAAGCAGCCAGGGCTGGAAATCGGTGACAAACTTGGGCTTGCCAGATGGGCACATTCGCAGCGGGTGGGAGCAGCCACCCACCCAAAGCTGTACATTTTGCTGTCCTAATTGGGTGCCCCTCACGGGGAAGCTCTGTCATGGGTAAGGATGAGTCCCCGGGGCTGCTGGCTGCAGCTGCCTGCCCTTGCCCGCTCAGCGCCCACCAGGTCAGTCCTGTGCAAGGCTGCTGTGCCTCCACTGGGCCCGTACCTGCTTTGGGCCACGTTTTAGCAGGACGTCACTGCTGTGCAAGCAGAACTGCGCTCTTCAGCTCACACTGTAACCCAGGGTACGTAATTATTGCTTAAAAATGAATTCAAAGGTCTCCTAAATGCCCCCTGCTCTGAGCTATTGGTACTTGCTGTTCCCCTCAGCTGAGCAACCTCCTGCTTCCTGAGCAGCAGCTCCGGTGGGGCCATAAGCCGGAGTACAGGCATGGGAGGTGACGGGCTGGGGATGCTGGAGGCGAGCCACGGGTCCCACTAGGTTTGCTGCTGAATGCAAACCATTCCTTCCATGGCTGCCACTGCAAGCAGCTCCAGGAGCCCTGCAGGCAGGACGGGGAGCAGATCTTGGGTGCCGTGTTGTTGCATGCGTTGGATTTGAGCCGACGAATGTCCAGGCATGGTTAGGGCATTTGCATGTCTCCCCTTCACCCCTAGCTCTTAATCACTGCCTGCAAACTGGTGTTTTAGTGTGAGTAATTTGAAAAAAAATGAAATCCCAACACTTTCTCCCAAAAAAGGGGGGCTGGAATGAGGTGCTGTGCTGTGCCGCCTGTCTGCTCCACCTTTTGCACAGGTTCATCACCAAACCAAAATGCTCTCTTGCAAGCAAACTTTGATCCCATCATTTGTGCTGCTGGATTATAAGCAGCCAACAAGCATGGCCGCAGGAGAAGCAGTTAATGCATTGCATGGCTCTCCCTTCATCCTGAGATTTGCCTCCCAGGGTGGGTTTCCAGCTCTGAGGCCAGCCTGGAGCGGCCGGAGCAGTCCGAGGAGGAGCTCAGGATGAGAACAGCCTAGAGGGTAGCCGAGCTGTTGGCCAGCGCAGCAACAGGCTGCCGAAGGGCTTTGCATGCTGGGCTCCTGATGGCGAGGCTGCCCCTGGCCACTCTGTCATCGTGAGCCCAGTTATTGGTGCAAAGCTCCCAGAGTCCTCGTCCAGGCATTGGATCCGGGTGGGTGTTTCCACGCTCCTCAGTGACTGCAACTCCGTGCCTTTGCCCGGCTGCGCCGGCAGCCTGCGAGGAGCACGCTGGGTGCCAGGACGTGTGAAATAGGATCCTAATACTGAAAGGGTATTTTGTGAGTGCAGTCCCACTGATGTTACGCAAAACCAGCTTTTAATTACCTAAAAATGTGTAACAGCAACACCAGTTAAACATCTCACCGCTTCCATTTTTAGTGACTTGAAAAGTCAAAAGCTATGATTTCAATCTGTTGTGGATCACCTCCAAGTGCAGCTGGATGGTACGGACGCGGTGTTTCGGGGAGTGCCTTCACTCCCAGGGGATCCAGAAGAGCTTCTCAGACCCTGCCATGCATCATCTCTGCTCTGCTCCTGTGTAAAAGCCTTGTGACATTGTGTACTGACATTGAATCCTGGCATCTTGAGCAGGATTTGTCCCTCCCGGGATGCTGGAAGTAAAAAATCCCAGGGCTGGTGGCCCCTCACGATGGTACTGGGCATCTCCTGTGCCCTCACTCCTGGAGAAGGCCGATGGATGGCTCCACCATGTCCTGTTTGTGCAGCCTGGTAAGCAGCTAGAGCTCCTTGTGTTGCTTCCATGTGGAAGGGACAACCCCGGCTCTGCTCGGAGTGGCGGTCACGCAGCTCTCTCCTGTCCACCCCACCGCGTGCTCCCCCGTTCCGTCACACCGGCTGCAAATGGTTGTATTGGTCAGAGTGGAAAAAAACTCTGGAAAATTATGAAGGGGTTGAGTCAGTGTCTTGCAAACCAAGCGTCTGATTTTTTTCTTCGTCTTCTACTTAGCTCAAATAAATAAGTTGCCATGTCAGGCTCTGAGCTCTGTTTCCAAGAAGGACCATCAGCCATTGGGAACTGAAGAGCTGCATAGAGGTCATCGATGTCCTGAACGTCTTTTGGCAAATGGGACTTCAGATGGAAAGTCCTTCTCCACAGGGTGCTCTCCATCTATCCACCCACCCGCCCACCCATCCATCCATCCATCCATCCATCCATCCACCCGTCCATCCACCCATCCATCCCCCAGTCTGTGCTGGTACTGGGGATTGCCCTGACCCAGGCACAGGACCTTGCACTTGGCCTGGTTGAATGTCACAAGGTTCTCATGGCCCCACTCCCCCAGCCTGCCCAGTCCTTCTGGATGCCCCCCTCCCCTCCATTGCATCAGTGGCACTGCTCGACTCGGTGTCATCTGCAAACTTGCTGAGGGTGCACTCGATCCCACTGTCTGTGTCGTTGATAGAGATATGAATAGTATTAATTCCAGTATGTACCCTTGAGAAACACCACTTATAACTGGTTTCCACTTGCACACTGAGCCACTGACTTCAAATTGGATGTGGCCATCTGGCCAATTCCTTATCCATCTATATTCCATCCATCAAATCCATATCTCCAAATAAGAGGCAAGGAAGCTCTGGGGGTCCATATGAAAGGCCCTACAGAAGCCCAGGTAGATGACATCTGTAGCTCTTCCCTTGTCCACTGATGCAGCCACTCCGTCGTAGAAGATCACCAGCTCAGTCAGGCACGGTTTGCCCTCAGTGAAGCCATCTTGGCTGTCTCTCATCACCTCCCCATCATCCATATATTTCGACATGTCTTCCAGGAAGATCTGCTCTATGGTCTGACTCAGCATGGAGGTGCCTACCAGTAGTTCCCAGCCTGGGCCTGGAACAGCCTTTCTAGCCAATCTCCTCCCTGGTGGTTTTTAAACCGGCTTATTTTTATTGTGAAACACTATGGGAAATGTTTCAACCAGCTCCGCAGATGCCTAGGAAGTATTCCTTATGATGTGCTTCCAGTGACCAGTAGCTCGTGGGGCTCCAGGTCCGTGCTTCCTCTTTGCATTCACCTTTAAAAATACTCTGCATTTTGGAAATGGAAATGCCCAGATAAACAGGCACATTGGTGGTAACTTGTGAAAGGTGGAAGGAAACCTTTAAGGCAAGAAAGGTTTTTTTTTAAAAATTTCCTTGGAGGTACTGTGGCCAGGTTCTTCTTCAATTTTTTATTGAAAGAGCTAACTCTGCCAAGAAGAGCCTTCTTCCCAGCCTTGTCAGGCAGCGCCTGGATCAGTTTGCAATTGCACTTGTCTGATTACGTTAGTTGTAAGTTGGATTTACTGGTTGTTGTCAGTAAAGAATTGCAGGTCGCAAAGAGGTGAAGGTTTATTAATCAGAGCAATGGGTGAGTGAGGAGGCTTCCCCAGCTGCGAACTGTAGTGTCTGCGGTGAAGGCACCGTGGTGGTGATGCTCAGACCTGCAGCAGGCAGTGTCAGTCGCTCGCCACTCACTGTGAGGGGTGGAGGTCGGGTGGGTGCCATCTGCCACCCTCCCGCTCACCACTGGGCAGCCTGGAGGCTTTTTCCTCCCTCCTCTGTTGGCGATGGTGAACGTCCATGCCGAGGGTTAGGCTGCAGGCAAGAGCATCCTACCTGGCAGCTCTGGGTGCCAGTTCCTTGGCTTTGTCCCCTTCCCTGTGGCATGGGGAATGCTTTTGGGAACTCGGAGAGCTGCGGGAAAGGGGAGCACAAGGGAATTGGTTTTTCCTCTTTCCCAAGCAGCTGGGGCTGTGCTGGAGCTGCGTCACCAGCCCGGGCTGGGCATTTGCCCTCTGCTGGGCCAGTGCCCTGTTTGCTGTGGGCAGAGAGAGGGGAAAGAGCTCCCACTGCTGCCTGCAGCCCTGCCTGCACCCCACCTGCACCCCCGCCTGCACCCCTGCCTGCACCCTTGCCTGCAGCCCTGTCTGCAGCCCTGCCTGCAGCCCTGCCTGCAGCCCTGCCTCCCCTGTGCTGCCTGGGCTCCCCTCCAGGGCAGGTCATATGCGGCCCTGGGGCTTCTCAGGGGTGTGAGGCTTGGCCTCGGACCAAAGCCTGTCCCCCGCTCCCAGTGGGCACTGCCATGGTGCTGGTGGCTGCGGGGGCATCCCTGCTCCCCTGCGGTGCTCAGTGCCTGCAGGAGCGGGGCAGACCTGGCTGGGCTGTGGGGAAGCTGGCCCATCCTCAGGCATCAGGCCTTGGCCCTCAGCGCTGTTTTGCTTGCTGGGGGGCTCCAGCTGTAGCGGCTGTGAGGTGGTGGTGTTCAGATTCCTGTCGCCTGAGCTGTGAAGGGTTAAACAGTTTCGAGTGAGTCACTTAAACTGTGAAAATAATTGTCTGGGAAGCCTGCGCCTGCCAGGTCGCCCAGTAATCCTCACACGTCCTGTGACTAACGCCAGCCAGAAGGAGTGTTTTCTCCCTGCTGCTCAGTTGGGGATGTTTTGAGGGCAGGCAGCCCAGCTCCCCATCCCATGTCCTCTCCATCCCATGTCCCCTCCCTTCGTCCACACGGTCCCGTCCCTGTCCTGAGCGGCTGGCACAGGGACGCTCCCTCTGCTCACCGCTTGCCCTCTGCAGCACTGAGGCATTTCCCTCAGCCCAAATTGGCAGGAAGAAGGGACAGGGCGCAGCAGGGGGTTGTGCCAAACTGTTTCATAGGATCGAAGGTGGATATGGGCGGGAAGGGACCATGGAGGTCCCTGGTCCTGTAGCCTCCATTTGATCAGGTTGTTCAGGCTTCACCCAGCCCCATGCTCAGGATCCTTACGGATGGGCATCCCACAGCCTCTCTGGGTCTGGTGGTTGACCTCTTTCACAATGACAATTTTTTTTCCAAATATCTGATTTGAATTTTGCTTGTCCTGGCTTGGTCCATCACTGCTTGCCCTGGCCCTGTGCACCTCCAAGCACCAGCAGGGAGCCTGGCTCTGGCCGCTCTCTGTCCTGCTGGGTAGGCAGCGGTAGGAACCCTCTCTGCTTTCCCTCTCCCAGGCGAGCAAGCCCAACTCTCAGCCTGTGCCCATGCTGATGGCAGCCCCATGTCCCCTGGCCCGTCCTGCATCTTCGCTTCCCTGTCAGCCGGCCCCAGCCAGTCCGGGTGCAGGGGGTTACTCAGCCCAGGCCGGTTTGTTTCTTTATTAAATACAAGTTCATTCAAGAATGGGGAGAAAAAAATAAATTAGTCACTCAAATGAGGACTCAAACTGAAAATGTCCTCTTCTAGCAAACACAGAACTGTAGCACTGCCCGTGGCGAGGCTGCGGGGTCAGCTTGCTCAGGAGTACCTGAGCCTGGGGGGAAGGTATTTGCAGATGTGTCCGTGTTCTGCCTTTCCCGACAGTGCTGAAGCTCTGAGCTCTGAGTCAGAAATGGGTGCAGCCGTCAATAGGATGTGACCTTCCCCCAGCACATTCCCATCATCATGATTTTCTAATTATGCCCACGACTGCCAGCTGAGAGCGTAGAGCATCAGAGCTACCACAGACATTGAAATGACTCAGTTAATGTGCCTAGAGTCTATTAAACAAAGTTTTATTTAATTAAGTAAGTCTTGATCTCATCAGAATCAAGAGGGAGCATTAGGGTGGCAGCATTTCCGAGAAATCCTATTTGAATGGCAGGTGCTTTGTACTTTTTTAGTATCCGGATTGTGAGATACTGCAATGGGCTGGCCTCACTGCTGAGGTTTGGGCTTGGCCGGTCCCACCGTCATGGTCCCTGGCAAACCAGCTGGGCTGCCACAGGCCTGGGGTGAGCGCAGGGTGTTTCGTAGCACCCACCTTTCTGCCAGTGCACAGGGCGAAGGGCTGCACAGGCAGAGCACAGCCGAATGCCTGTGTGCTGGGCACGGGTGCCGTGCCCCCCAGTTCAGCCCAGCTGCTGTGCTTGGGGAGGTCCCGCAGGCACACCTGCATGCTGGGTCCTTCGAGGACATTCTTGTTTCTGGGAGAGGAACCTGGCTGAGATCACAGAATCACAGAGCAGTTTGGGTTGGAAGGGACCTTCAAAGCTGCTCTAGTCCAGCCCCCCCACCAGGGGCAGGGACATCTGCCCTGGGATCCGGTTGCTCAAAGCCCTGTCCAAGCTGGCCTTGAGCCCTCCCCGGGCTGGGACATCCCCAGCTGCTGAGGGCAGCCTGTGCCAGTGCCTCAGCACCCTCAGGGTACAACATTTCCTCTGGTGTCCAGCCCAAGCCCACCCTCGCCCAGTTTAAAACGGTCGTCTGGTGCTGGGGAGCCCTGAGCTGGGCGCAGGGCTGCAGGGGGGTGTGTGGGGAGCGGAGCCAAGGGGGAGCATCCCCTGCCTCCAGCTGCTGGCCCCGCTGCTGGGGCTGCAGCCCAGGGGACTCTTGGCTTTCTGGGCTGCCAGCGCCCATTGCTGGCTGATAGCCCGTTTGTCACCCACCAGTATCCCCCAGTCCTTCTCCACAGGGCTGATCAAGGAGCTTCGCTCAGATATGGGTTTGCCAAGCCTTGCTTGTGGCTTGGAGATGCCACTGCAATGCAGAGTAAAGTCCTACAAACATGTGTGCCCGGAGGTGCTGCAATGGTGCTGCTGCCAGTGGTGGTGAACTCAGAGCCAATTCCTGGCGTCTGTGCGTGGGAGCAAGGGCCGGTGGATGCGTGCCAGAGCCATCGGTCAGGCAGGGCTCTCACGTCTAGTGTGTGCTGCAGTTTCCTCCTCCCTCTGGCCGAGTCAATGGTCCTGGCAGCCTGGGAGGCTCCTGTAAAAGCCCTCGCAGGCTGGGAGAGGCAGCTCTGGGGAGATGTGGAGACTCACTGATGGGCTCTGTGCTCAGCAAGGCTCCTCTCCCCGGGGAGCACGCGTAGGTCACGTGGGGTTGCATGGGATGCCCCTGGGCACAGGGAGGAAGGGACTGGCTTGTATGTGTTTTGATTTGCAACTCCCGTTGCAAATTCCCCTGCCCATTGAAATACAAGAATTGCTTTACACCCTCTCACCGCTGCGGGCTGCTCGGAGGCATTCCTGAGCCATGGGCTATGGGGCCGGGGGTGTTCCTGGCTGCCTCAACCCCAAGTTTTCTGCCAAAAGCAGCAAATTCAGGCGGGGAGTGAGCACAGACAGACTGGCTGTTAGTCGGGGAGGCCGATGGCAGACAGGATCTTTCATAGCGCCCGGGGGAGGGCTGGCCAGCATGGGGAGATCGGCTGTTGGTGAGAAGAAGGTCTTTGGTGTCCAGCAGTGGTTTTCTCTCCACTGCAGGAGCCAGCACGGTGGATGTGTATCCCTTCCTGTCGCCTCCCTGCAGAGCGGGGGCAGGTTTGGGCTGCGCAGGCAGGGGGTCCTGCAGAGCAGCCCCCCGGCTCCCTGCTTGCCCGACCAGCAGCAAGGTGATTTCCAGGCACAGGACCATGAGGAGGATCCATCGGGGGGCATGGGGTGGAAGTGCTCCCAGTCTGGAGGTGGGAGCACTTGCAGCTCTGGTCTCCATACACTGTGAAGCCGGGCAGCAGATTTGAGCAGTGGCTCCAACACATCCGTGTTTGCTCTTTTCTTTTTCCCCAGAAACGAAGGAGGAGCTGGAAGAGCTGATGGCTGACATAAAGAAGACAGCGAACAAAGTGCGCTCCAAGTTAAAGAGTGAGTATTCACCTGCACTGCTGCCGTGGGGCTCTGCCCGCTGCGCTCCTGCCCTGCAGCCCCAGGCAGCGGGCACTGCGCTCCCGTCCTGAGCTGAGGATGCAGAAGGCAGGGAGTGTTGCTGCCCTGGGTCCGGCTCCGTCCCCACTGCTCAGCACTTCCTGCCTATCCCCCATGACCACGGGGCCCTGGCTGTCACCGCAAGCCCTGTGCTGGCGGCAGCAGCTGGTGACCCAGCAGCAGCTTTGACTCAGGTCAAGGCAGTTTTGGGGTGGTTGGCTGGAGGTGGGAAGGGGCAGGTTACAGCCGCACGGCCTGGCCCCATCTGTGCGTCCTCTGGCGACCTGGGCTGGTGCAGGGAGGCGTCACAGAGCTGGGGGAAGGCAGATCCAGAAGTGGCATCAGCCCTTGCTTTGCAGGGATCACCCGGGGATGGGCGGTACCTTCTCTCCCCCTAGCATCCGCTAGCTACTTTTATTTGCCCTTTGTGAATTTTACCCCTCGTGCCTCATTCCCAGGATGGAGATGAGGGAATGGAACCAGGAGCACTGGTGGGCTGCGAGCCAGTTCCATGCCACCAGCACTGGCAGGCATGGGGCTCTCCTGTTGAGCCCCAGCTCTGAGCAAACCTGCAGTGTGGCCAAAGGTTGAGTTGCCAGGGGCTTAAGAGGTTCTGCTGTGGGACTTGCAAGACTCCAAGAAGAGCTGTCTCTTCCCCAGTGAGCTGGGCTGGCACAGGCAGCCTGGGCAGGCACACCACCAAAGGGGTCCCATCCAGAGAGCCATGGCCTCTCTGCCTCGCGCAGCCCTGGCCTGGCTGAGCGGTGCTGCTGGCTCTCTGGCAGTGGGCTGGCACGGAGCTTGTTCTTCTCGCTGCCCCCATCCTGCTCCCACCAGGCTGGTCTTGCTTTTCCATCCCCACTGCCGGCTGTGCTGCCGGCTCTGCAAGCGGCGCAGCTGGGACACAGCGGGCACTGCTGCCCCCAGACGTGGGCTCTGTGGGGCAGAATGGGGCCACTGGACTTGGAGAAGGTTATCTTGTCCCATCAGCAAGCCCTGTTGTCTTGGCGCGCCTCCGCCTTGGGCAGTGCAGGGGCAGAGCGGGGCCAACATGACTGTTAGTATTCACCATCAGAAGCGTCAGTCGATCTCTTTGACAAGTGGGGAGTGACAACAACAGCCTGCCGATGGTCGGGGTTGTGCTGGAGCACTCAGATGAACCCAAAAGCCCAAGATTGGACCCCAAGAGATTCAGAGGGTCAGTGGGGGTGGCAGCATCTCAAGGCAAGAGGCAGGTCACCCGTCACCCTGGTGAGGCTCAGGTTTGCCTGCAGTGGCCTTGGAGATCAGCATAGATTGTGATTGTTGCAGGAGCCCTAGCCGTGTCCAAAGGATGGGAGAGAAGCTGGTGCTTTCCCCATGGCAGCAGCATTCTCCCTAAGCCCAGGGTTTCGTAGGAGCCCTGCAGTTGTGGAGGACTTAGATACGGTTGGAGCTGTTTGTTAGATTCATCACCACTGGCATGGCCGTCCCGCGTGTCTGCCAGGAGACTTGTCCCTTCATTGTCCCCTTGCTGCCCTCTGTCCTCCTTACCCAGGATCTCAGCTAGGTCCCGGAAGCAGAGCTGGGGGCCAGCTGACCCATTTCATAGACCAGGGGATCCCTTCCCATGGACCAGAGCCCCCCCCAGCCATGCTGGGATCCCTGGTGTCCAAGTGGAGACAGGGTTTAGCCTGTGCAAATCCTTCTCCGTAGGTGTTTTCGTCTGCGTTTTTAAGGGGCTTTGGGAACCTGAAGGATTGCAGGACAGGCTCTGACTCCTGTTCCCTTCTTCCAGAAAAGACTCACTGATACTGTAATTACCTGGAGAAGCAGAGGATTAGTCCGTGTGCTTTGTCCCAGATTGCCTCATGGCCAGTGTGGTCAATGAGAGACAACAGTCAGGACTGATCAAAAACACCATCTGCTGACAACGAATCCACTTCTTTAGGACAGACATTGCTCATGCAGTGGCTAATTCTAATTACCAGCTTCTTGGGAAAATGTGATTTTATTAATTATCATAAATGTGCAATGTTTGCCAATACTGTTCCTTGGGAACAGGGAGCAGTGGATGACAGGTGTGGAAGGAGACTGATTGCTGATGAAATCTGCTGGGCCAGTGGCAGCCGGTGTGCTCGCAGGGAGGGGGTGCACGGGGGAAAGGGCTGTGGCTTCCTGGCTGTGTGGGATGGGGCCATTCAGATCAGCTCTGGGCAGATGCATGTTCCAGGACAGAACAGGAGGGAGCGCAGGATTTGTGCCGATGGTCTCCAGCACTTCCCTGGAGCATGCTGTGCTGTTGTACACCCGCTGCCAGCACCCCAAAGGGTTCCCTGGGCCCGCAGTCTTCCTTGCAGCACTGCTGTTCCCTGGAGGGTGGTGCTGTGGGACCACCCATGCTAAGCAGAAACACAGATCCCCGCTGCGGTGGTGGTGCCCTGCGCTCTGCCCTGCTGTGCTGGACGGCAATGGGGAGCCACTGGGCAGCTCTGTAGAATGGGAAGCCCCTGCTTCAGGTGGAACCTGCCCCGTGCTGGGCTGGTGGAAGGTGCTGGGGGACAGCCAAGCTCAGAGAGCCCTGGAACTTCTGCACTGGGGATGGGGTCTTCAGCCAAAGTCAAGGGATGCCATCAGCTCACACCTGGTGGTCTACATGGAGACGTATCTCTGCACACTGGGCCAACCAGCTGATGGGAGCTTTCTTCCTAGCTTTTTAAGTCCCTGAATTTAAGTTTTTGAATTAGCATGGCCTGGAGGAGTGGATTTGCACTGTCAGGCCTCCTGCCCGGCAACCCCAGGCCCTATCCCTGCCCAAACCATGGTGGGACGCTGAGCAGGGCAGCACTCCCCCCCGCTGCAGTTTATGGTCATTGGGCAAGTGAGGAATTCATCTCACTTAGTTGTGCTACTGGGCAGGATTGAAAGGGAAAATCTCTGCTTGGCTGCAGAGGATGGTTCGGTGAGCTGAAGCACTCTCTCGCCAGCTGGGGGGTTCTCCCTCTGCGAGGCCGGCAGCTGGCAGACCCTACTATTTTTAGGGTCCCTGGAGAAGTCTTGAGCTTTGGTATTTTGCAGAGACATTTTCGTGCTGTGTTTCCTCCTCCTGCCTAGCCGGGGGTGAGCAGCCCTCCATTTTGTTTGAATACAGGGACATGCAGAGATCAGACCTGAGCATTACGTGGATTTTGTACTGAAATCCTCACTTACCAGCCTGGGGGTGACAGGTGCTGCCCTTGACAGCACCAAGTCTCAGCCGGTGGCCAGGCATGGAGCACTCTGTGGTACTGAACCAGGGCTTTGCTGCCTGTCCAGGCTAAATGTCGGGCTGGAGTCAGGAGCTGGGGACGGCTCAGTGCCGGATGCTCCTCGGTTCTCATTCCCTTTGCCAAGCAATCCCTTTTCCTTCTCCAGGCAGCGTGAAATAATGTGTCCTTCTGCCCAACCAGGTATTGAGCAGAGCATTGAACAAGAGGAAGGACTGAACCGGTCATCTGCTGACCTGCGGATAAGGAAAACTCAGGTGAGTCTCTGCCCCGTGGCACTGGGAAGGGGAGAACGGGGAGAGGCTGGAGGCAGGTGGGGGCCCAGGAGGTGGTGGCAGAGGAGGGAGGGCTGTGCTTGGCTTGAGAGCAATCACGTTCTGGTGTTCTGGTACTGGGCAAAACAATGCAGCAGATTTCTAAATACATCAGTGAAAAAGATGTAAGTGCAGAGGGAGCTGGGGGGGGACAGCATGCTTTGGCTTCGTGCTCGTGTGCAAGTCTGAGCGTCTGCGTGGACAAGCAGGACAGGGGGTTTCTGCACGTCCATGTTAACCATCTCGCTAAAAGTGATCTTGGCTGGAGTAAAAATGTCCTCTGAAGTGCCAGCTTTGGGGGAGGACGTTTGCCTGCAATCTGTTCAGAAGCCTGAGGGCTCTGTGTGTTTCTGCAGTGCCTGGAAGGATGCTTGAGCCGCTCGTAAATGAGACCAAGGCTTCCTGACGCAGCTGCGTAACTCGCCTAAAGTTTCCCTTCATCCATCTAAGAAGATGGGTGGTCTTTCAGAGCCTGCTGGAGGTGTTCTTCCCTGTTGGGGCTGTGGGTGCCCTCCATCGGGCATCGATGTGGCTCAGCAGCCCAGGAAGCGTTAGACTTCTGAAGGGCTGGCGCAGCTCTCCCTCTTGTTCCCATGAAACCATGAATGGCTAACACCTTCTTCTGATGGGCTCCTTAGCAGGGCTTTCCAGGGGCGGAGGTGGAGGTGGGGTGCATCTCCCTCTCCTCCGCCCAGGGGGTCCTGAGGCTGCGTGGTGCTCAGCTGTGATGAACGGTTGTGCTGCTCGTGCTTCTGTCTGCAGCCAAGGTGGAGTGGAGTGTGTTGGCTAGACGAGAGATGGGGGTGGAGGGACAGGGGGCCTGGCCCAACAGCACGCACGAGAAACTGGAAGTCACTGACCCTGCTTTGAGCCGGAGGTTGGGCTGCGTGACCTTCTGAAGTCCTTTCCAGCCTGAATTATCCTACAGTTCTGAGGAACTCTCCTCCCACACCCCAAAGCTTAGAAATACTTGATGAAAGCAGCATTGGAGTGTCTTTTAGAGAGGCTATTCTCTGTCAGGAGCAGCTGATTGCAGTGAGAAGGTCTGACTGCCGCAGACGTCCCTGCTGGGTGCTGCTCGGGCCCTGGCCTGCAGCAGCTAGAAGGCGAGGACAGGTCACAACCCTATCTCTGATGTCTGTGGTGGGTGCTAGTGGGAAGACTTTGAGGACACCAGCAGAGAGAGCACAGTCAGTGGGGTCAGGGCAAGGCAACAGCGTGGCAGAAAATGCTCCTCAGGCAGCAGCAGGCAGGGAAGGCAGTGCCAAACGCCGGGAGAGTGTGAAGGAGAGGATGGTGAGGGGTGCTGGGGCCAGGGGAGGTGGCTGAGCTTCATACCCCCCCTTGCTTAGCCTGAGGAATCTTCACAGGTCTCAGGCTGACTCAGAAGCATTTGAGTGCTGATGACCTGAGGTCTCATAAGACAAGGTTACCCATGGTCTCCAGCTGCCTATTGAATTCCTAAATAACATGTACTTTGTGAAAGTAGGACATGCTTTTAGTGATGTGCTGAAGCCAGAGCTATGTAGTTGTCATGGACATCCCAGGGTTGCAGAGTATGTTGGGATGGAGGCAGGAGAGACCAAGGCCATGGGTCTGGTGGCCTCTTGGATCAGCCAGCAGTGCAGTTTTATCTGGAGCAGGCATAGGCTTGCGGTGGCACCTTGGCCCCAGCACCTGGGCAAGACCTCGTGCTGGCCGGAGCTGCCGTGCTCTGTACCACAGGTGGGAGGGGAGGTAGCGCCTGATGCTGCACCTACAAACATGTCCTTAATTCCAGGTTTGAGAGGAGAGTGGATGCAAAGGAGTGAATTTGTGCTGGGCTGGCATCTTGTGTTGTGTGACAATGGCATTTTTTTATTGAGCCCATTGGTCATCAGCTGTGGCCTGAGCTCTAAAAGCTGAACTAGTTCAGCCTGATGGAAAGGTGCTAGACGGAGAGCACTCGTCTCCAGAAAAAGTGTACAAAGCAATCAAGTGTTTCGTTTAGAGGCGGTGTAGTTTTGTCACACTACTCAGCAATGGGCTGAAAATGTGGGTTAATTCTGTAGGGAAATGGCTGTGAAAGAACACCATGTTTTATGGCTTTGGATCCTCCATCTGCCAGAAGGAACGTCAGAGGCTTGATTGCATGAACTGTTTGATGAGAGCCTCCCCCGTCATCTGGGGATCACCGTCGATGGAGCAGCTTCCTCCCAGGCCTTTCTGGAGAGGTGCTGTATCTGCTCGGTGTTGGCTTTGTGGTGTCGCCTCAGGCCATGGGCATGTCCATGGGGGCCTGGGTGGGGTGTGTGGTGTGACCCGGCGCCTCCCTTCCGCTCATGCTGGGTACTGCTGCTGTTGGGGCACCAGGGTGATGCTCCAGCAGACCCACGTTGAACATGGGTCAACCTGTCCCTGCTGTACAAGGGTGAGTGGGTCCTCGTGGCAGGATCAGGCCATCCACTGACAGCCATGTGCCTAAGCCAAGGCCAACTCCTGGGTGTGCTGCACCCTACCATGGGGTCTGACTTTAGCACTGCCCCCTCTGCAGCCACCTGGATTCTAAATCAACTGGCTTGTGTATATGCTGAGAGAGTCACTTCCCCCGCAAACCACCATGCATCAAGCTGTCATGGGGGTCTTACTGGGCAGGTGCCCAGGTGCCTGCTCAGCCTGCAGGTCCCCTCATCTCCAACTTCCCACATATGGTTCATGGTTCTCTGAGCTCTGCAGCATTTGTTTGCTTGGTTCTTGCTACAGAGGTCTTGTGGAAATGTTTATGCCTTGGGAAATGGCACAACAACTTCTTTGTCCTCTCACTTTGTCCTGCAGTCCCTGCTATCGGCTGTGGTGTGCCTGCATTTCTCAGGCAAAGGCATTGCTTCTGCAGTGTCCAAGGAAACTAGGGGTGGCCACAAATTGGTGCTGTGTAGCCCAGGGCCATGAATTGGAACAGGCTTTGGATTTGCTCCATGTTGAAGCTCTGTGGTTCAGACATCACCCTGGCACATGGGAGAGTGGGATCCAGGGCTTGGCTCCACCATGGAGTCACGGCATGGTTTGGGTTGGCAGGGACCTTCAAAGATCATCCAGTCCAATGCCCCGCTGGATCCTCCACTCAGATTGCTCAAAGCCCCGTCCATGGGCATCCTTGTCGTCTATGGGCAACCTGTGACAGTGTCTCACCACCCTCATTGTAAAACATTTCTTCCCTATGTCCAACCTAAAACCATTGCCCCCTGTCCTGTCACTGCAGGCCCTGGTCAAAAGCCTTTCTTCATCATTCTTATAAGCCACCTTTATACACTGAACGGCTGCAGTAAGGTCCCCCCGGAGCCTTCCCCACACTGCAGAACCCCAGCTCTCTCATCCGTGGACCTCTCAGTCAGGGAAATGGGAAGTTCTCTTGTAATTTGGGCATTTCTTCACATTTCTCTAGGCTCTGCAGGTAACTGGGGGAGAGGAGCTCCTCAGGGCTGCAGCTCGGAGCCCCTGCGCCAGGAGGCTGAGGTGGGCATGCAGCACTTCGCTCCACTTCGGGACTTTGGCTCCTGCCTGGGTGGTCTCTGAGCCTGGATTCTGCAGTGGTTCACCGTCCCAGCGACACCGACCCCGTGCTGGGGCCCTGTGCCCAGCGATGCATGTGCCCAGCGTGCACACTCGGGGGGTAGGGGGGGGCGGCGTGCTGGGCTGCGCCTGCCTGGCGGGTGAGCTGTACCGATGTGGCTGTTGTCGCTGTCACCCGGGGAACAGTGTGAGGTGAGCTTGAGTTAAGGCAGTTTTCTGGCTCGAACATGCCACTAGTGCTGAAAACGTCTGTGGCTCTCACTTGCGCCGGTTCTGCCCTGGTACCTGCTGCATGGTTGGTACGATTTTGAATTTTTGGTGCCATGGGACAGATCCTCAGCGGGGGCACTGCACTCAACGGAGCTCACACAACTGGTGTTGGCTGTGTTTGCAATGTCCCCCTGGGACTCCTGGCCATCCAGGGGCAAGCAACGGCCCAACTGAAATCTGGCACGTGGGTGCATTGGTGAGAAGGGAGCTCAGGAGATGTCAGCCCCTGCCACAGAGTAGGGCCAGCTGCATCAGGCTGCTTGTGGCCTTGTCCAGCTGCCTTCTCAGTATCTGGAAGGATGGAGATGCCATGGGCATCAGTCCAGGGGTCCTCTGGGCCCCAGTCCAGCGGTCCTCTGGGCCCCAGTCCAGCATTTGACCACCCTTATGATGATTATTTCCCCACTGATATTTAACTGGAATTCCCTGTGTCCCAGCTTGGTCTGTTGCCTCTTGTCCTGCCCTGTGCACCAGAAGAGCCTGGATTCAGCTTCTCTCCATTCTTCCACAGGTTGTTACAGGCAGCAATAAGATCCCCTGAGCTTTGTCGCCTTCAGCTGGCCAAGCCCTGCCCATCCTCACTTTGCCTATGCTCCATACCACCTTGGCGACCTCAGCTCCCCCACAGTGTGTTTTGGGGAGCCCCAGGCAGAAGACAGCAGTCGTGGTCTCACAAACACAAGGTGGAAGCAAGCGTCCCCTGTTCTCGTCCCGCTGACTCTCCTCCCGCTCACCCAGGAGTTTCACTGCCACTGCTGGCAGCCTAGCGTCCATGAGGGCTCCCAGAGCTCTTGGTGCTTCCTGGCCAGATGCCACCTAGCCTGTCCTGCGACCTGCATCCCATCCCCAACACAGGATGTGGCATTTGCCTTTCAGTCCCTTTCTCCAGACTGTTGAGGTCCCTCTGAATACCAGCCCTGTCTTCCATCGCTCTCCCCAGTTCGGTGTCTTCTGCAAACCTGCTGAAGCGCACACCACTCCATCGCCCCAGGTTACTGGTGAAGATGTTTAATGGTATTTTCAGACCCAGCATCTGTCACTGGGGGGTTACCATTAGAACTGGCCCCTAGTTGGACTTTGTATTGCTGAGCACAGCCTGGCAGTCCAGACAATTTTCCACCAACCTTATCCAATCTGTGTCATATCAAAACGGCTGTAAGGATGCTGCGATAACCTGTGTTGAAGGCCTTAAACTCAGGGTGTGCACCGTTCCCTGCTCTCCTCTTACCTGCACAGCTAGTCGTGTCAACGGGGAAGGCCAGCAGGGTGGCATAGCACGGTTTGCCCCCGGTACATCCATGCTGGCTGTTTCCAGTTACTTTGGATTTACTTAGTGACCTTCCTAGATCCTCCTCCCACAAGATGTGTGGCATTTGCCTTCTTTTGCCAGTCTGCTGGCACCACGCATGATCACTGCTGCCTTTGGAAGATGATGATGGAGAGGCCCTTTGCAGTGACATCGCCCAGCGTGCTCAGATGCATCCCACCTGGTCCCATGGACCTATGCATTTCCAGTTGACTTAGGCACGCTCAAAGTCCCCATCCCTCTCCCTGGTAGTGTTCCGTGCCACTGGCCTCTGCTCGGAGGGCACCGGAAGGCCAAGGACAGGCCTCACCAGTGATCACCAAGATAAAAGAAGACATGGAAACACAGAATCACAGAATCGTTTGGTTTGGAAAAGCCTTTTAAGCTCACCAAGCCCAACCATTCCCCTAACCCTGCCATCTCACCACTAAACCCTGTCCCTCAGCACCGCATCTGCCTGGCTTTTAAATCCCCCCAGGGATGGGGACTCGACCCCTTCCCTGGGCAGCCCCTACCAGGGCCTGACAGCCCTTGCAGGGAAGGAATTTTTCCCAATGTCCAACCTAAACCTGCCCTGGCAGAACTTGAGGCCGTTTCCCCTCAGGCTCCTCTTCTCCAGGATGAACACCCCCAGCTCCCACAGCCGCTCCCCAGCAGCCTTGGGCTCCAGACCCCTCCCCAGCTTCCTTGCCCTTCTCTGGACACACTCCAGCCCCTCCATGTCCTTCTGGGAGTGAGGGGCCCAACCCTCCCGGGGTGGCCCCCCAGTGCCCAGGACAAGGGCACGGTCACTGCCCTGCTCCTGCTGGCCACACCAGTCCTGATACAAGCCAGGATGCCCTTGGCCCTCTTGGCCACCTGGGCACACTGCTGGCTCATATTCAGCCACCTGTTGACCAACACCCCCAGGTCCTTTTCTGCGACGGAGTGAATGGAGGAGAGAGGAGCCCATTCCCTCCTTGTTAATGTGCTGTAAATTAGGAGTAACTGAGCATTAAGATTATGAACTTTTATTCCAGCTTTGCTGTTGTCATCTCCAGCCAGAAGAGCCTCGTCAGACCTGGAGTTTTTGTAGGAATGGCTTTGTCTTACACTGGGCCAGCTGGCCAGGCCATGTTGGAGCCAGCAAGGCAGGGAGGCTGGTGTGAGCACGTGCCCCAGTGAGTCGGGCAGGGCTGGTCTTGTGGCCACTGTACCAGTGCCTCGGGAGCACAAGTCCGTCCCTCCGGGGCTGACCCAAACTCCACAAGCAGCAGCAAACTGGTCCCATGGGCAGCCTGGCTCCTGGGCTGCTTCTGTACCCAGAAGTAGGAGAAGTTGCTTTCATGTTCTGAATTCGTTACATTAAAACCACCCTGTCCCCATTTCACGGCCGCAGTTTGAATGAAGCCCCCCACCCCGATCTGCTCACCAGCACAGAAGGATGTGGGGGGCCCTGGGGCCGCAGCTCCAAGGGTGTCCCCAGCCCAGAAATGATGCCAGCGATGAGGGTTCCCAGGTGTCTTGACAGTATTTTCCATGTTTCTATGAGCATCAGATTTTGAGCTCATAGCAGAGCAAAAGCTGCCAGGTACATTCTTCCAAATGTCAGTGCTTTGGGTCCTTGTTAAGCAGAACAGCTTCTGCCCTGGTTGCTTTTGGGCTTGGTTTATCCAGATGGCGCAGTGGAAGTAGGCACCTGGCTTGGGCTGGTTCAGACCCTGAAGCCGCTGGGAACTCAGGAGTGGGATCTCTGCTCCCCTGTAACCCTGAGGGGCTCAGGGGGAGAGCTGGGCCCCCCCCCCCCCCCGGCTTCCCCCCAGGATGAGCACTTCGGAAGTGTCCGTCTCTTAATTAAAACACTGAAGGCCAAGGTCCCAGGTTTCAGACTATGCTGGGGGGGGGGGGGGGCTGTCTCAGAGCCCCCCGTGGGTGCCCAGAGCTGTGTGAGCACTTTGGAAATCCAGCTTGGTGGTTCAGCAAATTGGGCTGCTTCCCTGTGTTTGGGGGGTGAAGAGTTGTGGCCCCAGGTGAAACAACCCCATTTTGTAACTTCAGTTACTATCTCCCGTTCAACGTGCGTCTTTCAAATGCAGGTGGCACTTTGATATGCTTTTTATTTACTCTGAATATTCAGGTCATTTTATTTAATGACTGAAAGCCATTTAAAATGCTTTTCCCAGCCCATTTTGCATGAAGCTCTCTGTTCCTTCAAAAACCAAATATGTTTTGTAGATGTGTGGGATGCCTGTAGGAACACGAAATAGTAATCTGGCAAAATAAGCACCGAGGTAAAGGACTTGTTGGGTAAGTGAGGTGTGGTGTGGTGTGCAACTTAGCGAGGGAGGAGTCACCAAACACCCAGGCTGGATTTGCCTGTGGATCAACGCATGTTGGTGCTTTTCAGCTGAACGAGGATGAACTGGATTTTAGGAAAACAGCTTTGAAAAGGCAGAAGAGTTGCTCAGATGGCACAGGGTGCCTGCTGGATTCCAAGCCTTGGTGCTCAGGAACTGTCGTGACCTTGCTTTGGGCCGGGAGCCTCTCGGGCAGAGGCTGAAGCTGCCCGGGGGCTGTCGTGTGAGGTTTGCCAGCAGAGGAGGAGTAAGATGAGCTGAGGCTGAGATTCTGCCGTGAACACCGGGCTGCTACTTGTTTAGAATAGCTACAAGGCCAAGTGCAAGCCTATCTTGGAGGTGCCTCCAGCGCTGTCTCCTGGAGGTGGGGGTGTGGCTTGGGCTGGACACCAGGAGGAAATGTTGTACCCTGAGGGTGCTGAGGCACTGGCACAGGCTGCCCCCAGCAGCTGGGGATGCCCCAGCCCCAGGAGGGTTCAAGGCCAGCTTGGATGGGGCTTTGAGCAACCGGATCCCAGGGCAGATGTCCCTGCCCCTGGTGGGGGGGCTGGACTGGATCAGCTTTGAAGGCCCCTTCCAACCCAGACCACCCTGCGAGTCCATGGTCCTATGAAACTCGATTTCTGGCATATTGGGGAAAGGGTTCCTTCAGCAGATAGAAGTGTTTGGATGGAGGATGCTTGTGATGCTCTGTGCGGACCTTCCTGGAACATCTTCAGGGCTGTTTGCTGTTTGCTGTGTCAGGCCCCAGAGCGGTGCTGACATGGGGGTGCCCTTCCCCTCGGTGGCAGCAGCCAACACTGCAGGGTCAGCGAGTTCAGCTGGATCCTTCTCAGGTGTAATTCCAGGGTTTTTCTGGCATTTTTCCTGGAGAATGGCAAGCAGCCAAATGAGGTGAGGGTGCTGCAAGTGCAAGGGCTGGCAGCTCTGCAGGCAGCCCCTCGGTTTGGGGCGGGAAGTCATTGCCTGCTCGGGGGAGCCCTCCAGTGTGGGAAGGAAAAGTGGGACCATGCTTCTGGAGTGGGGACAATTACCTGGGACATCCCCTGGCGCCCTGGCCCAGCCGTGGCCCCTGGGCTCCCCCCAACCTGTGCCCGCGCTCCCTGCCAGGGGTGGCTCAGGGTGCAGGGGTGACCACTGCAGGTCCGTCCTGCACCCATGCCAGGCCCGGCACATCCCAGCAGCATGGCAAAGCCAGGCAGGGCTTGACACACACCACTGCTGTGGCCTTGGCTCTGGGCTGCTTGGGCATGGGCTGTGGTGTGGCGCAGGGGGGTGCTGCCAGCCATGATCCACGGGTCTCCTGCCGACCCAGAAGGTCCTCTGGGAGCTGAAGGTGACACTTGGGCTGGGCTTGGGCAAGGGGTGCATCTGGTCCACCCCACAGGAGCCGTGTCACCTGCTGCCACTTGCCCCCCCCTTGCATTTTGTCACATTCCTCGGAGCAGCCTTTGGGCTATAAATGCTTTTTGGGCTCAGCCCCCGGCCTGGGGCCGGCAGGTCTCTCCCTCTGCAGGACTCCCACCCCCTCTCTCTTCCTTTCCCCTCTGCAGCACTCAACGCTGTCCCGCAAGTTCGTGGAGGTGATGTCTGAGTACAACGCCACGCAGACTGACTACCGGGAGCGCTGCAAGGGCCGGATTCAGAGGCAGCTGGAGATCAGTGAGTGAACCTGGAGGGGGAACGCAGCTGGGCTGCACCTGCCATGGGGCCTCATCCTGCACCTGCACTCGCCACATCAGAGCTGTTCTGCATCTGTGCTGAGTTCCCCCCCGAAAACCCGGGAGTGCAGGAAGGCTGTGTGCGCCTGTGGGAGTGAGCGGGACACAGCTCCTGCTGGGGATGGGCAAGTGGTGGTACCACGCGTTTCGGAGTCAGACTGCAGCCAGCAAAGTGCAAAAACTCCCCCCAGGTTTTCTGAAATGCTGTGTAGAGATCACAGGGAGCACGGGGAGAGGGATTTCTTCCTTGTTGGCAGCTAATTTTGAGTCCAGATTGTTATATGTTACTTCCTTAAATAATTTATAGGAGTCGTTATGAAATTTAGTATCAAGTTTATTGAGTAAGCAGTCAGCAAGCAAAACAGCGCTGTGCGGCCCGGGAGACCCTTGCTCCCTCCAAAGGCGCGCACTGTGTGTCGATTTTCCTCGAAGTTATACTACAAGGTGTTACATATACATAAGATTCCCAAATATGCCTATACATATGCATGACTTGTCCCCGCTTCGTATTAAAATTAGCCCCAAGAAGTCATTTCCATGAACTCCTCCCCACTGCGCTTGCTCAGTGCCTCCTTGTGGTGGTCGTCGGGGGTCGTGGGGATGAAGGCTGATGGCTCCTCTTCATCACCGCTAGTAACCCCTTGTTCTTGCGCAGACTCAGTTGCTCCTTGGCTCTTGCCCAAACTGCAGAGTTGGTGCAAATTAGTTCTTAAGGGAAGCTCCTGGTTCTTATTAAAAACTGTCCTTGGTAAGGAGCCACAAATCTTTCTGTTATACACCTCCCCTTCCACCAGAGTCCCTTTTTATGGAATCCTGGTATCTTTCTGCAGCTGCACGTACTGTTGTTAGGGTCATCCTGACAGCATGAAGCAGGGAGGGCTAGTGCTTGTTTACTTATCAGGATATGTCACTCAGGAATTTGGTAATTGATTACGTATCAGGTTTTCACACAACAGTGACTTTAAACAGAGGATGTAACAAAGACACAAGTAATAAGGGGGGCCTTCTTCCCTCATCTGCCGGTTTGAGAACAAATTCATTATATATTTATTTATTACACTCGTACTTCTTGCTTTCTCCATTGTCTTTAATTGAATTTGATGAACAAACAGTTTACTATCTATCACACAGATAATCCAGTGGGAATTCCTAACTCCCATGTGGTGCCTTGCCTTTCCTCTGGGTGGTTTTCATCATGGGGGAACTGAGCTAAATATGAAACCCGAGAAACGAGCACTTGAGATGGGGCCATTTGCAGCTCCCAGCAGCTTCCCTGGCTGTGGGAGAAGCACAAGCCTCCGTTCCAGCCTCGGGCATCTCCCGGAACCCAGGGCTGGGATGGCTCTTAGCAGCCGTAGTGGTGTCTCCTGGCCGAAGGTGGGCCCCAGGGGACACCTCTGAGGCTGTCACCACTGCAGCACTGAGATCCCCCTGCGTCATTCTGAGCCCATCACTTAGGAGGAGTCTGGCCCTGCCCGTCCACAAAGCCTGCTCTCCTGGGGGTTCTGCTGGGCAGTCGGTGGTACCAGTTAACTTTAGAGAGACGTGGTCATCTCCCAGCAAAGCCAAATCATACCACTGCCGTAACTGGGGGAATGAGCAAGCAAGGAAGAAGCCAGGGCAAGCAGAGATGAAAAGAGCTTTTTGCAAATAATCTCCTTGTCAGAGCATTGTGGGGGTTTGTGCTTAAGGGGAAAGAGTCTGAAGCCTAGTCCAGTCTTTTTTTCCTCACAAAGAAATGGGCGTTTTTCTTCCCTTTCGCAGCTCCACAGGAATAGTAAGGCAGGAGATCTTTGAGTCAGAATGGTGTCCTGGGTGGTCCCCTGGGGGAACGTCCTTCATGAGCTGCAGATGCAGGGTTATGATGGCTTCTGGGGGGGCTAGAAGCTGTGCAAGCGTTTCCTCTGTGAAGCTCATGATGCCTTTATGATGTACAATAATAATAGGAACGTTTCATGCTGCCTGAATGGAAAGGGTGACTGACATGAGGCCCAACACGAGCTTGACGTTCAGTGTAAAGCAGGATGATGAGCGTGGCTCTGCTCCAGCTGACTCATTCTCCAGCTATCGTCATTCCATAGGTGATACCCAGCTGCAGGGTGGCTTGTGATGGAAATGGGAATTTCAGGTGTCCCTATGCCTCCCTTCTAAGAGAGGAGGAGGTTTGAAAGGACTTGGCCGGGTCTTTAATTGTCTGCAGACCTTCCTCTTGTTTTTCTGCTCCCAGATTTTGGAAGGACTCTTGCTGCTTTGCTTAAATCATGCAGATTTATTAAATTATCCTTGTCTTCACTCTGTCCGTCCTGCAGGGCTGTCAGTGCCCGGCGAAGCATTGGTGGGGCACAAGGGAAAGGCTCCTTGGGACTCTCTGCAACGCAGAGGTGTCAGCGACGGTGAGGGCCTGGCTCCCCCTCGGGTGGAGGCATGGAGCTGCTGCCAGCACAGGATGGGGGCTGTGCTGGGGGGGCACATGCTCCTTTGCAAAGACTGGGTTCCTCTGTCAGGACGGTGGAAAATCTCTTCTGGCAAAAAAGCTCATTGGAAGCAGCAAGCTTGAGGTTTTATCAGGAGGGCAGAGAGCCTCCAGAGTGCCCCAGCCAGCACCTTCAGTCCCGCTGCTCCAGGGACTCCTCAACAGGGGCTCTTTTGAACAGAGGTCAGCTGGGACGCGGTGATGGCACAAAGCTCTACAAAATCCTCAGCTCTCGTTTTCAGCTGATAAATCCAAAGATAGAAAATGCTGGGAGCTCTGGCAGCGAAGCCAGTAAATCACTTGGGTTTTGAAAGTATGAGAGCAGGGACTTCTCAGCTGCTCTGGGGAAGGCTCCTCAGTGCCTGGTGAGCTGCTCCGTCCCAACTGCATCTGCAGCTTGCTCTGGAGCTGGGGCAGTGGCAGAAGAAACGGTGGTATAGAGTCACCGCGTCGAGCTGTAGCCACCCCCTGGGGCTCCCCACAGCCCCCTTGGGATCCGCTCCTTCTCTTTGCATAGGCACCGCTGTGTCTGCCTGTGCCAGAGGTTGTGCCTCAGCGACCCTTGCCATCACCCCGGCCAGCCGGTGTGCGCTGAGCCTGGGAGCCTGCCTGATGCAATGAAGTGGAAGCCCTCGCCCCTCCCGCTGCTTCTGCCCCAGCCTTAATCATTGCCCTCACCCCCCCATACTCACTTGCTCTGCTTTCAAACACACTGAGGCCGCAGATGGGCTTGCAGGACGCGCCATCCCAGGGTCGGTGACGACAGGACAGAAGCTCAGTGGCCGTCCTCTGGCTGGGCTGTGACTCCCCCAGCGGTGTCCCCGCTGCCACTGCTGGGCGCCCTGCTCCCTAGGCACGGGCCTGTGGTGAGAAGCATCACTCCTTTGGTTCTTTCCTCTCCCTTTTGGCCATTATGAGAAACGACATCTTAAATCTAATTAGGTTTTGCCCCCAGAGAAACTGGATTTGTGGCTCGGAGGAGCTTTCCGAGGTGGGTGTGCAGCTTTGAAACCGTGGAGGTGCTGCATAGGCGCTGCTTGGTTTTATGAGCAGTTTTCTGACGTGCAAGACTGAGGAGCCAAAAATAAAAGCATCTGTGGTCTCCAAAGGTGCTGCGAGAATTAATCAGCCCCCATCCCACTGCCTGAGGGCAGGTTAACTGATGTGCAGAAAGGCGAGCTGTGGACACGTCCCAGGCTGCCCCTGGCTCCTCCGGTCAGCCCCGGGCAGTCCCAGCACTCCTGGTGCTGAGACAGGCTGACGTAGGATTCCCATGATGCTTTTGTCTCAGGAACAACCACGGGATTTACCTGAGCTACAAATGTCTGGTTGGGTAAAAGTGCCGACACAGTGCTGGAAGGTGGTCCCTGCAGCCCCCCTGGCTAAGCAGCCAGGGTCCCGAGGGACGGGGGGCAGGTGGCAATTCATGACATGCCAGGCAGGCTTTTACAGCTGAAATATGCTCATCCCACCGCCACCGCAGGCAGTGCTAGACCTGGCTGAACTGGGGGCGGCCAGGGGGGTCAGGTCTCTTGTGCCCGTTCCCTCTACACGTAGGGGCAGATGGGGCAGCATTATCCATCTCTCCACAAGTGATATGAATCCAGACAGAGGATCCTAGCCTTGGAAAGGTGCCTTGTCCTCGGTGTTTCCAACCTGTGCCCTGGCCATTGGGCTGTGAGTGCTGGTGCAGCCCTGCCACCACGAGGAGGGGTGCTGCGAGCTGAAGGAGCACAGCTGAGCCATTGCACTTGATTCAGCCATGGCCTGCTTGACTTCTGCAGCCCTGAGGTGCCTGAAGTCTTCCCTGTCAATAGAGCGTCTGGCATGCAGAACAGGGCAAACTGGCGTTTGGCATGCGCTGGGTGCTGGGTGTGAGCTGTGGCACCAGTGGCTTCCCTGGGAGCTTCGCCAGGGTCCTGCATGCCCTGAGGGAGCTGCTCCTGCCCCATCCCCTGGGAGATGGTCGATGGGGACGGTCACATCCAGCTGGGCATCATGGGGCAAAGGACTGCGCAGTGGCCTTGAGGTGGAACGTCTCCTCGGTGGCTTCATGTCTGTGCCCGTCCCAGAGCTTCGATGGCCCTGGTGCACCACGACCCCCGCATCGTCGCTCGCCGGTCTCTCCTTGCCAGCTCAGGGCTGAGTTTGCTTCTCCATCTGTGCGGGACCTCCCAGCAATGCTCTGTGCTGCTTTGCTCATTGACAGAGCTGCTTCTCCCCAGGAAACTTTAATTTCTAGAAATGCCACATAAGAGGCAGTTGTACGCTGGAGCTCTCTGGAGACGTAGAGGCCCAGTTCTCATGATTTTCCAGTGTTGTGCCAAGTTTCAGGGCAGGGTTTCCCCCAGGTGTTTCTCCCTTTGTGGGCATCCTGTGCTGACTCGATCCCTTCATTCCCACTTGTGGCTGTGCAGCAGTGCTGCGCTGACGTGGGCAGCACATCAGCCAAGTATCCAGCACACTCCCATCTCATTTTATTGCTCTTGCAGAGCTAATGGCAGCCTTTCCAAAGCAGTAAGCCTCGCCAGAAGACGTCCTCTGGGGTCCTGCAGGTTGGTTGTACGGCTTTGGCAAGCACTGTGCTGGGCGGCGTGGGCGAGGTGTGGCCTCCGGGCCTTGTGCTTTGGCTCAGCATTAAAGCAAGCCCTTCCTAACCAGCTACAGCCTTTGGCCGAGCCCACACTGGCTGGCCAGTTGTTAATCTCTCTGATGTCTTTGCTCTCCTTCACCTTGCCACAGCTTTTACTTTCCCCTCTGCAGTAGGGGAAGGGGGCAGCAAGGAGGTGGTGAGGGCTGGAATAAGAGCATGTCTCCTGCATCCCATCCTGCGTGTGTGAGATGCGGCATCCCCTGGAGCTGATCCCACCACTTACCTTGGAGGCTGTCTCTAGGGCTGGAACTGGGCAGAGCAAGCAGCCCCTGATGCCCCACGCCTGGCACGCTCCTCTGTCACTGCACCAGTGACTGCGCAGAGCTGGGCACAGCCAACAGGAGGGTTTGTAAATTGGTGCTGTTGAAGCCCTTGTTCTCCCTTCCTGGAGCCAGGGCAGATTCAGCTGCGAGTGAAAAGCTGGCAGGCAGCAGGAGCTGGGCAGTGGGTGTCGTGGGTCACCCTTGGTGGGAGCAATGCTCTGTCATCATAAAACATGTAATGGTGGCTGGAAATGGGCTGTGGATCCTTCTTGGAGCTGGGGAAGGTGGGGAGGGCGATCAGCCCTTGGCGTTATGGAGCTTCTTGGGCCCGTGAGCACGTGGATGGCAGAGCCCAGCCCTCACCCATGGCTCGGAGCTGCACGGAGCTCATGTGGGGCGCAGGCAGGGGTCAGGCTGTTCTCTTGCTGCAAAACAGCAGCTGCTCAGGACTTTGCAGGCACTGGCCCAGGACTTAGTTGTCTGGACCAGCCTCGCACGGGACTTCTACCTCTGCCTGTGGGAGCTGTGTAAGATCAGGCCTGGGCCACCCAGCCCACAGCTGAACCATGCTGCAGAGGTACTGGTCTTCAGCCCTGACTCTGGCCTTGCTCCTGGGGTGGGCTCAGGTCTACGTTCAGGACAGCTGGTGTCCAGCCCTGCCTCCTGGGGCTTCAACTCCTTGTTGTAGTCATGTCATGGCACCATGGACTCGCAGGGTGGTCTGGGTTGAAAGGGGCCTTCAAAGCTACTCCAGTCCAGCCCCCCCTCCAGTGGCAGGGATATCTGCCCCAGGACCCAGCTGCTCAAAGCCCTGTCCAAGTTGGGCTTGAACCCTCCCTGGGCTGGGGCATCCCCAGCTGCTGGGGGCAGCCTGTGCCAGTGTGCCCGGTCCTTTCCTGGCCGTGTCTCCTGGAAGTGCCCTGGCCCTGTATAGTAGCTTTGTCTCCAGTCCTGTCTCCAGCCCCAAATCCTGTGGCTCTTGTCTGGACTCTGGAGCTACCCCAGCCCTGATTTCACAGGTCTTGTTGCCTGGCCCTGCCAGGACACCATTGCTGGACACCATTCTGCGCACCCTGCTCACGTGCTGTGGGATGGGTGCTGACTGGTGAGGGCCCTGCATGTGCTCCCCACTCTGGCTCCTGGCTTGGCCCCCCCAGCTCCAGAGCATCCCCACTCCTGCTCTGCTGTGGGGCTCTGGCTGCTGCTCTTCGGGGCTGTGGGCCAAGCACAGAGGAGCAACTTGCGGGTCCTCTCCCTCTCTGGTTCTTGGTGGTCTCACGTGTGGATCATCTCTCTGCTGCTTTGTGCAAGCCCCTCTTCTTCCTTTTTATAAGATTTATTGTACTTTTACAAGATGTTCTTAAGGTCTGCTTTGTTCGTTATTTGGTCTCTGTGCACCATGCAGCTGGGTTTGAGCTGTGGGTTGGGCTCCCTGCTGAGCTGCTCCCTTGAGTCCCTCCCTCCAGCCCCCAGTGCCTGGGAGGGGAGTGGGCTCATTTGAGGCTCCTGGGTCTGTTGAAGGCAACTCGTTTGTCCCCCAAGAGTTACAGCAGCAGAAACTGCTGCTGGGAGAGCCCAAGGCCAGGAAACCTGGTGGTGCTGCCCTGGTGTTCCCCCAGTGCCATCCAGGCCACCATTCTCTGCGTCTCTTTGCTCTCCCTGTGGTCTCAGGAGCTCTGGCTGCTCCTGGTCCCGGTCCCCCACAGCACCACAGCTTGCTGTGACCTGGACCAGTGGTCCAGGAGCCATCCCATTACTGTGGAAGTTTGGTGTCTGGATGCAGCAGGACCAAGTGCATCCCATTTTGCTCTCTCTTCCCGTGCATCCTAAGCTGCCTGCCCCAGGCTCTGGCCAGCCAGCTCTGTGTGTGCTAGGAAGGGAGCCAGCTCCTGCGGGGGCTGTGCCCTGGACCCCTGCGGCGAGAGACAGCTGGGCCATGGCTGCAGTGTCACTGAGCCGTTCTTATCAGTTATTAAAATAAAAATCCCATTAAGCTTTTTAGATGATGAGATATTAGTCACATGACTAACAGGGGAATTCTTTCTTGGCCATGGACTATTAACTTGCAGAGAAGGTATTTCATTTCAAGAAAACCAATAACAGAAAAATTTTGCTGTAAGGAATTTCCATTTTTCCCTCCTGGCCACTGTTCTGGTTCTTGTTCTTTTTTTATTTCCTTTTTCTCTTCCAACTGTAGCTGGTTTTTGGACCCCCCAGCAAATGGCTCCTTCTTTCGTGCCACCTATTGGTCACAGCTCTGCATTGCTTTCAGAAGTGCCGTCTGCTCCGGCCTGCGGCTCTCAGCCCTGACTCTCTCAGCACTCTCCTGTCTGGGCCGGAGACTGTGGCCAAGATGCTGGGTGCTGGGTGAAGCCCCCCCAAGGGGGGGGGGCCCCAGGCCCCTTCACAGCCCCGGGCACGGGCTGTCCCTGCTGTGCTGGGGGCACCGTGGCAGCTGCTCGCTGGTCCTGCTCCTTGGCAGCGCCGGGAGAGTGGCTCCCTCCAGCTGCCCTCCCTCCAGCCTGCTCCATGCTCCCTTGCCTCTGTTCCCAGGAGGAGAAGCAAATCTGGAGTGGGCGGCGAGGAGCCATGCAACGCTCGCACTGCTGGGCGAGGAGATCGGGGAAGGGACCCAGCTGCCCGCTACGCGTCTTGGAGTGTTGCCCTCCAGCCTCCCAGAGCTCCAGGCCCCAGAGGGTGCTTGCAAGGGACCCAGTTCATTTCTGCACCCTGTCACCCTTCCGGGTCTTGGTGCTTTCTTTGTCACATGGCCCAGAAAGCATCCAGAGAGCTTCGTTACCTGCTTTGTGTGAGGAGGCTGCACATTCCCGGCCCAGCCATGGGTGTAAACCCTGTCGGTCTGGTGGGAAATGAGAGCTGGTGAGCATTAGCAGATAGCAAAGACTTTGTGCTGGGGGTGTGGAGGTGTGGTTGGGTTTATTCCCTCTCCCTTCCTGCAGCCTCCTGGTGCCAGGAGACAGCAAGCAACCTCCACATGGTGCTAGTAACTCTGCCCAGAGCCTGCGGGCTCCCGCCTGCTAGTGGCTGCCATCGCCACCAATATCTGCTGATATGGCATCATTTTCCTGAGGTGAAGCCAGGAATGCTCTTTCCCTTCATGGACACTGAGAGCGCCCATGCATGTGTGGCCCCAGCAAAGAGTGGAGGAGAGGAGCTCTGGGTGGTCTTCTCATTTCTGCACCTCAGGGCAAGAGAATTACAGCTTCACAGAGCGGTCTGGGTTGGAAGGGGCCTTCAAAGCTGATCCAGTCCAGCCCCCCGGCAAAGGGCAGGGACATCTCCCCCGGGATCCGGTTGCTCAAAGCCCTGTCCAAGCTGGCCTTGAACCCTCCCGGGGCTGGGGCCTCCCCAGCTGCTGGGGGCAGCCTGTGCCAGTGCCTCAGCACCCTCAGGGTACAACATTTCCTCCTGGTGTCCAGCCCAAGTCCACCCTTGCCCAGTTTAAAATGGTCATCTGGTGCTGGGGAGCCCTGAGCTGGGCGCAGGGCTGCAGGGGGGTGTGTGGGGAGCGGAGCTGAGGGGGAGCATCCCCTCCCTCCAGCTTTTGGCCACACTACTGGGGCTGCAGCCCAGCTTGGCTTTCTGCCAGTGCCCATTGCTAGCTGATGAGCCATTTGTCGCCAACCAGTATCCCCAGTCCTTCTCCACAGGGTGCTCTCCATCTGTCCATCCATCCACCCACCCATCCATCCCCGAGTCCGCACTGGTACTGGGGATTGCCCTGACTCAGGTGCAGGACCTTGCAAAGGAAGAGCTGTGTGATGAAGTGTGGAGGTGTCCTTGTTGGAGAATGCCCCAGGCAGGGTGGCAGCCAGGCACGGCTGGGTGGGGAGGCCCCCACGGTGCGCCCTGGGGCACTGACACGCTTGTGGTGATGGTCTGGACTGGGTTCAAGGTTTCGGGCACCTCCCTGGTCTGAGCCCCTGGTGCAGCACTGCTAGAAGCAGGGAACTCTGTCCTGCACTCTGCCATGTCTCCTCCAGTCCCCCGTTCAGAGGAGCCTGGGCTCATCCTGGAGGATGTTACTGTCCCTTTTGATACCACTGACAGAGCCTGTGGGCAGTGTGTCGTCAGGGAGCACCAGACCAGACCCCGGCCCTTCCCTGCCTGCTCTTCTGGTGGTTTGGGTTTGCCGGTCTTGGTAAAGTTGCTTTGTTAACTGCTCCTGCCCATCTGCCCATGTTCGCTCCTGATCATACTGATGGGATGTCCCCTGCCCTCTCTGCAGGTGTGACCGGCTCCTGCCCAGTGCCGTTGTCTTTGCTTAGCCCTGTAGTTCCATGGGTCTTGCCTGGCTGTTAGCCTGAAGAACACACTGCAATTAGTGGTGGAGGATCAGGGTCACCCAGAGTCATTGATCTCTCTCTCCCGTGCAACAGCGTGGAGTATGGCTGTGGGGAGCAGAAGGCAGCCATGTGCAATGGGTGGATTGCTCCCAAAGGAGCTGCAGGGGTGAAGGTACCACCCTGAGGCCAAGGAGGGAGAAGGATGGAGCCTGGTTTCTGCTATGCAGCTGCAGGGCTAAAACTCAGTGCCTGCCAGGCCAGTGAGCCCTCCTGAGCCCAGTGTCCTCATGGCCTTGAACCGGCCCGGGATGGGGTCCTGTCCCGCAGGAATGGGGCAGCTTGACCAGGAGGGATGGACAAGCTTTCCTGGATGAGCTGGGCCAAGCTGGCAGCTTGGCCCCCTTAGAAAGAGGGGTCGCAGGGCTGGCACAGAGCCTGGCTGCGGGATGGATCCCTCCGAACTGCCCGCTGGGCCTCAGGGCTGGAGGCTTTGCTCACTCCGCTCTCAGGAGATGTCATGGAGCCAGCAGAGCCCTGAAGCAGGGCTGCGGGCCCCATGGCCAGGACCGAGGGCTCACGGCTGACCCATGTTGTGTTGCTTGCAGCTGGCAGGACCACCACCAGCGAGGAGTTGGAGGACATGCTGGAGAGTGGCAACCCGGCCATCTTCTCCTCTGGGGTAAGCACCGCATGTCAGCCCTGGTCCAAGCCTGGCTCGGGCAAAAGCTGAGCCAGCTCCCTCATCCCGGCGGCACTGACTGGTGGATGTGCTGCCGTGGTGTCCCTGGTACCGGGGTGATGAGTACAGCCCATGCAAGGGGTGGGACCTGGGTGCTCAGGTCTGGCCTGAGGATGCTGCCTGAGCGTGGGCTGCGTCCTGGCCACAGGGTGGGGTGGGGTTTTGCTGCAAACTGCCTGGCTGGGATGGCCGGAGGGGCTCCTGCTCTTCCCTCCCTTGGTGCCCCTAATCCAGCATCTGAGGAGCTGAGCACGGTGCTTGGTGGCCCTGTCTTCTTGCAGATCATTATGGATTCAAACATCACCAAGCAGGCACTGAATGAGATTGAAACACGGCACAGCGAGATCATCAAACTGGAGAACAGCATCCGAGAGCTGCACGACATGTTCATGGACATGGCCATGCTGGTGGAGAGCCAGGTTGGGAGACGCCACGGCCCGGTTGTGTGTGGGGAGGTTGGAGGGGAGCAAGGCTGCCAGCAGTCCCCTGCCTGGGTGGGTGCTGAGGGGAAAAACGGCATCTGGGGCCGAGATGGCTCCCACTGGGGCTGAGCTGGGCTCCCCAGGTCCAGAGCCACCCACCGTGTGCCCCAGAGCCAGGGGCTGCTGCGTGCCCGGGGTGGGAGGCGGAGTGACAGGCTCTGGAGGAGGGCAGCGGGTGAGCTCAGTGTGCCGCCAGCCTTGGTGGTCCTGCCAGGCTGCCCCAGCTGTGCTGCCAGCCCGTGGTACCTGGCCCTTCAGCCAGGCACGTGTGCCAATGTCTCTGCTCACCCCCTTTCCCCCATGCTGCCATGGCCTGAGGAGACATCAGTGGCAGGTAAACCCCCCCCCCGGTGCTGCATGCTCTGCTCTGCATGGCTGTGCCCTGCATGTCTGCAGCTCTCACATGGCGCCAGGGCCTGCCCGCAGCACGTGGGCAAGGGTGGCCGTGGCACAGTGGCGTTGGTGTCTGCCTTGGGGGATGGATGTGGGGGATTCACAGAGCCCTGCCCCCCTCTAAGGGCTAGACCTGCCAGCACCCTGTGTTGCCCTGTGGGGTAGGAGGCTCCGAGCTGCTCGCACCAGGAGCAGAGGGTCGCCAGGCTGGCAGCAGTGCTGGCAGCTGCCTGCTGGAGAAGCAGCAGCAATGCAGCCAGGCTGGCACATCACGGGCATGGGACAGGGGCAGCAGCCCTCCAGCTCTGCAGCCCTGATTCCCTCCACGCTGTGTAGGAGGGCACAGGTCTTCAAGCCGCCCAACCCCTGCCAACCCTGTTGAACTGCCAGACTCTCTCCAGCTGCTGCAGGACCTGGCTGCTTCCCTGTGCAGTCAGGAGGGGGCTGAAGGAGGTGGGCAGGCTCGGAGGGAGCTCACCTCAGTTGTGTCCCCACGTCTCAGGAGTGCACATCCCCAGCCCACGCCTGCAGCCCTGGGGCAGAGTGGGGCAGGAGTCCCTGCAGCGCCCGCTGTTCTGGCCTTGCCAGCCTCGTGCCGAGTTCCTCTGCTCTTGGCAGGGCACTCGTGTGGGTCAGAGCTGTCGTCCCTGCATGCATGTGGCTTCGTGAGCATCCCACATGGCGCTGCTGGTGCTGTCCTTGCTTCCCCACCATGCCTCTGGTTTCAACAAGCGTGCCGCGCAGCATCAGTGCAAATCCTTTTGTGGCTTTGATGACACCTGAGGCATCAGACAGGGTGGTCACCAGGCCAGGAGCAGGCTGGGGAACCCCCTTGACCCTCACCCTTGCTTGCCTGCCTGCTGGGGTGTGCACAGAGGTCCCAGCCCTCTGGGACAGAGCCTGTGGTCTGGAGCCCCCAGTCCAGGGCACCCCAGGGCACCCACTGCCTGCAGGTAACTGAGGGTCACTCTCTCTCTCCTGTGCAGGGCTGCGGGGCAGGGTGACATCCGCATGGTGCTGGGTGACATCCCATGGTGCTGGGGAGCAGCAGGGGAGGAACAAGCTCACGTCTGTGCGCGCGGGCGGTGGGCTCTGTCCCCGCTCTGCAGGGCGAGATGATCGACCGCATCGAGTACAATGTGGAGCACTCAGTGGACTACGTGGAGCGGGCTGTGTCTGACACCAAAAAAGCGGTGAAGTACCAGAGCAAAGCCAGACGGGTGAGTCATGGCACTGGCTGGGGCCCGTCTTCCCCTGTCTACACCGCTGACACCTCTGTCTCGGGGCAGGCCCCTGCCTGGCGCCCCTGCCTGCATGGAGGAGTGGGCAGCACAGTGCAGCCTCAGGGGTACCTGGGTGCTGCTTTACCCCACAGCACTGGGTGCAGTGCAGGTCCTGTGGGTGGCACCAGCCAAGGCAAAGCTCTCCAGCGCAGGCTGCATGAGTGCTGATGAGGAGCGGTGGGGCAGGGGTGCTGCGTGGGGGGAGGAAAAGGGACAGGGTGGACCCTGTGGGCCAGGCCTGCTGTGAGAGCCACAGCCCTTCCCAAAAACAAGGTAGAGAAAAGGCATGATCCAACTCTGACCCTGCAGTCAGTGCCAGCTGCCTGTCCCGGTTCCCACACCCGGTCCTGTAGCAGCTCGGCAGCTTGGGGACCCAGGGCCACCAGTTCAGCTGTGCCAGCCCAGGGCTGAAGGGGGAGCTGGGGTGCTCATCCCTGCCCCAGGGCTGCTGGAGCCCCTCTGGCTCCCAGGGCGCTGCTTGGAGCCCACCATGGGCAAACAGGAGCAGGGCAGATCACATCCCCCAGCTCTCGGGGCCAGCCCGACCCGAACACTCACAGTACCCTCTCCCTTCTCTCCCTGCCGGTGCTGGGACATGCGAGCAGAAGAAGATCATGATCATAATCTGCTGTGTAATCCTGGGAATCGTCATTGCCTCCACCTTCGGCGGCATTTTTGGCTAGACTCACCCCACGGGACTGTTTGTGTGCGATGGACGGAGCAGTGCGTGCCATGGGGCTGCAGCCACGCCGGAGTGACCCATGCAGCCCCAGAGCCTCCCAGCAGCATTTCAGTTTCTAATGCATGGTTGTTTGTGATGCTGTGTGTGCGGTGCGGTGCATCTGTGTGGAGGGAGCGCCGGCCCCGGGGCGCAGGCAGGGTGCAGGGGTGGTGATGGGCACACAGGGAACCCTGGGGGAGAAACCTGAGCTCTCATCACTGCTGTGGGCTGGGGGGTTCTGGGACCAGGTGGGGACAGAGGTGCCCTTGGGCACTGCTGCTCCTCCTGTGCTGGGCAGTCTGTTAGTGACAGAGAGGATGAAGAGGGACTGATGAAGGTTTTTTGGGTCCTTAGGAGCACCGTGCCCAGTCAACCTCCCCTAGCTTCCCTGTCACCTCCAGCCAGAGCTCTCATGTCTGTCAGCTGCGTCTGCGCTTGCCAACACCTTTCGCTGGGCTGCTTCTCCCACGGGGCCCTTCCCCAGGGATGCACTCTGCCATGCCCTGCCTCCCAGCCCATCCCATGCCCGTGCCTCTTGGGGCCCCCAGGGCCCCAGCTGGGCTCCAAGGGCTGGACATGCCACTGCTGCTGGTGGGCACCTGATGGAGCAGCATGGGATGAGGAGCTGCTGGTGGGGCTGTCACAGTTGCTTGGGGACAGGGACAGGCCACATCCCTGCACTGCGGTGTGGTGTGACCTGGCAGGGCAGGACGGTACAGGTACTTTAAGGCCAGCACGTTGCCGCTGGTCCTTAAATACCACTCGCTCTGCACCCAAGCCTCATCGTTCTGTTCTCTGCCCCAGTACAGGGTGGCTCTGGCTCCTGCTGCCCCCAGGCCTGGGCTCTGGCCGTTGAGGCTTGGGGCCGGCTCTGATGCCCGCAGCCCCTGGCTGTGCTTGCCTGGGAGCAGGGCTGCTCCCAGCCTCACTTCTCCACATAGGCGCCCATGCTGGGGGTTGGAGGCACTTGGACGTTCTCCTGCTGTGGTCCCAGGAGCAGCCCTTGTTGCATCCACACCCCTGCAAGGTAGGAGCAGCGCTTCCCCCCACCCCACCAGCCCCTGAGCAGAGCAGTGCTTGATTGCCCCTTCCATCGCTTCGCTACCTCTTGGCACCCACCTGGCCCTGCCAGCTCCTCCCGGCACAGTGCCCCTCTGCCTGCTTGTCCCTGGGCCGTCCAGCGGGCACCCATGCTCAGTGGCATGCTGCATGAGCACCCTGTGCCGCTTCTCTCCATTTTCCTTGGGCTGGGAGCAGGGCTCTGCCCTCACATTCCCTGGGAGACACCAGGGCTCAGCTGGCCCATGCACACGCCAAAGCTCTACAGAGGAGCCCAGAGCACCTGGGAGGCCAAGCTCCCAGTCACACACCAGGATAGGGGCTGGGCATGAGCCCAGGCGCTGGTGGCAGAAGGGCACTTGACAGCAGTGAGTACCCCAGCTGCAGGCAGTGTACAGACACCCGACTGGGGTGAGGGCAGGGCCGATCCAACCCTGCGCTCCTCCACCCTGGCTGGGTGCTGTAGCGCAGGCGCTGGCCCTGCGTACGGTGCCCATGGATGTGAGGCAGCAACAAGCCACAGTGCTGCTTCCCCAGGCGCAGTCCTGCCAACAGCAGCCCAGACACAGCCCCTTCCCTGCCCTGTTAGGAGAGGTCCCAGAGCACAGCCCCCGGTTGCGTTCAGCCACCCCTGGGAAGCATGTCCAGCCCGGGGCCCCTGGCCCTAGCCAGCCAAGCCCTCAGTGGGTGCAGCCACGGGAACACCCAAGACCAGAGCCCCCTTCTTTCACAGTCCTTCAACAACCGATGTGAGCTACAGCACTGCAGCCTGTGCACACCAAAGGGCTTGGGACCCCTGCAAGCAGGGGCAAGCCGGCGCTGGAGCCCCCTCCAGGGCAGGGGGCAGGCATGGGCAGCATCCCTGCTCCACAGGGATGTGTCTGGCTGCAGGAACTGCACAGCTCCTGCCCCACCAGCGCTGGGCCCCGTCCTCCGGGAAGCAATAACACTGCTGGCAGGGCTGCTCCTGGGCAGGCAGGCAAAAAGGCCCCTCTCAGGCTCTTGCCCTGCAGCAATGCCCACTGCTAGCACAAGGTGACTTTTTTTACTCCAACAGCAGCTTTTGTGGCACAAGCTCACATGACATCAGGGCTGTGGCCCACCCCCATCAAGGGATTCTGGCACTTGCTCCTTCCCTGCTGGTACCACCACCAGCAGCCCCCTGGCAGCAGGAGCCAGACGGGGCCACAGCTGGCCATGCTGCCACTGGCACTTTGGGGGTGGCAGCCCCAGGCCGGGAGGCGAGGGAGACAGAGAGCAGGCTGCCATCGCCACCCTGCAGGTAGGCTCACACTGTCCTCACTGTGAGGGGAGGGTGTTTTGGTGCAATAATTACCCCTGCACTACGGGAAGCCCCGTTCAGTTCCTTTTTACCTACCCACCGTTGCATGTACAGACCAAATCACCAACAGTGTGGTTGTGCTTTGGGGAGACATTTCACTTTTTCTTTCTAGCCCCCAACCTCAGACCGCTTGTCCTTTGGGTTACCCCACCTCTGTTCCAAGTGCCACCCACCTTCCCAGCACCGGGAGCGTGGCAATGCAGTATTCCACGAGCAGTGGGGGGCACACACAGCTTGCACTTGAACTGGGGATTTTTTTTTTTTTTTGTAATTAATGTACTTGAAGGCTTTCCGAGCCCCCCGTGGAGTTGTACTGTTGCTGTACTGTGAGCTAAGTGTCCTTGTTTTCTGTGTGGATCTCGACCCTGGCTTGCTCTGTCTCACTGGGCTGGATGACAGTGTGTTGCCTCTTTTCTCCTTCACCCTTCCCTGCTAGCCTCCCTTTCTTCTCCCAAAGCTTTGGGTGCAAAACAGCTTCCCATTTTGTGGAATTTTTATGTAGAATAAACATTTGTAACTGTAAACCTCTGGCTGGCACCTCTGTGTTTCAGGGGAAGGGAGGAGGTGATGGGGAGCAAGGGCTGGGGTACAGAGAACCCCAGCACCCTGGGGGCACTCAAGCATACAGGGTAGGCCCGATGCGAGGCACCCCCAGGAGCAATCACTGCAGGAGCAATGCTTCTGCCAGGAGGGAGATTTGCTCTCATGGGACCTGTGTTCTGTTTGACTCCCTGTCTGTGGGCAGAGACCACCACTGGCAGGACCTAGGTGCTCTGTTCCCACCTCAGCACCCCCCTGCGCTGCGGGCAGGGCACAGGAGACCAGCAACACTTCAACTCGTTGACTGTTTAGTGAGGAAGCTGGATACAGTGTTCTGGCTCACCTCGAGATCAGATGGCTCAGTGCACTTGGGAAGATAAGCAATGGCATTGCGGACACCAAGTGGCCACAGCACTGTCTGTCACTCTACCTTCACCAGAAAAACAGGGCTGGAAACTTTGCAGTTGGCTGCTGGACAGCACCTGAGCCAGTTTACACCTGCAAAAGCCACAGTGACCTGTCCCAGCAAGTCCCATGCCTGGGGTGCCCCCATCCATGGGTGGCTCACTGGAGGGACCAATACACCATCTTCCACGCCAGCAGTGTCCAGAGCAACTCAGAAGCGAGGGCGGCGCTTTCGACCCGTGTATTTCGTGTCTGCTCGCACTTCCCTGTGGAGAAAAGCAGACAGCAACTAAGCACGATCCACAGGTCATCCTGGGAGGGCAAGGGAAGCACGTTCATGGCAGGACTTTGAACAGGACAGTTTGAGCAGGCCAGACCAGCGCAGGCAGCCTCAGCAGGACCCAGCTGAACTTACTTGCCCTGTCGCCGTCTCCGCTCCTTCTTCTCAAGGATCCAGTCCCGGCTTTTCTTCACAGATTTGCCCTTGGCATTTCTGAACCGCGTCCTACAGAGAAAGCAGACAGCAGCTGGAGAGGAACTGAGGTGGGGGCACAGTTTTCTGCCCTGGAGGATTGTCACCCAGAACTGGGCATGCCCTCTGCCTCATAAAACCAGCAAGTGCCCCTCCCACCACCCCTGGGATGAAAGAGGGTCAGCCAGCACTGGGGTGGGTGCCCAAAGGGTCCAACACACCAGCAGCATGCTGGGCTCTGGGATCTCGGGGGAACACAGGCTGAAGCAGAACCACCTTCCCCTTGTCTGCTCTACTCCCAACAAAGCAGACAGAGCCTCTGGCTTCCCAACAAGTTGCCAGTTCTGCTATTGCCCTCCAAGACCAGGTAGCCCCTGGACTTAGTGAGCAGAGAACAGCAGTGTAAGAGGCAGGAAAACGTGGCAACCACAAGCTCCAGGCAGCCATGACGACTTTCCTCTGTTTTTTGTTCTCTGTCTCTCCCACTGGCTGCAAGAGGGGCTCCTCCCTGCACCACTACCACGGGAGGAGACCTGGCCCCAGGCCACAGCTAAGAAGAGCTAAGCAAAGAATTTGACAACAGAAGAAAGGGAACACCAGGCTTCAGGCACAGCAGCAAAAAACAAAAAAACAACAAAAAAAGCCATGCTTGGCATCACTAGCACTGTAAATATTCCGCCTCCCATCACCACTGGCCTACGCTACAGTGCTGAGCTGGAGGGCCAAGTGCCAGACAGAAAGCACACTTCAAACCAAATGCTCCACTGCAGCTCTACGGTAAGCACCACCAACAGCCCCACAATGCCTCAGCAAAGCTCTCCAAACTAACCCATTCCGATCCTTGTGCCTGGTGCCCTTTGATAAAATAAAGCAGTGCCCATCTGGGCTGCCAAGGGTCCTCCCAGTACCCCGAGCCCCTTCCCCTCAGTCGCTCCTCACACAGCAGCACTGTGGCCCTCGGTCAGCAAAACGTAGCCCTTATACCCCCACTCCTCCGCACTCCTTGCTTGGGGAAGACTCGCAGCTTCACCCTGACATGGTACCTCTCATTGGTGAACTTTGCCTGGTGTATCTCTTCTCCATCAGCACACTCAGTACCGAGGCCCTGAAAAGCAGAATTGGGGAGCTTTGCTCTCCTCTGGAGCAGACAGAGCTAACAGTCATGCCACCAAAATTAAGGAGAACCCAGGGCTCTGCAAGGGGGAAGGACCTGAGCAGGAACAAACTGGTCTTCCAGAAATAGTGGCAAAGAAACCAGATCTCAGGGAGAGCAGGGGTTGGTGAGACTGACAGCAAATGTGTAAATGAAGTCACATCTGCACGCGCAGAGCTGCCTGGCTCCCGTTCTGTGACATTCCCTCGCCCACAGCTCTTCCCCGTCACCCAGCAGCCAGGACAGCAACTCTGCTGCTTCACGGAGCTCCTCACCTTCGGTAACGTGCCAGATGTCCCAACAAAGAGACAAAGGAAGAACCTGAAAGAACATGAATAAGGAGCATGAAGCTGGCATTCAGCATGTGATTTCCAGTCCCCAAGCAAGACTGAGATTGTTTATAACAGTTAGATCTAAGTTGTAACCTCAGACTGTATCATGGCATGTCCAGGACTGTATCATGGGAGAGAAAACAGCTTGGAAAAAAAGAATCACTGCTAAACCCAGGCCTCGCCCCAAACACACGCATACACAGAGACACAGGACTCACTTCTTGGCTTTGGTGCTGTTGGGGTAATCTACCACCATTCCTCCAGTAAATCCAGCTCTCATGGCTTGGGCCGTGATGAGCTCCAGCTGGAAAAAACAGCATGTGCAAAAGTTATTTAGCAGTCACACCCCAGCAACGCCCAAAAGACCTCTGGGCTTGACCACAGCTAACTGCGCATGCCAAAAACGGGTCGTTCCTGCTGCTGTTAAATTGCACCAAGCTCCCAGTTCTGCAGTACCATCCGGACACCACTGCCTTTATTTGGTTCTCCCTGCTCCCCAGTCTAGCCTGGGTTAATTGGTGCAGCAGACTCTCTAGGAGAGGGATACTGGGCTGGATTTTCCAGCCCTAGGGAATTAACAGTGCTGATGACTACAGGCCAGTCTTCAAACCCAGTCAAACGGGGCAATCTGGGACAGTGGATTCAGATTGTGTCCTGTCAACTTCTTTGATTTTAAGGCTCAGCCCAAGATAATCTGTGGAGCAACAGAAAGTGCACAGGGTGTTCTCCTTGTAAGCTTTTTCTGGGCTCTTGAAGAGCTTTACAGATGGTGGGAAAGACAGAGACACAGACCCGATGTGGAGAAACACGATGCATTCAGAGCCCCAAACAGCACATGACTTCTCTGCCTGGCTCTGCCTGTACCTCTTTCCCTCAGTACCATCAGTACTGACTGATGTCCTGTACCTGTTCTGAGTTCTCAGGGTACAGCTGCAGGACAGCTCGGGATCCTCGGGCCTACAGGAAATAAAGTCAGTCACAAACCTGTCTCAGTGCAGGCAACCCCTATAAGTGACCCAATTCCTAGCCCAGACCAATTCCCAGCACCCACCTCCCCAAAGCCTCCTGGAGAACTCTGCCAGGAGAGCTGCTCAGGCTGCAGAGCCAGCTTCTCCACAGCACAACAATGCACAGGGGTAACAGCAGGGATCAGAAATAGGAAATGGGTGCTCCTGCCAGTCCTCTGTTTATAAGCAGCATTTACTTAAAATACCTGACTTAAAGTATCTTGCTAAAATGCACCAGCAAGGATGTAAAAGCAGGCAGAGGCCTGACTGGGAGGGCATGACACTTACCAGGGCAGTATAAAGAGTTGAGAAGAATCGATAAAGGCGTTTTGGAGGGCTGTGTGATTTCTTATCTGCATTACAAAGCCACTGCACTGCAGAAATACTGAGAAAGAAAACAAGACCCATGGGACACTGAGCCATCGATTCTTTAGCAGACCCCGTCACCTCCCTTTCAGCTTACTTCCAGCACTAAACATGTGCTAGGCTTCAGGGAAATGACTTAATTTTCTCCATGTAGCTTTGCCTTCTGTTTTGCAGCTAAACAAACCCCTCTGGAGACTCACTATGCCAAAACCCAACAAGGCACAGTTGTTATTCAAGCACAAAAGAATCCCCAAGCATCGCCTTTAGGCCAGGTGTTCAGATAATTCACGTGCTTAGCTGTGGCCCCTGCATGGCCATGCAAGTTTTGCCAATGAGCAATGCCAAACAGAGTGTTTGGATCAGCAACAGACAGTCCCTGCTCCTTCTCAGCACCTTCCCGAGGTATTTTCTAAGCAGAAAAGTGTTTCTGTCCCCTTCACCTGCCCCTTCATCTAAAAACCAACCATCAAGCCTTTGATCCAGGGACTGACCTTGCTGCTGAGCAATGGTACAAATGTACTTTTTGTTTTCTTCCTCAAAGCAGGTCTCAACCCTCCTGACAATATCCCCCATTTTATTTTATTTACTTCAATAAACTTCCTGCCTCACCAGCACAAAAAAAGACAAGCATCACATAAAAAGCAGCTGTTGGAAGCTGCTTCTACCATGCAGAATCTCAGCAGCTTGTCCCAAAGCGGTCAAGTTGCGTGGAGCCAGGACAGCGACTGATAAGGACAGTTGTGCTCACCTGTTATGCACCATACACGGACCACGCATACTGTACAGGCGATGCAGTTATGTGGAGTATCAAGAGCTCGCTTATGGACGCAAACTCACCTGATACAGCCGTCAAACATGCCGGGCCTGAAGGGCATGCCATGACCCACATCTGCAAGGAGCAGGTCTCCTTCCACCTCCCTCTCCACAGCCACGTCTGCACACAACAGAGCACGCTCAGGCAAACAGCTCACACCTTTGGGGACCACCTTCTGAGGTGAAGCGAAGGCGGCAGGGGAGGAGGGTCTGCTCACCCAGCATGGCAGGGCTGATGTCCATGCCAATCCAGTAGTGACCCTCCTCAGAGATGTAATCCCCGCTCAGCCCGGAGCCACAGCTGAGGAGAGATGGGGAAGAAAGCGCAGGGATCATGGGCCTGGTCTGAGGGTGACCTGGCCAGCTGCAAGGCTATGGCAGCCTGGTCCCTCGTCTTCAGCCCGCAAAAGAGAGAGGCTGGTGGTATGGTACTTGGATGCCCACCCGGCCCCAGCCCCGCCGCCCTGTCCTACACGGGACAGGGCCCCCCAGGGAGCCGGCGCCCCGGCCCGCCCCACCCCCGCCCCCCGATGGGGTTTCACCACCACCCCCACCCCCCCCGCCACCTCACGATGGGGTTTCACCACCACCCCCGCCACCTCCCCCCGGTGGGTTCCCCCCCCAGGCTTCACGGCAGGGACCCCCTCCCCTGGCGGGCTCCCCCCCCGCCCGGCCCCGCCTCACGACAGGGCCCCTGCCCGCCCGCGCGGCCCGGCAGCCCCGCAGCGATCGCCGCCGCCGTACTTCTGCGTGTACTTCCTCGCCTCGGCCTCATCGTAGAACTGCAACAAGAGAGCGGCGGAGGCGGTGAGGCACGGGACCCCCAGCAGCTGCCCCGCTCTCCCGCCCCGCCGCTCACCAGCTCGGGCGGCCCCCGGTGCTCGGGCCGGCGCCCGCTGCCCGCCATGCCGCCGCGTGACGTCACTGGCCTGCGCCGCGCGCGGAGGGCCGGTGGCGGCCAAGATGGCGGTGGGCAGGCCCTGAGGCGGCGCGGCCCGATGGAGCCGGCAGCGCTCGGCCGCCTGCGGCGCCTCCTGCCTGCCGCCCCGCGGGCCCCGCAGCCCGGCCGCGCCCTGGCGCCGTCCCGCGGTGGGCAGACGGGTGGCGTAGCGCCACGGCCGCGCCGCGACTTGTATGAAGTGCTGGGGGTCCCGGCCACAGCGACGGCGGCGCAGATCAAGACGGCGTACTACGAGCAGTCGTTCCGCTACCACCCCACCGCAACGCCGCCCCGGGGGGCCGCCCTGCGCCGCAGGTACGACCGCGGCCTCCTCAGCCCCGAGGAGCTGCGCGGCGCCCCCCAGCCCTCCCGCCGCCCGCCTGCTCCTGCCCCGCCGCCGCCCCGGGCCCCCGCCGCCGCCCGCCGCGGGCCCCTCCGGCCGCCCTTCGACTTCGACGCCTTCTACCGGGCGCACTACGGGGAGCAGCTGGAGCGGGAGCAGCTGCTGCGGGCGCGGCGGGAGCAGCTGCGCATCCGCCGGGAGGAGGCCGCGGCCCAGGGACGCTTCCGGCTTCTCTCCGACCTCTCGGTCGGGCTCATCTTCTTCCTGGGTTTTGCCATCCTCTACGGCCTCAAGTGACAGCGGGGCCGCAGCAGGTCTGGGCAGCCACTGGGGCGCCCACCTAGTTCCACCGTTGCGGTGGGATGGAGCGACCCTGGTGGGCACAGCAGCTGGCTGGGGGGGTCCCCTGCAGCCACACAGCTGGTAGGCACCATGTGCAGGGGCTGCTCCTCAGGCTGTGACATTCCCCCTCTGCTGGTGTGACCTTCAGTCACAGTACATGACCAGCAGGCACTGTGTGCAGGGTCTGCTCCTCAGGCTGGGACACGTCCCTCCTACCAGCATGACCTTCAGAAGATGATGCACAACTGGCAGGCTCTGTCTGTGGGCTCTGCTCTGCAGGCTGCGATGTGCCCCTGCCGCCAGTGTGACCTTGCAAATGTGGTGAAGGGGCTCGACAGGCTGGGATGTGCTCCCTCTGCCGATACGACCTGCAGCCACAGTGCCTGACAGGTAAACGCGCTTCATGGACTCTACTTTGTGGATGATGACGTGTCCCCTCAATTGGCGCTGCTGTTTGACCTTGGTGGGAGCCACGTGCCTGTTCTAAGCCACAGCAGAGATTAAATGGCTGTCAGTGGTGGTTGTGTGCTCTGTGTGTTTGTGGGGACTGCTGTCACCGGTGCCAAGATGTGGCACTCTCTGGTTTTCTGTTAATCTGAGACCTGCCACCTCTGTGCTGTCACACACAGATGTTACTACATTTGGGGAATTTTAGGAGTGTTGGTCTCCAGACTGCATCGTTGCCCTTGTCTGTCCCTGTTCAGGGCTTGCCTTACTGTGTGGCAAGTATGGATGTCTTGGCTTCAGCAGCCTGGAAGAATGAAGCCTGGGTCGGTGGCGGCTCGTGTCCTGGTCAGTGTGCAACATCGCCTGGAGGTGCTGCCCAAACCACTTCTCTGTTCAGAACCGCCTGTCCTGTGTGGGGCTTGCCAGGAACTTCACACAAGACCATCCTGTACAGGCCTTCGTGGCTGGGAGTGGCATGCTTCTGAGCACTGAGTGGCATGGCTCGTGTTTTACATCCATCTAAGCATCATTTGCACATAAGACTGTTTGCCTATTTAAATATTGAAGTGTTTTAAGAACTAAAGGTTGTGTCTCTCAGAGCTTCTGTCTTCCCGTGGGTGAAGGCTTCGCCTGTGCTGTGCTGGTACTACATGGAGTGAGCGAAGCTTCATGGTATCGAACTCTGACTGTGTCAATGATGTCATCTGCGTGACTTTGCACTGGATTTGCTGGGCCTGGCTGGCAGGGGTCTGTGCAGGGGCCAAGCCCTCGCCTCTCACTGTGATCACTTTGGGTTATGTTTTCTCTCAACACAAAAATGTTAAAAGCAAATGTCTCGTTTTTTCCAGCTGTGGGGTTCTGTGATACTGACCTGAGCCTGAGCCAGTAGCGTGGCAGGGAATGTAATGTACAGGGTAAATGCTGCACAGGAGAGCTTTCTGCCTTTTTTTGGAAGTCATCGTACTGCTTCCAGCTGCACACTCAAGATTTGGAACAAATTTGGCCCAGGGGCAGAGCGAGCTCTTTCCAGTATCCTCTCTGGTTGTCAGGCTATCCCTCTGTGGGATTATGGTGCTGAAACGTCAGCATGTGAAGAGCAGGAGCCTGGTGTTCAAGGGCATTGGTTATGGAGTGAAAGTCTCCAGAGTTGTGGCTCGCGTTTTCATGCAAAGAGTCACTTGAGAGACCAGAGGTGGCTTCTCTGGCAGAGTTTGGCAGGAAGCGTTCTCTTCCAGGCTGGAAAAGCTAGGGATGTCCATGGGAAGCGGTGGGTACTAGGGAGCACCTGTCTAGTTCTTGGTGCGCGGCTTGCAGGTTTTTAAGGCAGGCCTGCCAAACACGAGGTGTCCTCTGGGTTGATCTTAAATCTATGTAGTGCTGAGGCCTGGGCCTGTGGGCTGTTCCCACAGGCAGGCTCCGTGCCCAGCCCTGAGCCAGCTTCCTGGGAGAGAGAGGGTCTGGGGTGGTGCAGCACAGAGCAGGAGGAACAGGCTGGCTGGTGTGCTGCCTGCATTGCTCTGCCCCCTAACACTGGGACAGGGAAGAGCTGCTCCAGTAAGCCGGCTGGGCTGACTCCTGCTCCCTGTCTGGTGCTTGTGTCTGAAACTGGGGGGTGAAGTACCCAGGCACCGAAACTGAGCTAATTATGTGCCTTTCTGTGGGTGGTTTGGGCAGTTCATGCTACTGGTTCTTCCTCAGGCGTCCATTGATGTATCTTGAACATTAAAGATACCCAGCCGTGAACTGGTGATGAAATGGCACATCTTTCTTTTGGTGGGCTTGGGTGGTAAATGTTCCTTGTGCGTGCTGGAAAATGGCGGGTAGGGGACAGGCTGATGTTTCACATCGTGACTGCAGCAGGCTGAGGAGGAGGGTGGGGAGGGGGGGTCCTGTTTGCCTGAGGCCATGCTGGGAAGGGTGGGCATGCTGCCTGCGGTCAGTGGGGAGTGGGCAGGATGGCCTCCCTGGGCCACCACGGACTTCACTGCCTGCTGGAGACCCGTTCCATGCTGCCTTTTCTGCACGAGGGTTGCGGTGCGCTGGTGATATACCCGCTGTGCTCACTGCGCTCTCTGCACTCACATGCTGCAGGCAGCATTTAGTTTTGCTGCCGAGTTTGGTCAGAGGAGGGGCAGCATGGTGTGCAGGGTATGGAGGGACACTTTGGGGCATCCAGTCTGTCACTTCTGGGGTGGTACAGTGTATACCCAGCATCACACTCACTCTGGTGAGGCCGGAATGCTCCTCTGCTCCAGGAGGGATTTCAGGAGCTCTGGCACAAAGCAGCTGGAGCTGGTCCAAATGCACAGGCTGACTGCCAGCTCCCGGCACACCAGGTTTCTGCCCCTTTGTCTTCTTGTGTCAATGCTGTTGTCATGTCCTTGTCTTTCCCTAGTTGTTTCCCTGATGGAGAGGTGCCAAGAGCAACTGGATTTCCTGCAGCTTTCTGTTAGCCAGGTGAGTGCAGTCCTTGTGGGGTGCCCCTGGCACAGCTGTTGGGGAAATACAGCAGGGCCTAACCACGGCAGCAGTGGAGCAACAGCAGGGGCTGGGGCGAGCTGCACAAGGCCATCAGCACCAGACAGTCAAAGTGGAAGAGGATAGGAAACGGGGCGCAAGTGTGGCTGACGGGATGTGTGAGGCTTGCTGCACAGGGATCTACTTTGTGTTTAAGCCCTGTGTTCTACCTCCCCCGTGGCAGTGGCTGAGCAGTACTCTGTTGTTGAGAGGTGACTACTCAGTGCTCCTATCAGTGGGATGCTGAGCAATTGGAAAGGGCTGCAGAGCTGCCTTCAGAGAGGGAGGAGTGCTGGTTAGATCAGTGAGAGCCACCAGGAGTTTGCTTCCCTCATGCTTGCTGCGAGGGGGCATATGCTCGTGCGCTGCTCTAGCACCTTCCTCGCAGCTGGGTCTGAGCCATGCAGCAGAGGTTGAAGCTCTGCAACTGCCCATGGCCTTGGCTGTCTTGACACCTCAGGGACACCCCCATCTTCGTTGGGGGCAAGGCAGCCGTGCGTGGGGGTCACAGCAGGGAACAGCTTCCACTCCCTGGTCTACTGCAGGCTTTGCCTCCTTTTGAGGATGTGTCCAGTTTCTACAAAACAAATCCCAGTAACATACTGCAGCCACAGGTGTTGAATGGCCCCGTATGTGCTTGGCATGGTGAGGATGGCAGTTTCAGCTGGGGAGGAGCACCATGCGTTGTTGCCATCCTGAGGTCTTTGCTGGAAGGAGCACGATGTTCACAGTGGGGGTTTCTTCCTCCTCGCTCTCAAGTCCGCTGGGGCCACTTCTACAGATTTTCTAGCGCATTCGACCTCTCTCTTCATTGCTCTGCAGCTCCACCTTACATCTGCCTTTATTGCAGGTTGTCTGTTGTATGCGTGCTGGATGCTGGTTCTTTGCTCTCTTGCCCCCAACACCAATTTTGGTCAGCTCTTAGAGTTGTGTCACTGAAAGGAACTACCCAGGGGTGAGTTGCTGTTGGGGCGTCAGCTATCACCTGATGTCCACCCCTCTAGGCCTCTATTGCTCTACCCTGCACCTTCTCTGCAGGGTTTATTCTGTGTAACTTCTTGTTACTCATTCCCATTCTTGAATCATTAACAACAGATATCACACCATACCACTGTAAAAGGGAAGCAAAACTAAAACTAAGTAGTTAAGGGCCACTTGGTAATTCATCAAACAAAGGCTCCAGGCAAGCTGAGACAGGCCCAGATGAAGCCTGACAGCCCCAGTCCTGAGGCCTTGCAAGCTCAGTGCAGACCCCCTTCCCCAGTCCTATCCCAGCCCATTCTCATGGGCTGACATCCCTCTAACCACAGGCTTGGGGTGCTGAGCTGCTGCCTCGGCGGCTGGGTGAGGCCGCCTGTGGGCATGGGGTCTCAGTGCCTCATTAGGGCCTCTCCTCTCCATCTGGAGGGATGGAGGGGGTTAAACCTGGCTCCCAGTGGGTGCCAGCAGGGCTGGGAGCATGCGGGGCAATGACTGGAGAGGCAGCCATCACCCACCGGAGGAGTGGCCTGGCAGGGTGGGGGTGCGAGGGCAGCACCTGGGGCAGAGCTGCTTTTAAAGCCACAGTGGCTTTACCCCCCAGGGAAGGGCGACACTGTTGGCAGCACCCGTGGGTGGGGGGCAGCTTCCCTCCCTCCAACAGTCGCCCTGCGGCGACTCCTCTGTTAATGGAGTTAACTGTTAATAGAATTAACTGTTAATAAATAGAGTTTCCTGTTACCAGCCCTGTGGCCCGGGCAGTGCCTGCCATGCTGAGAGTCCAGCTGGGGCACCCTGGCACCACCCTGGCTGTCTGGCCCCAGCCTGGGGTTTTACATCTCCGCTGGCCTGGTGTTGCAGCTCGCAGGGTCTCCTGGAGGCTGCCTGTGCTGGGGGACCCCTTCTCTCCCAGGCGTCCTGTCCCTCCTGGGCTGGGATCTGCCGCTTGCCCAGCCTGGTGTCTGAAAAGCCAGGCCTGGGGGAGCCGGGCAGGGCCAGCTCCCTGCCAGTCCCTCCTGGGTTTGGCTGCACACCAGCGGGCAGAGGGGCTGAGCTGGCCCCAGGCTGCTGTCTGGCCTGGTACAGAAATGAATGTGCACCTCCCCAGGGTGAGCAGGGGCACGCTGACCCCCCTTGATGTGGTCCTGTGGGGCGGCAGTGCTTGGTGCAGGCAGGGAGAACCACTGTGCAGGCAAGGAGGTGCACAAAGGGATCATCCTGTGCTGCTGCCTGTTACCAGCGTCCCTGTCTTGTGCCGCATGTAGGACTTTGTCCTCAGCGCAGGCTGCCTGTGGAAGGGGCTGGAGGTGCCAGTAGGACGCAGTGCTGACCGCAGGTTCTGGGAGGAGAGGCAGGCGTGCCCTGCTGCCATGTTCCCCAGAGGTGCAGAGTGCACTGACGCTGCATGTACACCCCCCTACTGGGGCTGCTGCGGCTGGGGGATCCGGCCACCCGCCCGGGGTGGTACCTGCTCCAAACCAGACAGGACCAACCCCAGGGTTGGAGGAATCTCCCCGGGGGGGGCATGCCTTGCTTGGCAACTTCGCAATGCTTGGCTGAAGTGGGGTGGTGGCCAGGCTGGGCAGGCATCCGGGGGTGCTGTGGGGCTCCTATGGGCAGAAAGGCAGCCAGGGCCACAGTACCCAGCTCACCTTGTCCTTTGGACCATTACTTTTAGTGCTGTCAGCTCTGGTGGGACACACTCACCTTCTCTGGGCTGGAGATGGCCGCTGCTTGGCTCGAGGGTTCACACTCATGGGGCTGCATCTGCCCTTGCTGTAAGGTGACTCCATATCTGCTTAGGGCCAGGGAAGTGTCCTGGAGCTGGTGACAGACCCATGCAGCATTTCCTGGGACTTCCCAGCCCTGGGGAGCCATGCAAGGCAGGCATGGGCTGGGGAGACCCACTGCTTGTGCCTGGCTGGTTTTCAGGTGGCTTGGCTCCTCATGCACGGTTGCGTGGGCGCTAGTGCCAGCCCTAGTGCTATGCCCAGGCCCATCTTGCAGGGCGGTGACACAGCTGTCAGCACTGCCTTTGGCTGGCATTCAGCCTGTACGGGTGCCTGGCTCTTGGCTCCAGCAGGCACCATGTCCTCACGCCATCACCTTGGGGTCCTTTCTTCCTGAGCCAAGTGCTAAGGTGGCCTTCCTCTCCCCGGTGGGCATTCAGATCCCCAGTGAGAGGCCTTGTACTTACACCTCCCCCCCCCATGTGTGTGCATGCTCAGAGCCCTCATAGCTCAACACACACACATTGCTTGGGCCCACGTCCCTGTGCTGCACCCACAGCCCTGGTCATCTCACACAGTGTCCAGTGCAGCCCTCGGGCTGATCTGAGCAACTGTCTGGGGAACTCTGGGACGCTGGGTAGGATGGGGCTGCCTGTGCAGTGCAGCTGCCTCCAGACGTAGCACAGATGGTTCCACACACGCCAACTGGCTCCTGCCTTATTTCCCTGGTTGGATTGGCCCTGTGGGGCTGGTTCAGGAACCCCCGAGCTCTCGGCCATGGTTGCCAGCCTCTCCTCCTGGCAGGTAGCAAGCCACAGAGCCTGACTGTGGCCATCAGGCATGTCCTGGCAACTTTGGTTGGCAGGCTGAGCCCAGACTGAGCCTGGTGGGACCCAGGAAAGCAGGAGGTCCTCTGTGAAACCCCAAATGACTACCAAAAACCCCAGTGATTACTGTCTCCTTGCCTGCTAATAAAGCCATGGTGGCTGGTCCCCAGTTTATCCTAGTCTTAAACCTGTTTTAACTGGTTATACTGAATGTGTGGCCCCAGTCCCACAAGTGAGGGCTGGAGTTAGGAGTAACGGTGGGGTACCCTCCGTGGTAGAGGGGGCTATCAGGCACTGCAAGCCAACGGTCCGTATTTTGGGGTGCTTTGTAGCCAGAGCCAGGGCCCTTGCTGCTTTGGACGGTTTTTAAGCAGTCTACATAACCGCCATGCTGCAGGGCAGGCAAGCAACTGGGAAAGAAGACAGGGGCTGAAAGCACGAGAAAAGCCTGAAACCAAATCTAAAAGCTAAAAACAGCCCAAGGGACGCCCCAGAGCAGGGAATAAACACCCCAGGGGCTGCAGCTGGAGGAAGCAGGGCTGTCTCTCCCAGCCTTATCTCGCCATCCATTGTGTGAAGTTAAGGAAAGCAATAGAGGAGCCCAGGATGGGACAGGGTATGCTCAGGCCTCCTGCTGCCTTTTCCAGTGGGGAATGAGGTCAGGGCTGTAGTGAGAGGGTGGATGGAGAACAGGTACGAAACCACTGCAGGGCTGCAGACAGCCCATGAGACCAGCAGAGTTACGCGCAAGCCTGGCTGGCTGTGGGTAAAACTCTGCCTGGGGTGGGGGCTCAGCTTCTGGCATGAGGCACCTCAGGTTTCCAGAAGCCTTCACTACGTGTGGGGCCAAACTGCTGGGAGATGGGCCCTGGTGCCTGCCTGGGGCTCCCTGGGCTCTCTGCCCACCTTGCGGGGGGCTCTCACCTTCCCTGGGGTGCTTATGGGCTGAGCCAAGTGCAGGTGCAACACCTGGGGGCTCCCCAGGCTGCAGGACCCTCCTTGACTGCTGGTCGCCTCCAAGCCTGGAAAACGTCCCACCCCAACCACTTCCTCCCTTCTGTCCCACCCCTCTGGTCATAGCCAGAGCCAAGGGGGAACACAGAGCATGGAAAAGAGCCTTTATTTAGAAAGCACGTGGCACCCAGTGCTCCCGGACCCTCTTCCTTGCAATCTCCCACCCAGCTGAGCCCACTGACATCCCTACAACCCACCCGCCCTCACCTTCTGTCACCGTTCCTCTTGCTGTGGATGCAGAGACCTCCCCCTTGGCAGCTCCCCCAGTGCAGGACCCCCTGTCCAGCCACAGCACCCACCCCATCCTGCCCCCAGCCAACCCCTCCCCCTGCCCCCCCGCTTGCCCCGCCGACCCCCAGCCCCCCGGAGCGTGCCTACACCATGCACACACACCCCTGCCATGTGCTCCCCAGCCAGGGTGCTCCTGTGCAGCTCCCCTGGGGGGACAGGGCCAGGAGCGGGGACATCCCCCATCCTTGCCCTGCTACCGGTGGGGAGGCTCCTGCTTCTGGTGTTGTGGCCGTTGCTGCCTGCGGAAAGGCCGGGGGCTGAACAGGGCAATGTGTCCAACGAGGCGCAGGGGCGAGCCCAGGCTGGGGATTTTGGAGCAGGGAGATGCTGGCTGGTGTCCTAGGGCTGGGAGATGGTGTTTGGGAGGTGCAGCCGGCATGGCAAAGGGCACAACAGCTTCTGAGGGAACGAGGAAGGCAGGCACAAAGCTGTAGGAGAGATTGAAGGCTTTGGGGGCTATTCCACCCCGCAATGGGGCAAGGCGGGCTGGTGCTGGGCTAGCCAGGGCACCTGGGCACCCCATGGGGCCCGCAGGGTCCCTGCCCACCCGGTCCTTCTGCAATAGCTCCTGCAGTTTCTCCAGCTGTGTCCGGCAGATGTGGGACCGTGTGCGGCTCTGGCAGAAGGACTCCAGAAAGGTGTCGAGGGGCAGGTCCTGGGCCAGGAACCGTGCTATCTGGGCCTGTGGGACAGGCAGTGGGACAGCATCAAGCCAAGAGAACTGTGGGACCATGGAGCTGAGCCCAGATGACTGAGCACCACCCCGTCCTCTTCTCCAGGGCCTGGCACACTGGAAGCATGGAGAGGAGTCCGGGCCCGGGGAAAGGGGGGGTTCCGCGGGCCCAGGCGAGGAAGCACAGGGGTCTTGCGTGACTCACACTCACCTCTGACTCTGCCTCAGAGGCATGAAACTTGGCTTGGAGCTGGCCCAGGGCGCTCTGCGGGCTCCAATTCTCCAGGTATGCCTCTGTGTTGGGAGTGGACAGGTCTGCCAACAAACCTCCTCCCAGATGCCCCCATTGCTGGGACTGGGGTCTTTCCCATCCCCAAGCATCCCCCACCCTCGAACTGAAACACCCCCAAACACATCCCGGGAGCCACCTGCACACCAAGGCCTGCATCCCACTGTGGCATCAGTCCCAGCCAAGGGCTGGCTTTGTTGCAGGCAGCATCACCCCCACCACTCCCGATCACGGCTGGGCCATATCCCCAGGGCAGGTTCGAGGGCGCTGAATCCACCCAGGCCCTCATATTAACACAGGTTGCTCTGGCTGTGCTGGGCTGTGCCTCGTCCCATTGGCCGCGTCCCACTCACCCAGGCGCTGCTGCTTGTCCCAACATGCCTCTCGTATCTCCTGCAGCTCCTGGTACTTGATGGCTAGGGAAGCCTTCCCGTCCTCCAGCCGTGGGCGCAGGGACAGGTTCACCCTGGCCAGGGCGCAGTTTGAAGCCAAACACATCTCCCGCTCCAGCTGCAGACTCTGAAACTGTGGGAACAGAACCGGGGATGTGTGTCAGCATTGGGAGAAATGGGGACAACCAGTCAGAACTGCTCCGGTCTTTGGGGAGCAGTTGAGCCTCTGATGGCTGGACAGATGTGTGCAAGGGTTTTTTTTGCACATGGGAGCAGGTTATATATAATGCAAACAGCTTGCTGGCACCAGGGCATGCTGAGAGCAGAGCTGGGCCTGGAGAAACTAGCCCAGAGTCTCGGGGGTTGCCATGGAGTCATTAAAACTGGAAAGGAGGTGCTGGCGATGGGCCGAGCGCTGGTGGATGTCAGAGGGAAACGGATGGCGATGTAAAAGATGTATTTAATAACCCAGCTGGGCAACGGCTCTCAGGGCACTCCTGCTCAGAGCTGTTTGTGTGCGGAGAGAGTGTGGTACGTGAAACCTGGGCTGCCCTCCCTGCTCCTCCCAGAGCTCTGACTGGCAGCTTGCTAGGAGGGGGCCCATCTCCATCCAGGGGCAAACCCTTTCCTCCTGCACTGTTTCCATCCCTCTGCTCTGCCTGGAAAGGGACTGCGTCCTGGCAGGGATGCAATGGCTGGACCTGGGCCACCAACGGCACAGGGCAGCTTACCCCAAATGTGACAAACTTCACAGCTGGCTACCCAGCCCTCTCTGTGGTGGAAAGGGCTCGTTAGCTAACAAGGATGTCAGGAGAGAGGCCCCCCCTCCCTGCACACACGTCTTCCGCCCACGCAGAGGGGAGCAGAGTGTGGTGCCCAGCTGCGCTTTGAGAGGCCCAGGGAAAAGCTGCTGAAATGGGGCTGCGGAAGATTTCAGAATAACCTGACCCTGTTCCCACAGAGGACACCAGGAACCACTGGAGCCAGGGAGCACTCAGGGCTCAGCCCAGCTGTGGGGAAGGGAACCAGATGTGGAGGTCATGACACGGGGCCAGGGCCTCCCAGCTTCCCCCAGCTCTCGGGGCAGTGAGAGCAGGCGGGGGCTGTGGCCCTGCTCAGGGTTTTGGTGGCCCGAGGCCCGATGGCTGCGGAAACCCCGAGCAGCACCAGGAGCCCCGGGGCAGCTGCCGGACGGGACACCCAAGCTGAGGTTCGTCCAGGGTCACCCCAGCCCAGCCGGGGCGGGGCGTGCTGCTCCTCCGGAGCCCCTGGGCTCGGCGGGCGGGCGCCGGGGCCGGGCGATGCCCCCGGTCCCCGGGGGGGCGCCGCTCCGCTGGCTGCGGGACACAGCCCCCGGCCCCCCAGGCTGCCCCCGGCCCCCCCGGCCGTACCTTCCTGCCGAGGCGGGCGGCGCGCTGCAGCCGGAGCTCGTCCTGCAGCAGGGCGCGGAGCTGCGCGGTGCTGAGCGCCCCGAAGCGGCGCGGGGAGCCGGGCGGTGCCGGGGGCCGGGACATGGGCTGAGACATGGGCCGGGCCGGGCCCCACCGCCGCCGCCGAGAACCGCGGCGCCCGGCGCCCGCCTCCGCCGGCCTTAAAGGAGCCGCAGCTGAGCACGAGGCGCTCCGGTTCCGCCCCCCCGGTGGGCGGGAGCCGGCACCGCACCCGCCCTGTGCGTCCTGCGCTCCACCTCGCTGGGCGCCCCCTGCACCCCGCGGTGCGAATCCTGCGCTGCGCGCTGCTGCGTGCACCCTGCTCCCCGCTGCGTGCACCCTTCATCCTGCTGCATGCACCCCTAACCCTGCTGCATGCACCGCTAACCCCACTGCGTGCACCCTGCTCCCCTGCTCTGGGCACTCTGCACCCTGCTGTGTGCATTCTGCACTTCACCCCCCTAACCCCACTGCGTGCACCCTGCTCCCTGCTGCGTGCACCCTGCTCCCCTGCTCTGGGCACCCTGCTGTGTGTATTCTGCACTTCACCCATCTGCGTACATCCCCCACCACACTGTGCATCCCACTTGTCACTGCACTGGCCTCATCCTGTACTTCTTAGCACTGCACTTGTGCATCCTGTGGACATCCTGGCACTGCCGGACCCATCAGCTCAGGAGAGATGAGAGCCATGAGGCACCCTGTCACTGCCAGCAGCACAGGTCCCCTTTGTCCCTTGGGAAGGGAGAAGTGGGAGTACTGCCCTACTCGTGATGGGGAACCACTCACCACAGGGTGCTGTGGTCACTAAATGTTTGCAGGGATTCCGAGGCCTAAAAGAAAAATTCAAGGAGCAGAAACCTGCCTGAGGACACCTCTGTGCTGGAAACTCTCCTTGCATCCTTGCCCTGTTCTGTACCCTTTAAGTGAAAGACGGGGTGGAGAAACTGGGGAAAAGTAGCAAAGCAGGAGCTCGGGGAGGTGGGGATTGCTTCCTGGGGAAGTTTTACCTTCGTGGAAAACCACAGCTTGCCGGGAGAGTCACGCACTGCTGCTGGGGCGGGAACTGCCCAGCCTTGGCCAGGACATTGCTGTGGAACAAATATCTGGTGGGAGACAGTGTTTAATGTCCACTGCTTGGCTTCAGGTGTCGCCTCAGGCTGACACTGGCTGCTGGAGCTGAGCGAAGGGAAGGTGCCAGGGTGCTGCTGGGGACTGGAGGTCACTGCTGTTGGGTGGCCAGGAGCCCACAGGATTTAGGAAGCATTTGGATGGGTAGCTTGGAATAAGGAGCTGTGTGGAGCTGGTGCTGTTGTAGGAGAGATGAGAACCTGTCTGTACCCTGGGACGTGCTGTGGTGGAGGGACAAGGTGGCACCCACGCGCTGAGCTCATCCTCCTGGGGCAGTGGGTGCCATCCCTGTTGCACTGTGAGGATATTTAGGATGCCCTTCTGCAGCTCCCGGCCTGTGTCTCCCCACTGCCTTTGGAGAGCCCTAGCAGGAGGCAGCATTGCTGGGATGAGAATTGTTTGCTCCTTAGCTTGGCAGTGCAAACACGACTCCAGTTTTGCTGGTTGCCTGGAACCCCATAGGCCCGGGAGCAGCAGCAGTGTCATTTCCCAGTCTTCCCAGTGCCACCTGATGGCATCCAGCCTGCTGGCTTTGGAAGCCAAATCTGCTCTGGGGGCACCAGGGCTGGGGTGGGGGCACCTTCCTGGCAGCCACCCTCTGCCTGCTGCTGCCATCTCCTGCCCCTGGTGCAGGAGAGCCTCTCTTCCAGCCAATGTCAAGTCCATTGTGGAGCTGCCCTGTGCCCCCCTCCCCATGCTGTGGCACCCATTGCAAGGCAGGCATGGCCTTTGCTAGGGCAAGTGTCCCTCTCTGTCTTAGAGGAGAACTAGTGCTGGGAGAGGCACTTCTGGGATTTCTAATCCAACCTCTGCATGGCAGAATTGATCCCAAAGCCAGACCAGGATGCAGAAGGCTATGGCTGATTGAATTTGGGGTGACAAATTCATCACCAAGGCTGGAGGTGCTCCCATCTCTGGGAAGGGCCATCTGCCGCTGCAGAGTCCCTGAAGGGACACCTTCCAAGGTCAAGTGGGGTAAGGCATGGGCTGTACTCTGAGGTCCCACCAGTCCCCCGTGCTCTGGTTTGGGGGGGGTCAGTGCTGGAGAGCAGCCTGCTTCACCCAACTGCTGCTTTCGGTAGAAGTAGCCCTGAGCTCTCTTTTTCTGCAGACATCCCTGGGTGCATGAGGCCCCTGTGTTCTGCAGGGCTGAGGGCAGGTCTCTGGAGTGGTGTAAGGTACCTCCTGGCTTGGAGATCCTCCACTCCTCACTTCTTTCAGTATTTTCTAATTTCTCAAACCTTGCTGGATGGCACCCAGTGACACCGGACTCTGCGGCTGGCAGGAGCTGTTGTTTCTGGAAGTGGAACTCAATGCTGTTGCTGGGCTGCCCCACGACAAAGCCAGAAATGCTTTGTGAAGGTGAAAGTGTTTCTCAAAGTTTCTGTCCTGGCAGTGCCACTGTGTTGTGGGATGGAGGAGCTAGAGGGGCCTTGTCCTGCAGCCACACAGCATCAGCTCTGTCTGCACCTTTGGGTCATCTAAACTAGTCTCAGAAGACTGGGTATGGTGAGCCCATTCCTGTAGTGAGCTCTGCCCTGTTTAGTGTCTCCTAATTCAAGTGATTCCTAGCACCTAACCTACTTCTCTTTTGCTTCCATTTAAGTTCACTGCTTCTTAGTCACAGCAGACAGATCGGCTGGTGGCTCTGCAGGACCCAGGTATGACTGTGCATGCAGACAGGTAGCAACAAAGCCTGGCAGGCGCAGCCTCCCCGCAGGAGCGGAGCCTTGGCACCAGGACATCGCCACAGCTTTTGGCCTTGGACTGTGAATGTAGTGATGGTTGTGGGAAGAGCTCTCCTGCATGACAGGTCCCTTCTGAACCCTTCTGTGTGGACCACAGGCCCTTTATCTCAGAGCAACAAGATTTCGTTTTCTTACATCCATTCCTGTGAGAATCACTCAAGGCTTTTTCCCTTCATAAGCCCCAAGACTCCAGTCCTAGCACCTGACGTGGGATTCCTCGGGTCTTGGTGGGAGTACATCAGAGACACAGAACAGATGTTCACCGGTGGAGAATGAGCTCAGGGAAGCAAATTTATTGGGGTGCTTTAGCAGACACTGCAGAGGCACAGAGTATATGGAAATTTGTGGCACGTAGCTGTTTTGCTTGCTGTGAATTCTGGAGGCAGCTAAGAAACCCTGATGAAGAGTCAGTCCAGGGCTGAGTGTCTTCCTCCCACAGAGAAGGTATATGTGGAATCCACAGATTTCACAAGTGATCTTTTTATTCTTGATTATGAACATAATAACAAGGAATCATTGGCAAGCACAGGGGAAAAGAGCTGAGCAGAGGGCGAGTCTGCATACAGAGAGGGGAAATGGAAAGTGGCATCTCGCTGAAAGCCCTTCGGCTCCCCTCTCTGCTCCAGAAAGGCTCAAGCTCTTTGGCCATGCAGAGCTTTCACAGAGTGTCCAGTGTGGACAGGAGGGGGAAGCAGTACTAACAGTACGGAGCTGGTTTGATGAGGATAAGAGAGGATTTGCAATTCCCTTTGCACAGGCTGCCCCATGTCATGCCGCCCTTGAAATTCAGCCGTACGGAGTAACACGCCGAGTACCACCACCCGCCCTCATAGCTGTAGGCACAGTTCTTACTGTAAGTGTCCTGATCCCGATCCTTTGTGGAGAACTTCATGTTGTCATGCATCGTGTTGGGATTGTCGGAGGTCATGGCATCTCCTGCCGTCCCGCTGTAGGAGCCCAGCCTCAGCCGGTAGCCGTGGGACTCATCTTCCACACTGAAGAGGTTGTAGTCTGCAAAATTGGTGTTGTCTGTGGAGTCCTGGATGAGAAACCTGACCTGGTAGACCTTCTGCTTGGCGATCTGATGGATGTACTCGGTGCCCAGCCAGTACTCAGTGCGCACATTCCCAAAGCCGTACTTGTAGGTGCTCCAGGATTCGGTCCAGGTGACCGGTGTGTCCTTCTGGTTCCTCTGGATGACTGTCCAGCCCCCACTTGTCGTATTCATTTCACAGTACACCACAAGATGGTGGAGCCCTTTTGGCTGGATGATGTAGACACCGCTGCGGCTGCCAGGGGGAAGCTCGCTGCAGTCCTTGGGCCAACCTGGGGCAGGGGACAGAGATGGTTATTAAACCCTGCACAAGGAGACACTGAAAGTCCCTGGTATTTCTTTCGTGCCTATATCCTATTGCACATACATCCTTGGGCTGTATTCCTGCCATGTGCTCACAAGAGCGAATCAGTCTTGGAATGACTGATGTAAGAGTTTGGCTCTGTATCTTCCCCAGACAGCATTCAAACTGATGGGGACACACTGCCAGAGTGTCTTGGCCTGGTGAGACCAAGCCAGACATTGCCTCCAGCCAGCACACGACACACCCTGGCTTAGGTGGGACTCTGTCTTGCAGTGCTGTGGTGACTTCCCTGTAGCCTGCAGGTTCTGTATCACCACACAGAAATGCAGATCTGGGTTATAAAGCCATTTGCTGCTGCAGCATGGAGGCTTTAGAGCTTTATAGTCGCCTCAGAAACCCTGGAGAGGGTGTGATGGAGACACCCATACTGCAATAACTAAATCAGCCCTTGTGATCTCAATAGGGCAAATCCATAGGCTTTCTCCGGGCTCACCTGAGTAGCTCCTCAGAGACTTCCTGGCTTGTTCGATCTGATTGTGATCTTCCCATGCTCCGGAGCATCAGCCCCTTACATAGCGAACAGCTGAATGCTGGGGAGGGACTTGCCCTACTCCCAGCACCTCTGCTGCTGCTTATTCCTACTCAGATGGGACCTGCCTCGTGGTCCTATGGGCTAACGTTGATCCTCTCAGTTCAGTCAGTCCCTGTCTTACCCAGACTTCTCATCAACTGTGTAGTGTAAATAGGAAAATAACCAATCACTGCTTCACAAAGGCTGACAATGAATCATCAATTGCCAGTTTGGATCTTTAGATGGACAATTCCCTATGCTGAAGGTTCTCATCAACTACTGAATCCAGGATGGGGCTGGTAACAGAGTCCCCCAAGGTTATGAGCTGTGGCACCTCTGCAACCTGTCAGAAAATCAACATTTTTCCTGGAAGGCACCAGTGCAGATGTAGGAGATGGGCTAAGGTGGCTGAGAGCTCTTAATGAGCCCATCAGTGGTGAAGCCTTATGAGCAGATGTACCCCTTGAGAAGAGACTTACCATGTCCTGCCGGTGGGCGGGGGGCAATGTCTCTGACCTGCCGAACGTGGGTGTCGTCGTTATCTGAATTAACAAGAACAGAGGAGACAGGCATGAGTGTTGAGAGCAGACATGTCAGATGCCTGCTGCGAGACCACAATCTTCTCCCAGTGATGTTCCTGTTTTTCTGTTGTTGCTCCTAATTCCAGAGGGACGTTACCATTTCACATGCCACCCGGTTGGTAGCTTGGGGGAGTTTACATGGTGTCAGAGTGGGGCAGATGCTTCCTTAGTGAGGAGGATTTGGATACCCTCTGTCAGGGAAAGACTCTGAATGGCGGTGGCAACACTGGAATGATGGTTGTTAAAGTGCAGGAGAAGCAATTAGGAAGGGACTCAGGAAGAAGAGGGATTAGAAAGGGAGGAAACGTGGGAGCAGACCCAGGAAAACTGGTGCAGATACCAGGAGCTGGAAGAGGGCCTCTGCACAGCTGGGTCAGAAGGGGATTTGGAGGGTGTTGCTGGAAGAGAGGATGGTTTAGAGTGAATTAATGCTCTTCTTTTACAAGGGCATCTTCTGTGTATGCCCTGATGGCTGTGAAACGGAGGAATGAATCAGAGGCTCATGAAATCACAAAAGCCATTCCCATCCCCTCTCTGAAACAAACACCTGATGCTGCAGCCCCAGGCATCTACTCACTGCTTTCACCATCAGCTGGTGTGTTCCCTATCCCCTCCCTATGAAGCATTTAACTTATGCCTCGTGCACCGCATACAAGCCCGTTCCTTCTCTGACTACACACTGAATACCCTTTTCCCTGCAGACAGACTGTAATGTTAATATCACCTCCCCCCTCTGATTTTGGGGCTAAGCCCCTCAGCTCTTCAGCCTCCCCTGACACAGTCTGCCCGCTGGATTTTTGACCCCTTTCCTTATGACTCCCTCCAAATGTGTCTCAAAAGTCCACGAGTGAACGTGGTGGTTGGCCAGAGCCCACGTGGAGTGGGAAACACTCACATAATGTGGTCTAGAGGACTTTCCTACCATAGTATTTACTTTTACTACAGCCGTATGAAGCTGTTCACGCATGTTTGTTTTGTAAGCCGCTGTCTGACCCTGCTCCTTTCTGCCTTCACTTCCCATCCGCTTGGAAGCACTTCCCATCTGCTTGGAAGCACTCCTCCACAAGTCAAGACTTGCAGATGGCTGATTGCTCTGTGTCAGTGCCGCTGCTTAGACTCTTTCTATGGACTTCACTTAGTTCCTCTCTGTATTCTCTTCTCTCTTGAAGCCAGTTCTCCACTGACCTTGCAATTTCCAGAGGTGGCTACTGTTCTCCACATCCCCAAAACACACTGTGATTATCTGCCTTAACATTTTTAACACTGCTTCTCCCATGGCCAACAACACCCTTGGCTTGGTCTTGCTGCCAATGAGACCAAACCTGTCCCTTCCTCTGGGATCCTGTGAACTCTTGGCTTTGGACTGTTTGGCTCACCTATGGGCAGAAGAACTTCATGCCAGACAGGAGAAGAGGCAGGCAGCAAGCAGAGGAGGGCTCTGAGGTGACTCTTGTTGCAGTAAGGCAGCCCGCATTGCCCTTGCACACACAGATTGGTATTTAGAGCCCCCTCTGTGTGGGTGCGGCTGGGCTGATGAGGGGGGTCTGGGTAGGGTCTGCTCGCCTCCCCCTGTTGTACTTACCCAGCTGGGAGGACTCTGGGGGAGCGTTCATAATTTCATCCAGCGTGCCATTGAAGAGATACAAGTTTTTTATGTCAAAGGCAGGAAGAGATGCTGCCAGGGCCAGCAGGCAGGTGAAAAGCAGGAGATGAAGGGTAGCTGAAATGGGAAGAGATTAGAAAAAGAACAAAGAGGTCATAACTCTTCCATTAGAGAGCCGTGAATCCCATTTGACTCCTTTGCTTGCATGGTAAAACAGGAAAATAAAATGGTTTATGTAGAGCTCCCTCTTGGAGCCATAAGCCCCAGTTTCCTCATTTAGCCGAGCTGGCAGGCCCTCATCGGCAGGGGTCATTAGCAGCGGCACCTGACGGAGGCGCTTTGTGACACAGAAGAATTGCGAAAACCTTCCAAACCCATGGTGTCTGTGATCAGAAATCCCTGTAAAAACCAGGTCTCGGGTCAAAGAGGGTGAGCATGGAGGGGCGAATTCCCCTCTCCCCCAGCTCCCACCGCACTCCCGCCACACTCAGGTGCTGTAAGCTGGTGCTACACCTGCCTGCAGCCCCAGCTTGTGGGCAGCAAGAGACCTGACGTCGGGGTGGGAACGAGCCCTGGGCAGCGCTGTGCGTATTTCTCTGCTCCTTGTGAGAGGGGCAGCAGAAACTTTCAGGAATTACTGCCTAGCTGGTGCAAATGATGTCCTTTGTATGGTTGTATGGCTACTTCAAAATTCCCATGTGTGGCTCTGCTGTGCTCTTGGTCAGAACAGCTAGGAGAACCAGCACACTTTTTGCAATATTAAATCTAGATAAAATAATAGAAAGTTTATCACGATTCCTAGAGAGCGGGACATTGTGGAGACACCTGCCTGTGGGGAAATCCGTTCAGGATATGGTAGGTGTCACTCGCCCTGGCCAATGACCAATGTGATCCCCTCACTGTTCGAAAAGGAGCAGAGACAAACCTGTTGCAGTATGCTGGGATACCTGGGCTTGGCACCGTTCCCCCAGATGACTGAGAAGGGAAATGTTCAGTGTTGGCTGTGTGCGATTGCAGCCACCCTAGAGACAAGCACCCCTTCCTGGGAACACTCAGAGCCGTCCCAGCCGTTTGTGCTGGTTACAGCTTTAAAGCAAAGGTCTTTTAAACACACTTCAGTCCAGCTGATTTGCTTCTCAATTCCTACACAACATTTAGTGTCTTGATACACTTGTGTTTAGAGCCATGTTTAAAGAGGGCTCTTCTTTAGGCCACCGGAGGAGCAATGCTCCCTCCACTGCTGGCCCATTCCCCCACGAATGGTTGTGAAAGGTCTGGGTGGGCAGGGTATGCGGGGAGGGGATCAGACTCTCCCTGGTGTTCTTCTGGGGGCAGCAGCATGCTTTCAAGCACCCAATTTCCAGATCTTGATATCTGCTCAGTATTGCTCCTTAAGCAAGAATATATAAAAAATCCATTTTTTGTTCCAGGGTATTTAATACTTTCCTTGGAGAACTGGAAATGACGAGGAATATTTGGCAAATATGAGGCTTGTAAAATGGGCTGTCTGGCACCCCAGGGCGACACCGGCAGCTGAAAGCAGCAGAACATGCAGACTCCTGCTCCAGTTCCCAGCCTAGAGTGCAGTGAGCCCAGAAAATGTAATGGACTGAGCACTGGGATGGCCGGGGTGTGGGGAGAAGGGAGCCCTGCGGAAGACGGAGTGCCGGGAAGCCCTGTGACCCACAGCCACCTGCAGTAGTGCCATGCCCCCCCGTCTCGTCCCACACTCACCCATGCCGTCTCTGCGGGGACCCTGCGGAGCGGGAAGCTGAGCGGCTTTGGCCTGGCTGGAGGGGTGTCTAGCCCGAAAGTTATAGGGCTCAGCAAGGGAGTGGGTGGAGGCACAAGACCCAGACCACAACACTTGTCCTCTGGTTGGAAACAGGACTAGTGGTTTAGGGCTTATTTGCTCTTCATCATTAAGTGATATGTCCTCAGACAATGAAGGCTGTGTCTCACAAGGGTGAAGGGCTTTCTTCAGAGGCAAAGCAAATAATTTGGTGCCAATCAGCAAAAATCCTTAAAACAGCTGCGATTTACAGCACCTGGCTGCCCCCCCTGCCCTGGCAGGGTTTCCCCAGGGAACGGCATCCTCTGGGCACCTCTGCACATTTCAACTCCTAAGTAAACAACCAGATGACATTCCCCCTCCTGGATGGAAATCAAATATCAGGCGTAAATCACTCCTTCTAGAACAGGCATTGAGCACAACGGGGGACCCTGTTAGACCCTTCAGGGAAGAGGTACTCTAGTGTTCCTGGCAAATTGTGTACCAAACTTCAGCAAGTGCCACTCCAGGTGCCTCCTGACGTGCTGGGCCTGCCACCACCACGCTGCCTCTTGCGCAACATGTGCTGCAGTCTCCCCGGGCCCCGCAGCCCTTGCAGCGGTCACAAGGGAGTTTTGGGAATTGTGACGTGACACTGATGTAAAATGGTCTCACTTCAAGCCCCTCTCTGCTACTAGGAGTGCTTACACCACAAATTTCCTACGGAAAATGCCAGGCCACCCTTTTCCTAGGAATAGATACAGTGTTCTGAGTTATGAGGGCTCCAGCACCCCAGCATACACTTTGTGCTGGATAGCACGAGATGGCCCCGAGCCTGTGGAGGAGCAGGCTGGGCTTTTCGCACAGGCTGTCGGCTTGCAGCGTGGCTTCCCAGTGACAGAGGCTCCTGTGCGTGCCCTGCTGCGCTGCTCCTTCTGCGCAACAGCAGATGCAATCAAAGGCAGGAAGCAACCCTCAGCAGAGCTTCACAACAGCTTCCAGCTCCTGGCCAGCTTTTCCAGGAGGCTGTGGCGGGTGTTTGGGTTAGGATGTGCAAAGCAGGCAGGGGGAAGGCCACAGAGGGGATTCCTCTGAAGCTCCAGCTGTGTCCTGGGGCCCCGCTCCTGCTCAATGGGTGTTTGATGTTGAAAGAGACGCAGTTGTGGCACAGATCTGTTTATTGCTTCGTTCTTGGCTGCATCTGGAAAAAACTCAGCCAGAAAGGTAAGGGGAGGGGTTATTCACTTCCACGTGTGAGATGACAGCGGGAGTGCTGTGTCCTGTGTGGGGCTCCCCTGAACACTGCAGCGACCAGAAGGAGTCCAGAGAAGACCACCAAGACTGTCGAGGCAGGAGCACGACATATGTGGGCATGCTGAGAAAGACAGGCTTATTCAACCTGGAGAAGGGAAGGATCTTGTTGCTGCCTACAGCTACCCAGTAGGGGGGTGGACAGCAGACAGAGTCCGGCTCCTCAGAGCACTGTGTCTAATTTTGGACCCCTCATTACAAGAAACATATTGACAGACCGGAGCAAGTCCAGCGGAGGCCACCAGACCCGTCAGGGGCCTGGAGCTCAGGACATGTCAGGAGAATCTGAAAGAACTGGGCTTGCTCCACCCGGAGAAGAGCAGGCAACAGGGAGCTCTTATTGCCAACTACAACTGCCCCATGAGAGGTTACAGAGAACATGGAGCCAGGCCATTCAAGGAGGCGCACGGTGGTGGGATGAGAAGCAATGGATCTGAGTTGGAACATGAAAATTCCAGTTGGAAATAGGGACTTTTTTTTAACATGAGGTTGGTCAGCTTCTGGAACAGATGCCCAGAGACAGGCTGTGGGACTTCTGTCCTCAGAGGTGTTCAAGACTTGACTGGGCAAGGACCTGATTTTTTAGATCTGCTTTTAGCAGGGGTTGGACTAGATGGCCTCCAGAGGTCCTTCCCGACCTAAATGGTTCTACCACCCTGTGATTCTGTGACTCTCCTTGGAGGTGCACAGGGATAGGATGAGAGGCAACAGACATAATGGAAGGGAGGGAAATTAGAATTAGATAAAAAAAATTTCAGCCTGAGGGTGTTCAAAGACTGAAAAAAATAAAAGAGAAGCTGTGGGACCTCCATTCCTTGACATATCCAGGACTGACCCAGACATGGCCCTAAGCAACCCATTCCAAATTGTTCCTGCTCTGGCCTTGAGGTCAGACCAAGGACATGTGGGGGTCCTCCTGGTCATCGTTACCCCGTGTTCCTCCAGCTTTCCCCAGCCCTTATGCACTGGTATTTCCCCAGGAGCGCAGCCATGGAGCCAGGCCTCGTGCAAGATGCGGGGCTGGCCACAGCAGAAGGTGCCTTGAGAAGCCACTTTGTAAGCCCAAAGAGCTGTAGGGCCTCTGGAACATGAAAGACCCACACAGCCAGGCCGGCGTCCTTCGCTCCTCCAGGATTAACTGCTACTGCCACGGCCCTGAGGGCACCATGGCCCTGAGGGCATCAGCCCTGCATGGCTGGTGGCCAGGCCCACCCGGGACCCCTACCTGGGCCCATGAGGCCTCTTTCAGCTCAGCCCAGGGCCTTCAGTCCTAACCTGAGCCACGCTCTGTGAGTTCTGGTCCCAGTCTCCTCTCTGCCCTTCTTTCCCAGATGAATCTTAGACCTGCACGGTGGACAGACCACTCAGACCCGCACTGCAGCTTATCTCCAGCCCTGCCTCTTGCGGCGTGTCCCCTTTTGTCGAGGGTCTCAGGTCTGGTGGGCTGCTTGCCTTGCTGGGAACTGCTGCCAACACTCGGCTCTGCTGCTGTGCTCAGACTCAGTGGGACAGAGCCCCTCCAGCGCAGGCATGGCCGGCCTTCCCTGCTCCCAGTGAGCTCACTCATGCCTTCATTCTCCCTCAGCTCTGCATGGTACCCCCTGCTCTGCCCCTCCAGAGTGCGACCACCGGTTGTTGTCCTCAGCTCTGTTCAGAGGTCCTCTTGCAGCTGGCTTCTTAGAAAGAGGTCCCACATCAGCGTGATTTACAAAACCTTTGTTTGATATCTATGAAGACACCATCCACTGGAATACTTGAGCTAAAGTCAAAGCCAGGGTTTCTGCTAGACTGTAGATAAGCTGTCCTGTTGACATGCTCTTTCTTTGAAGGAAACACTATTTGCATCTGTTCAGAGCAGCCCAGTGGAGCCTGCTGGACACAGGGGTGATTTCCTCTCCGTGACCCGTGGGGACCATGTTCCCTCTGCATCTGGCAGCCCTGAGGTCCCACTGGTGCCTCACCAGCAGCAGCCCTGGCACAGGCACCCCAGCATGCCCCTGGACATCACAGTGCTCAGTGACGATGCCATGGGAGCCCCCAGGTCACCCACTTCCCCTGCCCCAAAGAAAGGGGACATGGCCCCTCTTCCCGGGGTCCTTCTTCCCAGGGCAGCTTGGGCCCTCCTCACCCCATAGACTTAGGAGTGCTGCTTTTATGATTCTCCTAAACCAAATGAAGCTGCATATGAGGGTTCCAACCTCCAACCAAGCATGCAGGGATGAGATCTAAGGGTGCAGATGGAAGTTGATCCAGGGATCCCTTGCCTTGGAGAGCTCTGGATGCCGCTGTCCACCCAGACCTGCAAGTTACGCTGCCTGATGTGGGCTCCTGCGGTATGGAAAGTTTGGTGGGAGCCTCAGCTTGGCACTGGCTTGCCATAAGCACCAGGTTTAAAGCTGTGCCATGAAGAAGACATCTGGTAAGTAGGCCACTGAAACCAACACAGGAGAAGAAAGTAGAAAGGCCACAATCTTTATCCTCTTAAAATTGGCTTGACAAAGAGATGAAGCTGTCTGCACCTTCTGGCACCAAGAACAGCCCTCCCAAACAACCTGTCCTGAGAGCATTTTGCTCCTGTAGAGGAAGCAACCCCTGGTCAATGTTGCTGGGGCTGGGGCGGGGGATCTGCAGGGTCGCACCAGGCCAAAGACAGGGTTTGGGAAGGAGAATGGCAAAGGGACCCACAGGCGACTGCTTGTTACCTGGAGCCCTTGCCCTCTCCTCATAGCATGCAGGTTGGGGTGCCAGGGGACACTGTATACAGTGACTTCTGGGTGCTGGATACTGGTCCCAGCTTAGTGACTTAACTCATTGATCCTGAAACCTGGCAGTGGAGAGTTAGGAAGCAGGCACGTCACTTGAGAACCTGCCCTCATCTTTCCAAGGTCACTGAATATCTCCTCCTTTGCTGGTTTCTGTGTGTATGTCCTTGAAAAGCTGGGTCTCTCCACTTCAGTTTGATCAAGGCTCTCCAGAATTTGCTTCAAGCAGGAAATTCATGTGTAGTGTTTGTGTGTCTGAGAGAGTCAATAATTGAGAAGGGAATTATTTTGCACTTCTCTGTCTGGAAGGGCATGCCTCCGTCCTCAGGGGGTTTAGTTGTGTTGTCATGGGATCTGAAAACTGCTTGAGCCACGGTCTGCAAGTGCCTCCTTATGCCTCTACAAATATCAGAAGTGAACACAAGTGGGTGTGTGCAGTGCCTATAAAGTCACTGTGGAAAGCTTGGCATGGGAGGGTGCACCACTGGGTTCCTGCTCTCCACTCAGCCGTGCTGTTGTGATGGGTGAGTTATCTTCCCAGCTGTATACTGCATTCATTTGTGGTGCTGGGCTCAAACAAGGCCTGACCGGGGTGAGTACACAAAGGCACAGGATGATTAGCAGGACAGCAGCCATGATCTGGCCTGGGCAACACATGCTGCTGGGCACTCTGCTAGCAGCAGGGATGCGAGACCAAAGCACCAAGCGACACACAAGCTTGGTGCCAGCCTACGCTTTCCCCAGGCTACCTGTGTCTGGTATTCCCATGTCCTGTCAAGGGAGGTTAATGTGGAGACCTAGATTTCAGCTTGGTCCTTTCCCTTCCCCACCAATGCTCATGGCACGTGTGGTTGCACAGGGGTCCTTCCCCAGGCATGATGGCATCGCCCCCATAACTGAGCTAGTGCCGGGTGTAGGGGTGTGCTGGCGGCCAGCACAGGGGGTTTGGGCTCGTGTCCCTGTGTGGGCCCAGGAGACTTCCTCCTGTCTGCTTGGGAGCTGGTATCTGCAATAGGACCCATCCTTTGGATCCGGCTTCCCACTGGCTGTCATTGGGCTGGAGTGGCTTAAGCACAATTACTCCAAAAAGAACTGTTTTCTTGTGATCCCTCTTCCCCCCGGCAAACTACTCTCCCAGCTCTAGCTGTGTCACTGTCCTCTCTTAGCTACTCTTGGGCTATAGGCTCCAAGAACAGATCTGCAGGCTGCTGCCTGGTGCAGGGAAGGGGCTGGCCAGAGGGTGACAAAGCTGTTTCTCACTTTGCTTTGGCTCTGCAGGGGCAGAGCCTGCACAAAGCTGCATCTCCCACCCCCCCAGGAGACCCCTGCCTGTGCCCTGTGGTTCTGCCTTCCCTGGTCCGAGCTCCTCGGGGGTGCTGGCAGGGGCAGAAGGGGCTGCCCAGGGATCCTAATGGTGCTGGGCCCTTTCCTCCCCAGGGCTCCAGGCTGGGACACGTCGGCTCCGCTGGGACCTTGTCCTCCTGCCCATGTCGATGCTTCTCCTCTGCGCAAGTGCTGGCCCAGCAGTACCCACTGTCAGCTCCCGGAGTGGTGAGTATGGAGTGGGTGGGGGGCACTGGCTGGGCACCAAGGCACAGAGCAGGGAAGTGTCTTCCTAACTCAGCACTGACTCTCAGATCTGCAAAGTGCTCGGAGGCCCACGAGCACCCTGGCTGTGCACAGCACAAGAACTCCTGGTCCATGGCTGGTAAGGCAAACAGCCTGCCAAGCCTTCCTCACCCCCTTGGTGGCTCCATGCGGAAACCAAGGGGTTTCTGCCCAGACACCATCACGTGGCAGGATTGCCCTGCAGTGTTTGTATCTTTTTACACTTCAGTTCTAGGAGAGATCCTCCCAGTAATTTTTTTTTTTTTTAGCTCTCGTTAGATTCCCTTCCTCCCTGCAAGGGAGGTCACACTCCCTGCAAGACCTGTGTGCAGGGAGTGTGAATTTCATGGGCTGTGTCAGAATTACCTGCAGCAAATTGTCCCTCATCAGACACAAAACAAGAGAAACAAATTAGCAAACTGGTTTGGTAAATAAGTCATGACAGTTCAGTCCTGCTAACAGATAAACTGCAACAAGCTGGGGAAGAGATCCTTATGAGGTCAAGGTAGAACATAGACTTCTTTTGCAATGCCATGACCCCCAGGGAAAACACGAATTTTCATTACATATCGTCATCCAGTGGAGCAGTTTGGACACTTCTGGTCCTTGCAAGAGCAGCAGCTCAATATATCCAGGGCCTTGTGTGAGGGCCAGATACACTTTGAGGACATCACTGGCATGTGGAAGGTTTTTTTCCCCTCTTTTCTTGGCCAGATGCATTAGAAGGCTCCAAACGAAATAGCAAGTAATGAGAAATAGATCTTAGGGCTCTTACCAGGGCCACTGTCTTAGAGACCTTCGATTGCCCCATGGCTGAGCCAGTGGAAAAGCCACTCTGCACTGTGGAGTAGACGACAGATAAAACCAGCCCTTTTTGCCCCAAGTCCTCACTCTCCTACAGGAGCTCCCTGTTGCCCTGACAGACTCTCATGATCCTTCTCTTTCCCACCTCACCCTGTGTTTGCCACTACTGCTGTCGCAGGGTTCCCCGCAGACTGCAACCATCTCCGCAAGACCAGCCCCAGTGGGGTGTACGTCATCCAGCCGGCAGGGTCACCCCCACGGGTGGTATGGTGCGACATGGACACCGAAGGCAAGGGCTGGACTGTTGTCCAGAGAAACTCTCATGACACAGAGATCACATGGAAGCAATCCTGGACCACCTACAAGTACGGCTTCGGGAATGTGCAAGGCGATCACTGGCTGGGGACCGAGTACCTGCACCTCCTGACACAGCAGGGCACCTACAAGGTCCGCTTCGTCGTGCGGAATAAAGCCAATGTCACCCATTACGCCGAGTACGACATCTTCAGCGTGGAGAGTGAGGCCAGTGGGTACCCGCTGAGGCTGGGCCGGTTCTCTGGCGATGGGGACGACTATCTGACCGACTACCACCCCAAGAAGGGGGGCATACATGACAACATGAAGTTCAGCACAACCGATAGGGACCAGGACCAGTACAGCGGGAACTGCGCCAGCAGTTACGGGGGCTGGTGGTACGACAGGTGCCAGAACGTCCTGCTCAATGCCAAAAAACACATCCTTTGGCCAGGATTCTGTGATAATGGCGACTGCGCATCATCCCTCATCCTGGTCAAACCCACAGACGTGTGCTGACTGTGCCGCAGCACCCAGCCCCCCCCAGTTTGTGGGAGTGCCACTGTCCCCAGCTCAGTGCCCCGTCCCTGTGCCTGCCAACACCCCCGTGCCAGCCCTGGTGCATGTCCTGTGCCATCGGCAGCTCCTGCACCATCACCAGCTGAAACACAGTGGCTCTGGGGCTCAGGAGCAATTGCCCGGAGCCCTGGGCAAGCGGGCAGCTTCACCCAGGTGTCACGGTGCTGCTAGCACTGGGACGCAGGCACTGGTTTGGGGTGGATGTGCCCACTCCTGTCCTGCGGAGGGGGAGCTGGTGCAGGTTCCCTTCCCTGTGCAGTCAGTGTATCCCTGCTTTGCTTGGGCCCTGCTCCCTCCCTGAGCCCCGTATGCCCCACAGCTCTGCCCATGCTGCCCATGCTGGGAGAAATCAGCTGCAATAAACCCTGGAGCCAGACTTTGCTGCCTTGTGTCTACCTGCTGCTGCGGCACTGCACAGAAGTGTGGGGGGATCGCTCTGTCCAGCCTCTGGGGCAGTGGACCTGGGGGCAAAGAGGTGGATAAGGAGATGTGCCTGCCCAAGGGATGCCAGATCTCCCTGGGACATGCAGAGTTCACTTCCCACAGGACTGGCATGGTGGCTGCTGGGTTCAAGATGATTTTCTCAGGCAGGGCTAGGCCAGGTCAGCTGTGGAGCTGGTTCTGCTCCCAGGCTGAGCTGGTGCAGAGCTGGGCTGGCATGCAGGGGTTTTGTGTTGACTTTTCTTTTTTTTTCCCCCCAAATATTTCAGTGTTCCATAGTGGAAGACCTGGCACCTATTCTCCCCGCTGCTGACTGTCCCAGCATCAACCTGTAACATGAGCTTTTCTCCCTTTGATGCGGTTGCTGTACACGGCTGAGTACAGCTCTTGTACCTAATCCTGTCTGTGCCTTGGTTCTCAGGTCTCTGGGTACCATATGGCTTCCAACGGCTTGTTCCAGCCTCTGTGCACCAAACTGTGGCTCTGAGGCTACGATTAACCAAACAGGGCCAGCAACTGAGCTGTGGCTGTAAGGCCACACTTAACTCATGGGGCCAGCAAAGCCCTGTATCTTGCAAAACCCTCGGCCATAGTTTGCCCCTGTCCATGGCTGTGTGGTTGCCCTATGGTGGGAAAGGGGAGAAACCACCACAGATGGGAGTGTGGAGAGGGTGGTGGGCTCCCAGGGGTGTGAGGGATGTGGGTAAGTCAGCCCCATCACATTCTACCACAGAGGCGGGATGTGGCTATGGATCTCCTCGGGGATGGAGGGAATTTTGAACTCAGGGCTTGAAAGAAGCCATGATTCCTCTCCTCTGTTTTTGGGAGAAAAGCTGAGCTTGAGGAAGGCTTGTGGCTGTGAACCCTGAACATGTTGGGGCTCTCAGGCCAAGGTCTGTGGCTGAGGTCCCAGGGCACCCTGCAGAGTTGTGGCAGCGCTGTGTTCCTGCCCAGGCATCCCTGGCTGCCCTGGAGGCGTCTGTGGGCCTGCAGCCCTGGTGCATGGGGGGATGAATGCAGGAGGGTGCTGCTGGTAGAAAAAGGCTTCCCAGTCTGAGTTGACTTGAGAGCAGCATTTCTGGACTGAGAGATACATCTGCTGGTTTTCATTCCATTTTCACTCCAGCCTGGATGTACAGCCTAATTGGAGGGGAGAGGCTTTGGGTTCCTGGTGCACAGCAATTTGCCCAGGAGTCAGCAATGTGCCCTTGTGGTGTTGGGGGTGAACTGCATCCCAGCTGCATTAGCAAGAGTGCAGCCAGCAAGACATCATCTCCTCTGCTCAGCCCTGGGAGACCACACCCACAGGTGCCATAGCCGCTGTTGAGATATCCAGTGCACAGAGGTATCACTCCCGTGCAGCAAGCCCATATGGACCCAAGCTGATTCAGGCCTCTTGAACTTCTGGGATCCTGCCATGTCAGGCTGCCTCAAGCTCTTAACCCTGACCTGAGTACCCCAAACATGCAGCACCATGTGCCTCTGCAGTGTTGTTGAGCTTTTCTTCCCTGTCTGCTCCTCCAGTTACCTCCCCAGGTCTGGGCCAGCATTCACAAGTTAACGAGGCAGGGTGCTGCTGGCCTGGCCCGCTGCCCCTGCTTAGCTCCAGCCCATGGCTGGTAGGTCTGGGCTGAGCTGATGCTTCCCTCCGACCCTCAGTGCTTGCTCTTGGCCATGTGGTACCGCATGCCCTTTTTGAAAGATCCCCACCTTGAAACATCTCATCAACACATACAAATATCTTAAGGGTGGATGTCACGAGGACAGAACCAGACTCTTTGCAGTGGTGCCCAGCGACAGGACAAGGGTCAATGGGCACAAACTGGAACATAAGAGGTTTCAGTTGAATATGAGAAAAAACTTCTTTACTTTGAGGGTGACAGAGCACTGGAACAGGCTTCCCAGGGGGGGTTGTGGAGTCTCCTTCTATGGAGATATTCAAAGCCTGCCTGGACGATGTCCTGTGCAACATGGTCTAGGTGAACCTGCTTTAGCAGGAGGGTTGGACTAGATGATCTCCCGAGGTCCCTTCCAACCCTTGCCATTCTGTGATTCTGTGAAACCCAACTCTCTTCTTCAAGTGAAAGTTTTATCTAATTCTTCGTTTGAGTCTTATGAAGAATCTTCCCTTTGAAAGTCTTTTCGTACCTCACCGGTCTGCTCCTGGCCAGAAACTGGCAGAAGTTGCTGGAAGTTCCCAAAGAAATGAAGGACATTTATGCACGTCTGTGCAGGTTCTGAAAGCAATTTTATTCTTCAGGATGAAGACAGCAGGGATATGGTGTTTACATGACCTGGGCTTAGAGCAGCTCAGGTCAGGGTGGCTAGCGGTCACTGATATTTTTCTGCTGAAGTAATCTACACCTGCAAAGCAGAAAGAGGGTAAGACCTTGCTGGATCAGGAGGGTTTTATGTTTCCGAACACAGTTTTCTCCCCAGAAGGACCACGCTTGGAAACCACAGTGTTTATAAAGACTTGTTCTAATAATGATCCCTAAATACCCACCGCAAGCAAAAGGCCAGAGACAAAACAGCTCTTGGTATACAGGAACAACCTGATTCCCCCCCAACGCCCCAGCCAGCACAACGGGCCCCAGCAGGGCACTGGCCTGGCCACATGCTCAGTGCACAGGAGGGGAAGGAGTACTAACGGTACGGAGCCGGTTTGATGAGGATGGCGGAAGCTTTGCAGTTCCCATTGCACAGGCTGCCCCATGCTATGCCCCCCTTGACATTCAGCCGTACGGAGTAACATGCCGAGTACCACCACCCGCCCCCAGAGCGGGAGGCGCAGTTCCCGCTGTAAGTGTCATGATCCTGATCTTTTGTGGAGAACTTCATGTTGTTGTGCACCTTCCTGGGATTGTCTGAGTCCATGGCATCCTCTGCTGTCCCTGTGTACTTTCCCAGCCGCAGCCGGTAGCCGTGGGACTCATTTTCCAGGCTGAAGAGGTTGTAGTCTGTGAACTTGGTGTTGTTTGTGGCATCCCAGATGACAAACCTGACCTGGTAGACCTTCTGGTTGGTGATCTGATGAATGTACTCGGTGCCCAGCCAGTAGTCGGTGTGCACATTCCCAAAGCCATACTTGTAGGTGCTCCAGGACTCGGCCCAGGTGATCTCCGTGCCCTGCTGGTTCCTCTGGATGACTGTCCAGCCCCCGTCCATCATATTCATTTCGCAGTACACCACGATGGGGTGCAGTCCCATGGGCTGGATGGCGTAGATGCCACTGGGGCTGCCAGCGGGGATCTCGCTGCAGTCCTTGGGCCAACCTGGGGTGGGAGAGAGGGTGATTTAACAAAAGCCAGGACCAAACCACATTTCAGCCAGAGTTCATGGGGGATTCTCAGCTCTCCCAGCCCAGAGAGGTCGATGTGCTTGGCTGGAGGTGAGAGAGGGTTGGCCTCAGCCCTCTGGTCCGCTCCTGCACCTAACAGGAGGCAGCCCCAGTGAAAGGCCCCAGACCCACTGGGCTATGCTGTTTTCAGCCTAGGAGACTGATACGGACACTAGTGGGCCCATTTGGGTCTCCTGAAAAGCGATTGTGCCACTAAAACAGGGTCACACTGGGGAGGAAGGTGAAAAGGACCTTGTCCTCGCTTGTGACCTAGGGAACAGGAAAAAAGTGACCCCTTCAAGCACACAGGCACCCCTACCAGTCTGAGAAGTGTGCACAGATGCAGAGCACTGAACCCTCACATCCTCCATTCTCCATCCTGGAGCAGGGCCAGGGCTAGGGACAGCATAGGGCCCCTCCCCACCCAGAGCTGGCCGTACACCAGCATGCCACGCTGGGTCGGTCCCCTCTGTGCTAGCAGGCACGGACTCCCCATGCCTTCCACTGGCTTGCTGCAGGACCTCCCACCTCGGTTCAGATCCTGCTGGATGGGCAGAGCTCCTCTCCCCAGCTGAGCAAAGCTTGAGGCTGGTGCTGCCTCTCCCCATCCTGCCTGCCTGTGCACTCTGTGGGGGTGCGTTCTGGGTCTGAGGCATCGTAACACCCCCTCTTCCCAGTGCCGTTTACCAAGGCGCCCCTGGCCCAGAGCATGGGCTGGGGCTGTTCACCAGCCAGGGCTGACCCAGACCGAGGAACTGAACGGGGATGGTGAGAGCACTGTGGTGCCCATAGGATGCTACGTACTGGTTTTCTTCAGAGCACTCGCTGAAGCGCTGGAGGGCAATTTCTTGGAGATGTTTAGGGTTTGTATATGGGTGCAGTGGCCTGGGGCAGCCAAGACCAGCACACAAGCAAGGCGTAGAAGGCACTGGGCTGCTAAAAGGGAAAAGATGGAGAAAAGATGAAATGTGACCCTCCCTCCAGAAGGGTGGGAGATCCCACGGCTCCAGCATCACACAGCTTAGCGCAGTCATGTGAGATGCAGGAGTGCGCCAAGCATGCTGGGCAGCCCCAGACTGGTCCGTGCCAGCTGGAAAGCTTGCCAAAAGGCCTCAAATCTTTTGCCCAGGGGGTAGAAAACCTTGTCTTTTCTCCTTGATCAGCTCCCGAAAAGTCATGCGTGAGATAGTTTTGGGTGGAGCACAGCACCCAACAGCCGATGGAGCCAAGTTTCTTTCCTGGCCCCTGAAGCGGGGGCCTAGGCAGGGCAGAAGCTGCTGGTGCTTGGAGGGGTGGGAGGTGAGCGTGCCCTCAGAGGGCACCTGCCACTCCCTAGGGCCATGCGAGGACCAGCGCGGAGCCTCTCTCTGTTGCTGGGCTGCCCTGCCCTTGCTTGTCCCTTTGCTAGCAAGGAGCACCCCACTTCCCAGCCCAGTACTCACCCATGGTGTGTGGAGTGCCCTCGGGAGTGCTGCGCTGGGAGCCGTGGGTCCTGGAGGCATTTGTAGATGCTCTGCGGTGGGCGGGGTGAGCGGGCCCTACCCCCTCCCGGCTTCCTTTCTCCTGGAGACGGAAATCAGCCTGGGTTTTCTTTATGCTCTTAGGAAACACAAGCTGAGGTGAAGGTGCCTGGGGTTCTGGGTGCACAGCCTCCCGAGCTGTAGAGAAAATAACCCTGGTGCCAGCAAGAGTCCTTGGAATGGTCTCTTCTGTGAGTGCTTAGCTCCTTGGATGGAATTTCCCCTGGGAACAGCGTATTTGGGAGCTTTGAAGAGTGCAGCTCATTAAATAAACACTCAAATGCCAGTCTCCAGCTGAGAGAGAGCAAACACCAGGGATGTCCCCACCTCCCACCATTACAGCAGGGTGCTGCCAGGTCAATCCGTTCCCCTTTCAGGTGCTTTTGACAAGCCCAGCCCGGCTCTTGCTGGGGAAGTCAGGGCAACCCTGAGATTCCCAGAGAGACTGACTGTTCTGGGACAGCGTTTGGAGTGGCTGGTGTTTCCTGGACTGCATGACAGCAGGCAGGGTGTTGCAAGTGGAGGGTGTCTCCATCCGGGGAGGCAGGAGAGATCTCTATTCCCCAGCGGGCCACAGTCCTGACCTGAAAAGACGTGGCCTTGCCAAAAGTCACTGGCTAAAAGGTGTCTGTAGGCCAGCTGAGGCAGCTGTGGTCTTGGGCAGTGGCTTGGGAGGCTAGTCATGCAGGGCGGGTGGATACAGAGGAAGGCAAGTGTCTGCCCAGGAGCAGCAAAACGGGGCAGGCGGAGGGCAGCAATGGGGATCTGAGCCTGTACAGAGGGGAGGCAGGGTCTGAGCGTGCATGGAGGGAAAGGGGAGGGGAATTGAGGGTGTACAGAGGGACTGGAGGGGATATGGGGAACCCCTAGGAACTGAGCACCCGCAGAAGGGACAGGTGGGATCTGAGTCGGTGGAGGGCAACAGTGGGAATCTGAGGATGCTTGTTGTGGAGAAGAGGGATGTGAGTGGGGACAGAGGGGAGAAGCCAGCACTAAACAGACACTGAAAGGAATGGAGGAGATCTGTGTATACGAGGAGGGGGACAGAGGAGATCTGGGTGCATACAGAGGGAAATGGAGGACACTTAAGCATACAAAGCGGGGAATGGAGGGGATCTGTTTGTGCAAAGGACGGGGAAAGAATACTGGATAGGAATGGAGAGCATTTGAGAGTGCTTGGCAGTGACCAGAATGAGTTTGAGGGGATCTAGAAGCACCCAGAAGGGAACAGAGGGAATTTGAAAGCGTGTAGAGGGGACATGGCTTGGATGTAGGGCACTCAGAAAGGATGGCAGGGACTGGGGGGTGCAAAAGGGGAGTAGGGGGATAACAGAGGGGGGGGTAGCTGGGGTCCACGAGGGGAACAGAGGGAGCCTGAGCATGCATAGGGAAGAATGTAAGCGACCACAGTCACATGTGGGGGAACAGAGAGCGCATGGAAGGGGACGGAGGGTATCTGAATGCACACAGAATTGAACAAATGGTTTTGATGTGCCCTCTGATGCTCCCCAGGATCTTTTATTTGCCCTCTGGTGCAATGCAGAGGCTTTCATTTGGTCCTCTCATCCCCTAAGAATCACTCCATTTAGCTTTTGGTGCACCCAAAAGAAGGTGCACCTCTGGAGGCCTCCGATCTCCTTCCCGTACACCTCAGACTCCTCCATTTGCCTTCTGGTGCCACCTACAGCCCCCCATTTTCCTTGCAGTGCATCCCAGTGTCCTACATTTGCTTTCCTTTCCATGCCAGAGCCCTCCATGTGCCCTCAGGTGCCCCCTGAGCCCCCGCTGCCTGCTCATGCAGGTGTTTCCCTTTGCAAGCCCTGACACCCCGGAGGCCCCAGCAGGGTCCCAGGCAGCAGGCACTGCTGTGTGTAGGATGCTCAGCAGAAAGGACTCAGGGGTGCTGGAGTCGGCCCACCCTCACAGGCAGTAATGCGGGAATCTCTGGAACCACCTGTGCAGAGCCCTGTGGCTGGGGAAGCAACTCCTGATGGCTCCTGGGGCCAGCTCCTGCCTTGGAGTCTGGCTCTTCCCTTCCCACAGGGAAGCACAAGGATCCCCAGTCTCCGTTAGAGACAGGTTTGTGCCGAAGGACAGGTTTGTGCCCTTCCACTAGGGCCGAAGGGCAGAGTCTCTGTGTGCCCAAATGCCATTGTTACTCCAAGGTCTCTTGGGTGACAGCCCCCACCGTGTGTTCTTTTTCCATCTGTAACAGTGATAGTGTTTGGTGTGGGTTGGGTAAGGGTCTGGGTGTTCTGAGCAAATTCGGAGGCCGGGAACCTATGAGAGACCCTTGATTCAATGAGAGGATTGTTTTGGAGGGTGAGGACAGGGGGTACTGCGATGTGGGACTGTAGTAAGTGTGGTCTGACCAGGCCCTCATTGCTTCCATTGAGGTAAGGTGTTTTCTGGCACTGGAGAAGCACAGGGTTTGCTGAGGTGGGTGGCAATGTGATGACCTCTCATCAGGATGTGATGGCAAGATGTGATGGGACCTCCTGAGATTGCCTGATCCAACCCACTCCTCAAGAGAGCAGACCACCCACAAAGTGTCCCGCTGGGTTTTGAATACCCCCAGGGACGGAGGCTCCCTCCCTGGGCAACCTATGCCAGTGTTGGGTCACCCTCACAGTGAGAAAGTGTTTTCCTGTGTTCAGATGGAACTGCCTGTATGTCAGTTTGTGCCCATTGCTTCTTGTCCTGGCACTGGGCACCACTGGGAAGAGCCTGGCTCCCACTTCTTCCTTCTGTCCTTTTGGGTATTTACATACATTGATAAGATCCCCCTCTGAGCCAGCAGCAGACCCACATTTTCCATGGTATTCCTTTTGTTTGTGTACTTGTAGACATCTTTCTTGATGCCCTTCTTGCTGCTCCTTTGCCTGATTCAACTCCAGGCCAGCCTTGGCATTCCTAACCCCATCCCTGAATGACTGGACAGTATGTCTGTTCCATCAACCACCATACTCTGCTTCCATCTCTTGAACAACTCCTATATAGGTCTGAGTTTACTCAGGAACTCCTTGATCATCCACACAAACCTTCTGCTGCTTTTGCTTGATTTCTTGTTTGTTCACAGGAGAAATACCAGAAAACCATAATGTAAACATATATAGTAAAAACATGTTACCTGTCTCCATCTACTTCTTTGCTTTTGGGGTGAGGAGTCTGGGCTGGTGGCCTCCACTTCCATGGGTTTCTCTGCTTGGGGTGGCAAGGTCAGTGGTGCAGAGCATGGTAGATCACCTCTGGGGGTGCTGCTATGCTCTCTGGTGCGCTGCCAGCCTCTTCTCCAAAGTGACAGCTCGGCCTGAGAGCTGCCTCCAGGACATGCAATAAGGAGTCGGGGTCCTGGAGGACAGGGTCACTGCACTCCATGCAGCAAATGACCACATAGCAAGGCCTCCACTGTGGGGTTGCAGCAAACCAGCTCCCTTTCTGCCCTTGGTTGCTCCATGCCATGTTGAGCCCCTCCAGTGCTCATTGTGGCCTGTGGCAGAGACAAGAAAAGAGCCCGAGAGGTCTGAGAGGAAGGGAGACCCCCTGCCCGGTGGCTGCATCTTTCTGCCACCCTCCTCTGCCTGTTGTATACGCTCCTGCCATCAGCATTCAGGATGGGAAGAGCTTCATCCCCTTCTGCTTTGCTTCACACCGCTGTCCACCTGACCCCGGGACTGAAAAGGACCGTGATTCTCACACCCCCACCATCTCAGTCCACTTGTTAGCAGCAGAAGAAGTAGGGAGGGATAATGGAACCACAGCGTGATCCTAATGGAACATGTTACTATGACTTAGATGAGAAATGCGAGCTGCAGCATCCAGCATGAGCACGGTGTTACCGGGTGACTGCAGGAGAAGGTCCTTGCTTGGGTCAGGACCGGTCTCTGCAGGACGGGGGACCACAGAGTTCCTCATCCTTTTTGAACTGGGGAGCCCAGAACTGGACACGGTATTCCAGGTGGGGTCTCACCAGGGCAGAGTAGAGGGGGAGGAGAACCTCCCTTGCCCTGCTGGCCACACTCCTCTTAATGCACCCAGGATGCCATTGGCCTTCTTGGCAACAAGGGCACCCTGCTGGCTCATGGTCAGACTCTCAGGTCCCTCTGGGCAGAGCTGCTTCCCAGCAGGTCAGCCCCCAGCCTGTACTGGTGCATGCGGTTCAACCTCCCCAGGGGCAGCACTCAATACTTGCCCTTGTTGAACTTCATCATGTTCCTCTCCGCCCAACTCTCCAGCCTGCCCACGTCCCACTGAATGGCAGCACAGCCTCCCAGTGGATCAGCCACTCCTCCCAGTTTTGTGTTGTCGGCGAACTTGCTAAGGGTACGCTCTGTCCCTTTGTCTAGCTCATTGATGAATAAGTGGAACAAGACTGGGCCGAGACTGAGCCCTGGGGAACCCCACGAGCTACCAGCCTCCAACCAGACTCTGCACCACTGATCAGAACCCTCTGAACTCTGCCATGCAGCCAGTTCCCAATCCACCTCACTGTCCACTCATCCAGCCCGTACTTCCTGAGCTATGAGGATGTTATGGGAGACTGTCAAAAGCCTTGCTGAAGTCAAGGTAGGCAACATCCACTGCTCTCCCCTCATCTACCCAGCCGGTCATGCCATCATAGAAGTCATCTGGGTTACACAGTGGTATAAAAAGTAAAAATGTGATAAAATGCTTTCAGGAAAAAAATCAGAGGAGAAAGTAACTTGGCATTTGTAGTGGCCATGACATATAAAGGTGTTATTATACATAAGTATCAAGAGAAAGGTTTCCTACAGGTAGCAGCCTGATCTTCCCTTTTCCAGCTGTTGAGATGCAGGGTCAGGAGCATAAGAACTATATTTTGGACTGCTTATGCACTGCCCAGTGCCCAGTTTTTCCGTACGCAAGCCCATAGATTTCTGTGTGCAAGTCCAGGACCCCCAGATCTCTGTCTCCAGCATAATCCAGGTTTTTAGAGCTCTGTGATTCTGTTTTTAGACTGTTCCCATTTGCACATGCCACCCCCACTGCAAGACAAGCAATTGCATAAATTTTGGTTCTCAGGGATGGTTCCATGCGTCAAGGTCCCCTAGGGTGAATCCCAGCATCTGGAATCCTGTGGGGTGTCCAGGGCTCATTGAGGTCTGGGACGCTCCGGCATTGCCAGGTGGCCCTGGGAGGCAGAAGAAGGAATGGAGAAAGAGGGGAGGGGGGAGGGCCCATATCCCCCCCGGGGTGGGGGGATCATGGGCAATCTGGGGGGACCAAGGGGCAACTGGGGGGGTCCTGGGAGCAACTGATGGGTGAAAGTATGGGACCCTGGGGGCAACTGAGTCAACTGTCTGTAACTGGGGCCCCCAAAGGGAGAGGGGAGGTTCTAGAGAAAATGGGGGGAAGAGGCAGGGTCTCTGGGGTAATGAGGGAATCTTGGGGAAGCAAGGCAGCCTGGAGTGGTCCTGGGTGCAAGGAAGGAGTGCCAGAATGGGCCAGAGGACAATGGGAGTCCCAAGGGGAGATAGGGGGCCCTGTGAGTTTAGGAGTCCTGGCAGTCCTGGCCTCCCTTGGACAGCCTGGTCACCTCACATTTGTAGGGAATCCCGAGGGACTGAGGGTCCAGTGGGGATTGGGAGTCCCATGCAGGTCTGTGGGGAGCCCCAGAAGCATGGGGGCTTTGAGGGTAAGGTTTACCAGGTCTGGAGGACTCACACCATCAGCAGCACAAGTGCCATGGAGCCAAGTGCCAGCCCCAGCCCCAGCGATGATGTACGGTGCTGCAGGGGTGTCCTGCCGTGGGGCCAGTGCAGCACAGCTCTGAAGTGAGCCTGGAGTCCCTGCCCTGTCTCCATGCTTCCTCCTGATACTGTGGGGACCCAGACAACTCGTGTCATGAGGCCTCACTGTTGGGCCCGCATGTCTGGGCCTCCCTTCCACCCCACGTGCCCCACTGCCCCCAGAGGAGCCAGGCATCAGGGAGTGCGTGCTCCACTCCACATGTCCACCATGGACCCAGGCATCCTGGCACCCGGCTCGCACTCCCATGTACCCCCCCCGTGGACCCAGGCATCCTGGCACCCGGCTCGCACTCCCATGTACCCCCCCCGTGGACCCAGGTGTCTGGGGTCCCTCTCCAACCCACACTGCTCACTGCCCCCAGGGCACTCAGGTGTCTGGGCGCACCGTTGAGGTAGAAGTACTTGCGGATCAAAGGCTCGGGAAGGACCCCCAGGTGACAGGCGATGGTTCCTGGAGTGGGGTCCTGAACGGTCAGACTGAGATGTCCCTCTGGACTCCCCTGCAGCTCCTCAAACAGCGCCAGATCCTGTGTGCGCAGCTAGGGTATGGGGGAACACATCAGTGCAGCCTGGTCCACGAAACCACATACATGTCATGCACATGCTTGTCATGCCCCCCTCGTGCTTCTTGTACACGCTGCTTGTGCATGTGCATGCACCTTATGTCCCACATCAGCTCCTCGTGCCCTGTGTGTGGGTGTGCGCACAGGGATGCATAAGCAGAGTGTTTGCAAAAGTCTCTTCCTTCACACATGTGCACACAAGTCCACATGGATCTGCAAACACACGAGTGATCTGCCTTCTGCCTGTGTGTCCTTCCCATGGGGGAGTGCTTGCTTGCGCCCTGTGCATGCTACTTCTAGCACACATATCTACTGTATAAGCAATACCTGTAGCTATTGACAGCCCATGCACCCAGCGCACCACTGTGTGCGTGCAGGCCTTGCTGCCTGTGCGCAGGCCTCTCATGAATATGTACATACACTCTTACACATGCACATGCAACTCACATCCTTGGCGAACATCCAGGTAACAGGCATGTCAGGGGGGGTGGCAAAGGGCACATCGCAGTGCAGTGTGATGGCTTCATCCGCGTAGGCCCACACGTCCTGCACTGGGAGCATTGACAGGTGCGTGAGGTCACATTGACCCATGCGCTTACAGAAGTGATTGCTCTCCTGCGTGGCTGCACACGCTCATGTGCTGGCAGTGGGATGGGTAGGCACCTTGGCACACTCAAGGTGAGCACAGCAGGTATACCCACATGCCCATGTGCTCACATGCCCACATGCCTGCATGTCCACATGCCCTGGAAGCACCCGGCTCTGGGGTGGGGCTTAGCCCAGCCTGGATGCCTGGGCCTGCCATGGCCCCATACCTGGGCAGTCCAGGGGAAGCTGGCAGTCCACAAGGCGGCAGGTAGCACACTGGAAGACACGGGCGGCTGGCTGATACCCTGGGGGGGAGAGACTTGGTGGTCCTGGAGGGATGGGAGATGTACTAGGGGATGAGGGGTGGCAAGACAGAGGGATGGGCACTCACCACAGGGGGGGATGCAGGCTGGAGCTGGTGGGGAGGAAGCAGCATTAGACTGGGGATCATTGGGGATGCACATCCCCGTAATGAGCTGTCAGGGCTCAGCTGAGCTTCCAGCCCAGATGGGGTCTCTGGTGGTTTCTGGAGGATGGGGGTGCCCAGGGTGGGGGTCCCTGGGGTGTAGATATCCAGGGTGGGGGTGTCTGTGACAGCCCCTTGAGTGGGGGTCCCCCAGGGTGGGAGTCCTGGGTGGGTGTCCCCATTGGACCCATACCTTCCTCCAGCTGGCTCAGCTTCACCCAGATTATGTTGATGGCTTCCTGCAGAGACACCTCAAAGGGCTCTGGGGTGTCCCAGATGTCCAGGTGAGAAAATGTGCCCTCCCCCCAATCTCCATAAACCCTCCACAGACCTCACAGCTCACCTCGACGCCATGTAAGCACCCTGGAGTCCCATATATCCCCAAATACCCCTCAACCCCCCCAGAAGCTGTATAACTAGAAGCCCAACCCTCGGTTCCCCAGATATCCCCTTAGAGCCCCCAGACCTCCATGTATCCTGTATTTCACCACACCCCCCATTCAAGTCCCGTCTCCCATGCCCCATGTCCTGGCCCTACTCCCTCACATGTCCCATGTCCCCAGCTCACTCATGTCCTTCTGCTTCTCCAAAAAGTGCAGGGCATCCATGATGACCTCCCGAAGTGCCTCACGCTGCCCCGACCCTAGGACCAGTTCAGGGACACTGGGATCAGTACAAGGGCACTGGGACCAGTACAGGGTTGGGGCTGTGGGAGGGTGCGTAAGGGCTGGGGTGTTCCGGAGTCCTGATCAGGGTTTAGGGATATTGGGAAGGGTCAGGTATCCCTGGGGATTCCTGAGGTCCTAGTTAAGGCCAGGGGATCCCAGGAAGTCCCCAGTGTGTCTCTGGTCAGGGTTGGGTGATTCTCAGGGTCCCAGGCAGGGCTGGGGTTCCCAGAGGTCTCTGGGGTTCAGGTCAGGGCTGGGGAGTTGGGAATCCCTAGTGTTGGGTCTCTGGGGTCCCTGTTTAGGAAAGGGGTCCCCAACTGCCTGGGATCCTGGCTAGTGTTAGTGTGAGCCCCGGTTAGGGGGGTCTCCATTGAGATGGAGGCCCTTGGTGGCATGGAGGTACCAGTCAGGATGGGGGTCCTTGCGCAGGGTCCCTGTTCATCTGGGTGTCCCTGGGGAACCATGACACACCTACAGTGACAGAGGCGAGTGGCACAGCAGCCTGGACAAGGGCCTCAAGGCAGTGTTGGTGTCGGGGGTCCTTGAGGGGGGCTCCAGTAATGTCATGGCAGAGCCGTGCCCGTTGAATTGGGGGCCCAAAGCAGAGCAGGCAGGGGTACACCCCAGGGAGCCAGGACGCCAGGACCACCCAATGCCACAAGCCAGGTCTCCCTGCCTGGATGCCTGGGTTTCCAGGGAGCCAGGGAGTCAGCACCAGCATCAAGGGCACCCACCACCACCCCATGGGCCTAGAGCTTAGCACCCAGATGCCTGGGTCCCCAGGGAACATCAGGGTTCCTAGGCGGAGCCTGGGCGCTGGGGTCCCCAGGGAACAGCAGGGTTCCTAGGCGGAGCCTGGGTGCCAGGGTCCCCAGGGGACCGTGGGGCTCCCAGGCAGGTCCCAGATGCCTTTGTCCTCTCTTGAGAGGAGTGGGGATACCCAGACACATGGGTCCCCTGGGGTGTGTGGGATGGAGAAGGGGCTCCCAGTCCATCATTTTTGTCCCCTCAAATCTTCTACCTCCAGTCCCTGCTAGGCACATTTGTTGGTGTCCCCAAATCCCCTCTGTTTAGGTGTCTAATTCCTCACTTTGAACTCCTATAATCCTCGTCCAGTCTCCTGCAGTTCCCAAATCCCCCTCCTTGAAACCTACACAAGGCTTCTCCTTTTCATTCCTTCATATCCCATCCCAAGAATACCTCTGTACTTGCCTGGTGAGCAAGCTGCCCTGGAGCTGGCCCAATCTGCAGCAGAGCTGCAGACCTTGGTGCACAGTGGGGGTCCTGAGGCAGGGAAACGCCAGGGTGGCAGAGACCCGCCGGGAGCCAGCAGCTCTTGAGAGAGACACGGAGGAGGCCTGTGAGTGGCCAGGGCAAGCGCGGCCACCCCCGCGCCTATAAAAAGCAGCCAAGAGAGCGCTAGGGGCCAGGAGCTGCCAACAGAGCGGGTGAGCAGAGGGCGGCGCGGCAGCTGGGGCTGGGCAAGCCCATTTGTGTGGCAGTTTGCACATGAGGGTGCACAGGAAGGCCATCATCACCCCACCAGCTCGAGAGGTGAGTTCAGTTGGTGGTCGTCGCCCTCACAGAAGGAGCTTAGCTATGGTATATTTGGGGACCTGCAGCTATGCTATATATGGGGAACTACAGGCCTGTCGGTCTGACCTCAGTGCTGGTGAAGATCGTGGAGCAGATCATCCTGAGTGCTGTCTCACAGCACACCCAGAAAAAACAGAAGATCAGGCCCAGTCAACTTGGGTTTATGAATGGCAGATCCTGCTTGACCAACCTGATCTTCTATGACAAGGGGACCCGCTTAGTGGACGAGGGAAAGACTGTGGGTGTGGTGTACCTGGACTTTAGCAAAGCCTTTCCCACAGCATTCTGCTGGAGAAACTGGCTTCCCATCGCCTGGGCAGGCATACTCTGTGCTGTGCAAAAAACTGGCTGGGTGGCCGGGCGCAAAGGGTGGTGGTGAATGGAGTTAAATCCACCTGGTGGCCGGTCACAAGCGGTGTCCCCCAGGGCTCAGTTCTAGGGCCGGTCTTGTTTAACATCTTCATCAATGACCTGGATGCGGGGATCAAGGGCACCCTCAGTCAGATTGCAGATGACACTGAGCTGGGCGGGAGTGTGGATCTGCTGGAGGCGAGGAGGGCTCTGCAGAGGGACCTGGCCAGGCTGGATCCATGGGCCCAGGCCAATTGCATGAGGTTCAACAAGGCCAAGGACAGGGTCCTGCACTGGGGTCACAACAACCCCACGCAATGCTCCAGGCATGGGGAAGAGTGGCTGGAAAGCTGCCTGGCAGAAAAGGACCTGGGGGTGTTGGTTGACAGGCGGCTGAATATGAGCCAGCAGGGTGCCCACGTGGCCAAGAGGGCCAAGGGCATCCTGGCTTGTATCAGGACTGGTGTGGCCAGCAGGAGCAGGGCACTGACCGTGCCCCTGTCCTGGGCACTGGTGAGGCCGCCCCTTGAATTCTGGGTTCAGGGTTGGGCCTCTCACTCCCAGAGGAACATGGAGGGGCTGGAACGTGTCCAGAGAAGGGCAATGGAGCTGGTGAGGGGTCTGGAGCCCAAGGCTGCTGGGGAGCAGCTGGGGGAGCTGGGGGTGTTCAGCCTGGAGAAGAGGAGGCTGAGGGGAGACCTTATCGCCCTGTACAACTGCCTGAAAGGGGGGTTGTAGTGAGGTGGGTGTTGGTCTCTTCTTCCAAGTAACAAGTGATAAGACAAGAGGAAACGGCCTCAAGCTGTGCAAGGGGAGGTTTAGATTGGATATCTCTCTGCCCTGAAAGACTGTTAGGACAGATGGAGCCCAAAGTCATGGACTAAATGAACCCCATGGACATTTTAGAGGGATGGGCCATAGACTGAGGGAACGATACCTGTGTGTATATATCAAAAGACAGAGAAAGTAGTACTGATTGATTGGAGTACATTGGAAAGGGCTTGATGGAGGTGGTGTAGAATAAGGGGTGGATACTGTCCTGGTTTTGACTGGATAGAGTTAATTTTCTTCCTAGTAGCTGGCATAGTGCTGTGTTTTGGATTTAGTATGAGAATAATGTTGATAACACACCAACATTTTAGTTGTTGCGAAGTCCCTGCCGTGTCAGCCACCCATGACATCGCAAGCACCTGCACGGCCATTCCCACGCTGAAGTACTAATCCAGCACCAAAAGGTTTCACCAACCTCACACCGTAGCCCTGGAGGTGCTAAGCCAGCAGTGACATAAACACCTGCACAAGGTGGGTTCTCACACCTGCCCCATGAGGTACAAAGTCGCCAGTGACACAAAACCAGCATCATAAGCCTGGTTCCTGTGCCTGCCATATCAGCTCTCAGCCAACTGTGACATTATGAGCACCCGCAGAAGTCATATTCCCTCACCTGTGCTACAAGGAACTCTCTCACAGTGATGTCAGGGGCACCTGCACCAGCCAGGTTCCTGCACCTGCAATGCGAGCCACACAGCCACCAGTGACATCAAAAGAGCAGCAAAAAAGTTCCCAACTCTGCCATATCAGCTACTCCGCCACCCATGACATCATGATCCCCTGCCTGGCAAGGTTCCTACACCTGTCCTACGAGGTGCTAAGCCATCAAAATACCTGCACAAAGCCAGGTTTGGCCTTACAGTCACCAGTGACACAAAACAGCAGATAAACCAGGTTCCCCCACCTGGCGTATGAGCTACTCTGCCACCTGTGACAGCACAGGCGCTGGCAGAAGCCAGGTTCCCACGCCTTCAGGAGAACTGTCTTCTGGGGGAGGCAAGTGGAGAGGTTCAGGCAGAAGACTGCTGAGCTGTGTCTCATGAGTGAGCAGTTGGAAGAGTGGCCAGGAGGCTGAGGCCACTTTCAAACCTGGAAGCACCATGTCAAAGACAGACCTGATGACCAGTGTGCTGCCAGAACTAAGGGATTACTTGTAGGATACAGATGATGAAATGTGTTCCTGCAGCGGAATAGATAGGACATGGCCTTGAGAAAGGACTCTATGGCCATGTGTTGGCTGACAGACCCAGGTCAGCCAGAAGTCTTGACTGGAAGTATTGGAAACTACAACTAAAGGAATAATCTTTAGCAGCTTCATTTCTTGGGGGAACAAGCCTCTTGGCTTTGGTATGATGCTCATGTCCCAGGATGTGCGGTTTTTAATCCATTGCAGACAGAAATGGACAGTAGCCCCACAGTCACTGGTGGAGTCTAGCAGGTCTTCTGGGACCTTCTTGGTGACACTGATATGCTGTCTGGGACCTCTGCTCACCAATGTTGTGCGTGTCTTAACCACAGCTGTCAGCACCTTGGTGCTGAGGATTGCCTGGGTACAGCCTGCTGGTTTTTCTTTACTTCAGAGAGTGTCTCCAAGTCTGTCTTGAGCCCTGGATGCAGTACAGAGGGACAGACAGAAAGGGTCAACACCCTGCAGAGAGATGGCTGCAGGCTCAGCCAAGGTCCCGAAGGGCCATGTTTGCGGAAGGCCTTTGCTAGCTGACAGGGGTGGTCCCTCCTGGCGCAACTCACACCTGCCAGCTTGGAGGACCCAAGTGCACGCACTGTCTCACCACCACAGTCAGAAAGCCCATGCAAGTCAGTAAGAGCACAGGCATTGGTGGACCCATCCCCACGCAAGGCCCAATCCCTTCCCCTCAGAAGGCTGCTTCCCCTTCAAAAAGCAAGGTGTCATGGGTCAATATCCTCCCCACTCAGAGAGAGAAGAAAGTCCAAAAATTGTCCAGGCTCAAAAACTGCAGCCTGGAGATCCTGCCCACCCCACAAGAATACATGAGTCTGCTTTCCCCTGGGAGTGAAGAAGTTGCTCTCTCCTCCCTTTCCCTAATGGAGAGGAATCCCTTTGTACCACCCTTGCCTAATCACCTGCACGCAGGCATCTGGGGAGTGCGCACTCAGTCAAGTCCCAGTGAAACTCTTCCTTTATGAACTGGGACCTGCCCGAAACCTCAGCAGACAATAACTATCGCTGGGAGCATTGCATCCTTACTGCTCCTGGTCACCCAGCCTCTGATTTTCAGGGATGTTTCCCCTTAGCCACTTCTGCTTGGTACGTGACTGTTCCCAACACCCCGCCAGCCATCACTGCTCCCTTGCACAGGCCCAGCCTGCGGGACAGCTCGTGTCAGCTGCAGGGGGACACTGAGGAAGAGGCAGCTGGGGGTCTCGGCACTTCCAGAGACCCCTGCACCCCCTGTGGGGCACCCAGTCCACTGGCCACAGACCCACGGCATCCCCATCTGCTGAGGGTGCCTGGCAGCAGGAGGGGAGCGAGAGAAAGGTCCTTTGGGATTCAGCAGGAACAGGTGCTGCTGGCCCCAAAAGAAAGATCCCGAAAGAGGCCGATGGCACGGCCAAGCCTTGAGGCTATGGCGGGTGTTGCTGGGTGCATCAGCACAGCAGCAGGCAGGCAGGGGAAAGGGGCCCTCTGGGAGCAGTGGGGAGCAGAAGCATCCACCTGGCGTCTTCTGCTTCTGCAAGGAACACGCTTTGCAACTGGGGCAGCAAAGAGAATCCAAGAGGTCTGGGCTGTCCCAAGGTCAGCTATCCAGCAGGACCATGGGCCCTGCAGGCAGAGCAGCATGCCGTCAGCAGGAGTGAGGGCTACAGGTGGACTTAGGGTTTATGGGTGCTGTGGGCGAGACCTGTGCCAGACCGGGGGCAGAACACGGCAAAGGCTCTGAGATTTCCAAGTGCACCTGGCTGATCAAGAGGGAACCGGTCTCTTCAGGAGAAGCAGCAGGAGCGCTTTGATCATGGGGAGGTTCACGTGGCACTGGGCCTGTTGACAACAGATGGTGCTCAGCTTTCTCAAAGGGGGAAAAGGACCCTCGCTCAAGAGCTGGCGGGGCTTGTTGAGAGGGCTTTAAACTAGGCTTGCAAGGAGGAGGGGATATAACCAGGCTCACTAGAGGGAGGCCTGGGGGTGACACCAATAGCCCAGCTCAAGTGCATCTACACCAATGTGTGCAGCATGGGCAACAAATGGGAGGAGCTGGAAGCCTGCCATTGTGCAGCAGGATAGCTATGATGTAGTCACCATCACAGAAACGTGGTGGGATGCCTTTCATGACTGGAGTGCTGCAATGGATGGCTATAAGCTCTTCAGAAGGGACAGGCAAGGAAGGAGAGGCGGTGGGGTGGCTCTGTATGTTATGGAGTGTGTTTAGATTGTACAGAGCTAGATGCTTGTGATGAGGCTGAGTGCTTATGGGTAAGGATGAGGGGGAAGGCCAATGAGAAAGATATCGTGTTGGGAGTCTGTTATACACCACACGACCAGGATGAGGAGGTCGACGAAATATTCTACAAGCGGCTGGCAGAAGTCTTTCAATCGTGAGCTCTTGTTCTTGTGGGGGGCTTCAACTTACCAGCCATCTGTTGGAAATACAACATAGCAGAGAGGATACAGTCTAGGAGGTTCCTGCTGTATGTGGAAGAGAACTTCCTGACACAGCTGGTAAGTGAGCCTACCAGGGGAGGTGCTTGACCTCCTGTTTCCTAACAGAGAAGGACTGGTAGGAGAGGTGGTGGTTGGAGGTCATCTTGGCCTTAGCGACCATGAAATGGTAGAGTTTTCAATTCTTGGTGAGGTAAGGAAGGGGGTCAGCAAAACCACCACCATGGACTTCCAGAGGGTGGACTTCAGCTTGTTCAGAATGCTGGTTGGGAGAGTCCCTTGGGAGACAGTCCTGAAGGGCAAAGGGGTCCAGGAAGGTTGGGCATTCTTCAAGGAAGAAGCCTTAAAGGCATAGGAGCAGGCTGTCCCCATGTGCCGTAAGACGAATTGGGGGGGAAGACGACTGGCCTGGCTGAACAGGGATCTCTTACTGAGACTTGTGAAGAAAAGGAGAGCTTGCCAGCTTTGGAAGAAGGGGCAGGCAACCCAGGAATCTTGTCAGGTCATGCAGAGAGGAAATGAGAAAGGCAAAAGCCCAACTAGAACTCAACCTGGCCACTATTGTAAAGGATAATAAGAAAAGTTTTTATAAATACGTTAACAGCAAAAAGAGAGCCAGGGAGAACCTCCATCCTCTACTGGATGCAAGGGGGCACATTGCCACTAAGGATGAGGAAAAGGCTGAGATATGTAACGCCTTCTTTGCCTCGGTCTTTAATGGCCCGATGAGTTATCCCCAGGGTACTTGGCCCCCCGAGCTGGAAGACGGGGATGGTGAGTGGAGTAAACCCCCCATAATCCAGGAGGAAGCAATTTTCGACCTGCTATGCCACCTGGATGTCCACAAGTCTATGGGGCTGGATAGGATCCACACAAGAGTGCTGAGGCAGCTGGCAGAGGAGCTTGCCAAGCCATTCCCCATCATTTACCAGCAGTCCTGGATAACAGGGGAGGTCCCAGATGACTGGAGGTTGGCAAATGTGACCCTATCTTCAAGAAGGGCTGGAAGGAGGATCCGGGGAACTACAGACCTGTCAGCCTGACCTCGGTACTGGGGAAGATTATGGAACGGTTCTTCTTGAGTGTGATCACCAGGCATATAGAGGACAATTGGGGGATCAGGCCCAGCCAGCATGGGTTCATGAAAGGCAGGTCCTGCCTGACCAACCTGATTTCCTTCTATGACCAGATGACCCGCCTGGTGGATGAGGGAAGGTCTGTGGATGTTCTCAAACCTGGACTTCAGCAAAGCCTTTGACACAGTCTCCCACAGCATTCTGCTAGAGAAGCTGGCGGTTCATGGCCTAGACAAGCGCACTCATCACTAGGTAAAAAACTGTCTGGATGGCCGAGCCCAGAGAGTTGTGGTCAATGGAGTTAAATCCAGTTGGTGGCTGGTCACAAGCGGTGTCCCCCAGGGCTCAGTTCTAGGGCCAGTCTTGAGGCTGCCCCTTGAGTGCTGGGTTCAGGGTTGGGCCCCTCACTCCCAGAAGGACATGGAGGCGCTGGAGCGTGTCCAGAGAAGGGCAACGGAGCTGGTGAGGGGTCTGGAGCCCAAGGCTGCTGGGGAGCAGCTGGGGGAGCTGGGGGTGTTCAGCCTGGAGAAGAGGAGGCTGAAGGGAGACCTTATCACCCTCTACAACTGCCTGAAAGGAGGCTGTTGCGAGGTGGGGGTTGGGCTCTTCTCCCTGGTAACGGGCGATAGGACGAGGGGAAATGGTCTGAAGTTGTGCCAGGGCAGGCTTAGGTTGGACATTAGGAAAAATTTCTTCACAGAAAGGGTTGTAAAGTACTGGAAGGGGCTGCCCAGGGAAGGGGTCGAGCTCCCACCCCTGGGGGCATTTAAAAGCCAGGCAGACGAGGTGCTTAGGGCCAGGGTTTAGTGGAGGGATGGCAGGGTTAGGCAAACGGTTGGGCTTGGTGATTTCAAAGGGCTTTTCCAACCCAAACGATTCTGTGATTCTATGATTTGAGAAGGGTTTCCCCGTGTAAACATCCCGCTCTGCAGCCCCCCCTGCACACACACCCCTCCTCCTCCGCAGAGGGGTGCAACACAGGGCCTTTCCCTGGCAGATGCCTCTTTTCCACATAGAGCAATTGGAAGGACTTTTGTGGCCTTGAAGAGCCTCAGAAAGAAAGCAAAGGAGAAGAAGCCGCCCCACTCCCAGGAGAGGGGAGGCTGTGGCTTCTGCAGGGGCAGTCCCGCCCCATGAAGCTTTGTCCCATCTCTGCGACTCTCCCCAGCTGGAGCAGAGTCAGCTCTGCCTGTCCCAAGAGCTCATAGCAGCGGGGTGAGGCTGCTTCTCTGGCTCGCAGAAGGGGACAGTGCTGCCTTCAAGTAAGCTGTGCTGTAGGAGCAAACCTGCGGTGTCGACGTAGCATGTGGTAGGATGCTCCAGATGCAGCTGAAAGGCAGCTCCGGAGCTGGTGCAGAGGTACAGGCGCTGCGGGGGACAGCTCCTGGGCAGCGCAGGCTGAGTAGCTCAGCCTTGCCTTTTGAAAGCAATGCCTTTGCTTGACTTGCCACAAAACCCTGTGGGAGGTGGTGGGGGCTGCAGGGCGCCGGGGCCTGTGGGGATGCTCCCTGCCAGGGTCACCCCCAGACAGAGATGCTGGCCTGGGGCTGCGGGGCCGAACTGATGGGGCTCTGCCCTGTGGCTCACAAGGGATCAGTACTTGGTCTCCCGCCCTCAGCTATCTCCTGGCGAAGCAGTGGGCTGGCTCCTGGCCATGCCGCAGCTTCCATCCCCTCAGGGAGCAAAACGGTGGGTGCTGGGGCTGTGCAGCCACTGTCGGTCTTCAGCCCCACGCTGGAGCAGTGGCCATGGCGATGGGCCAGGCACAGCAAGGCCTTGGCATCACAACCAGCCTTTCTTTCTGCTTGCAGCCCAGCTACCCTCTGCCCAGCCCTGATTGGGAATCAGGAGGAGGGATCAGGGGAAAGAGGTCTCCTGGCCAGGGCCAGGGGAGAGGTGGCTGCAGAAATGCCTTCTAGGTCAGTGCCGACAGCCCCCGCAGGCGAAGCAGTGGTGTCTGAAGGTGCCCGAGCATCCCCTGCCCATCAGGAGACCCTGCTGCTCCTCAGGGGTGGCAGTGCCCAAGGAGAGGCCATTTGCTGCCTGCTCCTGGCCCTGGGAGGCCCCAGGACACACAGAAAGGCACTGGGAGGTCCCTGGGTGCCGTCAGAAGGGCACACAATTATTGCGGGGTAGAAAGAACAGGGTATGTTTCTATGTGTCGTGGTTTAACCCGGCTGGCAACTAAGCACCACGCAGCTGCTCGCTCACTCCCCCCCCTCCCTCAGTGGGATGGGGGAGAGAATCGGGAAAGGGAAAAAAGGTTAGAGCCGAGGGCTGAGATAAAGACAGTTTAATAAGAGAAAATAATAATAATAGTAATAATGAGAATGATAACAAAATATACAGAATATACAAAACGAATGATGCACAATGCAATTGCTCACCACCCGCCGACCGATGCCCAGCCCGTCCCGAGCAGCGATCAGTACCCGAGCGACCGACCGACCCACCAACCCCCCCGAGCATGACGTTATATGGTATGGAATAGCTCTTTGGACAGTTTGGGTCCTAGCTGTGCTGTACTCCCAGCTTGTTATGCACCTGGCTGAGCAGGAGAAGCTCAAAAAGTCCTTGAGCAGTCTGAGCACTGCTTGGCAACAACTAAAAACATCAGCGTGTTATCAACATTCTTCTAGTACTAAATCCAAAGCACAGCACTATGCTAGCTTCTGTGAAGAAAATTAACTCTATCCCAGCCGAAACCAGGACATTCCACCCCTTATTCTATACCATTTACGTCATGCTTAGGTCCTACCCTTACAATACATTCCAATTAATCACCACCATTTTCTCATCTTTTTGGTACATACACAGATATCATTCCCTTAGTCTATGGACCATCCCTCTGAAATGTCCATTGGGTTCATTTAGTCCACAGTTTTGGGCTCCATCTGTCGTAAAAGTCTTTCAGGGCAGGAGAGATGGGGTCTGGTGTTGGGTTGTTGCTTGCTGAAGTCAGTTCTGGTTCCATCCGCTGTACTTCCTTAGTTTCTTCAAAATTCATTCTTCTTAATCTGGGTGATCCTTACTGTTATACCATTGATATGACATACAGCAATAGTAAAAATAAAGACATACTATATTACACAGCAATTAACATTATACAATTCAGTTCATTGGCTATTTTCACCCAAAATCAAATCCCTTTGAGGTACACATCGGACTTCCCCGTCCTTCCGCATCACCCACCAAGTAGAGCCAGGTCCTTGAGCAAAAGCAATCCCACAGATGGGTTTGCCTTTACCTGAGGCAGGAGTAACCCAGACTATCTTCCCCAGCATATTTTTTACATGCACTACAGGGACTTTATCCCCTTCTACAGTACGTAAGAGGTTTGATTGGGCAGGGCCAGCTCGGTTGGCAGATCCTCTAGTGTTGACTAACCAGGTGGCTTTTGCTAAATGTGTATCCCAATGTTTGAATGTTCCACCACCCATTGCTTTCAGTGTAGTTTTTAACAGTCCATTGTATCGTTCAATTTTCCCAGAGGCTGGTGCATGATAGGGGATGTGATAGACCCACTCAATGCCATGCTCTTTGGCCCATTTGTCTATGAGGCTGTTTCGGAAATGAGTTCCGTTGTCTGACTCAATTCTTTCTGGGGTGCCATGCCGCCATAGGACTTGTTTTTCAAGGCCTAGGATAGTGTTCCGGGCAGTGGCATGGGGCACAGGGTATGTTTCCAACCATCCGGTGGTCCCTTCCACCATGGTGAGCACATAGCGCTTGCCATGGCGGGTTTGTGGGAGTGTGATATAATCAATCTGCCAAGCCTCTCCATATTTGTATTTCAGCCACCGTCCTCCATACCAGAGAGGCTTTAACCGCTTGGCTTGTTTGATTGCAGCACACGTTTCACATTCATGGATAACCTGTGCAATAGCGTCCATAGTTAAGTCCACCCCTCGATCACGAGCCCATCTATATGTTGCATCTCTTCCTTGATGGCCTGAAGTGTCATGGGCCCACCGAGCTAGAAACAATTCACCCTTATGTTGCCAGTCCAGATCCACCTGAGCCACTTCAATCTTAGCAGCCTGATCTGCCTGCTGGTTGTTTTGATGTTCTTCAGAGGCCCGACTCTTGGGTACATGAGCATCTACATGACGTACCTTTACAACCAGGTTCTCTACCCGGGCAGCAATATCTTGCCACAATGTGGCTGCCCAGATGGGTTTGCCTCTGCGCTGCCAGTTGTTCTGTTTCCATTGCTGCAACCACCCCCACAAAGCATTTGCCACCATCCATGAGTCAGTATAGAGATAAAGCACTGTAGAAGAGTTTTTGGAACAACAAGGCCACAAAATATTGTGGGACTATGTGGACAATCCTGGCTTTACAAGAGACGAGGGGTCTGAAGAAGACAAGGACTGCGTGTCCTTGAAGTACTAAAAAAGGAAGCTTGTCTCTCTGGTAAACAAGAATAGCGGAACTTAGTATAGCAAAGCAGGATGTATCTTAACCGCAAGTTTAGCAACTAGCATCGCGTGTGCTTTTATATTAACCAATCACTGTATATCTTAAGGCGCGTGGATACCTGCATTAAACCAATGAAAGCGTTGTTTTGTCGCGTGGACCCTATCCCTCAGTATAAATGTACCTGTATCTGAGAATAAAGAGGAAGCATTCACCGTACTCCTAAGGAGACTGCGTGTTTGTATTCTGGGCTCCCCTATGTGACCGTCCTCCTCCTTCAAAGCACTGGCCATTTTTCTCTTTCAGCAATATCTAAAGCCAGCTGGATGGCTTTCACCTCTGCAAACTGACTTGATTCACCTTCTCCTTCAGCAGTCTCTGCGACTTGTCTTGTAGGACTCCATACAGCAGCCTTCCACCTCCGATGCTTTCCCGCAAGACGACAGGACCCATCAGTGAACAGGGCATATTGCTTCTCATTTTCTGGCAGTTTATTGTACAGTGGGGCTTCTTCAGCACGCACCACCTCTTCCTCTGGCGATATTCCAAAATCTTTGCCTTCTGGCCAGTCCATGATCACTTCCAAGATTCCTGGGCGACTGAGGTTTCCTATTCGAGCCCGTTGTGTAATCAGTGCGACCCACTTACTCCATGTAGCATCAGTTGCATGATGTGTAGAGGGGACCTTCCCTTTGAACATCCAGCCCAGCACCGGCAGTCGGGGTGCCAGGAGGAGCTGTGCTTCAGTACCAATCACTTCTGAAGCAGCTCGAACCCCTTCATATGCTGCCAATATCTCTTTTTCAGTTGGGGTATAGTTGGCTTCAGATCCTCTGTATCCCCGACTCCAAAAGCCTAGGGGTCGGCCTCGAGTCTCCCCTGGTGCTTTCTGCCAAAGGCTCCAGGTAGGGCCATTCTCCCCGGCTGCGGTGTAGAGCACATTCTTTACATCTTGCCCTGCCCGGACCGGTCCAAGGGCTACTGCATGCACTATCTCCCATTTAATTTGTTCAAAGGCTTGTCGTTGTTCAGGGCCCCATTTGAAATCATCCTTCTTCCGGGTCACTTGGTAGAGAGGGCTTACAATCTGGCTATAATTTGGAATATGCATTCTCCAAAAACCCACAATGCCCAAGAAAGCTTGTGTTTCCTTTTTGCTAGTTGGTGGAGACATGGCTGTTATTTTGTTGATCACATCCATTGGAATCTGACGACGTCCATCTTGCCATTTGATTCCTAAAAACTGGATCTCCTGTGCAGGTCCTTTGACTTTACTTTGTTTTATAGCGAAACCGGCTTTCAGAAGAATTTGGACTATTTTCTTGCCTTTCCAAAAACTTCTTCTGCTGTATTGCCCCACACAATGATGTCATCAATGTATTGCAGATGTTCTGGAGCATTACCCTGTTCCAGTGCTGTCTGGATCAGTCCATGGCAAATGGTAGGGCTGTGTTTCCACCCCTGGGGCAGTCGATTCCAGGTATACTGGATGCCCCTCCAAGTGAAAGCAAACTGTGGCCTGCACTCTGCTGCCAAAGGGATTGAAAAGAAAGCATTTGCAATATCAATTGTGGCATACCACTTGGCTGCCTTTGACTCCAGTTCGTATTGAAGTTCTAGCATGTCTGGCACGGCAGCACTCAGCGGTGCGTAACTTCATTCAGGCCACGATAGTCTACTGTCAGTCTCCACTCTCCATCAGACTTTCTCACTGGCCATATGGGACTGTTAAAGGGTGAGCGAGTCTTGCTGATCACTCCTTGGCTCTCCAGTCGACGAATCAGCTTATGGATGGGAATCAGGGAGTCTCGATTGGTGCGATATTGTCGCCTGTGCACTGTTGTGGTGGCAATCGGCACTTGTTGTTCTTCAACACTCAGCAACCCCACAACAGAAGGGTCCTTTGAGAGACCAGGCAAGGTAGACAGCTGCTTAATTTCTTCTGCCTCCAATGCAGCTATACCAAAAGCCCACTGGTACCCTTTTGGGTCCTTGAAATACCCTCTCCTGAGGTAGTCTATGCCCAGGATGCACGGAGCATCTGGCCCAGTCACAATGGGGTGCTTTTGCCACTCATTCCCAGTTAGGCTCACTTCGGCCTCCAATACAGTCAGCTCTTGAGATCCCCCTGTCACTCCAGAAATACAAATGGATTCTGCCCCTATATGGCTTGATGGCATTAGAGTACACTGCGCACCGGTGTCTACTAAAGCTCTATACTTCTGTGGGTCTGACATGCCAGGCCATCGAATCCACACAGTCCAGTAAACCCTGTTGTCCCTTTCCTCCACCTGGCTGGAGGCAGGGCCCCTCTAATCCTGGTCACTGTTGCTCATGGTTTGTATGTATGAGTCAGAAGTTCCTTCATCACAATCAGAATTAAGATCAGCCCTTCTATTTTGTCTGAAAAAACTACTGTCGTCCCAGTCTCTGGAAATTGGAGCAACAAGTTTCCTGGAAGAGCCCCCTTTTGTGTTTGTTTTTCTTTGCAACTCACGTACCCGTGACTCTAGGACCGAGGTAGGTTTTCCGTCCCATTTCCTCATGTCCTCTCCATGGTCACGCAGGTAAAACCATAGAGTGCCCCGTGGTGTGTACCCTCGATATTCTTTTTCTTGAGCAGAAGGGCGCTTACTTCTGATGGCTGAGATACTGGTCTGTACAGGAGGGGAGTAGGGCATACGCTTTTCGAGTCGTTCAAACTTCTGGGACAGTTTCTCCACAGCCGAAACAAGGGGGGAAGAGATACTTTCTTCATATTCCCGGAGCTGGCCAGCCATTTCATCCACTGTTGGTCCCCGTCCAGTTTCCCAGCTCATCATTGCCCATGTGTTTGCAAATGATGTTGGTGCGCTACGTAACAACTTCCGCCACATGGGTCGTGTGCACTGGACACTATCTGGATCTTTGGGCAGCTGGTCATTGTCCAGGTCACTATAAATCACCTCCAGGACAGCCAATTCCCTCAGGTACTGGATGCCTTTCTCCACAGTGGTCCATTTACCTGGGCGACATACGACATCTTCCTTGAAGGGATATCTTTCCTTCATGGCTGACAGTAGACGCCTCCAGAGGCTGAGGATTTGTGTCCCTTTTCCAATCGCTTTGTCAATGCCCCCTTCCCTAGAAAGGGATCCTAGTTGCTTGGCTTCCTTACCCTCCAGTTCCAGGCTGTTGGCCCCATTATCCCAGCATCGGAGTAGCCAGGTGATAATGAGCTCACCTGGACGACGGCTGAAATCTTTTCGGATATCTCGCAGCTCACTCAAGGATAGGGATCTGGTGGTTTCTGTCTCGTTTATGAGCTCTTCCTCCTCCCCTTGTGATGGCCCTGCTTTTTCATCCTCCCTTTCTAAACGAGTTGACTTTCGCTTCCAAGATTTCTTCTTTTGTATAGGGGCGACTGATACTGGCACGGGTTGGTTCGTTGGAGTAGCCGCAGTTGTCGGGGTTGGAGTAGCTGCAGTGGCTGTGGCCGGGTTGGAGTAGCTGCAGTGGCTGTGGCGGGGTTGGAGTAGCTGCAGTGGCTGGGCCGGGTTGGAGTAGCTGCAGTGGCTGTGGCCGGGGTTGGAGTAGCTGCAGTGGCTGTGGCCTTATCATCAGATCCAGAGACTTTCTGTTTCCTTTGGATGTGTTGAATCATGTTGAACAGGGTTCGGTAAGCATGGGCCAGGCCCCAGCACATTGCAGTGATTTGTGTTTGCTTAGAATTGCCAGGGTGACAGCATACCTTTTCCAAATACTCTACTAGTTTTTCAGGATTCTGCACTTGTTCAGGAGTGAATTTCCAAAACATTGGAGGTGCCCATCGTTCTAGGCATTTACCCATACTACCCCAAATACCCTTCCACTCATAACTATCCAGCCCTGGGGCAGACATCTGGATAGTATTATTAAGTTGCTTATAAACTTTGGACAAAACTGAAACAATATTCCAAATAGATATCAATAGATATACCTTAACTATCCAAGGATGCTCAAGATACTGAAAAGTTATTGTAGTGAAGGAGGAAACATCATCAAAGAAGGCAGAAAAAGTGCCATTCTGTATTTCCTCCAGAACAAACTTTTCAGAGTCCCATGTATAATTGCTAATATTCCCCGCAAGGTGGTACCCAAAGTGCAGTACAGACTTCGACATGAAACCCAAATACCAGAAAATGCTCAAGGTCATTGTTTTAATAACAAGTTTCCCAAGCAAAACATGTCTGGTCACCGCAGAGCATAACAAACTGCAAAAACCAACACCAACTTTTAACAAAGGGGGATAAGCTAAGATAAGAACAAATGAATCAAATTGCAACCCACAACTATTTAACAGATATAAATTCCTTAATATACTCCGGTTACTCTGTCGTTATCTCAAGCCCTTCGAGCCCCACGTTGGGCGCCAAAAAGGACTGTCGTGGTTTAACCCGGCTGGCAACTAAGCACCGCGCAGCCTCTCGCTCACTCCCCCCCCTCCCTCAGTGGGATGGGGGAGAGAATCGGGAAAGGGAAAAAAGGTTAGAGCCGAGGGCTGAGATAAAGACAGTTTAATAAGAGAAAATAATAATAATAGTAATAATGAGAATGATAACAAAATATACAGAATATACAAAACGAATGATGCACAATGCAATTGCTCACCACCCGCCGACCGATGCCCAGCCCGTCCCGAGCAGCGATCAGTACCCGAGCGACCGACCGACCCACCAACCCCCCCGAGCATGACGTTATATGGTATGGAATAGCTCTTTGGACAGTTTGGGTCCTAGCTGTGCTGTACTCCCAGCTTGTTATGCACCTGGCCGAGCAGGAGAAGCTCAAAAAGTCCTTGAGCAGTCTGAGCACTGCTTGGCAACAACTAAAAACATCAGCGTGTTATCAACATTCTTCTAGTACTAAATCCAAAGCACAGCACTATGCTAGCTTCTGTGAAGAAAATTAACTCTATCCCAGCCGAAACCAGGACACTATGCAGGCAAAGGCAGATCCCCACAAAATCAGGGCACACAACTCCCGTGGGGTAGAAAGGACACGATATGGTTCTATGCAGGTGTTAGGATCCAATTTTGTTTGGATGAGGGGAAGCACCCTTGCTTTCTTGCCGACCTCAGATGAGTCTGGGAGGCCAGGGGTGGCCGGACCAACCTCTTGTTTCAGGTTGGTTCCCTTCCAGTGAGATTAAGACACAAACGAGGTCAGATGTTGCAAGTTCACTGGTTTATAACCCTTCAGGGGAAAGAGAGAAATGAGCGGTAGGAAAGGAAGGAAGGAAAGATGGGAAATTAAATGAGAGGTCTGGATAGAAGAGTGCAGACAGCCACCACCACAGATCCACGGCATCCTGAGGGTCCGTGCTTCTGGGGCCTTCGGTGGTCTCCTGTGGGGTCAGTGGTTGCCAGGGTCTTCAGTGGTTGCTCGCAGAGTCTGTGATCCCCCCCGGGTCTTCAGTGGTTAGCTGCAGAGTCGGTGATCCCCGCAGGGTCTTCAGCCTGTGGAGCTGGTGGTCCCCCCCCACCAAGGGGGTCTGAGATGGTGGCCTTTTATAGGCTGCCAGCCTAAGGCACAGCTTGCGCATACATTTTGCCCACTCTCTGTGTTCTTTGTTCAAACTGTGTGCCTTGGTGGGCAGGCGGCCCCGCCTGGGTGTCATGGTCCACTGCTTCAGCAAGCCTGCAAGCCACTTTGTCTGATCTTCTCAGATAAGCATACAAAGGAGCAATCTTTGAGAGAGTTGTCTGGCTGTTCAGTCCCCCAGAGCAGGCAAAGGCAGGTCCCCACAAAATCACGGCTTTTTTGGAAAAAATAGCCCACAGAGGACTGACAGCCTGACCCAAGCTCACACAGCGCCATTAAGCCTGCCTGTGCTCTGGACGTGCCACTGCCACTGCCTGCACGGAGTCCCTGCGCCGCCCGGCCAGGGGGTGGGCGCCCGACAGCCAGCAGCTGGGGGCTTCCTTCCCTCCTACTGCACCGCCCGCTCTCAGACCCCCTCTTGCATGCTTTATGCTAACCCAGGGGTCTGGAGAGGGGTTTTTGGAGGTGCCCCCATCTCCCCTCAGCTCCACCCTGCCTTTCTAACCAGGAGGTGTCGAACAAGACGCTCGGGAGCCCGAGCAGAGCTTTGGCAGAGTCGAGCTACCCAGCTGAAAAGCTGCCCCCCACACCTTCCCTCTCCCAAGGCACAGCTCAGGAACTGAGCTTTCGTCGTTCCCGCGGCACATGGTGCGGTGCCCGCACAGTTCTGGGTACTCCTGGCAGCACTGGCCTGGGCACCCCGCACTGCCCTGCCTCTGCGAACCCCCGGATGCTTCCCCCTGCAGCTCTGCTCCCCTGGGTGCCCAGCACCCCTCCCCCTCCTCCTCCTCCTCCCTTCTCCCCTTGCTCTTCTGCCCCTGGGGAAAATCCTCTCCTCGGCAGTGATGTGCAGCCGTGGCAGGGCGCTCGGCCGAGGACCGGGAGGTGCGTGGGCCGCAAGGAGCAGGGCTGCAGCCGAGCCAGTCCAGCAAAGCCTTGGGAGAGGGCTGCCCTTGGAGCAGGACTGAAGCTCCAGCCCTCTTGCCTGCAGGGGCCTTGTTCCCCGCCCCACCAAAGCTCACCCGCTGCCCAGTGCAGATTGCACAGCCACCACGGAAAGACCCACAGCGTGAGAGCCAGCACTTGGCAGATGCGGCTTTACTGAATAGAAGGAAGCCTCGGTGTTAACAGCCTGGCTGGCCGGCACTGGCGCTCGTCATGCTGGAGGAGGCTCTTGCTGGACATCTCTCTCGGGAGCCTCTGTGCCCCAGAGGCTCTCCTGGCACTCGCCGATGGGGACCAGATCTGCTCCCCAGAGCTGAGGGAGTTGAATACAAAGCTCTGTAGTCTTGTATGCATAGAGAGGGGCAGAGCAACAGTGCCAGCCTAGTCAGGACACGCGTGCTGGGATCTGCTGCTGCCCAGAGAGAGCAGGCCCACGGTCCCTGGAACGCAATCCCAGCCTGCTGCTCTCCATGCCACGAGGGCTGCCAGGACAAGACCCGCTTGGCCCAGGGGCTGCGGGGAGTCCAAGGAAAGAAGGGCACTGCCGGGCAGGGGCAAACACCAGCCCTGTTTGGAGATCCTTACCAGAGGGGCTTCTTACCACCACCACGGCAATGGGCTCTTCCCTCTACCTTCTCCAGGAGGCGGGTGGCTGCTCCTCGCAAAGCCCACTGGGTCCACGGGGAAAGGCTCCTACCACACCAGGGACAAAGGCTCACATCTCGACCGAGAGCCTCCTGCCTCTCCCCTCTGCCAGTCGCCCCCACCTCCACGGTCCCATTCCACCCCACAGCCCCCTCAGTGCCGGCTCTGCTCGGGGCTGCAGAGAGGCACCCGCCATCGGGGACTGGCCCCTGCTGTTCTCATGGCATGAGAAAGGAGGGGGACGCTGTCGGCCTCCAGCCCTGGGGCGCTGGGATTTGCTTCCCCCACCTGCGGCTGGGTCACCAGCCCCCAGCTGGCCCAGGTCTGCCCTGAAGCTGGCCCACGCTCACCTTTCCAGAGGGGAGGACTCCAAAAGGCAAAGGTGCAGCTTGTCCTCTGGGCTTTCTTCCTTCTCGTCCTGCACGCAGGGTTCTCTTCTGCCCTCTCCCCACCACTCTAGAGTGCCACGAATGCAGGAGCCCTGCACAGAGAGAGGCTTGAGAAATGTTCCAAAGTTGACCAACTGTTAGGTGGGAGCCTTCTAACTTAGCAACAGATGGGTGTTTATACTTGTTTGCACCTGCAGACTCTTGAGGCCTCTCTTATCTGTTCCTTTCCATTTCTTCCCACCTCTTCCATTTTCGGTTGTCCCTGGTTGTCTATGCCCCACAATCCAGCATTTATTTCACTAAGATAAACATTCCAGCAAACAAGACTACCTTCTCTGCATTCATTGGATCGCTGTTCCCCTCACAGCTTAACAGCTCTTCTCATGTATTCTTACTCTACTCTTGCAAGGGGGTTACCAATGCTTGTAGGCTGTCTTCAAGATTAGATTCTCAGAGATCTTAATACAACTGCACTAAGTCTTTCCACTTTACAGTAATAGTATCGCGTAGATTCAGTGAGGAACTTGTTCTCAGTCCAGGTCCTCAGAGACTCCTCCACTTCCAAATGACCCTGCGATGACACCAACCTATGAGCCACGCGTTAATCAGTCTAGTTTTCCTGTTCCTTTCTGTGTTCCTCCCTGCCACTAATGGGATCGAGGAGAACACTACCTGCAGCTCTGATCCTTCAACCAATTTTCCCAGTGCCCTGAAGTCCCTTTTGATCGATTTGGGACTTCTCTCTGGAATCTCATCACTGGCAGACTGTACAATTAATAGCGGATAGTAGTCAGGAGGGTGTACCAGACTAGGGAGTTTCTTAGCAACGTCCCTGACCCGGGCCCCAGGGAGGCAGCAGACTTCCCTGTGGGATTGGTCCGGTTGGCGTATCGGGCCCTCCGTTATCTTCAGAAGGGAATTGCCCACAACCATTACCCTCCTTTTTTTCTTAACACAGGCAGTCCTTATAGAATCATAGAATCATAGAATGTTTTGGGTTGGAAGGGACCCCTAGAGGTTATCTAGTCCAACCCTCCTGCAGTGAGCAGGGACACCGCTAACTAGATCAGGTTGCTCAGAGCCCCATCCAGCCTGTCCTTGAATGTTTCCAGGGATGGGGCCTCCACTACCTCTCTGGGCAACCTGTTCCAGTGTTTCACCACCCTCATTGTAAAGAATTTCTTGCTTATATCTAGTCTAAACCTACCCTGGTTTAGTTTAAAACCATTACCCCTTGTCCTGTCACAGCTGGCCCTACTAAAAAGATTTTCCCCATCTTTCCTATAGGCCCCCTTTAGGTACTGAAAGGCCGTAATCAGGTCTCCCTACAGCCTTCTCTTCTCCAGGCTGAACAAGACCAACTCCCTCAGCCTGTCCTCATAGGAGAGGTGCTCCAGCCCTCGGATCTTTTTTGTGGCCCTCCTCTGGACCCGCTCCAACAGTTCCATGTCCTTCTTGTGCTGAGGGCTCCAGAGCTGGATGCAGTACTCTAGGTGAGGTCTCACCAGTGCAGAGTAGAGGGGCAGAATCACCTCCCTCGACCTGCTGGCCACACTTCTCCTGATGCAGCCGAGGGTAGGGTTGGCCTTCTGGGCTGCCAGTGCACATTGCCGGCTCATGTTCAGCTTTTCATCCACCAGCACCCTCAAGTCCCTCTCGGCAGGGCTGCTCTCCATCCTTTCTTCCCCTGAACCTGATCTTCTCCTACAGCAGGGGGGGTTTTTCCCTCCCGGTCCCCCTCATGCCATCCATCAACTCAGGAGGGGTGAGGAGAGAGGTTGCCAGTGAAGACTGAGGCAAAAAAGTTGTCGAGTACCTCAGCCTTCTCCTCATCTGCTGTTACCGGCTTGCCGGTCTCGCTCATCAGCGGGGGTACGCTTTCTTTAACCATCCTTTTCCAGCTGATATACCTGTGGAAACCCTTCTTGTTATTCTTTGCATCCCTAGCCAAGTTTAGCTCCAGCCATGCCTTGGCCTTCCTGACCCCATTCCTACACAACCAGACCGCGTCCGTATAGTCTTCCCAGGATGCCTGTCCCTGCTTCCACTGCCTGTGCGGTTCCCTCTTCCTCCTTAGTTTGACCAGAATCTCTTGTCTCAGCCATGTCGGTCTCTTCCCTTCTTTGCCCGATTTCTTACACCTAGGTATCGAGAGCTCTTGCGCTCTGTGGATCACAGCTCTGTTCTGTTCCCCTGTCCCTGAGGACGGTTTCCCAGGGAGTCCTTCTGACTACCTCCTTGAGGAGCTGGAAGTTTGCTTTCCTAAAATTCAGAGTCCTGACTGTACTTTTGCTCTTCCCATTTCCCTCAGGAGCGTGAGCTCTACCAGCGCATGATCACTGCAGCCCAGGCTGCCTCCGATCTTGACATCTCCGACGAGCTCGCTTGCGTTGGTGACCACCAGGTCCAGTATCGCATCCCCTCGGGTAGGGGTGTCTATTACCTGGCTTAAAAAGTTGTCCTCAATGCATTCGAGAAACCTGCTGGATTGCCTACAGCTTGCCGTGTTGGTTTTCCAGCAGATGTCGGGGTGGTTGAAGTCCCCCAGCAGGACGAGAGCCTGCGAGCGCGAAGCCTCCCGGAGTTGGAGGAAGAATGCTTCGTCAGTCAGCTCCCCTTGATCTGGTGGCCTGTAGTAGACACCAACCACCAGGTTCCCTTTGTTGCCTTTCTCTCTGATTCTTACCCGTAAGCTTTCGACCTGCTCATGGCTGTTCTTCAGGGTCAGCTCTTCACACTGTAATGCTTTCTTGATGTAAAGGGCAACGCCTCCGCCCCTCCTTCCTCGCCTGTCCCTTCTGAACAGCCTGTAGCCATCAATAGCTACATTCCAGTCGTGGGATTCATCCCACCAAGTTTCCGTAATGGCGATCAGGTCGTAGCTTTCTAGCAGCACGATAGCTTCCAACTCCTCTAGATTGTTTCCCATGCTGCGCGCGTTTGTATAGAGGCATCTCATCTGAGCTGTCGGCCTCATGACCTTCATAGCAGAACACCCCTCGATTCCTTTGAGATGTTTCACAGGCTTTTCCTTGTTGACTCCTACTAAAACAGGAGCCTCTGGCTCACCTCCGCCAGACTTCAATAATAATCCCTGGACGTTCACAATTTTGGGTCCCAGCTAGGCGCTGGGGCTGGGGCTCTGGTGCGAGTGCGCAAGAACATCAGGCCCCGGAGCAGGGAAGAAAGTCCTGAGCCCCAGGGTCTGTGGGGCTTTTGGTAGGGTACCTGTCCTACTGAGGCCTGGGTACAGCTTTTGGCTGTGATGCCTTTGGTGTGGGAGAAATCCCTGGACGTTTGCAATTTTGGATCCAGGGCTTGGGCTGGGATCTGGCATGAGTGAGTGCGAACCTTGGTCGCAGGAGTAGGGAAGAAAGACCTGAGCCCCAGGGACTGTGGGGCTTTTTGTGGGGTAGGTTTCCCATTGAGGCACGGGTACAGCTTATTCCTGTGATGCTTTTTGTATGGGAGAAATGCCTGGATGTTTGCAATTTTGGAGCCCAAAGTGGGGTAAGTGCTCTGGCACTAGTGAGAGACATCGTCAGGCCCTAAGGTAGGGAAGAAAGGCCTGAGCCCAAGGGTCTGTGGGGCTTTGGGTAGGGTAGGCTGTCCTGCTGAGGCACGCGTACAGCTTTTGGCTGTGGCCCCTTTGGTGTGGGAGAAATGCCCGGACAATCACAATTTAGGGTCCTGGGCAGGCGCTGGGGCTCTGGCACAAGTAAGCGTGAACGTCAGGCCCTAGAGTAGGGAGGAAAGCCCTGATCCCCAGGGTCTGTGGGGCTTTTGGTAGGGTGTGCTGTCCTGCTGAGGCACGGGTACAGCTTTTGGCTGTGGTCCCTTTGGTGTGGGAGAAATGCCTGGATGATCGCAATTTTGGGTCACAGGCTTGGGCTGGGATCTGGCACGCCCAAAGCCCTGTCCCCAGGGCTGTTGGGCTTTTGGTAGGGTACGAGTGAGCGCGAACGTGGGCCCTGGAGTAGGGAAGAAAGCCCTGATCCCCAGGGTCTGTGGGGCTTTGGGTAGGGTAGGCTGTCCTGCTGAGGCACGTGTACAGCTTTTGGCTGTGGCTCCTTTGGTGTGGGAGAAATGCCTGGACGTTCGTAGTTTTTGGTCCGGAGCTGGGGTTAGTGCTCTGGCACCAGTGAGATTCAACATGAGGCCCTGGAGTAGGGAGGAAAGCCCTGAGCCCCAGGGTCAGTGGCGTTTTGCTAGGGTAGGCTGTCTCACTGAGGCCCGGCTACAGTTTTTGGCTGTTGCCCCTTTGGTGTGGGAGAAATGCCTGGACGCTCGTAATTTTCTGTCCCGGGCAGGCGATGGGGCTCTGGCAGAAGTGAGCGCCAACCTCAGGCCCTAGACTTTGGAAGAAAGCCCTTAGCCCCAGGGTCTGTGGGGCTTTGGGTAGAGTATGCTGTCCTGCTGAGTCACAGGTACACCTTTTGTCTGTGGCTCCTTTGGTGTGGGAGAAATGCCTGGATGGTCGCAAGTTTTGAGCCTAAAGTGGGGTAAGTGCTCTGGCACGATTCAGCGCAAATATAAATACAGCTTTTGGCTGTGATGCCTTTTGTGTGGGAGAAATGCCTGGACGTTTGCAATTATGGGTCCGGGTCTTGGGCTGGGGCTCTGGGTCGCGCGAGCGCAAGCTGAACGGTCGGTCCCAGGAGTAGGGAAGGAAGTCCTGAGCCCCAGGGTCTGTGGGGCTTTTGGTCAGGTAGACTGTCCCGCTAAGGCACGGGTATAGCTTTTGGCTGTGGCCCCTTTGGTGTGGGAGAAATGCCTGGACGCTCGCAATTTTGGTGCCGGGCTCGGGATTAGATCTGGCACGAGTGAGCGCGAACCGTGGTCCCAGGTGTATCAAAGATAGCCCTGAGTCCCAGGGGTCCGTGGGCGTTTTGGTAGGGTAGGTTTCCCATTGAGGCACGGGTACAGCCTTTTCCTGTGATGCTTTTTGTATGGGAGAAATGCCTGGACGTTTGCAATTTTGGAGCGCAAAA